>JAUPFR010000026.1:4476705-5676705 GCA_036925125.1 Oreortyx pictus | reverse complement strand
CCGCTATTCAGTGCACGGCATCCGGCTGAATCGCGTCTTTCTTAACGGCGAAAACTGCAGAAGATGCGATTGTTGCGATTGTATTGGAATCCGCGGTTAACGCGTTAAGAGCCCATAGCTCGCTGCCGGTTTTGCTCAGTATCGCTAAGAGCACTCTCCGTACAATTTGTCTTTGACGTAGGCCACGAGTCCGTAGTGCGCTGTGATGCTGATCAGGTGCTCAAAACCATTGGAACTTTTTAATCTTTTTCTTAGAGAACGCATTAGAAATGTTGTGGAGTGAATTTGCTGCAACTTGGGATAACTGTAGATAACTACAGATTGTGGCAGATATCTGCTGGGAATCTGATCTGACATCCACACTCTATGGCATTTTATTGCCTTCTCCTATACACAAAGACGTGCAACTTGTGCAAACTTTACTCGGCAGTGCTTAACTCAGTGCGGTGTCAGTGCCGCGGCAGCTTGGATCGGTGCTGCCCCTTCCTCCTGGGGCTGTGACTTTGGGTCAGAGGCTGTCAATGGATTGATTCAACTGTGGGTATGAAAGATTCCACCCAGAGCTGGCCATCAGACTTCACTGAGTAAATGAATGGAAACTGAACGTGGAACTGTGCACTTCTTTGCTGCTGGTGCTGTTTGGTACGGAGAGCTGGAGCTCTATAGTACCGTGCGACTGTATGGAGAAAACTCCAAGGAAAAGAGATGAGTGTGGCAGGTGGTGTGGGACCTGCTGGGCTGCGGGCTGCCGTGGGCTTTGCCCTGACTGCTGCTGTGGTTGTCAGAGCCCTGAGGCCCTGTGCAGCACCGGTCATGTCTCACCTGCTGCTCCTGTGCATCAAACATGAGTACCTTCCTTATGGCTCTAAGCCTTGTTCCAAAAACCCCAAACAAAGCAGCAGGGTCAAAGACCGCATGGTTACCTGCTGTGGGTCTGACACTGCACCTTCCTGTTCGTGGCAGGAGAACGGGCATTGTGAGCTCTGGAGTATTGCAGCCCTGAGTTCATGTCAGTAATCCCTGATCAGTTGTGCACCTGATTCTTTTGAGCTCATTCTGCTTGAAACATGTGCACGTGAACCTTTCATATTGAAAAGATGCATGGCCTGAAACTGAAAATTCTTCAGTGTTTCAGTATACAACAAAACACGAGTTTTGAAGGTTTCCGGGTAGTGAAATGAGTAGTGAAATAGAAGTGCTTACTTCTGTTGTGTGCAGAGACACCAGTGTTGGATTTTTCTCGCTGGAGTATCAAAGATTGTATGTTTGGTTTTATATTTTCGCTTGAAATGAAATACATGAGATTGTAAGACAGAAGGCTGTAACTCGTTCACCGTGAAGTACATAGGTACCTCTTAGACTTGAACAGTTCAAGTTGACCATTCTTCTCTCCCAGGCTATGATGCCTGGATAAGTAATGTACTCCAATTAAGTGTTACCTATTTACCATCCTTTTTGGTATCCTGCTTTTAACCTGCATGCAATCAGCCCCTTGGAGGGGAGCAAAACCAAGCTGTTATGGAAAGTGTTGGTCCTCCGGGGATCGCGCTCTGGAGTGCCACAGGTGAGCAGCACTGCTCCCGTGTGGCTCAGGGCTTTTAGCATCCAGCATTCTCTCTCCAGTTCAGGCTACGACAAATGGGAGACGGAGCAGCTGCTCCCCAAGGAGGGGCCATTTGGCCCTTTCGTTTGCCCTTCAGAAGTGCCATGAGCGTACTTCTTCTTTTGCTAAAATATACAGTGCTTTGTTCCACGTGACAACAGAAAGCGAGGGCTGCACAGCTGCCGCGTCCTGCGCTCAGTGTCCTGCTCAGGATGAACGCCTTACGCTTAAAGCAGAGCTGAGAGTGCCGGAGATGCTGGGAGTTTCTCCTATTTGTCTGTTCTTAGAAAGCTTCTATCCGTGATTGCACCCTGAAGATAAAATCTCTTTCTAGATGGCGTGCATTTTACACGCAGAAAAACACGTTCTTCTGCAATGCAGGTTCTCCTTGCCCTGCGGGGTGGCTCGGCTGGGGCAGCGTGCTTTTCTGTTGCCCACAGAGCTGTCCTGTGCTGTGGGAGTGGTTCTTCAGCCAAGTTAAACTCAGTTATCCTAAAAATGCATATTCTTTCTTACCTGTAAGTTTAAATAGTCTCTCAGAAAGGAAATGTGCCAGCAGGAGTGGCGGGAAGGCCTCATGCTGTGAGGCGTCCTCTATCTGGAGTTCCAGGAGAGATGGATGTGCAGGATGACGCTCTCACCTGGCACTGCTGGGCTCTGTCCCTGCTGACCTGGGGCACGGAGTGAGCCCATGGCACCGGCAGCTGCGTGCAGCAGGAGGGAGCACTGATGGAACCAGGCTGGAGAGCTGCGGCTCACAGCACTGACACTTGTCCTGGAGCTCAGCCCCGGCGTGGCCACGTCAGCCTGTATGGAAGGAATGTGTTTTGGTACTGTATTTCCTCCCAGTGAGCTAAATAACTGTAAGGAAACAGTGAAAGCAGTGCACCTTTGTGCAGCTTCCACTGAACTGTAGGTGAACGCAGCTAGCTACCGGTCCCCTCAGTAAGCCCTCAAGGGTACATGGGATCAAATTTACCTTTCTCCGTGTCACGAGTAGCTTTCCAGGCTTACCAACCGCATCTGATCCAATTTTCTCACCCCAGGAAATGATGAATGTATTGTTACGGAGCAGAACCACGCTGCTGCAGAGTTAGAATGCTTGAAAAGGCTGCAGTGAGTTCTGTTCTGTGCAGGGTCTTTATTGAGGGATGTGGCCAAGTATGAAGCCATGATCTAGAGAAGAAGTGGGAAAATCTGAGGTCATGCATCTATGCTGAGTCTCATCTGCTTTGCTGTTTTACAAATATTTCTCCTATTTTGCTCACCGTTATCGTCTGGAACAGAATGTGCAATGTGAGGCACAGTGCACATGGGCTGTAACGAGAAGGTGGTTGTTACTTGATAGCAATCCCGAGTGTCATGTTTGGTTGTGTCCCTTCTGGAAGAAAAGCATTAAGGTTTTTCTTTACCTATAAGAAAAGCATCGGTTTGCCCATTACTGACTTCTTGTGGAGTTTGTGCCAGATGTATATTAAATATTTTGGTGCTTTTTCTAATCCAAGTTGCCATTCATTCACCCTTTTGTTGTACTTCTGTATGTTGAAGCGTCGACACACCTTTTAAGAAAAACAGGGGAAAGAAAAGAATGAAACCCCATCACCGCCACAGAAGTATTGCCTGTAGTCACTGTATCCTGAGTTCTGTAGCTTTGTACGTGTTCAGAGCTTCTGGGTCTCCTTACTCCTGTAAGGTCTGGGGGAGGGACAGCCCGAGGAAGCCAGTCCCTCGGGGAGGGAACTTGCACGTTGTTCTGTGCGGTACTCAACAAATGAGGCGTTTGTTGTGTTTATATGACGACACTTTGGTGTTCACTTTTTGTGAAGCTTTGTACAAAATGTTTTCTTTAAACCTGAAGTCCTTTTTACATTTTCAATTAAAAGGGGAAAAATTAATTATTTTTTCATGACTATAACTAGGACTCTTGCTGCTTTTATTTGTTATCCGTAGTTTCCCAAGCAGGAATCCTGGCTGCTTACTAAGCCCAGCACAGGGAGCTGCCTACCCTGTTCTTAAGTGCATTGGAATTAAAATTGGCCTGTTTCATTTGCTCAGATTTGCAGTGCACATGTGTTGGAGGCACTGGGTGTGAGCAGTGTTAACGTGAGGGGGCTGCGCAGGGGGATGAGCGTCAGCGCGGGCAGTTGCCGTTCCCTGCAGCAGTGCAGGGTGAGGGGCTCAGACTGCCTGTCCGCTTTTGTAGCAGCTCAGTGTGCTTGTCCCGGTTTGAAAAGGGCTGCCGAGCTCAGCAGGCTTGGATATGGTACCTTTCTGAAATAAAAGGTATAAACGGCCACGTTCATCTTTTTTTCCTCATTCATTTGAGGAAGTCTGGAGGTATGAAGAAGCCTGAAGCGAGCACTGCTGTGCGCTCCCTGGCGCTGCAGTGCCCGTCTGCTGCCATCGCTCTGCTGGGAAGCAGGAGGGGGTGATGATCTATCAGCTGCATTTCATCCTCTCCGGGACAGTAACTACTTCAAAGTAATCTCAGCCTATTTCAATTCATGCTAAGAAACGCTTGGTCCTTGGTCTCACTTTGAAACTTGGTAACAAACATTTTCCTTTTTTGCCCCCAACACTCAAAGCTTTCCAGGGCGTTCTCGTGCTTCAGTTTGTTGATGAGAGGTGGTCAAGCAGGGCGTGCCGAGCTCGGGGCTGATCCATTGAGCTGTGCCTCATATCACACTACTACAGGTCAGGGCTGGCTCCTGCAGCAGCTCTGCACTTACAGCTTCCCCCAGAAAACACAGCGAGTGAAGTTTGAGCAGCTGCGTGCTTTCCTTGAGATGGCCCAAACAGCCCTTGCCCTTCTCCCTGCAGCCAAACTGCAATTTGTTTGTTTTCTAAGGGGCTGGGAGAAATGAGATTGTCCAAGAGGTACGAATCACCAATTCCTCCTTTCCATGGAGGAAGTACACAGCTTTTCCAGAAACGAGGCCTGCACTGTTTTGGGCGCTGGCACAGTACATTCCCACGGAGAACGTGGAGCCGCTGAGCAGCTGCCCAGGCGCGACACGCAGTGAAAGGAACCCCATGGTACAGCAGTGCCCCGCGCTGAGACAGCTCAACTCGCTGAATTCAATCACAGCCATCGGGTTCTTCTGCCCCTGCGCTGCCCTCAGCTCTGCCCAAGCATTGCCAAGCTCAGCACCAGGGGAAAAAGCCACAGGCAGAAGCATTAACGGAAAGGGCTTTGTGCTTTCTAGATGTTTTCAATAGCTTTTATTTTTAGACTTTATAAAAGACACAGAGCGAAAACCTATTGTTTGTATAGCAAGGGCTCTTTACAAAGACATCAATATTTAAAATAACTATGAATATCTTCACAAAAGACTTTGATTAAAAATTTGGCAGTTTAACAAGCGCTGCTCCCTCTGTCATCTTTTATTCGCATCAGACCAAGGCCGGACTGTGATCCATGAATGCTGCAACATAAACAAGAGATGTTATTTCTGCTCAGGGCAGCCTTGATGCATGCAAGCTAGCAGCCCTACGAGGGAGAAGCCTGCAACCCCCCAGAGTAGAAAACTGCATGTATTACTTTCTGCCCAACAAATTTTGTCATTCTTTTGGAACAATAAACTTATCCGCCCCCTGCGAAACAGTAATTTGGGAACCACTCTCGGCAAGAAAACTCTCCCAGGCCTGGGAAAGCACTCCCTTCTTCCCATCAGTCCAAGACGCGGCTGTTACATGGAAGCAGCAGAACTCCATTTGTACACATCTATGTGCAATCAGCACTGCTCTAATGAGGTAGAAATTGCTGCTGCTTCAGTGTGCGTGCTCTTATTCTTTGACGTGATGGGTAACCAGCTAAACAATCTTTT
Organism: Oreortyx pictus; assembly: GCA_036925125.1. NCBI lineage: Eukaryota > Metazoa > Chordata > Aves > Galliformes > Odontophoridae > Oreortyx > Oreortyx pictus. The sequence continues at coordinate 5,671,275 of JAUPFR010000026.1, read as the reverse complement.
CTTAAAAGATACCTATTTTGGAATTCATTTCTACTTTGGAATTCATTTAAGCTACTAGAAACCAGCCACTGACAGCAGATTATGCCAAGAGCTGCCCCTTGGCACGTGTGCTTGCTGAAATGATTTGTCACAGGCACTGAGCACATGACTGTTGGCTCAGGCTGCCTCAACCTTCTGGAGACAGTGGTCCAGAAGATAACACAGCATCACACTGCCACTCCTCAGGAAGCTCTGCAGGTTAGGCCAGCACACCTGGTCACCCCACTAGGAGAGGTGCTGCCCCATCCCCCTGCTCATCTGCTGGCACAGCACCTGTCTCCCTGGACCAGTACCACCTTTGCTGAAGGGACCTGCAGCAAGGCAGACCTAGCAGAGATACACTCAGAGATACAGGCCTTTCCAGGGAAACGTTTACGCTTTCTGGTCAGGACCTGAGCAGTGAATGACCGTGGCAGCTCAGGCTGTGATATGAATGAAGGCTGAGCCATATGGAAACATCCCTGCTAGTAGCTCTGAGGCCCAACTCAATGTGTTTGTCCTTTCCTACAAAAGCTTAAGGACTAAGTGAAAAGTGGTTGGTTTTCTTCTTTTTTCTTTTTCATTTTCTCTTCCACATTATGCTTGCGTGTTTCTGATAGAAGAATGAAGGAAGGAACCACCTCTGATCCAGGCTAAGGACGGAGCACATATGTCAGTGCCACTACCACTGCTAGACGGTGCCTGGGCTGTAGTTTTCAAACCACTGAAGCACAATCAAATGCATAAAAGCCCAACATCCAAAAACCCAGCTGCTGCGGAACCTCTGCCTGATTCAGTTAGAAACACACAGAGCTTACCTTGCTCTCCCAAAACTGCAGAACTGTATTGGCTTCAAAACAGGTACAAAATGCCCAGCAGGGGCTCCATCCAACCAAAAAACACGTGCAACTAATCAACACTCTGGATTTCAGCCTTGCTAATGTGGAGCATGACTCATTAGGCCAATAAAACCTAAACTTCCTATATGAAAATCAGACTAAAATACAGCAGCTTCTTCAGGGCTTTTGTTAGTCTTTTTCCTTTTTAATAGATGAAGACAAAAACACGAGGCAGTTAGTTACCTGTTCATTCCAGGAAAGAGAACAACACACAAGGTGTTATTCTGCAGACTTCTATCAAGCTTTTTTATATGCTGGTCTAACTTCTTCACCTTTTTCTTTACATCCTGCTCCTGTGTAACAAAATACAAGTATTACAATACCCCATTCTTCTGCAGGTACATAACAATCACATTTAGAAATGCTTATGAGGAGGCTGAGCTGGGGCAGCATCAGGGACTGAGCAGGTGAGGACAGCAGTGACTGTTACTGCTGGCACCTGGAAGGGCACCAGCTCAGCTGCAGGGAGAGCTGCACACTCTACTCAGATGGCACTGCAGCTTCCTCCAGTAAGAGTGACAGCCACACACACAGACCTGTTCCTGCCTGTCATGCTGCACGATGATTCATTTCTCTCTCTGACTTCCAAACCATTTCCTATACATGTGCTCGGTCTGCTCCCAGGTGGTATGCTCCAGCTGCTGAGTAACATCACTTACTGCCTCATGCCACCACGCTGGATTTGAGACTCTATGGTACCCTGCAAACACCACATCATCTCACATGGTATTACATCTCCTAAGCACCTTATGCAGATGGACCTGGGGCAGCTTCTCTGCACCAGAACGAGGAGGTCCTCCTGCTACACAAGCTCTGCACTGGTGGCTGCTCCTCATGATCACTCCTGGCTCAAGGCAGTAAGCAGTTCAATGTCATACACCTTCTCACTAACAAACAGAAACAAGCCAGCATAGCCTTAAACTCACAGAGTGAGACAGCGGTGCCATTTTCTCACTTAAACTGTTTCCTCTTTGCTTTTCGCTGCTGTGATTCATTTGCCAAATCCACCTCCAGAGGTGACCTGGAGCAAGAGCATGCCTGCTTCTGAGTGTGCTGCCCTTCGTGGCCCAGCCACTGACAGCTTCCAGGGCATCCACTGCACTCTGTGATTTCTGGAACTCTGAAAAACAAAGAGGAAAGAATCATGATTTGCCAGTTCTTTTTCCCTGTTCTTTGGCACCTGCAGGGCAAGGCTAAAGCTGGAGGAAGAAGACAAGAAACTGAAATTGCTGCAGTGAGCAGATGTTATCTTGCTTCAGGCAAGGGTCAGACCATCAAAATGTCAGATAAATACAACACTCTTCCAGTTGTTCTCCTGACTTCTCAGAAGTGATCACTAGTTGGTGTGAAGCTGCAGCCACTCTTTCACTGGACTATCACTAAATGTTGGCACTTGGAGCACATGCGAATTTCCATCATATTTCCAAGGGCTGCTGAACAACGTTGCATGAAGGAAATAAGCAGGCTGCATTGCAGAGCCACTTACTGAGGAAGCAGCAGGTCCTGTGCTTCCCGCTCTGGAGATCCTTTGGCAGGAACAGAGTTTCCAGATCTTTCAAGGGGCTGAATTCTTCTTGCAAATCTGCCTCAGTCAATGACTTCTTTATTCCCGCCACATAAATCATCCCTTCGTTTTCTATATCCACTTCCAGCTCCTTTATCAGAACATCACAGTCCAGTGTTGCAGCAGTGATGGGTCTCTGAACCTGAGGTGGGTCCAATAGGAACAAACACAATGCATCAGCCAAGGCAGCTCTGTCTTCTGAGCTGCTATTCTAAATGATTTTGTCTCATTATCAAAACTTTGTTAGCTTTCCTTGAACAATGTAACTAGTAACTGTAGGCTAGCTTAAATAGTCATGAAAAAGGAAAAGAGCACATTAGCAATGCAAGAACACTAGATGATTAAGAACCCCATACTGCTTACATGGCATTTCAACACCGAGCATCTCAGCCTTTCATTTTAAAGATCGAGTTGTCAAGACCCCCTCCTGCTGTCCAACAGGAAGGAAAGGAGGCCACAGCATAAGCTGTCTCAGAAGATGGTGGCAGCATGGCCAGCTGAGATCCATCCTATGCACTACGTAGATATTAAAAGAATTGTATTGGCCCATAATCCTGCACTAAACGTAATCTAGGCTTTTACTATTTACTTTGCATACCTTAATGCAGGATCCTGCTACCTCAGCTCCATTTAAGGTTTCCACAGCAAGCTGGGCAGCTTCCAGCGCATCATAGTGGATACAGACGTATGGCTTCAAACAAAAGGACAGGACACTTCAGGTTTATGAACAGCAGATATTAGCCCTCTCCTTTTACAACTCAGGTCTCGGAGTTCTTTTTTGTTTTAAAAGGCATATAAGGAGTTTGAGTGGGTGATGCAGGTAACGCTTTACATACCATAACTATTAAAAAAACCCTTCAATTAGCTCAACTATTAAAAGCAACCTTCTTCTGCCATTACAGGCCTTGGCGTATCAGCTCTCTTGCGAGGGACAAAAAAAAAAAAAAAAAAAAAAAAAAAAATCAACTCAGCATCATGAATACTAGGTTGAAGCTTTGCAGCTTGGATGTTATATCGTATCAGCTGCGTTCATTCTTGTCACTCTGTGGAGCAACTTTCATGTGTGCTGAGAACTGCCCCCCTCACACTCCACCCCCAAAAAACCACCAGAATAGCTGGTAATTAAATGTTTCTAATCAATATCTTTTCAAGAGATGACTCTTGCCTTCACCACCTGCCAGCACGCCGAATGCTGTCAGTGCTCCTCACCTGGTACGTTTCAGTCACCACTGTGAGGGACTGGATTGGCCCACACCTTCCAAATTCTTTTTTCACAGACTTCAGACAAACGTTTTCCTCAAAAGGACCTGCGTAAATTGTCAGCATGTCAGTCAGCTTGTTTCTCACCTGTAAGAATATTGATTAGAGAAGGAACTTCACAAAGCAAGGAAACTAACTACCAGGTGCCAGACACATAATGTCTCCTCCCAAGATCAGCACTGAAGACTATTCTCACACAAATAAATGAGTACCTTCTCGCAAAATCCAGATGCAACGTACTCTGGATCCAAACTGAACTGAATTATACTGAATGTGGAGAGGGGAATGTGTTCCAAGGCTCTCTGAAGAATCTGGAAGGAAAAAAAAGAGGCAATTGTACCACAACAAACCAGAAACAGAGTTCCTGAACTTAATTCCCAACTTTGCTTCTCATTGCTGTCTAAGGAAGACCTCAGGCAGAAATTACTTTTCAGTGAGTCCTGAGAGAGTGACAGAGTATCAAAGCCTATTTTTGAAATGCCAAAATGGATGCAGCTAACCTGGTATCAACACCATTGCTGAAAGCACTTGTCAGTCAGCTTTTTCAAACATGACCCACCTACTGCCCCAGGACAAGAAGAACTTTTGGCAGGGGGCTGAACTTGATGATCTCCAGGGGTCCCTTCCAACCCCTACAATTCTGCAACTCTGCGTGACACATGTTCAGACCAACCCACTCTGAGTCCATTCACCTGTTTGATGGAAGTGCTGAGGTCACTCTGACAAAGGCCAGAAGAGTCCAGCTTCTGTCTGCCCAAAAGGAGTGGCTTCTGGCCCATCCCCTGCAAGCAGGCCAGGAAACTAGCAGAGAGAGAAGAAAAAAACTCTGCAAATTACATTAGTTATCAATGTCATGAGTTACAAGCCTTCAAGAAGTGCCCATGATTGAAAAAATGATACAGTTCATTAAAGATATTTTAATGAAATATTTTTGTCCTCAGAAGAAGCCCAGAAAACACTTGTGAAATTTAAGATGTAACTTCCGAAAATGTTTTAGTGCTACCCTGCAATTCACTGTCTCTCTCTGAAGATACTGGAAGCCTCTCGAAAACAGCTTCAATCAAAGGAATAACATGCATCTCTGAGAATCTTGTTACCATGGTTTGGATGAGTACGGAGGACCATTCAGCTGCTTTTGGACTCCACATCGCAGTGGCTGCACCACAGATTTGTTTGGTGAGACTTCAGTCTGCCTTTCAGCTGCCAGCAGCATTTCCAAGTTGAGTTCTGCTACCTTGCGGAAAGAAGATGAGCAGTTGGCTTTCATCTCTGCTAATTGTAACAAACCACCAACCCTGTGCTTGCTCCATGAGTCACCTGGGCACATTCCACAGCAGTGGAGAGACGCAGGGATTCATTTTTTGCCTTATTACTTTCTGTTGTCGTTTTCAAGCAAGCAGTACTTGAGCACCATCCAGCAAGCACATCCAAAAAGTGTTCTCAGAAACCAGCAGCACAAGAAAGAGACTTCAGACTGATAAAACCAGCTCGAATCGCTGACAAAACATAGAAGGTCCCTCGCTTCTTTCACTGAGAGAAAAGGACAGGCTGTCCCACAGGCTGCGAGCGGTGGAATCCTTCTCTTCCCAGCGCCCTTGTGAGAGACCAGCAGCAATGCTCATTCACAGAGCATCTGAGTACAGAGACACTGGTGATGTTCCAAGTTACTGAGATACCAAGACACAGGCTGAAAGAAAGCTACCACAACCAAGGCTTATACCACAGCTCCATTTCCTCAGTAAAAGAATGGGCAAGAGTGTTCTTCCATTGTAAGCACAACAGTTTGTACTTTCTGCTATTAAGGACATGAGACATAGCTACCTTCGCCGGTCCTTTCTCAATAAAGAACTGAGCCAGTTCCAGCGCAGCTCTAGCATCTTCTGCAGGATCATGACCAAGCCTCTGTTCACACTGGATCTCCTTCCTAGGGCATCAAAATTAGATATACAGGAAGGCTGTCTACTTTTCCATACTAACCAACATCTTGGTTTTTTTTCTGAGGTAGGTCCTTTTCAGCAAAATAGCTTTCATCTCTCAAAAAATGATTTTAGTTCCATGCAGCAATTAAATTTGCTAAATATTTCCCAAAGTTACCGCAAGAAACACTTTTGCCAAATTGAGCAAAACACAGGGTTTGACAGAAGCAGTAAAGCATAACCATTCTTCATTTTCCCCCTTGATCAATGACTGAACTCACAATTTGCAGACAGGAGGGGAGGCAACCTCCAGCTCTGAGAAGTTTGGAGCTGAACTGTGAGCACTGCACTGCTAAGACATGCTACGGTAGCTGGCATAGGAAGGGATACAATTAAGTCAGTACATCGTACTTTCCTAAATTTGCATTTCCTTCTTGATAGATGCAACAAATCTCATTTGTGTGAGCCAGAGTGCATCTGCTGCTCTACAGTTTCATACACTGCACAACAGCTGGTTTTGTGGTACACCTACAGACAAGAACTCAGATCTGGTTGTGCCAAGCATCCTTGCTCAAAGCCAGGCCAATCTGCTGTGCTACTTAACGCTTCAAGGAAATAGCAAATTCTTTGATACCATGTTTATTTGCTCGTTCCTTTGAGTTTTAGTGGAAAAAAAATATTCTGTTGCTACTGGTGGAAAAGCAGGACCCCATGAACCACAACAGTTCTAATACATCCCATGACAAAGCAGTCACAATCTCACCTGAGAACAGCTTTGGCTAGAAATTTTAGCTTAAATCTTCGGCCTTCATTTCTGGCAAAAAGTCATGAAGTATCAATAACACTGGGATGGATCATCTGGAAGAGAGAAAATATCACCAGTTTAAGAACAGCAGTCGTACAGAACTGGGCAACAACTCCATTGTTATCCGTGCCTCTTCATTTCAGTTGCCAGCTTCTTGTTGACATATAACAGGCCCATAACAACAAAACACATGGTAATAATGAAACAGGCATCAATCTCTTTTCTAACACTCTGTTGGGAAGATCAAAATCAAATTAGAAAGATTAATTATGACTCAGGGATTTTAGGCTGGTTAAATTAAATATACGAAGGGCTTTGGCTCTTCCCATGACAGAGTTATATCCCTGTCTAATCAGATTTCCCCCTTCCTTTTGAGTTCAGAAGAGCAGCTAGCACGTTTTTCTATGTGTAAGAGGAATCTCTCTCTTTCAAGTCCTTGCAAACATAAAGTTACATACAACGAAAAGCAATTAACAAGTGTCTACTAATTAAAAATAACTGTTTGGGCCTTTTACATCTGAAATGAGTATCATCCAGCTAGGAAAAACACTCACTTGCAAAGCCCGAAGGTCAGCATTTAGAGAATGACCCACCAATACTGCATCACGGGGAAGTATCTTTTTCAGTCTGGTTTGTATGTCTGCCAATCTTGTTTTCACTGCAAGAAGCATTTTCCTTGTGATTCCTGAGTATCTTCAAAACAGAAATTAGACGAGGTAGAAGCAATGCATTAGCAACAGCATTTACTGGAGAAAATCACTAGCAGGGCATGCAAAATATGAATCCAGCATAACTTATGACAGAATGTTATTTACTGCTTTCTCTGTGGACATATTCCAACACAAGAGGATGCACTGCAGAGATACCAAGCTGCTGTGCTGTCACATGTTTCAAATGGCAGTTCTCTCAAGCATGACTTAAGTGATGCAGTACTCAGCATCAGACAGCACACATAACAAAATCCTGCATGGCTGTTGTGGAAGGAGGTGCTTCCAATAACGTGAGGGAACTGGCAGCTCACCCCTTCCATAAATCCAGACTAAGACTTAGAGAAGACATGGTTTGAGTCTGGTCTGCTTCTGCTGTAATGAGCCCAGTCTCGAAGCCTTAAGCAAGCTGATGACCTATGCTATTCTTTACCTACAGATATGCAAACTTAGCTACAAAGCAGAGAGTTGATTTACAAACCTGTATCTTACCCTGCGTCCTTTTTAAACCCAGACCTGAAGAGTAGCCTGTACTGTGATCATTTACCTATTAAAGAACGTTTCCTACAGCACTACAGAATGGCAATGCCTAGCTGGACAAGCAGACACTGTGTAGCTGCATATACACAATGCTGGTAATTCTAACCACATAGCACAAACTGTACCTTTAATACTGAGTAAAATGCAAGAGACAACAGTGAGAGCACGCACACTGAAGTATTCTGAAAGCTCCTGTGTAGAAGGCTTAATCTGAAAGGGCTGCAGGTCTTAAAGATAAGAAACTTTAATGAAAGTCACCTGGTGCAGTAGTTCACTATCACACTTTCCGGTTTGACTAGTTCATTCAGAAGGCACTGTCCCTCTGCATCCACTAAAGAGACACGAGTGACTTCATTCCCTCTTGCAGTCAGGCACTGTTAGGACAAAGCAGATGGAGGTGCTGGCTCTGCTCAGTGCTGCCTTTCAGAATACTTAGCTCTGGCTACAGCCAATGTCACTACCACAAGTCACTTTACTCTACCTAGTAGAGTAGATCTATCTTATCTATATTAGATTATTATATATATAATATATAGATTATCTTATCTATATTAGATCTACCACCTGCAGCTTTCACACCATCCCATTTCAAGTGGTAAATGCCTGTCCTAAACATATCAAACACACAGCCAAGCATAATGTAAAGAAAACCTCTACAGGGAAGTGCTGAATTCACAGAATCAGTTTGTACTCTGCAGTGCAGAACTGCCACTGACTGTTCTTCACCGAAGAAGATAATGCAACTTAAAAGCAGACCCCAGAACACACCTCATTCACTCAGTTTGGATGCTGCCACAGAACTGTGATGGCTACAGAAAAGCTGTGGCACAGAGCTTTTTGCACTCCCAAACCTTGGGGAGAGCTGAGGGAAGGAACTGTAAACAAAAACCTCAGGACTAGAGCACTGGCAATAAACCTAGCAGATCCAGACACTGTTGTGAGAGTCGGCACAGAACTGAGCTCCCTTGCTGCACTGCTCAGGACAAGGAGAATTTTGCTGCTGTTTCCAGAATCACCGAGTCCCTCACATGGCTGCACTGGCACCAGTACCATCAAAGAATGGACTGGAATCACGTATGCCAAAAGTGGTTTAATAAGCACACAGGGTGCCTGGTTCATTTTGGAAGAACCAACAGGAGCTTGGCTGCTTGACGATGCTTTGTAGGGTCACGCACTTATTGTTACCATTTCACAATCCAGAACGAAGAGGGGGCTGCTGTCTGTCCTCTGAAGATCACGCTCTGTGTACATATAACCCCTACATCCAGGGGAATCTAAAATGAAAAGATACACGTGAATAAGGCACAGACCTCTTCTTCTAATAGTTACCATACAACCTATTTAACCAAATATCTCATTCATTTTCAAAATTAAAAAAAAACAAGAACATACAAACCAAAACTTCAGAAAACCAACCTCTCATGGGATAATCATTCTTTTTTAGCTCTTCTGAGCTTAGAGTATAGCTCGTGAGGCCTTGTTTTTCTTTCCCATATATCTGGATGATCGGATCACATTGCAAGCCTGAGCTTTTAGGAACACAATCAACACCAGTGGAAATCAGATCTGTAATGCACAGGATCATCTGTCAGGATCAGATAGCACTCCTTACTTGCAGTTGGTTTTCTGCACAAGTAGGAACACTTGAAGGCTATGCCATTTAAAAGAAAACGCATGGAGCAACAAACTGGACATACACTGGGATATTTAATGCACGCTGGCATACAAGTTCATCAGGACACTTGAATCCACTCCCAGTGCAGCTACTGACACTGCTAGCAGCCTGTGAGCCAGTCCCACCACAGATCTATCTGACATTCCTCTCAGTAGAAGAGAGCACACCTTCCTCTGACAGTGCAGTCATTTATCTCATGTAAGCCATAAAGTAGAAAGAGAGCTGCTTCTATCCATAAATTTCATTCTCCAAAGTATTGTTCACAGAAAACGTGCTGTAAGTGCAGTTCACAAAGAAGCAAACACTGAACTGTCATCATAATCCACAGCTGTATGAAGTTTAACTATTTTGTAGGTGGCCCTCTGCAGACTGCACTTAAGGAAAACTGTACCTGACATCTCAGCTCCGTGACAGTGCAGTAGGCTTACAGTCAAGGTGCTAGAGGACTCCGTTATTACAGTGAAAGTAACGGCCGCTCATTCTCCAATTTAGGACTTGAATTCAAGACTCCTTGCATTACATTCCTAACAATTTCAGTGGAGTTCTCATGGTAGTCTTGCAGATTTTGTACAAGCCTGCTGGATTACAGTTACCTCTATAGAGTGTAAAAATAGGATATCAGTTGTCAAAACACCTGTTCTTTATCTTCAATTGCAGCTCAGTATAACAAAAAACTATAGACACATCTTACAGTAAAATGATCACAAAAGGGGTAACGAAGCATCAGAATTCTGTATTAAACTCATTAAAAAATTATCTTGGCTTTTCGCATTTACCTGTGATAACAAACCCAAGAGGGTTCCTTTTGTACATTTTTCCTTTTGTAAACAAGTTGACCATAGCAGCATGCTATGCATGCACAGGGTGCAAAGCCATTAAATTACTCCTGAAAGTGAATCACTGTGACCAAAACAGGTAACACAAAGCTAAGCAAGGTACCTTGTGCAGTGCCTTGAGGTTTCAGGCTTGCTCCTTCACCACACAGACTGGCTAGGAAGTCAGCTGAAGGGGGTGGTAATGTGAATCTCTGAAAAAAAGAGATCTCAGAAAGTTGGAAACATAGTAGAAATGTCAAGCATATAAGATGCCTCTTTCTCCCAAGGCCTCACCAGTTTAGGGAAGGATGGGTAGAAAGGAAGTACATTTGGCATTTTTTGAGGAAAATGAAACAAAGACAGTTCAGTTCTAATGACACACAATATAGAATTGTTTGTTACAAGAAGGTTTTGCCTTCAGTGATGTAATTAAGACCACAAATTGTAGTCCTACACTGATAGAACCTGATGCAGTTCCGGACTTTTCAGTTACGCCATGATTTCGTATTTGCTGCAGTTTGGGAAACTACACTACAAGTGTGAATCAAAGCACTCCTTCCTTTTTCTTCCTTCCTTTCTTTTCTTCCTCTCCTTCCCTCCCAAGACTTTGCTTGCAGCTCAGAAAACTAAAATGACTCTTTCAATAATCTTTAAATAAAAGGAAGAAACTTGACATAGAGTACACACACTGAGATTTTTCAATCAGTGGCAACAGCATAACTCTATAGAGATTCTCCTCACTCACACCCAAGAGTAAACTTCAAAGGAGCGGAGGTATTTTTAATCTCCCAGGCACCCTTGTAGGAGTCAGAAGCGTAGAGAACTGAAACACCACTGTATACACATTTGACATGGAAAGGCTGCAGAGATCTAAGCGTTGAAAACGTTTCGCACGTTGAAACCCTGGCCTCTGCTCTGAGCTGTCAGAGCCTACAGAGATGCTCCCACCCACTTGGTGAGGAAGCAAAGATGGACACTTCCTGCACGAGATACCACAGCCTCTCTGCAGCAAGCAGTCACTGGGACGTCGCTTCAGCACTGCAAGAATTTTAGCAGACAGCAACAGTTCAGGGACTTACATGCTGGAACACTTTCCGGAGGTGTTTGAACTGTAAACAGAATTCGTAGAAATGGAGCTGGCTCATTTCATGCAGAACAATAACCACAACGCCAGCCAGACGGCTTTGGTGATAAATATGGCACCAGCTGCAATAAAACAGATAAATAAATAAATACATCTCAGAGCAACACAATCACCATACGCTTAGAAACAAACTCAGAGCTAGCCCAGCTTTTAAGTCTGTTGATGGCAAAGCACCAAGTGACTTCAACAAGAAGAGGCCTCTATCACTTATTCTCAGCCAGACACCCATCTCTGGACACAACACGAGAGACAGAGAAAGAATGAGTTGCAACCGAACTCCAGCACAGTACCATTTCATGTCTTATCATACCTCATTTACATGCATCAGAAGAGGAACCCAAACCTGTAACTCCTGCTGTAATGATGCAATCTAGTCCATCAAACTAAGACTACTTCAGCAAAACGAACATTTCACAAAACCATTTTCTGTTCAGTATTAAAAACTTGAAGTGTTCCTTGCATTTAGCTTTATTGCAAGACACACTACATGCTGCCATACGGGAGCCATCCGAGGCCACACACACCCCTCAACCTTACAGTAGGAAGCAGAAGAGTTACTGAGAAGATGAAAAAGGGCAAAGTGACTAAAACGGCCTTCCCAAAACACTCCAAAGAAATCACTTCGTACACCTGACACAAGAAGTATAGCACTAACATTTTAACACTGAATTTCCTCTCTCAGCGTGTAAGCCCGCTGTTCCACAAATTGTTTTGTGTTTCATGCAGTCACAGAAACAAGTACGAAATGTCAGAACTTCCGTCAGAAGAGGAATTCTGGTCTGCAACCAAGCCTACCAACAGCCACATCTACATAACACAGGCTGTCTGCACAGCATTACAAAGGCTCCAGAACACACACAGCCCGTGTGCCTTCTGGGGGCTCTCAGTACAGTGGGCACAGGACAGGGCTGCCTCCCAGACACGGACACGCTGTACCTGGGCTGGGATGCATTGTGGCTTTTCCCCAGGGCCGCATACTGTAACGGCTCGTACAGCTGCTCCTGGCTGATCTCACAGTCCTCACCGAGCAAAGCTGCTGACAAGCGAGATGACTTCTCCTGTAAGAAGGAAAACGGCAGTAAAGAAAGGTTTTGTGTGACCACAAAAGTTTGTTGAACAGGAGGTGAATTAAACAGTAAACAGCATACTGTCCAGGCACAGGCAACAGCACGTTAAATAACTCTTCCATTCATTGAAGTTCCTCTTGAGCCCTGTAGGGAGGAAAATTCTAGAGAACATTGTAGAGAAAATATTGTGGAGAATGGTATATTTCCATAAGGCTTTATATAGATGGTACACAGACTACTATTAAAAGTAAAGGATGGCTCACCTTTTATGATGGTTGAGGCTCGCCAATCACTCCAGCAGGGGGGATCTCCAACAAGAGATCCTTCCCTGGTGGTGGTCAGCCCTTAAGTGGTGTCTGGGAGAGGTGGAGCCAGACTCCACCCCTTCCAATCACACAGGCACATTACCTTCACCTGTGCCCCTGCGGCTGACTCAGTGCTCGACTCAGGTGATCAATCAGTGGTTCAGGCCGTGATTCAACAGTTCCCATACAAGCCCACACTTCAACATCTGTTACCATCAGCATCGCAGTAACCTGGGTACTTGGGTACCTGCAAACACCACCACGTGCAGACATGTGCACACCTCGCACAGGGCTCTAGCCAGAACCCATCTGCTTCATGTAACTGCAGCAACTGTTGAAGCACACAGGTCTCCTGACCCTGCTACAGAAACTGTTTCACAGCATCCAAAGGAGCCGTGGGCAGAGCACATCAGAGATGAGGCAGAACCACAGAATTCAGCACAGCAGTTCTTTAAGCCATGATCACAAACTCACAAGCTCTCCCGAGCTGATCAGCAAGAACACGTGCTATTTTGGAGACCGACACTGACTATTTGGCTGTGGAACTCATCTGACCTGTAAAAATCTTCCACTATAATCTTTTATTACATAACAAAAGGACATCACCAAGGGCAGATCATACCTGACCCAGCTGGTGGCCTTCTGTGACGCAAAGACAGCACCGGTGGACAAAGGAAGAACAACTGATGTCCACCTGCACGTGTGCCAGGCCTCCAACGTGGTCCTGCACCACATCCCCATCTCTGAGTGGGAGAGAGATGGGTGTGAAGGGTGCACTGCTTGGTGGGTAAGGAGCTGCTTGGATGTGGCTGTGCTCAGTGGCTCTGTGTGCAGGTGGAGGCCGACGAGCGGTGTCCCCCAGGGGCCCGTCTGGGACCGGTGCTCTTCCACATCTTCACCAGTGACACACAGAATGGGATCGAGTGCACCCTCAGCACTTTGCTGATGGCACCACAGAAGGGAGGGACGGCATCCAGAGGGAGCTGGACAGGCTCCAGAGGTGGGCACACGAGAACCTAATGAGGTCCAGCAAGGCCCAGTGCGGGACGCTGTACCTGGGTTGGGGCAATCCCAGACGTGTACGGACTGGGAGAACAACTCACAGAGAGCAGCCCGGGATCATCCCCCTCTGCTCTGCCCTCGGGAGCCCCCACCTGCAGCACTGCACCCAGGCCTGGGGCCCCAGCACGGGAAGGACGGGAGTGTTGGAGCAGGGCCAGAGGAGGGCACAGGGATGCTCGGAGGTTGGAGCTCCTCTGCTGTGCAGACAGGATGAGGAGCTGGGGGTGTGCAGCCTGGAGAAGAGCAGGATCCAGGGAGACCTCATTGCAGCCTTCCAGTGCTCAAAGAGAGATTACACACAGGAGAGGGACCGACTGCAGCAGCAGCGATAGCAGCAGGGGAAAAGGCTTCAAAGGGAAAGAGGCGGCGAGGCGCTGGCACTGCCGCCCGGAGCTGGGGGTGCCCTTCCCTGGAGGTGCTCACAGCCACAGCGGGGCCCGGGGCAGCCAGAGCACGGCAGGGTGAGCCGGGGGGGGTCCCTTCCGACGTAACACGAGTGCTGCACGATGGCGGCACACCGCGCGCAGAGCCCGCCCAGCCCGGGGCCGCTCACGCCAGGAGCCGGGCCGCGTCCCGCACGCCGCGCTCCCACTTGTGTCCCAGCTCACCTTCCCCTCCCGGCGGCCCGGCCTGCTCCTCTCGCCGCCCGCACGCAGCCCGTCCGCGTCCCCGCCCGCGGGCCGCTTCCGCCCGACCGAGCGGACGGACGCGCCCGCCACGGCCGCGCCGAACAGCCGGACCGACCGCGCCTGCGCGGGGAGCGGCGCAGCCGCGGGGCGGGACCGCGGGCGGTTTGAAGCGGCGGAGATGGCTACGAAGCGGCTGGCCAGGTGCGGGCTGTGCTCTGCACGCTGCGGCTTCTGGCGGTGTCGGGTCTGCGTTCCTCCGGGGCGGGGTGGTCTCCCCCGGGCCCGGCGCTGAGGCCGCCCCGTCCCGCCGTGTCACGCAGGTCGCTGGGGATGGCGCGGAGCGGCGGGAGCGGCGGAGCGGCGGCGGCGGCGGCCGCGGGGCCGCGCTTCGGCTTTCTGCTTTCTGCTCGTCCTCGACTTCGAGTCCACGTGCTGGCGGGACGCGCGGCAACGCCGCCCCGAGATCAGTGAGTGCTGCGGCGGCGCGGCCCGGGGCTGCGGGGATCGGGGGCTGCGGGGATCGGGGGCTGCGGGGATCGGGGGCTGCGGGGTGCGCATGCGCGTATGCCCGCGGGCCGTGTTTGAGCGGGCGTTGTCCCGCCCGCCGCTCTCGCTGTGCTCCGTCCCAGGTGAGTTCCCGGCCGTGCTGCTGAACGCCGCCACGGGGCTGATCGAGGCCGAGTTCCACTCCTTCGTGCAGCCGCAGGAGCAGCCCGTGCTGTCCGGGTTCTGCACGGCGCTGACCGGCGTCACGCAGGTATCGCGCGGCTGCTCGCAGCGGTTCGGTACTCCTTTAAAGGGACAAACGCATGGGGAGTCGATGTCGGTCGGTACTGACACGGGTACTTCTCTGTCTGTTGCTCAAAGAGCCAAGTTGACGGAGGAGTCCCTCTGAACATCTGCTTGTCGCAGTTCTTGAGGTGGCTTCGGAAGGTAGAAAAGGAGAAGAAATTTCTGTTCAGCTCAGATATCCCAAGTAACACCGTTCCAGAGGCAAAGCTGTTGCTTTTGTTACCTGGACAGGTAGGCAACGTTCCTTTTACTTACAGTGTGAGGCAGCGTGCCTCAAACAGGAGCCCTTGGTGGGGCTGTTCTCCATCTCTGGTGCAGGGCTGTCCTGCAGCGAGGGCCATAAGGCAGCAGTGCTCACCACCCCATCACAGGGTGCCTCTGCTTCGTGCGTGGCCGTGCACCTTCTTGCACAGAGGTCGGTTTTTTTTGCCTGTTTGGTATCCTGTGGCTCACTCAGGTGAGAATAATGCCCAATTTGCAGACATTAGGATTAAAGAAATGTTATTTCCTTGGTTGCACTTGTTTCCCCTGTGCAGACTGGGACCTGGGTGTGTGCTTGCACTATGAGTGTAAGAGAAAGCAGTTCTGGAAACCTGACATCTTCAATTCCTGGATTGATCTCAAAGCAACATACAGGGTGAGAAAAATCAGTACACTGAAAAATGTGGATCCGTGTTATCAACTCAAAAGCTGCATCCGTGCCTATGAGGCAGCACTGTGTTCCAGTGACTTGAGTTCCCCAGCTTGTTTTCATTCTGCATTACTGCACAAATAACAAGCTGTGCCATAGGACAGCGGATTTTCATAGAAATCATAATGCTAGGAAAGCAGTGTGCTGTTAGATGAATCATTGCTGAGCAGTGGAGAATTTTGGAGCCATTCTTCCTTTTCTGACATCTTGTGCCCTGCTTGATGCTTTGTCTTCCCAGTCTTTCCTGCATTGCTGTTACTGCCTTACATTGCTAGCTAGAAAATAGTGGTCCTTGCCTGCTCAGCAGTTACACCAGGACAAAGTTGGGAACTGTATTCTGGCCAGTACAAGTACTGACCAGAACAGTACTAATAACACTGAAAATGAATGTATACTGAGAAAATGGAAGAGATGTTTTTACGATGGTGGGTTTTTGTTTGGTTGGTTTTTTGTAGTCTTCACACAAACAGGAGTTCTACCTTGGGGGCTGACAGCACATTTTGTCCTATGCAGCCAAGGAAACGTTCTAAGGGACAATCCAGGAGCTTGCCTGTCCCCAATGCTGGCGCTCACGCAGCAAATTGAGGTCTCTAAAGTCAAACAGTGTGATCAAAGGAGAATCAGGGAGTAATGCAAAGGCGTAAGTGTTTAAAAAAAAATATACAGCAGTTTAAGCATCTCAAGATCTATTGTATTCTTCAAGGCTGTTCTTTCTGTTAAGGTGTAAAGTAAACAAAGGCAGTGACAGAGCCTTTATTTGAGGTACAGGAGCTATGGAAAGAGATAGTAGAGATAAGGGGAATGAACTCCCCTCCCGGCGACCGTTTGGTTAAGGAACGCAGCCGCCTCCCGTTCGAATTCTGGCACACCAGAAAGAAGGGAGCCAGGGAGGGGGGGGCAACCCACGCATGCTCTGAGCGTATCTGTGCTCCCAGAAGCACTGCCGAGATGGGGAGAGAGGAGATGGGTGGACCTGGGCTATGCTCCAGTCACCCAGGTGCTCGTTTACTGGTTCAGGCTGTGACCAGGCAATCCCGTTGCCTTCGATGTGAGACATAAAGTGCAAATGGTTCTTTCCATTCTAATCTGCTCTATGTAATGTACGTACTGTTTCACACTCATTTATCACAATAATAACATGAAGATACCTGTCTCGCATAATGTCTGTGGGAGTTTTATTATTCATAGGTGATATTTTGGAAGTGTTTTTCACTTCACTGTGAAGAGGTTTTGAAGTGCTACATCTTAACCAGCTACATGTTTCTCCTTAGGCCTTCTATAATAGAAAACCTAAAGGGCTGAGTGGTGCTCTGCAGGATTTGGGGCTGGCTTTTGTAGGACGGTGTATGGGAACTGTTGAATCACGGCCTGAACCACTGATTGATCACCTGAGGCGAGCACTGGGTCAACCGCAGGGGCACAAGTGAGTGTGATTGGGAGGGGTGGAGTTTGACTCCACCTCTCCCAAGA
Source organism: Oreortyx pictus (assembly GCA_036925125.1). Classification (NCBI taxonomy): domain Eukaryota; kingdom Metazoa; phylum Chordata; class Aves; order Galliformes; family Odontophoridae; genus Oreortyx; species Oreortyx pictus. The sequence goes on along the minus strand of JAUPFR010000026.1, from coordinate 5,653,916 downwards.
CCCCATTTAAGGGCTGACCACCACCAGGGAAGGATCTCTGGTTGGAGATCCCTCCCTAGTGGAGTTTTCAGTGAGCCTCAACCATCTTCAAAGGTGAGCCGCTCTTTTCTTATTCATTTTCTTATTAACTATCTGTATGCCATCTACCTAAGCCTATCAAAAATATATCAGCTTTGGCACTATTTCTTCTGGGTGTTATTTCTGGGGGTTATTTGCCCTACAATTGGCGAGCCAGGCAGGCTTAAAAAATATATATATATACATATACATATACAATAATTAACTATGTCCTTCATTTGGAACATTTTCAAATGGGGCAGGGGGGAGAACGTTACTCCCCTGGACCAAACAATTCCTGGTCAAATTCCCGGATTTACGGGGTCATCCTATTATGGTCTTGCCACCGTTATTGAAAAATGGGGACCCCTGCGGGTTACAGGGACTGTTTCTCCTTCTCCAGCCCGGCTGACAGATTATTTTCAAGGTCTAGACAAGGACATACTAGTTACAAAAGAACGTCGGCTAGCTGCTTCTGCTGTGGCTTGGCCTCTAATAATGGCCTTACATAAACTGGAAATAACAAATACAAACATAGAATCAGAAAATCAATTATTAAGAGATCGTATTGAAAAGTTGGAACAACAGTTGGGCACATTAGTAGCCAAAAAACCTGGACTAGATGTGCCAACAAAACAAATTCGTACCATATCAGTGGAGGACACCCAGGTCCCTGAAGTAGTGGACCTGGATGTCTCAGAAAAAAAGATTTCTAAATCAGATCTCGAAGCTCCATCTCTGGAGGATCCGTTTGAGATCCGACCAATCATAACTCAAAAAACAAAAAAAAAATGCAAGATAGACCAGCGGGAGTGCCTCCTGACCAATGGCCCCCCGCTGAAACATGCTTGCATGTGACAGTGCGCCCGTATACAGCAAACGAGTTGATGGACCTAGTACAACGATTCCATCAAAAACCAAGAGAAAGCATACCATCATGGCTCCTGAGGTTATGGGATGCAGGAGCTGAAAGCGTGTTAGTTAGTGGGACAGAGATGTCAAAACTGGCATCTATAACTATACACCCAGCCCTGAGGCAAAGATTATATGCTGCCATCCACTATAATAATGAGAATCATTCTATTATGGATTGGTTGATGGCAGCATGCCGCTTAACATGGCCCAACAAATCTGACATTCCACTCAATACCGGTTTATGGTCCTCTATGGAGGACCTCCAAACATACATCCGAGAACTGGGTATGAGGGAGGCTATGTATTCAGAGACCTTTGAGAGTCCTGATACGGAAAAATTTACAGCAGGTATGCGTGACCTAATACTGCAACAAGCCCCCTCTCACCTTTATGGGACTTTGGTCTCCATACTAAACCCTTTGGTGGCTTCGGAGGCTATCGTCCAACAGGCAGCCCAGTTGGTGGCAGACCTTGGGGAAACGGAGCGCATAAGAACTAGGCGCAATGTCCGTCTGGTAGAAACAGCTGAGGCCTTCCCCGTTAAAACTAAGAAGCCTGTCCCACGGATACCCCGATCGGGCCCCATACGGGTATCTCGGAAGACCACGTTCAATGATCTTATATGGGCCGGGGTTGCCTTTGCTAAAATCGATGGGCAACCCAACCATGTATTGTTACAACTATGGAAACAACTTAGAAAACAACTTAGAAACGATCAAAAATTTCAGAGTACTCCCAGAAAATTGGGAGTACGAATAATACAGGCAGCACCACCAACAACCTGGAATGTGGCTGACTTTATAGTCCCAAATAGAAGGAAGAAACATCCACAGGTGCCGCGGGATACAATGTCTGAACCACCTGCGGTAAAAGACCTAGATTTAGCCAGCTTCATGGAGTAACGAAGGACTTTGGTCCCCGTAGGGCCTCCAGACGTGACCGGAGGCCCTATGTAGAATTAGACATCTTTTGGTCAGAGAAGAATGTTCAAAAGGTGATGGCGCTAGTAGACACTGGTGCGGAAACATCAATTATATATGGAGACCCAACAAAGTTTAAGGGCAATAGAGTGATGATTGGTGGGTTTGGGGGACAGACCACTCCAGTCACCCAAACATGGCTGAAATTGGGGGTTGGGCGTCTCCCACCCCGGGAGTATAAAGTGTCGATTGCCCCAATCCCAGAATACATCTTGGGCATAGACATTTTATGGGGTCTGGCTCTCCAGATGACTGTGGGAGAGTTCAGACTTCGACAGAGGTACATTAGTATCTGGGCGATACAGGCAGTATTGAGGGGCCATGCGAAACATGAGCCCATTTGTTTGCCGAAACCACGCCGGATTACTAATGTAAGACAGTATAGACTCCCAGGGGGGCAGGAAGAAATATCAAAAACTGTGCAGGAACTAGAAAAAGTAGGTATTATAAGACCTGCACATAGTCCATATAATTCCCCCATATGGCCAGTGCGGAAGTCAGATGGAACATGGAGAATGACGGTAGATTATAGGGAATTAAATAAGGTCACGCCGCTCATCCATGCGGCCGTACCCAATATTGCTTCCCTAATGGACACACTCAGTAGGGAAATTAAGACCTACCATTGTGTCCTGGATTTGGCAAATGCGTTTTTTAGTATCCCGATTGCCAAAGAATCGCAAGATCAGTTTGCGTTCACATGGGGAGGCAGGCAGTGGACCCTTCAGGTCCTACCACAGGGGTACGTGCACTCACCAACGTACTGTCATAACTTGGTGGCCCGTGACCTAGCTAATTGGAGGAAACCTAATAATAATGTCAACCTGTACCACTACACTGATGATCTCCTGTTAACATCTGACTCACTGGAAGCAGTAGGAGAGGCAGCAGATTCATTAACCTCCTACCTAAATGAAAGAGGATGGGCTATCAATCCTCAAAAGGTGCAAGGTCCAGGCCTGTCCGTAAAATTTCTGGGGGTAGTCTGGTCAGGAAAGACCAAAGTGCTACCCAGTGCCATCATAGATAAGGTTCAGGCATTTCCAGTCCCTACAACACCAAAGCAGCTGCAGGAATTTCTAGGTATATTGGGATACTGGCGTTCCTTTATACCTCATTTGGCGCAGCTGCTGAGACCTTTGTATAGTCTCACAAAAAAGGGCCATTCATGGGATTGGGGGAGAACAGAACAGGATGCTTTCCAGCAAGCAAAACAGGCGGTGAAACAAGCCCAGGCATTGGGTATATTCGATCCTACCCTCCCAGCTGAATTGGATGTTCATGTTACTCAGGATGGCTTTGGCTGGGGCCTGTGGCAACGCCAGAGTTCTGTTCGGACCCCCATTGGATTTTGGTCTCAGGTCTGGCACGGAGCAGAAGAAAGATATAGTATGATTGAAAAACAACTATTGGCTGCCTATACCGCATTACAAGCGGTAGAGCCAATAACCCAGACGGCCGAAGTCATAGTTAAGACCACTCTTCCAATTCAGGGGTGGGTGAGAGATCTGAACCCACCTTCCTAAGACAGGGGTGGCCCAGGCACAGACGGTGGCACGATGGGTCGCCTATCTCAGCCAGAGGAGTAGTCTGTCTTCCTCACCGTTGAAAGAAGAACTCCAAAAGATTCTAGGCCCAGTGACGTATCCCAGTGATGCACCAAAACAAACCTTGGTTGCTCCGCCAGAGAAGAGTCCCGTCCAGGAAGGAAAATATCCCATTCCTGAAGATGCCTGGTACGCGGATGGGTCCAGCAAGGGCAACCCAAGTAAGTGGAGAGCAGTAGCATACCATCCCGCTACAGATACAATATGGTTTGAAGAGGGGGATGGTCAAAGCAGCCAGTGGGCAGAGCTGCGGGCCGTGTGGATGGTTATAACCAAAGAACCTGGTGACGGTGTCCTGGATATCTGCACAGATAGTTGGGCTGTGTACCGGGGACTCACTCTTTGGATCGCACAGTGGGCTACCCAGGACTGGACTATCCACTCCCGACCGATCTGGGGCAAAGATATGTGGTTAGACATATGGAATACATTCAAACACAGAACTGTACGTGTCTACCACGTTTCTGGTCACCGACCCCTACAGTCACCAGGAAATGATGAAGCTGACACACTGGCCCGAGTTAGATGGGTTGAGAACTCACCATCTGAGAACATTGCCTACTGGTTACATCAAAAGCTGCGGCATGCTGGACAGAAGACCATGTGGGCAGCTGCCAAAGCATGGGGACTGCCCGTACAACTATCGGACGTAGCTCAAGCATGTCGAGACTGTGATGCCTGCTCCAGAATGAGACCGAGGTCGTTGCCTGAAACAACAGCCCATCTTGCTAGAGGACACAATCCTCTACAGCGATGGCAGGTTGATTATATTGGGCCCCTCCCTCGATCTGAGGGGGCGAGATATGCCCTAACCTGTGTTGACACCGCGAGTGGGCTAATGCAGGCCTATCCAGTACCAAAAGCCAACCAGGCATATACCATCAAGGCGCTCACAAGATTGATGGCTGCCTACGGGACACCACAAGTCATTGAGAGCGACCAAGGGACTCATTTCACGGGTGCAATGATACAACGCTGGGCAGAAGAGAACAATATTGAATGGCGATTCCACCTGCCATATAATCCAACGGGGGCAGGCCTGATTGAGCGTTATAACGGTATTCTCAAGGCTGCCCTGAAGACAGACTCTCAGTCTCTGCAGGGGTGGACGAAGAGACTCCACGAAACCCTGCGAGATCTGAATGAAAGACCTAGAGATGGCAGACCCAGTGCCTTGAAAATGTTACAAACAACATGGGCCTCCCCACTTAGGATCCAAATTACAGGTACAGATAATGAGGTAAGACCTCAGACCGGCCGTGAGAACAATCTTCTGCTCCCTGCCCCTGAGAACCTGAAACCAGGCACCAATAAAATAAGATGGCCTTGGAAGGTGCAGGTAGGACCATGATGGTGTGGCCTACTTGCACCTTGGGGGAGATTATTGGAGGTGGGGGGTTCGGCAGTCCCTCTGGTAATTGGTACATGGCCTACTGATATTGTGGTCAACACTCCAGTCTTTATTGCTAAAGGAACCCCTATCATGTCTCTGTGGCAGATCAGGACACCCCCTTTGGTGCCTGATATAATCGTGCAGCCACAGACATCTGGGCAAAAGGTTTGGTACAGGCGGCCAGGGCATGCCCCTGTACAAGTTGAAGTGTTGACCCAAGATAGGAATACAGCCTGTATCTTACCCTGGAGGGCAGACCTCCCCCTCTTGGTACCTTTGAAACATCTATATTACTCCCCATGAGTCTATAAGTCACCGGAGGGAACCAAATAGTGCTGAAGTGTTCCAGAGTTGCAATAACATCATGTGCAACATCCGGTGATGGTCTACCCGGGACTGATGAAGAGTAGGACGGACCTGCACAATGTGACCGCATGCTTCCAGTAGACACCACCAAGCACTGGCCCAAGGAAGAGCATGAGCCATACGCTGATCATCACTCATCCCAGATTACATCGATATGCATCGCGACAGGTTATTATGTAAAGCGTCGCGATGTATTGGGTCTCTGTATTGAGGAGGGCTCACCCTATAGTTCCTTAATCAGTGGTTCATGTCGTGAAGGGGTGGAGTGTATGGGAACTGTTGAATCACGGCCTGAACCACTGATTGATCACCTGAGGCGAGCACTGGGTCAACCACAGGGGCACAAGTGAGTGTGATTGGAAGGGGTGGAGTTTGACTCCACCTCTCCCAAGACCCCATTTAAGGGCTGACCACCACCAGGGAAGGATTTCTGGTTGGAGATCCCTCCCTAGTGGAGTTTTCGGTGAGCCTCAACCATCTTCAAAGGTGAGCCACTCTTTTCTTATTAATTTTCTTATTAACTATCTGTATACCATCTACCTAAGCCTATCAAAAATATATCAGCTTTGGCACTATTTCTTCTGGGTGCTATTTCTGGGGGTTATTTGCCCTACAGACGGGAACATTCTGGTAAGGGTGATGTGATGACTCTATCTCTCTGATATACAGAATGTTATTTCTAGGTATACAATGTTCAGGTCAATAAAACCATCCAAGTAGAAATGCTTCAGAGATCAGAATTTGTCATTTCTAATCTCACACTTAACTTTAGAAATCTCTCCTAGAGCTTTTGTGTTTGTGTGGTCCACAAGATCAAGTTCTGAGTTGCTGGGGCTGAAAAGGAAAAAGAGAGCAAGGAAAGGATAAAAGAACTTGGTCTTAGGTGATAGCTCTGGGCACCTTATGAATATGGAAGAAAACATAATTTCAACTCAAATTTTTGGCATAATTAATACAAAACACCAGGGATTTTAACAGTTGTTGTGGCTACATATTCAGCTGCATGAGTTTTTAAGTGTACGTGAGTGGTACTTTTCATCTAATAAGAACTGCCTCCAGTAGTAGTTCAAAAGGAAGATGTTAATATAACCATACTTTTGAAGGGTTGGATGACTCTCGGAATACTGCTCGTCTTGCTTGGAGGATGACTTGTGATGGGTATGTGCTGAAGATTACTAAATCTTTGGATAAGGTGTGTTACTATTTCATATCTCTCCTTTACTTGTCTTGTAGCCTGACATACAGGTGAAGGGTGAGCTGTTCGGGCAACAAAACCAGAATCTTGAGTGTGATTTGAACAGAACATCCTTAGGCTGACATACTTGTTAGTCTTATGCAGTGATTACTAAAACTTCCGGGTATTCACTTTCCAAAATCTCTTTTTGTTAATGGACTCCCTAGTCCTGTCCTAGGAAGAACTTAATTTCCAGAATGCTGAATGCCAGCTCTGCTGACAAGACTGTGCTGGGAAGTAGCAGCAGCCTTGAAACATCCAGAGATAAATCTTGCAAAGCAAACTCTGTGGCAGAGAGAAACCACAACGGGCCTGCTGGAATTACGGTAATTTCTGATGTACAATCTGCAGAACAGGCCACCTCCAGTGGTTGCTCCGCAGACATGCATGTTGTATCTGGCAGCAGCTCAAGGACTGATTTATGCGAAGAAATCCAAAGCTATTCCACAGTGTCTGCTGACAGATTTGCTCTTCTTGGACACGCACAGCAATCTCACAGTACTTTATCACCAGGCATTCAGCAAGGATTGAACAATGGGCATCTTGTGAGCACAGCAAGGTACAGCTCTCCAGTGTGTGGGTCGGGGCTAGTACTCATCTCCACCACCATCTCCTCAGTGAATACCTCCAGTGAGGATACCGGCACTCATTCTGATTGCTTGTCTCTGCTGACTGACTGGGAAGATGTAGCTCTAATACCTAAATCTCAATCTGAACCAAATTCAGACTGTGTTCAATTGGAGGAGGACTCAAGTACAGACATCTTAATGCTGTCTGAAATAAAAACAACTCCAGAGCAATCGGTTGCGATGAGTCCAGGTGATCAAAGTTTGGGGAAAACTCTGGTACCCGTAGAACCTCCTAAATCCATCATTTACAAGAGTCCTGATAGTAGTATCTTTAATGTGGGAATGGTACAAAGGCAGCCTTCAAATCTTTCTGCTTTTAAGATCCCGTCTGCAGAGGTAAATGCTATTTCATCCCAATCAGTAATAATGAGAAATTTTTCTATTCCTTCTGAAGTTCCCAAAAGAAAGCCAACTAGTCCAACAGCACTGCCACCAGCGAAAAAACAGTCTTTTGCTGTCTACCAAGAGAAAATGGCATCTTCAGATCATGCCTTATATTGGAGAAATTTGAATTTGTCCAAAGCATCTCGCACCGTTCTGAGCTCCACAGTCAATCTGAATCAGTCTGTAACAGCTGTGCAAAATGAAAAGCTAACTCCCCCTCTGTGTAAGTGTGGTCGAAGGGCTAAAAGGCTCTATGTGTCAAATGCCGGTCCAAATCATGGCAAGGCGTTTTTCTGTTGTCCTGTTGGTAGGCGTGAAGGTAGTAAGAGAAGCTGTGGATACTTCAAGTGGGAAAATGCAATTCTAAAAGAGAAATCTCATGTTGCCACCATGAATGTAGATGCTTTGACCTCTCTTGGAACATGCCTCAGCACTTCAGGAAATTCTTCCAACAAACATTTGTTCCTCAGACCATCTATGAGAACTTGAAGATTTTTAGTTTAGTTGTCTGAATCTGAAGCTCAGTTAGTTAACTGTAGATAACAAAACTGGGCCAGTCCGATGATGTCAGATACGTGTTCTGAGCAGGGGATGAAAATAATGCTGCTTGGCAGTTGTTTAAGCATACAGACATACCCATGTTAACATGAATGGACTGAGACAGAATAAATCATTGTGCTGCAGTTAAGGTGCGAGTAGCTGTTGTTACATGTCTTAAATTCCTACTTTGTCATCATGCGTTTAAAATTTTTTGCTAATTGAGTCCTTAAACGTTTTAATGATGTAGATTTCTATACTATTTTTTTCTAAATATACTTGTAGAGATTTGTAACTGTAACTTTTACAAATCTGTTGTCATGCTTCTCAGAAGTGATTCTTGAAGCAAGTGATGTACTAAACTCTTGTGATTTTTTTCATTTAAGTGATAATAAAGGTAAAATGCTAGTGATGTTTCATTAAGTTTATTTAGCACATCATCTATTGATTACACATCTTCTGTGCCATTCATATCAGCCTGCCTGCTTCTGTGGCACTGGGGTAGCTGAGTGCTGGGGGTCAGGTGAGACTGTGAAAACCTCAACTAAGAGAGATGTAGTGTCTTCTGCTCTACATTACTGTGTAAATCAGCATTATCTTATTATTGTTTAAACAAACAAAGCAAAAAGCCACTGGAACCCACACCCTATGTTAAAACTACAATGCAACCCCCAAAACCAAAGAATTCTAATATCTCCTCCACTCCTTCTGGCGTAGTTAAATTCTTCGGATCTTCCCGCTAACGGTTTTTGGCAGCTCTCGAACAAACTCCATCTAAGGGGAAAGGGAGGAATGCGGTATGAAATAATGTACACAAATGTGACTTCCCCCCCAGTGACATAGCCTCATAAGTGACATAATAGTTGATCTGTGCTTGCCTATAGCAGTGACAATTACTTAAAATATTTGGATGATCGGCAACTTACTTTCCGAGGATACTTGTATGGAGCAGTAGCTTTCTTAACGTGGTCTTGTAGCTCTTTCATCATTTGTTCTGGATCGCGTGAGACGTAGTCGGGTGTTAAAACAACAAAGGCTTTCACTACCTTGAAGAAGTTAAGGGAACAAAGGCTTAAGTAGTGATGAAACAACCTCACACAACAGTGAGATTTGAAGCTTTAACCAAACGTTTACCTACAAACTACAGAATAATAAATACAGTGGATGCAAACATCTATGCCGGCGTTATGTGTTTGTTTGGACTGTGGAGCTGATCAATGTGGGAAGTACTGGAATGCAGAGGAAAAGCTTCAAATTGTGCTTTAGTTATGTTGGCTAGGTAATTGTCATGGTCAGTTTTTTTGGTTTAGACATATCTGGTAGAGTAGGAATGCCAACTTGGTTTTATTTAGTTCAAAAATGTCATCGTTAGATAGACCATTCCATTGGAAGTTGGTCTTTGTCAGCTGTGGTATGCATAAAGCTCTTTTTTATCTAAAATGTGCTCAACTTGTTTACCTCTCCCCTGATGGGGTCTGGACTGCTGACAACTGCTGATTCCACCACTGCGGGATGCTCTATTAGAGCACTTTCTACTTCAAATGGTCCAATGCGGTATCTTTAAAATGGAGATAAAGGTCCTTTATTTGTACTTGAGGCACATAAACATATCTTGTCTGAATCAACTCTATTATTTGTGGTGGAAGATGTATTTTTAATCAGTGTTGAATTACCCAGCAGAATTAATGACATCATCGGCTCTTCCAACAAACCAAAAGTATCCATCATCATCCATGATCCCCTTGTCTCCAGTAACATAGAAATCCCCACGGACTGTTGCCTTTGTTTTCTCTGGATCATCCTAGGAAATATTAAATTGTGTTTTACATAAAAGCTACCTGTAAAATATAATAAATTGCATTCTAGCAGATTCATATTCAGCGGGGATATTGAGTGGGATATTAATAATAGGCAATTGTAATAAATGACAAGAGACTATTAATTCACGTTTGCTCTCACTCTTCATTAGCTTGGCAATTTGACTTCCATCGTTGCCATCCTATCTGATAGTGGGCTGTCATCTACGTCTTCCTGCTGAGGCTGGTGCGAGAGTAAAGTGCGACTGCTCACTTTGCACACTGCATTTGGGACGGTGACGTAGTTGGTTCACAATTCCATTCCTTGTGGAATGATGCTGCATAGCACAGTGTCGTGTGAAATCTCTTAGACTGCTTCGATAGCAAATGATGATCTCAGAGACAGCAGTGCTACAAGAGGTGCCATACCTTGACGTCATACCCTGGAGATGGCTTTCCCATAGAGCCAGGTTTAATTTCCATTCCTTTAAAATTTCCACAGACCAGCACCTGTAATAAATATTTTTCTCAGCCAAACAGTCACTTGTATATTCAGTCTTTAGCGTAGGTTTAGAAAACTCAGCTAACATTGTGAACTTTTGTAGGAAATAATGAACCCTTCATTATAATCATATGTCCAATGAAATAAATGATGTTCTGGAAATCTCACCCGTAGCCCCGAACAATGTGAGCGCTCCAAAAATAGAGTTCAAAGCAGAATTTGGAGGGTAGTCATGAAGAGTGCATCTCCTTTGTGTCAGCCCTCAATGCAAAGCCCACATGAGTTAAAAAACTGTTTTCATTGTTGCCTATTGGAACTGACTTCCCCTCTAAAGGTCGCAACTGTTGCAATAGTCATGATGAACTAGCATTGTTGGAATGTGGTGAAGTGAGGAGGAGTATGTAAACCTAATACAATTGTGTACAATCTTTTTAATGACTTTTTCTCGTCCAACTGAATAGGATTTATTGCTGTATCTGCAAAGCATATACTTTTCTCCTGTAAAGCTCAACATACAGTTTCTGTTTGTCCATAGCATTCATGGATATCCAGCCCTGTCTGCGCTTTCCACTCTGCCATCACCTCGGGGTTGATTGGCTCCCCAGCGCTCACACAGTGCCGGAGCCTGCTGAATGTGCAGCTGAGAAAGACAAAACAAGTAACTGGCAGTTATCTGTCTGCTATGTCCCATTTGCTGCCATATTCCTGTATTGTGGGGGACCTTCCTATACAAAATGCTGAGTCTTTTTTGTTAAATTTGAATTGTGAAGTGCTAAACAACAACAAATCTGAAAATAACAGAAGAAAGGAAAAATAAAAACTTCCTGGTTTGCTTCTGTTTTATTTAGAACATCAAATAATGTGATGTTTCTAACCCTAGAGTCTGAACTGGAGCCTGGACCAAAGAGGAATAACAAAGTTTAACCCTGTCAGTTATAACCTGTGGGAGAGTTCAGAGAGGCCAAGGTGTCTTTCATACATGTCACTGAGCCATACCAACATACACTTCATGGGGAGTATACTGCTGGTGGGACATAGGAAAGAAACAGAGGTAGGGAGAGTGTGATGGTAAAAGTAGGACGTGTTAACTAGGACACCATGATTATCTTATTACTGCCTGAGCTAAGATGCTTTCCACTGTGACTTACAAAGCCTAAGATGGCACCCCAAATATTTATTCTGACTTAATACACAGTAAGTGAGACTCAAGAGGTTGAGAAACACAGTCAGAGTTCCTGTTCTGCCACGGTGGAAGTGGAATAAAATCCAAAAGCTGAGCACTTGGCCCACAGCTTTGATGGAAGGCAGTGCTGGGGACCCTCCGCCTCAGCTTACCTGGGCAGCTGGTGCTGCACGAGCATTCGGTAGGCAGTTGGAGCTGAGCAGAAGACAGTGATGGGATATCTTGACAGGCTCTAAGGAGTTCAGAATAATAAAAACCAGTGTTGCCCATATACTGAAGCCCGTGAAGTCTCATCTACATTGTAAGAGATGGTATAATGATATCTGCCTGCATCAGGCTTATGAAACACGCAAACAAAATACTAGTGTCCTAAGAGCAGTTAGCACAGCAGTTATATTTAATTAAATTTTTCTTCAAAACGGAAGCTATGTTATCTTACAATGGGTACAAGACACCAAAGCTTTGTACCCTGGAAAGGTTTGAAGTCCTCCTTGCAGGATTGCTTCGTAATTGCAGTTTAAGGAGAAAAAAAACCTGAAGTCCTAATCCTACTTTTTTAGATGTCCTACAGGACTAAAACTGAAAGTGTTCTCCAACACAGCCTGGTGCTACCTGACAGCTCCCAGCTGTCGCAGGAGAAGGGGTGAAATGGCGGTAGTCTTTTACAAAGGATAAGGAGTTGTGTGTGGAGAATGGAGGACAATACAGTGCCAATGGCATTTTTTAAGGGAATTCAGCTTTGCTGCCTCCTCACCCCTTACTCTTGAGTTACGTGGTGCAGGCAACTGGCATTCTCATTTGTCTATGATTGTCACTCATTTTAATAACAGATTAGCTCTGCAGATTCCAGCCCAGTTTCCTTTGTGTTTCACTTCTAGGCCTAATAGCAAACAGCTGCAAAGTCATCTCCCCCATTTACCTCAAAGACAGCAGGCGGGTTGAACTGTGGCATTTTATGTACAAATACACATGCCCCTTCACTCCACACCGAAAACATGCTCCATGCTGCCTTGGCCCAGCCCGTGTCTGAGGTATTCCAATATATATCTGAAGAGGTCAGGTTCAGCCAGTACCTGATAGCACAAGGAAGAACAGCCCACTGTCCTTACTTAGCAGAAATGAGGCAAGTAGTAAAATGTTTTGAGATGTGGCAGGGAAGTGAATCTGGCACTGTTTGTCGCGGGTAAGCGGAATTTAGATAGACCTGAATGACTGAGCACAACCAAGTCCTGGCACAGGGAGGGCACAGCAGGACAGACTGACACTGCACGTTTCTACAAGATGTTGTACTGACGGAGCTGCAGAACCCTCCTCAGGATGTGATGTTGCATGAATATGAGATTGCTTGAACTTGCTGTTAGCGATAAGGGTGTTTTTGGATTACTGCATGTGGGCCTTTTCTGGTTTGTTACTGTCTCCCAGTTAGAGTGAAGTGCACTGCCCTATCAATTTTATAAACAATATTGCTTTAAAAATTTAGAGGTTCTGAATTATCAGCATTTCATTCCTCTGGGAGCTGTGTTGAACTCAGACAGACATGAACCCAGAAGCCTGTCAGACCCACGTACTTCTCCCATTTTGATACGGATTTTCTAAACTTATGCTGATTTTTCATTCGGTAGACAATCTCTTAAACGCTAACTTGTTGAACATGCAGCAAAAGATTTATCTTTAGTTAAAGAAAATGTGAAAAAGGAGTTAGTGCATCTATTTGGCTGCTACATTCCATGCACACTAAGACAGCTGGACTCAAAACGTGCCTTGCTTCCTGGGGAAAATAACCAACCAACCAAACCTTGGTTGGGTCTAGCAGAAGGGTTGTTTTGTAGAGCAGTGAAACAAATGCTTCTGGTATAACCTTGCATTTCTCTTCCTTTTGCCATACTACCAATCTGACAAAGCAGTGGACGTACCTTCCGCTCACTGTGAGGCCAATGCCATAGCTGCAGTGGGAATGTTCTGTCATTTCTGGAGCTCCTGTAGTCCCACTAGTAAAATAGATGACTGCGGGGTGTTGAGACTTCGTGGTTACGCACTGGTGATCAGATGGAGCATTTCTTTAAAATAAATAAAATGAGGAATAAATCAATTTGTGTAACTTAAACGTTCCTGAATATGTTTAAAACAACCCCTGCAGCAGCAATCAGAAGTGCCAAAACCATTTATATTTTTCCACTTCGCAGACCCAGAAGGATGAGAACACATTGGCACGTGCAGCATTTCCCACCCAAAGCAAATGGAACCACTCTTATCTCTGCTGCGGCACTGTCGCAGTGGTGGTTACTCACTTCAGGAGATCCTTGAAGCTCAGCCACCCCTCTCGGTAGCCCTCTGACACCAGTAATTTGAACCTCAGAGACTGGCATTCAGCCTCTACTGACTCTACAGTTGATGCCACAGAGTCATCAGCGATGATGCCTTTTGCCTTGGACTTCTGTAGGCGATAGAGAATGTCCTTTGCAGTCAGCTGCTGCGTGCCAGGAATTGGGACAGTTCCTAAATGGGAGCAAGTGGAACGCAAAAAAGAGCTTATACATTGCTTAATAGTTCTTGTACTACTAAGACTCAGCTTACTTTGTGGTTTTGAGTGGGACAAGGCTATACTTGAAAGCAGAATTTGGCCCTATATTTGTAAACATACTGATTTCCTTGGCGGATAGAATTCTATGTGAGGATGAGCACAAGTTAGGAGGTACCAGACTGGTCATGGGATGCTAGAAGAAATGGAGGGAACAGCTTTCCTTGGTCTGAAGGCACCTCCTGTGGAGTATGCCATTCTTCTGGACTTAATTTCTGTACTGCATGCTGCTAGTGTCTGTGGGGCAGCATGACATTCTGGGTTGAAAATATTGCCAAGCTGAGCAGGAACAGAGGCCGTGTGAAACACTTGGCTAAATGTGGGCCAGCTTCACTGCAAGGTTGCAGGAAGGTGCATCTGTGATGCATCACAAGTGCTGGAGAAAGGAGAATGTCAAGGAGTGGACTTAGAGTGTTTTCCTAACATCTAGATCATGAGCAGAACTACACGGAAGTGCCACATTTGGTGTGAAGGGTGTTGATCAGTGTTTTATTAGTTCGTCCTCAACAGCACGTTTCTAGTTCTGCGTGCATTAAGTAGCAAGTCCTGATTTCCGTCCCCATGTGCCATTTGTGTGCTCTTACCAACCTGTTCTCATGCAAGCCACATTCAGCAGCCACCACTCTGGGATCCGTGGCAGAAGCAGAAGAACCTCCATGGTCTCCATGCTGCAGACCGCAGGCACCACAGAGTACATTGGCTGCTTGCCGGGACAGCACTCCCAGATCCTCAAAGCTCCACTTCAACTCTTCTGCAACACCATCTACCCACCACAATGCGGGGGTTTTAGGCTTTTTTCCCTCCTACAGAACAGGGTAGAGTGCAAATGCTTCACTTTAGGAACATACCACTTTTACCGTAATTAACTCTTAGGAAACAAAGCATTCGGCTCTTATTCAGTGCTGGAGGAATCTGGGGATGCAGCTGAAATTTGCCACTGTCTCCAAACCAATCTCTCCTTCAGGAAGAACAGCCTTCAGATGTCATGTAAAAAATTAAATTTGCATTTCTTTCCTGAGCTCATGGTGTTTCCCTCTGCAAAGGCTGTCCAGCTTTCTGTTCCAGGACGCAAACAAAGATGCTGACGGACACAGGTGCAGCTGGACTGTGCTTCTGTGCTGCAAACTCTCCAAGCTCATTTCCAAGTTCATCTTGAACTGGGCCCATTTGTTACTTCTGAAAAGCAGATGTGAGGATCAAAAGCACAGTGTGACCTCTAATCAATGTCACTCATAACTAACAGATGTGTGAAAAGTGAAATGTGTGTTCATGGTATGCGCTTAAGGAGATGGATGCCTTTAGCAGTGACATTGTGCAAGTCATTTCCTGAGCACAGAAGACCTCATGGGGCAGGAAGAATACGGTATCTTGTTATCTGTTTGAAGGCAAACACTAAGGTTCATCTAGGGAGAAAAGTTGAGCAGCGTACTTCAGAGGGCAAAACTCTTCTGGTGTTCTTTCCTTGCTTCATTCGCAGCCTGCCAAAATCTGTTCTTCCTGCAGACGGAACGAATGCACTCCTTGTGTCAGACTGGTGATACCTCTGCTGTGATCCTGCTGCTGGGTGGACACCACTGTGTTCAGCCTCTCATGAAGAACCAGTGGACTACATCCACAGACACTAGGGCACTAGAGTAATATAGATGATATACCTAAACTTCACTCCTTTTCTTTTTCATATTCCCCATCCTTGCTTAGAGCTCATGCCCATTTGAGCACTCCAAGTGGTTCAGTTTTGTGGACTGCTATTTCATGATGCAAAGATTTCATGACTGGAAAAGAATGGGGAGGTTTGGCATTTTGCTGTATTCACATTTTGCTGGCAAGCAGTGGAGGCCAAGTGCTTTGTCTGGCACACACAGGCAGGGTGCATGTCACAGCTAGTAGGGGAACCAGCGCAAGGCTCAGAGTGCTCCAGTTGATCTCATCATTAAGGCACAAATTTACTCGGGGTCAGTGTCACCAGAGTTACTGATTAAAGGAGCAAAGCATTTGGGCTCACAAACAGGGCAGCATTGGCCTAAGGGATTTACAGGTTCAAATTACATGAGGTGTTCATCAGATTGTAACCAGAGCACAACTGCAGCAGCATGCTGGCTGGATGTGCTTGGCAGTTCTCAGCTCTTCAGCAGCAGAGCAGCCAAGTAGCTGTTACCTTTTCTACTTCGGTCCACCTGTCTAGCACGTTGCTTGCAAAGTTGAAGTACTCTGGCACCTCTGGTCTGTGCTGCTGTTTCATAAGTTCGTAACTAAATGTGGCTCCAGCTGGGGATCTCTGGCTGCAAAGCTGGCGAGATCTTCTCAGGAAAGTATGCATGGACGCAATATTCAGGGCCTTCAGTAGAGGACGCATGGCAGCAGCAACCCAAGCAGCCTCCAAGAAATGCTGCAGTGACACAGATACAAACCTGCTGTTAGCCATGTAGTTTCAAAACAGCGTTCACTATCATGCAGTGGAATGTGTTGTAATAACAATACCTGGTATCTGAAATACCTGTTGAGTACACCTCTGGTTCTGCCGCTGTGGGTCCCTGCCCTCCACTGACCACACAGCTGAGATCCCAACCGTGCACCCAACTAGCCACACTCAGGCCAGCCAGCAGGGCAGCGTACCCCTGAATCACAGCGCTTCATCCTCCCACAGCTCCCACCTATCTGCTAGAACACACTGCTGCTCTGTAGCAGGTGCACTGAAAGCATCTACACAGGGGTTGCTGGGAATGAAAGGTCTGCTGCTGACTGACAGCACTGAAGTACCAGCACCAACTAAGATGCTGCAGAGATAACCAACAGTCCTGCATGATTTACTGGCTGATCTCAGACTTATTTGCTTCAAAGTCATCTGCTGTTTTCCCAGTCTATCAGCGCTGAGGTTACGCTGCTTGCCAAGAGTAAAATGCACGTAGGAAAGCCCTGAGAATGTTTTAGTACTGCTGTTTTAAGCAGCCAAAACCACCACTCCCTGAGATGGGGGAAGTTTAAAAGGACCCATGATAAGGGATTCAAAATGCAGAGCCATGTTTCTCTACAATCAGCTTAGCAGGAGGGCTGAAAACTCAATAATCATCTTATTAATGCATAGCTGACATTTGTTTACAAAATAATATAAACACTGATAGCTCCTTGCTGAATTAATAATCATCCATCTGTAAACCCACATGGTTTCAGAGATTCAGTGAAGCAAAGAGACAGTTTGATCTGTAACATTCAATCTATTTATGACAGACAAAGGAGAGAAACCCAGAGAGATGACAGGTGGGGAGAGGCAGGGAGAACAGGGAAAGCATGCAGACAAGAGGCACATCAGTCTTGTTCCAGTACCAGCAAGTGCCCTGTCCAGCAGCAGCACAGCTGGCAAGGGAGCCAGTAACCTCATGAAGAGGCTGTCACCTCACCTCTCGGTCTCTGAGCCCTCCAAAAGCTGAGACGCGCCCCAGCTTTGACTGCTTGTGCAAATCCAAGGCTTCAGTTGCTTTTACGATGTTCCCGTGAAAAGTTTTAGTGGGGAACATATAGAAACGGTGTAATGGCACAGGAATCTGGATTGCAGACAAGTTCCACCGGTTATCGCCTGCACTTTGTTAAACTCAGAAAAAGCTTACGATTCTGGTGTAAGAATCAGAAATGTGAGAATGGACCAAAAGAAAACGTGTATAGACAGTATTTGACGAAGTATAGAAAATGGACATCAAGAAGCGTCAGAGAAACAGAATGAAAACGTGAACGCAGATGAACGAACGATGCAGTCATACATTGCATTCGGTAGCAGAGCAGAAAGAGAACAGAAACTTTCCCCTACACTAACTTCGGGATCCAGCACAACAACTTTGACAACGCCAGAAACGAAGTCTCTATGAAGTGTAAAAGCTGCTTTGGAAGTATAGGGCTTCTACAGGCTAATTGGAGAAACCGCTATTCAGTGCACGGCATCCGGCTGAATCGCGTCTTTCTTAACGGCAAAAACAGCTGAAGACGCGATTGTTGCGATTGTATTGGAATCCGCGGTTAACGCGTTAAGAGCCCATAGCTCGCTGCCGGTTATGCTCAGTATCGCAAAGAGCGCTTTTACGATGTTCCCGTGAAGTTTTAGTGGGAAACATATAGAAACGGTGTAATGTCACAGGAATCAGGGATTGGAGACAAATTCCACCGGTTCTAACTTGTACTTTGCTAAACTCAGAAAAAGCTTACGATTCTGGTGTAAGAATCAGAAATGCGAGAATGGACCAAAAGAAAACGTGCATAGACAGTATTTGACGAAGTATAGAAAATGGACATCAAGAAGAGTCAGAGAAACAGAATGAAAATGTGAACGCAGATGAACGAACGATGCAGTCATACATTGCATTCGGTAGCAGAGCAGAAAGAGAACAGAAACTTTCCCCTACACTAACTTCGGGGTCCAGCACAACAACTTTGACAACGCCAGAAACGAAGTCTCTATCAGGTGTAAAAGCTGCTTTGGAAGTATAGGGCTTCTACAGGCTAATTGGAGAAACCGCTATTCAGTGCACGGCATCCGGCTGAATCGCGTCTTTCTTAACGGCTAAAACTGCAGAAGACGCGATTGTTGCGATCGTATTGGAATCCGCGGTTAACGCGTTAAGAGCCCATAGCTCGCTGCCGGTTTTGCTCAGTATCGCAAAGAGTGCTTTGACGATGTTCCCGTGAAAAGTTTTAGTGGGGAACATATAGAAACGGTGTAATGTCACAGGAATCTGGATTGGAGACAAATTCCACCGGTTCTAGCCTGTACTTTGCTAAACTCTGAAAAAGCTTACGATTCTGGTGTAAGAATCAGAAATGCGAGAATGGACCAAAAGAAAACGTGGATAGACAGTATTTGACGAAGTATAGAAAATGGACATCAAGAAGAGTCAGAGAAACAGAATGAAAACGTGAACGCAGATGAACGAACGATGCAGACATACATTGCATTCGGTAGCAGAGCAGAAAGAGAACAGAAACTTTCCCCTACACTAACTTCGGGGTCCAGCACAACAACTTTGACAACGCCAGAAACGAAGTCTCTATCAGGTGTAAAAGCTGCTTTGGAAGTATAGGGCTTCTACAGGCTAATTGGAGAAACCGCTATTCAGTGCACGGCATCCGGCTGAATCGCGTCTTTCTTAACGGCAAAAACAGCAGAATACGCGATTGTTGCGATCTTATTGGAATCCGCGGTTAACGCGTGAAGAGCCCATAGCTCGCTGCCGGTTTTGCTCAGTATCGCAAAGAGTGCTTTGACGATGTTCCCGTGAAAAGTTTTAGTGGGGAACATATAGAAACGGTGTAATGTCACAGGAATCTGGATTGGAGACAAATTCCACCGGTTCTAGCCTGTACTTTGCTAAACTCTGAGAAAGCTTACGATTCTGGTGTAAGAATCAGAAATGCGAGAATGGACCAAAAGTAAATGTGTATAGACAGTATTTGACGAAGTTTAGAAAATGGACATCAAGAAGAGTCAGAGAAACAGAATGAAATGTGAACGCAGATGAACGAACGATGCAGACATACATTGCATTCGGTAGCAGAGCAGAAAGAGAACAGTAACTTTCCCCTACACTAACTTCGGGAACAAGCACAACAACTTTGACAGTGCCGGAAACTAAGTCTCTATGAAGTGTAAAAGCTGCTTTGGAAGTATAGGGCTTCTACAGGCTAATTGGAGAAACCGCTATTCAGTGCACGGCATCCGGCTGAATCAACTGTATCGCGTCTTTCTTAACGGCAAAAACTGCAGAATACGCGATTGTTGCGATCTTATTGGAATCCGCGGTTAACGCGTGAAGAGCCCATAGCTCGCTGCCGGTTTTGCTCAGTATCGCAAAGAGCGCTTTTACGATGTTCCCGTGAAAAGTTTTAGTGGGGAACATATAGAAACGGTGTAACGGCACAGGAATCTGGATTGGAGACCAATTCCACCGGTTCTAGCCTGTACTTTGCTAAACTCTGAGAAAGCTTACGATTCTGGTGTAAGAATCAGAAATGCGAGAATGGACCAAAAGAAAACGTGTATAGACAGTATTTGACGAAGTATAGAAAATGGACATCAAGAAGCGTCAGAGAAACAGAATGAAAACGTGAACGCAGAGAACGAGCATTGCAGACATACATTGCATTCGGTAGCAGAGCAGAAAGAGAACAGAAACTTGTTGAAGAAACCACAGGAGACAAGCCTCATGCTTTCATGATCAACTAGACTCAACTTTAATCAGAACGCTGCGTACATTTATATTAGTGGTAATAAGGTTCATACATATTGCAAAACCTAAGCTCCTAATAGGTTAGTGATATCAGTGAGCAAAAGCTTATGTTATTAATTCCTGCGGTTAAGCCGAAATTTCATTGCTTGCTGCTTCCTTAATCCTTACTCCTACACCCTTCATGTTGCAGCAAGGTTATTGTGACCTAGGTTTGTGATTGGACGGTACCTCGTTATGTTTTTACTTGAGTTGTATCAGTTGTAACATCCCTTTACTGCTTGGACACCAGCAGCTAGTCCCTGTATAGCCACTCTTGGCCTATCTCGGACATCTGCAAGAGGTTTTCCTTGCTGTGCCCCTTGCTCTTCAGCCAGTCCTGCATAAAATCGTCCACAGAAACTTTCCCCTACACTAACTTCGGTGTCCACCCCAACTACTCTGAAAACGCCAGAAACGAAGTCTCTAAGTTTGGTAAACCGTGCTTTGTCGGAATATGACGGCTACCGGCTCTTTAGAGAAGCCGATATTCAGTGGACGGCAGGCGGTTGACTCGCGTCTTTCTTCTGCGGCTAATACAAGAGAAGTCGCGATTGATGATTTCATTCTCAATTACTTGTTTAAAAGTGGTTCTTAATCCATTCGGCTCTTCTTCTCTGATTTGTTTTGATACATTCTATTACAAATAATAAAAATTTCAGGATTTTATGTGCTTTAGAATTTGCAGGCTTTGAATTTTAGAATTATTTGTGTAGAGGAGAAATGACACCTAATACTTTTGCTTTCCCTAATGCAAAGTCCTACGTTTTCCTATCCACTATCTTTGCCCTAACTCTAAACCTAAGCCTTACCCTTAACCTAAAACTAACCAGAACCATTACACGCATTTAAGCCCAACCCTACGCCTAATCTAAAGCATCAGATATCCAGAACCCTCACCTAAATCTGTCCCAAAACCTATTCCTTATACTAAGCCTAATGCTAATCCAAACACTATCCCTATTCATATCCCTAAAACTTTTCTTCAACCAAAACCAAACGCAAGGCCGACCCCTTCTCTCTCCATAACGCAAAAACCAATGCTACACCTAAACCTAATCATAACACGAACACTAACCTAACACTTATCATAACCCTAACATTAACCCTTAACCTGAGCCTATCCAAAACCCTAATACTGAATTTTGCCTAGCACCTAACCTTATTCCTAACCCTAACCTGAATGCTAACCCTTACCCACAACGCAACCCTTACCCTAAACCTAAACCTAACCCTACTCTAACCCTGACACTAGCCCTTCATACTACCCTAAAACCAAACCACAAGTTTAAGTCCAACTCTAAACCTTGAACAAAGCACCAGATTACCACAACCCACCCTCACCTAACTCCAACCCAAAACCTATCCCTAATACTAACCCCAAACCCAATCCAAACCCGAAACCTATTCCTATTCCTAAACCCATTCTTAACCCAAATCCAAACCCAAGGCCCTCCCCTTCTCTCAGCCTAACACTCAAACTAACTGATACCCGAAACTAACCCTCAATTTATCCTAACTTTAACCCTTACCTTATCCATATTCTAAGGCCTAACCCTACTCTGACCAGAAATCTAATGTTTTCTAAAATCCACCCCTTACCCAAAACCTAAATCCACAAAAAAATCTAACCCTAATCCTAAATCTCTTCTCCTAACTATCACACCAGCACTTGGCGATAACCTAACTGTAAACCTAGTACTAAACCTTACCTTACCCTTAACCCTATTCCTAACCCAAACCAGAATTCTAACCTGTACCCTAACCAAAACCCTTACCCTAAACCTAAACCTAATGCTACCCTAAACCTAACCCTGGCCCTAAATCCTACCCTAACACAAACACCATGTTTAAGCTCAACCCCGAGCCTAAAACAAAGCATCAGATTACCACAGATCTCACCTAACACTAACCCCAATCCCATCCCTAGTACTAATCCCAAACCCAATCCAAACAACAAATCTATACCTATACCTAACACTAAGCCATAACAAAACCCAAGGCCTACCCCTTCTCTCAGCCTAACACTCACACTAACCTATACCTGAACGTAAAGCTAAATCAAATCCTAACGCTCACCCTTACCCAAGGCTTAACCCTTCTCTGATCCTAAAACTAAAGATAACCCTATCCCTTACATCCCAATAACCCAAACCCTAACACTAACCCTAAACTTAACCCTAACTTTAGAACAAAGCTAATGGAACGCCTAACCCCTTTCTGAACCCAAACCCAAAACTTAATCCTTACCCTCACACCAACCCTTACCCTAAACCTTAACCTCACACTAACCTTACCCTAATACTAACGCTGGCCTTAAATCTTACCCTAACAGCAAACCCAAGTTTAAGCCCATCCTTAAATCTAATCCAAAGCATCAGATTAACAAAACCCTAACCTATCTTTAACCCCAAACCTATCTTTAATAGTAACCCCCATCCCAATGCAAATCTAACCCTAACCCTAACTCTGAACCTACCATGAATCCCAAGTTTAAGGCCAATTCTAAATCTAGGCCAGACCAACAGATATCCAAAACCTTCCCCTTAATTTATCCCCAAAACTATTCCTAACACTAACCCTAATCATCATTCAAACACTAACCCTATTCCAACTCCTCAATCTTGCCTTAACCCAAAACCAAACCCAAGGCCTCCCCCTTCTCTCAGCCTGACACTCAAACCAAACCTCCGCCTAAACATAACCCTCAATCTAAGCCTAACCCTAACCCTTACACTTGCCCTTAGCCCTAAGACTAAACCTTTTCCTCTACCTAAGCCTGTCCTCAACCCTGATCCTAACCTATCCCTAACCCCTAACACCAAGACCAGGCCTATCCCTAACAGTAACCCAAAATCTAATTTGAATCCTAATCCTATTCCGAACCTTAACCCTAACCCAAGGCCTAACCCTACTCTGACCCTTACACTCAAACTAAGCCTATCCCTAACCCTAAATAAAACTCGAATCCTATACCTAACCCTAACCCTAAGCCTAATCCTAACACCAACACTCAACCTAATCCTATCCCTTACTATAATTGTAGAATTGAAAAAAACTTTATCCCTAACCCTAATTCTAAATCTAATCCTAAACCTAAAATACTCCCAAACTCTGTCCCTATCCCTGACCAAATACTCTGACCGTAAATCTCAAATTTTCACTACCTCTTACCATAAAACTAAATCTACACAAAAACCTAACACTAACTCTTACCTTAACAGTAACCTAACCCTTACTCTAATCTTAACCAAAACTCAAACCCTAACCCAAGGACAAAGCCTTACCTTGCCCCTAATTCTATTCCGAACCCTAACCCTAACCTAACACTTACCCTAATACCAACCCTTGCCCTATATATAAACCTATCCCTACCAGAAGCGGAACCCGAGCAAAAAATCGTAATTTAACACCAACCCCAAGTTTATGCCCAAGCCTAAACCTGACACATAGCATCAGATTACCACAACCCTCACCTAACTCTAACCCCAACCCGAGCACTAATACTAGCCCTAACCCTAGTCCACATATCCTACCCCTAGGTGTAATCGTACCCTGAACCTAAAACTCAAATTAACCCAACCCCTTAACCTTAACCTAAATCTACACCAAAACCTAACCCTAACCCCGAACCTAACACTTATCCTAACACTAACATTAACCCTTATCCTATGCCATCCAAAACCGTAGTACTAAACCTTACCTAACACCTAACCTTATTCCTAATGCTAACCTGAACGCTAACCCTTACCCACAACGCAATCCTTTCCCTAAACCTAACCCTAACCCTACTCTGACCCTGACACTAGCCCTACATACTACCCTAAAACCAAACCACAAGTTTAAGCCCAACCCTAAACCTTGAACAAAGCACCAGATTACCACAACCCACCCTCACCTAACTCCAACCCAAAACCTATCCCTAATACTAACCCCAAACCTACTCCCATTCCTAAACCTTATCTTAACCCAAATCCAAACCCAAGGCCCTCCCCTTCTCTCAGCCTAACACTCAAACTAACCTATACCTGAACGTAATGATAAATCAAACCCTAACCCTCACTCTTACCCAAGGTTTAACTCTTCTCTGATCCTAAAACTAAAGATAACCCTACCCCTTACACTAAACCTTAATCTACATCCCTAACCCTTGCCCTAAACCTAAATCTACACCAAAATCTAACCCTGACACTTATTTGAGTTGTAAAACTAACACTTAACCTAACCCTAACTGAAACCCCAGTACTAAACCTTACCTAACACCTAACTGTATATTCCAACTCTAAATCTACCTTCAGACTAAAGCTGACCCTAACATCAACCTCAAGTATAAGCCCAACCCTAAACCTAACACAAAGCATTAGATTACCACGACGCTCACCTATCTTCTAAGCCCCACCCTAACACTAATACCAAATCAGATTCCAAATACTAAAACAATTCCTATTCTTAATCCCAAAACTATCCCAAAACCAAACCCAAGGCCTAACCTTTCTCTCACCCTAACACTCAAAGAAAACCTATGCCTAAACCGAATTCTAAATCTAATCCTAACCCTAACCCTCACCCTTAATCTAACCCTAACCCCTACCCAGAAGCTAACACTAAGCCTTGTACAATACCTAAATGTACCCCTAACCCTTATCACTAAACCTAAAAGGAACCTGAACCTTAAGGTTAAGGTTAAGAATAGGATTAAGATTCAAATTAGGTTTTGGGTTCCTATTAGGGATAGGCCTCAAATCAGTGTGAAGGTTAGGGGTAGGGTTAGGGTTAGGATAAGGGTTGAGGTTAGGGTTAGGTATAGGTAAAGGGTTAGTGTTAAGGCCAGGGCAAGTGTATGGTCCAGGGTTAAGATTGGATTTAGGGTTAGGTTTAGGTGTAGGTTTGGTTTGATCGTTAGGGTGTGAGAAGGCACAGGCCTTGGATTTCATTTTGAGATTGGGTAAGGTTTAGGAATAAGAATAACACTGGTGTTTAAAACATGATTAGTGTTAGTATTAGGGATAGGGTTATGGTTAGAGTTTAGTTAGGGTTGTTAGTTTTAGGGTGAAGGATAGAGGTATGGTTTGGTATAGTACTTGGGTTAGGGTTTGGGACAGTAATAGCATTAGTGTTAGGCTGTTAGTATTACAGTAAGGGTAAGGGTATGGGTTAGCGTTAGGGTAGGTTTAGGGTTAGGGTTACGTTAGGGTTGCGGTAATCTGATGCTAGGTGTTGGGATTAGGGTTGTGCTTAAATTTGGGTTTGGTTTTAGGGTCAGAGTTAGGGTTAGAGTAGAGTTAGATTTAAAATTTGGGTAATAGGATTAGGTTTAGGGTTAGGATAAAGTTCAAGTTAGGATTAGTGTTGGGTTTAGGGTTGTGTTTGGGAAAAGGGTTAGCGTTAGGGATAGACTTAGGGTAAGAGTAAGTGTAAGGAACAGGGATAGGTTTTGGGAAAGTTTCCGAGTTTGGAGTGGATTTATGATTAGGGTTAGGGACAAAGATTTTTTTAGATTTATGATTAGACTTAGGGACGAAAGTAGGCTGAGTTTTGGTGTTAGCAGTAGGTTTAGGGTTGGGTTTAGGTTTAGGATTCCGTTTGAATTTATTGCTAGAGGTAGGGTTAGTTTGAGTGTAAAGGTCACAGTAGGGTTAGGCCTTGGGATAGGGTTAAGGTTTGGAATAGGATTAGGATTAAAATTATGTTCAGGGTTAGTGTTAGGGTTAGGCCAGGGCTTGGTGTTAGGGTTAGGGATAGGTTAGGATCAGGGTTGAGGACAGGCTTAGGTAGAGGAAAAGGGTTAGTGTTAGGGCTAGGGCAATTGTAAGGGTTAGGGATATGATTAGTATTAGGGTTAGGTTTAGGTGTAGGTTTGGTTTGAGAGTCAGGGTGAGAGGAGGTGTAGGCCTTGGGTTTGGTTTTGGGTTAAGGTAAGGGTTAATAGTAGGAATAGGGATAGTGTTTGGATTAGTATTTGTTTTAGTATTATGAACAGGTTTTGGGATAGATTTAGGAGAGGGTTGTGATAATCTGATGCTTTTGGTTAGGTTTAGGGTTGGCCTTAAACATGGGTTTTGGGGTAGGGTCTGAGTTTGGGTTAGGTGTAAGGTTAGATTCAGTAATAGGGTTATTTTTAGATTTAGGATTAGGGTTAGGGATAAAGTTTTTCTCAGTTTTATGATTACATTTCAGGATAGGATTAGGCTGAGTGTTGATGTGAGCTTTAAGTTTAGGTTTAGGGTTAGGTTTATACTTAGAATTTGATCTGTGTTTAGGGTAAGGGGCAGGGTTAGCTGGAGTGTAAGGGTCACAGTAGGGTGAGGTTTAGGTTTCGCATGTTTGCTTTCGGGTAAAGATGAAGTTTAGTGTTTGGTTTAGGCTGAGGTTTCAATTCGTGTTCGGGGTTAGGGGTAGAGTTATTTTGCGGGTAAATTTCAGAGTAGGATTAGGATTTGTGTTATGGTTAGGATTAGGGCTATGTCTAGAATTAGGTTACAGTTTAGTGATAGGGATAGAAGTGGGCTTAGGGTTTGGGTAGGGTTACAATTCAATTTAGGATTAGGGTAAGGTTCATGTTCAGGGTTAGTGTTAGGTTTAAATTTTGGGTTAGGATTAGATTTAGTGTTTGGTTTAGGGGTAGGGTTAGTTTGAGCATTAGGCTGAGAGAAGGGGGTGGCCTTGGGTTTGGTTTTGGGTTAAGGTGAGGTTTAGGAATAGGAATAGGGTTGGTGTTTGTATTGGGATTAGGGTTAGTATTAGGGATAGGGTTGGAGTTAGAGTTAGGTTCGTGTTGTGGTAATCTGATGCTTTGTTTAACGTTTAGGGTTGGGCTTAAACTAGGGGTTGGAGTTAGGGTAGGATTTAGGACTAAAGTGAAGGTTAGGGTAGCATTAGGTTTAGGTTTAGGGTAAGGTTTCAGGTCAGGGTAAGGGATAGGGTTCAGGTTAGGGTTAGTAATTGGGTTAGTGGTTAGGTTTAGTCCTAGCGTTTCTGTTAGGCTTAAGAAAAGTGCTAGTGTTACAGTTGTGGTAAGAGTTAGGTTTAGAGTATGGGTTTGGTTTTGGTGTAGGTTTAGGGTTAGGGCAAGGCGTAGAGTTAATTTTAGTTGGAGGGTCAGAGTAGGGTTCGGCCTTGTGTTAGTGTTATGCTGAGGGTTAGGGTTAGGATTAGATCTAGGATTAGGTTTAGGCATAAGTTTTCTTTGAGTGTTAGGGTGAAAGAAAGGTTAGGCCTCGGGTTTGGTTTTGGGATAGTTTTGGGTTTAAGAATAGGAATTGGGTTAATATGTGGAATCTGATTTGGTATCAGTGTTAGGGTGGGGCTGAGAAGTTAGGTGAGCGTTGTGGTAATCTAATGCTTTGTGTTAGGTTTAGGGTTGGGCTTAAATGTGGGGTTGGTTCTAAGGTCACATTTAGATTTCAGGTAGAATTAGAGTTAAATTGGGGTAACGGTTAGGATTAGGTTTAGGGTTATGATAAGGTTTAGGTTATGGTTAGGGTTTGGTAAAGAGTTAGCATTAGGTTTTGTGTTTGGATTAGGATTAGGCTTAGGTTTAGCATTAGGGTTGGGGTTAGAGTTAGTGAGGGTTGTGGTGATCTGCTTCTTTGTTTTAGATTTAGGGTTGGGGTTGTGTAAAGCAAGCAAAGGTGGTGACAGAGCTTTTATTTGAGGGAGAGGCGCTACAGAAAGAGATGTCAGAGATAAGGGGGATGAACTCACCCCTCGCGGCGACCGTTTAGGCGAAGGAACGCAGCCACCTCTTGTTCGAACACTGGCGCGCTGGAAGGAAGAGAGCCAGGGAGGGGGGGCAACCCGCGCAGGCTCTGAGCGGATCTGTGCTCCCGGAAGCACCTCCGGAAGCACCACCAAGAGGGAGAGAGCGAGAGGACGAGTGGACCTGGGCTCCTCCGCTCCGCTCACTCAGATGCTCATTCACTGGTTCAGGCTGTGACCAGGCAATCCCACTACACTCCACCCCTTCACAGCATGAACCAGCAACTGAGCAGGTTGGGCATAATCTACTGCTGTTCTGATGGCCCAAAATACCAAGCACATTGTGACGCATGTACAATACCCGCCGCAATGTAGAATGTTAAGGCACTGAAGGCCATTATTTGTAGTCCCTTCTCGTGGTTTTCTTGGGCCAGTACTTGATGTTCCTTCTGGAGTTGTATCTTCTTTAAGGACCAGTAGGTTCACACTTGCCAGTTGCCGAAAGTTCAACAGTCCATCACTGGATGTCATGATGTTTCCTCATGGTCACTGGAGTGTGCTGGAGTGGTGTTGCTCCTGCCGGCTGTCCTGTGAACTTGATAACCTCAAGGGGAGTAATACACATGTTTAACAGGTACAAGGAGGGGCAAGTCTGCCCTCCATGGTAAGATACAGGCTGTATTTCGGTCTTGAGTCAATACCTCTGCCTGTACTGGAGCATGGCCTGGCCTTCGATACCATACCCTTTGGCCTGATATCTGTGGTTGGATATCAGGTACCAAGGGGGGAGTTCTAATTTGCCATAAGGACATGATTAATGTCCCCTTTGCAATGAAAATTGGAGTGTCAACTACAACCTCCGTTGGCCATGCACCGACCACAGGAGGGTTTACTGATCCCCCAACCTCTAACAATCTCCCCCAAGGTGCAAGGAGACCACACCATTTTGGTCCTACTTGCACCTTCCAAGGCCATTTTACCTTGTGTTTCCCAGGCTCTAGGTCATCAGGGGCAGGGAGCAGAAGATTATTCATGGTACCAACTTGTGGCTTAAGTGAGGTGTCTTTGCTTGTGATTTGTATCCTAAGTGGAGAGGCCCAAGTTGTCTGCAACATTCTTAAAGCGCTGGGTCTGCCATCCCTCGGTCTCTCATTCAAGTCCCGCAGGGTTGCATAAAGCCTCTTGGTCCACCCCTGCAAGGACTGTGAATCTGCCTTCAGAGCAGCCTTCAGGATTCCATTATACCTTTCTATTAGGCCTGCTCCCGTTGGATTATAGGGCAGGTGAAACCTCCATTCGATGTTGTTGTCTTCAGCCCACTTTTGCACAGTTGTACCTGTGAAATGTGTACCTTGGTCACTCTCGACCTCAGGAGTCCCATATGATGCCATCAACCTAGTTAGAGCTTTAATGGTATAGGCTTGGTTTGCCTTTGCTACAGGATAGGCTTGCATCAGTCCACTTGCTGTGTCAACACAGGTTAGGGCATATCTGGCCCCCTCAGATCGAGGAAGGGGACCTATGTAATCGATCTGCCATCGTTGTAAAGGGTTGTGTCCTCTAGCAAGATGGGCCGTTGTTTCCGGCAGAGGTCTTGGTCTCATTCGTGAGCAAGCGTCACAGTCTTGACATGCCTGGACAATATCCAGTAACTGTATGGGCAGCCCCCATGCTTTAGCTGCTGCCCACATGGTTTTCTGTCCTGCATGCCGTAATTTCCGATGCAACCAATGGGCAATATCTTCGGCTGATGTACTTCCTAGCCATCGAACTCGAGCCAGAGTGTCAGCTTCATCATTACCTGGCGACTGCAAGGGTTGATGTCCAGAAACATGGTATGCTAGTACAGTCCTGTGCCTAACCACGTTCCATATATCAACCCACATATCTTTGCCTCAGATAGGTCGAGCATGGATCACCCAGTCCTGAGTGGCTCACTGTGCTATCCAGAGTGTGAGCCCTCGGTAGACTGCCCAGCTATCCGTGCAGATATTCAGTGCGCCATCGCCCGGCTCTTGAGTTATCACCATCCACACAGCTCGTAGCTCAGCCCACTGGCTACTTTGTCCATCCCCTTCTTCGAACCATATTGTTTCAGTTGAGAGATGGTATGCGACAGCTTGCCACCTACTTGGGTTCCCTCTGCTGGATCCATCTGTGTACCAGGCATCTTCTGGAATAGGGTATTTCCCCTCCTGTACAGGACTCTTCTCTGGATGAGTGACAATTATTTCCTCAGGTGCTTCACTGCGATATGTTACTGGGCCAAGTATTTTCTGCAGTTCTTCCTTCAGTGGAGATGATGACAGGCGGCTGCTCTGACTGAGGTAGGCAACCCAGCGTGCCACTGTTTGTGATTGGGCCACCCCCGTCTTAGGAATGTGGGTTAGATCTTTTACCCACCCCTGAATTGGCAAAGTCGTTTTAACAATAACTTCTGCAGTTTGAGTTATTGGTTCTACCGCCTGCAGTGCAGAATAGGTAGCCAATAGCTGCTTTTCAACCATGCTGTATCTTTCTTCTGCTCCGTGCCAAACCTGTGACCAGAATCCAATTGGGGTTTGAATGGAACTCTGGCGCTGCCACAGACCCCAGCCAAACCCTTCTTGAGTTACATGCACATCTAGTTAGGCTGGAAGGGTTGGATCGAATATACCCAGTGCCTGGGCTTGTTTAACAGCTATTTTTGCCTGCTGGAAGGCATCTTGCTCTATTTTACCCCAATCCCATACTTGTCCTTTTTTTGTTAATCGATACAGAGGTTTTAGGAGTTGTGCTAAGTGGGGTATAAAGGATCGCCAGTATCCTAATATACCCA
The DNA here is from genome assembly GCA_036925125.1 of Oreortyx pictus. Taxonomy (NCBI): domain Eukaryota; kingdom Metazoa; phylum Chordata; class Aves; order Galliformes; family Odontophoridae; genus Oreortyx; species Oreortyx pictus. Next base: position 5,622,994 of record JAUPFR010000026.1, on the reverse strand, counting down.
AGAACTCCTGCAACTGTTTTGGTGTTGTGGGAACTGGGAACGCTTGAATCTTATCTATGATCGCGCTGAGTAAGACCTTAGTCTTACCTGACCAGATAACGCCCAGGAATTTAACTGATAACCCTGGTCCTTGTACTTTCTGTGGGTTTATAGCCCATCCTTTTTCCTGTAAATAAGTGGTTAATGATGGTACTGCCTTCTCTAATGCCTCAATTGAGCTGGATGTCAGCATCAGATCATCAATGTAATGGTACATTTTGACGGTAGATGGTTTGTTCCAATTTGCCAAGTCACGTGCTATCAGGTTATGGCAGAATGTAGGTGAATGCACGTATCCCTGAGGTAGGACTTGGAAAGTCCACTGCCTGCCCTCCCATGTGAATGCAAACTGGTCTTGAGATTCCTTAGCAATTGGAATGCTAAAAAATGCATTTGCTAAATCCAAAACACAGTGATATGTTTCTATTTCTCTACTTAACGTATCCATGAGGGAGGCAATGTTGGGTACGGCTGCGTGTATCGGCGGAGTGACTTTATTTAGTTCTCTGTAGTCTACCGTCATTCGCCATGTACCATCTGACTTCCTGACTGGCCATATGGGGGAGTTGTATGGGCTGTGTGCAGGTCTAATAATCCCTACTCTCTCCAACTCCTGTACAGTCTTGGTAATTTCTTCTTGCCCACCAGGGAGTCTATATTGTTTCGTATTTGTTATCCGGCGGGGTTGTGGCAAACAAATAGGCTCAATTTTTGCATGGCCCCTTAAAATTGCCTGCACTGCCCGGATACTAATACATCTTTCCCTTAGTCTGAACTCTCCCACAGTGGTCTGGAGAGTCAGACCCCACAAGATGTCTATCCCCAGCATGTACTCTGGAACTGGGGCGATAGATACCTTGTACTCCCGAGGTGGAAGACGCCCAACCCCCAGTTTCAACCACATTTGGGTTACGGGGATCATCTGCCTCCCGAACCCACCTATCATAGCCTTAGTGCCCAGGAATTTATTTGGGTCCCCATACATGATAGATGTTTCTGCCCCAGTATCTACCAGCGCCATCACTCGTTGTACGTTCTTTCTTGACCAATGAATAGTTAATTCAACATAGGGTCTCTGGTCTCCTGTAGAGACCCTAGTCCTGGGAAATTTTGGCTCCTCTGTCATGCCATCATCATCCCCAAGTCTTTTTCCTCTGACGGCTCGACTGCAGCTGCCCGGGCCGCCTGAGGAGGTTTACGTTTTTTCGATGGCAACATGAAATCTTCCAGATTCCATGTGTCTTGTGGAATGTGTTCTATAAATCGAATTCCTTCCCTTTTGAGGGAGGACTGGAATCTTTGATTATTGGGCAACTGTTTCCATAGTTGCAGTAATACCTGATTAGGCTGTCCATCAATCTTTTCAAATTGAACTCCTGCTCCTATCAGGTCATTAAACATCTGTCTTCTCGATACCCTGATGGGTCCAGATTGGATTACCTTAGAGGCTGGTCTCCTAGGTCATGGTGGTGGATGGATCTCCGACCTTTCCACCACCATTCGGACATTGCGCCTAGCGCGCAGGCGCTCTGTCTCCCCCAGATCTGCCACCAATTGGGCAGCCTGTTGTATGATGGCCTCTGAGGCCACTAGGGGGTTCAGTATGGATACCAAAGTACTGATGAGGTGGAGCTTGCTGCAGGATAAGATCTCTCATTCCTGCTGAGAATTTCATCAGGTCTGGACTCTCAAAATCTTCCTCATAGATTGCCTCTCTCATACCCAGTTCCCGAATATAATTTTGCAGATCTTCCATAGAAGACCATAGACCTGTATTTAATGGGATGTCAGTTTTGTTTGGCCATGTTATACGGCACACAGCTGTTAACCATTTAATTAATGAATGATTTTCATCATTGTGTTGGACAGTGGCATACAGCCTCTGTCTGAGGGAAGGGTGAGTGGTAATGGATGCCAGTTTTGAAATTTCTGGCCCATTTACCATAACTTCCACCCCTGGGGCAAATGGTTCCAGGTGTACTGAACGCCCCTTCAGGTGAAGACAAACTGTGGCCTGCATTCTGTGGCCAGAGGAATTGAAAAGAAGGCATTGGCAATGTCAGTGGTGGCATACCACTTGGCTGCTTTGGACTCCAGTTCGTACTGGAGTTGAAGCATGTCCGGCACAGCAGCACTCAGGGGGGGTGTGACTTCATTCAGGCCACGGTAATCTACCGTCAGCCTCCATTCTCCACTGGCTTTACGCACTGGCCATATGGGGCTGTTAAAAGGAGAGTGAGTTTTACTGATCACTCCCTGGCTCTCTAGCTGATGGATCAGGTTATGGATGGGGAGCAAGGAATCCCTGTTAGTGCGGTACTGCCGTCTGTGCACCGTTTTTGTAGCAATCGGTACCTGTTGCTCTTCCACTTGTAGCAACCCCACAACAGACGGATCTTCTGACAGGCCAGGCAAAGCAGACAGCTGCTTAATGTTATCTGCATCCACAGCAGCTATTCCAAAAGCCCATCGATACACTTTGGGATCCTTAAAATATCCCCTTTTGAGATAATCAATACCAAGTATACATGGAGCCCCTGGGCCAGTCACAATAGGATGTTTTTGCCAGTCATTACCAGTGAGGCTAATTTCAGCTTCCAACTTGGTCAGCTCTTGGGAACCCCCAGTCACCCCAGAAATATAGATTAATTCTGTCCCTTGGTGACTCGAAGGCATTAGAGTGCATTGTGCACCAGTGTCCACCAATGCCTTATATTTTTGTGGTTCTGATGTGCCAGGCCATCGAATCCACACAGTCCAATACACTCTATTATCCCTTCCCCCCCCCCTGGCTGGGGGCAGGGCCCCTCTATTGTGGCTGGTAGGTACCTCACCCAGTTCTGAAGAAGTACTGTTCAGACAGGAGGACGTCTCGCTCAGACTGGAGGGTGTCTCTTTCAGGTTGGAGGGCGCCTTGTTCAGACTGGAGACCATCTTGTTGAGACTGAGGGTTATGAAGTTCAGACTGGAAGGCATCTCGCTCAGTTTGGAGGGCATCTCTTTCAGGCTGGAGGGCGTTTTTCTCAAACTGAAAAGCGACTTGCTTGGTCTGGAGGGTGACTCGATCAGACTGGAGGCTGTCTAAATTGGTCAGGAGAGTCTGACTTTCAGCTAAAAGACTCTCTTTCTGGATCTGGACACTATCCCTTTCAGTTTGGAGACTCTCTTGCTCTATTTCAGAAACACTATGCCTCTCTGGGATAGTACTGAGTAAGGTCTGACTGGCATAAGCCAGACCCCAAATAATTTGGGCCTAATAATATCTGCTCAAGTTCTCAGGATCTTGCAGGTGCTCAGGGAAAAGGTCCCAGTATGTTTTGAGCATTAAAAGGGAAAAAACAATGAAATGCAGCCCCTTTAAGAGCAGTTTAAAAAGCGAGAGCATTTTTTTTCTTTTTTACTAAAACAAGCTAGCAGCACCCAAAAAAAGTTTACAAATATCCCAGAACAACTGGCAGTACGCCCAGACTTCAAGGTCGTGTTATGCCGTACAGTACCTGCAGTACAGATAAGCTTGCTAGCAAGAAACAGAGATTCACTCTAAGAGTATGTCTCTGCCCGGCTAAGGCAGCTGGTCGTGCCCCACGTTGGGCGCCAAAAATGTCAACGGTTTACCGGGCTGGATTGGCCCGGTTCCGTGACGATTGGTGTGGGGGACCCGCAGACCCACACCCCAGGAAAGGGGAAGGGGGAAAGGGAAAAGGAAAAAGGGAGATGGGCCTAGAAACAAAACAGCGGCAACGATCTGAGGAGGAAAGCTAATTTACTAAATAAGATATCAGAAAGCAAAATAACACAATATAATTGGAATTGAAGCTAATAAATCAAAGAAAATGAGCAAGAGAGAGTGTCCGATTAACCGAAGGCCTTAACGCTAACGCTGAAGGCGATATGGCAGCGAGCACCCACTGCTGAGTCGATCCCGAAGGAAAGAGAGTGTCCCGTGACCGCAGAGAGTTTTCATCTTTTCCCTCTGAGCGGAAAATATGTAAAAATGCAAAGCCTCGCGAAGTCCTCTGGGGAATGTAGTTCTCCTATTCTGAGACAGGTATACCCGGAAATATCAATGATCTATAAGAGTTAAAGAGTTAATACTCCAACTCCAATGTTTAACTCTACATGTTGTTGTGATGTGGAATACCAATACCAAAAATCATAAAACCATGACAACGCAGCACGATCAACTCAGCTATTTCTTATTTATTGCTGCAGCAGAAACCTGGAAAGCCACAGCTGACCGCGGCAGCTGTTGTCCAGGTGTGACACATGGTCCCTGTAGGTGACTGCTACAATTCCCTGTAGGATGGGGGCAGTGGCTGGTAGGGCTGGGGGCTTCTCGCACTGCTCTGCATCCCCATAGTGGGGGAGGCCGGGCTGGGGGGCCGCCAGGGCCGTGCTGTGGGCAGCCGAGCCAGGCAGCTCTGCTTCCCCATAGTGGGGGAGGCCGGGCTGGGGGGCCGCCAGGGCCGTGCTGTGGGCAGCCGAGCCAGGCAGCTCTGCTTCCCCATAGTGGGGGAGGCCGGGCTGGGGGGCCGCAGGGGCCGTGCTGGGGGCAGCCGAGCTGGGCAGCTCTGCTTCCCCATAGTGGCGGAGGCCGGGCTGGGGGGCCGCAGGGGCCGCGCTGGGGGCAGCCGAGCCGGGCAGCTCTGCTTCCCCATAGTGGCGGAGGCCGGGCTGGGGGGCCGCAGGGGCCGCGCTGGGGGCAGCCGAGCCGGGCAGCTCTGCTTCCCCATAGTGGCGGAGGCCGGGCTGGGGGGCCGCAGGGGCCGCGCTGGGGGCAGCTGAGCCGGGCAGCTCTGTGGCCGGGGGGGTGGGGGTGATCTTTCTGGTCTCTGCAACACACGGGCAGTACGTCCTGGCACACGTGAAGACCGCTGGTGCTCAGTGTGTCTGTCTGGTGCTTCATCTGGAGCCAGCTCTCTGTCCCAATGCAATGAGCGTTCTCGAGAAGCACACCGGGCTTTGGCAGACTCGGTGAGGCGCCTGCAGAGAGAGGAAATGCTGAGGGCACGGGAGAGCACCCCACTCTCCTTCCTTCCAGCACACCACAGAGCAGCGCTGTGATAAAGAGTGTGGTGGGATGGTGGTGGGGGAACAACTCACTGGTGTCTCTGCCTCCGCCGCCGGATGCAAATGCAGCACACAATGACCAGGAGCAGAAAAGGAACGAACACAGCAATAGCGCCTTTTAGGCAGAACATGGGCACGTCTTTCACGTGGGTGCCACTCGCGGGTTCTCCCCCACTCGCGTCTGAAAGAACAATCACAGTCAGGTAAATTGGGCAACCTCATCAGAGCTCTGACATTGACACAAAACATTCCGTTTCATTTCTGTGGCCTCCTGGAGCAAACAAAATCCCACAATGCTTCCCTGGCCTGCACAGACTGCAGGAGGAAGATCCCTATTTCTTCTCTCCTTTTGCTGAACGTGCTTCAGGCGGCTTCGTTCCCAAAGGACAAAGTTCCCAAGTCCTCGGGAAGCTGATGGGAGGGGAGTGATCTCTTAACCATTGGTCACCAAGCTCTCTGCTCAGTATTTTCCACATATGGATGTGGAACGCCAGGTTCCCAAGTCTTCTGATGCACAGACAAAAATATACCCACCAGGTGCTGTGTTCTCCCGTACATCTGTCGGTCCAAGGTGAGAAAGCCTCTGCAAATATCTTTCTCTTCCCAGTTTCCACCTCTCTCTCACAGGACCTTAATAGAACATACCACGACACATTGCATATGAACCAATGACTGAACCGAGTACTCTTTTTGGTGAAGTCCATCCAGACAGAGTACCCACCCCTGTGATACCAGCGGTACTCCAGCCCAGGAAGCAGCTGAGGGTTTGGCATGGCCCTGCCCAGAGACATTTCTGCAACCAAAGAACCATGAGAGCTTTGCATCGTGCACCACCATCTATGTACGTCACTGCGTAATGGCACAGCTGAAGAGCTCACGGTACCGGGGGACGGTGCGGGGACGGGGCACGCACACACAGCTCTGTGTTCTCACTCCTGCACGCGTGCCTGGTGGATGTGAGGGCTGTGAGCTGGCCGCTCTCAAAGGAAGTAAAAAGCCATGGCATACCCACGTCATCTCCTATAGCTTCTGTCCTGGAAGCCAGCTGGGATCCTGCATCCTGTTTACTTCCACTCATATCTGTAAAACAGAACAGAGCAGCTCCTGTCAAACATTATCATGTCAAACCATATCCGTCTCCAGATAGGAACAATGGCAGATTGATTATTCCTCAGCACTCTGCTCTCCCTTTTACACAGGAGCATCTCAGAAATTGGTGCTGGGTGTATGCAGCGGCACCGCGCTAATACACAAAAAACCACGTGCGGAACTGTCTGGAGATGGGAAGAGAACGGAGAGGGGATGGGAAAGGGAGGAAAAGAGACAGGGAAGGGAGAACCCTGGAGGCTCTGTCCCTGCACTGACTTACCCCTGGGCTCCACCTGAGGAACAGAAGCAGTGTTCAGCCACACAACTGGATCGGGAGAAACAGCGTAATCATCTGGAATCGCAAACATATTAGAGAAGTTCCCATCAAACACTGGGATCTCTTTCTTCATCAGGGACTGCAGTTGGGTCAGGTAACGGGATGGGAGAAAGATCCAGATCAGCAGTCCCTCAGAGTGCACAGGGTGACCCACTGCCTGGCTATGGGCAGGTTGCACAGTACTCTCTCCAGGCCGCGTGCAACGCCATCACAGACCAACATTTGGCCACTCAGGCCTTTCTTACTGCAGATCTCTGATGTGCACAAAGGAAGGTGACGCCAAGGCATTGCAGGAAGACATGCCCAGCTCTTCCCATGGGCTGCGGGCCGAGGGGGACCCATGCTGGGATCAGGGTGCTGCCCATCTCCCCCTGCCCAGCACATCCACCACAGAAGGACGGCCCCAGGGCAACGTGCTGTAGGGCCGTGGGGACACTGCCCGCCTTCTTGCCCCCCGTGCCGCTCAGTTTTGCCCACCCACCTGTTCCCCGTGTTTGCCACGGAACAGCACTGACCGCGCGGCAACTTGCGGCCATCAGGAGGAGGAGCACGAGATGGGCGGGAGCCATAGCTCCCCACGCTCGTCCCACGGTGTCACCACCACCGCTGCAACCACAGTGAATGGTGCTGACGGGGCAGGCACAGAGCAACGCCCGCGGCACGGGACGGTGTCACAGAACGGCTTTGTGAGCTCAGCGCAGCACAGCAACGGCATCGGCCGCGGGGACCTCAGGGCACCCAATGGGGGGCGAGCGCTGCAACGCTCGAGCGGACCCGTGGGGAGCACGTTCCATAAAGCAGCTCTGTCCCGCTGGGAAGGCCTGGGTCCGCCCGGGCGCAGAGCTCTGCCACTTGCTGCAGGCACCGGGCAGCACCGCGGGAGCGGGCACGGCCAGACCGAGCCGCCATCCCGGCCTCGCCCCGCCACCTGCGCTTCCTGCCCGACCGCCTCTCCTGTTGGCCAGCCCTGCTCCGTCCGGCTCTCTCATGGGTTCCAACTGTTACCTATCATATGCGCGCCCACCCCCAGACTGTTCATTCATCCGGGAGAATGAACAGTTACGTTGCAAACAGTTGACGTACTGATTTAGATTTTCAGGATGTTAAATTCATTAATGTTTCAGAAAAGGCTCTGATATCCTGAAACAAATGTAGTAAAGCCAATGCAAAGCAACATTCTAGCCCAAGTCCATACTAACCAAGAAGACATTGCGAATACATTCCGGAAAATGCTTCTGATAATCAAAGCATTTCCTCTCTAGAAAGAACGTGAGAAGGATATGAAAAGTTTATAAATCTCTTGGAACAAAGATGAAACCGCTGCAGTTCAAAGAAGGAAAGACAACGAAACCAATACTGAAGAAAGGGCAGAAATTCGCATAGAACAATACCCTAAGAAGTCTATAAGACATTCCCATGTCTATCTTGCATATTTCATGCTCCGCTCAGCTAGCTCCCACCTTTATGGAAGCAGACTAAATACTCAAAGAGGTTTTGCAGGACTCTGTCTGGAAATGAAGCACTGCTTGGGACACTGCAGCAGGCTGCCACCTTGTTGTGATTTTGAAACCAAAGAGAGAAAATATGTTAATAATGATAATCTCGAGAAATGTAGGACACACATTGTCAGCATTTGATGTCGGGAGATCTTTCCTCTGGCATCAGATGCTTGACAGACTGCCTATTTGGGCAGAAAACGTCCATCTTCTCAGTTCTCTGTTTAGCACTGTAGAGTACATGCCATTTTTATTCAGCTGTTCTTCTCTACTGCATTCAAACAGATCACAGTTTTCACAACAGCTGACTTTCTGTCACCAGAAACAAAGTGTTCAGTACAAAGCAAGAGAGAAACCAGCACCTCTGCAAATTAGGAGCAAGTCTTCAGCTCAGCAGAAAACACGGAAAAATTCACTGTTGCAGGCATATCAAACAAAAATGTGTTTGTTTATTTTTTTCTCCACAGTTTGTTATAATCATCATCTCGTTCAGTTTCTATACACACTAAAGTCTGTTTGTTTTTAAATACAGTCACGTGTAGAAAGGCAGCACAGAGTCTGTAAATGGAACAGGAAGGAAATGCAATGCTAGTGGACTCTGAATAAGATGCAGTTTGGATCATGTGTAAAGCTTGAGTGGGCAGAAAGACAATCAGAGACAGCATCTTCTGTTTGGATTCACGGAAACACTGTCTAACTGGGGGCTTCTATTTGAGGAGAGGATGTCTTCTTAAGTTCTGTGTTTCTTCCCAGGACTTCTATCAATAGTAGCAATGGTGCTTTTTCTTGTATGAGACTTGTGATGTGTAAAGGCCATTATAAAAGCTTCCATCCTTTTCACAGAAACCACTCAACACCCAGACCGAAATTCAGGGAGCATGACTACGAGCAGTTGTCATATGGGTGAGACCTAAGGGTTCAGCAGCATCAGCTATGGGGGTGGGTATGTGTGTCCATGTTGGAAGAGGTACAGCATGAGATGACATTATGAGAACAACAGATGTGCTTGCTGTTGTGAACTGTTTCCAACCAGCACAATGCTGGGTCAGTACTCCAGCTCCACTGCTAGAGGAGGTTCTTCTGGCTGCTCGAAAGATCATTACTAATCTAAGCGGGTCATTCTACCTCCCTATTTCAACACTGTTAGTTGACAGCTTCCTTTAAAGAGTGCATTTTCCTTTTGGGTGGGCTAACTCCAATAAGGCACTGATCTAATTTGATCCTTATTTCATTACGAGATATGTCATCTCCAGCTTTGAAAAAGGTATTCAGGAGAAGAGAACATGAACCTGTCATAATTAATATGCAACACTGGTTGCCACACGGGGAGCAGGCACAGTTATAACAACTTGGAGTCAATAATTCATAAACTATAATGCATTATTAATCAATTATTGAGACCTGAATTACATTTAATGAGATTACGCTGATTGGAGCACTAAACTGTTTGAATCTTATTGATGTAATCAGTGTGCTTAATTAAACTGTGTACATTTTCCACATGATCGTTGTTTCCTAGTATCCTGCACAAGCGGCCTTTGCAATTCACATCCTCTGCTGTTCTTTGCTGAGGAATTATTCTTTACTGTAAATTACATTTAAATGCAAAGAGGCCTGCTTCCTTCTGAGAAAAGATGAAAGCTGCAAAGCAACCACCAAGGAATTCTACGAGCAAACTGAGAAACGTCAGAACGTTTCCCCCAACAGCTGTATCTTTTTCATGCTGTATGCTGAGACCAAGTTAAGTACACCTCATTAGTCTCACTTAACCCCTCACTCCAGTTCTGGGAGCACTGGGAGATTCAAAGGGCACAAGCATCCTTCACTTCCTTATTCCAAAAATATTACTCTTTCCATTATTAGAAACATGCTCAGGTAGAAAATGCATTTCAACTCCCAAAAAGATTACATTTAAACTTAAGGAGGTGTCATTGTCTCTTTATAATAATTTCCATAATGGCTTCTGCAGCCTTACATAAAGAGGACAAGCAATGCCTAAAGAGTAACTCCAAGTGACAGCTGTTACAGATGTAAATCCACTTGCCAGGGAGGGGGGGGCAACCCGCACAGGCTCTGAGCACATCTGTGCTCCCTGAAGCACCGCCGGAAGCACCACCGAGAGGGAGAGAGAGAGAGGTCGGGTGGACCTGGGCTCCTCCGCTCCGCTCACTCAGATGCTCATTCACTGGTTCAGGCTGTGACCAGGCAATCCCACTACAAGAGCACATTTCCCCTGCAAGTACTCTCTTACCCCTGCACACGCAAGGCCCATAAGTACGCTACCACAGTAGAATATTCTCCTTCACTAATCAAGACCTCAGATTTAGATTTACCATCTGTAGGGCAAATAACCCCCAAGAATAGCACTCAAAAAATTAGTGCGGAAGATGGCATAACTTTGCTAGGCTTAAGTAGACAGAATGCAAACAAACAGTAAAAAGAGAGTGGCTCACCTTGATGATGGTCAAGGCTCGCTGATAGCTCCGCTCGGGAGGGATCACCAACCAGAGACCCTTCCCTGGTGGTGGTCAGCCCTTAAATGGGGTCTGGGAGAGGTGGAGCCAGACTCCACCCCTGCCAATCACACAGGTACATTACCTTCACCTGTGCCCCTGTGGCTGACTCAGTGCTTGCCTCAGGTGACCCACCAGTGGGTCAGGCCGTGATTCAACAGTTCCCATACACCATCTCATTTAAAAGCATTCTAGAAATAAAGAATTTCAACTCAGCACACTTTTCGTTAGTAAGATCTTAATTAGAATTCTTGGAAGGAGAGTTAATCTGACTGTACCATCTGTAACATAACACTCTCACTGACACACACCATGACTAAGAAATACAATTCGTCTTAAAGACTACTATCAATTAATTTTTGATATGTCACAACACTGACTGGCCTTCACAAATTTACTCACGCTCCTGAATTAAATGTACCCGTTGTGGCTGAAGGTCACAGATGACTGAATCAATATTGTTCAAGATTTCATCAGTGCAAGGCATTACATACAGGTGTTATACAGCAAGTAGGGGAAACTAAATCCTCTCTGCCTATGACATAATAGCGACACATTTCACTTCTGTAGGCAACGCCTTCTTCCCATGCCAAATTTTCTCTCCAAAATTTTCACAGTGAAAAGGCTGTATGGATTCAGGCCTTTTTTGTGACTGAGGAATTCATCAGCCTAAAATTCAGAATATTACATTTCCCATTAAATTATTCTCACCAATTTGTTTGCTATGCAGGGCAGCTTACTGAAGAACATAGAGCAGTATCTTTTTAAGCTCAATTTCTTGAGCATGAACTACAAAGGTCAACAAAACTGTTAGTCTTGTACCACGATACCTTAATTACTGTTACAAGGAATCTTTTTTCATCTTCTTCATGCATCACCCACTGATTGAGCCTACTGCCCAACAGAGCATATTCAAATTTTTCCATGAGCAGTCTGTCCCATTCACTTGATTGTGAAGCTTCTCAGTCATTATTCGTTCTGTGTCTGCACAGTCCAGATGCGTAAGATACACTGAAAGACAATTAACAATAACATTAAGCAGGCATATTTTTTTAAACAACTGGATCGCATCCCTAGTAAGTTGAATTCTTCTAAGAAAGACAAAATCAAAATGCCAAATGCAATGGTTCTTTTCTGAACTTGTGACAGAGCAAGCTAAAGATTTAAACCCAGATCTGCTAGGATTGTATGACACGAGAGAGAATGATCTTGTGTATCAGACAAATCAGTAAAGTTACTAAGTTAAATTATTAATAAAATGTGTACATATTCATGAGCTATTGGAAATACGGATCTGGTTAGCTCTGAGGGACATCACACTGCATTTAACAATTTTCCTCTTTTCATTATTTCAGTGTCATTACCTCTGTTGGTTTTAGCAAGCCACCGTTACAATGGAGATGGTTCTCCTGAACTACACCAGGTGAGAAGTTTCAGCTTTAACAACTCAGACAATTCCATCAGCCCCTGAAATGATTGGGCCTGCTAATGTAAGTAAAATTCAAAATCTCACCAAACTGAGAGCAGCATAAAGGTCAGATTCAGCAATGGATTTTTACAGTGCCACTTTTACTGCCACTCCATACACTGTATCTGGAAACGTTACTAAGGCTGAGAATATGCTGAGGCAGTTTCAATACAGTAAGGAGAAGTTTTAATATTAAAAATATATATATCAGAAGAAATCGACTGCTAACTATGCTTCACAAGTAAAACAGTGAGAATACACAAGTATAGCAGTGAGAATGAAAAAACATGTGTTTTACATTCATAAAGCTATTAACAAACACTCAGTGCTCCCTTCCAGTGTTTGCATTTAAAAAGAAAATGTTCTCACTGAAGTCTAATGAACTGACCCTACAGCTGAAATATGCGATGACTTTCAAATTGACCTTCTCCCCTGCCATCCATATAATCCTGCTACATGCATGCTACTGGTGCAGCCGCACAGACCTACAGGACAACAGTTCTAGCCACTTACCCAATGTTTCTCTCATATTTCTATATAAGTTTATGGAATCTGTATCCTTCATGAATTCTCGTACTACTTCCCCTTGATCATTTTACACCACGAGCACTTCTTCAGGTTTAGCTAACCATCAGCAATCGAACCTGCACGTTACAAAGGGAAGTTCCAACTGAACTGCACCGTAACGTGAAAATAAAGGTATGTGTCCTGCACTTCCTCAGGCCATCTCATACACAAGCAAATGGGAAGGACAAATTCTGAAGGGACATGCTAACTAAAAACCCATTAAGAGTACAGCTGATTTCTATCTCTACAAGAATAAGAGTTATTTAAAAGAATATCATACCTCCTATTTAAAAAAGCATCATACCTTCTAGAGCTTCAGAAGATGTATGTATTAAAGATCTTTTAAATACAAGCACGTTTTTTCCTCAAACATCTGTCGTTTTAATTTTCACTGTAGCTCTTATACGACTGTGTCATTAACAATGCATCTGTTTTTAATACTACGGTCAATTGTCTTGTTTTTTAAGTCTCATTCCTGAGCAGAAAACACTACTCCTCCAGACTAAGTAATCGAATAAAAATATCAAGTTATCTTTCTTCTCTGAACAGAAGTCAGCTACATTTGCATGAACCCCAGTATGATCCACACTGGAAACCATTACTTACAGAAACTGGTAGCAAGATTTAGCAAATCTACTACACAAATCCCATACAACAATTCTATTACAAAGTTACAATGAAGCTTCTGAGCCGGTCACATGGAAGAAAATAGGTTTAGTATGTTTAAATAAACCATACAAATATACATTCTTTTATTGTATGTTTATATGCAGGAATATTAATAGTGCGCTGAATCAACCAACAACTACCCAAAGCAAGGGAAGTTTTCTGAAGTCATCCTCTACACAGAGAAGCCTCTGAATTTAGGAACAGTGTCTAAACTTGCACAGTATTTTTACTTAAGCATGGATTACCTTGGATAATACAGGCAAATAAAGCTGTCTCCTTGGAGGAACATCAAAGTGTCGACTTCCAGAAAGCAATGGAGAAGCAGATGATGAGAACGGACTTTCCCTGTAGAGCTCAGCAGTAAATGATTCCAATATTCAAGACAAATCTTGAAAATTTCAGTTTCTTCTACTTCTGATACCAATAACATATAATGAAGAGCCTGGAAAAAGTGTTTCAAGCATATATTTACTAATTACTCTGAACACAGAAGTAGATTAAAAGCATATCACTTCAAGTTTTCTTATCCTAATTCCGATAAAAAGCTGAATTAGAGTAAAATTTATTAACAAGATACAGTAACACTGCAGTGACGTTTACTTACTAGTCAAAGTTATGACCAATGGAGCAACTAAACAAAGCACAGCACCATGTCAGCTGATGTCATTTTGAAAGTGAGCACCTTAAATGCTCATTTTTAGGACTGCTATTCTCAATACTTACTGCTGCTCTGCTTTCCAAATCCTCTGGGAATCTGGAAGAAAACCTTCAAAAAACACACTGCTTATCTGCATTCAATGCAAGACACCTACAAGAACATTTTCACCGTTACCAACAAAACAGCCACCATGTAAACTGAAAAGTTCTGAGCCTACCAGTGAACCAAACAGAAGGGAGCAATTTATAAAGTAGATTTTGTTTTCATAGCTAAGACACTCAGCAATTCAAAGCATTTCAGGCAGAAGTCTGATTCGACATCTCTAGCTAAGATCCCTCCCTGACAGAGGGATTCAAAACCACCTTAACATTATTCCCACACACATCCATTTTTGTCAGCAGTTTCACTTTAAATAACTTATCTAGCTTCTTTCACTAGTCTAGAAGACTCCAATGAATCCACAAAGCAATTTCAGAAGATCAGCTACATCCAGAGTAGGAATAACCAGATTAGAACTGCACAGCTACTTTTAGAAGGCTTTTTACCCACACTATGATCTGTTATACTGTAAGTTACAACAGTGAAATCTGCAGCAATTTTAAGCCACTCTAAAAAATTTTGTGGAACATTTCAACATCCTAAACTGTTCACAACTGAGTTTTGCAGATATCCAATTAAAGATGTCAATTTAAACTATCTTAATGTAATATTCTTGTCTGCTGGACACGACAGGAGGCAAGATTTGAAGACTGTGCTCCAACCTGCATAAACACAGGACATTCAAATTCATATTCTTAATAATGTCTCAACACAAGTTGAAACAAGCTTTCTTGATTTACAATTATTTTGCAGAAGTTCCTAATTCTGAGGTAAAGAATTACTCATAAAAGCTTTTTGCTTGCCTTTTGTTTGTTTGTTTTTTAAATAGAGCAAGAAACAATCAATCAATCTGTTTTCTAAATGAGCTACTTGCAAATATGTATATATATATATATATAATTTTTTTTTTTCTGGTAAAGGGCTACCAGGAGAAGAAACGCGTTGCAAGCATCAGACGGAAAGAGACTAGAATCCAGATACCTTACAAGTACTGTACCTACAAGATAGACCCAGCCAATGAAAACTGGTCTCCAGGCTTATAGTATGATTTTTGTTGTTGTTGTTTTGTTTTGTTTTGTTTTTGAGTCTGCCTCAGACTAGTTCCTCAACCTATGGCCTCCACACCTGCAGATGGCTCAACTCTGGGACACCACAAAGACTGCTACAAGGGCCTATAGAGACAGTTTCATCCCCTAGGAGCTCAGGGATAGGAGAGAAAGGTCACCAAGTGGAATGTAGGTCCCCCACCAAGACCCTTAACACTATATAAAGCGTTAAGTAGCACTTCCGAGAGCTCCAGCATTAAAGGCCATGCTTATGACACTGAAACTAAACACAGACCACAAGGACAATACTCTAAGCATATTCAGTCAAAATCTGGGAAATGCCAATTTAGGCAAGAAGCTACACCAGGGCAGAAAAGCTGGAGAATGGCATGTGCTGTACGCTAGAAACCAAGCTTGGATGTTGAATAAAAATCACAGCAGCAACTGCCTGTATGTCCGAGTTAGACCAAAATATTGAGTTTTGGTATCCATGGAAAAAAGGTGACACGGCAATTCTCTGAATGCATTTTAAAGCTGTATTTACACATTAAAGGAAAGACAAGTGTATGGGAACTGTTGAATCACGGCCTGAACCACTGATTGATCACCTGAGGTGAGCACTGAGTCAGCCGCAGGGGCACAGGTGAAGGCAATGTACCTGTGTGATTGGAAGGGGTGGAGTCTGGCTCCACCTCTCCCAGACCCCATTTAAGGGCTGACCACCACCAGGGAAGGATCTCTGGTTGGAGATCCCTCCTGAGTGGGGTTATTGGCAAGCCTCGACCATCTTCAAAGGTGAGCCACTCTTTCCTTATTAATCATCTGTATACCAACTACTTAAGCCCATCAAAAATATACCATCTTTGGCACTATTTCTTTTGGGTGCTATTCTTGGTTATTTGCCCTACAATTGGCAAGCCAGGCAGGCTTAAAAAATATATATATACGTATACAATAATTAACCATGTCCTTCATTTGGAACGTTTTCAAATGGGGCAAGGGGGAGAACGTTACTCCCCCAGACCAAACAATTCCTGGTCAAATTCCGGGGTTTATGGGGTCATCCTATTATGGTCTTGCCGCCGTTATTGAAAAATGGGGACCCCTGTGGGTTACAGGGAGTGTTCCTCCCTCTCCAGCCTGGCTGACAGATTATTTTCAAGTTCTATGTAAGGACATACTAGTTACAGAAGAACGTCGGCTAGCTGCTTCTGCTGTGGCTTGGCCTCTAATAATGGCATTACATAAACTGGAAATAACAAATACAAACATAGAATCTGAAAATCAATTGTTAAGAGATTGAATTGAAAAGTTGGAACAACAGTAGGGTACGTTAGTAACCAAAAAACCTGGACTAGATGTGCCAACAGGACAAGTATGTAGCGTATCAGTGGAGGACAGCCAGGTCCCTGAAGTAGAGAACCTGGATGTTTCAGAAAACAAGATTTCTAAATCGGATTTTGAAGCTTCATCTATGGAGGATCCATTTGAGATCCGACCAATCATAACTCAAAAAACAAAGAAAATGCAAGATAGACCAGCGGGAGTGCCTCCTGCCCCCTGCTGAAACAAGCTTGCATGTGACAGCTTGCCCGTATACAGCAAATGAGTTGATGGACCTAGTACAGCGCTTCCATCAAAAACCTAGAGAAAGCGTACCATCATGGCCCCTAAGGTTATGAGATGTAGGAGCTGAAAGCGTATTAGTCAGTGGGACAAAGATGTCGAAATTAGCATCTATAACTATACACCCAGCCCTGAGGCAAAGATTATATACCGCCATCCACTATACTAATGAGAATCATTCTGTTATAGATTGGTTGATGGCAGCATGCCGCCTAACATGGCCTAACAAATCTGACATTCCACTCAGTACCGGTTTATGGTCCTCTATGGAGGACTTCCATACATACATCCGGGAACTGGGTATGAGAGAGGCTATGTATTCAGAGACCTTTGAAAGTCCTGATACGGAGAAATTTACAGCAGGTATGTGAGACCTAATACAGTCTACAGCAGGCCCCCTCTCACCTTTATGGGACTTTGGTCTCATACTAAACCTCTTGGTGGCTTCGGAGGCTATTGTCCAACAGGCAGCCCAGTTGGGGGCAGACCTTGGGGAAACAGAGCGCATAAGAACTAGGCGCAATGTCCATATGGTAGAAGAAGCTGCGGCCTTCCCAATTAAAACTAAGAAGCCTGTCCCACGGATACCCTGACCAGGCCCCATATGGGAATCCCAGAAGACCATGTTCAATGATCTTATACGGGCCGGGGTTGCCTTTGCTAAAATCGATGGGCAACCCAACCATGTTTTGTTACAGCTCTGGAAACAACTTAGAAATGATCAAAAATTTCAGAGTACTCCCAGAAAATCGGGAGTACGAATATTACATGCAGCACTAACAACAACCTGGAATGTGGCTGGCTTTATAGTCCCAAATAGAAGGAAGAAACATCCACAGGTGTCGCGGGCTACAGTGCCTGAGCCACCTACAGTAAAAGACTTAGATTTAGCAAACTTCATGGAGTAACGAAGGACACTGGCCCCCTTAGGGCCTCCAGATGTGACCGGAGGCCCTATGTAGAATTAGAGATATTTTGGTCGGAGAAGAATGTTCAAAAGTTGATGGCTCTAGTAGACACTGGTGCAAAACATCAATTATATATGGAGACCCAACAAAGTTTAAGGGCAGTAGAGTGATGATTGGTGGGTTTGGGGGACAGACCATTCCAGTCACCCAAACATAGCTGAAAATGGGGGCTGGGCGTCTCCCACCCCGGGAGTATAAAGTGTTGATTGTCCCAATCCCAGAATACACCTTGGGCATAGACATTTTATGGGGTCTGGCTCTCCAGATGACTGTGGGAGAGTTCAGACTTCGGCAGAGGTACATTAGTATCCGGGCGATACAGACAGTATTGAGGGGCCATGCGAAACATGAGCCCATTTGTTTCCAAAACCATGCCGGATGACTAATCTAAGACAGTATAGACTCCCAGGGAGGCAGGAAGAAATACCAGAAACGGTGCAGGAACTAGAAAAAGTAGGTATTATAAGACCTGCACATCGTCCATATAATTCCCCCATATGGCCAGTGCGGAAGTCGGATGGAACATGGACAATGACAGTAGATTATAGGGAATTAAATATGGTCACGCTGCCCATCCATGCGGCTGTACCCAATCTTGCTTCCCTAATGGACACACTCAGTAGGGAAATTAAGACCTACCATTGTGTCCTGGATTTGGCACATGCATTTTTTTAGTATTCCGATCGCCAAAGAATCGCAAGAGCAATTTGCGTTCACATGGGGAGGCAGGCAGTGGACCTTTCAGGTCCTGCCACAGGGGTACGTGCACTCACCAACGTACTGTCATAACTTGGTGGTGCATGACCTAGCTAATTGGAGGAAACCTAATAACAATGTCAACCTATACCACTACATTGATGATCTCCTGTTAACATCCGACTCACTGGAAGCAGAGGAGAGGCAGCAGATTCATTAACTGCCTACCTAAATGAAAGAGGATGGGCTATCAATCCTCAAAAGGTGCAAGGTCCAGGCCTGTCCGTAAAATTTCTGGGGGTAGTCTGGTCAGGAAAGACCAAAGCGCTACCCAGTGCCATCATAGGTAAGGTTCAGGCATTTCCAGTCCCTACAACACCAAAGCAGCTGCAGGAATTTCTAGGTATATTGGGATACTGGCGTTCCTTTATACCTCATTTGGCGCAGCTGCTGAGACCTTTGTATAGACTCACAAAAAAGTGGCCAATCATGGGATTGGGGGAGAACAGAACAGGATGCTTTCCAGCAAGCAAAACAGGCGGTGAAACAAGCCCAGGCATTGGGTATATTCGATCCTACCCTCCCAGCTGAATTGGATGTTCATGTTTCTCAGGATGGCTTTGGCTGGGGCCTGTGGCAACGTCACAGTTCTGTTCGGACCCCCATTGGATTTTGGTCTCAGGTTTAGCATGGAGCAGAAGAGAAAAACAGTTATTGGCTGCCTATATTGCATTACAAGCAGTAGAGCCAATAACCCAGACGGCCGAAGTTGTAGTTAAGACCACTCTTCCAATTCAGGGGTGGGTAAGAGATCTGACCCACCTTCCTAAGACAGGGGTGGCCCAGGCACAGATGGTGGCACGATGGGTCGCCTATCTCAGCCAGAGGAGTAGTCTGTCTTCCTCACCGTTGAAAGAAGAACTCCAAAAGATTCTAGGCCCAGTGACGTATCCCAGTGATGCACCAAAACAAACCTTGGTTGCTCCACCACAAAAGAGTCCCGTTCAGGAAGGAAAATATCCCATTCCTGAAGATGCCTTGTACACGGATGGGTCCAGCAAGGGCAACCCAAGTAAGTGGAGAGCAGTAGCATACCATCCCGCTACAGATACAATATGGTCTGAAGAAGGGGATGGTCAAAGCAGCCAGTGGGCAGAGCTGCGGGCTGTGTGGATGGTTATAACCAAAGAACCTGGTGACGGTATCCTGAATATCTGCACAGATAGTTGGGCTGTGTACCGGGGGCTCACTCTTTGGATCGCACAGTGGGCTACCCAGGACTGGACTATCCACTCCCAACCAATCTGGGGCAAAGATATGTGGTTAGACATATGGAATACAGTCAAACACAGAACTGTACGTGTCTACCATGTTTCTGGTCACCGACCCCTACAGTCACCAGGAAATGATGAAGCTGACACACTGGCCCGAGTTAGATGGGTTGAGAACTCACCATCTGAGAACATTGCCTACTGGTTACATCAAAAGCTGCGGCATGCTGGACAGAAGACCATGTGGGCAGCTGCTAAAGCATGGGGACTGCCCGTACAATTATCGGACGTAGCTCAAGCATGCCGAGACTGTGATGCCTGCTCCAGAATGAGACCGAGGTCATTGCCTGAAACAACAGCCCATCTTACTAGAGGACACAATCCTCTACAGTGATGACAGGTTGATTATATTGGGCCCCTCCCTCGATCTGAGGGGGCGAGATATGCCCTAACCTGTGTTGACACCGCGAGTGGGCTAATGCAGGCCTACCCAGTACCAAAAGCCAACCAGGCATATACCATCAAGGCGCTCACAAGATTGATGGCTGCCTACGGGACACCACAAGTCACTGAGAGCGACCAAGGGACTCATTTCATGGGTGCAGTGATACAACGCTGGGCAGAAGAGAACAACATCTAGTGGCGATTCCACCTGCCATACAATCCAACAGGGGCAGGCCTGATCGAGCGTTATAATGGTATTCTCAAGGCTGCCCTGAAGACAGACTCTCAGTCTCTGCAGGGGTGGACGAAGAGACTCCGTGAAACCGTGCGAGACCTGAATGAAAGGCCTAGAGATGGCAGACCCAGTGCCTTGAAAATGTTGCAAACAACATGGGCCTCCCTGCTTAGGATCCAAATTACAGGTACAGATAATGAGGTAAGACCTCAGACCGGCCGTGAGAACGATCTTCTGCTCCCTGCCCCTGAGAACCTGAAACCAGGCACCAATAAAATAAGATGGCCTTGGAAGGTGCAGGTAGGACCACGATGGTGTGGCCTACTTGCACCTTGGGGGAGATTATTGGAGGTGGGGGGTTCGCTAGTCCCTCCGGTAATTGGTACATGGCCTACTGATGTCGTGGTCAACACTCCAGTCTTTATTGCTAAAGGAACCCCTATCATGTCTCTGTGGCAGATCAGGACACCCCCTTTGGTGCCTCATGTAATCGTGCAGCCACAGACATCTGGCCAAAGGGTTTGGTACAGGCGGCCAGGGCATGCCCCTGTACAAGCTGAAGTGTTGACCCAAGACAGGAATACGGCCTGTATCTTACCCTGGAGGGTGGACCTCCCCCTCTTGGTACCTTTGAAACACCTATATTACTCCCTGTGAGTCTATGAGTCACCGGAGGGAACCAAATGATTCTGCAGTGTTCCGGAGTTGCTATCAGATCACGTGCAACATCCGGTGATGGTCTACCCGGGACTGATGAAGAGTACGATGGACCTGCACAACGTGACTGCATGCTTCCAGTAGACGCCAACAAGCACTGGCCCAAGGAAGAACACGAGCCATACGCTGATCATCACTCATCCCAGATTACATCGATATGCATCGCGACAGGTTATTATGTAAAACGCCGTGATGTATTGGGTCTCTGTATTAAGGAGGGCTCACCCTATAGCTACTTAATCAGTGGTTCATGTCATGAAGGGGTGGAGTGTATGGGGACTGTTGAATCATGGCCTGAACCACTGATTGATCACCTGAGGTGAGCACTGAGTCAGCTGCAGGGGCACAAGTGAGTGTGATTGGAAGGGGTGGAGTCTGGCTCCACCTCTCCCAGACCCCATTTAAGGGCTGACCACCACCAGGGAAGGATCTCTGGTTGGAGATCCCTCCCTAGTGGAGTTATCGGCGAGCCTCGACCATCTTCAAAGGTGAGCCACTCTTTCCTTATTAATCATCTGTATATCATCTACTTCTGCCCACCAAAAATATACTATCTTTGGCACTATTTCTTTTGGGTGCTATTCTTGGGGGTTATTTGCCCTACAACCCCTTTATCCAGTCATGGGGCACGAACTACACTCAGAAAGTGCTTGCAGGCTGGTGCAACAGATGCATGTTTGTAGTAATTTACTAAGATTAGCAAGTTTTCTGCCTAAAGATTAAGGTGCCTAAGTAGAACAAGTAGACAGTCCAATGAAAGAACATAGCAGCATGTGACAGGCAAAAATGGAATTTTAAAATGTAAAACAGAATAGAGTCTTCCATGGATGTTTATGTGCATATAAACATACATTTATTTGATCATGTTTTAGAACTGCTTACATAGTTCAACTTATTTTTAGTCTTGACAAACAATGCTTTCCATTTCAAGACTGTCTTTCCCTAGTAGCCCTGAACCTGATCAACTTGCACCCATTTTCTTCTCAGCAGAAAAATAAAAGTTGATAAAATTCTTCAAGAGGGCCTGAAGGACACATCCGTTTCCACCAACTCCCTCCCCCCCTGCCCCGCAGCAGTGTCATGTACACGATTGTTGCCCCTTCATTACTCAAAGAATCAAAGCCACCTCTTAATGTCAGAAATATCCATTAAGTTATGTGATCACAACACACTTCTTACTAGCCTCTATCATCTACCTCAACTCTTCAGGCAGCTCTTCCATTTCAAAATGAGGTAAATTGCGCAATCAATTCAAGTTTCATAATGACAAAGTCCTTATCCATTCCAACTCAAAACACTCCAGACAAGCTTTCTCTGTCCACAGGAACAGAATTTCCTTTCACACTGGAGGATTCACAAAGAATATCACTGAGTTGTAAGACCAAGAAACTTTCATTCCTGGGCAGGCTTTCACATGAGGAGAAAATCCTATTGAGACCAGAGCACGTTAATCAAATTACACCCTTCCTAAGTATCATTAAACAACCAACTCTACATTAGAGGAGGAACGCGTCTGGAAACAGGGCCAGAAAGACCTGAATACTAAAAGCCATTTGAAAGTAAAGTTAAGAATGGAGATTCACGTTTGAAGAACGTATCGTCTGAAGAGAGCTCATTTTGCTGCTTATATTTGAAATTCTTGGCTGGAATTAAAACCTCCCAATGCTGAACCAGAACCGGTAACAAAATCCTGGCTAACCTCAAGGCCCAACGAGGTATTTCATCATATCACTCCATGTACAGTTACAATAAAATATCAATAGAAAGGTTAGAAGGTTCAGGTTTCTCTTTTGACATCACTGATGCTCAGTCAGATCTAAGCATTTGGCTGCTCTTCCACTGATGTACAGGAAAAGCCAGAATTAAAGACCGTCTGACTCATTTTCCTAAAAAGAGTCAATCTTATAATTTCACTTTGGCTCGTGAAAATATTCTGGAAGACTTTACTAGAAGATACACATTTGTTGGGATTAAGAATACTTTCTTCTTCTACAATCTTCAGAAGCACAAAAGGCAGGGAAAAAAAAATAGAATGCTTAAGCTATCATCAGGTGACTACACAACTTGAGACAGTAGTTTTATAACGTAATGTATTCAGCTACTTACTGCATCTTCTCAGATGATACCAACTAGTCAAACAGTATTGCCATGCCTACTAAAGGGGAAATAAAAATATAAAATACAATCTTGAACCTTGGCAGCCATGTCTACGTCACATACGCACAGTCTGGCATCTGAAATCCACATGTGGTAACACAGCCAAGCATCCTCACCTCAGCACCACCACTTACCTGTTCTACACATTAAGTATTTTTAAACCT
The DNA here is from genome assembly GCA_036925125.1 of Oreortyx pictus. Lineage (NCBI taxonomy): Eukaryota > Metazoa > Chordata > Aves > Galliformes > Odontophoridae > Oreortyx > Oreortyx pictus. Next base: position 5,599,665 of record JAUPFR010000026.1, on the reverse strand, counting down.
TGGAAGCACTTGTGTACTCTTTTTCTGGCACTTCTGCAGTCCCAAACTACAAAATAAGCCTACCTCTTCAACTCCTCCTAGTTGACCATAGCATCCTCCAACCGGCATCAATAAGCTGAGCATAACTAATTCAGCTCACTGACTCCTTACTTCCTCCTCGGCTTTGCTCCAACTGCCAAAAACTTTGAGAGAACAACTTCCAAATGCTGAGGAGTTCATACTCAGGAAAATGGAAACTCATGACATTTTTAAGTGCAAACAAAATATAACTTCAGAGTTCTCACCCATTTCTCAAAGAAGCATAACTGTGTTTGAGCCTTCAGTTTTTTTCCTAGAAGTCGGTAAGGCTGCTTCTAACAGAATGAGTGAAACCTTTTCAAGAGGTAGGCTGCATCTGCCACCTGTTTAGAGGTGAGGAAAATAATCACAACCATTGAAATCTCCTTCTTCAAAAATGTCTTTTCATTGACGTTTACTGTTATATTTCCATCAGTAAACTGGAACTTCTAATCACATCTTCACAATGATATTACAGACTCACAGCAGAACATGGAAATTCAATTAATGAGTTCAGAAACCAGTAGTTATTAAAGAAGACCAAGTTTAGAATGGTAAAGAGTTTTGAAAGGTCAAGTATTTGAGCAGTTCTACTTAGTGTTCTGGAGTGTTTCACAGCTTGACAGAAAGCTTTGTGAACATGCATTAATCCCACACCATTCATCTCTTGCTGTTCAATACATATGGCAAGGCATCAAAGAGGAAAGAAAAAACATCACAGAATTAGATTATACCGAAGGGATCCACCAGAATCTGAGTCCAGCTGCACAAACGACCATCCAAAAATCAAACCAACTGCCTGAGAACGTAGCCCAAGCAATTACTATTCTAAAATAATTACGTCTGCTTACAAGTTCAATGAAGTCAGATTGGCATACGCTACATACAGGTGTGCCATAGTCTATAAAATAAGCAAAAATTAAGAGGATGCTGGTGGAGGTGTGCACGTAGCCCAGACTGGCTGAAGGCTGCCAAGTACAGAGAATCCAAACCTCTACTTCAAAGCCAGCAGACAGCCCCAGAACCCTCCAAATGTTAGATCCTGGTGCAACCAGGAAAAAGGGGGGGGAGGGAGGGGAGGGACAGTGCTACAAGCAGAAAACGGGGAGGGGAGGGGGACACAAAAAGAGAGTAAAAGGGGAACAGGAAAAAGAATGAACAAAGCAGATCTATGGAACTTTATACAGGACATCTCCAGACCCTTCCAGTCGCACCTAGGAAGTTCCCATACTGGGAGCTTCCAGATCCTTCAGGGACCCCCTGAGCACACCTTGAGATGCCCCGGATACCCCCAAACCACTCCAGGACATCTCCAGACCATACTGCATGGTTCCAGGTGTGAAAAGCAGGGGTAGTAGGGGGGGGAAAGAGGTAAGGGAGGCTTCTGCGGGTAGAAAGCGAGTTCAGGGGTGGAAAGGAGGGATGTCCCATGGGAGGGGGGGAAGGAGGGGCAGAAGAGCTAACTTGACCTTCTGTGAGGGGGAAGGAGAGTGTGGGAGCAGAGGGACAGGTAAAGGGGGGAAGCTGAGGGGCTGTGGGGTGCTTCAATGGGGTGGAAAGAGGGTCTCTCTGGGGACAGAGAGAGAGCAGTGGGGGAGAACAAGGGGCATTGAGAGCGGGGAAGCGGGGAAAGGGACTTGTGTGGGGAGGAAAGGGGGTCAGGGAGTAAACAAGGGAGTTGTGATGGGGGAAAAAGGGGAGAGCAGGGTCTCTTTTGGGATGAAACAGGGTGTGGTGGTGGAGAGGGGGTGACAGGGGAAAACGGGGGGTTGTGGGGGGCTTCTATGGAATGGAATAGGGACCTGGGGGCTGAGAAAGGGAACTGAAGGGAGAACTGGAGGCAGGGTTACAGGGAGGATGACTGGGATTCTGGGGGTCTGAAGAAGGAGACATGGGGGGGGTGGGGGGAGACAAGGAAAGCTAGGGGTTAGATAGAAGGGACAGAGGGGGAAGGGGAAAGAGGATCAGAATGGGGGAATACTAGGGGTGTGGGGGAGGTGGGGGGCGGGGAAGGGACCCTGGGGGACAGATTAGTGAGACCCATTGGAGGGGTGACCTCAGGGTGGGGGGAAAGGGAACGCTGGGGTCAGAATGGTGGGACTTGTGGGAACAGGAATTGGGGAGGGGATGGATAGGGGACCCTGCAGTTCACAATAGGGGGATAGGGAAGAGGGACAGTGGACCCTGGTAATCAGAACAGAGAGAGGACAGACAGGGGACAGAGTGGGGACACTCGAGGTGGGGGGGTGACATGGGAACCTGGGGGCGAGAAGGGGGAAGGCACTTAGGTGGGGGGTGGGAGAGGACTCTAGGGATCAGACAGGGGGAACTGGAGGCGAGAGGTTCTCTAGAGGTCAGATGGGAGGGGGACCAGGTAGGAAAAAAGCCCTGGAGATTACAAAAAAAGACTGGGGGGGTTGTGTACCCAGTGTGAGGAGGGCGGGGGGGTGGGCTGCGGGACGGGACGGGACGGGACGGGACGGGATAGGGCGCCTCTCCTGCCGAACAGAGACTCCACGGGGCCCCCACCCCCTTCACCCCGGCCCCCTCCCCAGTGCCCCCCCGAACACCCACGTACAGGAGCTGAGGCGGCGCTCGAAACCCCGGGATCGCCCCGCGGCGTTGCGGCAGCGCGGGACCGGAACGACAGCGGCGGGGGCGCGGGGTGATGACTTCACGGCGACACACAATGGCGGGCGCATGCGCGCTCAGGCGCCGTTGCTATGGAGACGGCGACACACTTCCGTGTTGGAGAAGACCGGGGAGGTGGGGGAGGGGTTCCGGGGGAGGGCAGAGCTCCGGGCATGGCGGCGCTGAGTGGGGCTGTGGGCTGGGACATCCACTGCAAGATGCAGTCAAACGACGGCATCTGGGAGGACACGGAGATGGGGAACAGCAGCACGGGGATCTGCACAGCACTCTGAGATCTTCAGTGAAGGATGGAGGAAAGAAATGAAAGGAAGAAAGAAAGAAAGGCAGGAAGTTAGAAATGCAAAAGCCCTGCTTGAACTTAGACTGGCTACTGCAGTAAAGGAGAACAAAAAATCCTTTTATAAATATATTAACAGTTAAAGAAGAACCAAGGAGAATTTCCCTACTTTACTTGATGCGGCAGGGAATGTAACCACAGAGGATAAGGAAAAGGCTGAGGTTCTCAATGCCTTCTTCATGTCTGTCTTTAATAGACAGACCAGTTATCCTCAGGATACTTTTCGCCCTGACCCGGAAGTCTGGGACAATGCGCATCATACACCCCCTGTGATCCCAGCAGAGACAGTCAGAGACCTGCTCCTCCGTCTGAACTGCCACAAGTCCATGGGGCCAGATGGGATCCACCCAAGGGTGCTGAGGGAGCTGGCAGAGGTGATTGCCAAGCTGCTTTCTGCCATCTATCAGCATTCCTGGTCATCTGGAGAGGTCCCACAATGTTGGAGGCTTGCCGATGTGACTCCCATCTACAAGAAAGGCTGTAAGGAAGATCCGGGGAACTACAGGCCTGTCAGCCTGACCTCGGTATCGGGGAAAGTTATGGAGCAATTGATCTTGAGGGAGATCACACGGCACGTGCGTGGCAATCAGGGGATCAGACCCAGCCAGCATGGGTTCACAAAGGGCAGGTCGTGCTTGTCCAACCTCATCTCCTTCTACGACTGGGTGACCAGACTGGTAGATGAGGGAAAGGCTGTTGATGTAGTCTACCTGGACTTCAGCAAAGCCTTTGACACGGTCTCCCACAGTATTCTCCTGGGGAAACTGTCAGCCCGTGGTGTGGACAGGTTCACTCTTCTCTGGGTTGAGAATTGGCTAGAGGGCCGTGCCCAGCGGGTAGTGGTTAATGGAGTCAAGTCCAGCTGGCGTCCTGTCACGAGTGGTGTCCCCCAGGGGTTGGTATTGGGGCCCATACTGTTTAATATCTTTATTGATGACCTGGATGAGGGGATTGAGTGTACCCTCAGTAAGTTTGTGGATGACACCAAGTTGGGAGGATGTGTCGATCTGCCTGAGGGTGGGGAGGCCCTTCAGCGGGATCTGGATAGGCTGGACAGATGGGCTGAGGTCAATGGGATGAGGTTCAATAAGGCCAAGTGCCGGGTCCTGCACTTTGGCCACAATAACCCCATGCAATGCTATAGGCTTTGGGGCAGAATGGCTTGAGGAGTGTATAGAGGAAAAGGACCCGGGGGTGTTGGTTGATGCTCGGCTCAACATGAGCCAGCAGTGTGCCCAGGTGGCCAAGAAGGCCAATGGCATCCTGGCCTGTATTAGGAATAGTGTGGCCAGCAGGAGCAGGGAGGTGATCATCCCCCTGTACTCAGCTCTGGTGCGGCCGCACCTCGAGTACTGTGTTCAGTTTTGGGCCCCTCACTACAAGAAAGACATCGAGGCCCTGGAGCGTGTTCAGAGAAGGGCAACAAAACTGGTGAGGGGTCTGGAGCACAAGTCTTACGAGGAGTGGCTGAGGGAGCTGGGATTGTTTAGTCTGGAGAAAAGGAGGCTTAGAGGAGACCTCATTGCACTCTACCACTTCCTGAAGGGAGGCTGTGGTGAGGAGGGGGTCAGCCTCTTCTCCCAGGTAACTAATGACAGGACAAGAGGGAATGGCCACAAGTTGTACAGAGGAAGATTTAGATTAGATTTGAGGAAAATTTTTTTCTCTGAGAGAGTGGTCCGGCACTGGAATGGCCTGCCTAGGGAGCTGGTTGAGACACCGTCCCTAGCGCTGTTCAAGAAGCGTTTAGATGAGGTGCTAAGGGATTTGATTTAGTAGCTTGATGGGTAGGGATGGTGGTGTGAGGATGGTTGGACTAGATGATCTTGTAGGTCCTTTCCAACCTAATGAATATATGAATCTATCTATGAATCTATGAAAGAAAAATAGAAAGGAAAAGAAGGAAAGAGAAAGAGAGAGAGAGAGAGCTTGATATTGGGGAGGTGCAGTCAGTAACTCCATGCATACAGATATGTGTGTTATGATGTATGTTAATTATTTCCATGTATATTTATGCATATATGTATATAATGTTTGTGTGTGTGATGTATGTTAATTATTGTTTGTATATATATGAAGCATGATGTAGTGATGTGGAATAAGGGGTGGAATGTTGAGGTTTTGTGATTCTTGTTATCAGTACTCCACATCATCACGCCATGTGTAAGAGAAGTAGATTGTGTTTTTGCAATGGAAATTTCCAGTATTTCTGTATGTAGCTTGTTTTCTGTTGTAGCTTGCTGAAAAAAATGGTAAATTTGAGACTGGGGAATTCCAACCCAGGGAGAATTGGCACAGGCACTGGGAAAGGTAATTAGACAGGACAGGGGAAAGTCTGGCACAGGACGGGACTGGTGAATAATTATGGAAGGTATTGTCCTCCTACCATTGTAAAAAGTACAGAACAGACCTGAATATGGGGGGGGACTGGTAACAGACATTGCATGGAAATATAATGTAGCAGTCACGTCGGAAGATTGTGAGCCTGAGATGCTCAGCCAGTGAGTGCCAGGGCAGGTTTGCCTGCATCGGACCCAGGCTATATAATGGAATGGATTGTACTGATGAGTTGTGCAATTTCTCCCTTGTCAGTAGGGGGTGTACACACATTATTGCAATAATGAATAAAATTGCTGCTGTCACTGAGATCTTTGCCTAACCCAAAATTCTTGACTTAGAGCATTTCTAACAATTAGGAGGCTGAGGGGAGACCTCGTTGCTCTCTTCAAATACCCAGAAGCTGATGGCAGTGAGAGTGGGGTTGGTCTCTTCTCACTGGTGACAGTGACAGGACAAGGGGACATGGCCTCAAGTTGCACCAGGGGAGGTCGAGGCCAGAGATCAGGAGGAACATCTTGACAGAAAGGGCTGTTAAGTACAGAATCTTAGAGAGAAGGAGGTGGCATGGGACTACACTGAAGGCCCTGCACAAGTCAAGGAGATGACATCAGTTGCCCTCTGTTGGTCCACCAGTGCCATCCCTGCTCCACAAAAGGCCACCGGGTGGGCCAGGCACCATCTGCCCTCAGTGCAGCTGTGCTGGCTGTTCCGCATCACTTCTTTATCCCTCAGGTGCCTTAATATGTCTTCCAGGAAGGTCTGCTCCATGATCTCAAGTGCTTACAAGGTTGCTGTGACCTACACACCAAGCAGGTGCAGCGTGGAAACTTCTCACTCAGAAGTGAAGCCAGTGTGAAGACACGGCGTGCTTGTTGTGAGGATTTCACTCCCTGCATCCTGTCCAGGTCTCCTCTCTAAACACAGCATCTTTCAAATGTGTTCTAGGAGAATTCACCAAAACGCGGCACGATCAACTCAGCTATTTCTTATTTATTGCTGCAGCAGAAACCTGGAAAGCCACAGCTGACCGCGGCAGCTGTTGTCCAGGTGTGACCTGGAAGCTGGAAGGACCCAAACTGCTTTCCCCAACATGTTCTTTACATGCACTGCAGGGACTTTATCTCCCTCTACAGCAGGTAGAGAGCTGGATTGGGCAGGACCATCGCGATTGATGGATCCTCGGGTGTTGACCAACCAGGTGGCTTCTGCCAAATGCTTCTCCCAATGCTTAAATGTTCCGCCACCCATTGCTTTCAACATGGTTTTTAACAACCCATTGTATTTTTCAATCTTACCAGAAGCTGGTGCGTGATAGGGGATATGATAAATCCATTCAATGCCATGATCTTTGGCCCAATTATTTACAAGAGAATTTTTGAAATGAGTCCCATTATCTGACTCAATTCTCTCTGGAGTGCCATGTCGCCATAGGACTTGTTTCTCGAGACCTAGAATGGTGTTTCGGGCGGTAGCATGGGGTACTGCATATGTTTCAAGCCACCCAGTGGTTGCTTCCACCATGGTAAGCACGTAACGCTTGCCATTGCGAGATCGTGGCACGGTGATATAATCAACCTGCCACGCCTCCCCATATTTATATTTTTGCCGTCGCCCTTCCCCCCAAAGAGGTTTCATCCTCTTGGCTTGTTTAATTGTGGCGCATGTATCACAGTCATGGATAACCTGTGCAATAGCGTCCATAGTTAAGTCCACCCCTCGGTCTCTAGCCCATTTGTAGGTTGCGTCTCTTTCCTGATGGCCCGAGGTCTCATGGGCCCATCGAGCTAAAAATAATTCACTCTTATGTTGCCAGTCCAAGTCTACTTGAGCCATCTTAACTTTGGCAGCTCGATCTACCTGATGGTTATTCTGTTGTTCTTCAGTTGCCCGGCTTTTAGGAACATGAGCATCTACATGGCGCACCTTCACAACTATATTCTTTACTCGAGCAGCAGTATCTTTCCACAGTTCAGCAGCCCAAATAGGTTTACCCCTCCGTTGCCAGCCATTTTGTTCCCATTGCTGTAACCACCCCCATAAAGCATTTGCCACCGTCCATGAGTCAGTGTAAAGATAAAGCACTGGCCACCTCTCTCGTTCAGCAATATCTAAGGCCGGTTGGACAGCCTTTACCTCTGCAAATTGGCTTGATTCTCCTTTTCCTTCAGTGGCCTCTGCAACTCGTCGTGTGGGGCTCCACACAGCAGATTTCCATCTGCGGTGCTTACCCACAATGCGACACGATCCATCTGTGAACAGGGCATATCTCTTTTCATCTTCTGGTAGTTCATTATATGGTGGGGCCTCTCTAGCACGTGATACCTCCTCTGCTGGTGTTGATCCAAACTTTTTACCTTCAGGCCAGTCCATGATCACCTCCAGGATTCCTGGATGACTGAGGTTCCCCATCCGAGCTTGCTGTGTAATCAGCGCAATCCACTTACTCCAGGTGGCATCAGTAGCATGATGGGTGGAGGGAACCTTTCCTTTGAACATCCAGTTCAGCACTGGCAGTCGAGGTGCCAGAAGGAGCTGCGCTTCAGTTCCAATTACTTCGGAAGCAGCTCGAACCCCCTCGTACGCGGCTAAGATCTCCTTCTCAGTTGGAGTGTAGCGCTCCTCAGACCCCCTGTATGCTCGACTCCAGAAACCAAGGGGTCGGCCTCGGGTCTCTCCAGAAGCTCTTTGCCACAAACTCCAAGTGGGACCTTCCTTTCCAGCAGCAGTGTAGAGGATGTTCTTTACATCCTGTCCTGTCCGCACTGGCCCCAGGGCCAAAGCACGGGCTATCTCCTGCTTGATTTGCTCAAAAGCCTGCCGGTGCTCAGGGCCCATTACAAAATCATTCTTCTTCCTCGTCAGCCGAAAGAGAGGGCTCACAACGAGACTATAGTTTGGAACATGCATTCTCCACAAGCCCACTACACCCAGAAAAGCTTGGGTCTCTGTCTTACTGGTGGGTGGAGACATGGCAGTGATTTTGTCAATCACATCTGTAGGGATGTGACGACGTCCATCTTGCCACTTTATACCTAGGAACTGGATTTCCTGTGCAGGCCCTTTCACTTTGCTTCGCTTAATAGCAAAGCCAGCTCGCAGGAGGATCTGGATTATTGTCTCTCTCGAAAACTTCCCCTGCTGTATTGCCCCACACAATAATGTCATTAATGTATTGTAAGTGCTCAGGAGCGCTGCCCTGTTCCAATGCAGTTTGGATCAACCCATGGCAAATGGTTGGGCTGTGCTTCCACCCCTGGGGCAAATGGTTCCAGGTGTACTGAACGCCCCTTCAGGTGAAGACAAACTGTGGCCTGCATTCTGTGGCCAGAGGAATTGAAAAGAAGGCATTGGCAATGTCAGTGGTGGCATACCACTTGGCTGCTTTGGACTCCAGTTCGTACTGGAGTTGAAGCATGTCCGGCACAGCAGCACTCAGGGGGGGTGTGACTTCATTCAGGCCACGGTAATCTACCGTCAGCCTCCATTCTCCACTGGCTTTACGCACTGGCCATATGGGGCTGTTAAAAGGAGAGTGAGTTTTACTGATCACTCCCTGGCTCTCTAGCTGATGGATCAGGTTATGGATGGGGAGCAAGGAATCCCTGTTAGTGCGGTACTGCCGTCTGTGCACCGTTTTTGTAGCAATCGGTACCTGTTGCTCTTCCACTTGTAGCAACCCCACAACAGACGGATCTTCTGACAGGCCAGGCAAAGCAGACAGCTGCTTAATGTTATCTGCATCCACAGCAGCTATTCCAAAAGCCCATCGATACACTTTGGGATCCTTAAAATATCCCCTTTTGAGATAATCAATACCAAGTATACATGGAGCCCCTGGGCCAGTCACAATAGGATGTTTTTGCCAGTCATTACCAGTGAGGCTAATTTCAGCTTCCAACTTGGTCAGCTCTTGGGAACCCCCAGTCACCCCAGAAATATAGATTAATTCTGTCCCTTGGTGACTCGAAGGCATTAGAGTGCATTGTGCACCAGTGTCCACCAATGCCTTATATTTTTGTGGTTCTGATGTGCCAGGCCATCGAATCCACACAGTCCAATACACTCTATTATCCCTTCCCCCCCCCTGGCTGGGGGCAGGGCCCCTCTATTGTGGCTGGTAGGTACCTCACCCAGTTCTGAAGAAGTACTGTTCAGACAGGAGGACGTCTCGCTCAGACTGGAGGGTGTCTCTTTCAGGTTGGAGGGCGCCTTGTTCAGACTGGAGACCATCTTGTTGAGACTGAGGGTTATGGAGTTCAGGCATCTCGCTCAGTTTGGAGGGCATCTCTTTCAGGCTGGAGGGCGTTTTTCTCAAACTGAAAAGCGACTTGCTTGGTCTGGAGGGTGACTCGATCAGACTGGAGGCTGTCTAAATTGGTCAGGAGAGTCTGACTTTCAGCTAAAAGACTCTCTTTCTGGATCTGGACACTATCCCTTTCAGTTTGGAGACTCTCTTGCTCTATTTCAGAAACACTATGCCTCTCTGGGATAGTACTGAGTAAGGTCTGACTGGCATAAGCCAGACCCCAAATAATTTGGGCCTAATAATATCTGCTCAAGTTCTCAGGATCTTGCAGGTGCTCAGGGAAAAGGTCCCAGTATGTTTTGAGCATTAAAAGGGAAAAAACAATGAAATGCAGCCCCTTTAAGAGCAGTTTAAAAAGCGAGAGCATTTTTTTTCTTTTTTACTAAAACAAGCTAGCAGCACCCAAAAAAAGTTTACAAATATCCCAGAACAACTGGCAGTACGCCCAGACTTCAAGGTCGTGTTATGCCGTACAGTACCTGCAGTACAGATAAGCTTGCTAGCAAGAAACAGAGATTCACTCTAAGAGTATGTCTCTGCCCGGCTAAGGCAGCTGGTCGTGCCCCACGTTGGGCGCCAAAAATGTCAACGGTTTACCGGGCTGGATTGGCCCGGTTCCGTGACGATTGGTGTGGGGGACCCGCAGACCCACACCCCAGGAAAGGGGAAGGGGGAAAGGGAAAAGGAAAAAGGGAGATGGGCCTAGAAACAAAACAGCGGCAACGATCTGAGGAGGAAAGCTAATTTACTAAATAAGATATCAGAAAGCAAAATAACACAATATAATTGGAATTGAAGCTAATAAATCAAAGAAAATGAGCAAGAGAGAGTGTCCGATTAACCGAAGGCCTTAACGCTAACGCTGAAGGCGATATGGCAGCGAGCACCCACTGCTGAGTCGATCCCGAAGGAAAGAGAGTGTCCCGTGACCGCAGAGAGTTTTCATCTTTTCCCTCTGAGCGGAAAATATGTAAAAATGCAAAGCCTCGCGAAGTCCTCTGGGGAATGTAGTTCTCCTATTCTGAGACAGGTATACCCGGAAATATCAATGATCTATGGAGTTGGAGTATTAACTCTTTAACTCTTAATGTTTAACTCTACATGTTGTTGTGATGTGGAATACCAATACCAAAAATCATAAAACCATGACAACGCAGCACGATCAACTCAGCTATTTCTTATTTATTGCTGCAGCAGAAACCTGGAAAGCCACAGCTGACCGCGGCAGCTGTTGTCCAGGTGTGACACATGGTCCCTGTAGGTGACTGCTACGATTCCCTGTAGGATGGGGGCAGTGGCTGGTAGGGCTGGGGGCTTCTCGCACTGCTCTGCATCCCCATAGTGGGGGAGGCCGGGCTGGGGGGCCGCCAGGGCCGCGCTGTGGGCAGCCGAGCCAGGCAGCTCTGCTTCCCCATAGTGGGGGAGGCCGGGCTGGGGGGCCGCAGGGGCCGCGCTGGGGGCAGCCGAGCCGGGCAGCTCTGCTTCCCCATAGTGGGGGAGGCCGGGCTGGGGGGCCGCAGGGGCCGTGCTGGGGGCAGCCGAGCCGGGCAGCTCTGCTTCCCCATAGTGGCGGAGGCCGGGCTGGGGGGCCGCAGGGGCCGCGCTGGGGGCAGCCGAGCCGGGCAGCTCTGCTTCCCCATAGTGGCGGAGGCCGGGCTGGGGGGCCGCAGGGGCCGCGCTGGGGGCAGCTGAGCCGGGCAGCTCTGTGGCCGGGGGGGTGGGGGTGATCTTTCTGGTCTCTGCAACACACGGGCAGTACGTCCTGGCACACGTGAAGACCGCTGGTGCTCAGTGTGTCTGTCTGGTGCTTCATCTGGAGCCAGCTCTCTGTCCCAATGCAATGAGCGTTCTCGAGAAGCACACCGGGCTTTGGCAGACTCGGTGAGGCGCCTGCAGAGAGAGGAAATGCTGAGGGCACGGGAGAGCACCCCACTCTCCTTCCTTCCAGCACACCACAGAGCAGCGCTGTGATAAAGAGTGTGGTGGGATGGTGGTGGGGGAACAACTCACTGGTGTCTCTGCCTCCGCCGCCGGATGCAAATGCAGCACACAATGACCAGGAGCAGAAAAGGAACGAACACAGCAATAGCGCCTTTTAGGCAGAACATGGGCACGTCTTTCACGTGGGTGCCACTCGCGGGTTCTCCCCCACTCGCGTCTGAAAGAACAATCACAGTCAGGTAAATTGGGCAACCTCATCAGAGCTCTGACATTGACACAAAACATTCCGTTTCATTTCTGTGGCCTCCTGGAGCAAACAAAATCCCACAATGCTTCCCTGGCCTGCACAGACTGCAGGAGGAAGATCCCTATTTCTTCTCTCCTTTTGCTGAACGTGCTTCAGGCGGCTTCGTTCCCAAAGGACAAAGTTCCCAAGTCCTCGGGAAGCTGATGGGAGGGGAGTGATCTCTTAACCATTGGTCACCAAGCTCTCTGCTCAGTATTTTCCACATATGGATGTGGAACGCCAGGTTCCCAAGTCTTCTGATGCACAGACAAAAATATACCCACCAGGTGCTGTGTTCTCCCGTACATCTGTCGGTCCAAGGTGAGAAAGCCTCTGCAAATATCTTTCTCTTCCCAGTTTCCACCTCTCTCTCACAGGACCTTAATAGAACATACCACGACACATTGCATATGAACCAATGACTGAACCGAGTACTCTTTTTGGTGAAGTCCATCCAGACAGAGTACCCACCCCTGTGATACCAGCGGTACTCCAGCCCAGGAAGCAGCTGAGGGTTTGGCATGGCCCTGCCCAGAGACATTTCTGCAACCAAAGAACCATGAGAGCTTTGCATCGTGCACCACCATCTATGTACGTCACTGCGTAATGGCACAGCTGAAGAGCTCACGGTACCGGGGGACGGTGCGGGGACGGGGCACGCACACACAGCTCTGTGTTCTCACTCCTGCACGCGTGCCTGGTGGATGTGAGGGCTGTGAGCTGGCCGCTCTCAAAGGAAGTAAAAAGCCATGGCATACCCACGTCATCTCCTATAGCTTCTGTCCTGGAAGCCAGCTGGGATCCTGCATCCTGTTTACTTCCACTCATATCTGTAAAACAGAACAGAGCAGCTCCTGTCAAACATTATCATGTCAAACCATATCCGTCTCCAGATAGGAACAATGGCAGATTGATTATTCCTCAGCACTCTGCTCTCCCTTTTACACAGGAGCATCTCAGAAATTGGTGCTGGGTGTATGCAGCGGCACCGCGCTAATACACAAAAAACCACGTGCGGAACTGTCTGGAGATGGGAAGAGAACGGAGAGGGGATGGGAAAGGGAGGAAAAGAGACAGGGAAGGGAGAACCCTGGAGGCTCTGTCCCTGCACTGACTTACCCCTGGGCTCCACCTGAGGAACAGAAGCAGTGTTCAGCCACACAACTGGATCGGGAGAAACAGCGTAATCATCTGGAATCGCAAACATATTAGAGAAGTTCCCATCAAACACTGGGATCTCTTTCTTCATCAGGGACTGCAGTTGGGTCAGGTAACGGGATGGGAGAAAGATCCAGATCAGCAGTCCCTCAGAGTGCACAGGGTGACCCACTGCCTGGCTATGGGCAGGTTGCACAGTACTCTCTCCAGGCCGCGTGCAACGCCATCACAGACCAACATTTGGCCACTCAGGCCTTTCTTACTGCAGATCTCTGATGTGCACAAAGGAAGGTGACGCCAAGGCATTGCAGGAAGACATGCCCAGCTCTTCCCATGGGCTGCGGGCCGAGGGGGACCCATGCTGGGATCAGGGTGCTGCCCATCTCCCCCTGCCCAGCACATCCACCACAGAAGGACGGCCCCAGGGCAACGTGCTGTAGGGCCGTGGGGACACTGCCCGCCTTCTTGCCCCCCGTGCCGCTCAGTTTTGCCCACCCACCTGTTCCCCGTGTTTGCCACGGAACAGCACTGACCGCGCGGCAACTTGCGGCCATCAGGAGGAGGAGCACGAGATGGGCGGGAGCCATAGCTCCCCACGCTCGTCCCACGGTGTCACCACCACCGCTGCAACCACAGTGAATGGTGCTGACGGGGCAGGCACAGAGCAACGCCCGCGGCACGGGACGGTGTCACAGAACGGCTTTGTGAGCTCAGCGCAGCACAGCAACGGCATCGGCCGCGGGGACCTCAGGGCACCCAATGGGGGGCGAGCGCTGCAACGCTCGAGCGGACCCGTGGGGAGCACGTTCCATAAAGCAGCTCTGTCCCGCTGGGAAGGCCTGGGTCCGCCCGGGCGCAGAGCTCTGCCACTTGCTGCAGGCACCGGGCAGCACCGCGGGAGCGGGCACGGCCAGACCGAGCCGCCATCCCGGCCTCGCCCCGCCACCTGCGCTTCCTGCCCGACCGCCTCTCCTGTTGGCCAGCCCTGCTCCGTCCGGCTCTCTCATGGGTTCCAACTGTTACCTATCATATGCGCGCCCACCCCCAGACTGTTCATTCATCCGGGAGAATGAACAGTTACGTTGCAAACAGTTGACGTACTGATTTAGATTTTCAGGATGTTAAATTCATTAATGTTTCAGAAAAGGCTCTGATATCCTGAAACAAATGTAGTAAAGCCAATGCAAAGCAACATTCTAGCCCAAGTCCATACTAACCAAGAAGACATTGCGAATACATTCCGGAAAATGCTTCTGATAATCAAAGCATTTCCTCTCTAGAAAGAACGTGAGAAGGATATGAAAAGTTTATAAATCTCTTGGAACAAAGATGAAACCGCTGCAGTTCAAAGAAGGAAAGACAACGAAACCAATACTGAAGAAAGGGCAGAAATTCGCATAGAACAATACCCTAAGAAGTCTATAAGACATTCCCATGTCTATCTTGCATATTTCATGCTCCGCTCAGCTAGCTCCCACCTTTATGGAAGCAGACTAAATACTCAAAGAGGTTTTGCAGGACTCTGTCTGGAAATGAAGCACTGCTTGGGACACTGCAGCAGGCTGCCACCTTGTTGTGATTTTGAAACCAAAGAGAGAAAATATGTTAATAATGATAATCTCGAGAAATGTAGGACACACATTGTCAGCATTTGATGTCGGGAGATCTTTCCTCTGGCATCAGATGCTTGACAGACTGCCTATTTGGGCAGAAAACGTCCATCTTCTCAGTTCTCTGTTTAGCACTGTAGAGTACATGCCATTTTTATTCAGCTGTTCTTCTCTACTGCATTCAAACAGATCACAGTTTTCACAACAGCTGACTTTCTGTCACCAGAAACAAAGTGTTCAGTACAAAGCAAGAGAGAAACCAGCACCTCTGCAAATTAGGAGCAAGTCTTCAGCTCAGCAGAAAACACGGAAAAATTCACTGTTGCAGGCATATCAAACAAAAATGTGTTTGTTTATTTTTTTCTCCACAGTTTGTTATAATCATCATCTCGTTCAGTTTCTATACACACTAAAGTCTGTTTGTTTTTAAATACAGTCACGTGTAGAAAGGCAGCACAGAGTCTGTAAATGGAACAGGAAGGAAATGCAATGCTAGTGGACTCTGAATAAGATGCAGTTTGGATCATGTGTAAAGCTTGAGTGGGCAGAAAGACAATCAGAGACAGCATCTTCTGTTTGGATTCACGGAAACACTGTCTAACTGGGGGCTTCTATTTGAGGAGAGGATGTCTTCTTAAGTTCTGTGTTTCTTCCCAGGACTTCTATCAATAGTAGCAATGGTGCTTTTTCTTGTATGAGACTTGTGATGTGTAAAGGCCATTATAAAAGCTTCCATCCTTTTCACAGAAACCATTCAACACCCAGACCGAAATTCAGGGAGCATGACTACGAGCAGTTGTCATATGGGTGAGACCTAAGGGTTCAGCAGCATCAGCTATGGGGGTGGGTATGTGTGTCCATGTTGGAAGAGGTACAGCATGAGATGACATTATGAGAACAACAGATGTGCTTGCTGTTGTGAACTGTTTCCAACCAGCACAATGCTGGGTCAGTACTCCAGCTCCACTGCTAGAGGAGGTTCTTCTGGCTGCTCGAAAGATCATTACTAATCTAAGCGGGTCATTCTACCTCCCTATTTCAACACTGTTAGTTGACAGCTTCCTTTAAAGAGTGCATTTTCCTTTTGGGTGGGCTAACTCCAATAAGGCACTGATCTAATTTGATCCTTATTTCATTACGAGATATGTCATCTCCAGCTTTGAAAAAGGTATTCAGGAGAAGAGAACATGAACCTGTCATAATTAATATGCAACACTGGTTGCCACACGGGGAGCAGGCACAGTTATAACAACTTGGAGTCAATAATTCATAAACTATAATGCATTATTAATCAATTATTGAGACCTGAATTACATTTAATGAGATTACGCTGATTGGAGCACTAAACTGTTTGAATCTTATTGATGTAATCAGTGTGCTTAATTAAACTGTGTACATTTTCCACATGATCGTTGTTTCCTAGTATCCTGCACAAGCGGCCTTTGCAATTCACATCCTCTGCTGTTCTTTGCTGAGGAATTATTCTTTACTGTAAATTACATTTAAATGCAAAGAGGCCTGCTTCCTTCTGAGAAAAGATGAAAGCTGCAAAGCAACCACCAAGGAATTCTACGAGCAAACTGAGAAACGTCAGAACGTTTCCCCCAACAGCTGTATCTTTTTCATGCTGTATGCTGAGACCAAGTTAAGTACACCTCATTAGTCTCACTTAACCCCTCACTCCAGTTCTGGGAGCACTGGGAGATTCAAAGGGCACAAGCATCCTTCACTTCCTTATTCCAAAAATATTACTCTTTCCATTATTAGAAACATGCTCAGGTAGAAAATGCATTTCAACTCCCAAAAAGATTACATTTAAACTTAAGGAGGTGTCATTGTCTCTTTATAATAATTTCCATAATGGCTTCTGCAGCCTTACATAAAGAGGACAAGCAATGCCTAAAGAGTAACTCCAAGTGACAGCTGTTACAGATGTAAATCCACTTGCCAGGGAGGGGGGGGCAACCCGCACAGGCTCTGAGCACATCTGTGCTCCCTGAAGCACCGCCGGAAGCACCACCGAGAGGGAGAGAGAGAGAGGTCGGGTGGACCTGGGCTCCTCCGCTCCGCTCACTCAGATGCTCATTCACTGGTTCAGGCTGTGACCAGGCAATCCCACTACAAGAGCACATTTCCCCTGCAAGTACTCTCTTACCCCTGCACACGCAAGGCCCATAAGTACGCTACCACAGTAGAATATTCTCCTTCACTAATCAAGACCTCAGATTTAGATTTACCATCTGTAGGGCAAATAACCCCCAAGAATAGCACTCAAAAAATTAGTGCGGAAGATGGCATAACTTTGCTAGGCTTAAGTAGACAGAATGCAAACAAACAGTAAAAAGAGAGTGGCTCACCTTGATGATGGTCAAGGCTCGCTGATAGCTCCGCTCGGGAGGGATCACCAACCAGAGACCCTTCCCTGGTGGTGGTCAGCCCTTAAATGGGGTCTGGGAGAGGTGGAGCCAGACTCCACCCCTGCCAATCACACAGGTACATTACCTTCACCTGTGCCCCTGTGGCTGACTCAGTGCTTGCCTCAGGTGACCCACCAGTGGGTCAGGCCGTGATTCAACAGTTCCCATACACCATCTCATTTAAAAGCATTCTAGAAATAAAGAATTTCAACTCAGCACACTTTTCGTTAGTAAGATCTTAATTAGAATTCTTGGAAGGAGAGTTAATCTGACTGTACCATCTGTAACATAACACTCTCACTGACACACACCATGACTAAGAAATACAATTCGTCTTAAAGACTACTATCAATTAATTTTTGATATGTCACAACACTGACTGGCCTTCACAAATTTACTCACGCTCCTGAATTAAATGTGCCCGTTGTGGCTGAAGGTCACAGATGACTGAATCAATATTGTTCAAGATTTCATCAGTGCAAGGCATTACATACAGGTGTTATACAGCAAGTAGGGGAAACTAAATCCTCTCTGCCTATGACATAATAGCGACACATTTCACTTCTGTAGGCAACGCCTTCTTCCCATGCCAAATTTTCTCTCCAAAATTTTCACAGTGAAAAGGCTGTATGGATTCAGGCCTTTTTTGTGACTGAGGAATTCATCAGCCTAAAATTCAGAATATTACATTTCCCATTAAATTATTCTCACCAATTTGTTTGCTATGCAGGGCAGCTTACTGAAGAACATAGAGCAGTATCTTTTTAAGCTCAATTTCTTGAGCATGAACTACAAAGGTCAACAAAACTGTTAGTCTTGTACCACGATACCTTAATTACTGTTACAAGGAATCTTTTTTCATCTTCTTCATGCATCACCCACTGATTGAGCCTACTGCCCAACAGAGCATATTCAAATTTTTCCATGAGCAGTCTGTCCCATTCACTTGATTGTGAAGCTTCTCAGTCATTATTCGTTCTGTGTCTGCACAGTCCAGATGCGTAAGATACACTGAAAGACAATTAACAATAACATTAAGCAGGCATATTTTTTTAAACAACTGGATCGCATCCCTAGTAAGTTGAATTCTTCTAAGAAAGACAAAATCAAAATGCCAAATGCAATGGTTCTTTTCTGAACTTGTGACAGAGCAAGCTAAAGATTTAAACCCAGATCTGCTAGGATTGTATGACACGAGAGAGAATGATCTTGTGTATCAGACAAATCAGTAAAGTTACTAAGTTAAATTATTAATAAAATGTGTACATATTCATGAGCTATTGGAAATACGGATCTGGTTAGCTCTGAGGGACATCACACTGCATTTAACAATTTTCCTCTTTTCATTATTTCAGTGTCATTACCTCTGTTGGTTTTAGCAAGCCACCGTTACAATGGAGATGGTTCTCCTGAACTACACCAGGTGAGAAGTTTCAGCTTTAACAACTCAGACAATTCCATCAGCCCCTGAAATGATTGGGCCTGCTAATGTAAGTAAAATTCAAAATCTCACCAAACTGAGAGCAGCATAAAGGTCAGATTCAGCAATGGATTTTTACAGTGCCACTTTTACTGCCACTCCATACACTGTATCTGGAAACGTTACTAAGGCTGAGAATATGCTGAGGCAGTTTCAATACAGTAAGGAGAAGTTTTAATATTAAAAATATATATATCAGAAGAAATCGACTGCTAACTATGCTTCACAAGTAAAACAGTGAGAATACACAAGTATAGCAGTGAGAATGAAAAAACATGTGTTTTACATTCATAAAGCTATTAACAAACACTCAGTGCTCCCTTCCAGTGTTTGCATTTAAAAAGAAAATGTTCTCACTGAAGTCTAATGAACTGACCCTACAGCTGAAATATGCGATGACTTTCAAATTGACCTTCTCCCCTGCCATCCATATAATCCTGCTACATGCATGCTACTGGTGCAGCCGCACAGACCTACAGGACAACAGTTCTAGCCACTTACCCAATGTTTCTCTCATATTTCTATATAAGTTTATGGAATCTGTATCCTTCATGAATTCTCGTACTACTTCCCCTTGATCATTTTACACCACGAGCACTTCTTCAGGTTTAGCTAACCATCAGCAATCGAACCTGCACGTTACAAAGGGAAGTTCCAACTGAACTGCACCGTAACGTGAAAATAAAGGTATGTGTCCTGCACTTCCTCAGGCCATCTCATACACAAGCAAATGGGAAGGACAAATTCTGAAGGGACATGCTAACTAAAAACCCATTAAGAGTACAGCTGATTTCTATCTCTACAAGAATAAGAGTTATTTAAAAGAATATCATACCTCCTATTTAAAAAAGCATCATACCTTCTAGAGCTTCAGAAGATGTATGTATTAAAGATCTTTTAAATACAAGCACGTTTTTTCCTCAAACATCTGTCGTTTTAATTTTCACTGTAGCTCTTATACGACTGTGTCATTAACAATGCATCTGTTTTTAATACTACGGTCAATTGTCTTGTTTTTTAAGTCTCATTCCTGAGCAGAAAACACTACTCCTCCAGACTAAGTAATCGAATAAAAATATCAAGTTATCTTTCTTCTCTGAACAGAAGTCAGCTACATTTGCATGAACCCCAGTATGATCCACACTGGAAACCATTACTTACAGAAACTGGTAGCAAGATTTAGCAAATCTACTACACAAATCCCATACAACAATTCTATTACAAAGTTACAATGAAGCTTCTGAGCCGGTCACATGGAAGAAAATAGGTTTAGTATGTTTAAATAAACCATACAAATATACATTCTTTTATTGTATGTTTATATGCAGGAATATTAATAGTGCGCTGAATCAACCAACAACTACCCAAAGCAAGGGAAGTTTTCTGAAGTCATCCTCTACACAGAGAAGCCTCTGAATTTAGGAACAGTGTCTAAACTTGCACAGTATTTTTACTTAAGCATGGATTACCTTGGATAATACAGGCAAATAAAGCTGTCTCCTTGGAGGAACATCAAAGTGTCGACTTCCAGAAAGCAATGGAGAAGCAGATGATGAGAACGGACTTTCCCTGTAGAGCTCAGCAGTAAATGATTCCAATATTCAAGACAAATCTTGAAAATTTCAGTTTCTTCTACTTCTGATACCAATAACATATAATGAAGAGCCTGGAAAAAGTGTTTCAAGCATATATTTACTAATTACTCTGAACACAGAAGTAGATTAAAAGCATATCACTTCAAGTTTTCTTATCCTAATTCCGATAAAAAGCTGAATTAGAGTAAAATTTATTAACAAGATACAGTAACACTGCAGTGACGTTTACTTACTAGTCAAAGTTATGACCAATGGAGCAACTAAACAAAGCACAGCACCATGTCAGCTGATGTCATTTTGAAAGTGAGCACCTTAAATGCTCATTTTTAGGACTGCTATTCTCAATACTTACTGCTGCTCTGCTTTCCAAATCCTCTGGGAATCTGGAAGAAAACCTTCAAAAAACACACTGCTTATCTGCATTCAATGCAAGACACCTACAAGAACATTTTCACCGTTACCAACAAAACAGCCACCATGTAAACTGAAAAGTTCTGAGCCTACCAGTGAACCAAACAGAAGGGAGCAATTTATAAAGTAGATTTTGTTTTCATAGCTAAGACACTCAGCAATTCAAAGCATTTCAGGCAGAAGTCTGATTCGACATCTCTAGCTAAGATCCCTCCCTGACAGAGGGATTCAAAACCACCTTAACATTATTCCCACACACATCCATTTTTGTCAGCAGTTTCACTTTAAATAACTTATCTAGCTTCTTTCACTAGTCTAGAAGACTCCAATGAATCCACAAAGCAATTTCAGAAGATCAGCTACATCCAGAGTAGGAATAACCAGATTAGAACTGCACAGCTACTTTTAGAAGGCTTTTTACCCACACTATGATCTGTTATACTGTAAGTTACAACAGTGAAATCTGCAGCAATTTTAAGCCACTCTAAAAAATTTTGTGGAACATTTCAACATCCTAAACTGTTCACAACTGAGTTTTGCAGATATCCAATTAAAGATGTCAATTTAAACTATCTTAATGTAATATTCTTGTCTGCTGGACACGACAGGAGGCAAGATTTGAAGACTGTGCTCCAACCTGCATAAACACAGGACATTCAAATTCATATTCTTAATAATGTCTCAACACAAGTTGAAACAAGCTTTCTTGATTTACAATTATTTTGCAGAAGTTCCTAATTCTGAGGTAAAGAATTACTCATAAAAGCTTTTTGCTTGCCTTTTGTTTGTTTGTTTTTTAAATAGAGCAAGAAACAATCAATCAATCTGTTTTCTAAATGAGCTACTTGCAAATATGTATATATATATATATATAATTTTTTTTTTTCTGGTAAAGGGCTACCAGGAGAAGAAACGCGTTGCAAGCATCAGACGGAAAGAGACTAGAATCCAGATACCTTACAAGTACTGTACCTACAAGATAGACCCAGCCAATGAAAACTGGTCTCCAGGCTTATAGTATGATTTTTGTTGTTGTTGTTTTGTTTTGTTTTGTTTTTGAGTCTGCCTCAGACTAGTTCCTCAACCTATGGCCTCCACACCTGCAGATGGCTCAACTCTGGGACACCACAAAGACTGCTACAAGGGCCTATAGAGACAGTTTCATCCCCTAGGAGCTCAGGGATAGGAGAGAAAGGTCACCAAGTGGAATGTAGGTCCCCCACCAAGACCCTTAACACTATATAAAGCGTTAAGTAGCACTTCCGAGAGCTCCAGCATTAAAGGCCATGCTTATGACACTGAAACTAAACACAGACCACAAGGACAATACTCTAAGCATATTCAGTCAAAATCTGGGAAATGCCAATTTAGGCAAGAAGCTACACCAGGGCAGAAAAGCTGGAGAATGGCATGTGCTGTACGCTAGAAACCAAGCTTGGATGTTGAATAAAAATCACAGCAGCAACTGCCTGTATGTCCGAGTTAGACCAAAATATTGAGTTTTGGTATCCATGGAAAAAAGGTGACACGGCAATTCTCTGAATGCATTTTAAAGCTGTATTTACACATTAAAGGAAAGACAAGTGTATGGGAACTGTTGAATCACGGCCTGAACCACTGATTGATCACCTGAGGTGAGCACTGAGTCAGCCGCAGGGGCACAGGTGAAGGCAATGTACCTGTGTGATTGGAAGGGGTGGAGTCTGGCTCCACCTCTCCCAGACCCCATTTAAGGGCTGACCACCACCAGGGAAGGATCTCTGGTTGGAGATCCCTCCTGAGTGGGGTTATTGGCAAGCCTCGACCATCTTCAAAGGTGAGCCACTCTTTCCTTATTAATCATCTGTATACCAACTACTTAAGCCCATCAAAAATATACCATCTTTGGCACTATTTCTTTTGGGTGCTATTCTTGGTTATTTGCCCTACAATTGGCAAGCCAGGCAGGCTTAAAAAATATATATATACGTATACAATAATTAACCATGTCCTTCATTTGGAACGTTTTCAAATGGGGCAAGGGGGAGAACGTTACTCCCCCAGACCAAACAATTCCTGGTCAAATTCCGGGGTTTATGGGGTCATCCTATTATGGTCTTGCCGCCGTTATTGAAAAATGGGGACCCCTGTGGGTTACAGGGAGTGTTCCTCCCTCTCCAGCCTGGCTGACAGATTATTTTCAAGTTCTATGTAAGGACATACTAGTTACAGAAGAACGTCGGCTAGCTGCTTCTGCTGTGGCTTGGCCTCTAATAATGGCATTACATAAACTGGAAATAACAAATACAAACATAGAATCTGAAAATCAATTGTTAAGAGATTGAATTGAAAAGTTGGAACAACAGTAGGGTACGTTAGTAACCAAAAAACCTGGACTAGATGTGCCAACAGGACAAGTATGTAGCGTATCAGTGGAGGACAGCCAGGTCCCTGAAGTAGAGAACCTGGATGTTTCAGAAAACAAGATTTCTAAATCGGATTTTGAAGCTTCATCTATGGAGGATCCATTTGAGATCCGACCAATCATAACTCAAAAAACAAAGAAAATGCAAGATAGACCAGCGGGAGTGCCTCCTGCCCCCTGCTGAAACAAGCTTGCATGTGACAGCTTGCCCGTATACAGCAAATGAGTTGATGGACCTAGTACAGCGCTTCCATCAAAAACCTAGAGAAAGCGTACCATCATGGCCCCTAAGGTTATGAGATGTAGGAGCTGAAAGCGTATTAGTCAGTGGGACAAAGATGTCGAAATTAGCATCTATAACTATACACCCAGCCCTGAGGCAAAGATTATATACCGCCATCCACTATACTAATGAGAATCATTCTGTTATAGATTGGTTGATGGCAGCATGCCGCCTAACATGGCCTAACAAATCTGACATTCCACTCAGTACCGGTTTATGGTCCTCTATGGAGGACTTCCATACATACATCCGGGAACTGGGTATGAGAGAGGCTATGTATTCAGAGACCTTTGAAAGTCCTGATACGGAGAAATTTACAGCAGGTATGTGAGACCTAATACAGTCTACAGCAGGCCCCCTCTCACCTTTATGGGACTTTGGTCTCATACTAAACCTCTTGGTGGCTTCGGAGGCTATTGTCCAACAGGCAGCCCAGTTGGGGGCAGACCTTGGGGAAACAGAGCGCATAAGAACTAGGCGCAATGTCCATATGGTAGAAGAAGCTGCGGCCTTCCCAATTAAAACTAAGAAGCCTGTCCCACGGATACCCTGACCAGGCCCCATATGGGAATCCCAGAAGACCATGTTCAATGATCTTATACGGGCCGGGGTTGCCTTTGCTAAAATCGATGGGCAACCCAACCATGTTTTGTTACAGCTCTGGAAACAACTTAGAAATGATCAAAAATTTCAGAGTACTCCCAGAAAATCGGGAGTACGAATATTACATGCAGCACTAACAACAACCTGGAATGTGGCTGGCTTTATAGTCCCAAATAGAAGGAAGAAACATCCACAGGTGTCGCGGGCTACAGTGCCTGAGCCACCTACAGTAAAAGACTTAGATTTAGCAAACTTCATGGAGTAACGAAGGACACTGGCCCCCTTAGGGCCTCCAGATGTGACCGGAGGCCCTATGTAGAATTAGAGATATTTTGGTCGGAGAAGAATGTTCAAAAGTTGATGGCTCTAGTAGACACTGGTGCAAAACATCAATTATATATGGAGACCCAACAAAGTTTAAGGGCAGTAGAGTGATGATTGGTGGGTTTGGGGGACAGACCATTCCAGTCACCCAAACATAGCTGAAAATGGGGGCTGGGCGTCTCCCACCCCGGGAGTATAAAGTGTTGATTGTCCCAATCCCAGAATACACCTTGGGCATAGACATTTTATGGGGTCTGGCTCTCCAGATGACTGTGGGAGAGTTCAGACTTCGGCAGAGGTACATTAGTATCCGGGCGATACAGACAGTATTGAGGGGCCATGCGAAACATGAGCCCATTTGTTTCCAAAACCATGCCGGATGACTAATCTAAGACAGTATAGACTCCCAGGGAGGCAGGAAGAAATACCAGAAACGGTGCAGGAACTAGAAAAAGTAGGTATTATAAGACCTGCACATCGTCCATATAATTCCCCCATATGGCCAGTGCGGAAGTCGGATGGAACATGGACAATGACAGTAGATTATAGGGAATTAAATATGGTCACGCTGCCCATCCATGCGGCTGTACCCAATCTTGCTTCCCTAATGGACACACTCAGTAGGGAAATTAAGACCTACCATTGTGTCCTGGATTTGGCACATGCATTTTTTTAGTATTCCGATCGCCAAAGAATCGCAAGAGCAATTTGCGTTCACATGGGGAGGCAGGCAGTGGACCTTTCAGGTCCTGCCACAGGGGTACGTGCACTCACCAACGTACTGTCATAACTTGGTGGTGCATGACCTAGCTAATTGGAGGAAACCTAATAACAATGTCAACCTATACCACTACATTGATGATCTCCTGTTAACATCCGACTCACTGGAAGCAGAGGAGAGGCAGCAGATTCATTAACTGCCTACCTAAATGAAAGAGGATGGGCTATCAATCCTCAAAAGGTGCAAGGTCCAGGCCTGTCCGTAAAATTTCTGGGGGTAGTCTGGTCAGGAAAGACCAAAGCGCTACCCAGTGCCATCATAGGTAAGGTTCAGGCATTTCCAGTCCCTACAACACCAAAGCAGCTGCAGGAATTTCTAGGTATATTGGGATACTGGCGTTCCTTTATACCTCATTTGGCGCAGCTGCTGAGACCTTTGTATAGACTCACAAAAAAGTGGCCAATCATGGGATTGGGGGAGAACAGAACAGGATGCTTTCCAGCAAGCAAAACAGGCGGTGAAACAAGCCCAGGCATTGGGTATATTCGATCCTACCCTCCCAGCTGAATTGGATGTTCATGTTTCTCAGGATGGCTTTGGCTGGGGCCTGTGGCAACGTCACAGTTCTGTTCGGACCCCCATTGGATTTTGGTCTCAGGTTTAGCATGGAGCAGAAGAGAAAAACAGTTATTGGCTGCCTATATTGCATTACAAGCAGTAGAGCCAATAACCCAGACGGCCGAAGTTGTAGTTAAGACCACTCTTCCAATTCAGGGGTGGGTAAGAGATCTGACCCACCTTCCTAAGACAGGGGTGGCCCAGGCACAGATGGTGGCACGATGGGTCGCCTATCTCAGCCAGAGGAGTAGTCTGTCTTCCTCACCGTTGAAAGAAGAACTCCAAAAGATTCTAGGCCCAGTGACGTATCCCAGTGATGCACCAAAACAAACCTTGGTTGCTCCACCACAAAAGAGTCCCGTTCAGGAAGGAAAATATCCCATTCCTGAAGATGCCTTGTACACGGATGGGTCCAGCAAGGGCAACCCAAGTAAGTGGAGAGCAGTAGCATACCATCCCGCTACAGATACAATATGGTCTGAAGAAGGGGATGGTCAAAGCAGCCAGTGGGCAGAGCTGCGGGCTGTGTGGATGGTTATAACCAAAGAACCTGGTGACGGTATCCTGAATATCTGCACAGATAGTTGGGCTGTGTACCGGGGGCTCACTCTTTGGATCGCACAGTGGGCTACCCAGGACTGGACTATCCACTCCCAACCAATCTGGGGCAAAGATATGTGGTTAGACATATGGAATACAGTCAAACACAGAACTGTACGTGTCTACCATGTTTCTGGTCACCGACCCCTACAGTCACCAGGAAATGATGAAGCTGACACACTGGCCCGAGTTAGATGGGTTGAGAACTCACCATCTGAGAACATTGCCTACTGGTTACATCAAAAGCTGCGGCATGCTGGACAGAAGACCATGTGGGCAGCTGCTAAAGCATGGGGACTGCCCGTACAATTATCGGACGTAGCTCAAGCATGCCGAGACTGTGATGCCTGCTCCAGAATGAGACCGAGGTCATTGCCTGAAACAACAGCCCATCTTACTAGAGGACACAATCCTCTACAGTGATGACAGGTTGATTATATTGGGCCCCTCCCTCGATCTGAGGGGGCGAGATATGCCCTAACCTGTGTTGACACCGCGAGTGGGCTAATGCAGGCCTACCCAGTACCAAAAGCCAACCAGGCATATACCATCAAGGCGCTCACAAGATTGATGGCTGCCTACGGGACACCACAAGTCACTGAGAGCGACCAAGGGACTCATTTCATGGGTGCAGTGATACAACGCTGGGCAGAAGAGAACAACATCTAGTGGCGATTCCACCTGCCATACAATCCAACAGGGGCAGGCCTGATCGAGCGTTATAATGGTATTCTCAAGGCTGCCCTGAAGACAGACTCTCAGTCTCTGCAGGGGTGGACGAAGAGACTCCGTGAAACCGTGCGAGACCTGAATGAAAGGCCTAGAGATGGCAGACCCAGTGCCTTGAAAATGTTGCAAACAACATGGGCCTCCCTGCTTAGGATCCAAATTACAGGTACAGATAATGAGGTAAGACCTCAGACCGGCCGTGAGAACGATCTTCTGCTCCCTGCCCCTGAGAACCTGAAACCAGGCACCAATAAAATAAGATGGCCTTGGAAGGTGCAGGTAGGACCACGATGGTGTGGCCTACTTGCACCTTGGGGGAGATTATTGGAGGTGGGGGGTTCGCTAGTCCCTCCGGTAATTGGTACATGGCCTACTGATGTCGTGGTCAACACTCCAGTCTTTATTGCTAAAGGAACCCCTATCATGTCTCTGTGGCAGATCAGGACACCCCCTTTGGTGCCTCATGTAATCGTGCAGCCACAGACATCTGGCCAAAGGGTTTGGTACAGGCGGCCAGGGCATGCCCCTGTACAAGCTGAAGTGTTGACCCAAGACAGGAATACGGCCTGTATCTTACCCTGGAGGGTGGACCTCCCCCTCTTGGTACCTTTGAAACACCTATATTACTCCCTGTGAGTCTATGAGTCACCGGAGGGAACCAAATGATTCTGCAGTGTTCCGGAGTTGCTATCAGATCACGTGCAACATCCGGTGATGGTCTACCCGGGACTGATGAAGAGTACGATGGACCTGCACAACGTGACTGCATGCTTCCAGTAGACGCCAACAAGCACTGGCCCAAGGAAGAACACGAGCCATACGCTGATCATCACTCATCCCAGATTACATCGATATGCATCGCGACAGGTTATTATGTAAAACGCCGTGATGTATTGGGTCTCTGTATTAAGGAGGGCTCACCCTATAGCTACTTAATCAGTGGTTCATGTCATGAAGGGGTGGAGTGTATGGGGACTGTTGAATCATGGCCTGAACCACTGATTGATCACCTGAGGTGAGCACTGAGTCAGCTGCAGGGGCACAAGTGAGTGTGATTGGAAGGGGTGGAGTCTGGCTCCACCTCTCCCAGACCCCATTTAAGGGCTGACCACCACCAGGGAAGGATCTCTGGTTGGAGATCCCTCCCTAGTGGAGTTATCGGCGAGCCTCGACCATCTTCAAAGGTGAGCCACTCTTTCCTTATTAATCATCTGTATATCATCTACTTCTGCCCACCAAAAATATACTATCTTTGGCACTATTTCTTTTGGGTGCTATTCTTGGGGGTTATTTGCCCTACAACCCCTTTATCCAGTCATGGGGCACGAACTACACTCAGAAAGTGCTTGCAGGCTGGTGCAACAGATGCATGTTTGTAGTAATTTACTAAGATTAGCAAGTTTTCTGCCTAAAGATTAAGGTGCCTAAGTAGAACAAGTAGACAGTCCAATGAAAGAACATAGCAGCATGTGACAGGCAAAAATGGAATTTTAAAATGTAAAACAGAATAGAGTCTTCCATGGATGTTTATGTGCATATAAACATACATTTATTTGATCATGTTTTAGAACTGCTTACATAGTTCAACTTATTTTTAGTCTTGACAAACAATGCTTTCCATTTCAAGACTGTCTTTCCCTAGTAGCCCTGAACCTGATCAACTTGCACCCATTTTCTTCTCAGCAGAAAAATAAAAGTTGATAAAATTCTTCAAGAGGGCCTGAAGGACACATCCGTTTCCACCAACTCCCTCCCCCCCTGCCCCGCAGCAGTGTCATGTACACGATTGTTGCCCCTTCATTACTCAAAGAATCAAAGCCACCTCTTAATGTCAGAAATATCCATTAAGTTATGTGATCACAACACACTTCTTACTAGCCTCTATCATCTACCTCAACTCTTCAGGCAGCTCTTCCATTTCAAAATGAGGTAAATTGCGCAATCAATTCAAGTTTCATAATGACAAAGTCCTTATCCATTCCAACTCAAAACACTCCAGACAAGCTTTCTCTGTCCACAGGAACAGAATTTCCTTTCACACTGGAGGATTCACAAAGAATATCACTGAGTTGTAAGACCAAGAAACTTTCATTCCTGGGCAGGCTTTCACATGAGGAGAAAATCCTATTGAGACCAGAGCACGTTAATCAAATTACACCCTTCCTAAGTATCATTAAACAACCAACTCTACATTAGAGGAGGAACGCGTCTGGAAACAGGGCCAGAAAGACCTGAATACTAAAAGCCATTTGAAAGTAAAGTTAAGAATGGAGATTCACGTTTGAAGAACGTATCGTCTGAAGAGAGCTCATTTTGCTGCTTATATTTGAAATTCTTGGCTGGAATTAAAACCTCCCAATGCTGAACCAGAACCGGTAACAAAATCCTGGCTAACCTCAAGGCCCAACGAGGTATTTCATCATATCACTCCATGTACAGTTACAATAAAATATCAATAGAAAGGTTAGAAGGTTCAGGTTTCTCTTTTGACATCACTGATGCTCAGTCAGATCTAAGCATTTGGCTGCTCTTCCACTGATGTACAGGAAAAGCCAGAATTAAAGACCGTCTGACTCATTTTCCTAAAAAGAGTCAATCTTATAATTTCACTTTGGCTCGTGAAAATATTCTGGAAGACTTTACTAGAAGATACACATTTGTTGGGATTAAGAATACTTTCTTCTTCTACAATCTTCAGAAGCACAAAAGGCAGGGAAAAAAAAATAGAATGCTTAAGCTATCATCAGGTGACTACACAACTTGAGACAGTAGTTTTATAACGTAATGTATTCAGCTACTTACTGCATCTTCTCAGATGATACCAACTAGTCAAACAGTATTGCCATGCCTACTAAAGGGGAAATAAAAATATAAAATACAATCTTGAACCTTGGCAGCCATGTCTACGTCACATACGCACAGTCTGGCATCTGAAATCCACATGTGGTAACACAGCCAAGCATCCTCACCTCAGCACCACCACTTACCTGTTCTACACATTAAGTATTTTTAAACCTTGGAAGCACTTGTGTACTCTTTTTCTGGCACTTCTGCAGTCCCAAACTACAAAATAAGCCTACCTCTTCAACTCCTCCTAGTTGACCATAGCATCCTCCAACCGGCATCAATAAGCTGAGCATAACTAATTCAGCTCACTGACTCCTTACTTCCTCCTCGGCTTTGCTCCAACTGCCAAAAACTTTGAGAGAACAACTTCCAAATGCTGAGGAGTTCATACTCAGGAAAATGGAAACTCATGACATTTTTAAGTGCAAACAAAATATAACTTCAGAGTTCTCACCCATTTCTCAAAGAAGCATAACTGTGTTTGAGCCTTCAGTTTTTTTCCTAGAAGTCGGTAAGGCTGCTTCTAACAGAATGAGTGAAACCTTTTCAAGAGGTAGGCTGCATCTGCCACCTGTTTAGAGGTGAGGAAAATAATCACAACCATTGAAATCTCCTTCTTCAAAAATGTCTTTTCATTGACGTTTACTGTTATATTTCCATCAGTAAACTGGAACTTCTAATCACATCTTCACAATGATATTACAGACTCACAGCAGAACATGGAAATTCAATTAATGAGTTCAGAAACCAGTAGTTATTAAAGAAGACCAAGTTTAGAATGGTAAAGAGTTTTGAAAGGTCAAGTATTTGAGCAGTTCTACTTAGTGTTCTGGAGTGTTTCACAGCTTGACAGAAAGCTTTGTGAACATGCATTAATCCCACACCATTCATCTCTTGCTGTTCAATACATATGGCAAGGCATCAAAGAGGAAAGAAAAAACATCACAGAATTAGATTATACCGAAGGGATCCACCAGAATCTGAGTCCAGCTGCACAAACGACCATCCAAAAATCAAACCAACTGCCTGAGAACGTAGCCCAAGCAATTACTATTCTAAAATAATTACGTCTGCTTACAAGTTCAATGAAGTCAGATTGGCATACGCTACATACAGGTGTGCCATAGTCTATAAAATAAGCAAAAATTAAGAGGATGCTGGTGGAGGTGTGCACGTAGCCCAGACTGGCTGAAGGCTGCCAAGTACAGAGAATCCAAACCTCTACTTCAAAGCCAGCAGACAGCCCCAGAACCCTCCAAATGTTAGATCCTGGTGCAACCAGGAAAAAGGGGGGGGAGGGAGGGGAGGGACAGTGCTACAAGCAGAAAACGGGGAGGGGAGGGGGACACAAAAAGAGAGTAAAAGGGGAACAGGAAAAAGAATGAACAAAGCAGATCTATGGAACTTTATACAGGACATCTCCAGACCCTTCCAGTCGCACCTAGGAAGTTCCCATACTGGGAGCTTCCAGATCCTTCAGGGACCCCCTGAGCACACCTTGAGATGCCCCGGATACCCCCAAACCACTCCAGGACATCTCCAGACCATACTGCATGGTTCCAGGTGTGAAAAGCAGGGGTAGTAGGGGGGGGAAAGAGGTAAGGGAGGCTTCTGCGGGTAGAAAGCGAGTTCAGGGGTGGAAAGGAGGGATGTCCCATGGGAGGGGGGGAAGGAGGGGCAGAAGAGCTAACTTGACCTTCTGTGAGGGGGAAGGAGAGTGTGGGAGCAGAGGGACAGGTAAAGGGGGGAAGCTGAGGGGCTGTGGGGTGCTTCAATGGGGTGGAAAGAGGGTCTCTCTGGGGACAGAGAGAGAGCAGTGGGGGAGAACAAGGGGCATTGAGAGCGGGGAAGCGGGGAAAGGGACTTGTGTGGGGAGGAAAGGGGGTCAGGGAGTAAACAAGGGAGTTGTGATGGGGGAAAAAGGGGAGAGCAGGGTCTCTTTTGGGATGAAACAGGGTGTGGTGGTGGAGAGGGGGTGACAGGGGAAAACGGGGGGTTGTGGGGGGCTTCTATGGAATGGAATAGGGACCTGGGGGCTGAGAAAGGGAACTGAAGGGAGAACTGGAGGCAGGGTTACAGGGAGGATGACTGGGATTCTGGGGGTCTGAAGAAGGAGACATGGGGGGGGTGGGGGAAGACAAGGAAAGCTAGGGGTTAGATAGAAGGGACAGAGGGGGAAGGGGAAAGAGGATCAGAATGGGGGAATACTAGGGGTGTGGGGGAGGTGGGGGGCGGGGAAGGGACCCTGGGGGACAGATTAGTGAGACCCATTGGAGGGGTGACCTCAGGGTGGGGGGAAAGGGAACGCTGGGGTCAGAATGGTGGGACTTGTGGGAACAGGAATTGGGGAGGGGATGGATAGGGGACCCTGCAGTTCACAATAGGGGGATAGGGAAGAGGGACAGTGGACCCTGGTAATCAGAACAGAGAGAGGACAGACAGGGGACAGAGTGGGGACACTCGAGGTGGGGGGGTGACATGGGAACCTGGGGGCGAGAAGGGGGAAGGCACTTAGGTGGGGGGTGGGAGAGGACTCTAGGGATCAGACAGGGGGAACTGGAGGCGAGAGGTTCTCTAGAGGTCAGATGGGAGGGGGACCAGGTAGGAAAAAAGCCCTGGAGATTACAAAAAAAGACTGGGGGGGTTGTGTACCCAGTGTGAGGAGGGCGGGGGGGTGGGCTGCGGGACGGGACGGGACGGGACGGGACGGGACGGGATAGGGCGCCTCTCCTGCCGAACAGAGACTCCACGGGGCCCCCACCCCCTTCACCCCGGCCCCCTCCCCAGTGCCCCCCCGAACACCCACGTACAGGAGCTGAGGCGGCGCTCGAAACCCCGGGATCGCCCCGCGGCGTTGCGGCAGCGCGGGACCGGAACGACAGCGGCGGGGGCGCGGGGTGATGACTTCACGGCGACACACAATGGCGGGCGCATGCGCGCTCAGGCGCCGTTGCTATGGAGACGGCGACACACTTCCGTGTTGGAGAAGACCGGGGAGGTGGGGGAGGGGTTCCGGGGGAGGGCAGAGCTCCGGGCATGGCGGCGCTGAGTGGGGCTGTGGGCTGGGACATCCACTGCAAGATGCAGTCAAACGACGGCATCTGGGAGGACACGGAGATGGGGAACAGCAGCACGGGGATCTGCACAGCACTCTGAGATCTTCAGTGAAGGATGGAGGAAAGAAATGAAAGGAAGAAAGAAAGAAAGGCAGGAAGTTAGAAATGCAAAAGCCCTGCTTGAACTTAGACTGGCTACTGCAGTAAAGGAGAACAAAAAATCCTTTTATAAATATATTAACAGTTAAAGAAGAACCAAGGAGAATTTCCCTACTTTACTTGATGCGGCAGGGAATGTAACCACAGAGGATAAGGAAAAGGCTGAGGTTCTCAATGCCTTCTTCATGTCTGTCTTTAATAGACAGACCAGTTATCCTCAGGATACTTTTCGCCCTGACCCGGAAGTCTGGGACAATGCGCATCATACACCCCCTGTGATCCCAGCAGAGACAGTCAGAGACCTGCTCCTCCGTCTGAACTGCCACAAGTCCATGGGGCCAGATGGGATCCACCCAAGGGTGCTGAGGGAGCTGGCAGAGGTGATTGCCAAGCTGCTTTCTGCCATCTATCAGCATTCCTGGTCATCTGGAGAGGTCCCACAATGTTGGAGGCTTGCCGATGTGACTCCCATCTACAAGAAAGGCTGTAAGGAAGATCCGGGGAACTACAGGCCTGTCAGCCTGACCTCGGTATCGGGGAAAGTTATGGAGCAATTGATCTTGAGGGAGATCACACGGCACGTGCGTGGCAATCAGGGGATCAGACCCAGCCAGCATGGGTTCACAAAGGGCAGGTCGTGCTTGTCCAACCTCATCTCCTTCTACGACTGGGTGACCAGACTGGTAGATGAGGGAAAGGCTGTTGATGTAGTCTACCTGGACTTCAGCAAAGCCTTTGACACGGTCTCCCACAGTATTCTCCTGGGGAAACTGTCAGCCCGTGGTGTGGACAGGTTCACTCTTCTCTGGGTTGAGAATTGGCTAGAGGGCCGTGCCCAGCGGGTAGTGGTTAATGGAGTCAAGTCCAGCTGGCGTCCTGTCACGAGTGGTGTCCCCCAGGGGTTGGTATTGGGGCCCATACTGTTTAATATCTTTATTGATGACCTGGATGAGGGGATTGAGTGTACCCTCAGTAAGTTTGTGGATGACACCAAGTTGGGAGGATGTGTCGATCTGCCTGAGGGTGGGGAGGCCCTTCAGCGGGATCTGGATAGGCTGGACAGATGGGCTGAGGTCAATGGGATGAGGTTCAATAAGGCCAAGTGCCGGGTCCTGCACTTTGGCCACAATAACCCCATGCAATGCTATAGGCTTTGGGGCAGAATGGCTTGAGGAGTGTATAGAGGAAAAGGACCCGGGGGTGTTGGTTGATGCTCGGCTCAACATGAGCCAGCAGTGTGCCCAGGTGGCCAAGAAGGCCAATGGCATCCTGGCCTGTATTAGGAATAGTGTGGCCAGCAGGAGCAGGGAGGTGATCATCCCCCTGTACTCAGCTCTGGTGCGGCCGCACCTCGAGTACTGTGTTCAGTTTTGGGCCCCTCACTACAAGAAAGACATCGAGGCCCTGGAGCGTGTTCAGAGAAGGGCAACAAAACTGGTGAGGGGTCTGGAGCACAAGTCTTACGAGGAGTGGCTGAGGGAGCTGGGATTGTTTAGTCTGGAGAAAAGGAGGCTTAGAGGAGACCTCATTGCACTCTACCACTTCCTGAAGGGAGGCTGTGGTGAGGAGGGGGTCAGCCTCTTCTCCCAGGTAACTAATGACAGGACAAGAGGGAATGGCCACAAGTTGTACAGAGGAAGATTTAGATTAGATTTGAGGAAAATTTTTTTCTCTGAGAGAGTGGTCCGGCACTGGAATGGCCTGCCTAGGGAGCTGGTTGAGACACCGTCCCTAGCGCTGTTCAAGAAGCGTTTAGATGAGGTGCTAAGGGATTTGATTTAGTAGCTTGATGGGTAGGGATGGTGGTGTGAGGATGGTTGGACTAGATGATCTTGTAGGTCCTTTCCAACCTAATGAATATATGAATCTATCTATGAATCTATGAAAGAAAAATAGAAAGGAAAAGAAGGAAAGAGAAAGAGAGAGAGAGAGAGCTTGATATTGGGGAGGTGCAGTCAGTAACTCCATGCATACAGATATGTGTGTTATGATGTATGTTAATTATTTCCATGTATATTTATGCATATATGTATATAATGTTTGTGTGTGTGATGTATGTTAATTATTGTTTGTATATATATGAAGCATGATGTAGTGATGTGGAATAAGGGGTGGAATGTTGAGGTTTTGTGATTCTTGTTATCAGTACTCCACATCATCACGCCATGTGTAAGAGAAGTAGATTGTGTTTTTGCAATGGAAATTTCCAGTATTTCTGTATGTAGCTTGTTTTCTGTTGTAGCTTGCTGAAAAAAATGGTAAATTTGAGACTGGGGAATTCCAACCCAGGGAGAATTGGCACAGGCACTGGGAAAGGTAATTAGACAGGACAGGGGAAAGTCTGGCACAGGACGGGACTGGTGAATAATTATGGAAGGTATTGTCCTCCTACCATTGTAAAAAGTACAGAACAGACCTGAATATGGGGGGGGACTGGTAACAGACATTGCATGGAAATATAATGTAGCAGTCACGTCGGAAGATTGTGAGCCTGAGATGCTCAGCCAGTGAGTGCCAGGGCAGGTTTGCCTGCATCGGACCCAGGCTATATAATGGAATGGATTGTACTGATGAGTTGTGCAATTTCTCCCTTGTCAGTAGGGGGTGTACACACATTATTGCAATAATGAATAAAATTGCTGCTGTCACTGAGATCTTTGCCTAACCCAAAATTCTTGACTTAGAGCATTTCTAACAATTAGGAGGCTGAGGGGAGACCTCGTTGCTCTCTTCAAATACCCAGAAGCTGATGGCAGTGAGAGTGGGGTTGGTCTCTTCTCACTGGTGACAGTGACAGGACAAGGGGACATGGCCTCAAGTTGCACCAGGGGAGGTCGAGGCCAGAGATCAGGAGGAACATCTTGACAGAAAGGGCTGTTAAGTACAGAATCTTAGAGAGAAGGAGGTGGCATGGGACTACACTGAAGGCCCTGCACAAGTCAAGGAGATGACATCAGTTGCCCTCTGTTGGTCCACCAGTGCCATCCCTGCTCCACAAAAGGCCACCGGGTGGGCCAGGCACCATCTGCCCTCAGTGCAGCTGTGCTGGCTGTTCCGCATCACTTCTTTATCCCTCAGGTGCCTTAATATGTCTTCCAGGAAGGTCTGCTCCATGATCTCAAGTGCTTACAAGGTTGCTGTGACCTACACACCAAGCAGGTGCAGCGTGGAAACTTCTCACTCAGAAGTGAAGCCAGTGTGAAGACACGGCGTGCTTGTTGTGAGGATTTCACTCCCTGCATCCTGTCCAGGTCTCCTCTCTAAACACAGCATCTTTCAAATGTGTTCTAGGAGAATTCACCAAAACGCGGCACGATCAACTCAGCTATTTCTTATTTATTGCTGCAGCAGAAACCTGGAAAGCCACAGCTGACCGCGGCAGCTGTTGTCCAGGTGTGACCTGGAAGCTGGAAGGACCCAAACTGCTTTCCCCAACATGTTCTTTACATGCACTGCAGGGACTTTATCTCCCTCTACAGCAGGTAGAGAGCTGGATTGGGCAGGACCATCGCGATTGATGGATCCTCGGGTGTTGACCAACCAGGTGGCTTCTGCCAAATGCTTCTCCCAATGCTTAAATGTTCCGCCACCCATTGCTTTCAACATGGTTTTTAACAACCCATTGTATTTTTCAATCTTACCAGAAGCTGGTGCGTGATAGGGGATATGATAAATCCATTCAATGCCATGATCTTTGGCCCAATTATTTACAAGAGAATTTTTGAAATGAGTCCCATTATCTGACTCAATTCTCTCTGGAGTGCCATGTCGCCATAGGACTTGTTTCTCGAGACCTAGAATGGTGTTTCGGGCGGTAGCATGGGGTACTGCATATGTTTCAAGCCACCCAGTGGTTGCTTCCACCATGGTAAGCACGTAACGCTTGCCATTGCGAGATCGTGGCAAGGTGATATAATCAACCTGCCACGCCTCCCCATATTTATATTTTTGCCGTCGCCCTTCCCCCCAAAGAGGTTTCATCCTCTTGGCTTGTTTAATTGTGGCGCATGTATCACAGTCATGGATAACCTGTGCAATAGCGTCCATAGTTAAGTCCACCCCTCGGTCTCTAGCCCATTTGTAGGTTGCGTCTCTTCCCTGATGGCCCGAGGTCTCATGGGCCCATCGAGCTAAAAATAATTCACTCTTATGTTGCCAGTCCAAGTCTACTTGAGCCATCTTAACTTTGGCAGCTCGATCTACCTGATGGTTATTCTGTTGTTCTTCAGTTGCCCGGCTTTTAGGAACATGAGCATCTACATGGCGCACCTTCACAACTATATTCTTTACTCGAGCAGCAGTATCTTTCCACAGTTCAGCAGCCCAAATAGGTTTACCCCTCCGTTGCCAGCCATTTTGTTCCCATTGCTGTAACCACCCCCATAAAGCATTTGCCACCGTCCATGAGTCAGTGTAAAGATAAAGCACTGGCCACCTCTCTCGTTCAGCAATATCTAAGGCCGGTTGGACAGCCTTTACCTCTGCAAATTGGCTTGATTCTCCTTTTCCTTCAGTGGCCTCTGCAACTCGTCATGTGGGGC
Source organism: Oreortyx pictus (assembly GCA_036925125.1). Taxonomy (NCBI): domain Eukaryota; kingdom Metazoa; phylum Chordata; class Aves; order Galliformes; family Odontophoridae; genus Oreortyx; species Oreortyx pictus. The sequence goes on along the minus strand of JAUPFR010000026.1, from coordinate 5,562,190 downwards.
TCCACACAGCAGATTTCCATCTGCGGTGCTTACCCACGATGCGACACGATCCATCTGTGAACAGGGCATATCTCTTTTCATCTTCTGGTAGTTCATTATATGGTGGGGCCTCTCTAGCACGTGATACCTCCTCTGCTGGTGTTGATCCAAACTTTTTACCTTCAGGCCAGTCCATGATCACCTCCAGGATTCCTGGATGACTGAGGTTCCCCATCCGAGCTTGCTGTGTAATCAGCGCAATCCACTTACTCCAGGTGGCATCAGTAGCATGATGGGTGGAGGGAACCTTTCCTTTGAACATCCAGTTCAGCACTGGCAGTCGAGGTGCCAGAAGGAGCTGCGCTTCAGTTCCAATTACTTCGGAAGCAGCTCGAACCCCCTCGTACGCGGCTAAGATCTCCTTCTCAGTTGGAGTGTAGCGCTCCTCAGACCCCCTGTATGCTCGACTCCAGAAACCAAGGGGTCGGCCTCGGGTCTCTCCAGAAGCTCTTTGCCACAAACTCCAAGTGGGACCTTCCTTTCCAGCAGCAGTGTAGAGGATGTTCTTTACATCCTGTCCTGTCCGCACTGGCCCCAGGGCCAAAGCACGGGCTATCTCCTGCTTGATTTGCTCAAAAGCCTGCCGGTGCTCAGGGCCCATTACAAAATCATTCTTCTTCCTCGTCAGCCGAAAGAGAGGGCTCACAACGAGACTATAGTTTGGAACATGCATTCTCCACAAGCCCACTACACCCAGAAAAGCTTGGGTCTCTGTCTTACTGGTGGGTGGAGACATGGCAGTGATTTTGTCAATCACATCTGTAGGGATGTGACGACGTCCATCTTGCCACTTTATACCTAGGAACTGGATTTCCTGTGCAGGCCCTTTCACTTTGCTTCGCTTAATAGCAAAGCCAGCTCGCAGGAGGATCTGGATTATTGTCTCTCTCGAAAACTTCCCCTGCTGTATTGCCCCACACAATAATGTCATTAATGTATTGTAAGTGCTCAGGAGCGCTGCCCTGTTCCAATGCAGTTTGGATCAACCCATGGCAAATGGTTGGGCTGTGCTTCCACCCCTGGGGCAAATGGTTCCAGGTGTACTGAACGCCCCTTCAGGTGAAGACAAACTGTGGCCTGCATTCTGTGGCCAGAGGAATTGAAAAGAAGGCATTGGCAATGTCAGTGGTGGCATACCACTTGGCTGCTTTGGACTCCAGTTCGTACTGGAGTTGAAGCATGTCCGGCACAGCAGCACTCAGGGGGGGTGTGACTTCATTCAGGCCACGGTAATCTACCGTCAGCCTCCATTCTCCACTGGCTTTACGCACTGGCCATATGGGGCTGTTAAAAGGAGAGTGAGTTTTACTGATCACTCCCTGGCTCTCTAGCTGATGGATCAGGTTATGGATGGGGAGCAAGGAATCCCTGTTAGTGCGGTACTGCCGTCTGTGCACCGTTTTTGTAGCAATCGGTACCTGTTGCTCTTCCACTTGTAGCAACCCCACAACAGACGGATCTTCTGACAGGCCAGGCAAAGCAGACAGCTGCTTAATGTTATCTGCATCCACAGCAGCTATTCCAAAAGCCCATCGATACACTTTGGGATCCTTAAAATATCCCCTTTTGAGATAATCAATACCAAGTATACATGGAGCCCCTGGGCCAGTCACAATAGGATGTTTTTGCCAGTCATTACCAGTGAGGCTAATTTCAGCTTCCAACTTGGTCAGCTCTTGGGAACCCCCAGTCACCCCAGAAATATAGATTAATTCTGTCCCTTGGTGACTCGAAGGCATTAGAGTGCATTGTGCACCAGTGTCCACCAATGCCTTATATTTTTGTGGTTCTGATGTGCCAGGCCATCGAATCCACACAGTCCAATACACTCTATTATCCCTTCCCCCCCCCTGGCTGGGGGCAGGGCCCCTCTATTGTGGCTGGTAGGTACCTCACCCAGTTCTGAAGAAGTACTGTTCAGACAGGAGGACGTCTCGCTCAGACTGGAGGGTGTCTCTTTCAGGTTGGAGGGCGCCTTGTTCAGACTGGAGACCATCTTGTTGAGACTGAGGGTTATGGAGTTCAGGCATCTCGCTCAGTTTGGAGGGCATCTCTTTCAGGCTGGAGGGCGTTTTTCTCAAACTGAAAAGCGACTTGCTTGGTCTGGAGGGTGACTCGATCAGACTGGAGGCTGTCTAAATTGGTCAGGAGAGTCTGACTTTCAGCTAAAAGACTCTCTTTCTGGATCTGGACACTATCCCTTTCAGTTTGGAGACTCTCTTGCTCTATTTCAGAAACACTATGCCTCTCTGGGATAGTACTGAGTAAGGTCTGACTGGCATAAGCCAGACCCCAAATAATTTGGGCCTAATAATATCTGCTCAAGTTCTCAGGATCTTGCAGGTGCTCAGGGAAAAGGTCCCAGTATGTTTTGAGCATTAAAAGGGAAAAAACAATGAAATGCAGCCCCTTTAAGAGCAGTTTAAAAAGCGAGAGCATTTTTTTTCTTTTTTACTAAAACAAGCTAGCAGCACCCAAAAAAAGTTTACAAATATCCCAGAACAACTGGCAGTACGCCCAGACTTCAAGGTCGTGTTATGCCGTACAGTACCTGCAGTACAGATAAGCTTGCTAGCAAGAAACAGAGATTCACTCTAAGAGTATGTCTCTGCCCGGCTAAGGCAGCTGGTCGTGCCCCACGTTGGGCGCCAAAAATGTCAACGGTTTACCGGGCTGGATTGGCCCGGTTCCGTGACGATTGGTGTGGGGGACCCGCAGACCCACACCCCAGGAAAGGGGAAGGGGGAAAGGGAAAAGGAAAAAGGGAGATGGGCCTAGAAACAAAACAGCGGCAACGATCTGAGGAGGAAAGCTAATTTACTAAATAAGATATCAGAAAGCAAAATAACACAATATAATTGGAATTGAAGCTAATAAATCAAAGAAAATGAGCAAGAGAGAGTGTCCGATTAACCGAAGGCCTTAACGCTAACGCTGAAGGCGATATGGCAGCGAGCACCCACTGCTGAGTCGATCCCGAAGGAAAGAGAGTGTCCCGTGACCGCAGAGAGTTTTCATCTTTTCCCTCTGAGCGGAAAATATGTAAAAATGCAAAGCCTCGCGAAGTCCTCTGGGGAATGTAGTTCTCCTATTCTGAGACAGGTATACCCGGAAATATCAATGATCTATAAGAGTTAAAGAGTTAATACTCCAACTCCAATGTTTAACTCTACATGTTGTTGTGATGTGGAATACCAATACCAAAAATCATAAAACCATGACAACGCAGCACGATCAACTCAGCTATTTCTTATTTATTGCTGCAGCAGAAACCTGGAAAGCCACAGCTGACCGCGGCAGCTGTTGTCCAGGTGTGACACATGGTCCCTGTAGGTGACTGCTACGATTCCCTGTAGGATGGGGGCAGTGGCTGGTAGGGCTGGGGGCTTCTCGCACTGCTCTGCATCCCCATAGTGGGGGAGGCCGGGCTGGGGGGCCGCCAGGGCCGTGCTGTGGGCAGCCGAGCCAGGCAGCTCTGCTTCCCCATAGTGGGGGAGGCCGGGCTGGGGGGCCGCAGGGGCCGCGCTGGGGGCAGCCGAGCCGGGCAGCTCTGCTTCCCCATAGTGGGGGAGGCCGGGCTGGGGGGCCGCAGGGGCCGTGCTGGGGGCAGCCGAGCCGGGCAGCTCTGCTTCCCCATAGTGGCGGAGGCCGGGCTGGGGGGCCGCAGGGGCCGCGCTGGGGGCAGCCGAGCCGGGCAGCTCTGCTTCCCCATAGTGGGGGAGGCCGGGCTGGGGGGCCGCAGGGGCCGTGCTGGGGGCAGCCGAGCCGGGCAGCTCTGCTTCCCCATAGTGGCGGAGGCCGGGCTGGGGGGCCGCAGGGGCCGCGCTGGGGGCAGCTGAGCCGGGCAGCTCTGTGGCCGGGGGGGTGGGGGTGATCTTTCTGGTCTCTGCAACACACGGGCAGTACGTCCTGGCACACGTGAAGACCGCTGGTGCTCAGTGTGTCTGTCTGGTGCTTCATCTGGAGCCAGCTCTCTGTCCCAATGCAATGAGCGTTCTCGAGAAGCACACCGGGCTTTGGCAGACTCGGTGAGGCGCCTGCAGAGAGAGGAAATGCTGAGGGCACGGGAGAGCACCCCACTCTCCTTCCTTCCAGCACACCACAGAGCAGCGCTGTGATAAAGAGTGTGGTGGGATGGTGGTGGGGGAACAACTCACTGGTGTCTCTGCCTCCGCCGCCGGATGCAAATGCAGCACACAATGACCAGGAGCAGAAAAGGAACGAACACAGCAATAGCGCCTTTTAGGCAGAACATGGGCACGTCTTTCACGTGGGTGCCACTCGCGGGTTCTCCCCCACTCGCGTCTGAAAGAACAATCACAGTCAGGTAAATTGGGCAACCTCATCAGAGCTCTGACATTGACACAAAACATTCCGTTTCATTTCTGTGGCCTCCTGGAGCAAACAAAATCCCACAATGCTTCCCTGGCCTGCACAGACTGCAGGAGGAAGATCCCTATTTCTTCTCTCCTTTTGCTGAACGTGCTTCAGGCGGCTTCGTTCCCAAAGGACAAAGTTCCCAAGTCCTCGGGAAGCTGATGGGAGGGGAGTGATCTCTTAACCATTGGTCACCAAGCTCTCTGCTCAGTATTTTCCACATATGGATGTGGAACGCCAGGTTCCCAAGTCTTCTGATGCACAGACAAAAATATACCCACCAGGTGCTGTGTTCTCCCGTACATCTGTCGGTCCAAGGTGAGAAAGCCTCTGCAAATATCTTTCTCTTCCCAGTTTCCACCTCTCTCTCACAGGACCTTAATAGAACATACCACGACACATTGCATATGAACCAATGACTGAACCGAGTACTCTTTTTGGTGAAGTCCATCCAGACAGAGTACCCACCCCTGTGATACCAGCGGTACTCCAGCCCAGGAAGCAGCTGAGGGTTTGGCATGGCCCTGCCCAGAGACATTTCTGCAACCAAAGAACCATGAGAGCTTTGCATCGTGCACCACCATCTATGTACGTCACTGCGTAATGGCACAGCTGAAGAGCTCACGGTACCGGGGGACGGTGCGGGGACGGGGCACGCACACACAGCTCTGTGTTCTCACTCCTGCACGCGTGCCTGGTGGATGTGAGGGCTGTGAGCTGGCCGCTCTCAAAGGAAGTAAAAAGCCATGGCATACCCACGTCATCTCCTATAGCTTCTGTCCTGGAAGCCAGCTGGGATCCTGCATCCTGTTTACTTCCACTCATATCTGTAAAACAGAACAGAGCAGCTCCTGTCAAACATTATCATGTCAAACCATATCCGTCTCCAGATAGGAACAATGGCAGATTGATTATTCCTCAGCACTCTGCTCTCCCTTTTACACAGGAGCATCTCAGAAATTGGTGCTGGGTGTATGCAGCGGCACCGCGCTAATACACAAAAAACCACGTGCGGAACTGTCTGGAGATGGGAAGAGAACGGAGAGGGGATGGGAAAGGGAGGAAAAGAGACAGGGAAGGGAGAACCCTGGAGGCTCTGTCCCTGCACTGACTTACCCCTGGGCTCCACCTGAGGAACAGAAGCAGTGTTCAGCCACACAACTGGATCGGGAGAAACAGCGTAATCATCTGGAATCGCAAACATATTAGAGAAGTTCCCATCAAACACTGGGATCTCTTTCTTCATCAGGGACTGCAGTTGGGTCAGGTAACGGGATGGGAGAAAGATCCAGATCAGCAGTCCCTCAGAGTGCACAGGGTGACCCACTGCCTGGCTATGGGCAGGTTGCACAGTACTCTCTCCAGGCCACGTGCAACGCCATCACAGACCAACATTTGGCCACTCAGGCCTTTCTTACTGCAGATCTCTGATGTGCACAAAGGAAGGTGACGCCAAGGCATTGCAGGAAGACATGCCCAGCTCTTCCCATGGGCTGCGGGCCGAGGGGGACCCATGCTGGGATCAGGGTGCTGCCCATCTCCCCCTGCCCAGCACATCCACCACAGAAGGACGGCCCCAGGGCAACGTGCTGTAGGGCCGTGGGGACACTGCCCGCCTTCTTGCCCCCCGTGCCGCTCAGTTTTGCCCACCCACCTGTTCCCCGTGTTTGCCACGGAACAGCACTGACCGCGCGGCAACTTGCAGCCATCAGGAGGAGGAGCACGAGATGGGCGGGAGCCATAGCTCCCCACGCTCGTCCCACGGTGTCACCACCACCGCTGCAACCACAGTGAATGGTGCTGACGGGGCAGGCACAGAGCAACGCCCGCGGCACGGGACGGTGTCACAGAACGGCTTTGTGAGCTCAGCGCAGCACAGCAACGGCATCGGCTGCGGGGACCTCAGGGCACCCAATGGGGGGCGAGCGCTGCAACGCTCGAGCGGACCCGTGGGGAGCACGTTCCATAAAGCAGCTCTGTCCCGCTGGGAAGGCCTGGGTCCGCCCGGGCGCAGAGCTCTGCCACTTGCTGCAGGCACCGGGCAGCACCGCGGGAGCGGGCACGGCCAGACCGAGCCGCCATCCCGGCCTCGCCCCGCCACCTGCGCTTCCTGCCCGACCGCCTCTCCTGTTGGCCAGCCCTGCTCCGTCCGGCTCTCTCATGGGTTCCAACTGTTACCTATCATATGCGCGCCCACCCCCAGACTGTTCATTCATCCGGGAGAATGAACAGTTACGTTGCAAACAGTTGACGTACTGATTTAGATTTTCAGGATGTTAAATTCATTAATGTTTCAGAAAAGGCTCTGATATCCTGAAACAAATGTAGTAAAGCCAATGCAAAGCAACATTCTAGCCCAAGTCCATACTAACCAAGAAGACATTGCGAATACATTCCGGAAAATGCTTCTGATAATCAAAGCATTTCCTCTCTAGAAAGAACGTGAGAAGGATATGAAAAGTTTATAAATCTCTTGGAACAAAGATGAAACCGCTGCAGTTCAAAGAAGGAAAGACAACGAAACCAATACTGAAGAAAGGGCAGAAATTCGCATAGAACAATACCCTAAGAAGTCTATAAGACATTCCCATGTCTATCTTGCATATTTCATGCTCCGCTCAGCTAGCTCCCACCTTTATGGAAGCAGACTAAATACTCAAAGAGGTTTTGCAGGACTCTGTCTGGAAATGAAGCACTGCTTGGGACACTGCAGCAGGCTGCCACCTTGTTGTGATTTTGAAACCAAAGAGAGAAAATATGTTAATAATGATAATCTCGAGAAATGTAGGACACACATTGTCAGCATTTGATGTCGGGAGATCTTTCCTCTGGCATCAGATGCTTGACAGACTGCCTATTTGGGCAGAAAACGTCCATCTTCTCAGTTCTCTGTTTAGCACTGTAGAGTACATGCCATTTTTATTCAGCTGTTCTTCTCTACTGCATTCAAACAGATCACAGTTTTCACAACAGCTGACTTTCTGTCACCAGAAACAAAGTGTTCAGTACAAAGCAAGAGAGAAACCAGCACCTCTGCAAATTAGGAGCAAGTCTTCAGCTCAGCAGAAAACACGGAAAAATTCACTGTTGCAGGCATATCAAACAAAAATGTGTTTGTTTATTTTTTTCTCCACAGTTTGTTATAATCATCATCTCGTTCAGTTTCTATACACACTAAAGTCTGTTTGTTTTTAAATACAGTCACGTGTAGAAAGGCAGCACAGAGTCTGTAAATGGAACAGGAAGGAAATGCAATGCTAGTGGACTCTGAATAAGATGCAGTTTGGATCATGTGTAAAGCTTGAGTGGGCAGAAGGACAATCAGAGACAGCATCTTCTGTTTGGATTCACGGAAACACTGTCTAACTGGGGGCTTCTATTTGAGGAGAGGATGTCTTCTTAAGTTCTGTGTTTCTTCCCAGGACTTCTATCAATAGTAGCAATGGTGCTTTTTCTTGTATGAGACTTGTGATGTGTAAAGGCCATTATAAAAGCTTCCATCCTTTTCACAGAAACCACTCAACACCCAGACCGAAATTCAGGGAGCATGACTACGAGCAGTTGTCATATGGGTGAGACCTAAGGGTTCAGCAGCATCAGCTATGGGGGTGGGTATGTGTGTCCATGTTGGAAGAGGTACAGCATGAGATGACATTATGAGAACAACAGATGTGCTTGCTGTTGTGAACTGTTTCCAACCAGCACAATGCTGGGTCAGTACTCCAGCTCCACTGCTAGAGGAGGTTCTTCTGGCTGCTCGAAAGATCATTACTAATCTAAGCGGGTCATTCTACCTCCCTATTTCAACACTGTTAGTTGACAGCTTCCTTTAAAGAGTGCATTTTCCTTTTGGGTGGGCTAACTCCAATAAGGCACTGATCTAATTTGATCCTTATTTCATTACGAGATATGTCATCTCCAGCTTTGAAAAAGGTATTCAGGAGAAGAGAACATGAACCTGTCATAATTAATATGCAACACTGGTTGCCACACGGGGAGCAGGCACAGTTATAACAACTTGGAGTCAATAATTCATAAACTATAATGCATTATTAATCAATTATTGAGACCTGAATTACATTTAATGAGATTACGCTGATTGGAGCACTAAACTGTTTGAATCTTATTGATGTAATCAGTGTGCTTAATTAAACTGTGTACATTTTCCACATGATCGTTGTTTCCTAGTATCCTGCACAAGCGGCCTTTGCAATTCACATCCTCTGCTGTTCTTTGCTGAGGAATTATTCTTTACTGTAAATTACATTTAAATGCAAAGAGGCCTGCTTCCTTCTGAGAAAAGATGAAAGCTGCAAAGCAACCACCAAGGAATTCTACGAGCAAACTGAGAAACGTCAGAACGTTTCCCCCAACAGCTGTATCTTTTTCATGCTGTATGCTGAGACCAAGTTAAGTACACCTCATTAGTCTCACTTAACCCCTCACTCCAGTTCTGGGAGCACTGGGAGATTCAAAGGGCACAAGCATCCTTCACTTCCTTATTCCAAAAATATTACTCTTTCCATTATTAGAAACATGCTCAGGTAGAAAATGCATTTCAACTCCCAAAAAGATTACATTTAAACTTAAGGAGGTGTCATTGTCTCTTTATAATAATTTCCATAATGGCTTCTGCAGCCTTACATAAAGAGGACAAGCAATGCCTAAAGAGTAACTCCAAGTGACAGCTGTTACAGATGTAAATCCACTTGCCAGGGAGGGGGGGGCAACCCGCACAGGCTCTGAGCACATCTGTGCTCCCTGAAGCACCGCCGGAAGCACCACCGAGAGGGAGAGAGAGAGAGGTCGGGTGGACCTGGGCTCCTCCGCTCCGCTCACTCAGATGCTCATTCACTGGTTCAGGCTGTGACCAGGCAATCCCACTACAAGAGCACATTTCCCCTGCAAGTACTCTCTTACCCCTGCACATGCAAGGCCCATAAGTACGCTACCACAGTAGAATATTCTCCTTCACTAATCAAGACCTCAGATTTAGATTTACCATCTGTAGGGCAAATAACCCCCAAGAATAGCACTCAAAAAATTAGTGCGGAAGATGGCATAACTTTGCTAGGCTTAAGTAGACAGAATGCAAACAAACAGTAAAAAGAGAGTGGCTCACCTTGATGATGGTCAAGGCTCGCTGATAGCTCCGCTCGGGAGGGATCACCAACCAGAGACCCTTCCCTGGTGGTGGTCAGCCCTTAAATGGGGTCTGGGAGAGGTGGAGCCAGACTCCACCCCTGCCAATCACACAGGTACATTACCTTCACCTGTGCCCCTGTGGCTGACTCAGTGCTTGCCTCAGGTGACCCACCAGTGGGTCAGGCCGTGATTCAACAGTTCCCATACACCATCTCATTTAAAAGCATTCTAGAAATAAAGAATTTCAACTCAGCACACTTTTCGTTAGTAAGATCTTAATTAGAATTCTTGGAAGGAGAGTTAATCTGACTGTACCATCTGTAACATAACACTCTCACTGACACACACCATGACTAAGAAATACAATTCGTCTTAAAGACTACTATCAATTAATTTTTGATATGTCACAACACTGACTGGCCTTCACAAATTTACTCACGCTCCTGAATTAAATGTGCCCGTTGTGGCTGAAGGTCACAGATGACTGAATCAATATTGTTCAAGATTTCATCAGTGCAAGGCATTACATACAGGTGTTATACAGCAAGTAGGGGAAACTAAATCCTCTCTGCCTATGACATAATAGCGACACATTTCACTTCTGTAGGCAACGCCTTCTTCCCATGCCAAATTTTCTCTCCAAAATTTTCACAGTGAAAAGGCTGTATGGATTCAGGCCTTTTTTGTGACTGAGGAATTCATCAGCCTAAAATTCAGAATATTACATTTCCCATTAAATTATTCTCACCAATTTGTTTGCTATGCAGGGCAGCTTACTGAAGAACATAGAGCAGTATCTTTTTAAGCTCAATTTCTTGAGCATGAACTACAAAGGTCAACAAAACTGTTAGTCTTGTACCACGATACCTTAATTACTGTTACAAGGAATCTTTTTTCATCTTCTTCATGCATCACCCACTGATTGAGCCTACTGCCCAACAGAGCATATTCAAATTTTTCCATGAGCAGTCTGTCCCATTCACTTGATTGTGAAGCTTCTCAGTCATTATTCGTTCTGTGTCTGCACAGTCCAGATGCGTAAGATACACTGAAAGACAATTAACAATAACATTAAGCAGGCATATTTTTTTAAACAACTGGATCGCATCCCTAGTAAGTTGAATTCTTCTAAGAAAGACAAAATCAAAATGCCAAATGCAATGGTTCTTTTCTGAACTTGTGACAGAGCAAGCTAAAGATTTAAACCCAGATCTGCTAGGATTGTATGACACGAGAGAGAATGATCTTGTGTATCAGACAAATCAGTAAAGTTACTAAGTTAAATTATTAATAAAATGTGTACATATTCATGAGCTATTGGAAATACGGATCTGGTTAGCTCTGAGGGACATCACACTGCATTTAACAATTTTCCTCTTTTCATTATTTCAGTGTCATTACCTCTGTTGGTTTTAGCAAGCCACCGTTACAATGGAGATGGTTCTCCTGAACTACACCAGGTGAGAAGTTTCAGCTTTAACAACTCAGACAATTCCATCAGCCCCTGAAATGATTGGGCCTGCTAATGTAAGTAAAATTCAAAATCTCACCAAACTGAGAGCAGCATAAAGGTCAGATTCAGCAATGGATTTTTACAGTGCCACTTTTACTGCCACTCCATACACTGTATCTGGAAACGTTACTAAGGCTGAGAATATGCTGAGGCAGTTTCAATACAGTAAGGAGAAGTTTTAATATTAAAAATATATATATCAGAATAAATCGACTGCTAACTATGCTTCACAAGTAAAACAGTGAGAATACACAAGTATAGCAGTGAGAATGAAAAAACATGTGTTTTACATTCATAAAGCTATTAACAAACACTCAGTGCTCCCTTCCAGTGTTTGCATTTAAAAAGAAAATGTTCTCACTGAAGTCTAATGAACTGACCCTACAGCTGAAATATGCGATGACTTTCAAATTGACCTTCTCCCCTGCCATCCATATAATCCTGCTACATGCATGCTACTGGTGCAGCCGCACAGACCTACAGGACAACAGTTCTAGCCACTTACCCAATGTTTCTCTCATATTTCTATATAAGTTTATGGAATCTGTATCCTTCATGAATTCTCGTACTACTTCCCCTTGATCATTTTACACCACGAGCACTTCTTCAGGTTTAGCTAACCATCAGCAATCGAACCTGCACGTTACAAAGGGAAGTTCCAACTGAACTGCACCGTAACGTGAAAATAAAGGTATGTGTCCTGCACTTCCTCAGGCCATCTCATACACAAGCAAATGGGAAGGACAAATTCTGAAGGGACATGCTAACTAAAAACCCATTAAGAGTACAGCTGATTTCTATCTCTACAAGAATAAGAGTTATTTAAAAGAATATCATACCTCCTATTTAAAAAAGCATCATACCTTCTAGAGCTTCAGAAGATGTATGTATTAAAGATCTTTTAAATACAAGCACGTTTTTTCCTCAAACATCTGTCGTTTTAATTTTCACTGTAGCTCTTATACGACTGTGTCATTAACAATGCATCTGTTTTTAATACTACGGTCAATTGTCTTGTTTTTTAAGTCTCATTCCTGAGCAGAAAACACTACTCCTCCAGACTAAGTAATCGAATAAAAATATCAAGTTATCTTTCTTCTCTGAACAGAAGTCAGCTACATTTGCATGAACCCCAGTATGATCCACACTGGAAACCATTACTTACAGAAACTGGTAGCAAGATTTAGCAAATCTACTACACAAATCCCATACAACAATTCTATTACAAAGTTACAATGAAGCTTCTGAGCCGGTCACATGGAAGAAAATAGGTTTAGTATGTTTAAATAAACCATACAAATATACATTCTTTTATTGTATGTTTATATGCAGGAATATTAATAGTGCGCTGAATCAACCAACAACTACCCAAAGCAAGGGAAGTTTTCTGAAGTCATCCTCTACACAGAGAAGCCTCTGAATTTAGGAACAGTGTCTAAACTTGCACAGTATTTTTACTTAAGCATGGATTACCTTGGATAATACAGGCAAATAAAGCTGTCTCCTTGGAGGAACATCAAAGTGTCGACTTCCAGAAAGCAATGGAGAAGCAGATGATGAGAACGGACTTTCCCTGTAGAGCTCAGCAGTAAATGATTCCAATATTCAAGACAAATCTTGAAAATTTCAGTTTCTTCTACTTCTGATACCAATAACATATAATGAAGAGCCTGGAAAAAGTGTTTCAAGCATATATTTACTAATTACTCTGAACACAGAAGTAGATTAAAAGCATATCACTTCAAGTTTTCTTATCCTAATTCCGATAAAAAGCTGAATTAGAGTAAAATTTATTAACAAGATACAGTAACACTGCAGTGACGTTTACTTACTAGTCAAAGTTATGACCAATGGAGCAACTAAACAAAGCACAGCACCATGTCAGCTGATGTCATTTTGAAAGTGAGCACCTTAAATGCTCATTTTTAGGACTGCTATTCTCAATACTTACTGCTGCTCTGCTTTCCAAATCCTCTGGGAATCTGGAAGAAAACCTTCAAAAAACACACTGCTTATCTGCATTCAATGCAAGACACCTACAAGAACATTTTCACCGTTACCAACAAAACAGCCACCATGTAAACTGAAAAGTTCTGAGCCTACCAGTGAACCAAACAGAAGGGAGCAATTTATAAAGTAGATTTTGTTTTCATAGCTAAGACACTCAGCAATTCAAAGCATTTCAGGCAGAAGTCTGATTCGACATCTCTAGCTAAGATCCCTCCCTGACAGAGGGATTCAAAACCACCTTAACATTATTCCCACACACATCCATTTTTGTCAGCAGTTTCACTTTAAATAACTTATCTAGCTTCTTTCACTAGTCTAGAAGACTCCAATGAATCCACAAAGCAATTTCAGAAGATCAGCTACATCCAGAGTAGGAATAACCAGATTAGAACTGCACAGCTACTTTTAGAAGGCTTTTTACCCACACTATGATCTGTTATACTGTAAGTTACAACAGTGAAATCTGCAGCAATTTTAAGCCACTCTAAAAAATTTTGTGGAACATTTCAACATCCTAAACTGTTCACAACTGAGTTTTGCAGATATCCAATTAAAGATGTCAATTTAAACTATCTTAATGTAATATTCTTGTCTGCTGGACACGACAGGAGGCAAGATTTGAAGACTGTGCTCCAACCTGCATAAACACAGGACATTCAAATTCATATTCTTAATAATGTCTCAACACAAGTTGAAACAAGCTTTCTTGATTTACAATTATTTTGCAGAAGTTCCTAATTCTGAGGTAAAGAATTACTCATAAAAGCTTTTTGCTTGCCTTTTGTTTGTTTGTTTTTTAAATAGAGCAAGAAACAATCAATCAATCTGTTTTCTAAATGAGCTACTTGCAAATATGTATATATATATATATATAATTTTTTTTTTTCTGGTAAAGGGCTACCAGGAGAAGAAACGCGTTGCAAGCATCAGACGGAAAGAGACTAGAATCCAGATACCTTACAAGTACTGTACCTACAAGATAGACCCAGCCAATGAAAACTGGTCTCCAGGCTTATAGTATGATTTTTGTTGTTGTTGTTTTGTTTTGTTTTGTTTTTGAGTCTGCCTCAGACTAGTTCCTCAACCTATGGCCTCCACACCTGCAGATGGCTCAACTCTGGGACACCACAAAGACTGCTACAAGGGCCTATAGAGACAGTTTCATCCCCTAGGAGCTCAGGGATAGGAGAGAAAGGTCACCAAGTGGAATGTAGGTCCCCCACCAAGACCCTTAACACTATATAAAGCGTTAAGTAGCACTTCCGAGAGCTCCAGCATTAAAGGCCATGCTTATGACACTGAAACTAAACACAGACCACAAGGACAATACTCTAAGCATATTCAGTCAAAATCTGGGAAATGCCAATTTAGGCAAGAAGCTACACCAGGGCAGAAAAGCTGGAGAATGGCATGTGCTGTACGCTAGAAACCAAGCTTGGATGTTGAATAAAAATCACAGCAGCAACTGCCTGTATGTCCGAGTTAGACCAAAATATTGAGTTTTGGTATCCATGGAAAAAAGGTGACACGGCAATTCTCTGAATGCATTTTAAAGCTGTATTTACACATTAAAGGAAAGACAAGTGTATGGGAACTGTTGAATCACGGCCTGAACCACTGATTGATCACCTGAGGTGAGCACTGAGTCAGCCGCAGGGGCACAGGTGAAGGCAATGTACCTGTGTGATTGGAAGGGGTGGAGTCTGGCTCCACCTCTCCCAGACCCCATTTAAGGGCTGACCACCACCAGGGAAGGATCTCTGGTTGGAGATCCCTCCTGAGTGGGGTTATTGGCAAGCCTCGACCATCTTCAAAGGTGAGCCACTCTTTCCTTATTAATCATCTGTATACCATCTACTTAAGCCCATCAAAAATATACCATCTTTGGCACTATTTCTTTTGGGTGCTATTCTTGGTTATTTGCCCTACAATTGGCAAGCCAGGCAGGCTTAAAAAATATATATATACGTATACAATAATTAACCATGTCCTTCATTTGGAACGTTTTCAAATGGGGCAAGGGGGAGAACGTTACTCCCCCAGACCAAACAATTCCTGGTCAAATTCCGGGGTTTATGGGGTCATCCTATTATGGTCTTGCCGCCGTTATTGAAAAATGGGGACCCCTGTGGGTTACAGGGAGTGTTCCTCCCTCTCCAGCCTGGCTGACAGATTATTTTCAAGTTCTATGTAAGGACATACTAGTTACAGAAGAACGTCGGCTAGCTGCTTCTGCTGTGGCTTGGCCTCTAATAATGGCATTACATAAACTGGAAATAACAAATACAAACATAGAATCTGAAAATCAATTGTTAAGAGATTGAATTGAAAAGTTGGAACAACAGTAGGGTACGTTAGTAACCAAAAAACCTGGACTAGATGTGCCAACAAGACAAGTATGTAGCGTATCAGTGGAGGACAGCCAGGTCCCTGAAGTAGAGAACCTGGATGTTTCAGAAAACAAGATTTCTAAATCGGATTTTGAAGCTTCATCTATGGAGGATCCATTTGAGATCCGACCAATCATAACTCAAAAAACAAAGAAAATGCAAGATAGACCAGCGGGAGTGCCTCCTGCCCCCTGCTGAAACAAGCTTGCATGTGACAGCTTGCCCGTATACAGCAAATGAGTTGATGGACCTAGTACAGCGCTTCCATCAAAAACCTAGAGAAAGCGTACCATCATGGCCCCTAAGGTTATGAGATGTAGGAGCTGAAAGCGTATTAGTCAGTGGGACAAAGATGTCGAAATTAGCATCTATAACTATACACCCAGCCCTGAGGCAAAGATTATATACCGCCATCCACTATACTAATGAGAATCATTCTGTTATAGATTGGTTGATGGCAGCATGCCGCCTAACATGGCCTAACAAATCTGACATTCCACTCAGTACCGGTTTATGGTCCTCTATGGAGGACTTCCATACATACATCCGGGAACTGGGTATGAGAGAGGCTATGTATTCAGAGACCTTTGAAAGTCCTGATACGGAGAAATTTACAGCAGGTATGTGAGACCTAATACAGTCTACAGCAGGCCCCCTCTCACCTTTATGGGACTTTGGTCTCATACTAAACCTCTTGGTGGCTTCGGAGGCTATTGTCCAACAGGCAGCCCAGTTGGGGGCAGACCTTGGGGAAACAGAGCGCATAAGAACTAGGCGCAATGTCCATATGGTAGAAGAAGCTGCGGCCTTCCCAATTAAAACTAAGAAGCCTGTCCCACGGATACCCTGACCAGGCCCCATATGGGAATCCCAGAAGACCATGTTCAATGATCTTATACGGGCCGGGGTTGCCTTTGCTAAAATCGATGGGCAACCCAACCATGTTTTGTTACAGCTCTGGAAACAACTTAGAAATGATCAAAAATTTCAGAGTACTCCCAGAAAATCGGGAGTACGAATATTACATGCAGCACTAACAACAACCTGGAATGTGGCTGGCTTTATAGTCCCAAATAGAAGGAAGAAACATCCACAGGTGTCGCGGGCTACAGTGCCTGAGCCACCTGCAGTAAAAGACTTAGATTTAGCAAACTTCATGGAGTAACGAAGGACACTGGCCCCCTTAGGGCCTCCAGATGTGACCGGAGGCCCTATGTAGAATTAGAGATATTTTGGTCGGAGAAGAATGTTCAAAAGTTGATGGCTCTAGTAGACACTGGTGCAAAACATCAATTATATATGGAGACCCAACAAAGTTTAAGGGCAGTAGAGTGATGATTGGTGGGTTTGGGGGACAGACCATTCCAGTCACCCAAACATAGCTGAAAATGGGGGCTGGGCGTCTCCCACCCCGGGAGTATAAAGTGTTGATTGTCCCAATCCCAGAATACACCTTGGGCATAGACATTTTATGGGGTCTGGCTCTCCAGATGACTGTGGGAGAGTTCAGACTTCGGCAGAGGTACATTAGTATCTGGGCGATACAGACAGTATTGAGGGGCCATGCGAAACATGAGCCCATTTGTTTCCAAAACCATGCCGGATGACTAATCTAAGACAGTATAGACTCCCAGGGAGGCAGGAAGAAATACCAGAAACGGTGCAGGAACTAGAAAAAGTAGGTATTATAAGACCTGCACATCGTCCATATAATTC
Source organism: Oreortyx pictus (assembly GCA_036925125.1). NCBI lineage: Eukaryota > Metazoa > Chordata > Aves > Galliformes > Odontophoridae > Oreortyx > Oreortyx pictus. Next base: position 5,545,000 of record JAUPFR010000026.1, on the reverse strand, counting down.
CCCCATATGGCCAGTGCGGAAGTCGGATGGAACATGGACAATGACAGTAGATTATAGGGAATTAAATATGGTCACGCTGCCCATCCATGCGGCTGTACCCAATCTTGCTTCCCTAATGGACACACTCAGTAGGGAAATTAAGACCTACCATTGTGTCCTGGATTTGGCACATGCATTTTTTTAGTATTCCGATCGCCAAAGAATCGCAAGAGCAATTTGCGTTCACATGGGGAGGCAGGCAGTGGACCTTTCAGGTCCTGCCACAGGGGTACGTGCACTCACCAACGTACTGTCATAACTTGGTGGTGCATGACCTAGCTAATTGGAGGAAACCTAATAACAATGTCAACCTATACCACTACATTGATGATCTCCTGTTAACATCCGACTCACTGGAAGCAGAGGAGAGGCAGCAGATTCATTAACTGCCTACCTAAATGAAAGAGGATGGGCTATCAATCCTCAAAAGGTGCAAGGTCCAGGCCTGTCCGTAAAATTTCTGGGGGTAGTCTGGTCAGGAAAGACCAAAGCGCTACCCAGTGCCATCATAGGTAAGGTTCAGGCATTTCCAGTCCCTACAACACCAAAGCAGCTGCAGGAATTTCTAGGTATATTGGGATACTGGCGTTCCTTTATACCTCATTTGGCGCAGCTGCTGAGACCTTTGTATAGACTCACAAAAAAGTGGCCAATCATGGGATTGGGGGAGAACAGAACAGGATGCTTTCCAGCAAGCAAAACAGGCGGTGAAACAAGCCCAGGCATTGGGTATATTCGATCCTACCCTCCCAGCTGAATTGGATGTTCATGTTTCTCAGGATGGCTTTGGCTGGGGCCTGTGGCAACGTCACAGTTCTGTACGGACCCCCATTGGATTTTGGTCTCAGGTTTAACATGGAGCAGAAGAGAAAAACAGTTATTGGCTGCCTATATTGCATTACAAGCAGTAGAGCCAATAACCCAGACGGCCGAAGTTGTAGTTAAGACCACTCTTCCAATTCAGGGGTGGGTAAGAGATCTGACCCACCTTCCTAAGACAGGGGTGGCCCAGGCACAGATGGTGGCACGATGGGTCGCCTATCTCAGCCAGAGGAGTAGTCTGTCTTCCTCACCGTTGAAAGAAGAACTCCAAAAGATTCTAGGCCCAGTGACGTATCCCAGTGATGCACCAAAACAAACCTTGGTTGCTCCACCACAAAAGAGTCCCGTTCAGGAAGGAAAATATCCCATTCCTGAAGATGCCTTGTACACGGATGGGTCCAGCAAGGGCAACCCAAGTAAGTGGAGAGCAGTAGCATACCATCCCGCTACAGATACAATATGGTCTGAAGAAGGGGATGGTCAAAGCAGCCAGTGGGCAGAGCTGCGGGCTGTGTGGATGGTTATAACCAAAGAACCTGGTGACGGTATCCTGAATATCTGCACAGATAGTTGGGCTGTGTACCGGGGGCTCACTCTTTGGATCGCACAGTGGGCTACCCAGGACTGGACTATCCACTCCCAACCAATCTGGGGCAAAGATATGTGGTTAGACATATGGAATACAGTCAAACACAGAACTGTACGTGTCTACCATGTTTCTGGTCACCGACCCCTACAGTCACCAGGAAATGATGAAGCTGACACACTGGCCCGAGTTAGATGGGTTGAGAACTCACCATCTGAGAACATTGCCTACTGGTTACATCAAAAGCTGCGGCATGCTGGACAGAAGACCATGTGGGCAGCTGCTAAAGCATGGGGACTGCCCGTACAATTATCGGACGTAGCTCAAGCATGCCGAGACTGTGATGCCTGCTCCAGAATGAGACCGAGGTCATTGCCTGAAACAACAGCCCATCTTACTAGAGGACACAATCCTCTACAGTGATGACAGGTTGATTATATTGGGCCCCTCCCTCGATCTGAGGGGGCGAGATATGCCCTAACCTGTGTTGACACCGCGAGTGGGCTAATGCAGGCCTATCCAGTACCAAAAGCCAACCAGGCATATACCATCAAGGCGCTCACAAGATTGATGGCTGCCTACGGGACACCACAAGTCACTGAGAGCGACCAAGGGACTCATTTCATGGGTGCAGTGATACAACGCTGGGCAGAAGAGAACAACATCTAGTGGCGATTCCACCTGCCATACAATCCAACAGGGGCAGGCCTGATCGAGCGTTATAATGGTATTCTCAAGGCTGCCCTGAAGACAGACTCTCAGTCTCTGCAGGGGTGGACGAAGAGACTCCGTGAAACCGTGCGAGACCTGAATGAAAGGCCTAGAGATGGCAGACCCAGTGCCTTGAAAATGTTGCAAACAACATGGGCCTCCCTGCTTAGGATCCAAATTACAGGTACAGATAATGAGGTAAGACCTCAGACCGGCCGTGAGAACAGTCTTCTGCTCCCTGCCCCTGAGAACCTGAAACCAGGCACCAATAAAATAAGATGGCCTTGGAAGGTGCAGGTAGGACCACGATGGTGTGGCCTACTTGCACCTTGGGGGAGATTATTGGAGGTGGGGGGTTCGCTAGTCCCTCCGGTAATTGGTACATGGCCTACTGATGTCGTGGTCAACACTCCAGTCTTTATTGCTAAAGGAACCCCTATCATGTCTCTGTGGCAGATCAGGACACCCCCTTTGGTGCCTCATGTAATCGTGCAGCCACAGACATCTGGCCAAAGGGTTTGGTACAGGCGGCCAGGGCATGCCCCTGTACAAGCTGAAGTGTTGACCCAAGACAGGAATACGGCCTGTATCTTACCCTGGAGGGTGGACCTCCCCCTCTTGGTACCTTTGAAACACCTATATTACTCCCTGTGAGTCTATGAGTCACCGGAGGGAACCAAATGATTCTGCAGTGTTCCGGAGTTGCTATCAGATCACGTGCAACATCCGGTGATGGTCTACCCGGGACTGATGAAGAGTACGATGGACCTGCACAACGTGACCGCATGCTTCCAGTAGACGCCAACAAGCACTGGCCCAAGGAAGAACACGAGCCATACGCTGATCATCACTCATCCCAGATTACATCGATATGCATCGCGACAGGTTATTATGTAAAACGCCGTGATGTATTGGGTCTCTGTATTAAGGAGGGCTCACCCTATAGCTACTTAATCAGTGGTTCATGTCATGAAGGGGTGGAGTGTATGGGGACTGTTGAATCATGGCCTGAACCACTGATTGATCACCTGAGGTGAGCACTGAGTCAGCTGCAGGGGCACAAGTGAGTGTGATTGGAAGGGGTGGAGTCTGGCTCCACCTCTCCCAGACCCCATTTAAGGGCTGACCACCACCAGGGAAGGATCTCTGGTTGGAGATCCCTCCCTAGTGGAGTTATCGGCGAGCCTCGACCATCTTCAAAGGTGAGCCACTCTTTCCTTATTAATCATCTGTATATCATCTACTTCTGCCCACCAAAAATATACTATCTTTGGCACTATTTCTTTTGGGTGCTATTCTTGGGGGTTATTTGCCCTACAACCCCTTTATCCAGTCATGGGGCACGAACTACACTCAGAAAGTGCTTGCAGGCTGGTGCAACAGATGCATGTTTGTAGTAATTTACTAAGATTAGCAAGTTTTCTGCCTAAAGATTAAGGTGCCTAAGTAGAACAAGTAGACAGTCCAATGAAAGAACATAGCAGCATGTGACAGGCAAAAATGGAATTTTAAAATGTAAAACAGAATAGAGTCTTCCATGGATGTTTATGTGCATATAAACATACATTTATTTGATCATGTTTTAGAACTGCTTACATAGTTCAACTTATTTTTAGTCTTGACAAACAATGCTTTCCATTTCAAGACTGTCTTTCCCTAGTAGCCCTGAACCTGATCAACTTGCACCCATTTTCTTCTCAGCAGAAAAATAAAAGTTGATAAAATTCTTCAAGAGGGCCTGAAGGACACATCCGTTTCCACCAACTCCCTCCCCCCCTGCCCCGCAGCAGTGTCATGTACACGATTGTTGCCCCTTCATTACTCAAAGAATCAAAGCCACCTCTTAATGTCAGAAATATCCATTAAGTTATGTGATCACAACACACTTCTTACTAGCCTCTATCATCTACCTCAACTCTTCAGGCAGCTCTTCCATTTCAAAATGAGGTAAATTGCGCAATCAATTCAAGTTTCATAATGACAAAGTCCTTATCCATTCCAACTCAAAACACTCCAGACAAGCTTTCTCTGTCCACAGGAACAGAATTTCCTTTCACACTGGAGGATTCACAAAGAATATCACTGAGTTGTAAGACCAAGAAACTTTCATTCCTGGGCAGGCTTTCACATGAGGAGAAAATCCTATTGAGACCAGAGCACGTTAATCAAATTACACCCTTCCTAAGTATCATTAAACAACCAACTCTACATTAGAGGAGGAACGCGTCTGGAAACAGGGCCAGAAAGACCTGAATACTAAAAGCCATTTGAAAGTAAAGTTAAGAATGGAGATTCACGTTTGAAGAACGTATCGTCTGAAGAGAGCTCATTTTGCTGCTTATATTTGAAATTCTTGGCTGGAATTAAAACCTCCCAATGCTGAACCAGAACCGGTAACAAAATCCTGGCTAACCTCAAGGCCCAACGAGGTATTTCATCATATCACTCCATGTACAGTTACAATAAAATATCAATAGAAAGGTTAGAAGGTTCAGGTTTCTCTTTTGACATCACTGATGCTCAGTCAGATCTAAGCATTTGGCTGCTCTTCCACTGATGTACAGGAAAAGCCAGAATTAAAGACCGTCTGACTCATTTTCCTAAAAAGAGTCAATCTTATAATTTCACTTTGGCTCGTGAAAATATTCTGGAAGACTTTACTAGAAGATACACATTTGTTGGGATTAAGAATACTTTCTTCTTCTACAATCTTCAGAAGCACAAAAGGCAGGGAAAAAAAAATAGAATGCTTAAGCTATCATCAGGTGACTACACAACTTGAGACAGTAGTTTTATAACGTAATGTATTCAGCTACTTACTGCATCTTCTCAGATGATACCAACTAGTCAAACAGTATTGCCATGCCTACTAAAGGGGAAATAAAAATATAAAATACAATCTTGAACCTTGGCAGCCATGTCTACGTCACATACGCACAGTCTGGCATCTGAAATCCACATGTGGTAACACAGCCAAGCATCCTCACCTCAGCACCACCACTTACCTGTTCTACACATTAAGTATTTTTAAACCTTGGAAGCACTTGTGTACTCTTTTTCTGGCACTTCTGCAGTCCCAAACTACAAAATAAGCCTACCTCTTCAACTCCTCCTAGTTGACCATAGCATCCTCCAACCGGCATCAATAAGCTGAGCATAACTAATTCAGCTCACTGACTCCTTACTTCCTCCTCGGCTTTGCTCCAACTGCCAAAAACTTTGAGAGAACAACTTCCAAATGCTGAGGAGTTCATACTCAGGAAAATGGAAACTCATGACATTTTTAAGTGCAAACAAAATATAACTTCAGAGTTCTCACCCATTTCTCAAAGAAGCATAACTGTGTTTGAGCCTTCAGTTTTTTTCCTAGAAGTCGGTAAGGCTGCTTCTAACAGAATGAGTGAAACCTTTTCAAGAGGTAGGCTGCATCTGCCACCTGTTTAGAGGTGAGGAAAATAATCACAACCATTGAAATCTCCTTCTTCAAAAATGTCTTTTCATTGACGTTTACTGTTATATTTCCATCAGTAAACTGGAACTTCTAATCACATCTTCACAATGATATTACAGACTCACAGCAGAACATGGAAATTCAATTAATGAGTTCAGAAACCAGTAGTTATTAAAGAAGACCAAGTTTAGAATGGTAAAGAGTTTTGAAAGGTCAAGTATTTGAGCAGTTCTACTTAGTGTTCTGGAGTGTTTCACAGCTTGACAGAAAGCTTTGTGAACATGCATTAATCCCACACCATTCATCTCTTGCTGTTCAATACATATGGCAAGGCATCAAAGAGGAAAGAAAAAACATCACAGAATTAGATTATACCGAAGGGATCCACCAGAATCTGAGTCCAGCTGCACAAACGACCATCCAAAAATCAAACCAACTGCCTGAGAACGTAGCCCAAGCAATTACTATTCTAAAATAATTACGTCTGCTTACAAGTTCAATGAAGTCAGATTGGCATACGCTACATACAGGTGTGCCATAGTCTATAAAATAAGCAAAAATTAAGAGGATGCTGGTGGAGGTGTGCACGTAGCCCAGACTGGCTGAAGGCTGCCAAGTACAGAGAATCCAAACCTCTACTTCAAAGCCAGCAGACAGCCCCAGAACCCTCCAAATGTTAGATCCTGGTGCAACCAGGAAAAAGGGGGGGGAGGGAGGGGAGGGACAGTGCTACAAGCAGAAAACGGGGAGGGGAGGGGGACACAAAAAGAGAGTAAAAGGGGAACAGGAAAAAGAATGAACAAAGCAGATCTATGGAACTTTATACAGGACATCTCCAGACCCTTCCAGTCGCACCTAGGAAGTTCCCATACTGGGAGCTTCCAGATCCTTCAGGGACCCCCTGAGCACACCTTGAGATGCCCCGGATACCCCCAAACCACTCCAGGACATCTCCAGACCATACTGCATGGTTCCAGGTGTGAAAAGCAGGGGTAGTAGGGGGGGGAAAGAGGTAAGGGAGGCTTCTGCGGGTAGAAAGCGAGTTCAGGGGTGGAAAGGAGGGATGTCCCATGGGAGGGGGGGAAGGAGGGGCAGAAGAGCTAACTTGACCTTCTGTGAGGGGGAAGGAGAGTGTGGGAGCAGAGGGACAGGTAAAGGGGGGAAGCTGAGGGGCTGTGGGGTGCTTCAATGGGGTGGAAAGAGGGTCTCTCTGGGGACAGAGAGAGAGCAGTGGGGGAGAACAAGGGGCATTGAGAGCGGGGAAGCGGGGAAAGGGACTTGTGTGGGGAGGAAAGGGGGTCAGGGAGTAAACAAGGGAGTTGTGATGGGGGAAAAAGGGGAGAGCAGGGTCTCTTTTGGGATGAAACAGGGTGTGGTGGTGGAGAGGGGGTGACAGGGGAAAACGGGGGGTTGTGGGGGGCTTCTATGGAATGGAATAGGGACCTGGGGGCTGAGAAAGGGAACTGAAGGGAGAACTGGAGGCAGGGTTACAGGGAGGATGACTGGGATTCTGGGGGTCTGAAGAAGGAGACATGGGGGGGGTGGGGGAAGACAAGGAAAGCTAGGGGTTAGATAGAAGGGACAGAGGGGGAAGGGGAAAGAGGATCAGAATGGGGGAATACTAGGGGTGTGGGGGAGGTGGGGGGCGGGGAAGGGACCCTGGGGGACAGATTAGTGAGACCCATTGGAGGGGTGACCTCAGGGTGGGGGGAAAGGGAACGCTGGGGTCAGAATGGTGGGACTTGTGGGAACAGGAATTGGGGAGGGGATGGATAGGGGACCCTGCAGTTCACAATAGGGGGATAGGGAAGAGGGACAGTGGACCCTGGTAATCAGAACAGAGAGAGGACAGACAGGGGACAGAGTGGGGACACTCGAGGTGGGGGGGTGACATGGGAACCTGGGGGCGAGAAGGGGGAAGGCACTTAGGTGGGGGGTGGGAGAGGACTCTAGGGATCAGACAGGGGGAACTGGAGGCGAGAGGTTCTCTAGAGGTCAGATGGGAGGGGGACCAGGTAGGAAAAAAGCCCTGGAGATTACAAAAAAAGACTGGGGGGGTTGTGTACCCAGTGTGAGGAGGGCGGGGGGGTGGGCTGCGGGACGGGACGGGACGGGACGGGACGGGACGGGATAGGGCGCCTCTCCTGCCGAACAGAGACTCCACGGGGCCCCCACCCCCTTCACCCCGGCCCCCTCCCCAGTGCCCCCCCGAACACCCACGTACAGGAGCTGAGGCGGCGCTCGAAACCCCGGGATCGCCCCGCGGCGTTGCGGCAGCGCGGGACCGGAACGACAGCGGCGGGGGCGCGGGGTGATGACTTCACGGCGACACACAATGGCGGGCGCATGCGCGCTCAGGCGCCGTTGCTATGGAGACGGCGACACACTTCCGTGTTGGAGAAGACCGGGGAGGTGGGGGAGGGGTTCCGGGGGAGGGCAGAGCTCCGGGCATGGCGGCGCTGAGTGGGGCTGTGGGCTGGGACATCCACTGCAAGATGCAGTCAAACGACGGCATCTGGGAGGACACGGAGATGGGGAACAGCAGCACGGGGATCTGCACAGCACTCTGAGATCTTCAGTGAAGGATGGAGGAAAGAAATGAAAGGAAGAAAGAAAGAAAGGCAGGAAGTTAGAAATGCAAAAGCCCTGCTTGAACTTAGACTGGCTACTGCAGTAAAGGAGAACAAAAAATCCTTTTATAAATATATTAACAGTTAAAGAAGAACCAAGGAGAATTTCCCTACTTTACTTGATGCGGCAGGGAATGTAACCACAGAGGATAAGGAAAAGGCTGAGGTTCTCAATGCCTTCTTCATGTCTGTCTTTAATAGACAGACCAGTTATCCTCAGGATACTTTTCGCCCTGACCCGGAAGTCTGGGACAATGCGCATCATACACCCCCTGTGATCCCAGCAGAGACAGTCAGAGACCTGCTCCTCCGTCTGAACTGCCACAAGTCCATGGGGCCAGATGGGATCCACCCAAGGGTGCTGAGGGAGCTGGCAGAGGTGATTGCCAAGCTGCTTTCTGCCATCTATCAGCATTCCTGGTCATCTGGAGAGGTCCCACAATGTTGGAGGCTTGCCGATGTGACTCCCATCTACAAGAAAGGCTGTAAGGAAGATCCGGGGAACTACAGGCCTGTCAGCCTGACCTCGGTATCGGGGAAAGTTATGGAGCAATTGATCTTGAGGGAGATCACACGGCACATGCGTGGCAATCAGGGGATCAGACCCAGCCAGCACGGGTTCACAAAGGGCAGGTCGTGCTTGTCCAACCTCATCTCCTTCTACGACTGGGTGACCAGACTGGTAGATGAGGGAAAGGCTGTTGATGTAGTCTACCTGGACTTCAGCAAAGCCTTTGACACGGTCTCCCACAGTATTCTCCTGGGGAAACTGTCAGCCCGTGGTGTGGACAGGTTCACTCTTCTCTGGGTTGAGAATTGGCTAGAGGGCCGTGCCCAGCGGGTAGTGGTTAATGGAGTCAAGTCCAGCTGGCGTCCTGTCACGAGTGGTGTCCCCCAGGGGTTGGTATTGGGGCCCATACTGTTTAATATCTTTATTGATGACCTGGATGAGGGGATTGAGTGTACCCTCAGTAAGTTTGTGGATGACACCAAGTTGGGAGGATGTGTCGATCTGCCTGAGGGTGGGGAGGCCCTTCAGCGGGATCTGGATAGGCTGGACTGAGGCTGAGGTCAATGGGATGAGGTTCAATAAGGCCAAGTGCCGGGTCCTGCACTTTGGCCACAATAACCCCATGCAATGCTATAGGCTTTGGGGCAGAATGGCCTGAGGAGTGTATAGAGGAAAAGGACCCGGGGGTGTTGGTTGATGCTCGGCTCAACATGAGCCAGCAGTGTGCCCAGGTGGCCAAGAAGGCCAATGGCATCCTGGCCTGTATTAGGAATAGTGTGGCCAGCAGGAGCAGGGAGGTGATCATCCCCCTGTACTCAGCTCTGGTGCGGCCGCACCTCGAGTACTGTGTTCAGTTTTGGGCCCCTCACTACAAGAAAGACATCGAGGCCCTGGAGCGTGTTCAGAGAAGGGCAACAAAACTGGTGAGGGGTCTGGAGCACAAGTCTTACGAGGAGTGGCTGAGGGAGCTGGGATTGTTTAGTCTGGAGAAAAGGAGGCTTAGAGGAGACCTCATTGCACTCTACCACTTCCTGAAGGGGGGCTGTGGTGAGGAGGGGGTCAGCCTCTTCTCCCAGGTAACTAATGACAGGACAAGAGGGAATGGCCACAAGTTGTACAGGGGAAGATTTAGATTAGATTTGAGGAAAATTTTTTTCTCTGAGAGAGTGGTCCGGCACTGGAATGGCCTGCCTAGGGAGCTGGTTGAGACACCGTCCCTAGCGCTGTTCAAGAAGCGTTTAGATGAGGTGCTAAGGGATTTGATTTAGTAGCTTGATGGGTAGGGATGGTGGTGTGAGGATGGTTGGACTAGATGATCTTGTAGGTCCTTTCCAACCTAATGAATATATGAATCTATCTATGAATCTATGAAAGAAAAATAGAAAGGAAAAGAAGGAAAGAGAAAGAGAGAGAGAGAGAGCTTGATATTGGGGAGGTGCAGTCAGTAACTCCATGCATACAGATATGTGTGTTATGATGTATGTTAATTATTTCCATGTATATTTATGCATATATGTATATAATGTTTGTGTGTGTGATGTATGTTAATTATTGTTTGTATATATATGAAGCATGATGTAGTGATGTGGAATAAGGGGTGGAATGTTGAGGTTTTGTGATTCTTGTTATCAGTACTCCACATCATCACGCCATGTGTAAGAGAAGTAGATTGTGTTTTTGCAATGGAAATTTCCAGTATTTCTGTATGTAGCTTGTTTTCTGTTGTAGCTTGCTGAAAAAAATGGTAAATTTGAGACTGGGGAATTCCAACCCAGGGAGAATTGGCACAGGCACTGGGAAAGGTAATTAGACAGGACAGGGGAAAGTCTGGCACAGGACGGGACTGGTGAATAATTATGGAAGGTATTGTCCTCCTACCATTGTAAAAAGTACAGAACAGACCTGAATATGGGGGGGGACTGGTAACAGACATTGCATGGAAATATAATGTAGCAGTCACGTCGGAAGATTGTGAGCCTGAGATGCTCAGCCAGTGAGTGCCAGGGCAGGTTTGCCTGCATCGGACCCAGGCTATATAATGGAATGGATTGTACTGATGAGTTGTGCAATTTCTCCCTTGTCAGTAGGGGGTGTACACACATTATTGCAATAATGAATAAAATTGCTGCTGTCACTGAGATCTTTGCCTAACCCAAAATTCTTGACTTAGAGCATTTCTAACAATTAGGAGGCTGAGGGGAGACCTCGTTGCTCTCTTCAAATACCCAGAAGCTGATGGCAGTGAGAGTGGGGTTGGTCTCTTCTCACTGGTGACAGTGACAGGACAAGGGGACATGGCCTCAAGTTGCACCAGGGGAGGTCGAGGCCAGAGATCAGGAGGAACATCTTGACAGAAAGGGCTGTTAAGTACAGAATCTAAGAGAGAAGGAGGTGGCATGGGACTACACTGAAGGCCCTGCACAAGTCAAGGAGATGACATCAGTTGCCCTCTGTTGGTCCACCAGTGCCATCCCTGCTCCACAAAAGGCCACCGGGTGGACCAGGCACCATCTGCCCTCAGTGCAGCTGTGCTGGCTGTTCCGCATCACTTCTTTATCCCTCAGGTGCCTTAATATGTCTTCCAGGAAGGTCTGCTCCATGATCTCAAATGCTTACAAGGTTGCTGTGACCTACACACCAAGCAGGTGCAGCGTGGAAACTTCTCACTCAGAAGTGAAGCCAGTGTGAAGACACGGCGTGCTTGTTGTGAGGATTTCACTCCCTGCATCCTGTCCAGGTCTCCTCTCTAAACACAGCATCTTTCAAATGTGTTCTAGGAGAATTCACCAAAACGCGGCACGATCAACTCAGCTATTTCTTATTTATTGCTGCAGCAGAAACCTGGAAAGCCACAGCTGACCGCGGCAGCTGTTGTCCAGGTGTGACCTGGAAGCTGGAAGGACCCAAACTGCTTTCCCCAACATGTTCTTTACATGCACTGCAGGGACTTTATCTCCCTCTACAGTAGGTAGAGAGCTGGATTGGGCAGGACCATCGCGATTGATGGATCCTCGGGTGTTGACCAACCAGGTGGCTTCTGCCAAATGCTTCTCCCAATGCTTAAATGTTCCGCCACCCATTGCTTTCAACATGGTTTTTAACAACCCATTGTATTTTTCAATCTTACCAGAAGCTGGTGCGTGATAGGGGATATGATAAATCCATTCAATGCCATGATCTTTGGCCCAATTATTTACAAGAGAATTTTTGAAATGAGTCCCATTATCTGACTCAATTCTCTCTGGAGTGCCATGTCGCCATAGGACTTGTTTCTCGAGACCTAGAATGGTGTTTCGGGCGGTAGCATGGGGTACTGCATATGTTTCAAGCCACCCAGTGGTTGCTTCCACCATGGTAAGCATGTAACGCTTGCCATTGCGAGATCGTGGCACGGTGATATAATCAACCTGCCACGCCTCCCCATATTTATATTTTTGCCGTCGCCCTTCCCCCCAAAGAGGTTTCATCCTCTTGGCTTGTTTAATTGTGGCGCATGTATCACAGTCATGGATAACCTGTGCAATAGCGTCCATAGTTAAGTCCACCCCTCGGTCTCTAGCCCATTTGTAGGTTGCGTCTCTTCCCTGATGGCCCGAGGTCTCATGGGCCCATCGAGCTAAAAATAATTCACTCTTATGTTGCCAGTCCAAGTCTACTTGAGCCATCTTAACTTTGGCAGCTCGATCTACCTGATGGTTATTCTGTTGTTCTTCAGTTGCCCGGCTTTTAGGAACATGAGCATCTACATGGCGCACCTTCACAACTATATTCTTTACTCGAGCAGCAGTATCTTTCCACAGTTCAGCAGCCCAAATAGGTTTACCCCTCCGTTGCCAGCCATTTTGTTCCCATTGCTGTAACCACCCCCATAAAGCATTTGCCACTGTCCATGAGTCAGTGTAAAGATAAAGCACTGGCCACCTCTCTCGTTCAGCAATATCTAAGGCCGGTTGGACAGCCTTTACCTCTGCAAATTGGCTTGATTCTCCTTTTTCTTCAGTGGCCTCTGCAACTCGTCGTGTGGGGCTCCACACAGCAGATTTCCATCTGCGGTGCTTACCCACGATGCGACACGATCCATCTGTGAACAGGGCATATCTCTTTTCATCTTCTGGTAGTTCATTATATGGTGGGGCCTCTCTAGCACGTGATACCTCCTCTGCTGGTGTTGATCCAAACTTTTTACCTTCAGGCCAGTCCATGATCACCTCCAGGATTCCTGGATGACTGAGGTTCCCCATCCGAGCTTGCTGTGTAATCAGCGCAATCCACTTACTCCAGGTGGCATCAGCAGCATGATGGGTGGAGGGAACCTTTCCTTTGAACATCCAGTTCAGCACTGGCAGTCGAGGTGCCAGAAGGAGCTGCGCTTCAGTTCCAATTACTTCGGAAGCAGCTCGAACCCCCTCGTACGCGGCTAAGATCTCCTTCTCAGTTGGAGTGTAGCGCTCCTCAGACCCCCTGTATGCTCGACTCCAGAAACCAAGGGGTCGGCCTCGGGTCTCTCCAGAAGCTCTTTGCCACAAACTCCAAGTGGGACCTTCCTTTCCAGCAGCAGTGTAGAGGATGTTCTTTACATCCTGTCCTGTCCGCACTGGCCCCAGGGCCAAAGCACGGGCTATCTCCTGCTTGATTTGCTCAAAAGCCTGCCGGTGCTCAGGGCCCATTACAAAATCATTCTTCTTCCTCGTCAGCCGAAAGAGAGGGCTCACAACGAGACTATAGTTTGGAACATGCATTCTCCACAAGCCCACTACACCCAGAAAAGCTTGGGTCTCTGTCTTACTGGTGGGTGGAGACATGGCAGTGATTTTGTCAATCACATCTGTAGGGATGTGACGACGTCCATCTTGCCACTTTATACCTAGGAACTGGATTTCCTGTGCAGGCCCTTTCACTTTGCTTCGCTTAATAGCAAAGCCAGCTCGCAGGAGGATCTGGATTATTGTCTCTCTCGAAAACTTCCCCTGCTGTATTGCCCCACACAATAATGTCATTAATGTATTGTAAGTGCTCAGGAGCGCTGCCCTGTTCCAATGCAGTTTGGATCAACCCATGGCAAATGGTTGGGCTGTGCTTCCACCCCTGGGGCAAATGGTTCCAGGTGTACTGAACGCCCCTTCAGGTGAAGACAAACTGTGGCCTGCATTCTGTGGCCAGAGGAATTGAAAAGAAGGCATTGGCAATGTCAGTGGTGGCATACCACTTGGCTGCTTTGGACTCCAGTTCGTACTGGAGTTGAAGCATGTCCGGCACAGCAGCACTCAGGGGGGGTGTGACTTCATTCAGGCCACGGTAATCTACCGTCAGCCTCCATTCTCCACTGGCTTTACGCACTGGCCATATGGGGCTGTTAAAAGGAGAGTGAGTTTTACTGATCACTCCCTGGCTCTCTAGCTGATGGATCAGGTTATGGATGGGGAGCAAGGAATCCCTGTTAGTGCGGTACTGCCGTCTGTGCACCGTTTTTGTAGCAATCGGTACCTGTTGCTCTTCCACTTGTAGCAACCCCACAACAGACGGATCTTCTGACAGGCCAGGCAAAGCAGACAGCTGCTTAATGTTATCTGCATCCACAGCAGCTATTCCAAAAGCCCATCGATACACTTTGGGATCCTTAAAATATCCCCTTTTGAGATAATCAATACCAAGTATACATGGAGCCCCTGGGCCAGTCACAATAGGATGTTTTTGCCAGTCATTACCAGTGAGGCTAATTTCAGCTTCCAACTTGGTCAGCTCTTGGGAACCCCCAGTCACCCCAGAAATATAGATTAATTCTGTCCCTTGGTGACTCGAAGGCATTAGAGTGCATTGTGCACCAGTGTCCACCAATGCCTTATATTTTTGTGGTTCTGATGTGCCAGGCCATCGAATCCACACAGTCCAATACACTCTATTATCCCTTCCCCCCCCCTGGCTGGGGGCAGGGCCCCTCTATTGTGGCTGGTAGGTACCTCACCCAGTTCTGAAGAAGTACTGTTCAGACAGGAGGACGTCTCGCTCAGACTGGAGGGTGTCTCTTTCAGGTTGGAGGGCGCCTTGTTCAGACTGGAGACCATCTTGTTGAGACTGAGGGTTATGGAGTTCAGGCATCTCGCTCAGTTTGGAGGGCATCTCTTTCAGGCTGGAGGGCGTTTTTCTCAAACTGAAAAGCGACTTGCTTGGTCTGGAGGGTGACTCGATCAGACTGGAGGCTGTCTAAATTGGTCAGGAGAGTCTGACTTTCAGCTAAAAGACCCTCTTTCTGGATCTGGACACTATCCCTTTCAGTTTGGAGACTCTCTTGCTCTATTTCAGAAACACTATGCCTCTCTGGGATAGTACTGAGTAAGGTCTGACTGGCATAAGCCAGACCCCAAATAATTTGGGCCTAATAATATCTGCTCAAGTTCTCAGGATCTTGCAGGTGCTCAGGGAAAAGGTCCCAGTATGTTTTGAGCATTAAAAGGGAAAAAACAATGAAATGCAGCCCCTTTAAGAGCAGTTTAAAAAGCGAGAGCATTTTTTTTCTTTTTTACTAAAACAAGCTAGCAGCACCCAAAAAAAGTTTACAAATATCCCAGAACAACTGGCAGTACGCCCAGACTTCAAGGTCGTGTTATGCCGTACAGTACCTGCAGTACAGATAAGCTTGCTAGCAAGAAACAGAGATTCACTCTAAGAGTATGTCTCTGCCTGGCTAAGGCAGCTGGTCGTGCCCCACGTTGGGCGCCAAAAATGTCAACGGTTTACCGGGCTGGATTGGCCCGGTTCCGTGACGATTGGTGTGGGGGACCCGCAGACCCACACCCCAGGAAAGGGGAAGGGGGAAAGGGAAAAGGAAAAAGGGAGATGGGCCTAGAAACAAAACAGCGGCAACGATCTGAGGAGGAAAGCTAATTTACTAAATAAGATATCAGAAAGCAAAATAACACAATATAATTGGAATTGAAGCTAATAAATCAAAGAAAATGAGCAAGAGAGAGTGTCCGATTAACCGAAGGCCTTAACGCTAACGCTGAAGGCGATATGGCAGCGAGCACCCACTGCTGAGTCGATCCCGAAGGAAAGAGAGTGTCCCGTGACCGCAGAGAGTTTTCATCTTTTCCCTCTGAGCGGAAAATATGTAAAAATGCAAAGCCTCGCGAAGTCCTCTGGGGAATGTAGTTCTCCTATTCTGAGACAGGTATACCCGGAAATATCAATGATCTATGGAGTTGGAGTATTAACTCTTTAACTCTTAATGTTTAACTCTACATGTTGTTGTGATGTGGAATACCAATACCAAAAATCATAAAACCATGACAACGCAGCACGATCAACTCAGCTATTTCTTATTTATTGCTGCAGCAGAAACCTGGAAAGCCACAGCTGACCGCGGCAGCTGTTGTCCAGGTGTGACACATGGTCCCTGTAGGTGACTGCTACGATTCCCTGTAGGATGGGGGCAGTGGCTGGTAGGGCTGGGGGCTTCTCGCACTGCTCTGCATCCCCATAGTGGGGGAGGCCGGGCTGGGGGGCCGCCAGGGCCGCGCTGTGGGCAGCCGAGCCAGGCAGCTCTGCTTCCCCATAGTGGGGGAGGCCGGGCTGGGGGGCCGCAGGGGCCGCGCTGGGGGCAGCCGAGCCGGGCAGCTCTGCTTCCCCATAGTGGGGGAGGCCGGGCTGGGGGGCCGCAGGGGCCGTGC
Source organism: Oreortyx pictus (assembly GCA_036925125.1). NCBI lineage: Eukaryota > Metazoa > Chordata > Aves > Galliformes > Odontophoridae > Oreortyx > Oreortyx pictus. The sequence continues at coordinate 5,528,583 of JAUPFR010000026.1, read as the reverse complement.
TGGGGGCAGCCGAGCCGGGCAGCTCTGCTTCCCCATAGTGGCGGAGGCCGGGCTGGGGGGCCGCAGGGGCCGCGCTGGGGGCAGCCGAGCCGGGCAGCTCTGCTTCCCCATAGTGGCGGAGGCCGGGCTGGGGGGCCGCAGGGGCCGCGCTGGGGGCAGCCGAGCCGGGCAGCTCTGCTTCCCCATAGTGGCGGAGGCCGGGCTGGGGGGCCGCAGGGGCCGCGCTGGGGGCAGCTGAGCCGGGCAGCTCTGTGGCCGGGGGGGTGGGGGTGATCTTTCTGGTCTCTGCAACACACGGGCAGTACGTCCTGGCACACGTGAAGACCGCTGGTGCTCAGTGTGTCTGTCTGGTGCTTCATCTGGAGCCAGCTCTCTGTCCCAATGCAATGAGCGTTCTCGAGAAGCACACCGGGCTTTGGCAGACTCGGTGAGGCGCCTGCAGAGAGAGGAAATGCTGAGGGCACGGGAGAGCACCCCACTCTCCTTCCTTCCAGCACACCACAGAGCAGCGCTGTGATAAAGAGTGTGGTGGGATGGTGGTGGGGGAACAACTCACTGGTGTCTCTGCCTCCGCCGCCGGATGCAAATGCAGCACACAATGACCAGGAGCAGAAAAGGAACGAACACAGCAATAGCGCCTTTTAGGCAGAACATGGGCACGTCTTTCACGTGGGTGCCACTCGCGGGTTCTCCCCCACTCGCGTCTGAAAGAACAATCACAGTCAGGTAAATTGGGCAACCTCATCAGAGCTCTGACATTGACACAAAACATTCCGTTTCATTTCTGTGGCCTCCTGGAGCAAACAAAATCCCACAATGCTTCCCTGGCCTGCACAGACTGCAGGAGGAAGATCCCTATTTCTTCTCTCCTTTTGCTGAACGTGCTTCAGGCGGCTTCGTTCCCAAAGGACAAAGTTCCCAAGTCCTCGGGAAGCTGATGGGAGGGGAGTGATCTCTTAACCATTGGTCACCAAGCTCTCTGCTCAGTATTTTCCACATATGGATGTGGAACGCCAGGTTCCCAAGTCTTCTGATGCACAGACAAAAATATACCCACCAGGTGCTGTGTTCTCCCGTACATCTGTCGGTCCAAGGTGAGAAAGCCTCTGCAAATATCTTTCTCTTCCCAGTTTCCACCTCTCTCTCACAGGACCTTAATAGAACATACCACGACACATTGCATATGAACCAATGACTGAACCGAGTACTCTTTTTGGTGAAGTCCATCCAGACAGAGTACCCACCCCTGTGATACCAGCGGTACTCCAGCCCAGGAAGCAGCTGAGGGTTTGGCATGGCCCTGCCCAGAGACATTTCTGCAACCAAAGAACCATGAGAGCTTTGCATCGTGCACCACCATCTATGTACGTCACTGCGTAATGGCACAGCTGAAGAGCTCACGGTACCGGGGGACGGTGCGGGGACGGGGCACGCACACACAGCTCTGTGTTCTCACTCCTGCACGCGTGCCTGGTGGATGTGAGGGCTGTGAGCTGGCCGCTCTCAAAGGAAGTAAAAAGCCATGGCATACCCACGTCATCTCCTATAGCTTCTGTCCTGGAAGCCAGCTGGGATCCTGCATCCTGTTTACTTCCACTCATATCTGTAAAACAGAACAGAGCAGCTCCTGTCAAACATTATCATGTCAAACCATATCCGTCTCCAGATAGGAACAATGGCAGATTGATTATTCCTCAGCACTCTGCTCTCCCTTTTACACAGGAGCATCTCAGAAATTGGTGCTGGGTGTATGCAGCGGCACCGCGCTAATACACAAAAAACCACGTGCGGAACTGTCTGGAGATGGGAAGAGAACGGAGAGGGGATGGGAAAGGGAGGAAAAGAGACAGGGAAGGGAGAACCCTGGAGGCTCTGTCCCTGCACTGACTTACCCCTGGGCTCCACCTGAGGAACAGAAGCAGTGTTCAGCCACACAACTGGATCGGGAGAAACAGCGTAATCATCTGGAATCGCAAACATATTAGAGAAGTTCCCATCAAACACTGGGATCTCTTTCTTCATCAGGGACTGCAGTTGGGTCAGGTAACGGGATGGGAGAAAGATCCAGATCAGCAGTCCCTCAGAGTGCACAGGGTGACCCACTGCCTGGCTATGGGCAGGTTGCACAGTACTCTCTCCAGGCCGCGTGCAACGCCATCACAGACCAACATTTGGCCACTCAGGCCTTTCTTACTGCAGATCTCTGATGTGCACAAAGGAAGGTGACGCCAAGGCATTGCAGGAAGACATGCCCAGCTCTTCCCATGGGCTGCGGGCCGAGGGGGACCCATGCTGGGATCAGGGTGCTGCCCATCTCCCCCTGCCCAGCACATCCACCACAGAAGGACGGCCCCAGGGCAACGTGCTGTAGGGCCGTGGGGACACTGCCCGCCTTCTTGCCCCCCGTGCCGCTCAGTTTTGCCCACCCACCTGTTCCCCGTGTTTGCCACGGAACAGCACTGACCGCGCGGCAACTTGCGGCCATCAGGAGGAGGAGCACGAGATGGGCGGGAGCCATAGCTCCCCACGCTCGTCCCACGGTGTCACCACCACCGCTGCAACCACAGTGAATGGTGCTGACGGGGCAGGCACAGAGCAACGCCCGCGGCACGGGACGGTGTCACAGAACGGCTTTGTGAGCTCAGCGCAGCACAGCAACGGCATCGGCCGCGGGGACCTCAGGGCACCCAATGGGGGGCGAGCGCTGCAACGCTCGAGCGGACCCGTGGGGAGCACGTTCCATAAAGCAGCTCTGTCCCGCTGGGAAGGCCTGGGTCCGCCCGGGCGCAGAGCTCTGCCACTTGCTGCAGGCACCGGGCAGCACCGCGGGAGCGGGCACGGCCAGACCGAGCCGCCATCCCGGCCTCGCCCCGCCACCTGCGCTTCCTGCCCGACCGCCTCTCCTGTTGGCCAGCCCTGCTCCGTCCGGCTCTCTCATGGGTTCCAACTGTTACCTATCATATGCGCGCCCACCCCCAGACTGTTCATTCATCCGGGAGAATGAACAGTTACGTTGCAAACAGCTGACGTACTGATTTAGATTTTCAGGATGTTAAATTCATTAATGTTTCAGAAAAGGCTCTGATATCCTGAAACAAATGTAGTAAAGCCAATGCAAAGCAACATTCTAGCCCAAGTCCATACTAACCAAGAAGACATTGCGAATACATTCCGGAAAATGCTTCTGATAATCAAAGCATTTCCTCTCTAGAAAGAACGTGAGAAGGATATGAAAAGTTTATAAATCTCTTGGAACAAAGATGAAACCGCTGCAGTTCAAAGAAGGAAAGACAACGAAACCAATACTGAAGAAAGGGCAGAAATTCGCATAGAACAATACCCTAAGAAGTCTATAAGACATTCCCATGTCTATCTTGCATATTTCATGCTCCGCTCAGCTAGCTCCCACCTTTATGGAAGCAGACTAAATACTCAAAGAGGTTTTGCAGGACTCTGTCTGGAAATGAAGCACTGCTTGGGACACTGCAGCAGGCTGCCACCTTGTTGTGATTTTGAAACCAAAGAGAGAAAATATGTTAATAATGATAATCTCGAGAAATGTAGGACACACATTGTCAGCATTTGATGTCGGGAGATCTTTCCTCTGGCATCAGATGCTTGACAGACTGCCTATTTGGGCAGAAAACGTCCATCTTCTCAGTTCTCTGTTTAGCACTGTAGAGTACATGCCATTTTTATTCAGCTGTTCTTCTCTACTGCATTCAAACAGATCACAGTTTTCACAACAGCTGACTTTCTGTCACCAGAAACAAAGTGTTCAGTACAAAGCAAGAGAGAAACCAGCACCTCTGCAAATTAGGAGCAAGTCTTCAGCTCAGCAGAAAACACGGAAAAATTCACTGTTGCAGGCATATCAAACAAAAATGTGTTTATTTTTTTCTCCACAGTTTGTTATAATCATCATCTCGTTCAGTTTCTATACACACTAAAGTCTGTTTGTTTTTAAATACAGTCACGTGTAGAAAGGCAGCACAGAGTCTGTAAATGGAACAGGAAGGAAATGCAATGCTAGTGGACTCTGAATAAGATGCAGTTTGGATCATGTGTAAAGCTTGAGTGGGCAGAAGGACAATCAGAGACAGCATCTTCTGTTTGGATTCACGGAAACACCGTCTAACTGGGGGCTTCTATTTGAGGAGAGGATGTCTTCTTAAGTTCTGTGTTTCTTCCCAGGACTTCTATCAATAGTAGCAATGGTGCTTTTTCTTGTATGAGACTTGTGATGTGTAAAGGCCATTATAAAAGCTTCCATCCTTTTCACAGAAACCACTCAACACCCAGACCGAAATTCAGGGAGCATGACTACGAGCAGTTGTCATATGGGTGAGACCTAAGGGTTCAGCAGCATCAGCTATGGGGGTGGGTATGTGTGTCCATGTTGGAAGAGGTACAGCATGAGATGACATTATGAGAACAACAGATGTGCTTGCTGTTGTGAACTGTTTCCAACCAGCACAATGCTGGGTCAGTACTCCAGCTCCACTGCTAGAGGAGGTTCTTCTGGCTGCTCGAAAGATCATTACTAATCTAAGCGGGTCATTCTACCTCCCTATTTCAACACTGTTAGTTGACAGCTTCCTTTAAAGAGTGCATTTTCCTTTTGGGTGGGCTAACTCCAATAAGGCACTGATCTAATTTGATCCTTATTTCATTACGAGATATGTCATCTCCAGCTTTGAAAAAGGTATTCAGGAGAAGAGAACATGAACCTGTCATAATTAATATGCAACACTGGTTGCCACACGGGGAGCAGGCACAGTTATAACAACTTGGAGTCAATAATTCATAAACTATAATGCATTATTAATCAATTATTGAGACCTGAATTACATTTAATGAGATTACGCTGATTGGAGCACTAAACTGTTTGAATCTTATTGATGTAATCAGTGTGCTTAATTAAACTGTGTACATTTTCCACATGATCGTTGTTTCCTAGTATCCTGCACAAGCGGCCTTTGCAATTCACATCCTCTGCTGTTCTTTGCTGAGGAATTATTCTTTACTGTAAATTACATTTAAATGCAAAGAGGCCTGCTTCCTTCTGAGAAAAGATGAAAGCTGCAAAGCAACCACCAAGGAATTCTACGAGCAAACTGAGAAACGTCAGAACGTTTCCCCCAACAGCTGTATCTTTTTCATGCTGTATGCTGAGACCAAGTTAAGTACACCTCATTAGTCTCACTTAACCCCTCACTCCAGTTCTGGGAGCACTGGGAGATTCAAAGGGCACAAGCATCCTTCACTTCCTTATTCCAAAAATATTACTCTTTCCATTATTAGAAACATGCTCAGGTAGAAAATGCATTTCAACTCCCAAAAAGATTACATTTAAACTTAAGGAGGTGTCATTGTCTCTTTATAATAATTTCCATAATGGCTTCTGCAGCCTTACATAAAGAGGACAAGCAATGCCTAAAGAGTAACTCCAAGTGACAGCTGTTACAGATGTAAATCCACTTGCCAGGGAGGGGGGGGCAACCCGCACAGGCTCTGAGCACATCTGTGCTCCCTGAAGCACCGCCGGAAGCACCACCGAGAGGGAGAGAGAGAGAGGTCGGGTGGACCTGGGCTCCTCCGCTCCGCTCACTCAGATGCTCATTCACTGGTTCAGGCTGTGACCAGGCAATCCCACTACAAGAGCACATTTCCCCTGCAAGTACTCTCTTACCCCTGCACATGCAAGGCCCATAAGTACGCTACCACAGTAGAATATTCTCCTTCACTAATCAAGACCTCAGATTTAGATTTACCACCTGTAGGGCAAATAACCCCCAAGAATAGCACTCAAAAAATTAGTGCGGAAGATGGCATAACTTTGCTAGGCTTAAGTAGACAGAATGCAAACAAACAGTAAAAAGAGAGTGGCTCACCTTGATGATGGTCAAGGCTCGCTGATAGCTCCGCTCGGGAGGGATCACCAACCAGAGACCCTTCCCTGGTGGTGGTCAGCCCTTAAATGGGGTCTGGGAGAGGTGGAGCCAGACTCCACCCCTGCCAATCACACAGGTACATTACCTTCACCTGTGCCCCTGTGGCTGACTCAGTGCTTGCCTCAGGTGACCCACCAGTGGGTCAGGCCGTGATTCAACAGTTCCCATACACCATCTCATTTAAAAGCATTCTAGAAATAAAGAATTTCAACTCAGCACACTTTTCGTTAGTAAGATCTTAATTAGAATTCTTGGAAGGAGAGTTAATCTGACTGTACCATCTGTAACATAACACTCTCACTGACACACACCATGACTAAGAAATACAATTCGTCTTAAAGACTACTATCAATTAATTTTTGATATGTCACAACACTGACTGGCCTTCACAAATTTACTCACGCTCCTGAATTAAATGTGCCCGTTGTGGCTGAAGGTCACAGATGACTGAATCAATATTGTTCAAGATTTCATCAGTGCAAGGCATTACATACAGGTGTTATACAGCAAGTAGGGGAAACTAAATCCTCTCTGCCTATGACATAATAGCGACACATTTCACTTCTGTAGGCAACGCCTTCTTCCCATGCCAAATTTTCTCTCCAAAATTTTCACAGTGAAAAGGCTGTATGGATTCAGGCCTTTTTTGTGACTGAGGAATTCATCAGCCTAAAATTCAGAATATTACATTTCCCATTAAATTATTCTCACCAATTTGTTTGCTATGCAGGGCAGCTTACTGAAGAACATAGAGCAGTATCTTTTTAAGCTCAATTTCTTGAGCATGAACTACAAAGGTCAACAAAACTGTTAGTCTTGTACCACGATACCTTAATTACTGTTACAAGGAATCTTTTTTCATCTTCTTCATGCATCACCCACTGATTGAGCCTACTGCCCAACAGAGCATATTCAAATTTTTCCACGAGCAGTCTGTCCCATTCACTTGATTGTGAAGCTTCTCAGTCATTATTCGTTCTGTGTCTGCACAGTCCAGATGCGTAAGATACACTGAAAGACAATTAACAATAACATTAAGCAGGCATATTTTTTTAAACAACTGGATCGCATCCCTAGTAAGTTGAATTCTTCTAAGAAAGACAAAATCAAAATGCCAAATGCAATGGTTCTTTTCTGAACTTGTGACAGAGCAAGCTAAAGATTTAAACCCAGATCTGCTAGGATTGTATGACACGAGAGAGAATGATCTTGTGTATCAGACAAATCAGTAAAGTTACTAAGTTAAATTATTAATAAAATGTGTACATATTCATGAGCTATTGGAAATACGGATCTGGTTAGCTCTGAGGGACATCACACTGCATTTAACAATTTTCCTCTTTTCATTATTTCAGTGTCATTACCTCTGTTGGTTTTAGCAAGCCACCGTTACAATGGAGATGGTTCTCCTGAACTACACCAGGTGAGAAGTTTCAGCTTTAACAACTCAGACAATTCCATCAGCCCCTGAAATGATTGGGCCTGCTAATGTAAGTAAAATTCAAAATCTCACCAAACTGAGAGCAGCATAAAGGTCAGATTCAGCAATGGATTTTTACAGTGCCACTTTTACTGCCACTCCATACACTGTATCTGGAAACGTTACTAAGGCTGAGAATATGCTGAGGCAGTTTCAATACAGTAAGGAGAAGTTTTAATATTAAAAATATATATATCAGAAGAAATCGACTGCTAACTATGCTTCACAAGTAAAACAGTGAGAATACACAAGTATAGCAGTGAGAATGAAAAAACATGCGTTTTACATTCATAAAGCTATTAACAAACACTCAGTGTTCCCTTCCAGTGTTTGCATTTAAAAAGAAAATGTTCTCACTGAAGTCTAATGAACTGACCCTACAGCTGAAATATGCGATGACTTTCAAATTGACCTTCTCCCCTGCCATCCATATAATCCTGCTACATGCATGCTACTGGTGCAGCCGCACAGACCTACAGGACAACAGTTCTAGCCACTTACCCAATGTTTCTCTCATATTTCTATATAAGTTTATGGAATCTGTATCCTTCATGAATTCTCGTACTACTTCCCCTTGATCATTTTACACCACGAGCACTTCTTCAGGTTTAGCTAACCATCAGCAATCGAACCTGCACGTTACAAAGGGAAGTTCCAACTGAACTGCACCGTAACGTGAAAATAAAGGTATGTGTCCTGCACTTCCTCAGGCCATCTCATACACAAGCAAATGGGAAGGACAAATTCTGAAGGGACATGCTAACTAAAAACCCATTAAGAGTACAGCTGATTTCTATCTCTACAAGAATAAGAGTTATTTAAAAGAATATCATACCTCCTATTTAAAAAAGCATCATACCTTCTAGAGCTTCAGAAGATGTATGTATTAAAGATCTTTTAAATACAAGCACGTTTTTTCCTCAAACATCTGTCGTTTTAATTTTCACTGTAGCTCTTATACGACTGTGTCATTAACAATGCATCTGTTTTTAATACTACGGTCAATTGTCTTGTTTTTTAAGTCTCATTCCTGAGCAGAAAACACTACTCCTCCAGACTAAGTAATCGAATAAAAATATCAAGTTATCTTTCTTCTCTGAACAGAAGTCAGCTACATTTGCATGAACCCCAGTATGATCCACACTGGAAACCATTACTTACAGAAACTGGTAGCAAGATTTAGCAAATCTACTACACAAATCCCATACAACAATTCTATTACAAAGTTACAATGAAGCTTCTGAGCCGGTCACATGGAAGAAAATAGGTTTAGTATGTTTAAATAAACCATACAAATATACATTCTTTTATTGTATGTTTATATGCAGGAATATTAATAGTGCGCTGAATCAACCAACAACTACCCAAAGCAAGGGAAGTTTTCTGAAGTCATCCTCTACACAGAGAAGCCTCTGAATTTAGGAACAGTGTCTAAACTTGCACAGTATTTTTACTTAAGCATGGATTACCTTGGATAATACAGGCAAATAAAGCTGTCTCCTTGGAGGAACATCAAAGTGTCGACTTCCAGAAAGCAATGGAGAAGCAGATGATGAGAACGGACTTTCCCTGTAGAGCTCAGCAGTAAATGATTCCAATATTCAAGACAAATCTTGAAAATTTCAGTTTCTTCTACTTCTGATACCAATAACATATAATGAAGAGCCTGGAAAAAGTGTTTCAAGCATATATTTACTAATTACTCTGAACACAGAAGTAGATTAAAAGCATATCACTTCAAGTTTTCTTATCCTAATTCCGATAAAAAGCTGAATTAGAGTAAAATTTATTAACAAGATACAGTAACACTGCAGTGACGTTTACTTACTAGTCAAAGTTATGACCAATGGAGCAACTAAACAAAGCACAGCACCATGTCAGCTGATGTCATTTTGAAAGTGAGCACCTTAAATGCTCATTTTTAGGACTGCTATTCTCAATACTTACTGCTGCTCTGCTTTCCAAATCCTCTGGGAATCTGGAAGAAAACCTTCAAAAAACACACTGCTTATCTGCATTCAATGCAAGACACCTACAAGAACATTTTCACCGTTACCAACAAAACAGCCACCATGTAAACTGAAAAGTTCTGAGCCTACCAGTGAACCAAACAGAAGGGAGCAATTTACAAAGTAGATTTTGTTTTCATAGCTAAGACACTCAGCAATTCAAAGCATTTCAGGCAGAAGTCTGATTCGACATCTCTAGCTAAGATCCCTCCCTGACAGAGGGATTCAAAACCACCTTAACATTATTCGCACACACATCCATTTTTGTCAGCAGTTTCACTTTAAATAACTTATCTAGCTTCTTTCACTAGTCTAGAAGACTCCAATGAATCCACAAAGCAATTTCAGAAGATCAGCTACATCCAGAGTAGGAATAACCAGATTAGAACTGCACAGCTACTTTTAGAAGGCTTTTTACCCACACTATGATCTGTTATACTGTAAGTTACAACAGTGAAATCTGCAGCAATTTTAAGCCACTCTAAAAAATTTTGTGGAACATTTCAACATCCTAAACTGTTCACAACTGAGTTTTGCAGATATCCAATTAAAGATGTCAATTTAAACTATCTTAATGTAATATTCTTGTCTGCTGGACACGACAGGAGGCAAGATTTGAAGACTGTGCTCCAACCTGCATAAACACAGGACATTCAAATTCATATTCTTAATAATGTCTCAACACAAGTTGAAACAAGCTTTCTTGATTTACAATTATTTTGCAGAAGTTCCTAATTCTGAGGTAAAGAATTACTCATAAAAGCTTTTTGCTTGCCTTTTGTTTGTTTGTTTTTTAAATAGAGCAAGAAACAATCAATCAATCTGTTTTCTAAATGAGTTACTTGCAAATATGTATATATATATATATATATATAATTTTTTTTTTTTCTGGTAAAGGGCTACCAGGAGAAGAAACGCGTTGCAAGCATCAGACGGAAAGAGACTAGAATCCAGATACCTTACAAGTACTGTACCTACAAGATAGACCCAGCCAATGAAAACTGGTCTCCAGGCTTATAGTATGATTTTTGTTGTTGTTGTTTTGTTTTGTTTTGTTTTTGAGTCTGCCTCAGACTAGTTCCTCAACCTATGGCCTCCACACCTGCAGATGGCTCAACTCTGGGACACCACAAAGACTGCTACAAGGGCCTATAGAGACAGTTTCATCCCCTAGGAGCTCAGGGATAGGAGAGAAAGGTCACCAAGTGGAATGTAGGTCCCCCACCAAGACCCTTAACACTATATAAAGCGTTAAGTAGCACTTCCGAGAGCTCCAGCATTAAAGGCCATGCTTATGACACTGAAACTAAACACAGACCACAAGGACAATACTCTAAGCATATTCAGTCAAAATCTGGGAAATGCCAATTTAGGCAAGAAGCTACACCAGGGCAGAAAAGCTGGAGAATGGCATGTGCTGTACGCTAGAAACCAAGCTTGGATGTTGAATAAAAATCACAGCAGCAACTGCCTGTATGTCCGAGTTAGACCAAAATATTGAGTTTTGGTATCCATGGAAAAAAGGTGACACGGCAATTCTCTGAATGCATTTTAAAGCTGTATTTACACATTAAAGGAAAGACAAGTGTATGGGAACTGTTGAATCACGGCCTGAACCACTGATTGATCACCTGAGGTGAGCACTGAGTCAGCCGCAGGGGCACAGGTGAAGGCAATGTACCTGTGTGATTGGAAGGGGTGGAGTCTGGCTCCACCTCTCCCAGACCCCATTTAAGGGCTGACCACCACCAGGGAAGGATCTCTGGTTGGAGATCCCTCCTGAGTGGGGTTATTGGCAAGCCTCGACCATCTTCAAAGGTGAGCCACTCTTTCCTTATTAATCATCTGTATACCAACTACTTAAGCCCATCAAAAATATACCATCTTTGGCACTATTTCTTTTGGGTGCTATTCTTGGTTATTTGCCCTACAATTGGCAAGCCAGGCAGGCTTAAAAAATATATATATACGTATACAATAATTAACCATGTCCTTCATTTGGACCGTTTTCAAATGGGGCAAGGGGGAGAACGTTACTCCCCCAGACCAAACAATTCCTGGTCAAATTCCGGGGTTTATGGGGTCATCCTATTATGGTCTTGCCGCCGTTATTGAAAAATGGGGACCCCTGTGGGTTACAGGGAGTGTTCCTCCCTCTCCAGCCTGGCTGACAGATTATTTTCAAGTTCTATGTAAGGACATACTAGTTACAGAAGAACGTCGGCTAGCTGCTTCTGCTGTGGCTTGGCCTCTAATAATGGCATTACATAAACTGGAAATAACAAATACAAACATAGAATCTGAAAATCAATTGTTAAGAGATTGAATTGAAAAGTTGGAACAACAGTAGGGTACGTTAGTAACCAAAAAACCTGGACTAGATGTGCCAACAAGACAAGTATGTAGCGTATCAGTGGAGGACAGCCAGGTCCCTGAAGTAGAGAACCTGGATGTTTCAGAAAACAAGATTTCTAAATCTGATTTTGAAGCTTCATCTATGGAGGATCCATTTGAGATCCGACCAATCATAACTCAAAAAACAAAGAAAATGCAAGATAGACCAGCGGGAGTGCCTCCTGCCCCCTGCTGAAACAAGCTTGCATGTGACAGCTTGCCCGTATACAGCAAATGAGTTGATGGACCTAGTACAGCGCTTCCATCAAAAACCTAGAGAAAGCGTACCATCATGGCCCCTAAGGTTATGAGATGTAGGAGCTGAAAGCGTATTAGTCAGTGGGACAAAGATGTCGAAATTAGCATCTATAACTATACACCCAGCCCTGAGGCAAAGATTATATGCCGCCATCCACTATACTAATGAGAATCATTCTGTTATAGATTGGTTGATGGCAGCATGCCGCCTAACATGGCCTAACAAATCTGACATTCCACTCAGTACCGGTTTATGGTCCTCTATGGAGGACTTCCATACATACATCCGGGAACTGGGTATGAGAGAGGCTATGTATTCAGAGACCTTTGAAAGTCCTGATACGGAGAAATTTACAGCAGGTATGTGAGACCTAATACAGTCTGGGACTACAGTTGGGAGCAAGGAATCCCTGTTAGTGCGGTACTGCCGTCTGTGCACCGTTTTTGTAGCAATCGGTACCTGTTGCTCTTCCACTTGTAGCAACCCCACAACAGACGGATCTTCTGACAGGCCAGGCAAAGCAGACAGCTGCTTAATGTTATCTGCATCCACAGCAGCTATTCCAAAAGCCCATCGATACACTTTGGGATCCTTAAAATATCCCCTTTTGAGATAATCAATACCAAGTATACATGGAGCCCCTGGGTCAGTCACAATAGGATGTTTTTGCCAGTCATTACCAGTGAGGCTAATTTCAGCTTCCAACTTGGTCAGCTCTTGGGAACCCCCAGTCACCCCAGAAATATAGATTAATTCTGTCCCTTGGTGACTCGAAGGCATTAGAGTGCATTGTGCACCAGTGTCCACCAATGCCTTATATTTTTGTGGTTCTGATGTGCCAGGCCATCGAATCCACACAGTCCAATACACTCTATTATCCCTTCCCCCCCCCTGGCTGGGGGCAGGGCCCCTCTATTGTGGCTGGTAGGTACCTCACCCAGTTCTGAAGAAGTACTGTTCAGACAGGAGGACGTCTCGCTCAGACTGGAGGGTGTCTCTTTCAGGTTGGAGGGCGCCTTGTTCAGACTGGAGACCATCTTGTTGAGACTGAGGGTTATGGAGTTCAGGCATCTCGCTCAGTTTGGAGGGCATCTCTTTCAGGCTGGAGGGCGTTTTTCTCAAACTGAAAAGCGACTTGCTTGGTCTGGAGGGTGACTCGATCAGACTGGAGGCTGTCTAAATTGGTCAGGAGAGTCTGACTTTCAGCTAAAAGACTCTCTTTCTGGATCTGGACACTATCCCTTTCAGTTTGGAGACTCTCTTGCTCTATTTCAGAAACACTATGCCTCTCTGGGATAGTACTGAGTAAGGTCTGACTGGCATAAGCCAGACCCCAAATAATTTGGGCCTAATAATATCTGCTCAAGTTCTCAGGATCTTGCAGGTGCTCAGGGAAAAGGTCCCAGTATGTTTTGAGCATTAAAAGGGAAAAAACAATGAAATGCAGCCCCTTTAAGAGCAGTTTAAAAAGCGAGAGCATTTTTTTTCTTTTTTACTAAAACAAGCTAGCAGCACCCAAAAAAAGTTTACAAATATCCCAGAACAACTGGCAGTACGCCCAGACTTCAAGGTCGTGTTATGCCGTACAGTACCTGCAGTACAGATAAGCTTGCTAGCAAGAAACAGAGATTCACTCTAAGAGTATGTCTCTGCCCGGCTAAGGCAGCTGGTCGTGCCCCACGTTGGGCGCCAAAAATGTCAACGGTTTACCGGGCTGGATTGGCCCGGTTCCGTGACGATTGGTGTGGGGGACCCGCAGACCCACACCCCAGGAAAGGGGAAGGGGGAAAGGGAAAAGGAAAAAGGGAGATGGGCCTAGAAACAAAACAGCGGCAACGATCTGAGGAGGAAAGCTAATTTACTAAATAAGATATCAGAAAGCAAAATAACACAATATAATTGGAATTGAAGCTAATAAATCAAAGAAAATGAGCAAGAGAGAGTGTCCGATTAACCGAAGGCCTTAACGCTAACGCTGAAGGCGATATGGCAGCGAGCACCCACTGCTGAGTCGATCCCGAAGGAAAGAGAGTGTCCCGTGACCGCAGAGAGTTTTCATCTTTTCCCTCTGAGCGGAAAATATGTAAAAATGCAAAGCCTCGCGAAGTCCTCTGGGGAATGTAGTTCTCCTATTCTGAGACAGGTATACCCGGAAATATCAATGATCTATGGAGTTGGAGTATTAACTCTTTAACTCTTAATGTTTAACTCTACATGTTGTTGTGATGTGGAATACCAATACCAAAAATCATAAAACCATGACAACGCAGCACGATCAACTCAGCTATTTCTTATTTATTGCTGCAGCAGAAACCTGGAAAGCCACAGCTGACCGCGGCAGCTGTTGTCCAGGTGTGACACATGGTCCCTGTAGGTGACTGCTACGATTCCCTGTAGGATGGGGGCAGTGGCTGGTAGGGCTGGGGGCTTCTCGCACTGCTCTGCATCCCCATAGTGGGGGAGGCCGGGCTGGGGGGCCGCCAGGGCCGCGCTGTGGGCAGCCGAGCCAGGCAGCTCTGCTTCCCCATAGTGGGGGAGGCCGGGCTGGGGGGCCGCAGGGGCCGCGCTGGGGGCAGCCGAGCCGGGCAGCTCTGCTTCCCCATAGTGGGGGAGGCCGGGCTGGGGGGCCGCAGGGGCCGCGCTGGGGGCAGCCGAGCCGGGCAGCTCTGCTTCCCCATAGTGGCGGAGGCCGGGCTGGGGGGCCGCAGGGGCCGCGCTGGGGGCAGCCGAGCCGGGCAGCTCTGCTTCCCCATAGTGGCGGAGGCCGGGCTGGGGGGCCGCAGGGGCCGCGCTGGGGGCAGCTGAGCCGGGCAGCTCTGTGGCCGGGGGGGTGGGGGTGATCTTTCTGGTCTCTGCAACACACGGGCAGTACGTCCTGGCACACGTGAAGACCGCTGGTGCTCAGTGTGTCTGTCTGGTGCTTCATCTGGAGCCAGCTCTCTGTCCCAATGCAATGAGCGTTCTCGAGAAGCACACCGGGCTTTGGCAGACTCGGTGAGGCGCCTGCAGAGAGAGGAAATGCTGAGGGCACGGGAGAGCACCCCACTCTCCTTCCTTCCAGCACACCACAGAGCAGCGCTGTGATAAAGAGTGTGGTGGGATGGTGGTGGGGGAACAACTCACTGGTGTCTCTGCCTCCGCCGCCGGATGCAAATGCAGCACACAATGACCAGGAGCAGAAAAGGAACGAACACAGCAATAGCGCCTTTTAGGCAGAACATGGGCACGTCTTTCACGTGGGTGCCACTCGCGGGTTCTCCCCCACTCGCGTCTGAAAGAACAATCACAGTCAGGTAAATTGGGCAACCTCATCAGAGCTCTGACATTGACACAAAACATTCCGTTTCATTTCTGTGGCCTCCTGGAGCAAACAAAATCCCACAATGCTTCCCTGGCCTGCACAGACTGCAGGAGGAAGATCCCTATTTCTTCTCTCCTTTTGCTGAACGTGCTTCAGGCGGCTTCGTTCCCAAAGGACAAAGTTCCCAAGTCCTCGGGAAGCTGATGGGAGGGGAGTGATCTCTTAACCATTGGTCACCAAGCTCTCTGCTCAGTATTTTCCACATATGGATGTGGAACGCCAGGTTCCCAAGTCTTCTGATGCACAGACAAAAATATACCCACCAGGTGCTGTGTTCTCCCGTACATCTGTCGGTCCAAGGTGAGAAAGCCTCTGCAAATATCTTTCTCTTCCCAGTTTCCACCTCTCTCTCACAGGACCTTAATAGAACATACCACGACACATTGCATATGAACCAATGACTGAACCGAGTACTCTTTTTGGTGAAGTCCATCCAGACAGAGTACCCACCCCTGTGATACCAGCGGTACTCCAGCCCAGGAAGCAGCTGAGGGTTTGGCATGGCCCTGCCCAGAGACATTTCTGCAACCAAAGAACCATGAGAGCTTTGCATCGTGCACCACCATCTATGTACGTCACTGCGTAATGGCACAGCTGAAGAGCTCACGGTACCGGGGGACGGTGCGGGGACGGGGCACGCACACACAGCTCTGTGTTCTCACTCCTGCACGCGTGCCTGGTGGATGTGAGGGCTGTGAGCTGGCCGCTCTCAAAGGAAGTAAAAAGCCATGGCATACCCACGTCATCTCCTATAGCTTCTGTCCTGGAAGCCAGCTGGGATCCTGCATCCTGTTTACTTCCACTCATATCTGTAAAACAGAACAGAGCAGCTCCTGTCAAACATTATCATGTCAAACCATATCCGTCTCCAGATAGGAACAATGGCAGATTGATTATTCCTCAGCACTCTGCTCTCCCTTTTACACAGGAGCATCTCAGAAATTGGTGCTGGGTGTATGCAGCGGCACCGCGCTAATACACAAAAAACCACGTGCGGAACTGTCTGGAGATGGGAAGAGAACGGAGAGGGGATGGGAAAGGGAGGAAAAGAGACAGGGAAGGGAGAACCCTGGAGGCTCTGTCCCTGCACTGACTTACCCCTGGGCTCCACCTGAGGAACAGAAGCAGTGTTCAGCCACACAACTGGATCGGGAGAAACAGCGTAATCATCTGGAATCGCAAACATATTAGAGAAGTTCCCATCAAACGCTGGGATCTCTTTCTTCATCAGGGACTGCAGTTGGGTCAGGTAACGGGATGGGAGAAAGATCCAGATCAGCAGTCCCTCAGAGTGCACAGGGTGACCCACTGCCTGGCTATGGGCAGGTTGCACAGTACTCTCTCCAGGCCGCGTGCAACGCCATCACAGACCAACATTTGGCCACTCAGGCCTTTCTTACTGCAGATCTCTGATGTGCACAAAGGAAGGTGACGCCAAGGCATTGCAGGAAGACATGCCCAGCTCTTCCCATGGGCTGCGGGCCGAGGGGGACCCATGCTGGGATCAGGGTGCTGCCCATCTCCCCCTGCCCAGCACATCCACCACAGAAGGACGGCCCCAGGGCAACGTGCTGTAGGGCCGTGGGGACACTGCCCGCCTTCTTGCCCCCCGTGCCGCTCAGTTTTGCCCACCCACCTGTTCCCCGTGTTTGCCACGGAACAGCACTGACCGCGCGGCAACTTGCGGCCATCAGGAGGAGGAGCACGAGATGGGCGGGAGCCATAGCTCCCCACGCTCGTCCCACGGTGTCACCACCACCGCTGCAACCACAGTGAATGGTGCTGACGGGGCAGGCACAGAGCAACGCCCGCGGCACGGGACGGTGTCACAGAACGGCTTTGTGAGCTCAGCGCAGCACAGCAACGGCATCGGCCGCGGGGACCTCAGGGCACCCAATGGGGAGCGAGCGCTGCAACGCTCGAGCGGACCCGTGGGGAGCACGTTCCATAAAGCAGCTCTGTCCCGCTGGGAAGGCCTGGGTCCGCCCGGGCGCAGAGCTCTGCCACTTGCTGCAGGCACCGGGCAGCACCGCGGGAGCGGGCACGGCCAGACCGAGCCGCCATCCCGGCCTCGCCCCGCCACCTGCGCTTCCTGCCCGACCGCCTCTCCTGTTGGCCAGCCCTGCTCCGTCCGGCTCTCTCATGGGTTCCAACTGTTACCTATCATATGCGCGCCCACCCCCAGACTGTTCATTCATCCGGGAGAATGAACAGTTACGTTGCAAACAGTTGACGTACTGATTTAGATTTTCAGGATGTTAAATTCATTAATGTTTCAGAAAAGGCTCTGATATCCTGAAACAAATGTAGTAAAGCCAATGCAAAGCAACATTCTAGCCCAAGTCCATACTAACCAAGAAGACATTGCGAATACATTCCGGAAAATGCTTCTGATAATCAAAGCATTTCCTCTCTAGAAAGAACGTGAGAAGGATATGAAAAGTTTATAAATCTCTTGGAACAAAGATGAAACCGCTGCAGTTCAAAGAAGGAAAGACAACGAAACCAATACTGAAGAAAGGGCAGAAATTCGCATAGAACAATACCCTAAGAAGTCTATAAGACATTCCCATGTCTATCTTGCATATTTCATGCTCCGCTCAGCTAGCTCCCACCTTTATGGAAGCAGACTAAATACTCAAAGAGGTTTTGCAGGACTCTGTCTGGAAATGAAGCACTGCTTGGGACACTGCAGCAGGCTGCCACCTTGTTGTGATTTTGAAACCAAAGAGAGAAAATATGTTAATAATGATAATCTCGAGAAATGTAGGACACACATTGTCAGCATTTGATGTCGGGAGATCTTTCCTCTGGCATCAGATGCTTGACAGACTGCCTATTTGGGCAGAAAACGTCCATCTTCTCAGTTCTCTGTTTAGCACTGTAGAGTACATGCCATTTTTATTCAGCTGTTCTTCTCTACTGCATTCAAACAGATCACAGTTTTCACAACAGCTGACTTTCTGTCACCAGAAACAAAGTGTTCAGTACAAAGCAAGAGAGAAACCAGCACCTCTGCAAATTAGGAGCAAGTCTTCAGCTCAGCAGAAAACACGGAAAAATTCACTGTTGCAGGCATATCAAACAAAAATGTGTTTGTTTATTTTTTTCTCCACAGTTTGTTATAATCATCATCTCGTTCAGTTTCTATACACACTAAAGTCTGTTTGTTTTTAAATACAGTCACGTGTAGAAAGGCAGCACAGAGTCTGTAAATGGAACAGGAAGGAAATGCAATGCTAGTGGACTCTGAATAAGATGCAGTTTGGATCATGTGTAAAGCTTGAGTGGGCAGAAGGACAATCAGAGACAGCATCTTCTGTTTGGATTCACGGAAACACCGTCTAACTGGGGGCTTCTATTTGAGGAGAGGATGTCTTCTTAAGTTCTGTGTTTCTTCCCAGGACTTCTATCAATAGTAGCAATGGTGCTTTTTCTTGTATGAGACTTGTGATGTGTAAAGGCCATTATAAAAGCTTCCATCCTTTTCACAGAAACCACTCAACACCCAGACCGAAATTCAGGGAGCATGACTACGAGCAGTTGTCATATGGGTGAGACCTAAGGGTTCAGCAGCATCAGCTATGGGGGTGGGTATGTGTGTCCATGTTGGAAGAGGTACAGCATGAGATGACATTATGAGAACAACAGATGTGCTTGCTGTTGTGAACTGTTTCCAACCAGCACAATGCTGGGTCAGTACTCCAGCTCCACTGCTAGAGGAGGTTCTTCTGGCTGCTCGAAAGATCATTACTAATCTAAGCGGGTCATTCTACCTCCCTATTTCAACACTGTTAGTTGACAGCTTCCTTTAAAGAGTGCATTTTCCTTTTGGGTGGGCTAACTCCAATAAGGCACTGATCTAATTTGATCCTTATTTCATTACGAGATATGTCATCTCCAGCTTTGAAAAAGGTATTCAGGAGAAGAGAACATGAACCTGTCATAATTAATATGCAACACTGGTTGCCACACGGGGAGCAGGCACAGTTATAACAACTTGGAGTCAATAATTCATAAACTATAATGCATTATTAATCAATTATTGAGACCTGAATTACATTTAATGAGATTACGCTGATTGGAGCACTAAACTGTTTGAATCTTATTGATGTAATCAGTGTGCTTAATTAAACTGTGTACATTTTCCACATGATCGTTGTTTCCTAGTATCCTGCACAAGCGGCCTTTGCAATTCACATCCTCTGCTGTTCTTTGCTGAGGAATTATTCTTTACTGTAAATTACATTTAAATGCAAAGAGGCCTGCTTCCTTCTGAGAAAAGATGAAAGCTGCAAAGCAACCACCAAGGAATTCTACGAGCAAACTGAGAAACGTCAGAACGTTTCCCCCAACAGCTGTATCTTTTTCATGCTGTATGCTGAGACCAAGTTAAGTACACCTCATTAGTCTCACTTAACCCCTCACTCCAGTTCTGGGAGCACTGGGAGATTCAAAGGGCACAAGCATCCTTCACTTCCTTATTCCAAAAATATTACTCTTTCCATTATTAGAAACATGCTCAGGTAGAAAATGCATTTCAACTCCCAAAAAGATTACATTTAAACTTAAGGAGGTGTCATTGTCTCTTTATAATAATTTCCATAATGGCTTCTGCAGCCTTACATAAAGAGGACAAGCAATGCCTAAAGAGTAACTCCAAGTGACAGCTGTTACAGATGTAAATCCACTTGCCAGGGAGGGGGGGGCAACCCGCACAGGCTCTGAGCACATCTGTGCTCCCTGAAGCACCGCCGGAAGCACCACCGAGAGGGAGAGAGAGAGAGGTCGGGTGGACCTGGGCTCCTCCGCTCCGCTCACTCAGATGCTCATTCACTGGTTCAGGCTGTGACCAGGCAATCCCACTACAAGAGCACATTTCCCCTGCAAGTACTCTCTTACCCCTGCACATGCAAGGCCCATAAGTACGCTACCACAGTAGAATATTCTCCTTCACTAATCAAGACCTCAGATTTAGATTTACCATCTGTAGGGCAAATAACCCCCAAGAATAGCACTCAAAAAATTAGTGCGGAAGATGGCATAACTTTGCTAGGCTTAAGTAGACAGAATGCAAACAAACAGTAAAAAGAGAGTGGCTCACCTTGATGATGGTCAAGGCTCGCTGATAGCTCCGCTCGGGAGGGATCACCAACCAGAGACCCTTCCCTGGTGGTGGTCAGCCCTTAAATGGGGTCTGGGAGAGGTGGAGCCAGACTCCACCCCTGCCAATCACACAGGTACATTACCTTCACCTGTGCCCCTGTGGCTGACTCAGTGCTTGCCTCAGGTGACCCACCAGTGGGTCAGGCCGTGATTCAACAGTTCCCATACACCATCTCATTTAAAAGCATTCTAGAAATAAAGAATTTCAACTCAGCACACTTTTCGTTAGTAAGATCTTAATTAGAATTCTTGGAAGGAGAGTTAATCTGACTGTACCATCTGTAACATAACACTCTCACTGACACACACCATGACTAAGAAATACAATTCGTCTTAAAGACTACTATCAATTAATTTTTGATATGTCACAACACTGACTGGCCTTCACAAATTTACTCACGCTCCTGAATTAAATGTGCCCGTTGTGGCTGAAGGTCACAGATGACTGAATCAATATTGTTCAAGATTTCATCAGTGCAAGGCATTACATACAGGTGTTATACAGCAAGTAGGGGAAACTAAATCCTCTCTGCCTATGACATAATAGCGACACATTTCACTTCTGTAGGCAACGCCTTCTTCCCATGCCAAATTTTCTCTCCAAAATTTTCACAGTGAAAAGGCTGTATGGATTCAGGCCTTTTTTGTGACTGAGGAATTCATCAGCCTAAAATTCAGAATATTACATTTCCCATTAAATTATTCTCACCAATTTGTTTGCTATGCAGGGCAGCTTACTGAAGAACATAGAGCAGTATCTTTTTAAGCTCAATTTCTTGAGCATGAACTACAAAGGTCAACAAAACTGTTAGTCTTGTACCACGATACCTTAATTACTGTTACAAGGAATCTTTTTTCATCTTCTTCATGCATCACCCACTGATTGAGCCTACTGCCCAACAGAGCATATTCAAATTTTTCCACGAGCAGTCTGTCCCATTCACTTGATTGTGAAGCTTCTCAGTCATTATTCGTTCTGTGTCTGCACAGTCCAGATGCGTAAGATACACTGAAAGACAATTAACAATAACATTAAGCAGGCATATTTTTTTAAACAACTGGATCGCATCCCTAGTAAGTTGAATTCTTCTAAGAAAGACAAAATCAAAATGCCAAATGCAATGGTTCTTTTCTGAACTTGTGACAGAGCAAGCTAAAGATTTAAACCCAGATCTGCTAGGATTGTATGACACGAGAGAGAATGATCTTGTGTATCAGACAAATCAGTAAAGTTACTAAGTTAAATTATTAATAAAATGTGTACATATTCATGAGCTATTGGAAATACGGATCTGGTTAGCTCTGAGGGACATCACACTGCATTTAACAATTTTCCTCTTTTCATTATTTCAGTGTCATTACCTCTGTTGGTTTTAGCAAGCCACCGTTACAATGGAGATGGTTCTCCTGAACTACACCAGGTGAGAAGTTTCAGCTTTAACAACTCAGACAATTCCATCAGCCCCTGAAATGATTGGGCCTGCTAATGTAAGTAAAATTCAAAATCTCACCAAACTGAGAGCAGCATAAAGGTCAGATTCAGCAATGGATTTTTACAGTGCCACTTTTACTGCCACTCCATACACTGTATCTGGAAACGTTACTAAGGCTGAGAATATGCTGAGGCAGTTTCAATACAGTAAGGAGAAGTTTTAATATTAAAAATATATATATCAGAAGAAATCGACTGCTAACTATGCTTCACAAGTAAAACAGTGAGAATACACAAGTATAGCAGTGAGAATGAAAAAACATGCGTTTTACATTCATAAAGCTATTAACAAACACTCAGTGTTCCCTTCCAGTGTTTGCATTTAAAAAGAAAATGTTCTCACTGAAGTCTAATGAACTGACCCTACAGCTGAAATATGCGATGACTTTCAAATTGACCTTCTCCCCTGCCATCCATATAATCCTGCTACATGCATGCTACTGGTGCAGCCGCACAGACCTACAGGACAACAGTTCTAGCCACTTACCCAATGTTTCTCTCATATTTCTATATAAGTTTATGGAATCTGTATCCTTCATGAATTCTCGTACTACTTCCCCTTGATCATTTTACACCACGAGCACTTCTTCAGGTTTAGCTAACCATCAGCAATCGAACCTGCACGTTACAAAGGGAAGTTCCAACTGAACTGCACCGTAACGTGAAAATAAAGGTATGTGTCCTGCACTTCCTCAGGCCATCTCATACACAAGCAAATGGGAAGGACAAATTCTGAAGGGACATGCTAACTAAAAACCCATTAAGAGTACAGCTGATTTCTATCTCTACAAGAATAAGAGTTATTTAAAAGAATATCATACCTCCTATTTAAAAAAGCATCATACCTTCTAGAGCTTCAGAAGATGTATGTATTAAAGATCTTTTAAATACAAGCACGTTTTTTCCTCAAACATCTGTCGTTTTAATTTTCACTGTAGCTCTTATACGACTGTGTCATTAACAATGCATCTGTTTTTAATACTACGGTCAATTGTCTTGTTTTTTAAGTCTCATTCCTGAGCAGAAAACACTACTCCTCCAGACTAAGTAATCGAATAAAAATATCAAGTTATCTTTCTTCTCTGAACAGAAGTCAGCTACATTTGCATGAACCCCAGTATGATCCACACTGGAAACCATTACTTACAGAAACTGGTAGCAAGATTTAGCAAATCTACTACACAAATCCCATACAACAATTCTATTACAAAGTTACAATGAAGCTTCTGAGCCGGTCACATGGAAGAAAATAGGTTTAGTATGTTTAAATAAACCATACAAATATACATTCTTTTATTGTATGTTTATATGCAGGAATATTAATAGTGCGCTGAATCAACCAACAACTACCCAAAGCAAGGGAAGTTTTCTGAAGTCATCCTCTACACAGAGAAGCCTCTGAATTTAGGAACAGTGTCTAAACTTGCACAGTATTTTTACTTAAGCATGGATTACCTTGGATAATACAGGCAAATAAAGCTGTCTCCTTGGAGGAACATCAAAGTGTCGACTTCCAGAAAGCAATGGAGAAGCAGATGATGAGAACGGACTTTCCCTGTAGAGCTCAGCAGTAAATGATTCCAATATTCAAGACAAATCTTGAAAATTTCAGTTTCTTCTACTTCTGATACCAATAACATATAATGAAGAGCCTGGAAAAAGTGTTTCAAGCATATATTTACTAATTACTCTGAACACAGAAGTAGATTAAAAGCATATCACTTCAAGTTTTCTTATCCTAATTCCGATAAAAAGCTGAATTAGAGTAAAATTTATTAACAAGATACAGTAACACTGCAGTGACGTTTACTTACTAGTCAAAGTTATGACCAATGGAGCAACTAAACAAAGCACAGCACCATGTCAGCTGATGTCATTTTGAAAGTGAGCACCTTAAATGCTCATTTTTAGGACTGCTATTCTCAATACTTACTGCTGCTCTGCTTTCCAAATCCTCTGGGAATCTGGAAGAAAACCTTCAAAAAACACACTGCTTATCTGCATTCAATGCAAGACACCTACAAGAACATTTTCACCGTTACCAACAAAACAGCCACCATGTAAACTGAAAAGTTCTGAGCCTACCAGTGAACCAAACAGAAGGGAGCAATTTATAAAGTAGATTTTGTTTTCATAGCTAAGACACTCAGCAATTCAAAGCATTTCAGGCAGAAGTCTGATTCGACATCTCTAGCTAAGATCCCTCCCTGACAGAGGGATTCAAAACCACCTTAACATTATTCCCACACACATCCATTTTTGTCAGCAGTTTCACTTTAAATAACTTATCTAGCTTCTTTCACTAGTCTAGAAGACTCCAATGAATCCACAAAGCAATTTCAGAAGATCAGCTACATCCAGAGTAGGAATAACCAGATTAGAACTGCACAGCTACTTTTAGAAGGCTTTTTACCCACACTATGATCTGTTATACTGTAAGTTACAACAGTGAAATCTGCAGCAATTTTAAGCCACTCTAAAAAATTTTGTGGAACATTTCAACATCCTAAACTGTTCACAACTGAGTTTTGCAGATATCCAATTAAAGATGTCAATTTAAACTATCTTAATGTAATATTCTTGTCTGCTGGACACGACAGGAGGCAAGATTTGAAGACTGTGCTCCAACCTGCATAAACACAGGACATTCAAATTCATATTCTTAATAATGTCTCAACACAAGTTGAAACAAGCTTTCTTGATTTACAATTATTTTGCAGAAGTTCCTAATTCTGAGGTAAAGAATTACTCATAAAAGCTTTTTGCTTGCCTTTTGTTTGTTTGTTTTTTAAATAGAGCAAGAAACAATCAATCAATCTGTTTTCTAAATGAGCTACTTGCAAATATGTATATATATATATATATAATTTTTTTTTTTCTGGTAAAGGGCTACCAGGAGAAGAAACGCGTTGCAAGCATCAGACGGAAAGAGACTAGAATCCAGATACCTTACAAGTACTGTACCTACAAGATAGACCCAGCCAATGAAAACTGGTCTCCAGGCTTATAGTATGATTTTTGTTGTTGTTGTTTTGTTTTGTTTTGTTTTTGAGTCTGCCTCAGACTAGTTCCTCAACCTATGGCCTCCACACCTGCAGATGGCTCAACTCTGGGACACCACAAAGACTGCTACAAGGGCCTATAGAGACAGTTTCATCCCCTAGGAGCTCAGGGATAGGAGAGAAAGGTCACCAAGTGGAATGTAGGTCCCCCACCAAGACCCTTAACACTATATAAAGCGTTAAGTAGCACTTCCGAGAGCTCCAGCATTAAAGGCCATGCTTATGACACTGAAACTAAACACAGACCACAAGGACAATACTCTAAGCATATTCAGTCAAAATCTGGGAAATGCCAATTTAGGCAAGAAGCTACACCAGGGCAGAAAAGCTGGAGAATGGCATGTGCTGTACGCTAGAAACCAAGCTTGGATGTTGAATAAAAATCACAGCAGCAACTGCCTGTATGTCCGAGTTAGACCAAAATATTGAGTTTTGGTATCCATGGAAAAAAGGTGACACGGCAATTCTCTGAATGCATTTTAAAGCTGTATTTACACATTAAAGGAAAGACAAGTGTATGGGAACTGTTGAATCACGGCCTGAACCACTGATTGATCACCTGAGGTGAGCACTGAGTCAGCCGCAGGGGCACAGGTGAAGGCAATGTACCTGTGTGATTGGAAGGGGTGGAGTCTGGCTCCACCTCTCCCAGACCCCATTTAAGGGCTGACCACCACCAGGGAAGGATCTCTGGTTGGAGATCCCTCCTGAGTGGGGTTATTGGCAAGCCTCGACCATCTTCAAAGGTGAGCCACTCTTTCCTTATTAATCATCTGTATACCATCTACTTAAGCCCATCAAAAATATACCATCTTTGGCACTATTTCTTTTGGGTGCTATTCTTGGTTATTTGCCCTACAATTGGCAAGCCAGGCAGGCTTAAAAAATATATATATACGTATACAATAATTAACCATGTCCTTCATTTGGAACGTTTTCAAATGGGGCAAGGGGGAGAACGTTACTCCCCCAGACCAAACAATTCCTGGTCAAATTCCGGGGTTTATGGGGTCATCCTATTATGGTCTTGCCGCCGTTATTGAAAAATGGGGACCCCTGTGGGTTACAGGGAGTGTTCCTCCCTCTCCAGCCTGGCTGACAGATTATTTTCAAGTTCTATGTAAGGACATACTAGTTACAGAAGAACGTCGGCTAGCTGCTTCTGCTGTGGCTTGGCCTCTAATAATGGCATTACATAAACTGGAAATAACAAATACAAACATAGAATCTGAAAATCAATTGTTAAGAGATTGAATTGAAAAGTTGGAACAACAGTAGGGTACGTTAGTAACCAAAAAACCTGGACTAGATGTGCCAACAAGACAAGTATGTAGCGTATCAGTGGAGGACAGCCAGGTCCCTGAAGTAGAGAACCTGGATGTTTCAGAAAACAAGATTTCTAAATCGGATTTTGAAGCTTCATCTATGGAGGATCCATTTGAGATCCGACCAATCATAACTCAAAAAACAAAGAAAATGCAAGATAGACCAGCGGGAGTGCCTCCTGCCCCCTGCTGAAACAAGCTTGCATGTGACAGCTTGCCCGTATACAGCAAATGAGTTGATGGACCTAGTACAGCGCTTCCATCAAAAACCTAGAGAAAGCGTACCATCATGGCCCCTAAGGTTATGAGATGTAGGAGCTGAAAGCGTATTAGTCAGTGGGACAAAGATGTCGAAATTAGCATCTATAACTATACACCCAGCCCTGAGGCAAAGATTATATACCGCCATCCACTATACTAATGAGAATCATTCTGTTATAGATTGGTTGATGGCAGCATGCCGCCTAACATGGCCTAACAAATCTGACATTCCACTCAGTACCGGTTTATGGTCCTCTATGGAGGACTTCCATACATACATCCGGGAACTGGGTATGAGAGAGGCTATGTATTCAGAGACCTTTGAAAGTCCTGATACGGAGAAATTTACAGCAGGTATGTGAGACCTAATACAGTCTACAGCAGGCCCCCTCTCACCTTTATGGGACTTTGGTCTCATACTAAACCTCTTGGTGGCTTCGGAGGCTATTGTCCAACAGGCAGCCCAGTTGGGGGCAGACCTTGGGGAAACAGAGCGCATAAGAACTAGGCGCAATGTCCATATGGTAGAAGAAGCTGCGGCCTTCCCAATTAAAACTAAGAAGCCTGTCCCACGGATACCCTGACCAGGCCCCATATGGGAATCCCGGAAGACCATGTTCAATGATCTTATACGGGCCGGGGTTGCCTTTGCTAAAGTCGATGGGCAACCCAACCATGTTTTGTTACAGCTCTGGAAACAACTTAGAAATGATCAAAAATTTCAGAGTACTCCCAGAAAATCGGGAGTACGAATATTACATGCAGCACTAACAACAACCTGGAATGTGGCTGGCTTTATAGTCCCAAATAGAAGGAAGAAACATCCACAGGTGTTGCGGGCTACAGTGCCTGAGCCACCTGCAGTAAAAGACTTAGATTTAGCAAACTTCATGGAGTAACGAAGGACACTGGCCCCCTTAGGGCCTCCAGATGTGACCGGAGGCCCTATGTAGAATTAGAGATATTTTGGTCGGAGAAGAATGTTCAAAAGTTGATGGCTCTAGTAGACACTGGTGCAAAACATCAATTATATATGGAGACCCAACAAAGTTTAAGGGCAGTAGAGTGATGATTGGTGGGTTTGGGGGACAGACCATTCCAGTCACCCAAACATAGCTGAAAATGGGGGCTGGGCGTCTCCCACCCCGGGAGTATAAAGTGTTGATTGTCCCAATCCCAGAATACACCTTGGGCATAGACATTTTATGGGGTCTGGCTCTCCAGATGACTGTGGGAGAGTTCAGACTTCGGCAGAGGTACATTAGTATCCGGGCGATACAGACAGTATTGAGGGGCCATGCGAAACATGAGCCCATTTGTTTCCAAAACCATGCCGGATGACTAATCTAAGACAGTATAGACTCCCAGGGAGGCAGGAAGAAATACCAGAAACGGTGCAGGAACTAGAAAAAGTAGGTATTATAAGACCTGCACATCGTCCATATAATTCCCCCATATGGCCAGTGCGGAAGTCGGATGGAACATGGACAATGACAGTAGATTATAGGGAATTAAATATGGTCACGCTGCCCATCCATGCGGCTGTACCCAATCTTGCTTCCCTAATGGACACACTCAGTAGGGAAATTAAGACCTACCATTGTGTCCTGGATTTGGCACATGCATTTTTTTTAGTATTCCGATCGCCAAAGAATCGCAAGAGCAATTTGCGTTCACATGGGGAGGCAGGCAGTGGACCTTTCAGGTCCTGCCACAGGGGTACGTGCACTCACCAACGTACTGTCATAACTTGGTGGTGCATGACCTAGCTAATTGGAGGAAACCTAATAACAATGTCAACCTATACCACTACATTGATGATCTCCTGTTAACATCCGACTCACTGGAAGCAGAGGAGAGGCAGCAGATTCATTAACTGCCTACCTAAATGAAAGAGGATGGGCTATCAATCCTCAAAAGGTGCAAGGTCCAGGCCTGTCCGTAAAATTTCTGGGGGTAGTCTGGTCAGGAAAGACCAAAGTGCTACCCAGTGCCATCATAGGTAAGGTTCAGGCATTTCCAGTCCCTACAACACCAAAGCAGCTGCAGGAATTTCTAGGTATATTGGGATACTGGCGTTCCTTTATACCTCATTTGGCGCAGCTGCTGAGACCTTTGTATAGACTCACAAAAAAGTGGCCAATCATGGGATTGGGGGAGAACAGAACAGGATGCTTTCCAGCAAGCAAAACAGGCGGTGAAACAAGCCCAGGCATTGGGTATATTTGATCCTACCCTCCCAGCTGAATTGGATGTTCATGTTTCTCAGGATGGCTTTGGCTGGGGCCTGTGGCAATGTCACAGTTCTGTATGGATCCCCATTGGATTTTGGTCTCAGGTTTAGCATGGAGCAGAAGAGAAAAACAGTTATTGGCTGCCTATATTGCATTACAAGCAGTAGAGCCAATAACCCAGACGGCCGAAGTTGTAGTTAAGACCACTCTTCCAATTCAGGGGTGGGTAAGAGATCTGACCCACCTTCCTAAGACAGGGGTGGCCCAGGCACAGATGGTGGCACGATGGGTCGCCTATCTCAGCCAGAGGAGTAGTCTGTCTTCCTCACTGTTGAAAGAAGAACTCCAAAAGATTCTAGGCCCAGTGACGTATCCCAGTGATGCACCAAAACAAACCTTGGTTGCTCCACCACAAAAGAGTCCCGTTCAGGAAGGAAAATATCCCATTCCTGAAGATGCCTGGTACACGGATGGGTCCAGCAAGGGCAACCCAAGTAAGTGGAGAGCAGTAGCATACCATCCCGCTACAGATACAATATGGTCTGAAGAAGGGGATGGTCAAAGCAGCCAGTGGGCAGAGCTGCGGGCTGTGTGGATGGTTATAACCAAAGAACCTGGTGACGGTATCCTGAATATCTGCACAGATAGTTGGGCTGTGTACCGGGGGCTCACTCTTTGGATCGCACAGTGGGCTACCCAGGACTGGACTATCCACTCCCAACCAATCTGGGGCAAAGATATGTGGTTAGACATATGGAATACAGTCAAACACAGAACTGTACGTGTCTACCATGTTTCTGGTCACCGACCCCTACAGTCACCAGGAAATGATGAAGCTGACACACTGGCCCGAGTTAGATGGGTTGAGAACTCACCATCTGAGAACATTGCCTACTGGTTACATCAAAAGCTGCGGCATGCTGGACAGAAGACCATGTGGGCAGCTGCTAAAGCATGGGGACTGCCCGTACAATTATCGGACGTAGCTCAAGCATGCCGAGACTGTGATGCCTGCTCCAGAATGAGACCGAGGTCATTGCCTGAAACAACAGCCCATCTTACTAGAGGACACAATCCTCTACAGTGATGGCAGGTTGATTATATTGGGCCCCTCCCTCGATCTGAGGGGGCGAGATATGCCCTAACCTGTGTTGACACCGCGAGTGGGCTAATGCAGGCCTACCCAGTACCAAAAGCCAACCAGGCATATACCATCAAGGCGCTCACAAGATTGATGGCTGCCTACGGGACACCACAAGTCACTGAGAGCGACCAAGGGACTCATTTCATGGGTGCAGTGATACAACGCTGGGCAGAAGAGAACAACATCTAGTGGCGATTCCACCTGCCATACAATCCAACAGGGGCAGGCCTGATCGAGCGTTATAATGGTATTCTCAAGGCTGCCCTGAAGACAGGCTCTCAGTCTCTGCAGGGGTGGACGAAGAGACTCCGTGAAACCGTGCGAGACCTGAATGAAAGGCCTAGAGATGGCAGACCCAGTGCCTTGAAAATGTTGCAAACAACATGGGCCTCCCTGCTTAGGATCCAAATTACAGGTACAGATAATGAGGTAAGACCTCAGACCGGCCGTGAGAACAGTCTTCTGCTCCCTGCCCCTGAGAACCTGAAACCAGGCACCAATAAAATAAGATGGCCTTGGAAGGTGCAGGTAGGACCACGATGGTGTGGCCTACTTGCACCTTGGGGGAGATTATTGGAGGTGGGGGGTTCGCTAGTCCCTCCGGTAATTGGTACATGGCCTACTGATGTCGTGGTCAACACTCCAGTCTTTATTGCTAAAGGAACCCCTATCATGTCTCTGTGGCAGATCAGGACACCCCCTTTGGTGCCTCATATAATCGTGCAGCCACAGACATCTGGCCAAAGGGTTTGGTACAGGCGGCCAGGGCATGCCCCTGTACAAGCTGAAGTGTTGACCCAAGACAGGAATACGGCCTGTATCTTACCCTGGAGGGTGGACCTCCCCCTCTTGGTACCTTTGAAACACCTATATTACTCCCTGTGAGTCTATGAGTCACCGGAGGGAACCAAATGATTCTGCAGTGTTCCGGAGTTGCTATCAGATCACGTGCAACATCCGGTGATGGTCTACCCGGGACTGATGAAGAGTAGGACGGACCTGCACAATGTGACCGCATGCTTCCAGTACACGCCAACAAGCACTGGCCCAAGGAAGAACACGAGCCATACGCTGATCATCACTCATCCCAGATTACATCGATATGCATCGCGACAGGTTATTATGTAAAACGCCGTGATGTATTGGGTCTCTGTATTAAGGAGGGCTCACCCTATAGCTACTTAATCAGTGGTTCATGTCATGAAGGGGTGGAGTGTATGGGGACTGTTGAATCATGGCCTGAACCACTGATTGATCACCTGAGGTGAGCACTGAGTCAGCTGCAGGGGCACAAGTGAGTGTGATTGGAAGGGGTGGAGTCTGGCTCCACCTCTCCCAGACCCCATTTAAGGGCTGACCACCACCAGGGAAGGATCTCTGGTTGGAGATCCCTCCCTAGTGGAGTTATCGGCGAGCCTCGACCATCTTCAAAGGTGAGCCACTCTTTCCTTATTAATCATCTGTATATCATCTACTTCTGCCCACCAAAAATATACTGTCTTTGGCACTATTTCTTTTGGGTGCTATTCTTGGGGGTTATTTGCCCTACAACCCCTTTATCCAGTCATGGGGCACGAACTACACTCAGAAAGTGCTTGCAGGCTGGTGCAACAGATGCATGTTTGTAGTAATTTACTAAGATTAGCAAGTTTTCTGCCTAAAGATTAAGGTGCCTAAGTAGAACAAGTAGACAGTCCAATGAAAGAACATAGCAGCATGTGACAGGCAAAAATGGAATTTTAAAATGTAAAACAGAATAGAGTCTTCCATGGATGTTTATGTGCATATAAACATACATTTATTTGATCATGTTTTAGAACTGCTTACATAGTTCAACTTATTTTTAGTCTTGACAAACAATGCTTTCCATTTCAAGACTGTCTTCCCCTAGTAGCCCTGAACCTGATCAACTTGCACCCATTTTCTTCTCAGCAGAAAAATAAAAGTTGATAAAATTCTTCAAGAGGGCCTGAAGGACACATCCGTTTCCACCAACTCCCTCCCCCCCTGCCCCGCAGCAGTGTCATGTACACGATTGTTGCCCCTTCATTACTCAAAGAATCAAAGCCACCTCTTAATGTCAGAAATATCCATTAAGTTATGTGATCACAACACACTTCTTACTAGCCTCTATCATCTACCTCAACTCTTCAGGCAGCTCTTCCATTTCAAAATGAGGTAAATTGCGCAATCAATTCAAGTTTCATAATGACAAAGTCCTTATCCATTCCAACTCAAAACACTCCAGACAAGCTTTCTCTGTCCACAGGAACAGAATTTCCTTTCACACTGGAGGATTCACAAAGAATATCACTGAGTTGTAAGACCAAGAAACTTTCATTCCTGGGCAGGCTTTCACATGAGGAGAAAATCCTATTGAGACCAGAGCACGTTAATCAAATTACACCCTTCCTAAGTATCATTAAACAACCAACTCTACATTAGAGGAGGAACGCGTCTGGAAACAGGGCCAGAAAGACCTGAATACTAAAAGCCATTTGAAAGTAAAGTTAAGAATGGAGATTCACGTTTGAAGAACGTATCGTCTGAAGAGAGCTCATTTTGCTGCTTATATTTGAAATTCTTGGCTGGAATTAAAACCTCCCAATGCTGAACCAGAACCGGTAACAAAATCCTGGCTAACCTCAAGGCCCAACGAGGTATTTCATCATATCACTCCATGTACAGTTACAATAAAATATCAATAGAAAGGTTAGAAGGTTCAGGTTTCTCTTTTGACATCACTGATGCTCAGTCAGATCTAAGCATTTGGCTGCTCTTCCACTGATGTACAGGAAAAGCCAGAATTAAAGACCGTCTGACTCATTTTCCTAAAAAGAGTCAATCTTATAATTTCACTTTGGCTCGTGAAAATATTCTGGAAGACTTTACTAGAAGATACACATTTGTTGGGATTAAGAATACTTTCTTCTTCTACAATCTTCAGAAGCACAAAAGGCAGGGAAAAAAAAATAGAATGCTTAAGCTATCATCAGGTGACTACACAACTTGAGACAGTAGTTTTATAACGTAATGTATTCAGCTACTTACTGCATCTTCTCAGATGATACCAACTAGTCAAACAGTATTGCCATGCCTACTAAAGGGGAAATAAAAATATAAAATACAATCTTGAACCTTGGCAGCCATGTCTACGTCACATACGCACAGTCTGGCATCTGAAATCCACATGTGGTAACACAGCCAAGCATCCTCACCTCAGCACCACCACTTACCTGTTCTACACATTAAGTATTTTTAAACCTTGGAAGCACTTGTGTACTCTTTTTCTGGCACTTCTGCAGTCCCAAACTACAAAATAAGCCTACCTCTTCAACTCCTCCTAGTTGACCATAGCATCCTCCAACCGGCATCAATAAGCTGAGCATAACTAATTCAGCTCACTGACTCCTTACTTCCTCCTCGGCTTTGCTCCAACTGCCAAAAACTTTGAGAGAACAACTTCCAAATGCTGAGGAGTTCATACTCAGGAAAATGGAAACTCATGACATTTTTAAGTGCAAACAAAATATAACTTCAGAGTTCTCACCCATTTCTCAAAGAAGCATAACTGTGTTTGAGCCTTCAGTTTTTTTCCTAGAAGTCGGTAAGGCTGCTTCTAACAGAATGAGTGAAACCTTTTCAAGAGGTAGGCTGCATCTGCCACCTGTTTAGAGGTGAGGAAAATAATCACAACCATTGAAATCTCCTTCTTCAAAAATGTCTTTTCATTGACGTTTACTGTTATATTTCCATCAGTAAACTGGAACTTCTAATCACATCTTCACAATGATATTACAGACTCACAGCAGAACATGGAAATTCAATTAATGAGTTCAGAAACCAGTAGTTATTAAAGAAGACCAAGTTTAGAATGGTAAAGAGTTTTGAAAGGTCAAGTATTTGAGCAGTTCTACTTAGTGTTCTGGAGTGTTTCACAGCTTGACAGAAAGCTTTGTGAACATGCATTAATCCCACACCGTTCATCTCTTGCTGTTCAATACATATGGCAAGGCATCAAAGAGGAAAGAAAAAACATCACAGAATTAGATTATACCGAAGGGATCCACCAGAATCTGAGTCCAGCTGCACAAACGACCATCCAAAAATCAAACCAACTGCCTGAGAACGTAGCCCAAGCAATTACTATTCTAAAATAATTACGTCTGCTTACAAGTTCAATGAAGTCAGATTGGCATACGCTACATACAGGTGTGCCATAGTCTATAAAATAAGCAAAAATTAAGAGGATGCTGGTGGAGGTGTGCACGTAGCCCAGACTGGCTGAAGGCTGCCAAGTACAGAGAATCCAAACCTCTACTTCAAAGCCAGCAGACAGCCCCAGAACCCTCCAAATGTTAGATCCTGGTGCAACCAGGAAAAAGGGGGGGGAGGGAGGGGAGGGACAGTGCTACAAGCAGAAAACGGGGAGGGGAGGGGGACACAAAAAGAGAGTAAAAGGGGAACAGGAAAAAGAATGAACAAAGCAGATCTATGGAACTTTATACAGGACATCTCCAGACCCTTCCAGTCGCACCTAGGAAGTTCCCATACTGGGAGCTTCCAGATCCTTCAGGGACCCCCTGAGCACACCTTGAGATGCCCCGGATACCCCAAAACCACTCCAGGACATCTCCAGACCATACTGCATGGTTCCAGGTGTGAAAAGCAGGGGTAGTAGGGGGGGGAAAGAGGTAAGGGAGGCTTCTGCGGGTAGAAAGCGAGTTCAGGGGTGGAAAGGAGGGATGTCCCATGGGAGGGGGGGAAGGAGGGGCAGAAGAGCTAACTTGACCTTCTGTGAGGGGGAAGGAGAGTGTGGGAGCAGAGGGACAGGTAAAGGGGGGAAGCTGAGGGGCTGTGGGGTGCTTCAATGGGGTGGAAAGAGGGTCTCTCTGGGGACAGAGAGAGAGCAGTGGGGGAGAACAAGGGGCATTGAGAGCGGGGAAGCGGGGAAAGGGACTTGTGTGGGGAGGAAAGGGGGTCAGGGAGTAAACAAGGGAGTTGTGATGGGGGAAAAAGGGGAGAGCAGGGTCTCTTTTGGGATGAAACAGGGTGTGGTGGTGGAGAGGGGGTGACAGGGGAAAACGGGGGGTTGTGGGGGGCTTCTATGGAATGGAATAGGGACCTGGGGGCTGAGAAAGGGAACTGAAGGGAGAACTGGAGGCAGGGTTACAGGGAGGATGACTGGGATTCTGGGGGTCTGAAGAAGGAGACATGGGGGGGGTGGGGGGAGACAAGGAAAGCTAGGGGTTAGATAGAAGGGACAGAGGGGGAAGGGGAAAGAGGATCAGAATGGGGGAATACTAGGGGTGTGGGGGAGGTGGGGGGCGGGGAAGGGACCCTGGGGGACAGATTAGTGAGACCCATTGGAGGGGTGACCTCAGGGTGGGGGGAAAGGGAACGCTGGGGTCAGAATGGTGGGACTTGTGGGAACAGGAATTGGGGAGGGGATGGATAGGGGACCCTGCAGTTCACAATAGGGGGATAGGGAAGAGGGACAGTGGACCCTGGTAATCAGAACAGAGAGAGGACAGACAGGGGACAGAGTGGGGACACTCGAGGTGGGGGGGTGACATGGGAACCTGGGGGCGAGAAGGGGGAAGGCACTTAGGTGGGGGGTGGGAGAGGACTCTAGGGATCAGACAGGGGGAACTGGAGGCGAGAGGTTCTCTAGAGGTCAGATGGGAGGGGGACCAGGTAGGAAAAAAGCCCTGGAGATTACAAAAAAAGACTGGGGGGGTTGTGTACCCAGTGTGAGGAGGGCGGGGGGGTGGGCTGCGGGACGGGACGGGACGGGACGGGACGGGACGGGATAGGGCGCCTCTCCTGCCGAACAGAGACTCCACGGGGCCCCCACCCCCTTCACCCCGGCCCCCTCCCCAGTGCCCCCCCGAACACCCACGTACAGGAGCTGAGGCGGCGCTCGAAACCCCGGGATCGCCCCGCGGCGTTGCGGCAGCGCGGGACCGGAACGACAGCGGCGGGGGCGCGGGGTGATGACTTCACGGCGACACACAATGGCGGGCGCATGCGCGCTCAGGCGCCGTTGCTATGGAGACGGCGACACACTTCCGTGTTGGAGAAGACCGGGGAGGTGGGGGAGGGGTTCCGGGGGAGGGCAGAGCTCCGGGCATGGCGGCGCTGAGTGGGGCTGTGGGCTGGGACATCCACTGCAAGATGCAGTCAAACGACGGCATCTGGGAGGACACGGAGATGGGGAACAGCAGCACGGGGATCTGCACAGCACTCTGAGATCTTCAGTGAAGGATGGAGGAAAGAAATGAAAGGAAGAAAGAAAGAAAGGCAGGAAGTTAGAAATGCAAAAGCCCTGCTTGAACTTAGACTGGCTACTGCAGTAAAGGAGAACAAAAAATCCTTTTATAAATATATTAACAGTTAAAGAAGAACCAAGGAGAATTTCCCTACTTTACTTGATGCGGCAGGGAATGTAACCACAGAGGATAAGGAAAAGGCTGAGGTTCTCAATGCCTTCTTCATGTCTGTCTTTAATAGACAGACCAGTTATCCTCAGGATACTTTTCGCCCTGACCCGGAAGTCTGGGACAATGCGCATCATACACCCCCTGTGATCCCAGCAGAGACAGTCAGAGACCTGCTCCTCCGTCTGAACTGCCACAAGTCCATGGGGCCAGATGGGATCCACCCAAGGGTGCTGAGGGAGCTGGCAGAGGTGATTGCCAAGCTGCTTTCTGCCATCTATCAGCATTCCTGGTCATCTGGAGAGGTCCCACAATGTTGGAGGCTTGCCGATGTGACTCCCATCTACAAGAAAGGCTGTAAGGAAGATCCGGGGAACTACAGGCCTGTCAGCCTGACCTCGGTATCGGGGAAAGTTATGGAGCAATTGATCTTGAGGGAGATCACACGGCACGTGCGTGGCAATCAGGGGATCAGACCCAGCCAGCATGGGTTCACAAAGGGCAGGTCGTGCTTGTCCAACCTCATCTCCTTCTACGACTGGGTGACCAGACTGGTAGATGAGGGAAAGGCTGTTGATGTAGTCTACCTGGACTTCAGCAAAGCCTTTGACACGGTCTCCCACAGTATTCTCCTGGGGAAACTGTCAGCCCGTGGTGTGGACAGGTTCACTCTTCTCTGGGTTGAGAATTGGCTAGAGGGCCGTGCCCAGCGGGTAGTGGTTAATGGAGTCAAGTCCAGCTGGCGTCCTGTCACGAGTGGTGTCCCCCAGGGGTTGGTATTGGGGCCCATACTGTTTAATATCTTTATTGATGACCTGGATGAGGGGATTGAGTGTACCCTCAGTAAGTTTGTGGATGACACCAAGTTGGGAGGATGTGTCGATCTGCCTGAGGGTGGGGAGGCCCTTCAGCGGGATCTGGATAGGCTGGACAGATGGGCTGAGGTCAATGGGATGAGGTTCAATAAGGCCAAGTGCCGGGTCCTGCACTTTGGCCACAATAACCCCATGCAATGCTATAGGCTTTGGGGCAGAATGGCTTGAGGAGTGTATAGAGGAAAAGGACCCGGGGGTGTTGGTTGATGCTCGGCTCAACATGAGCCAGCAGTGTGCCCAGGTGGCCAAGAAGGCCAATGGCATCCTGGCCTGTATTAGGAATAGTGTGGCCAGCAGGAGCAGGGAGGTGATCATCCCCCTGTACTCAGCTCTGGTGCGGCCGCACCTCGAGTACTGTGTTCAGTTTTGGGCCCCTCACTACAAGAAAGACATCGAGGCCCTGGAGCGTGTTCAGAGAAGGGCAACAAAACTGGTGAGGGGTCTGGAGCACAAGTCTTACGAGGAGTGGCTGAGGGAGCTGGGATTGTTTAGTCTGGAGAAAAGGAGGCTTAGAGGAGACCTCATTGCACTCTACCACTTCCTGAAGGGAGGCTGTGGTGAGGAGGGGGTCAGCCTCTTCTCCCAGGTAACTAATGACAGGACAAGAGGGAATGGCCACAAGTTGTACAGAGGAAGATTTAGATTAGATTTGAGGAAAATTTTTTTCTCTGAGAGAGTGGTCCGGCACTGGAATGGCCTGCCTAGGGAGCTGGTTGAGACACCGTCCCTAGCGCTGTTCAAGAAGCGTTTAGATGAGGTGCTAAGGGATTTGATTTAGTAGCTTGATGGGTAGGGATGGTGGTGTGAGGATGGTTGGACTAGATGATCTTGTAGGTCCTTTCCAACCTAATGAATATATGAATCTATCTATGAATCTATGAAAGAAAAATAGAAAGGAAAAGAAGGAAAGAGAAAGAGAGAGAGAGAGAGCTTGATATTGGGGAGGTGCAGTCAGTAACTCCATGCATACAGATATGTGTGTTATGATGTATGTTAATTATTTCCATGTATATTTATGCATATATGTATATAATGTTTGTGTGTGTGATGTATGTTAATTATTGTTTGTATATATATGAAGCATGATGTAGTGATGTGGAATAAGGGGTGGAATGTTGAGGTTTTGTGATTCTTGTTATCAGTACTCCACATCATCACGCCATGTGTAAGAGAAGTAGATTGTGTTTTTGCAATGGAAATTTCCAGTATTTCTGTATGTAGCTTGTTTTCTGTTGTAGCTTGCTGAAAAAAATGGTAAATTTGAGACTGGGGAATTCCAACCCAGGGAGAATTGGCACAGGCACTGGGAAAGGTAATTAGACAGGACAGGGGAAAGTCTGGCACAGGACGGGACTGGTGAATAATTATGGAAGGTATTGTCCTCCTACCATTGTAAAAAGTACAGAACAGACCTGAATATGGGGGGGGACTGGTAACAGACATTGCATGGAAATATAATGTAGCAGTCACGTCGGAAGATTGTGAGCCTGAGATGCTCAGCCAGTGAGTGCCAGGGCAGGTTTGCCTGCATCGGACCCAGGCTATATAATGGAATGGATTGTACTGATGAGTTGTGCAATTTCTCCCTTGTCAGTAGGGGGTGTACACACATTATTGCAATAATGAATAAAATTGCTGCTGTCACTGAGATCTTTGCCTAACCCAAAATTCTTGACTTAGAGCATTTCTAACAATTAGGAGGCTGAGGGGAGACCTCGTTGCTCTCTTCAAATACCCAGAAGCTGATGGCAGTGAGAGTGGGGTTGGTCTCTTCTCACTGGTGACAGTGACAGGACAAGGGGACATGGCCTCAAGTTGCACCAGGGGAGGTCGAGGCCAGAGATCAGGAGGAACATCTTGACAGAAAGGGCTGTTAAGTACAGAATCTTAGAGAGAAGGAGGTGGCATGGGACTACACTGAAGGCCCTGCACAAGTCAAGGAGATGACATCAGTTGCCCTCTGTTGGTCCACCAGTGCCATCCCTGCTCCACAAAAGGCCACCGGGTGGGCCAGGCACCATCTGCCCTCAGTGCAGCTGTGCTGGCTGTTCCGCATCACTTCTTTATCCCTCAGGTGCCTTAATATGTCTTCCAGGAAGGTCTGCTCCATGATCTCAAGTGCTTACAAGGTTGCTGTGACCTACACACCAAGCAGGTGCAGCGTGGAAACTTCTCACTCAGAAGTGAAGCCAGTGTGAAGACACGGCGTGCTTGTTGTGAGGATTTCACTCCCTGCATCCTGTCCAGGTCTCCTCTCTAAACACAGCATCTTTCAAATGTGTTCTAGGAGAATTCACCAAAACGCGGCACGATCAACTCAGCTATTTCTTATTTATTGCTGCAGCAGAAACCTGGAAAGCCACAGCTGACCGCGGCAGCTGTTGTCCAGGTGTGACCTGGAAGCTGGAAGGACCCAAACTGCTTTCCCCAACATGTTCTTTACATGCACTGCAGGGACTTTATCTCCCTCTACAGTAGGTAGAGAGCTGGATTGGGCAGGACCATCGCGATTGATGGATCCTCGGGTGTTGACCAACCAGGTGGCTTCTGCCAAATGCTTCTCCCAATGCTTAAATGTTCCGCCACCCATTGCTTTCAACATGGTTTTTAACAACCCATTGTATTTTTCAATCTTACCAGAAGCTGGTGCGTGATAGGGGATATGATAAATCCATCCAATCCACTGGCCCCAGGGCCAAAGCACGGGCTATGTCCTGCTTGATTTGCTCAAAAGCCTGCCGGTGCTCAGGGCCCATTACAAAATCATTCTTCTTCCTCGTCAGCCGAAAGAGAGGGCTCACAACGAGACTATAGTTTGGAACATGCATTCTCCACAAGCCCACTACACCCAGAAAAGCTTGGGTCTCTGTCTTACTGGTGGGTGGAGACATGGCAGTGATTTTGTCAATCACATCTGTAGGGATGTGACGATGTCCATCTTGCCACTTTATACCTAGGAACTGGATTTCCTGTGCAGGCCCTTTCACTTTGCTTCGCTTAATAGCAAAGCCAGCTCGCAGGAGGATCTGGATTATTGTCTCTCTCGAAAACTTCCCCTGCTGTATTGCCCCACACAATAATGTCATTAATGTATTGTAAGTGCTCAGGAGCGCTGCCCTGTTCCAATGCAGTTTGGATCAACCCATGGCAAATGGTTGGGCTGTGCTTCCACCCCTGGGGCAAATGGTTCCAGGTGTACTGAACGCCCCTTCAGGTGAAGACAAACTGTGGCCTGCATTCTGTGGCCAGAGGAATTGAAAAGAAGGCATTGGCAATGTCAGTGGTGGCATACCACTTGGCTGCTTTGGACTCCAGTTCGTACTGGAGTTGAAGCATGTCCGGCACAGCAGCACTCAGGGGGGGTGTGACTTCATTCAGGCCACGGTAATCTACCGTCAGCCTCCATTCTCCACTGGCTTTACGCACTGGCCATATGGGGCTGTTAAAAGGAGAGTGAGTTTTACTGATCACTCCCTGGCTCTCTAGCTGATGGATCAGGTTATGGATGGGGAGCAAGGAATCCCTGTTAGTGCGGTACTGCCGTCTGTGCACCGTTTTTGTAGCAATCGGTACCTGTTGCTCTTCCACTTGTAGCAACCCCACAACAGACGGATCTTCTGACAGGCCAGGCAAAGCAGACAGCTGCTTAATGTTATCTGCATCCACAGCAGCTATTCCAAAAGCCCATCGATACACTTTGGGATCCTTAAAATATCCCCTTTTGAGATAATCAATACCAAGTATACATGGAGCCCCTGGGCCAGTCACAATAGGATGTTTTTGCCAGTCATTACCAGTGAGGCTAATTTCAGCTTCCAACTTGGTCAGCTCTT
The DNA here is from genome assembly GCA_036925125.1 of Oreortyx pictus. Classification (NCBI taxonomy): domain Eukaryota; kingdom Metazoa; phylum Chordata; class Aves; order Galliformes; family Odontophoridae; genus Oreortyx; species Oreortyx pictus. The sequence goes on along the minus strand of JAUPFR010000026.1, from coordinate 5,487,294 downwards.
GGGAACCCCCAGTCACCCCAGAAATATAGATTAATTCTGTCCCTTGGTGACTCGAAGGCATTAGAGTGCATTGTGCACCAGTGTCCACCAATGCCTTATATTTTTGTGGTTCTGATGTGCCAGGCCATCGAATCCACACAGTCCAATACACTCTATTATCCCTTCCCCCCCCCTGGCTGGGGGCAGGGCCCCTCTATTGTGGCTGGTAGGTACCTCACCCAGTTCTGAAGAAGTACTGTTCAGACAGGAGGACGTCTCGCTCAGACTGGAGGGTGTCTCTTTCAGGTTGGAGGGCGCCTTGTTCAGACTGGAGACCATCTTGTTGAGACTGAGGGTTATGGAGTTCAGGCATCTCGCTCAGTTTGGAGGGCATCTCTTTCAGGCTGGAGGGCGTTTTTCTCAAACTGAAAAGCGACTTGCTTGGTCTGGAGGGTGACTCGATCAGACTGGAGGCTGTCTAAATTGGTCAGGAGAGTCTGACTTTCAGCTAAAAGACTCTCTTTCTGGATCTGGACACTATCCCTTTCAGTTTGGAGACTCTCTTGCTCTATTTCAGAAACACTATGCCTCTCTGGGATAGTACTGAGTAAGGTCTGACTGGCATAAGCCAGACCCCAAATAATTTGGGCCTAATAATATCTGCTCAAGCTCTCAGGATCTTGCAGGTGCTCAGGGAAAAGGTCCCAGTATGTTTTGAGCATTAAAAGGGAAAAAACAATGAAATGCAGCCCCTTTAAGAGCAGTTTAAAAAGCGAGAGCATTTTTTTTCTTTTTTACTAAAACAAGCTAGCAGCACCCAAAAAAGTTTACAAATATCCCAGAACAACTGGCAGTACGCCCAGACTTCAAGGTCGTGTTATGCCGTACAGTACCTGCAGTACAGATAAGCTTGCTAGCAAGAAACAGAGATTCACTCTAAGAGTATGTCTCTGCCCGGCTAAGGCAGCTGGTCGTGCCCCACGTTGGGCGCCAAAAATGTCAACGGTTTACCGGGCTGGATTGGCCCGGTTCCGTGACGATTGGTGTGGGGGACCCGCAGACCCACACCCCAGGAAAGGGGAAGGGGGAAAGGGAAAAGGAAAAAGGGAGATGGGCCTAGAAACAAAACAGCGGCAACGATCTGAGGAGGAAAGCTAATTTACTAAATAAGATATCAGAAAGCAAAATAACACAATATAATTGGAATTGAAGCTAATAAATCAAAGAAAATGAGCAAGAGAGAGTGTCCGATTAACCGAAGGCCTTAACGCTAACGCTGAAGGCGATATGGCAGCGAGCACCCACTGCTGAGTCGATCCCGAAGGAAAGAGAGTGTCCCGTGACCGCAGAGAGTTTTCATCTTTTCCCTCTGAGCGGAAAATATGTAAAAATGCAAAGCCTCGCGAAGTCCTCTGGGGAATGTAGTTCTCCTATTCTGAGACAGGTATACCCGGAAATATCAATGATCTATGGAGTTGGAGTATTAACTCTTTAACTCTTAATGTTTAACTCTACATGTTGTTGTGATGTGGAATACCAATACCAAAAATCATAAAACCATGACAACGCAGCACGATCAACTCAGCTATTTCTTATTTATTGCTGCAGCAGAAACCTGGAAAGCCACAGCTGACCGCGGCAGCTGTTGTCCAGGTGTGACACATGGTCCCTGTAGGTGACTGCTACGATTCCCTGTAGGATGGGGGCAGTGGCTGGTAGGGCTGGGGGCTTCTCGCACTGCTCTGCATCCCCATAGTGGGGGAGGCCGGGCTGGGGGGCCGCCAGGGCCGCGCTGTGGGCAGCCGAGCCAGGCAGCTCTGCTTCCCCATAGTGGCGGAGGCCGGGCTGGGGGGCCGCAGGGGCCGCGCTGGGGGCAGCCGAGCCGGGCAGCTCTGCTTCCCCATAGTGGGGGAGGCCGGGCTGGGGGGCCGCAGGGGCCGTGCTGGGGGCAGCCGAGCCGGGCAGCTCTGCTTCCCCATAGTGGCGGAGGCCGGGCTGGGGGGCCGCAGGGGCCGCGCTGGGGGCAGCTGAGCCGGGCAGCTCTGTGGCCGGGGGGGTGGGGGTGATCTTTCTGGTCTCTGCAACACACGGGCAGTACGTCCTGGCACACGTGAAGACCGCTGGTGCTCAGTGTGTCTGTCTGGTGCTTCATCTGGAGCCAGCTCTCTGTCCCAATGCAATGAGCGTTCTCGAGAAGCACACCGGGCTTTGGCAGACTCGGTGAGGCGCCTGCAGAGAGAGGAAATGCTGAGGGCACGGGAGAGCACCCCACTCTCCTTCCTTCCAGCACACCACAGAGCAGCGCTGTGATAAAGAGTGTGGTGGGATGGTGGTGGGGGAACAACTCACTGGTGTCTCTGCCTCCGCCGCCGGATGCAAATGCAGCACACAATGACCAGGAGCAGAAAAGGAACGAACACAGCAATAGCGCCTTTTAGGCAGAACATGGGCACGTCTTTCACGTGGGTGCCACTCGCGGGTTCTCCCCCACTCGCGTCTGAAAGAACAATCACAGTCAGGTAAATGGGCAACCTCATCAGAGCTCTGACATTGACACAAAACATTCCGTTTCATTTCTGTGGCCTCCTGGAGCAAACAAAATCCCACAATGCTTCCCTGGCCTGCACAGACTGCAGGAGGAAGATCCCTATTTCTTCTCTCCTTTTGCTGAACGTGCTTCAGGCGGCTTCGTTCCCAAAGGACAAAGTTCCCAAGTCCTCGGGAAGCTGATGGGAGGGGAGTGATCTCTTAACCATTGGTCACCAAGCTCTCTGCTCAGTATTTTCCACATATGGATGTGGAACGCCAGGTTCCCAAGTCTTCTGATGCACAGACAAAAATATACCCACCAGGTGCTGTGTTCTCCCGTACATCTGTCGGTCCAAGGTGAGAAAGCCTCCGCAAATATCTTTCTCTTCCCAGTTTCCACCTCTCTCTCACAGGACCTTAATAGAACATACCACGACACATTGCATATGAACCAATGACTGAACCGAGTACTCTTTTTGGTGAAGTCCATCCAGACAGAGTACCCACCCCTGTGATACCAGCGGTACTCCAGCCCAGGAAGCAGCTGAGGGTTTGGCATGGCCCTGCCCAGAGACATTTCTGCAACCAAAGAACCATGAGAGCTTTGCATCGTGCACCACCATCTATGTACGTCACTGCGTAATGGCACAGCTGAAGAGCTCACGGTACCGGGGGACGGTGCGGGGACGGGGCACGCACACACAGCTCTGTGTTCTCACTCCTGCACGCGTGCCTGGTGGATGTGAGGGCTGTGAGCTGGCCGCTCTCAAAGGAAGTAAAAAGCCAAGGCATACCCACGTCATCTCCTATAGCTTCTGTCCTGGAAGCCAGCTGGGATCCTGCATCCTGTTTACTTCCACTCATATCTGTAAAACAGAACAGAGCAGCTCCTGTCAAACATTATCATGTCAAACCATATCCGTCTCCAGATAGGAACAATGGCAGATTGATTATTCCTCAGCACTCTGCTCTCCCTTTTACACAGGAGCATCTCAGAAATTGGTGCTGGGTGTATGCAGCGGCACCGCGCTAATACACAAAAAACCACGTGCGGAACTGTCTGGAGATGGGAAGAGAACGGAGAGGGGATGGGAAAGGGAGGAAAAGAGACAGGGAAGGGAGAACCCTGGAGGCTCTGTCCCTGCACTGACTTACCCCTGGGCTCCACCTGAGGAACAGAAGCAGTGTTCAGCCACACAACTGGATCGGGAGAAACAGCGTAATCATCTGGAATCGCAAACATATTAGAGAAGTTCCCATCAAACGCTGGGATCTCTTTCTTCATCAGGGACTGCAGTTGGGTCAGGTAACGGGATGGGAGAAAGATCCAGATCAGCAGTCCCTCAGAGTGCACAGGGTGACCCACTGCCTGGCTATGGGCAGGTTGCACAGTACTCTCTCCAGGCCGCGTGCAACGCCATCACAGACCAACATTTGGCCACTCAGGCCTTTCTTACTGCAGATCTCTGATGTGCACAAAGGAAGGTGACGCCAAGGCATTGCAGGAAGACATGCCCAGCTCTTCCCATGGGCTGCGGGCCGAGGGGGACCCATGCTGGGATCAGGGTGCTGCCCATCTCCCCCTGCCCAGCACATCCACCACAGAAGGACGGCCCCAGGGCAACGTGCTGTAGGGCCGTGGGGACACTGCCCGCCTTCTTGCCCCCCGTGCCGCTCAGTTTTGCCCACCCACCTGTTCCCCGTGTTTGCCACGGAACAGCACTGACCGCGCGGCAACTTGCGGCCATCAGGAGAAGGAGCACGAGATGGGCGGGAGCCATAGCTCCCCACGCTCGTCCCACGGTGTCACCACCACCGCTGCAACCACAGTGAATGGTGCTGACGGGGCAGGCACAGAGCAACGCCCGCGGCACGGGACGGTGTCACAGAACGGCTTTGTGAGCTCAGCGCAGCACAGCAACGGCATCGGCCGCGGGGACCTCAGGGCACCCAATGGGGGGCGAGCGCTGCAACGCTCGAGCGGACCCGTGGGGAGCACGTTCCATAAAGCAGCTCTGTCCCGCTGGGAAGGCCTGGGTCCGCCCGGGCGCAGAGCTCTGCCACTTGCTGCAGGCACCGGGCAGCACCGCGGGAGCGGGCACGGCCAGACCGAGCCGCCATCCCGGCCTCGCCCCGCCACCTGCGCTTCCTGCCCGACCGCCTCTCCTGTTGGCCAGCCCTGCTCCGTCCGGCTCTCTCATGGGTTCCAACTGTTACCTATCATATGCGCGCCCACCCCCAGACTGTTCATTCATCCGGGAGAATGAACAGTTACGTTGCAAACAGCTGACGTACTGATTTAGATTTTCAGGATGTTAAATTCATTAATGTTTCAGAAAAGGCTCTGATATCCTGAAACAAATGTAGTAAAGCCAATGCAAAGCAATATTCTAGCCCAAGTCCATACTAACCAAGAAGACATTGCGAATACATTCCGGAAAATGCTTCTGATAATCAAAGCATTTCCTCTCTAGAAAGAACGTGAGAAGGATATGAAAAGTTTATAAATCTCTTGGAACAAAGATGAAACCGCTGCAGTTCAAAGAAGGAAAGACAACGAAACCAATACTGAAGAAAGGGCAGAAATTCGCATAGAACAATACCCTAAGAAGTCTATAAGACATTCCCATGTCTATCTTGCATATTTCATGCTCTGCTCAGCTAGCTCCCACCTTTATGGAAGCAGACTAAATACTCAAAGAGGTTTTGCAGGACTCTGTCTGGAAATGAAGCACTGCTTGGGACACTGCAGCAGGCTGCCACCTTGTTGTGATTTTGAAACCAAAGAGAGAAAATATGTTAATAATGATAATCTCGAGAAATGTAGGACACGTAGGACACACATTGTCAGCATTTGATGTCGGGAGATCTTTCCTCTGGCATCAGATGCTTGACAGACTGCCTATTTGGGCAGAAAACGTCCATCTTCTCAGTTCTCTGTTTAGCACTGTAGAATACATGCCATTTTTATTCAGCTGTTCTTCTCTACTGCATTCAAACAGATCACAGTTTTCACAACAGCTGACTTTCTGTCACCAGAAACAAAGTGTTCAGTACAAAGCAAGAGAGAAACCAGCACCTCTGCAAATTAGGAGCAAGTCTTCAGCTCAGCAGAAAACACGGAAAAATTCACTGTTGCAGGCATATCAAACAAAAATGTGTTTATTTTTTTCTCCACAGTTTGTTATAATCATCATCTCGTTCAGTTTCTATACACACTAAAGTCTGTTTGTTTTTAAATACAGTCACGTGTAGAAAGGCAGCACAGAGTCTGTAAATGGAACAGGAAGGAAATGCAATGCTAGTGGACTCTGAATAAGATGCAGTTTGGATCATGTGTAAAGCTTGAGTGGGCAGAAGGACAATCAGAGACAGCATCTTCTGTTTGGATTCACGGAAACACCGTCTAACTGGGGGCTTCTATTTGAGGAGAGGATGTCTTCTTAAGTTCTGTGTTTCTTCCCAGGACTTCTATCAATAGTAGCAATGGTGCTTTTTCTTGTATGAGACTTGTGATGTGTAAAGGCCATTATAAAAGCTTCCATCCTTTTCACAGAAACCACTCAACACCCAGACCGAAATTCAGGGAGCATGACTACGAGCAGTTGTCATATGGGTGAGACCTAAGGGTTCAGCAGCATCAGCTATGGGGGTGGGTATGTGTGTCCATGTTGGAAGAGGTACAGCATGAGATGACATTATGAGAACAACAGATGTGCTTGCTGTTGTGAACTGTTTCCAACCAGCACAATGCTGGGTCAGTACTCCAGCTCCACTGCTAGAGGAGGTTCTTCTGGCTGCTCGAAAGATCATTACTAATCTAAGCGGGTCATTCTACCTCCCTATTTCAACACTGTTAGTTGACAGCTTCCTTTAAAGAGTGCATTTTCCTTTTGGGTGGGCTAACTCCAATAAGGCACTGATCTAATTTGATCCTTATTTCATTACGAGATATGTCATCTCCAGCTTTGAAAAAGGTATTCAGGAGAAGAGAACATGAACCTGTCATAATTAATATGCAACACTGGTTGCCACACGGGGAGCAGGCACAGTTATAACAACTTGGAGTCAATAATTCATAAACTATAATGCATTATTAATCAATTATTGAGACCTGAATTACATTTAATGAGATTACGCTGATTGGAGCACTAAACTGTTTGAATCTTATTGATGTAATCAGTGTGCTTAATTAAACTGTGTACATTTTCCACATGATCGTTGTTTCCTAGTATCCTGCACAAGCGGCCTTTGCAATTCACATCCTCTGCTGTTCTTTGCTGAGGAATTATTCTTTACTGTAAATTACATTTAAATGCAAAGAGGCCTGCTTCCTTCTGAGAAAAGATGAAAGCTGCAAAGCAACCACCAAGGAATTCTACGAGCAAACTGAGAAACGTCAGAACGTTTCCCCCAACAGCTGTATCTTTTTCATGCTGTATGCTGAGACCAAGTTAAGTACACCTCATTAGTCTCACTTAACCCCTCACTCCAGTTCTGGGAGCACTGGGAGATTCAAAGGGCACAAGCATCCTTCACTTCCTTATTCCAAAAATATTACTCTTTCCATTATTAGAAACATGCTCAGGTAGAAAATGCATTTCAACTCCCAAAAAGATTACATTTAAACTTAAGGAGGTGTCATTGTCTCTTTATAATAATTTCCATAATGGCTTCTGCAGCCTTACATAAAGAGGACAAGCAATGCCTAAAGAGTAACTCCAAGTGACAGCTGTTACAGATGTAAATCCACTTGCCACTGCCATATTTTGTTTAATTTTCCTTTCCACTGCTGTTGATTACCTAGGACGTTCAGGTTTAACTTTAAACCCCAGCACTCATCACTGTAAAGCTGCAGAAACTGCTGTAAGGGCATTCATCAGGCACGTGGGCTCAGGGAAATAGTCGTAACACACCACATACTCAGTACTATTAACAGGAGTCACCACAGTACTATCAGTCACGAAGAGCACTTTCCAATTACTTCACTTGTGATACCATGAACAATGACTGCCCCATTCCACTCTGCAGAAGTAACAAGGTCCATGTACGCTCAGTGGATGCAGGGTTGACGCCTATGGTAATATAAGATGTGTCTTCGAGCTGAGAATCCAGCAATGCTGATGGTCATCAGCCAGTGGCATCTGGCTGTATAAGCACAGAATAACAGAAACCTTTATTCCTTAAAGAATTCCTTTCTCACTGTTTCAGTTATCTTCTTGTAGTGGGCACCATTCCAGTTGATGGTACTCTATGTTACTTTAGAAATGCCCTCTCTTTTCCCTCTCTAACTGAAGAGGACAGCTAGCCCACTCCAACGCAGGGCACAGCCAAGGAAACACCTGAGGAACTCTTGTAGAGCAAACTCAAAACAGTAGGACAGAGAAAACACTCTTTCTCTGAACGCTCCTTTTGTATTCAGTATTTGCAATTCAGTCGCTCTTAACATCAGAAACACATTGATGTGCTCTACTTTCTTTACTAGAACAGAATTCAATCATCACCCATGTGTGACCAGTTAGATGTGTTACTCACACCTCTTCTTTGAAGAGTTAATCTGCCCAGTTGCTCTGCCATTCACAGCAGTAGCTTACAGCCTGCAGGAACTAGTCAGCTCTCCTTCTTGGCTCCTGCCTTCTGCAATGTACCCAAAGAACCAGTTTTCATCTTTGCCTTCCCAGTCATTTATTTTGGCTCAGAAACTCAGGATGATAGATTGGAGAAACTGCCGCTGTACCCACTTTATTTCTGATTTACTTTCATATTTATGCTGAACGCTTCAAGTTATTAGTTCTCTTCTCATCATAATTAAACACTGCTTTCCACTTGAATGAACAGAAAGAGACAAAGACTCATTCCATCATCCCTATGGGCATCTTGCAGGCATGAAGTTAAGTCTTCATGTTTTAAACATTTTAATGCCTCAGCAGTGCAATGCTACAGGTACAGATAAGCTAAAGAAAATCTTTCATTAAAGTTCAGTTCTTGTCTAAAAGGGGATCACTGTGCATTACCATGTTCATCATCTCCTGGAGATCACAGATTGAGTTCATTTAATCTTCCTGGAATGTATATATTTGTTCTTCCTACCAAACTGATAAACTCAGCTTTTGATGCAAAAGAAGAACTAGATGTGACAGATTTCTGTACCATTGGGAGTCAGTTTTGTCCATGACAAGCATACCATTTTATTACACTCTAGGCTAATGCACATCTCATTACTAAAAAATGGCACCTGCAGAAGAAATGTAGGAAATCTTGATGAGATTAGGCACTATCTGCAAATTTGCAATTGTCTGTTAAAACTGGAGCATGCAAGTCAACAACCAGGAATAATAGAGATTATTCTAATGAGCATAGGTTAATTGCAGCGATAAACTCTCTGTCAGAGAGGCTTCGTAGAATGCAGTCACATACTGCACATCTGAATGCCTAACACTGTGAATTAAGGGTTTGCAAACTATCACTAAGTGCACACACACACACACCAAGTTAACACTGCCTTCACTGGGATATGTGCAGCAAACCCAAGAAAATCAGAGCTCTGCAAGCTCATATTAATTTCACTAAACACTCAGATCTGAAGCTTTGTCATTCTCATTGCTTATGGATTCATTAGAGAACATTTCAAATGTTGATACTGAGAACCGCTCTCTCTTGCAAAGTCCCTCTCATCATGAGTGTCTAAGGCTAGACCTAATGCAGCCACGAGCAAAGCTGCTGAAGAGTAAAATGCCTTTCCAGCCATTCTTTCCATTCTCCATTTTCATTTTCAATGGCTCAAAAGTTGTGATTTGGTATCAAGGACAGACGCAGTGTGCCAGCTCACCACAATCATGGGTACTGTTGTTTTTTTGTTTCATTTTGTTTTTCATTTGTTGTTTTATTTAGATTATATTATTTATATTGGGCTTTTTTAAAATAATTCTGAGAAGAGCCACAGCCTTCTGAGGAAAAGCTCTGGACATAACACGGGAGGTCAAATCTGCAGGGTGTAACTCCATGAGAAGGAGTAAGGAGAGAAAGAGGGATGTGGAAAAGGCAGATGACAGGAAAGAAAGACAATTCCTTCATATCATCACTGGTGCACATTTCATACAGTCACATCGGGAAAATAAGAGCTTTATCTTCATCACAAGTCTCTGTGAGATACTGCTGGGACTGAGAAGCAAACACACCCTTTTTTTCTGGATGTGCAGTCTTCACATGTTGGCAAGAAGGGCAAGTTCCACCAAGACAACAAAGTAGAGCCTCCCAGTTTAAATTTGTATGTGTCTGTGGAGCTGTAAAGCTCAGCACAAACCACTGTCCTTCCTCAGAGTTTCACTTCCAGCCCTCAGAGATCAACAGACTCTGATAAAGTTTGAGCAAATGTGTTGCTCACAACTGTGCTGTTGAATGACAGAAATACAAAAAGCAGGGATGCAAAGAGTTCCTGGCTCATTTCTTTCTTTCCTCATTTCAGTTTCAGAATTGAGAATTTAATAAAAATAATTCAGTACACCGCCATCGCATAAACGCAAGACAGAAAGAGAGGAAGGAGAAAGGAGCCTAAGTGAACATCAAACCTCACAGAAACTAGGTATAATGAAGAAAAACAGCAGCCCATTTTTCTTCCCTTTAGTATGCAGTGAATGTGCAGCTCCTGCAAGCGTGCATGGCTTGTGCTTCCTATTAACAAGGTGCACATTAATAAATTTAACTCAGACAAATTTAACCATCCAAGGACCACATTAATCAAAAGCCTGACAAGACCAAACTGAAAGAGTTGAGTGAGGAAAATAAAGCACAGCTGACACAGAAGATGCCATGCCCTTACCATCCCTGGGCTGCTCCGGCTGTATCAGCTTCCCCATTACTGCAATAATTCCTTCCCACTGCACTCCTACTGGGAGTATCATGTTCTCCTCCCAACACTCTTCACCCAGTGCCTCTTTGTCAGTGATGTTTCCCACTCCTCATGCATCTGCACTGCAGGAAGATTTTGATTATTGAAGTACGATCATGTGCAACAGCTGAAGCCCTGAAGAGTTCTGTATTTTACCTGAGCCACTGGTATTACTGAAAGGAATATCTTCAGGTACAAATTAACAGATGTGCAAAGCAGAAATAATAAGTCTGATAGAAAAGTGAAATGGCGATAGTTCACAAGAACTATGAATTGGACAGACTCTAGAAACGGTAGGAAAGAACAAGGGCCATTCATTTTTATTCAATACCCATGTGCCAAGTCCACCAGTGCTACAGAATCACACTACAGCTGAAATGCATATGCATGGATACTCTTCAAAAGAATGGAAGTTACTTCTGGGAAAGTCTCCCCTCTTTGGCTCCCTCATAGCTGTTGCTTTTGAGTTATGTTTTTAGCCTGCAAAATATTGACAAACGGACCCCTCCATCAGCCAACCCACTCCACAGAGAGAAAAGCACGCGTTACAAGATGAGGAAACTAAGGAGCAACTTTTGATCAAAGCCACAGAAAGCAGCAGCACAAATCACGCTAAATGTGTCTCCAAAAGCCATAATTATCCAAGCTTAAAGAAAATAAGCATACTCGTTGTAGGGCAAATAACCAGTATGCAGTATGCACATGAGACTAACAAAATCTTAGCTATAGTGTATGAGATCTCAGAACAACCTTTACATTCCAAATGATTGTCTGAATGAGTCAGGGCTAAATTTTAGCCAGTGTTCAAGAGACAAGACATGTATGTTCCTATAACCTTGGACTTCATCTATCAAACTGTTTTTTCAGTGTCCATTCCAGTGTAAACACAGAACTGAAAATTACAGTCACCTATGTTGCAAAACAATTAACATACTGCTCTATAAAGTAAATTCAATTATTAGACCCATTTAAAGAACTTACGTAGATACAGATAACTCAATAACGTGATTAACTTATGTTTCTAATCCCAGAGAAACTTAATTGGGTATAGTTGCCACAGAGATTTCAGCTACATATCCAAACAATTAACACTGTAATAGAAAAACAGATAAATTATTATTCATAAAATAAATATAATTACTAATGGACAAAAAGTAATGGTCTGCAGAGTGCATCCAGTTCAAATATGATTCCACAACGTAGTAAATATGCCTGTAACTATTAAATATATATGATATTTTAAAACATTTCCAAACAACTAACTCCAGAAACAAGTTTATCTTTTTTCCCAAAGCATCTTACATTTAATTGAGCCCTTGGGTTCCTAATCACTTTTAATTTATTACTGGTATGTAAAACAAACATACTCCACCAGTGGTCAAATGCTTTAAAATAAGATCTGCTGGTGCACAAACCTGATTTAGTTTTTTCACTGTGAAAATTAAAGTAACATGAAAATGTGTAAATTGCATCACTCAAGATATTTTTAAACAATTCCAAGCAAATAAGCCTTTTAGAATTATCAGATGTAACAATTTTGCTTTGGCTGAAGAGCTGGACAGAACAATCCATCAATCTTCTCCACCCATAATTCTCATTTACTGACTTTTATGGTCCTAACCAAGCTAGAGTTCATTTAAACTTTTCCAGAGGCAAAATTTCCTTAAACTTCAGTGAGCATTTTATTTGAAGGGGCAGTGAAATACTTCAAGAGTTGGCCCTGCAAGTCCAGGAATACTATCTTTTTCATCTCTATTCACCATGAATACATTCAGGAGTAGGTGAGATATTCAGTGATTCCCAGACCATAGAAATACGCCAAGTCTCTCCTGCTATTTTTTGCCAGCAGAAGGTAGAAATCAATAGCAGTAAAATAATGATGAGGCACTGCATCTCGATAATAAAGTATGGTGGTGAATAAGCCCACTTACTTCTTCAGTATTACATTTGTCTTCTCCCCAGCAGACTGTAGCACATACATGCCCTTAAGGCTATAGGTCAAGACCCACTTCTGGGTCACAGCCTGTTCCTCGTTGATGCAGAGGAACAGACGGTAACCTTAAGTCTGATGAGAAGAGTGCTGGTAGGCACAGTTTGAACTGTGAAGGCCTGACTGGCCTTCTCCCAGATATTGAAAGCAGTTTCTTTAAATGTCTATAATGGGATGCAAAGCACTTGACAAGTGACTGGTTTTTGAGAGGGACTTAATCTAATTAAACTATGCTGGCAGCATACACAGCTGCAAGGCTACAAAGTGAGAGAGGACTCTGTCTCCCTCGAAAGTCTGTGTATGCTTCCATATCTAAGAATGGCAAATTAACATCAATGTAAAAATTAGAATAAGTTAAATTGTTATTTACCGAACCACACTGGCATTTGGTGTCCAGAACTAAAAAGGCTAACAGTAAAAATATATATATGTATTTGTTTGTTTATTTTGCTAGAGGGCAGAAATGGTGGGTGAAAGACTGATCTACAGGATTAGTCTTCATTTTCACTAATATCTTTTCCATCCTCAGCAGTGAAGCAAAGCAAACCCCAGAACTATTAATTTCCCTTCTTTTATTCTACTTTCCATTCAGATCTTTGGTTCTCCCACATTAATCTGAGAAAATATATTGGATGCATTCACTAGAAAACTCCTTTGACATCCACTTTTGACCAGAAAAAGCTTTAGAAAACAAATATTTCCCCAGAAAGTAAACCTGGTACAACTCAATAATACTACTTATGCTTTGGAATTATATTCTATTAGTTTCTGAATTGACAGCACTGGTTTGTGGTGTCAGAAACATCTCCTAACACTCCAACTGGAACAGATGAAACAGCTTACAAAGAAGATGTGAATGAAACCCAGCACTGTGGTATCACTCCATTTGTCGGTGTATCTGTGAAAGCTGAGTTGCTGTCCTCTGTCAGAAGCAGCAGCAAGGAGCCTTCACTTCTGACTTGTCATTAGCTTTAGAATCTGACTTCTCCTCTCAGGGTGATACCACAACTCCAAGCAAATGGAGACATCTTTGGTTTGCATTATCGTACAACTCTAATGTTTGCACTCCAGCTTATTCCATAAAGAAATCTATTTTTTTCCTACAACATTCTGGGCTCCAAAGCTGCCAGCCTGCAACGTCAAGTCAGGCAATGAGAGAAACGTGATAATTAAACAATTGCTTGTGAGAGCAGACCTCTATGCTATCGCAACATCTTCTCACGCTCAAGCACCTCCAATCTGTCAGGACTGCTATCTTATCTAGATGGACATATCAGCATTACCTTCATTGCAGAGTAGGTGTAGGGGTAGTCCAGGTAGCAGACATCATCTTTGTGAAGGAACTTGATGCTGAAGGTGAGTGTGTAGTAGCATCTTGCTCTTGCAACTCCTCCTGCGACTGTACTGCAGCATTAGTGGTTTCTGAAGGAAGAGAAATAGGGGGAAATAGAAAGTTATCACTTCTACATGCACGTGAAAGAACTAAGCATTCAGAGAACTGCCTATCCTAAATGAGTTTCTACCTCATACTGAAGATGAGCTCCAGACTCAACCCGCTGTTGTGCAAAGTCTGGCAAGGCCACATGCAAATACAGTCAATCCAAGGTGAAAAGTAGAACAGCACTAAACAACATCCTGTAGTGTATCAACGGACTTATCAGCTATATGAAAAGTAGCAAGGTCTGAGAAGCTGTGATCCTACAAGACACAAAAATGTGAGAAGCACCACTGAGCAATTCCAGTTTCAAGGCTCTATTGGGATTCGATTCACTCAGTCCTCACAGGCAGGTAAGCAACAGAATGCTATAGAACAGCATGCTACAGCACTGTAATGCAGTAACAAGTGCAACAGCCCTCTTCATATCTTGCCCCAAATTGCAACAGAGCAATTTGAATGGTGCATTTCAGTGGCAGTGCAATCTTCTCCATCACTTCTTTCAAACCATTAGTTGACAGTATTTATTTTCCACATCTCATGCTAATCTTGATATTGATGTTGAAATTGCCAGCAAGGATACAAATTATTATCTGACAGATTTCTCATGTGGCAAGTGATTTAGTAGCACTTAGTTAATCCATACCCAGACAAATGTGCATCAAATCTCATCATTCTCTTTCTATTATTTTCAATTCAGGCCAATAAACTACAGCAAGAAGTCAATCTTTGTTTTTCCAGCCCTATAAGACACGTAGGTTTGCTTTTGCAATAGTCTTGTCTGGTTATCTCTTGCCAGTTTTCCCTTTCAAGTGTTTCTTAACTTCATGAATGTTCACAAATAAAGGAAGCCATGCCATGACTGTACCTGAAATTATGGGAAAGTTCTGGACACATTGCTTCATACTCTCCAAGCTCTACCTCTGGCCGGTCAAGCTCGGGCCTTGACCTCAATTTGTTTACATCAGTCTCCAAGTCATAATCCTGCAAAAACAGAAATAGTAAAATACAAGTATATTTAGCATGCTCCACACGTTCTTCTACATGACTGCAAAAGTAGTACTCTTTATAACATTCACTGTTTCCATTATCATATTGAATTCTCCAACTGCTCCTCCCAAACTCATGAAGACTATAAAAGTCAGTTTACAGAACGGGAAATAGAGGCACAAAAAGAGGTACTAGATTGTTAAAAAGGGGAAATTGGAATTTTGTTATTTAGGTACATACCTAGAAATATGTGATAAAGCTCAGTTTAAAAAAGTATCTAGACCCACTTACTTAAACTTGAACCTATTTATAAGCACGTCAACTTGAGAGGATCCATAATAAGGGACATTAACAGTTACTAGTTATTTCAGAGCACATCAACAATTTCCTTTATGATGTGCAAGTGTAGGGCAAATAGCCCCCAAAAATAGCACCCAAAAGAAATAGTGCCAAAGATGGTGTATTTTTGATAGGCTTAAGTAGATGAGGTACAGATGGTAAATAAGAAAAGAGTGGCTCACCTTTAAAGACAGTCAAGGCTCACCAATAACTCCACTAGGGAGGGATCTCCAACCAGAGATCCTTCCCTGGTGGTGGTCAGCCCTTAAATGGGGTCTTGGGAGAGGTGGAGTCAAACTCCACCCCTTCCAATCACACTCACTTGTGCCCCTGCGGCTGACCCAGTGCTCGCCTCAGGTGGTTCAGGCCGTGATTCAACAGTCCCCATACAGCAAGCCAATAGGAATATGTTCTCAAGAAAGAGCTAGCAATATTTTGATTCAAAGAAACAATATTAAAAAATAAAGTGTATTTACCAAGAATATCCCAATAATACATCAAAGAAAAACATCCGCACAGGCTACTGGCAAAATTGGAAATCCTGACAGTTCTGCCTTTGATTTAGACAACCAAATGACATCTCTAATTAAATAGAAGGGCCCAACTCAGCATCACTGAGTTTGCAGGAATCAATTGTTCATATTTTACATTTCTCTCTCAGTGTTGTTGATACAAAGCTTTAAAACTCTTGCCCAATCAATATTCTGTACTTTTTTTACTTTTTAACCAAAAAAAAAAACCCCAAAAACACAGAAAACCAGCACAACAAACTTTCAGATAGTTATCACTGAAGTAGGGATAAGAATTATGTCTGAATCTCTCATGTTTAAAAGCAACCATGCAGTGAGCCTCAGTGGGGATTAATATTAGTTTTAAATGGAAACATTTTAATCGGACTGAAAATCATTAATAATTTTTATTTTGACGTTATCATTTTTCACTCATGATAAAACTTCTTGCAGGAATGCCTAGATTTCAACACATTTTTTACATGGAGAGATAGGATGCAGCACTAACTACCAATCCATTTCACTTAAGCATAGAAGCACCATTTACCTGCACACTCGTGAAGAGAATCTCCATACCTCAAGAGCCAAGGAAAGTCTCCCTGCTGAGCTGGATGTTGGTGATGTGCCTTAGGCAGAGCAGGAGACCTCTACAAATATAAACGTAGTTGTTGGAGACATCATTGTGATGCCAGTCTTGATAGAGTCTCATCAATCCACCCAGATAGCCTCTGCTCACTGCTTGCCGGCTGTTAGATTCTGAAATGAAAGAGAAATTGATGAATTCAACTCTTTCAACTGCTCTTTCTATTTGACAATTACAAGGACATGCAGAGCTTATAAACTCAGACTTCAATGTTACTTCCTGATCTAATGAGCAAAGCTAGATCTTTTGTTGCTGCAATTTAAGACATTATTTGTTAACTATGAGTTAGGTTCTTGGAATTATACAAAAATGTCTCCCATCTAGGTAGAGATGGCTGGTACGAAGACTGAAAAAACAAAGGTTTCTTTTAAGCAAACCAAGGCTGGGGTGGGGACAGAGTCCTTATCTCCTTCCAAGTGCTAATAAACCTAATCCAGATCACGGCACTCTAAGTGTCCCTGAAACAACGGAAGCTCCTGAGGAGTGAGAAAAGCTAAGCAATAAGATTAGCTGACAGCAGGTCATACACTCTTCACATAGGGTGTATGTATTTTAGTCCTGACAGAACACCTTGCTGAGATCAACAAACACACAAACCTTGTAGCTGCACAATCCTGTCACAGCCAGTGAAATTATGTAAATTATGTTTAACTTCTGAATGCATTCCCACGTACACATCCATAATGAAAGCCACGAATCAAATTATTCTGGAAAATCATAGCCTGTCTCCTAACATCATGAGACTAAATAAAATCCCAAGTATATAAAAGTTAACAGAAAAAAAGAAAAAAAAAAAACAGCATGAACAGCATCGTGGGCATTCCTGATGCTTTCTGGTTTCAAAAAAAAAATAATAAAGGAAACGTTCAGATCATTTTTGAAGGTTTTACATCACGGACAACAAAGCTCAAATGATACTTTCAAAAATAGAAGCTAGTTTTATAAAGAATATTAAGGGAAAGATGCGATGTTCGCTTAACCATATGGCTTCAGGATATACAGCTCAAAGAAGATGACTATAAAACTTGGTGATAAAATGCGAATTCGTCCATATGATCATTCTGCAGCACATCCCTTCACCAACTGTGCTCTGTGCCCTGCCCCACAGGACAAACACAAAACCATACCAGAGTCTAGGCTCCCTCTCTTCAAACCAACCCTGCCTAAACACACTTTCCCAGCTGGTCCTGACATTTCTGACTGTGATAACACATTAGAAGCTGTCAGGATCTCGCCAATCAACCAAGGGGACAGGAAGTGTATGTGAGACTGGAACTCAATGCTTGAATACCAATCAAGAGTTTGCAGTTCACAGCAGATGGCTCTTGGTATGGATTCTCCAGAGCTAGTAGGCTCCAATTCATTTCCAGTCCATTAAAAAAGAGTGCCAGAACCTCTTACACCTGGAACTCTAATCAGCAAGGATTCACAGGGCAGGAGAAGAGAGAACAGAAAGGGTTAAGATGCTGAATGAAGAAAATCTGTAGCAAGGAAGCCATGGAGAGCGTGATTAGAAAGTAGCTAGTACACAGCAAACCTGAATCGCAGTGATGAAACAAATGAAGATTTTGGGAAGGAAGTTACCTGCAGTCATCTCAGTTTGTTCTCCACAGTATATCAGCAAACTCTTTCCCAAAGAAATGATTGGAGGGTAGCTCTGCAGCTACCTGGCCTTGCCCTACAGTTTTCTCTACCACTGTACCATGGAGCAGGCAGCAGTCTCCCAGATCAGCAAAAAAACCCCCTCATTTTAATCCTGATTTGCATCTTCACACAACTCTGTTGATATGCCTCAGCACTGTCTGCACATCACACTGGTATTCCATTTGCTTACCTTATGCACAGCTATGCCCAGATACCTACTCAGTGGCCTGCATCTTTGTGTAGTGTTGTGGTTTTGTGGTTTTGATGCCGGTATTCCACATCAGAACATCATGCAGACAGTGAAGGAGTTAATGCTGTGGGAGCAGCAGAGGGTTGGAGCTGGGCCCCGGCCGCCAGGCCCCGCTCGGCTCTCGGCGGCGGTGAAAAAACTGAGCACGTGTGCTTCCCCTGCCGTTCCTCCCTAACGTAAGCTCCCAGTTTCTGGTTTGGAAACTTTCTCTCTCTCTCTCTCTCAAAATTGTTCAATTTTATTAGATTTAGTAAAGTTACCGTTCCTTCTCAGATCGTGCCGTTGTTTTTTTTACAGACCCATCTATTCCCTCTGTCTCCCCCTCCCCCCGGAGCGCACGGCTCTGCTGGGGCGGCCGCGTGGCCACTAACGGGGCAGTTTTTCTTTCTCTTTTCCCTTTCTCTCTCCCTTCGCGGTTTCCCTTGGGCTACTGTCGCGGATAACACCGTGACAGTGTAGCCCTTTTTCCCCTTTTTAACCTTCTCATACTATCTCTACCAGCACAGCTTGTATTTTGAGACTTGATGGTTGTCAGACTTCTAGGTCAACCTTCTCCTTTGACCTTCACTGTGTTTTCCTCTCCATTTTTTTTTTTTTTTACTCCCTGCTAGAAAACTTTAATGGCTTAAGAATCCTTAATCAATTACTTTATTCATAATTTCCTGTTAATCCTCAACCAGCTGTCATGTTTACTAACCTTCACGATGACTCACCTCTTAAATCAGACAATCTTCCTTGAAGAATTACTCAGGGAGCTCTGTAAAAGTCAATAAGTGTATAAAACACGACAAGAAGAAGAGTTGGGCAGTGTAAGGTATGGACAATTTGGATCAGGCTCAGAGCCTTCCTTAACTGTTCAGAGGCAGATGAAATTGGACTAGAAGTAAGGATTTACAGCCCCTAGCATTCACTCCTTGAAGTCCAAAAGCTTTCTGTGTCAACATCAATAGGAAAATACTGGAAAGCGCTGCAGGCATAGCTGCTTGGGGAAGTTAATTAAATAGATGTGCTCATGAGGGTTTCATAGAATCAAGGCTGGAGAAGATTTCTAGGACCATCCAGTCCAACTGCCCATCTGCCATCAATAGTGCTCACTAAACCACGTCCCTAAATACTACATCCTCCCTTTTCTTAAAAACCCCCAGTGACGGTGACTGCTCCGCTTCCCTGGGCAGCCTGTTCCAATGCATTACTACTCTCTTTCTCAGGAGAGTCCATCCATCAGGAAAGACTTCCACATTTGGATCCCAAGCCCATGGGACCAGAAGACAGCTGTCCCACTGCCTCAGTCTTATTAGTAGATGAAAAGCACTGAGAAAGCTGAGCAAGACAGCTTTGTTATTTGTTTCCCTCATGTTTTCTATACTGCTTATCTCCTTTAAGATCAAAATGGTCACTTTGGGAAGAGAAGCTGAGACAGTCAGTTCTGCAAGTAGATAGGAGAGGCAGGATTATTTTACCAACACTTTCACCAAAAGCAATGAGAATTAACTGAAAGGGAAAAAAAAAAAGCTTTCATTTTCTTTCTCTCATTCTGCTTTTGCTCGTGGGGATTTTTTTTCACTGTCTTGGTTTTTCTTTTCCAGATTTTTTTTCAGTTGTACAGTCAAAGAAAGGTAGCAAATAAATGAAAAAGGAAGTATGCCAATATTACCAGAAGGCAGAATGGAAAAAGAAGGCCTCCCCACCTGTCTGTGTCTGTTGGTGTCTCCATCTAGGGTTGCATCTGCACGTGTATCTGTCTATACGCTGGCACAAATACAGATGGTGGAAATGAATCATGCAGGTACAAGAAGAACGGCACAGATTTGTAGGCAGCAAGAACCCACCCCTCCTGGAGTGACTATGCATGATCTGCATGGTAAGCAGCAAAACATTCAGTGCCTTCTGACTCTTTTATTATTTTATTAGACCCTTTCATTTTCCTTGGGAGCAGACAGTGTTTTCAGGAGAAACAGAAGTTCTCCTCCTAGGTAGCGTCCAGGAGTGCCTAGGCACGCCACTTCATATTTTGATTCATGCTTGGTCTGTCTTTCTAATTGTATTCTGGCATCTCTTGACACGTGATCAGTGTCTTCAGCTCCATCTGCAAACCTGCCACTGATTTCTTTTTTTTTTTCTTTTTTCTTTTTCTTTTTTTTTTTTTTTTGCACAAGTTTCAAATATACGTGCTGAGATCTGGAAAGGTGATATGGGAATACCCAATGTCATCTTTTTTGGCTTCCAGGGCAGTGCTAATCAATGAAAGCATTCTCTTCTGCAATGACACAATATCTGGCCAAATAATCCGTTCAGTTACCTAGGAGAATTTGACTTGGATGCACAGCCAACGTGTGAAATTATCAAATGGTGAGAGCTGCGTCTGAACTGACAAGGGACTTGCACCACAAAGAAATCCGCAGTTGTGAAAGAATTCTGGTTTTGCATTGAGGGTCAAGGACAGAATAAAGCCAGCTTTTGAGTCTGGTCAGTAAGATTTAGGACTACTAGTGGGGTTTTGAGGTGGGGGAAGCATTTATGAGGCTCTCTCTCATATGCCAGTCCCTTTTGAAGCATTTGCCAAGAACACAGGGACCACTGGAAAACATGCAGCATATTTAATCACAAAACTGAATTACAGTCAACCTGAAATATGACGAGCAATGCACTGCTTACCAGGCAGAAGAAAGAGATTTATCTTTCTGCCTATCTATTTAAATCTCTTTGTTGATGCCACTCAGCTGATTCATTACGCCAAGAGCATATATTGCTACAGTTTGTAGATAAGAGCACTCTGCTAGATTAACCCTATGGCCCCTAAGGGAACGAAAGGAAGAAGAAAATCTTTGGCTTCCCTGCTCTTCTCCAGTCATTGTCTCTTAGCAATAGGAGATACAAGCAAAGTGAAATCTTTGCCATTGTGAGACCATTTTTGAAGATAAATATGAGGGTGCCCTACAGAAACAGAATGAGTGGTCCTCACAGAAACCGAGTCACCCTCCCAGCTCCAGGATAAATCCATACAAGGTGGATTACAGAGTTCCAGCAAGAAGACAGTATTAGAGTCTACAACTTTGGAAGGCAGAAGACTAACTGTCCCATAAACTACACAGGCATCCTGAGTCAAAGCGCTTACTTGAGCATTTAGGACAGAGGCCTAACATTTGCCCAAAGCTAGAGGCAGGATTTGATAGCACATGAAAGTACCTGGTCAAGGTGCAGACACCCTATCTGTGGTGAGCTTAAGTTCAGCACAAGAACAGCTCATTTTTTTCTACTTTGAAGGTCTTTTTAGCTCCAGATTTTATACGGATCGGTAATAATCATACAAACTATATCATGGCATGGGGATTCTTTGCTAATTGGCCTTTGTTGCATTGCTCATATATGTGAAAGTTAAGAAAGGAAGCCAAATCCTTCTAAGATTTTTAAACAAACCCCAGAAGGAAAGTGATCTTTGAAAAGATTCCCTTTTCTCCTTTATTTTCCAGTTTCACTGCATCTTCTGGTTGCAACCCAACGGAAAACAAAAAATAAAATAAACACTTTCTGCTCAAAATTTCCAGGTTAATTTTTTTCTCAAAGTAGTTGGCAAGTTTAGACAAGGATGCTAGAATTCGGAAGGCTTCCCTAAATTTGGCCACTGAATTTTCTGAAGCCTGATCATCACCAGGGGCACAAACACTGCCTGTGCCAAGACACAGGCAGTAAGCAGTCACTGTTAAGGATGTCAGCAGAGAACAGTGCAGCTTCTTGACACTTTACCTCCATCGTGCCCACCCTCAGGAGCAAAACAGCAGGAAGCTGTCATGCCCCAGGAGCTGAAAGAACCTTTTTCTGTAAAGAACTTAGTGACTTTGTCCAAGACATCTCTATGGATGAATGTCAGTCTTGGGAAGGGAATAAAAAGGAGATTGATTCATTTTTCCCCTCTTATAAAACAGCTCTTCTCAAAGAGAAGCTTAAAACCAGAATCAATACTATTTGCATTTTGACATTCAGGAAGAAACCATAGACACAGAACTTGTTTTAGGTGATTATGAAGCCATTTGCAAAATTCGACTCTGATCACAAAACACCATAAATTCTGATGATAGGTTTGGGGCCAGACTGATAACAGAATCTCAATCCAGAGGTGGGAAATGAGGTCTTGAAATGATTGTGAGAAACAAGTATGTTGCAAAATATGAGGCAAATCACTGACATTGTGCTTCTGGCTGTGGGAACTGACACGGTTTAACCACAGGTCTACTCTGACGCAAGATCAAAGACCTGTAATTCAGTAGATCTGTTGCAAAGCATTATGAATTCAGGCATAGAGGGTGCAGGGCCATTTAAACTGTAACGTGTGCTAGAACAATGCTTTCTGTTCCTCACAGTCACTTGCCCCTACTTGATGCCAGCATAAAAGGAAAAGTATGACACTGATTATTTTATCCTGCCAGCAATTAGACGTAATCCTTATGCTTTGATGGAAAAAAGAAAGAAAAAAAAAAAAAAGCAGGTGAAAGGTTAAATAAAGGTTAGTTGACAGAAGATGAGCCAGAAAGAGCAGGAAGTGAGAGATGAAAGCCTGGGGGGAATAAGGGAAGAAAAGAGGATAAAGACGACAAAAGGAGGAAGGTAAAGATACAGAAAGAGAGGGGAAAGGCCATCTGCAATAACTGCTGTTTGCACACAGAATTGTCTCGATAAAAGAGGCACGATAAGGAGGTCACCACAACCTGTCTCTTTAAATTACTCGTTACAATTTTACTAGGCAAACATTGCAACAAGGGTTCTGCCCATTTCCCTAACCCCTTCCTTCAATATCCGTTAAGCCAATGCCTCTGAGGTCAGCTCTAGCTTATTTCCTTCAAGGCATGCAAACTGCTAATTCTGGGAAGTACAGATAGTCAGGAATAACAAACACAACCAAAATGAGATTAAAATAACCTTCTGATACTCAAATTACTCACAATAAATAAATAAATAAATAAATAAATAAATACTGGATTAAGCACTGGTGGGAGCAAGGTTCCTTATAATCACATCACCATCGTGTGGCTCGAGGTGCCACATCCAGCAGGGATCACACCAACTTCAGCCTGTAAGCCTGGGACATGCCTGTCCACACTTCTGCATCGGGTTTCCCCTTTTCTTCCACATCTCTAAAACTACAGTTTATCTTCTTTTTCATTTTGGATGGGTGAGTTCACCCAAAGCAATAGCTTTTAGATGTGAAGAGAAGTAGGATGAAGACAAAGGAGGCAGGAAAAATAGCAGGTGTGTCCTGGGACAGAGACTCTAGGAAGTATGGTGCGCCTTGCTCTACCCCTATTTCTCTGTGATTATCTGTATCTTCACATACTGTAATAAATATCAAGAGATTGAGGGAAGGACTGACAGAGGTAGCACTGGTGAAGACTTGACTAGCATCCAAGAGAAGAGACTCCTGATGCTATCATGGTATACACCACCATTATGTCTATTTAATAAGCAACATATCCAGCCTTATGCAATGTAGCAATGAGCTCAGTCACAGAGCAAACAGCATGGTGATGAGACAACGGGGAAGGGTTTCACTCGCTGTCTGTACGTGGGCAAGTGACAAGCAGCAACTAGGAGGGCAACACGTGAGGATGGGGAAAGTAATCTGGATTGCTTGGAAAGAGATAAGAAGGCAGGAGTGAAAGCTGATAATCAGGTGTGAAACATCTTTTCCCTATCTGTAATCTGAGATTCTACTGATAGAAAGATATGGCACTTTGTTGGAAGTGACCTAAATGTTATTCAGCACCTCCACGGCTGTCACCGATACCCATTTATAAACAGGGGAACAAAATAACCAAGATCCCTCTTGTCTTCTGCTGGGTACATGAGTATTTCTTCTTGGTTGTGGACAGAGGGTAAGTTTGCAGTGCCTTTTCCCCACCCTCTCTGATCTTTTTTTCCAAACCATTTTCGTACACTTAGTACTGTGCACCCGTTAAGCGGACATTTTGCATTAGCTTCTGTCAGGGAAGAGACAGAGGCCAGAGAGCTTCCAGCCAGCCCTTGGCTCTGCAGGAGAGCTGTCTTAAGCAGAGCTTAAGGAAGCCTGAGGAGATGAAGAGGGATGTTTCTGAATCCATCAGGGAGACACACTGCCATCTGCCTGCTCCCTTTAAAACTGCAGTGTTTTCTCCCAAGGCAGTTTGCTGCCAAAAGCAAGAGGGACTGTTTCACTCCACTATCTTCCATGTTTAACCGTCACCCTCCTGCCCACTTTGAACCGAAGCTTTTAAGAATCAAACAGCCCTGCAGGGAGACTCTCAAGAACAGGTGTTCTGTCTGCTCTATAGCCTTTCACCCCCAGCAAAATTGAATCTCCTGATTTCCCAGTAAGCAGGTTATATTGCAAGCCTTCAACAAAGATCACCATCATCACTCGTGAAGTTTGGTGCTACAGCACAGTTCAGGATTCCCACCTTCCTTTAACTTTCTATCCCATCTAAAACATGCTAAAGGACTTTGTCTTGTAAAATTTTATCCCATTTTCACAAGCAATTTTCAAGTGTTATTATGGGATTTGATTTTTAGCTTTCTAAGAACAGTAAGGTCATATGTATAGATAAGTTAGCTGCGAGAAGCAAAGCTGTCTGGACAATTGTGAAAAACAATTCAGTTCTTCTCCTGCCATGCTGACTGCGGAAAAACCAGAAATGTTTCTCACATCTCCTAACTCACACTTCCCAAAAGGCACAGCCTGTTAAGCTGTATGCAGCTACACCACAAGCCTGGATCTTCTAGTTTCTCAAGCTTCAGGTCAAGCAAAAGCTAAAAGACATTCTGACCACTGAGCAACAGCCTGCAGAAAACATCAGAAAACAGAGTACAAGCTGCTTTGCAGGCTGTGGTGCTCTACTTCATTGCACAATATTGGCACTGCTTCCCAAATCCCAGTTCCAGTACCTTAAATCTTCAGCTGAAAACAGAGCATGAATTTATCTAAAATCACTTTCCATTGGAAGCAGCAGTTGGTGTTGCCACAGCAATGTCGCTCACTTGCAAATGGTAAATGAGAGCAGGTGTCTCCAAATACGAAGTCTCTCTCCCAAGCAAGGCTTCATTTTGTAACGGTCAGCTTCACCAATGAACGTGAGAACTCTAACCTGCACAACACAGTGATCCTCCCAAGTGACAACATATGGACTGCTTTGCCGATAAAACAAATTCTCAAAGTTTTCTGTGAAAGCACCAGAACCAACCAACCCGAACTAATGGGGTGCTCCACTAATATACTGCAAATGCTCTCTGTCCTTACACAAGAAGGGTAAGAGAAATCTGGTCACTTTCCATTCCTGGTGCCCACCATAGAACAGCAGTGCAGAAGAAAAGCTTAAGCTGCCTGATGAGCTTTCAGCTCTTGTTCCACTTTTCTAGGATTTTATGTGCACTCCTTTCTATTCTAAATGCTAATTTTGCTTTTTATGTTGCAAGCAGCTGTGACGCAGCCCCACAACTCCCCTTATTAAGATTTAGTGCCCAAAGCAGAAGATCTTTCCTCGTAGCAGTAACGTGACCTTTAAATCTATGCAGCAAGGTTAATACTGGAACATTGTTTCAGAATTCATCACTTGAGCTGGTGCGATTCAGAGACAATCCCATTGCAGTTTGCTCATTTAAACACTGCTTCCAGGACTACAGATTTTCACAAATACATTATTCCTAATACTATAACAAGGAAAAGGGGAGGGCAAGAAAAGGAGGGAGAGAGAGAAGGACAATACGCCATTGTGATTTATTGTAGAGTAGATAGTCTGCAATAGTAGAGTGCTCTTTCTTAATCAAAGCTTTATTAAATCCCAGTATTAAAAGGTAAGTGTTTTTGGATAGGAAAAAGGCAGAAAAGGGTAACACACTCATTTCAGGAACAGCCACACAACAGTGCATGACTGAGAGCCCCTGTTAACGCCTCCAACACTCCCAGCCAGCTGGTGCAGATGCCAAGCACAGCCCACCATAGCTGTGCCCCAGCAATCCATAGGCTGCAGCCCTGTCTTTTAGGTCTGCGTGCCATCAGACCTGAGATGCTTGCAAGGGAGGATAAGGTCACATCTTTTGCACTGCAGAAGTTTTCCAAGCCTTTTCCAATAACACTGTTGTTTCCAGGTTAGCACCAACAGCACCACTGGACAGAGAGGTCCTTGTGCCACTTCCCAGTAATCACAGAGCAGAGCAATGAGCATTATTCACTGTCTGGACAGCTTTTCCCATTTCTTTCACTGTACCAAGCACCAGGACAGCCACCGTTCCCTGACTATTCAAAACATGCACTTCAATTGGTTCCCTCAGCAACTTGCTCTTGGGATCTACAGCATCTCCCATAGATCTGCACATCCACAGAGCTGTGAGGTGCTGAAAAGCATTGCAAGACACATAAGCAACTACACCTTTTTTCTAAGCAGTGCTTTTTGGGATTTAGAGTGAAGTGGATACTAAAGGAGAATGAGGTTCAACAAGATTATTCTGTCCAGCAGCACAGCATAGCCCAGCAAAAGAAAAAAAATAGTCATAATATGAAGAAAAGCTTACTGGATTTCAGCAAAGCTGCCAGAGCCTCAATGGCTGCCCTGGGGAAAAAATAAAAAGATGGAAACGTGTCAATTTCATTGTTAATTTTTTTAACCTTCATCTTCATGATCTTCTTCACAGTTGGTCTAAACTGACAGCTTCTCATTAACTTTGACAGAGCGGCAGTGTCTTACAATAGCTGAGAATCCAGTTTCTGCAGCTGACTCAGTTGTTCTAAACGACCATTAGCCCTCTAGCTTTAGCGTTACACAGATTTGCGGTGACCACTGAACGTAAAGAAACAGCCAAGCACCTAAAGTAATGAAGCAAGTCTTTAAACTACTGCCCTAGAACCATTTCTTTGTATCAGACTCAGCACATGCCCATTCCAGACATCAGTGCTTCCATCTACATCAGCAGAGGATAACTTCTGCATCCAACTGGGACATGTCAGCATTTCCCAATAAATTCCACACTCTCCTTCATTTTCCCAGAACAAATTTCCCCTCTGTCCTCCTTCCCACCAGCTTAACCTGAAAATAAGCTTTATTTTCTTACAGTTCTGCCTTGCACTGCAGCAGCAGATAAAGGATTCCTCCCCAGATCAGGGCTTCTAAGAAAGATGCTAAGGTGATGTGGTAAGACTTACTCCATTGACTGATGAGAGTACTAGGAGAAGAGAGACAGATTTTTCTTAACCTTTACACAAATGCCATGCACAAGAAAGCAGCTCAACTTGCCTGACTCAGCATAGCATCAATCTGAATGGGAGCCAGAGAAATCTGCACTGAGACATCCTCATTCCCCATGTGATATAAGCCCTACCAGACATAGAAGATTTCCCTTTCCAGTCATGTTCTGCTGGAGCAAGAAGAGCCATGTTCTAACGTGGCTTACTGCTGCGAAGTTTCAAGTGCTGACAGCTTATTGAATAAATACAGCTGCAAAACCCTTCATGCCCATGGATTTTTTTAAATGTAATCTCTTTAGAAACCAATCCCCAAATAAAATCACATTAACTTCCATACCGAGCCAATTATCATCCTGCAGCAAAAAAATTACTATTTCTTTTTGTCACCAAGCTGCTGTCTGTTGTGTGTTGTAGCAGTGGCTGAGACTAAGAAAAATTCAAGATTTGGTTCTTGCTGATGTTGGGTTGATGCCCTTATCTAACATCATGTTTCCATGATTAATCTGACAGAGATCAACACCATTGCTAAAAAAAAAAAAAACAAAACAACCAACAATCACCAACTGCAGACATCTGCATGAGAAACACACCAAGATACAGGGAAAAAATAAATAAATAATAAAACAGCTACAGTCTTACCCACCAGTGGAAATACAGTCACATTCTCTTGGTTTTACCCCCACCCACATAGCAATCATTCAGCTAGTGGGAGAAATACTGTCATGTACCAGTCATTCTGCACACTCAGGAAAGGGATGTGCTACATCTGCTGATCACTTTAGTCTGAAGTACCCAACCTGGGACAAAGTAAACAGCTCTAAACAAATTAGAATTCTGTCCAGAGCTCCTCCCAAAGCTCACGTGCATGTTTTAACAGAAAACATTACGTACTTCATTTTGCAGTGATCCAAACAGCAAAGGAAGAACAAAATTAGTTCTGGACCCATGCAAAAGAGATCTAGAGGTGTTCCAGTTCCAAACTAGGACATTTCTTGTCTTAATTCACTGCAATTCAGAGACGTATTGGCAGAGGCAACAAGTAGTGTTCTGTGTGCCCTACAGAACACGCTCTACAGTTATTCCTAAGCAGATTCAGGATCAGTGGCTTAACCTCAACACTATGCATTGTTTTAGAATACACACTGAAAGAAAGACTAATTAAATACATGAGCGTAAATTGCCAAAAGGGTCAAACAGGTCTGAGGGATAAGACAGACTTCACCAAAAGCAGATCAAGCCAGGCTA
Organism: Oreortyx pictus; assembly: GCA_036925125.1. Classification (NCBI taxonomy): domain Eukaryota; kingdom Metazoa; phylum Chordata; class Aves; order Galliformes; family Odontophoridae; genus Oreortyx; species Oreortyx pictus. The sequence continues at coordinate 5,458,648 of JAUPFR010000026.1, read as the reverse complement.
ACTTGATGTCTTTGTAGGATAAGATAACAGATTTTTTTTCTAGACAAGGGAAACACAGTAGATCTAATTTATCCGTTCTTCAATGAAGCTTTCAGTATGGTGTCACACTGGAAATTATTAGCAAAGCAGAAGACAGTGGGGATCAGTGTAAGAACTGCAAGGTGGGAGAGGAACTGGTTAGAGAGGCAGCAGCAGGAGCTGTGCTGAAAGAGAAATTATTGGGCTGGAGAGAGGTTACGTGTGGAAGTCCTGAAGGATACATTTTTGAGACTGATCTTATACTTTCATTAATAACCTTGGCACAAAATGTCAGAGTATACCACTGCCGACACTGTCAAGTCAGGAGCTATCGCCAATAGTGGGAAGTTCAGATTATCTTTCAGGAGTAACAGGATGTTCTTGAGTTCTGAAGCAATAGAAGTGGGATGAAATGTAATAGTCAAAGTGCAAGGTTATGCATTTAGGGTTTAATAGGAGTCGTTGTTATGAGCTAGGGCTCATAATTTGGAAGTGAGTAGAAAGTCACCCTGGATAGATGAGCCCATTAGCAGATAAGGACAAGCGTGACCCAGCAGGGTGACAACTGTGAAAAGTACAGACCAGGTCTCAGAAAGTCACTGCTGATGGCAAAGGGAAAGCACTAAGGTTCTCACTTAAGGTTTCACTCAAACAGCTGTGCGCAGTACTCAAAAAAAAAAAAAATAGTGCAGAAAAGGGCTAAGGCAATGGTTATGGTAGCAGAAAAAATTCAGGAGCCTTAAGGATTACAGTTTGGTTACTTTAGCAAAATAATGGCTGAAAGGTGACTTGATTGTTCTCCAAAGACACATTGGGGTGGGGGGAAGTAAACACTGCTTAAGGCAGTGAGCTACTCAAGCTGAAGAACAAAGCTGGCACAGGGACAAATGGGTATAGAATGGCCATGAATAAATTTCAACTGGAAATTAAAGGATATGTGTTAAGCACAGGAAAATGAGTCTCTGAAATATTCTCTTGGCAGAAACAGGACAAACAGTGCAATGAATTTGAAAAGGGAACCTGAATTGCTTATAATAGGTTCAGCTGCCAATGAGGAAAGCCTGAGAAACTTGACACAGAAATCACAGTAGTTCTATATGCCTTCATTCTAATCATGCATAAAATGGAACTGAATGATAAACACTTTCTCCAAACACAAAGTTAATTAGCCAGGACAGAAAAGACCAGCTGCGCCAGTTTAAGCATGAAGACCAGGTAGTCTGCTATCTTACACCCAACAGTGCCCTAGGAGAAACACAAAAGCAGAGTAAAGATACAGAGCTAGAACTTCAGAAAAGCCTCTCTGACTCCAGCCACTTGCCATCCAGGGATTCCTTAAGTGCCTTTGGGAAGTTTCTCAGTGTAGATTATTTTCCTTCCATGTATTTTTGAAGCCGTGCAAACTCTTAGCACATACAATATCCCAGGAAAGGAGAGCATCACACAGTGCAGCTGTGAACTCTTTGTACATATATTTTTTTAAGCCTAGAGTTTATACCAGTGTTACAACTTATGCTTTAAGTCAGTTGTCAGCAAGTATCTCCAGAATATTACCTACCTTTAGCGCTGAACCAATTCAAACATTCAAAACACCCTATGGGAAACAAAATAAGTCAGAGAAAAGAGGGCAGAGTGGACATCCACTGAGAACAGCAGCAGGCTGATGGATGCGTCAATGGGCTTATAGCAAGCCAAGGCAACTTGTGTTTGTGATACCAGCGCCTCTCAACAGCATATGGTAAACCAACAGCATCTCTTCTGGCATCAGAAAAGATAACGAGATGAGTAAATCTGGGATGGGAAGTCAGAAAGGAGATAAGTTGTGCATGAGAGAAAGAGAGAAAAATAAGATAGGAACAGGAGGGAAAGTTTAAGAGCAGAAGAAAGATGTCCCTACCAAGCCATATGGTAGACCTGAGAACTTGACAGCATGCCCAGTTCAGAACTCTGCATTTGTCTTAAAAAGGAATAAGGGAAAAAACATTTCATTAAAAAAGAAACAAAAACAAACAAACAAACAAACAAACAAACAAAACTGGTGAACCTGTCCAGATGCTTCCCTCCAATTTTCTGATCTGTAATAATACATTATTCAAGCCCTACACAGAGATTGACAGGGCAGCTATCACAAAGAAGACTCATTTATATATTTCAATAAAAAGATATATAAATAAAGTTGTGCTGTCTTAAAAGGCATAATAATAAATGCCTCACTGTAATCAGAAAGCATTAAAAATTGCCTGTAACAGCAGTGAAGACAGCTGCTCTGAAGAATGGAAGTGTTTCCAAACCAGCAGCTTCAATACCAGGGCAGGAGCACTACTTGCAGACAGATAGACAATCAGCTTCCAGATCCTGTGCTTAGGAACCAGGAGCAACAACAAAGAGGAAAATGCACTTCCCAAGCCAAAGAAGAATGGGATTAGCCAGCACAGTCTGTTCAGCACAGACAAAAAATAAAGTCTTTAATTACAAGGTCACCCCTTCAGATCTGGGCTATGTGACAGCTGGAAGTGCTGCAGACAGAGGAGATCAGGAGACAGTGCCTCTTAAGCCTCCTTCTCTGCTCTGATCTTGGCTCACAAGCTGTAGCTCTTCGCATTGCTATGGACAACTCTCTGCCTCTGTTTCTTGAATTGATTGCTTACTTCTGTTCCACACAGTGTTGCAAAAAGCCTCCTGAAAACGAAAAGTGTCATTACAGAAGGGATGTCTAGTGGACTACATGAAAGGATTTGAAGACACATAGTGCACGAGGAGTTTGGTGCCCATCTGTTCAGGACTATCTTGTTACTATGGACAGGGAACAGCTGAGAAGCTGAAGACTGAACAAAGAACTGATCCTACAGGGCTTTGTAAATCAGTTCCCAAGTAATTTAATCAGCATCTTCCTTCTCCTGTGAGACTTTATCTTTATACATGCTTAAACACAAAACATCCTCTTATTATTGAATGAAAGCTAATGACTCAGTGCTTCATTAAATACCTCTTCAGACCTGATGCAATTCCTAAAGGCAGTCATCACACTTGGATAATGAAGATGTAACGTACTATTTCTAGAGACATAAAAGGTTCTCTCCTGCCTGGCAGCCCACATTGCCTCAGCATATTCTCTCTCATTTTGTTCTTCATCTGGCTGTTTCTCAGTCCACTCACTTGTTGCTGTCATGTTTATTTATATATCATGCTGTGAGGGGCATGAACCACACTATACATTTGTACAGCACCTAGCACAATGGGAATCTTGACTGAGGGCCCATGAGCTCCAATTGTCCCTGTCCCTTGAAGAAATTAAGTGCACTTGAGAGTACATATTGCCTAGCTGCATTTTGCCTCCATCTCTTGGGAATTGTATTTAGCTACTGGAGTTTATACAGTCACAGTGCAACTCAATCAAAAGAAAATTTCACATTTGACAACTGAGAGACATTCAGAAATAACTTGTAGGTATCACAGCAATAGGTGCTTCATAAATCCTACCAGAAGGTATAGAACTCATTGGAGGCAGATGCCTCGAATAGTCATTTCCCTTGTGGTCCAGAAATACAGATCTTAAACGTGTAAGTACTTCCACAGTGATTTGTTTTAAAGTTTTAAAACCAGCAGCTTCACAAGTCCTGAAAACTCAGTGAGGGAAAGCAGCTTACGTTGCCAGCATCCTCATGGCAATGCTGGTGTGCAACTGACAAAAACACACCCAGCATCTTGTCTGCTTCACTTCCAGCTTGTAAACTAAGCATTAAAACATGCTAAAGGTGTAGCCTGCTCACAGCTTGCAGTGTCCTACACATTGCCAACAGGTGGTGTTTGGAGATCCAGCTGTTTTGCACAGATGTGCTTTTGGTATGGTGTCAAAGGAAAGGGAGTTAAAAAGTGACACGCTCCTTTTCTAATGGTTACTTCAACTCTGGTGATCTGATCTGTTTTCCTGGAAAAGCACATGCTGCCTTTGAACAAATTATGCATCTTTCATGGATGCTATTCTCTCTGATGTGATTCAATTTGATGAACAGAATTAGAAAGCAAACTGAAAAATACAGAAATTAAGTTTATGTTGATAAGTATTTTCTCCCTACCTGTAAAGATTTCTGTATTAAGTGTAGAAGTACGGTGGTAAAAAAAAAAAAAAAAAAGTCAATGCAAAAAGATTAACAGCAAAGGGAGTGATTGTGCCCTACTTCTAAATCTAGAATAAGCCCAGAACTGAATTTTCTCCCAGCTTACACATTTCTGTGTGTGCTCCAAGTCACACTCTGTGTTTATTGAGAAGTCATGGTTGTGATGCAGATGCTCCCATCCTGTGTGAAATCCTCTGCTCTGCTCTAATGGCCAATGCAGTGAATGCATCTCAGTTCCCAGGCTTAGCTCAAAACCTCCACTGAAGCATATTCCAAGCATCTCTGCCTTCCCTGAAGCCTAACGGGTTACATCAATGAAAAAAAGGTACAGCGTTTCAGCCTCTTCCACCTCTGCCTCCAGGCATTCTTACAAGTAACCTACTCTTTCTAGTATAGAAGTACATGAGAGACAGCTGTATCCAGAAAGTCCATCCTATTCTTTTTGCTTCTAACTTAAATCAGCTTAGAATTAGTAAGAACAAAGTGCAGAAGTGCATTTAAATCCTTGCCAAAGAAATGCCCAGGCAATTCTTGCTGCATGGTACAGAGCTGGCATTGCTTGCAGAAGCTCAAAAGACTTCCCATTCCTGTCAGCTCACTCTCTGAGGTCAGATGTAACCAATACAGCTGAGGCAGCCTGTGACAGCTTGCCATTCACATCAAGGTGAAGGGGCTGGATCAGTCAACACAGGTTTCTTAACAGATCAATCAGACGGGTGGTTTTAGGATGGCAGTGTGAGAACCCAGCTCTCACCTAAGGGACACACACAGAGGGACAGAGAGGCAAAGCTTTCAATACTGTTTCCACAGTATCTTCCAGAACAAAACAGCCAGCATTCATCTAGGCAAACACAATTTAGTGTACGAAAGAGCAGCCGACAGGTCAGGCTTAGAGGGTTGTGGTAAATGGGATTACAACGAGCTGGCAGCCAGACGCCAGTGGGATTCCACAGGGATTGATCTTAGGACCACTTCTCTTTAATGTTTTCATAAATTATTTGGAGAGAGGACTTGAAGGTATACCAATACATTTCATATACAACACTAAATTAGGAGCAGCTGTTGGCTCTCTTGAGGTTAGAGAGATCTCACAGAGAAATCTTGACAAATTCAAGGGTTACCTACCCAGAAGTCCCAGGGTCAAACCTCAATAGGACAACTTGGAATTCTGTCACCATGAAAGTAAGTTGAATTGCAGGTGGTTTGCCATCCGGAAGTCTTCAGTGGTGAATTATGAAAGAGAAGGTGAGGCCTGGGGGTACCCAGGGCCTTATGATGCCATATAATAAACCTGCATTGAGTCAGATTCCTCTGAATAAAAGAACATTTGATAGTGAACTCAAGACTGAAAAAAAAAAAAGTGTTTGTCCTTTTTAATCTAATGATATTGTTTCCCTATTACTAAGCTCTAGAAATGGATCCATCAGTTTATATGGCATGTCAAGCTCCCCCTCTGGTTCTGTTCAGATGAAGAACATCCATAAAGATCAGTCAAAGGAAAGCTTAATATTCTTGGGGAAAAAAAAAAAAAGAGCTGCCTGATACTGCGATTTCTAAAATACCACAGGAAACAGTTTCATACAAACACAGCTACAGGAATCATTTCTCCCTGTGCTGCATGACCAGGTACAAACGGGATGGCTGTGAACTAGCAATGATGTCACACTGACCCTATAGTCTTAACCAGATCTGCCTGTTTATGAGGGTCCAGTTGCATAGCCTACCCACAAAAACCTGTTCTGTGCATGGCAGCAGCTCTGCTCCCAACACAGCAGTTAACTCCTTTTTTTCTTTCCCTCCTCAGATGCCGGCATCACATATACGTCCCCCGCCTTGCTGCTGGAACTGATGCAGCCACCGGGTCCCCTCCTGTTCCCCACACAGGGTGCCGGGGAGCCTCTGGCATCCCTTCCAGCACCACGGGGGCACAAAGGACCACCTGGCTGGTGGATACTGGTGGATACTGGTGGCCTGATGTAAGCAGGAAGATGGAGGATGTGCACCAGGCTGCGTCCCCCAGAGCTACTTCACAGGAGGGTGGGGGGGAATGGGGTTAAGAGATTTTAATACTTATTTTATAGCACTGAGCTTGCCATTGGCGATACCTGCTGTCTGGGTGACGTGGAAGCATTTTTATAGGGAAAATGGGCTGGGGAAATGGGGGAAAGGGAAAGGCTGAGCCCAGCACTCAGCGCCTAGCTCTCCAGCTGCATTGCAGAGACTGCAGCTGCCGAAGCGTGGGAGCTATGCACAGCTGCCAGCAGCACCCAGCGCCTCAGTGGGACGGAGCAGGTGCCTTTGGTTTTGCACTGTGGATCTTTTTTGGTGTTTTCCCTCCTTCCCGGTGCTGGGCCCGAGGCCAGGCTGCTCCCTGCACACATCTGCCAGGCTGCATGCTGCCAAAACGCCAGCACCGCAGCGAGATGCTTCACCAGATAAAAACTGCTGCCTGCAACGGAGCAGGGCCTCTGCTTCCCCTCCATGTGCTCTCCCGGCAGTGTGTGGGTGAGGGTGCAATTAGCTAACGAGCAGGAACACAGGCCTCGCTGTGCGGCGGGGCCTCGTCGGGCCTGCGGAGCAAGCAAGGCCTCTCACCTCCTTTCCCGCAAAGCAAGGCCAAAGGGAAGAGGCGGCACAGGGCTGGCACGAGGTTGGGCCTCCGTGCCCCACGTTCGGGTGATCTCTGCACTTAGGGTCACACACAGAGCTGTTGATTAAAGTTTTGTACAGGACACCAGGACTTCAAATAGCGGATCGAAAGCTTTGCAACTGGCTAGCTTTGATACGAGCCATGCAAAGACGTGCTCTTTTGTACTATTCTGGAGCCTGCCCAAAAGACAATTCAAAAGCAATCACCAGCAGTCATGACCGCAGCAACCTGTTGTTCAGGAATTGCATGCAATGCAAAATACAAAGGTCTCTCACCAGCATCAAAGTAAAAGGGGAGTGGGAGATGAACACAGACCAAACAGTGCAAAGCTGCAGCCTGCTCAGGCCTTGTTTTTAAACTGAGAAGGATAGGAAGAAATTTTAAAATGCAAATTCTAAACATTGTTTTTTCTGTCTTCTCAGTAGGTAAGGCTCAGTTTGGTGGCTTTCAGAGGCTCTGTGTTCCCAGTGCTGCAGAAAAGTGCCCACGTGCCATGGTCAGCCCTTTCTGGGGGTGGTTCAGGTCCCAGAGCAGCCAGGAGCCCAACCTGGAGATGACCCCCACATGCAGGGATCCAGCTCTTGCCCAGCTGCCTTTCAGCCTTACTTTGGAGCTGGAATTTGGTTCCCAAAGCATTTGGAGAAGAGCAGAGGGAAAGGCAGGGAGCAGGAGCTGGGTGCAGACCTCCCCCAGGCCCCTAGTCCAGGTCCCAGACCTCCTTCCCCAGGGACAACAAGCTGAGGCTCCTATCTCTTTTTTAAATGAGATTCAAGGTGCCTTGCTGGCTTTTAAATACGCATTTTCTGAGCAAGACCCCAGCTGCCCTTGAAATAATACTATTGTGCAACGAATCCCTGCTGGGAATTATCATCTGAGCTCATTTGCTCTTTTTCACTGGAGTCAATTAAAAGCAGAGTAGCTGGTGATTTAATACCTCCGGTGTCTGAGGAAGCCCCACAACCATACAGAGGCTGTCTCTGGCATTTTGCTGGCCTTTTAGACACGTTCTTGGAATGGATAAAGGTTTTTTCCAGCCACCCAATGTGCTCTCAGTTTCACCCATGTCTATACAGATAACTGAAGCCCTGTGTCCTTGTCTTGTCTTCTTCCCCTGCATGTTAATTAATTAATGCCCAGCATCACGCACTCCCTGCATTATTCCCAGGGCAAGCTGTTCTCCATTCCCCATACACCTTCTCACTTCACATAAACCCAAAGCACATCAGCCTCTGAAGTAGGGTTGAAGCTCCCAGAAGTTGTAGTTATATTTCCAGGAGCAGCAGATACCATTGCCATCAATTCCCTGCAAACAACGGGGAATTTTAAACGGGGTGAATCCCTCTTGTTCCAGTGCTGTGCACTGGGTGTGGCTGCTGGAGGCTCCCAGTGAGTAAAGGCAGAGCCTGATTTGTTCGTCCCGTTACAGTTTCCCTCTTTCTTTCCACTTCATGACCTCCTTATTTAATGTCATCGTCTGCTGTGCAAAACCATCAGAGCTGTTCACAGTGGTGTGACCTACTTTATTATTATTTTTGCTGACTTTCGAACTGAAATCGCAAGCTTGGATCCCACCCAGGCCATTCACAGCATTTCTCATCTGAACAACAAATCCAATTAAGCAGAAGAAAGCCTGGCTTTCACGCCGTCAGCGCCTGCACATCTCACTTCCCCTTCTCAGCGTGCACTGCACAGCCAGCGTCTGCATCTCACACAAGGAAACTTCTGCACACATCCGCACCCGCCTCCAGATGCTGGTGGGGAGGGGGTCTCCTGCGTGTCCTTCCATCCCTCCTGACATCCCCTGTCAAGAGCGAACGCTGTAGGATCCTCCTGCTCTCAAAGAGTGAGTGCCATGAATTCCTGGCCGTGTGGGGCAGGTGCTGCTCCTGCAGCGAGACATAAATTCCAGTTATCCTCTTCTGGGTCACTGGAGAAACAGCACAGCGGACACATGCACTCAGACAGGTGGATGCTTCCCAAGGCCTGTGGGTCCAGCCCCCTCTGCCCACACGGCTCCCTGCAGGGCTAGGGCCCTCCTGAGCTCATTGGGGTTTCCTACAGGACTCTGCTAATGACTCAGTGCTCTAATTAAACTCCTGCCTAATTAGGCTCACCAGCCTGGATGGGAAGATGCAGCTGGTAGGAATCAGCTGTTTGGTGAAAGGAAGGCACAGGGATGGGCACTGGCAGCCATGTCCAGCAAAGGCTTTATCTCTAGTCTCAGTATCTGTACGGCTCTTTATTTTTGCACACGTAGATTAAAAAAGTCAAAGCAACATCTTTTGTATCAGCACTTAACATCGAGTATTATCTTCCCCTTAACTGAAATGCGTTCCAACCCTAAACAAATCAACATCTTGCAGTGTTTAACATCCCTCTAACTAATTAACAAAACCCAGGTGCCTTCAATGGCAAAGCTAACTCATCCCTTTATCATTCAGGGGGTGACAGAAACCGCAGAGCATAAGAGCGTGTGCAGCCACCACCTGCCGGCTGCCTTGGTGCTAGCAGCCCACCTGGGAGATGAAGTGGCTGAGATAATGGCCGTGACACTTCCTCTTCTTGTACAAGGATGAAAGAGAGTGGGTGGGAGAAAAAGAGCTGAGCATCACTGCGACCCTTCAGCAGAAGGTAAATCTTCAAAGAGGAGAAAAATAACAGGTCCAATGGGTGCATGGAGGAGCCCTGGTGACAAAAGCCTTGCAAACCTTAGATTACAGGAAAGGCTGGCTGCACCTATTCCTTCAGCCCCTCATGCAACGAAGTCAACAGCAGGAATACCAGAGGGGTGGGAGGAAACCAGGCAGAAAACTCAGACTTAAAATCAAATTTAAGTAGAGGAAAAATGACTTTACAAGAGGTTGATGCCGATAACTAAAAGGAATTCCTGTTTAAAAATAATTTAAGAGCAGTGCTTACACAGCATCAGCCTTGCAAAAGTTCTTTCTAAGCACAGGTTTCTCTGAAAAGTGATGTAGGAGCCGGCTAGCCACTCTTTTAACTGATACTGCTACACCACTCCTCACGGAGATAACTGGGAGCTGTACTTCCCAAAACTTCCCGTCATACAACCACATGTGGAAACCTCTGTGCTGTGATGTGATGAGCATCAGGCTGCTGGATATCCATCACTCCAACACCATAGGGACATCTGTTTTCTGGTCATGTATGTGATTCACCTTGAAGGGGAAGGGCTTTTCAGACATTGATATTATTCAGCCAATAAGAAAATAAGAATTGAAAACAGTAAAACAATAAGATTTTTTTTTTGAATTGCTGAGAGCATACGCCAAAACTGAATTTGGAATATAAAAATATTTCCTGAGGAATATGCTCACAATGCAATCAGTGCAAAGCTAACTCCTCTGAAAATTCCCTTCAGCAACTCACAGATGTGTAACCTGAAGCACACTAACCCTGATATTTCTTCTACATTCCCTCTAGGCATCTCACTGTATCTTCTCTTTTCCTTCTACCTCAATGAGACCATAATGGCTAGACTGATAATAAAAGGGGAAGGTGAGACCACTAAACTTGCCTACCACCAGCTTAGGACTTGATGACATTTTTAATGCGGGTGATCTGACAGAAAAGAGAGGCAAGGTGGTAATTTCTGCTATTCCAAAGCAGTAGCACAATTCCTGAATGTGGTCCAGGCACATTTTCTGGGCATGGTCCTGGGCAACCTTCCCTAGATGTCCAGGCCAGATGGCATTCAGAGGATCCATTCCAACCTCAGTGAACCTTCCACTGTCACGTGCTTCCTTCTCTGAGTCTGAAAGGAAGCGTCAAGCAAGAGGGAGAAAAGCATCAGCCTGCTGGGTGCTCCCATCCCCTGAGTGTGTGTTTGCTGAGAATTAGCCAAGTTATTTACAGTGTTTGGTTAGCAACAGCATGTAATGGCAATAAATTGGTTGCTTTTAAAAAATCATGAAAGCCTTCAGCACCAGGAGGAAAGAAGACGAGCCACAGTGTCGAGCAGGAGCTGGTGTTTTCATGGGACGGATTTGCCAGTGTTTTGGTTAGTGTTGCTGGGGCCACATCTGTTAAGCCACACACTTATTAATCATGGAAGAATGATTGCAAAGAATTTAAAAACGTCTCCTACAAACACAGTCTCTGTGTCCAGCAGGCCTCCTAGATGAATAAAATGCCTTTCTTTGAAGCTCCTTTCCATGCCTGGCATTGCAGAATTTGTGGTTCCTCCACACAGCTCCACATACACCCGATGTTTCCACTGGAGCTAACAACTTGCCATTAACATCAGCTGCACAGCACCAAAATGCATCTGAAAGCCTAATCGGAGGGCATACAGCCATCATATGTAAACCCCTTTGCCCATCTGCCGACTGCATGGACAGATGCTTTGCCAACCGACCACAAAATAAAAAGGTAGTGGTTTGGTTTTGTTGGGGAGGCTGGGTTGTGCTAATCACAGCACATGAGCCCTGGGCCAGGCTGCTGCCCTGCATTTCTAATTGCGTGCAACAGCAAAAAGATGTGTACAGCACAGCTTCAAGGAAGGAGGACGTTAATAAAGAGGTAAAGATAGGAATCATCACCGACTGACAAGATGCCATTTCCAAAGTCAATATATTTTCTGGCTGTCAGTCAATAAAATGAAAGCATGTGTAGCATGGCCCTTCCTAAGCACATGCAGCTGGAGCCCTCTGAGTGACTTTTTAAGGTGAAAGAATCCATTCAGCAAAGTTGCAAAATGAAATGCTTTCTATTGCTTCAATTAGGCTAAACTAAATTGAGAAATTTCCCCTAATCAATGTTTACTCTTTTCTTCAGCATTGAGATTTAATAAATGACACCCATCTGCCCTCAACTAATTATCTCAAACAAGAGAAACAGCATCAAACTCCCCCAAGAAGACTGAGATACATAGCTACTTTAAAAAAATTCAGAGGTAGGAAAACAAGATCTCAAGTGGAATTTACCTCAACATCCAAAGAAGTAATTCTAAAATGGTAGAAAATTCAAACTTTTTTATACCAAACTCAGTAAATCTCAGTTTTCATAGCAGTAGTATGATTAAGAAAGAAGCAAATGAAAACAACAGAACTAGAAACAGCAGGGACATGGTGGAATACCAAAATAAGGATCTAAACTGAACGAGTTCTGGCTTTCCACCCACAACTCCATTCCACAGTGAAATACATATTTCACATAATACTGAAAAGCAAGTGCTAGTAAATTGCGCCTTGGGAAGGCAGGTAGATGTAACACATGGCAACAGAGATTAGGAGATGGGAATTGTTTTACTCACTGTCCAGCGGTGGTTTACTAATTGACGTTGGAGACATAGATTTGGTCAGTGGAGATGAAACGGAGGAAGTGCAGGAATTAAATCCTTGTGGGTGTGGTGCCTGAAGCATCTGCAGAACAGAAAACAAAGCACACTGAGCAAATTACTGAAATTCATGCTTTCAAGCAGTGAAAGCTCAAAAAATCCCAGCGCAAGGCATGGGTGAAAAATGCAAGAACCAAAAAGGCAAGCAGCATCAAACCAGTGAAACGCAACATTCTCTTTTAAGGGGAAGGCAACAAACTGCTTCTGAAATAGAGAAACTAGCTGCTAACTTTTCTTGCAAGGTATTACAAGGTGGATGTTCTCAACTGGCTGACAGCAGACAGCAGCGATTACTGCTGTGATTCCAGTTCCTCATTGAAACAACACTGTAGTTCAACATGATAAAAAAAACCTGATGCTTAATTGTACTCCCCCAAAGTGCCATTCCTCAATGAAAGAGAAGACATAAGAGCCTTGACACATCAGCTCTCACTGGTCAGATCCTGCAAGACTCATTTACTGCTCCTGATGGACAGCAGTGACTCTACGAGGTAGAGAGGTGGGCTGGCTAATGATTCTGGCATGGCTGAAACGCCAAGCTCTGAAATAAAGGGTATTCAAAGTATTTAAGACCATAATTGCTTATTTCAGAAAAATAATCAGAGACTCTCATAATATTTTGGCCCATCTATCCTTCATATCACGGACTTCTGCTCCAGAGACCACACTAAATGTAATTAACAGGCAATTAAAATTCTGCTTAACTGTTGCTTATAATGTGTCTTTTGATTCTAGTTATGTATGTAAAAGAAAAAAAGACAGACAAACTTTGGTTAACCTTAAAATGTTAATAGATAAATTACTACAAGCTTTGTTTCGCTCAACTCTTCAGATGTCATCCAGCAACTGCGCTGCTCCAAAGAATTAAGCAGCAAATCTGAACAAAGTGGGAACTGCTGTGTTAAAACTGAAAACAGATAACATTGCACACACAGGGCAGAAGCCTTCGCTGTCACTTTGAAAAAGGAATTCTAAAATGCAGACGTAGAGTTCCCAAGAAATGCAGTACTGGGTGGACAGCTTTACCTGGTGATCATAGTCTCTGATTTCGCCTTGCTCAAGTTCTTCAGTGAGCAAGACCAGGAAGCCGCACTGGTTGCCGGTGAGCTGGCTCCATGGAAGGTCCTTGGCGCCCTGAGAAGCAGCCTCCAAGTTTGCAGAGGGCTTCTTGTTCTCATCAGAGTCTCCAGCAAGGTCTTCCAAGCTATAACTGAAGAGAAACCGTGCAGGTTAGATCCCGATGAGCTCTCAGTGACCGGTGTCATACAGCATACAGTACTTTCAACTGTAAACCAGAATGCAGTCACTAGCTGTGCCACTCAGAGATATGCTGATGCTATTCCTCAGCATACAAGTGCATTCCTCCACAAACAAGTGCAGATATGAGGGGAGAGATTTATATTTACATAATCTTCAGAAGGAACAGCAGAATCTTGTGTGAGACAAGATGTATAGCACAACACTATCTGTCCCAGACCACCACCCTCCCCCTGGGCTGCACCATAATGTTCATCTTAGCAGAGATATCCTCTGAATCCACTTAGTACTGGCCACTCCACAAAGCTTTGGAGCCAACCATGCCTTTCTGCCAAAGCTGTCTTTTGTTTTTCCTTTAATGCCTGTTTTCCCCTCTCTTTTTTCATCAATTCAATAAACGTCTCCATCAGTTCTGCTTTACCATTAGCTGATGAAGTTAGCTCTGACCAATGGAGCCAGACAGAATCACTCAGAAATAATTAAAACACCAATCTTCAGCTTGCAGAACATGGTATCTATGAAAGGTTTGGCCAGCTTCTGTAGAGACAGCACCTGCAGACAAATGACGTCTACAGAAAATAAAGCTAACACACTCTCTTTTCATCTACATAAAACAATTACATTTAAAAATGTGACTATTTCCGTCTGATCTTTCTTTATCTCCATATTCCGCCTCTAACCCTTGTGCTCCTCATGCCAATCTTGATAAGCCCACTGCCATTTGGGGTTAATGTGGACGTTTTGCACATTCACCTCCTTGCACACCTCCATGACCAATGTTTGACCTCGTGCACAAACCCTGCTGGCCAGAAGCAAGATCTACACCGGGTATGTAGTCCAGCTTGGGTACACAGAATGACATCAATATGAGCAAGTGACATAATGTGGATTATTTTTTAAGGCCATCTTTGTCTACCAACAAAAAGTAGTCATACAGAACCAAAAGTCAATGATATCAAAAGTGGGCAACAAACAACCAGCACCAACATACGAAAGGGAAAACACACAACAGATTGCATAGATTAGCTGAACAACCAGAGAAGCTTTACATTCAGGTAGACTTGCACAGTAATGATTTTCTGCATTCGTTTTGAATCATATTGATGAATATGCAACTTTAAAGCCAAAAATGCCATAAACCTTGAGAAAGAAAATTTATTGAAATTTTTTAGGAATTTCTTCTTATTGATTAATGAGAAAGAAGGCTGGATGAGGCATTTACCATCTCATCTGCTTTAGAAAGATTTTGATTCAACAACGCTCATCAATAGCAGGCACTATCAAGCTTACTCTAAAACACCTGCAAAGAGAAATGAGTCCCTTTCATATCAATTTTTTAGGCCCCAGGAGCATTTTTTCTTCTACCCCAAGGTAATTACAGAGTACAGAAAACAATGCAGTTTGCTGTGACACAAAGAACTTCATTCAAAACTGACAATATTAGCCCATAAAATAATTATCATTTGGTAATACTGCTCTGTCATTGTTAGTACGTAATTAAACAGAATTAGTTTAATAACTTGAAGGACAGATTAACTTATTTTTCAATATCTAGTCTTCAGAAAGAGTTTCAATAGCTCTACCCACAACCAGCAAGAACTGCCAGAGGAAAACACGGGCTATAAATTCTGGGAGAGTGACTTCCAGTTATGTTAAAACATGGTATCAGGTCAAGACTTGACCAGCAAGCATTAGTCTGACCTTCAATTTCTGAAGAAGCAAGCACTGAATACTCTGAAAATGTTCATCATCTGCGGCTACCAGACTGCCTTTCCACACAAAGTGGCCGGCCTCTCTGAAGAAGATACTGCAGCTTTCCACGTGCAGTGAGCAAACCTGTATGAACTTCAGTTGCTCACATCTGTCCAGTACACGGTTGCTTGGAAACACAGTACACATCCTATGGCTGTCATCATGGCTGCCTTAAAGCCACCACAGCACATCAGCTCCAACCAAAAGCACAGGTTCTCCAACACCCAAAGCCAACAAAAAGCAGCCACCACCTTCACCCATAGCCACTTCAGGGCACCCATTACCAGAGCTCACTGCTGAAAAAGCAGGCGAAGCAAACAGACACGTGCACGCTTCGGCCAGAGCAGCAGAGGAAGAGGCAATACACAACAAGCTGACAACACAGTTTCTGCGACACTTGGTTCCTGCTGCAGCACGTTTATTTATACCATGCCTTCTACAGTTAAAGTCAGGACCCATGGCAGCAAACTGCACACCAGAGGGACACCAGCTCAAACTAGGAACATCTAAGGAGGCAAAGAGAGGAGAAGGGCTGTGATTATTGGCTTGTTATGGCACAGGGGAGTGTTAAAATACTCTTTCCTGAATATCTTCAAATGAAAACAAACACACACATCAAAAACAACAACAACAACAACAACAACAACAACAACAAGAAACCCTCAGAAATAATGCAGTCATTAATGTAGGTTTGTGACTGTGAGAACACACCAAACAGGTAGCGGGGCAGCCTGGGCTTCCCTCACACCCTTCAGGTATCTTCTGCTACTTCTCACAACACAATCAGAAAGAGAGCCCCTTACAAATACTTAATCACGCATGTCTCCTCCTCACAAGAATTGATAACTTCGGGCTACACTTGGAAAAATAAGAAAGGGGAGTTAAATTCTGAAAAGCTGCACAGCAAGGCAGTAGAAGAGGCTGGAAGGAAAAACAGGCTTGTCCTGCTGCTAACTTGGGATTCATTCAAAGCAGAGTCCTTCAAGGAGTGCTTTGACTAGAAAACCTTTCAGATCCCATACCCCAAAAGAATCCCCTGTTGCACCAGGAAAGGCATAAGCAATGCAAATTCAGGATGCAAATATTCTGGTTGTCATTTTAAGCACCGCTTTTGTTATTTTTTTTCTCTGCCACCTCATGGGCCAATTGCAGCTTTTGCAAATACAGATAAATCAATCTTCTTGTCTTCTATACGGCATATAAAAGACATTTAAATACCAGAAAGGCTGTCCAGGAAAGGTTAAGTATGAAGGGAATTCTGCATCAGCATAGGTCTGCCAAAGCAGTGCTGCACCAGTCCTGCTCCCAGCCCTTCCCTCTAGGCCATGCATGGAGAGAACATGGACAGAGCATGCACTGATCCAAGCCAGGAGCCTACAGAGTGGCAGCACAAATGTCTAAGTGCCCCTCGATCAGGGTTTGTGTGTGCCAGAAACCTCAAATGGCACAAAGCAGGGTTTAAAGCCACTGGCTGCATCTGTTGCTTGTCATGTCCTTGCATTGCTCCCACACACAGTACAACACTGGAAACATTTCGGAAGCGTTTATGGTTGATATTCAGTGTTGGAATTCAGATAACTGCTACTTGCTTTATTAAGGACGTTAATTGGGGAAGATGCATCTCAAGTACCTGCGCTTTGCAACCCAAAGCTCTGGGTGCTCACCCTAGAAGCTCTCAGCTCAGTACCATAAGCGCTCTTTATGAAGACCTTCCTATCATACACCAATATTCTGAGTATTTTTTCATGATTTAGCTACGCCACAGTGGCAAAGGGAGGTATAAATGAGGGATGTAACTAAATACTTAAAAGAAACACATCCTCATGGCCACAGCAAACCCTTTTCCACCATCAACCTCAGTCTGCACTTTGAGGCCGACGTTCAGCCCGCAGCTGGGTCAGTAAAACCCACCCAGAGGAAACAAGCTGAAGGCTGTGCAAGTATCCCAAGGAAGACATCATCAATGCTTTCCCTCTTCTTGCTCTCCCCAGCAGTCTGCTCACGGCCACAAGAATGCTGGGCTGGGTGGACCCCTGGAGCTGTGCTCACATTGACTTCCTTTCACTGACCAGTTTGCACAAGTCAGAAGTTTGTGACTGCTTATAAATGGAAGAATAGACAACTTTACTCACTAATGATGTGCAACATTTACACCAGACAGCGCACTTTACAAGATGCTAAAACTACAGGGAAGGAAGGCAGAAGAGAGGAGGGATGGGAGCTGTGAATGCATGCAAGAGGAAGCTGGGAAGTGATGCAAGATCTCAGAGAAGGATAAAGACCTTTTGGCAAGGGCTCTGGAAAGCAGAGTCTTCCAGAATTATAATCTAGCTGGTGAGCCATCCACAGTCTGCTGGCAACGCCATCAAAACTGCACAAGATCATTGCATAGCATGCAAAAAGCCTTCACGGGAAAAGATTCAGGGAAGAGGAGAGCAATTATAGAAAACAGCCTCGTGTGAGAACTGCTGTAATTAGTTTCAGGCTGCAGCTCTGCAACTGGTGTTAGAGGGGCTAGTACCAAAATGGCTTGGAAGCCAGAAAAGGAGAGAGAATGTTTATGAAAGAACATCAGGACATTTTCAGATTTGACTAAATATTTTGGGTTGCCTGTTTGAGACGCTTTAAGTTTGGGATTTCAGAATAATACTCTGTGGGAGCTGTAATAGTATTAATAGTGACTATACTGAAGAGGTGTTCATTTGCATGAACTGATAAGATGAGTGCTTCCTCCAGAGCAGCGTCATGCAAATAAAGTGCTTCTTAGAAGCAAAAAAACACACTCTTTCTTGTGCCTTTCCTGCAAGAGCCCTCTTCTGAACTGCACAGCAGCTTCGTTTATGCTGATGCATGGTAAGGCCCTCGTCACATTTCTTCCACACGTGGAAATTTGGTAGTTTGTTTAAACACACATCTAACACGCATGTCAGGCAACCACAGCTGTGTCACAGGAAGAGAGGTCCTCAGCTAACCTGTTGCAAGGTGGGGGAGAGCAGAAAAGACTGAACCACTCAAGGGGAGTGGTTAAATGTCTCTTTTCCTGGAACCTGAAGATGTATAAATGTGGACAGTCCACGCAGCTGCTGAGTCAGAAATGAAGCGGCCTGTTTTATATGTTAATTGGCAGCTGGAAGGTTACACGAGTGAAAGTATCTATCTGCACCATGGATGTGGAACTGAAAGTTTGCTATGCAGAAGAAAACCAGAAAAACCCACGGAAGCAATAGAAAAAAAACAAAACAAAACAAAAAAAAAAAAACACTTTCTAAAAGAAGTAAAGAACTTTCAACCTGAAAGTTAAAGACCTGCATATGTTAGGAGGTTGTTTTCACTCCTCAGAGTGAAAATGATTTTGAGGGAGGAGTGACTTCCTCAATTTTCTGTTTCATCACGCTTCAGGTAAGCCTGTGTGACTGGATGCAGAGCAAATCAGGGCACCTCTCTACTCACCTCCTCTGATTGATTTCTGCTTCATTGCAGTGTTCTTCTCCAGCTCCCAGCTGTGGCGACGGAAAGGCAACAGCGGCCACATGGAGTTTCTTGAGACGGAGGAAGGAGCAGGTACGTCTGTGATACTGTCCAGCTCCTCTTCCTTCTCTCCCAAGCCAGCAAGTTTACCGTCTCCTCCCTCCACAGCCACCACACTCGTGCAGCTCCCTTCCAGGCTGCGCCTGTCCTTGGGCTGTGCGAAGCTCACCGCAGGTGGGAAGAGCAGGGGTGTGTCGCTGCCCAGGGATGAATTCCTCTCCAAGGACATGGTGTCATCAGCAGAAGAGCTGGAGCTCGTGACATCTCCTGCAGAGTGTTCCTCTTCAGGCTGCTGCAGGGAAGAAAGTATAAAGATGTGCCTTTATCTCTGTTATCACACAGCAGCTCTTGCTCCTGCCATTTCTGGCTGAACCTGCTGTCAGAGCTCTGCTTTGGTGCACAGCTGCCAAAGATGTCCCAGGTGTTAATGATGGAGAGAGATGAAGGGGAAACTGCTTCATCACGGCTTCCCATGACCAATGCCAGTCTCTCCCAGGTGACAAGGGGCCAACCTGCACTCTTAGCCATGAGAACTTGAAGGCAACAACACACCGTTCTGCTGCATCATGCAGTGCAAAAGGAACAAATAGTCATAGGAAACAGACACAAAATTAAAAGCTTCAATCCTCATCCCCTGCTACTTTCCAATAAACAAAAAGATAATGCCAGGATTTGCCGTTTTTCTCGAAACCCAACTTTAATTGAAAAATACTGTTCTATGGGAACAACCACACTGTATTACAGGCCTCCATTCATACTGCAATTTTTGCTTTACTTTGCTCCAAAAGCAGTAAGTGGAACCCAAATTGGTTCTCTTTGGCAAAATGCCGCTTGCTGACAATACAGCCTAGAAAGAGTCTGTGATTATTCTGTGTTCCCTGTGGCTAGGGTAAAAACACAAGCATGTATCTGACATCTGACCATCTGAAATGGTGTTTGCCCCAAGAGACTGACGTGGGAAGTTCCAATTTATTCTCCTGCAGAGTCCTGCACTGTATCATTTAAAATAATATTGGGCATAATGAGCTGTCAGATCATATAGAATGGACTATTCACCAAAGACACAACAGCTAATTGTCCGCAAAGAGCAGGCTGGGCTGTCAGCAGAAGCTGAGTACTTGAGGAGCTGCAGTCTGTTTGGCAGAACACAACATCCTGTTCTGCAAAGGGCAACAGGCACCACAGCCCACGTGGGACAAGATGAGCATCATCCTCATCTCCCATCAGGCCCAGCACAGTTAGATGCTCCAGGCACTGCCTTCTCATGGGCATACAGTGTAAGGTAAAAGCTTCCTGTTACACTAAATAAAAACACACTGCAGTGTTCATAAAGCATCCTAACCCAACTTCTCACCTCGCAAAGGGAAGCCCTATTTCATTTTTGGCTATTTTTTATTCTTATTTCAATTTTACTTGTAGACTATAATGTTCCTAAGGTGGCATCAATAAATGCTCTCACACTACTCCCCTCCAACCCTCCCCCCCAAAAAAAAAAATCCATTAAAAAAAAGAAAAAGGGAAGCAGAGTCAGCATGCGCAACACAATACTCACTATCAACACCAAACATTAAACTATCACAACAGATACACACTATACACAACACTATACAACTATACACACAGAGCAAAGAATTACCTTGGCAAAGAATGTCAAACATTAGCCATGAATTTATGTAAATTACAGTAAACTTTACCATAAATTTAAATGATTGGATTTGACACATTTAAATAGGAAGTATAGGTTAAAGCAAGAGAGAACTGAAAGGCATGGCTTGCAGTTTTTCATGGTGCTTGCATTGTTCAAGATTATCTGATATTTGTGTGACTCAGGATGCCATCTTAGCTTAAAACCAGACCAATTAAGCAGTCATTATGTGGATAACACTCCTTCAGTAGAGGAAACAGTCTGCTTTGCCTTCCTGAGACACAGGAAAATACCGTTAGACACGAAGGCAGCACAGCAGGAGAGATGACAACATGCCAGCTGTGTAGTGGAAGGATGGGGCAGTTTGGAAACATTAAACTTGGATGCAATTCTGGTGAAAATAGCCCAGAACAATAAAACATTAAAGGATATCTTTGCCCCAGAGTAAAAAGAGGAATTTTTATTTCCCAGATGAGAAATAATGCTGCTCCAGTTTAAAATGCAGAACAGAAACCGCTTCCCTAGCAAGGAAGATTTAGGATTTTTATCACAGCTCGGAGAGATGATTGAAATTGCACAATGTATTTGGCCCAGTTTGAGTTTTACCTTGAGCATCCAACAGAGTACAGAGCACAAAGGATACTTCTTGAACTTTTTGCCCTATGCATTTGCTATAAAAACTGTTCTGCCTTCACTTAAATGACATCTTTTGTTGTGTTTTTTGAAACAAATGAGAATAGTGAATACGAAGGACCAGCACTCCATCTGGAAAACACCAAGTGTGGCAGACACATCTAAGGAACATCTGCATTGGAGCCAGCTCTGCCAAAAATTAGCTGGCTGGCCAAGTGTCAGTAAATAAGCACTGCTGTTTAATCCTATGAGTCAGAAAACACTCTGTTTGCAGAATGGAAATGGTTCTCCAATTCTTTTTTTGAGGGAATAACAAAGAGTTAAAGAAATATTAACTTTCCTCTTGTTAGGTTTGCTGCATTGCACCTCTATACATTCAACCAGTATTTATGACAATAAAACTGAAGGCTCTGCAAGTGTGCTATTGGGCACATTCTTTGCTGTCAGAAACAGTATTAAGTGAGAAACGAGGAAAAAAAAAGAAAAGAGGTAAAATCTAAAAAGAGAGCTTTCTGAGAAAGAACATAAGTTCTTCTTGGGTAGGGATAAGAGAAATCAGTAGGATGGTACGGGACTGCAACAGAACTTCTTCAACTAAAACCCTTCATCTATTGGAAGTCTTGAGAAGTGAAATTGTAATGTTCTTTCTTATTATTTTCTTGATGACAGCAGGCAAACCACTGGCAGACAAATTTACTCAGTTCCCCACGTGTGACAAAGGCATTAATGGTGTTACAGTATTGAAACAAAAACAGCAAAAAGAAAACAAATAAGACCTTGGCATCCTGAGCTTTATTTGACATATTGTTCTGTGAAGGGAGTTGAATTGTTTGGTTGGCTTGATACACAATCAAGTAGAATATTTTTAAATTCAGATTTACCAGTGGCTCCAGAAAGCCTGAAGTTAACCTTGCTAGTGGCATCATCGAAATTCATTATCATCATTTGGAACACACCAACTTTCCCGTGCTGCAAACCTTTTCCATCAAACTTTAATTTCTGAGGGTTTGCTTTCTGCTTTAGAGAGAGAAACAATAAATAATAAATGTAGAAGAGATTTGGTGTACTTCCTTGATCAACTCAAAACAGAGGCAGAAACTAAAAGTTCAGATTAACTCCTTTCTTTGACAAAGAGCTGCAAGTCCTCGGCTTCCAAAGTCACCTGCACATGAACCACTTCCCAAGGGACGCCTTTAGAGAGTTCCTAGTGCAGGGCAAATAACCCCCAAGAATAGCACCCAAAAGAAATAGTGCCAAAGATAGAGTATTTTAGATGGGCGTAAGTAGATGGTATACAGATAGTTAATAAGGAAAGAGCGGCTCACCATTTGAAGATGGTCGAGGCTTGCCAATAACTCCACTAGGGAGGGACCTCCAACCAGAGATCCTTCCCTGGTGGTGGTCAGCCCTTAAATGGGGACTTGGGAAAGTTGGAGTCCTACCTACTTTTTCTAGTTTCTGCACCATTTCTGATATTTCTTCCTGCCCCCCTGGGAGTCTATACTGTCTTAGATTAGTAATCCGGCGTGGTTTCGGCAAACAAATGGGCTCATGTTTCGCATGGCCCCTCAACACTGTCTGTATCGCCCGGATACTAATGTACCTCTGTCGAAGTCTGAACTCTCCCACAGTCATCTGGAGAGCCAGACCCCATAAAATATCTGTGCCTAAGATGTATTCTGGGATTGGGGCAATCGACACTTTATACTCCCAGGGTGGGAGACGCCCAGCCCCCAGTTTCAACCATGTTTGGGTGACTGGAGTGGTCTGTCCCCCAAACCCACCAATCATCACTCTACTGCCCTTAAACTTTGTTGGGTCTCCATATATAATTGATGTTTTGCACCAGTGTCTACTAGAGCCATCAACTTTTGAACATTCTTCTCTGACCAAAATATCTCTAATTCTACATAGGGCCTCCGGTCACATCTGGAGGCCCTAAGGGGGCCAGTGTCCTTCGTTACTCCATGAAGTTTGCTAAATCTAAGTCTTTTACTGTAGGTGGCTCAGGCACTGTAGCCTGCAACACCTGTGGATGTTTTTTCCTTCTATTTGGGACTATAAAGTCAGCCACATTCCAGGTTGTTGTTAGTGCTGCATGTAATATTCGTACTCCCGATTTTCTGGGAGTACTCTGAAATTTTTGATCGTTTCTAAGTTGTTTCCAGAGCTGTAACAAAACATGGTTGGGTTGCCCATCGATTTTAGCAAAGGCAACCCTGGCCCGTATAAGATCATTGAACATGGTCTTCCGGGATACCCGTATAGGGCCCAATCGGGGTATCTGTGGGACAGGCTTCTTCGTTTTAATCGGGAATGCCCCAGCTTCTTCTACCATATGGACATTGTGCCTAGTTCTTATGCGCTCTGTTTCCCCAAGGTCTGCCACCAACTGGGCTGCCTGCTGGACGATAGCCTCTGAAGCCACCAAGGGGTTTAGTATGGAGACCAAAGTCCCACAAAGGTGAGAGGGGGCTTGCTGTAGACTGTATTAGGTCTCACATACCTGCTGTAAATTTTTCTGTATCAGGGCTTTCAAAGGTCTCTGAATACATGGCCTCCGTCATACCCAGTTCCCGGATGTATGTTTGGAGGTCCTCCAAACCATAAACCGGTATTGAGTGGAATGTCAGATTTGTTAGGCCACGTTAAGCCTCATGCTGCCATCAACCAATCTATAACAGAATGATTCTCATTAGTATAGTGGATGGCAGCATAGAATCTTTGCCTCAGGGCTGGGTGTATAGTTGTAGGTGCTAGTTTTGACATCTCTGTCCCACTGACTAACACGCTTTCAGCTCCTGCATCCCATAACCTCAGGAGCCATGATGGTACGCTTTCTCTTGGTTTTTGATGGAACCATTGTACTAGGTCCATCAACTCATTTGCTGTATACAGGTGAGCTGTCACATGCAAGCTTGTTTCAGCAGGGGGCCATTGGTCAGGAGGCACTCCCTCTGGTCTATCTTGTACTTTTTTTGTTTTTTTTGAGTTATGATTGGTCGGATCTCAAATGGATCCTCCAGAGATGGAGCTTCGAGATCTGATTTAGAAATCTTGTTTTCCGAAACATCCAGGTCCGCTACTTCAGGGACCTGGCTGTCCTCCACATGTATATTGTGTATGTATTTGTCTTGTTGGCACATCTAGTCCAGGGTTTTTGGCTACTGATGTGCCCAACTGTTGTTCCAACTTTTCAATTCAATCTCTTAACAATTGATTTTCTGATTCTATGTTCGCATTTGTTATTTCCATTTTATGTAATTAGACATCGGGAGGCTATCAATTGGTTATCTTACCTCGAGAGATTTTTACACAGATGTGGCTCTTTTAACACTGTATGTGGGCTTTTTCTGCCTTTCTGAGTTGGCGGTTGTGCTTCAAAGCCCATATCAGGAGTCACATATTAATGGCTTTCTGATGCTACATTGAACCGTTTATCCTGCAAAGTTTACAGCCTCTGTGACAATGAAAGAGGCATCCTGTCACTCTTTTCATGCTTTTTCTTTTCAAAAGAAAAAAAAAGAGAAAAAGAATATTTAAGAAAATATTTTCAGCATTTCATTGAAGTACTTCTGAAAAAAGTCTTTGGAAGTTGTCTTGGTGAACACTTGAAAGGCAAAAGTCATATCTTAAGTTTCGTATTACTGTTGACATCAAAACATTTGTTAACATTACATGCTAAAACTAACATGCATTAATTTAAATTGCAGTTTGTAATTGTAATAACAATTCTCAGATTCAGAATAAAATATGAGGTCATGTAAAGAAGCAGCATGTTAAGAGTACTTGTTGCCAAGAGAGAAAGCTGGCCTTGGTTCTAATATGAAGCGATGAGGCAGGCAGAGCTGGTTGCTGTTGTTCACCCGGTTCACCAGGAGGGACCCTGCTGCTCGCACAGTTTGAACGTTGGCTCTGAATACCTGAGCAAAAGGAAAAATACGATTTTGGTTCCAGCCAGAAAATCCTAAGACTCGAGAAAAGCAGTGGTTCATGCAGGCAGGATGTACAAGGAGAGCACAAGCTGGACCACTTTCTTTTCATCTGGGAACAGCAAGGAGCAGCACTCTATTTAAACAAAGATGGTTGCCCACAGCAATTGGGATGAGGCAGAAATGCAGACAGAGGGTCCACAGTGTTTCTGGGCTGATGCATGCACCCACACAGACCTCTCAAGGTGCGGCTGAGATGCCCAGATCCTCTGTCGTGGAGAACTCCAGAATCTCGAAATCCCCAGGGATCTGGGGATAGAGGGGGATACGGTATGCAACTGTGTCCCAGATATGTTCAGCCTTATAAAACAGCCAGGCATTTATTCTCTTTGCAAGACTAAAAGCATGCACAGTTAATTTACAGACTAAAGTTTCTCATTAACTTTTAACAGTAAAGGCTGATATTTGGGTCCCAAATCAAAGTATAACTGCAATGTTATTTTCTTTCTGTTGTAGATTTGGCATTGTCTTAACCCTTTCCAGATATGCAAGGAGCTGTCTTTGTAATTCATTTCATTTGTCTTTGAATGCCAACTCTTCTGCTGCAGTTTTCCACCTCTGTGCTCCACTATAAGTCTATTATGTGACATTCATCTATTCTGATATTCTCCATTCCCCAATTTGCTGAAAATTGCTGATGTATTTGAAACCCTCTTGTTCTCCAAGAAGTCCAAGTGGCGTGATTTAGATGGGAGATCTGCAAAATGAATACACCATTATTCTGCAGTTTATTAACGTAGCAGATCATTGAGCACTGCTCTGTAGCTTATCTGCTTTTCTGCTGGAAACCAAGGATGCTTATTACTAGGTCTGGGACTCCCGGTTTTTTAGATCTCCTGTTGCCCAGATGTACCGACCATGTGTGTTGCATTTGTTTGTTTGCTTTTTTCCCCCAATTTCTCGGTGATATTGTAACCATGAGGGTTATAGTCAGTGTTATGACTAGTTTTGATAAATTCATCTTTAAGATGCTGATACCAGATTGTTGTGCCAGCTTCAAACAATACCTTTGCCATTTTAAATCTCACATTTTCAAAGTTTTTGGGGAGACCAAGATGAAATATTTCACCATTTATATACCACGGTCACATTTTTGTGCTGTTTCTTCCTCACTTTGAAGTCACAGTTTCTCAGGTGACAATAGCTTCACCCCCTGTACACATTCTTTGCTTGCACTAAGCCTGCATATTCCATATATTTAAATTTAACACCAATTATGCTCTAAATTTCTGTTCTAATACAGTTATCAGGGATTTTCAGCTCCTTAGACCTCTACTTTTTCCCCTTTCAATATATGCAGAAAGGTAGGATGTGATGTTAGATGTTCTCAGACCTTCACTTCCATGCTTTTATCAAGGAAACGTGCAAATCATATTAGATTAAGAGATCCTTCACACATGCTGAAATAAGAAGATGCTTATGTCTGCTCTGGATCAGAACAATTTCCGTGAAATGCTTTCTGAACTCTTATTTTCAGCAAAGTATTTACTTCAGGCTATTTTAAATGGAAGTTAAATTATTGCATTCAGATGTCTTCTTACTTTCCTTTATTTCCTTTTTTTTTTTTTTTTTTAGTATGCAACAACTTACTTTATTTGTGTTTAGTTACATATTCAAACAATTATTTTTTCAAGAAATTCAAAATTTAATGTCTGCCAGTTTTTCTGTAAGTCACAACATTGGCACTTAGGTTTCATAACTGCAGGCAATTTTTCAATTCAATTCATATTTCTTATCTAATATCACAAAACATAAAGAAAAATAAAGGAGTTATCCTACTGAAAGGTTAGTATAAGCCAAATAGATAAATGAATAAGTTCTAAGCTTAAGCTTGATCAAGGATTCCTGATTCGCTATTTTAGTGAAATGTTCACTTCCATTTCTCCATTCCATAGAAACTGAAATATCAGAATCCTATCTGAACTGGGATGTGATCCTTCAAGGATTTATACCTCCTATACAAGCATGAGCATTATTAACTTTCTCAGGTATTTTGTATGACCAGAACTTTAGCATTATCAGACTAGCTTCAATTTCAATTTATCCAAATCCAGGCGTAAATTAACTGAAGACAACAAGGAATAAAGTATTCTGTAAAGAAATAATAGAAAGTTTATCTTGGAATTTAACAGAAATTCAGAAAACTTGATATGAAGTTGGAGCTAAAGATCTGGATGTCGACAATATAATGCTTAAGCAGTGCTGAAATTGAATATACACAGTAATTAGAGAACTAGAGATCATCATACAATAAGTTTTTAAAAACCCATAAATCAAACCGTTTTAAATTTTGGAACTAAACTTTGCTAAATTTATTTATTCAGACAAATATGATGAAAGTGGTTATTCTTATACTATATAAAGCGTTTTCACTACGTGGACTTTAAAATGATCCTCCATGTTGTTCCCTCATTATTATTAAAACATAAAAAATATTTCTTTTTTTCTCCAAGCTTATTTATTTAATCAAGTGAACAATTTCAGAAATATACATGTAACAGCTGAATATCTTATGTTTCACCAAAAAATTTAAAGCAATAGATAAATAAAAATACCAACTGGTTTGAAGAGATGTAATTGCAATGCAAGCAAAAAAAAAAATAAAGGGAGCACACATTTCAGAGGAGAAGTAGTGAATAAGCTAAATTCTATTTACAGCTGAATTTAAAGAGATATCTTAGCTAATATGGGATTTCGTAGTACTGAATCTTAACTTGGTAGATTAGCAGACAAAAAAGAGTCAGAGAATCTGAGAATGACTTGGGTTGGAAGGGACCTCAAGGATCCTCAAGTTCTAACTCTCTGCCAGAGGCAAGGTTCCCAGCTGCTAGATGCAGTGCTAGATTAGATTGCCCATAACCCCATACAGCCAGGTCTTACTCCAGGGATGGGGCATCCACAAGACTTCTGAGCAAAATGACATCTGTGCATTTTGGATTTTTTATGTTGATAATAAAACATGAAACTTATATAAAAGTATAATTGTGTTTATGCCCACAAACAAGTTAAATGGAACAAAATCATTATGAAAACACTACATATTAGCACCACTGTAGCAACTTTTCCTCAGCTGAAAAGCTCAATGGTATAAGATTCTATAAAATGACAAATGGGACACTCAGTAATGAACAGATAGTCTAAAAGAGACCAACAAAAAGTCTTTCTTCAGCAACTCTGAGTCATGCAGAGTTTCACACAACCTTCTCACAATGCTGTGGACAGATTATCAGAAAAGAAACTCAGACATAATTTCCTTAAGGTCCTAATTCTTGCCAGTATTCACTGGAATGTACAAAAGTTTCAGATTCTTTGGGAAGTTTTTAGTAGTTATTTTTCAAAAATGCATAGTAGTACTGTATTCCAAAAGGTGAAAAGATATGAACAATATACATGTCTACAAGTCATAATCATCATAAACAAGTGTCATGGTTTTATGATTTTTGGCATTGGTATTCCACATCATAACAACATGTAGTGCATTAAGAGTTAAAGAGTTAATACTCCAGCCCCATGGATCATTGATATTTCCGGGTATACCTGTCTCAGAAGAGAAGAACCACGTTCCCCAGAGGACTTTGCGAGGCTTTGCATTTTTACGTATTTTCCACTCAGAGGGAAAAGATAAAAACTCTCTGCGGTCACGGGACACTCTCTTTCCTTTGGGATCCACTCAGCAGTGGGTGCTCGCTGCTGTCTCGCCTTCAGCGTTAGCGTAAGGCCTTCGGTTTATTGGACACTCTCTCTTGATCATTTTCTTTGATTTATTAACTTCAATTCCAATTATATTGTATTACATTGTGTTATTTTGCTTTCTGATATCTTATTCAGTAACTTAGCTTTCCTCCTCAGATCGTTGCCGCTGTTTTGTTTCTAGGCCCGTCTTCCTTTTCCCTTTTCCCTTTCCCCCTTCCCCTTTCCTGGGATGATGATCTCCTGGATCATAGGAGAGCGTGACTGAAACCAAAAGTCTTCCTCTAAAGCTGAAGGCGAGATGGTGAGAGAGCTCTCAGTGCCGATGAGCAGCAAAAAGAAGTCTTGGAACTTGCGTGCACTTTTATCTTTCCCTCTGCATTCCTCTTTCCTTCCTTCAGGGGATCCTGCCCACAATGCCACTGTGAAATGTCTCATCCCACTTGGAATACTGCGAGGAAAGTGAATCTCTGGGGACCCCAAATAGAGCATTCCCTGCTCGGCAGTGCTGTGGGAGTGATGGAGTCACAGCAGTGAGGCAGAGGAGCAGTGCCAGGCAATTTATGGGGCGTTCCAACAAGTAATCAACAACTGCCTGGCAAAACTGAGCAACTTTCTAACAACAGCTCATCAGTGTTACAGGTAGAGTACTATGGAGCTGTTGCTCTTTCCCTATCAACTAACTGAAGACTAATTCAGGCTACGGCTGCTGAAGAAAAACGAGAGGAAAGACAAAAAGAGAGAAAACCAAGAGGTGTCAGCACTCCCACTCGGGGCGGGCAGCGGGCTGCTATGCCAGCGTCATCATGGGCCACAGCCAGCACTGGCCACGATGTCACTGTGTCGCCGTGGCAACATTTGTGACACAGCCACCCGGGTGGGGTTTAAAGACAGCGCATGGTGGTAGGTCCCACATCCTGAAGGAGCGTCGGCAGCGAGCAGATGCCTCTGGAAGGGATGAGCTCTGGCATGGCTGGTGCCAACAAGGAGCAACCCGCTGGCATGAGGTGCAACAAGATGAGCTTCTGCGAGGACGTCTCTGCAGCGGAGCATGCCTCCAGGCTGACAGACACCGACACCAAAGGTACACGGGTCCACAGCCACCACAGGAGTGGTGCTGCAGCCAATCTCGGGGCTGTGATGATGCTTTCCATGTGCCACCTCACTCCTGACTGGCAGCAGTAGGAGTGCCGGGAAGCAGCAAATGCAGAGTGTGACCTGCTTTTCCTTTGCCCTCCAGAGCGAGTTGCCGTCTGGAATGCGGTGGCTGCCTGTGTACAAGAGAAGCTCCTGGTGCAGAAGGTGTGTTGGCTGTCAGGTTCCTCCTGTGTCTGTCCAGCTCAGCCTGGAGTTCCTCTGACTCTTCCCCTCCACAGAGAGCAGGAAACTCACCCCACATTTCCCAGCTGCTCATCCCATGGGCTTCCTGCAAATGCAGTACCGCTTGTGCTAGGTGGGGTCATATCTCGGGGATGATCCCAGTCTCTGGAAACATCTGGATCCCATCAGGCTACTTCTGCCCTGACTGCTGTGCTGCAATGGGAGGGAGAGGACTCCACAGCTACTTCCCAAAGCCATTCCTGCTGCCCTGGCTTGTGCCTCTGAACAGCAGGAGAAGGCTCGCGAGCTCTGTCCCTACGTTGGACTACCTCCAGCTCTTCCTCCAGCCAGCT
This sequence comes from Oreortyx pictus, assembly GCA_036925125.1. NCBI lineage: Eukaryota > Metazoa > Chordata > Aves > Galliformes > Odontophoridae > Oreortyx > Oreortyx pictus. The sequence continues at coordinate 5,428,333 of JAUPFR010000026.1, read as the reverse complement.
CATGGCCCTTCAGCCTTTCTTTTCTCTTCCACTTGCAGGGGGTTTGGATTCCCACCTTTGGCTTGTTCAACACCGTCCCCAAAGACATCGAGACGGAGGACGGGACCGTGACTCTGTGCTGGCCTGTGTTCCACCTGGCAAGAACCCTCCTAGCCAAGCACCACCTCAAGCCCAAGAAGGAATCCCTGCCAGGTAGGAGGGGGGATTAAACCCTTGCTGGCTTTGTGGACAGGGCAAACAGGGCCATGGCCTCCGTTCTCAGAAGCAAACCCTACTCTCCAAGGAGCCCATGCAAATGTGGGGCCATTCTGGGTGATGTTGGCAATAAGCAGCTCTAGGGAAGAACCTGTGGAAAAGCGACTGTATGATCAACTCTATCCCTTGCATTTGTCAGCCCATAAGGAAGTGGAGCCCCTGAACTACAGTGAGGTGGCCACAATTGCCTCTGTGACCTGGCAGAGAGGGAAGGCCTGCGTCCAAAGCACCGTGTCCCTGCTCTCCAGCTGTCTGCAGAACAGGCAGAACGTTGCCTTTGTCCTGAAGGGCATCGGAGTGCTCTTCATTGACAGGCTGACCTTCCAAATGAAGTTCTACTATGACTTTGTGGAGAAGCTGTCTGGGAAAAAGACATTCAGAAAAGCTGTTTCCAAGGTGAGCTTTTGGTTTCTCTGTGGCCCGGGCAGTGCCATGACCCTTGCTGTGCCCGCATGTGGCCCAGCAGGACCTGGCCAGCTGCTAGGGCCGTGCAAGTGCTGTGGTGCTGTCAGCTCTCTCTGTCTTGGGCTCCTCCAGTACTCTGCAGTGTTTCAGCTGTGACAAGGACATCCCACATCCTCCCGTTCCTCCCCTGCAGGCCCCCTGGCTGCTGGACATACTGGTATCCCGGGTGACACCTCTGGCCTCCCTGACTCTCTCTCCCTGGCTTGTCATCTTTCCCAAGTGAGTATGTTGGTGGCTGCAACCGCTGCTTGATGCAGCTGCTCTGTTCTCATTCCATAGCGTTTGTTCCTTGTGCCCATGGGTGTCCTGCCCATGAGGATATTTCATAGAATTATGGAATCATTTGAGTCAGAAGGAACCCTGAAAGGGCACCTAGTCCCACTCCCATGCAAGGAATGGGGGCACTTACTGACAGATGAGGTTGCTCTGAGCCCGGTCCAGCCTGACTGACAACTTTAGAAATAGTGGCCTCAATGCAGCGTGAAAATGTGAGCAGTCACAGAGAGCAGCAGGGACTGGTGGAGCGCTGCGTCACACCAGTGTCTCCTCCGTGCATACAGGTTTCGGTTGGAGTTTGTTCCCAAAGTACCACTCAGCACATCCTGCAAGTCCTCCAGAGATGTCCCTGGTGAGGTGAAGCCAAAGAAAGGAGAGGCTTTGCCTCCTCTTGTCCAGGCCAAGACAGGTAAAGCAGCTGCCAGCTCCTTTCCATGGCACATGCCACCAACCTGTGATGGGAAATCCCTTGCTGTCCATCAGCCAAGGGCTCTGCCTTGTGCCAGAGCTTCACTCCAGCTCAGCACAGCCTCTTCCCATGAGGAATTGTTGGCCTCACCAAAACAAAGGCGCTGAGGGTAACATGCCCCCACCCCTACCCCTGACTATGGCAGGAGGATGTGGGGATTCCAGGCCATGCCCTACCCCAGGAAATGGCCCCCAAAAGTCACCCTGTCACCTCACCATCACTGCCCAGCTCCCCTTTCCCAAATCAGCATCAGTAATGCAGTGCCAAAACAGAGCTGAATTGCAGAGAGGAGGAGTGGAGCCAGAGATGGTGTCAGGGAGGGTGAGAGGGCGGTGGGGGTGGTGGCAGCAGGGGGAGCAGAGCGGCCCTCTGGGGTGTTTTGGGAACTGGCCTGAGTACCCCTTGTCACTGAGACAAAGGATGAATTCACGGTGAATCTCCTGTGCCTCCCAATTGCAGTGAGATTTATTGAAAAACCAACGTTCAACAAACGCTTGAGCACTGCAAGTATAGAGGGAGGACACTTTGCAAGGATAAGGAGCTTACAGCTGAAGGAGAGCTCTGCGTCCAGGTGAGGCTGGAGGCTCCGGGTTGGGATCTGCACGGGGGGAGGGTGTCAGTGAGTGGACACGAGCCCATTCCCCAACCTGAAAGGGTCAGTGCTTGTGGTCGCCCAACGGTGCTGAACACAGCACCCGGGGCGGGGGGATGGGGACACCAGGAGCACCCCAGCTCACGGGGCTTGTCCCTGTCCGGATCTCAGGAGAGCCACGGGGCAGCCGGTGAGCTGTCTGTGGGGAAGGCTGTGTTGCAGCCAAGGCTCTTGGCTCAGGGTTGCAGGATGCCGCCCCAAAGCTTCCACTCAGGTGCACCCCTCCCCCTCTGTCCTTTCCAGTCTGCTGCCAGCAATCCAGGGAGTGCCTGAAGCCCACAAGCAGCCGGTGAACTGCCAGCTGCAGAGCCAAGCAGGAACCGAAGGCCAAGAAAACCTGGGCCAAGCACTGGGAACAAAACACAAGAGGTTCCATAACAAGGAATGAGGAGCAGAAGAAGTACATCATGAGGCTCGAATGCTGGAGATACAGAAAGCAAGTCCTCATGCAAGAGACCTTCATCGAGGGCTGAGAGCAGGCTGTCCGAGGAGCCCAAAAACAGACAACCCAGGCTTCGACCTCTGACTTGTGACTCAATCGTACTACTCAGGATGAGGGCTAAGAAGGCCAAGCCAGTGCGGGAAGAACCTCGGGAGATGGCAGCATCAGTGTCTCATTGTGAGCCCATCAGCAGATCTGGATTGCTGCCACCCATACACCATGAAACAGGATCTCCCTGGTGTCAGCCTCCGAAGACCAAAGCCCCACGCACCAGGCAGGGGACACCCTACCCACACTGATGTGGGCATGGAATGCCCAGGACAGACAGAGCTGTGAGCTGGGGACTGCCCCGGCTCTGAGCTCCCGCACTGGCTGCGGGCTCCTACAGGAACTCGAGAAATCCCTTCCATTCCCCATGTCCTGCTTTCAGCCAGTACAGAGTTGATTTTCTCCATTGGCTCTGGTATGACACCACGCTATGGTTTTAAGGAAGGCAGTGGGCAGGGTCACCTGAAGGAAGGAAAGAGGAACACAGAGGGAAAGATATAATTGCACGCAGGTTCCAAGACTTCTTTTTGCTGCTCATCGGTGGTGGGAGCTCCCTCGCCATCTCACCTTCAGCTTTAGTGGAAGGCCTTCAGTTTTGGACACTCTCTCCCTCATTTTATTTAATTTATTAGCTTTGATTCCACTTATATTGTGTTATTTTGTGTTCAAATATTTTATTTAATAAATCATTTTTCCTCCTCAGATCACTGCAGCAGTTTTGTTTTTAGGCCAGTTCTTCCTACCCTTTTCCCTTTTCCCCCTTCCCCTTTCCTGGGCCGTGGGTCTGTGGGTCGCCCGCCCCTCTTGTCACAGAACTGGGCCATACCGGCCCATAAGCTTTTGACACACAGTCCCTTCCACACCCCCTTTGTGTCAGTTCCTCTGTGTTCCTTCCATGTTGCTTCCTGGTTGCCCCATGAGGGTTTCTGGTGTCCCCAAAGCCACCTCAACCACACCAAGGGGTCCTGGTGTCCCCATGGGGAGCTCCTGGCATCCCCATTGTTGGTTCTTGGATCCTAAAACCACCATGACCACACAAAGGGATTCTGGGCTCCGCGTGGGGGTCCTGGTATGTCCAAGGCCACCATGGCTGTGCCCCTGTCACCTCCTGTGTGCATCACTGCATGTCCCCTTTATGTCACCATGCCCCGCTCCTGAAATGGGGGGCAATTGGAGGCCCCAAGACCCTGCAGGGAGGTGACAGGGGTAACCCCCAGCCCCCCAACCACTGAACCACCTGGTCGTTTTCAGGAAGACTGCTGATTTCTAACCGAGGTTGAAGTTTCTGTTGAGTGGTGCTGTACAGAGATCAGGACATTTCAGTTTCTCAGCTTCTCATTGTGTTGAGGGGTTGGTTAGAACTTAGGGTTAGGGTTGGTGTTAGGGTTAGGCTAAGTGTTAGCGTTGGGGTTAGCATTAGGGTTAGGTTAGGTTAGGGTTAGGCCTAGGGATAGTAGGATTAGGCTTAGGGATGCGGTTTGGTTTAGTTCTAAGGTTAGATATAGCATTAGAACTAGGTTGCGTGTTAGTGTTAGGATTAGGGTTTGGGTTACTGTTAAGGATAGGAATAGGGATAGGTTTAGGGTTATGCATAGGGTTAGGGTTAGGCTTAGGTTTAACGTAAGTGTTAGGCTTAGGGTGAGGATTGTGGTAAAAGTAAGTTCTGTACCAGTTATCCAAACTGACTCGATACAGATGTGTCAGTGTTTTTCAGTGTTTTTTTCTGAGAACTCTGTAGTTTCTATAAGTCTCAAAATAGATACATAAATGTTTTGTCTAAAAACTTTGTAGTTTGTGCAAATTGAGCACTTAGTTCTAACACCTGGACAATGAACAACAGATTGCAGTGACCTTCTAAGAAACTGCAAAAGAAAAATAAGTGAAAATCTCCTCTTAAGCGCGCATGATCAGAGCTGAGGAAAACTACGGCCTTCGTCATCTTGATCACCAGGGGACAGAGAACGACCCCCAAATAACAACAGGTGCAGCCCAGGAAGAGAAAGATAAGACATGAATGCAGGGATAAGAGACAATAAAAAAAGGGGACGGGAGGCCCCTGTTGCGTGCCTCTGGTGGAGCGGAGACTCCTGGCTGCCCAGCGCTGTTTCGCTCGTTTATTGCTTGCTCAAATAATTTCTTACTGTTGGCAATGATCGGTGTGTATCGTTTTCTTCACATCTATTGCACAATTTGGTGCCGTGACTCAGATCCAGGTGACTCTGCTGCAGAATTCCCACTCCAGGGGGGCCGCCCCCTGGGTAATTTCTGTGCAGAAACCTGTAGCTCTGAACTCTAGGTAAAGCTCACAGGTAAAGCTGCCAGACATACCACTAGAAAGCCCCCTCGGTTTAACGTTAAAACACTGGTGTGATTCTCCCTCTAGACAAGGAAAGAGTGAGGTGTAGATGGTGCATTATTGTATGGAGATGTGGGGAGGAAAGCAGATAAGGGCAGATCAGTTGTTCTGTATTTGGGTCCTTTGAGGACCGGATCTGCCAGGCTCTAAATGCTTATGTGAATGAAAAACAGCCTTTTAATCTGGAAGATGGCAAGTATGCCAAATTATGGGTAGAATCTGATATTCAAACCTTTTTGTTTCCCCTAATTAAAAAAAGGAATGCAACAGAGGAGGACATTATACACTATCCCCCCCACCTTATGCTCCCCCTGAACAGAATCCAGCAGCTCCTCCGGAGCAAGCTGAATCTGACTTGGGAGACGAACCTGAATCTGAACCCCTAGACTTCCTAGGAGAAGGATCACTAGAAGGCAAGCTAGGCAGGAGAGGGGTCGAGGAAGAAACATTCTCCCTTTAAGAGAAATACCCGTAGCTATTGGGGTGTACCCAGGAGCTGGGTATGTTTCAGTTCCTTTAAACTCAGGAGATGTAAGGGAATTTAAGAAGGAGATGGGGAATTTGCTAGAGAATCCTTTAGGGGTCTCCGAGAGGCTAGATCAATTTTTAGGTCCCAGCCTTTATACCTGGGATGAAACACAGGCAATTTTGGGCATACTATTTACAGCGGAAGAGAGGGATATGATCAGGAGCCCTCCTGATCATATGGTATGCGTATTTGGGATCAGCAGCACCAGGCTGGTCCAGGAACAGATATAAAGTGGCCCTCACAGCAGCACAGTTGGAATAATCAGAGCCAGGAATATCGTACTCACATGGCAGATTTGTGAGTTATTATTCAACGGATTAGAGAATCTGTCCCTCATGGACAGAATATCAATAAGGCTTTTAGCGAGCAACAGAAAAAAGATGAAACTCCTACTGAGTGGTTAGAGAGACTGTGCAGAAATTTACAGTTATATTCAGGATTAGATTCTGCTACCCCATGGGGCAAGCCCTCCTAAAAACGCAGTTTGTGGCTAAGTCCTGGACAGATATTCGAAGGAAACTAGAGAAGTTGGAGGACTGGCAGGAGAGAGGATTAGACGAATTGCTGAGAGAGGCTCAGAAAGTATATGTAAGGAGAGAGGAGGAGACTCAGAAGAGGCAAGCTGGAATTCTGATAGCCGCACTAAGAGAAGGACAGAAGGGGGCGTTTCAGGCAAGGAGAAGAGGGAATATACCTCGGACAGAGAACGCTTCAACCTAACCAGAACAGACCCAGAGATATGAGGACAGTAGAATGCTCCTACTGTCAGAAAAAGGGACACATGAAGAAAGACTGTAGAAAGAGAATCCAGGATGAGAAAATGTTTAAGGAGGACTGAGGGGGTCAGGGGCTCTATGGGCTGGGGACCTGGGAAAGAAAGAGCCCTTGATAAAATTGAAACTGGGTTCTCAGTGTCAGGAAATGGAATTTTTTGTAGACTCTGGGGCAGAAAGATCGACTGTTCAATATTTACCTTGAGGATGTTCTTTATCCTCAGAAAAGCTGCAAGTAATTGTAGCAAAAGGGGAACCTTTTATGGTACCTGTTATAAAGCAGGTAGAAATAGAATCACCTAGCAACTATGGAACTGGGTCTTTTTTATTGGTACCTGAAGCAGAATATAATTTGCTAGGGAGAAACTTAATTGTGGAGTTAGGAATAAATTTGGAAGTAAAAGATAGAGAATTAATTGTTAAGCTATGTACTCTAATGATAGAAGATGAGGCTAGAATTAACCTGGAAGTTTGGTATACTCCAGAATCAGTAGGGAAGTTAGACATAGAACCCTTTGAAGTAATTATAAAGGACCCAGGCATCCCAATTCCCAATTAGGATAAAACAATATCCCATTTCACAGGAAGGTAAATTTTGGCTACAACCTGAAATTGAGAGATTAATATCTAAAGGGCTATTAGAGCCCTGTATGTCTCCTTATAATACTCCTATACTCCCTGTAAAAAAAAAAAAAAAAGCCTGATGACACATACAGAGTGGTCCACGACTTAAAGGAAATGAATAAGAGAACAATGACCCATTTCCCAGTAGTGGCGAACCCCTACACCCTGCTCAGTCAATTGAACCAAGAATCTAAGTGGTATAGTGTAATCGATTTAAAGGATGCTTTTTGGACCTGCCCCCTGAAGGCAGAGTGCAGAGACTACTTTGCCTTCGAGTGGGAAGATCCAAACACCCATAGAAAACAACAACTCAGATGGACAGTGCTCCCACAAAGATTCATAGAATCCCCTAACTTGTTTGGACAAGCCCTTGAGCAAGTACTAAAAACTGATGAACCAAACCCACAGGTAACCTTAGTGCAATATGTGGATGACTTACTATGAGCTGGAGCAGGCGAGGAGATGGTTAGACAGGAGAGCATTAAACTATTAAATTTCTTAGGTTCAAAGGAGTTGAAAGTTTCAAAGTCAAAATTAAAATTTGCAGAAGAGGAAGTGAAGTATTTGGGACATTGGTTAAGCAAGGGGAATAAGAAATTAGATCCAGAATGGGTAAATGTGATTTTATCTTTAAAAGCCTCAAGAAGCAAGAGGCAGATGATGCAGATCTTAGGGCTGCTAGGATACTGTAGACAATGGATTGAGAATGATAGCAGTAAGGTAAAGTTTTTATACCAGAAACTAGTACAAGATGGATTAGTAAAGTGGAGTCAGGAGGATGTGCAAAGATTAGAAGACTTAAAGGTAGACCTTGTTAATGCACCAGTGTTAAGCTTACCTGATATGAAAAAAACATTTTACCGTTTTGTAAATACAGATGAAGGGACCGCTTTTGGAGTACTGACCCAGGAATGGGCTGGGAAGAAGAAACCAGTAGGATGCTTCTCAACACTCTTGGATCTGTTAGCCGTGGGTGGCCTGTCTGTTTACAAGCAATAGCTGCTGTAGCTCTGTTAGTAGAAGAAGCAGAGAAGATTACTTTCAGGGGTGAATTCAAAGTGTATACTCCACATAACATAAGGGGAGTACTACAACAAGAACCAGATAAGTGGATTACAGATGCTAGACTGCTGAAATATGAAGGAATCCTAATACATTCTCCTAAATTAGAAATAGAATCTACAAGTTTGCAAAATCCTGCTCAATTTTTATATGGGGAACCAGATGAAGATTTAACCCATGCTTATATTCAGTGTAGGGAGCATCAGGCTAAAATATGGGAGGACTTAGAATAGAAGTTATTAGAAGGGGGGAAATTATTTATAGATGGCTCCACCCGGGTGGTAGAAGGAAAACGAAAATCAGGGTAAGCTATAATAAATGGAAAAACATTTACAGTAATTGAATTGGGACCATTGGATAGAACATGGTCAGCTCAGGCTGTGAATTATATGTATTCTCTAGAGCCCTACAAATGTTAAAAGGAGAAATTGGGACTATCTGTACAGATTCTAGATATGCGTATGGGGTAGTCCATACCTTGGGAAAACATGGGAGGAAAGAGGATTGGTAAACTCACATGGGAAAGGGTTAATTCACAAGTCGTTAATAAGACAAGCTCTGAGGGCAATAACGGAACCAGAGAAAATCGCCGTAGTACATGTAAAAGACCACCAGAGGGGGATGTCGGCTCAAAAAAGGGGAAATAATTTCGCTGATGAAGGAGCGAAGAGTGGCCTTACTGATCCTAAAGGAAATACAGGCTGAGAGTCCCTGAAAAGAAACAAATGAGGCGAAAAGCTTTACTATACAAGAAAGAAAGGCTCCAACAAATGGAGGTTGAGGAAAAGGAGGGAAAATGGTTATTACCTGATGGAAGAGAGGTAATTCCTAAAGGACTAGCTTGGAGAGTATTAGGAGAATTTCATAAACAGACTCATTGCGGGGTTCAGGCCTTGGTGGACCAATTTGCCATTAAATATATGTGTATGGGCATTTATAGCATTGCCAAAAGAACTGTAGATAATTGTATGATTTTTGTAGGAAAGTAAATAAACAACAACTGAGGGAAAAAATACAGGGAGGAAGGGAATGGGCTGTCAGACCTTTTGCTAAAATACAGATAGACTTCACAGATCTCCCAAAGGTTGGAAGATATAAATACTTATTTGTAATAATAGACCATTTAACACATTTTGTGGAGGCCTACCCCACTGCTAGGGCAACAGCCCAGACAGTAGTTAAGACATTGTTTGAACATATTATTCCCAGATATGGAAACATTGAAGTTACAGATACAGATAGAGACCCTCACTTTGTATCAAAGGCAGTGAAAGAAACCTTAGCTCCTATGGGGACCAAATGGGAATATCACACCCCATGGCACCCACAGAGCTCTGGAAGAGTAGAAAGGATGAATGGGGAATTTAAAAAGCAGCTTACTAAATTAATGATTGAAACCAAGATGTCTTGGATTAAGTGTTTGCTCCTGGCACTACTAAATTTAAGAACACAACCAAGAACAGATACTGGAATATCGCCTTTTGAAATGTGATATGGAATGCCATATGATTTAGAACTCCCATTGGAAAATCCCAAGGCAGATGAAAAATGACTACAGGAAAATTTAATTGAAATTAAGAAGAGAAGGAAGGAATTAAGAAAGATATGGCAATACATCGAATCAGTCCAGGGGACAAGGTTTTAATTAAAATGTGGAAAGAGTCATCTCTAACTCCCCGCTGGGAAGGACGTTTTCTTGTTTTACCAACAACAGAAACAGCGATCCGGACAGCTGAGTGTGGATGGACCCATGTGAGCCGAGGGAAAGGACTAATCCATGATACAAGACCCCAGTGGAAGGGGTCCAAGACTTCAGACGATCTAAAAATCACTCTAAGAAAAATATAAAGCTGTTGGTTTTCTTTTTACCAGACAAGACAACTCAGTCATTTCATTGTATGCTTTATATGTATACTGTATATGTATTGTGCATTGTATATGATGAACATTGGTGAACTCACTCTTCCTATGAATACCTTTTAAGATAATTGGGAGATAGTTTTGTGAGAAATTAAAAGGCTAAAATTCAAAAAGAAACTATAGATAGAGACTGGGGAGACTTATAAGGCAAAGAAAGAGGAGGTTCCCCTGGAGAATACGACTGCTGCAGAGAAGATCATACACCCGGGTGCTCTAAGTAAAAGAGTTGGAGAGGGAGGCAGAGGTGTACAGTGGTGGGGCTGTGAGAATAACCTCTGAGGTGAAATCACCTTGACCTTCGTCTCCTAATCTGGAAGGCCTCACAAAGCTGTACTGAAGGTATAACGTATTAATTTAGATTGGCATTGGAAAAAAAAAAGGGAGAAGGGGGGGGGGAGGGACTAAGAAATAACAACTTGATGGTATTCATTTTGGAAAATGAGTACGCCAACAATAGTAACAATATTATTGTTAATGGCAACAATGGTGAGAACGGACAACAACCCCCAGCAATCAGATCAGTTTACTTCGCTGAGAAGAGCTGTTGGTGAAGATCTGGACCACATGGAAAAATCAATAACCACTCTGGAAAAATCCCTAACGTTCTTATCGGAGGTGGTCCTACAAAACAGACGAGGATCAGATCTTGTATTATTACAACAAGGGGGATGATGTGCAGCAATGGGGGAGGAGTGTTGTTCCTATGTTGATCATACAACGGTAGTTAGGGACACTATGGCTCAGCTACAAGAAGAGTTTGAAAAAAAGGAAACAAGAAAAAGGGACCCAGCAAAATTGGTATAAGAGTTGGTTCAACTATTCTATTTGGCTAACGACATTATTATGCACTATAGAAGATCCCCTAGTCTTACTAATCCTAATGCTGCTTCTGCTCTCTCTATACTGATAAGATAATTGCAGCAATGAAACGCTGCCTGGAACAGTTAAAAGAAAAATATTGTGTTTTAGCCCAAGATGCCGTGATACGGTTTGATAAACAAGATGAGAAAAAGAGAAGGGCGGATTGTGGTAAAAATGAGTTCTGTACCTGTTAATCAAACCAACTCGATACAGATGTGTCAGTGTTTTTCAGCGTTTTTTTTCTGAGAACTATATAGTGTGTAGAAGTCTCAAAATAGATATATAAATGTTTTGTCTAAAAACTATGTAGTTTGTGGAAATTGGAGCCCGAGCTCTTAGTTCTAACACCTGGACAATGAACAACAGATTGCAGTGACCTTCTAAGAAACTGCAAAAGAAATATAAGTGAAAATCTCCTCTTAAGTGCGCATGATCGGAGCTGAAGAGGACTACGGCCTTCGTCATCTTGATCACCAGGGGGCAGAGAACAACCCCCAAATAACAACAGGTGCAGCCCAGTGTTGTGGTTTTGTGGTTTTGATGCCGGTATTCCACATCAGAACATCATGCAGACAGTGAAGGAGTTAATGCTGTGGGAGCAGCAGAGGGTTGGAGCTGGGCCCCGGCCGCCAGGCCCCGCTCGGCTCTCGGCGGCGGTGAAAAAACTGAGCACGTGTGCTTCCCCTGCCGTTCCTCCCTAACGTAAGCTCCCAGTTTCTGGTTTGGAAACTTTCTCTCTCTCTCTCTCTCTCAAAATTGTTCAATTTTATTAGATTTAGTAAAGTTACCGTTCCTTCTCAGATCGTGCCGTTGTTTTTTTTACAGACCCATCTATTCCCTCTGTCTCCCCCTCCCCCCGGAGCGCACGGCTCTGCTGGGGCGGCCGCGTGGCCACTGATGGTGCAGTTTTTTTCTCTTTTCCCTCTCTCTCTCCCTTCTCGGTTTCCCTCGGGTTACTGTCGCAGATAACACCGTGACACATTATTGGTGGAGGATGCGGGCAATGCAGTATTTGTACTCCACTGTAAAACTGGTGCTAAATGGACTAAGGGTTTTCATGTACCTTAGAGCATGCTGGTGTCTCTTTAAGCTCCTCATGTTCAGCACCGGAGTCATATATGCATACAGCTGCTTTAGTGTGCTGATGGGGTTACCTCCCTTCTGCCTAAACACCTTGGCTAATGTGACAGATTATACGGCATTTGGATTGGTTTCCAGGTACTTCTTTCATGTTTTTACCTATGTTCAAGATGTCAGCCTGGCAACTGTGTTATCCATTTTCCTGAATGTACTCTGTGCAATGGTATTTTACATCCAGTGGAGGAAGCCTTCCCCAAAACCAGAGAGTGTTGAATGGCAGGGAAGGTGGGAAAAATTAGGAAAGAAATTAGAAGCATGGGGACCCCCAGTGCTATGTGATTTTGATCTTGAGCACCTGCGGGATCCTGAGAAATTCAGTGAGTGTTTAGGTAAGGAGTCATGTGACTCAGAAAGATCTGAGAAGGAACGGATTGTTTGGGGCTTGGCTTGTGCTTATCGAGCTATAATTGATATTTTGGAGAGAAATGGTTTCCAAACCGAGGTCCAAAGCAAAAATGGAAACCTCGAGATTAAACCTGACCAATCACAGGAAGCACCGGCATCCGTGTCGGTTGCCCCTGTGGAAGGCCAGAAATGGAAACGAGTGTCCTCACGACTAGAACGGAAAGAAGAAGAAGCAGAGAAAAAAGAGGAAGATCCAGGTGAGGGGCCCTCCTCAGCACCACCACCACCACCACCACCTAAAAAGGCCACTAAGAAAAGTGAGAGACATGGAGAGGACCGTGATGAGAAAGAAGAAGAAGACCCAGGTGAGGGGCCCTCGTCAGCACCACCATCACCACCTAGAAAGGCCACTAAGAAAAGTGTGAGACATGGAGAGGACAGTGATAATGAAGAAATCACCATTACCACTATTCGTCGGCCCCTAAAGATGACTGAAATCCAAGGTTCAAGAAAGGAGTTTGTACGGCGCTCAGATGAACCTGTTGTCACCTGGTTGCTGCGGTGTTGGGACAACGGTGCCAGCAGCATGTCCCTAGATGGCAACGAAGCCCACCAACTGGGAAGCATTGCTCGAGACCCAGCTATCGACAGAGGGATTAGTAGATGTCTGAGTGGAGTTGCTACCCTCTGGGAACGAGTACTAGTGGCTGTAAAGGAGAGATTTCCTTACAAAGACGATCTGGAGCCTAAGGTGAAAAGATGGAATACTGTGGAGAAGGGCATGCAATTTTTGAGAGAAATGGCTGTAGTAGAGATGCTGTACGATCCTAGTTTTGTCCCTAACAATCCACACCAGGACCGTGATCCTGAGAAAGTATGGTGTAAAGCTGATGTATATCGGAAGCTCTCAAAAACAGCACCAGAAAGGTACGCAAGTACACTGGTAGCGACGTTTAATATATTTGAGGGCCGAGAGAGAAGACTCCCATTTCATGAAGTGATTACTACACTTCAAAACTTTGAACAGCAACTTCCGCCATCACACGTTTCCATTGCAGCTGTATCAACGGTAGCAGGAGAAGTTGGTGAAATAAAGAAGATACTGAAAATCATACTGGAGGAATTGTCCTTGCTGATGAACAGGGATGTACCTGCATCAGTGTCAGAAACACCTGATGAAGACGAGGATGATCCAAAGAATCTTGTGAAGGAGCTGATCAAACTGATGAAAGTCTCAGCCATCAAAGGCAACCGCCTCTCTGCTCGAGCAAATGACAGCAGTAACTTCATGTCACGTGTGTCCATGTGGAGCTTCTTACGAGAAAATGGAGAGGACATGAAGAAGTGGCATAAAAACCCACCCCTGCACTACAAGCACGAGTGAGAGAATTACAGCAGAGATCAGCCACCAACGAAATTGCATCCTCGATATTGATTATCTCAGAAGGGGACATTTCAAGGATCCCAAGGGATACTGATGGGCTTTTGGAGTAGCTGCTGTAGATGCAGACAACATTAAGCAGCTGTCTGTTTTACCTGGCCTGTCAGAAGATCCGTCTGTTGTGGGGGTACTGAAAGTAAAAGAGCAGCAGGTACCAATTGCTACAAAAACAGTACACAGACGGCAATACCGCACCAACAGGGATTCCTTGCTCCCCATTCATAATATGATCCGTCAGCTAGAGAGCCAGGGAGTGATCAGCAAAACCCACTCACCGTTTAACAGCCCCATATGGCCAGTGCGTAAAGTCAGTGGAGAATGGAGGCTGACAGTAGATTACCGTGGCCTGAATGAAGTCACACCCCCACTGAGCGCCGCTGTGCCAGATATGTTGGAACTGCAGTATGAACTGGAGTCAAAAGCAGCCAAGTGGTATGCTACTATTGACACTGCCAATGCATTCTTCTCTATTCCTTTGGCCACAGAGTGCAGACCACAGTTTGCTTTCACAGACCCATCTATTCCCTCTATTTCCCCCTCCCCCCAGAGCGCACGGCTCTGCTGGGGCGGCCGCGTGGCCACTGATGGTGCAGTTTTTTTCTCTTTTCCCTCTCTCTCTCCCTTCTCGGTTTCCCTTGGGTTACTGTCGCGGATAACACTGTGACACCCAGGAAGAGAAAGATAAGACGTGAATGCAGGGACAATAAAAAGAGGGGATGGGGGGCCCCTGTTGCGTGCCTCTGGTGGAGCGGAGACTCCCGGTCGCCCAGCACTGTTTCGCTCGTTTATTGCTTGCTCAATAAATTTCAAACTGTTGACAACGATCCATGTCTATCGTTCTCTTCACACCTATAACAAGGATTAGGTTTATTATTAAGTTTCCATTTAGGATTTGACTTCTGTTTAGAATAAGGGGAAGGATGTCTTTGAGCGTAAGCGTCAGGTTAGGGTTGTGGTAATCTGATGCTTTGGGTTAGGTTTAAGGTTTGGCTTAAACATGGGTTTGGTGTTAGGGTAAGGTTTAGGGCTAGCATTAGTATTAGGGTGAGGGTTGGTGTTAGGGTAAGGATTATGTTTTGGGCTTGGGTTAGGAATGGGGTTAGGTGTTAGATAAGGTTTGTACTAAATTTAGGTTTAGGGTTAGGGTTAGGTTTAGGGGTTTGGTTTAGGTTTAGGTTAGGGTTAGGTTTTGGTGTAGATTGAGGTTTAGTGCAAGGGGTAGGGTTATTTGGATTGGGTTTCGGGTTAGAACTAGGCATAGATTTGGGATTAGTGTTAGGTGAGATCTGTGGTAATCTGATGCTTTGCTTTAGATTTAGGGTTGGGCTTTAAGTTGGACTTTAAGTTTTAGGGTCAGATTTAGATTCAAGGTAGAGTTAGAGTTACAGTTAGGGTAATGGTTAGGATTTGATGTAGGGTTAGAGTAAGGTTTAGGTTTACTTTGAGTTTCAGGTTTAGAAAATTGTAGGCATTGCTTTTGGTGTGGTGTTTGCATTGGGTTTAGGAATTGGAATTGGGTATGTGGACCATCACATATATAGGGTAAGTATTAGTGTTTAGGTTGGGATTAGAGTTAGGTTAGGGTTGTGGTAATCTGATGCTGTGTGTCAGGTTTGTGCTTGGGCATAAACTTGGGGTTGGTGTTAAAGTAGGATTTTTTACTAGGGTTACGCTTATGGTAGGGATGGGTTTATGTTTAGGGAAAGAGGTGGTATTAGGGTAAGTGTTAGGTTTCCGGTTAGGGTTCGGAGTAGAAATAGGAGCATGGTAAGGTTTTGTACTCTGGCTAGGGTTTGGGTTTTGGTTAGGATTAGGGTAAGTTTTAGGGTTATGGTTAGGATAAGAATTAGTGTTAGGTTTAGTGTTAGGGATAGGTTGTTCTGTAGATTTAGTTTTAGGGTAAGGGGTAGTGAAAATTTGAGATTTTGGGTCAGGGTAGGGTTTGGTCTTGGGTTAGAGATATGGAAATGGTTTGGGATTGTTTTAGGTTTAGAACTAGATTTAGGATTAGAGTTAGGGATAAAGTGTTTCTCAATTTTATGATTACAGTAAGGGATAGGGTTAGGTTGAGTGTTTGTGTAAGGATTAGGTTTGGGTTTAGGGTTGGGTTTAGGATTCTATTTGTATTCAGGGTTAGGGGTAGGCTTAGTGTGAGTGTAAAGTTCACAGTAGGGTTAGGCCTTGGGTTAGGGTTAAGGTTACCCATTGGATTAGGATTAAAATTATGTTACGGGGGAGTGTTAGATCTTGAGTTAGAGTTAGTGTTAGGGTTAGGGTTTGGGCTAAGGTTCAGATAGGATTGTTGGTTAGCGTTAGGGATAAGGTTAGGTTTTGTACTAGGGTAAGTTTGTGTTTAGAGTTAGGGTTAGGGTAAGCTTTAGTTTAATGGTAGGATTTAGTGTTAGTTTTAGGTTACAGGATAGGGTTAGGTGTAAGGTTAGATTTAGTAATAGGGTTAGGTTTAGATTTATGTTGTAGAGACAATGGTAGTTAATAAGTAATAAGTAATAGCTAAGCATGATTAAGCATAGACAATGGATAGCTCGTAAGGAGGTAGAAGGAAAGAGACCATGTCAGTGTAAGATTGGTGGATTGTGTATAGGCCCATACTAAGGGGTGTAGTCATGGACGCTATCAAGAGTATATAAGGAGGTGTATCAGACAATAAAAGGGGGAACTTTTATCACACCATATTGATACAATTTCTTTACGTCAGGGTGATCCCAGCGTTGAGCTGTTCCCCAAACGAAATCTTCAGGGCAACAGATTTAGGATTAGAGTTAGGGATAAAGTTTTTCTCAGCTTTATGATTACATTTAGGGATTGGATTAGGTTGAGTGTTCATGTTAGCATTAAGTTTAGGTTTAGGGATAGGTTTAGGTTTAGGATTCGATCTGTATTTAGGGATTGAGGCAGGGTTAGCTGGTGTGTAAGGGTCACAGTAGGGTGAGGTTTAGGTTTAGCGTATGTGTTAGTATTAGGGTAAGGATTAAGTTTAGAGTTTGGTTTAGGTTTAGGTTTTGATTCGTGTTCAGTGTTAGGGGTAGGGTTAGTTTGAGGGTAAAGTTCAGAGTAGGATTAGGCTTTGTATTACAATTGGGATTACGGTTATGTTTAGAATTAGGTTTCAGGTCAGTGTTAGGGATAGAACTAGGCTTAGGGTTTGGGTAGGGTTACAGTTCTATTTAGGATTAGGGTAAGGTTAATTTTCACGGTTAGTGTTAGGTTTAAGATTTGGGTTAGGATTAGATTTAGTTTTTAATTTAGGGGTAGGGTTAATTTGAGCTTTAGGCTGAGAGATGGGGTTGGCTTTGGGTCTGGTTCTGGGTTAAGGTGAGGTTTAGAAATAAGAATATGTTTGGTGTTTGTATTGGGATTGGGGTTAGTATTAGGGATAGTGTTGGGGTTAGATTTAGGTGAGAGTTTTGGTAATCTGATACTTTGTGTAAGGTTTAGGGTTGGGCTTCAACTTGGGGTTGGTGTTAGGGTAGGATTTAGGGCTAGGGTTAGGATTAGGGCAAGGAAAAGTCTTAGGTTTAGGTTTTCTTTGAGTGTTAGGGTTGAGAGAATGGTAGGCATTGGGTTCGATTTTGTTATTGTTTTGGGTTTAGGAATTGGAAAAGGGTTTGTGTTTGAATTGGGATTAGGGTAAGAATTAGTGTTAGGGTTGGGGTTAGAGTTAGGTGAGAGTTGCGGTAATCTGATGCTTTGTGTTAGGTTTAGGGTTGGGCTTAAACTTGGGGTTGGTGTTAGGTTATAATTTTGGCTAGGGCTAGGTTTATGTAGGGATAGGTTTATGTTTAGGGTAAGGGTTGGTATTAGGATAAGTGTTAGGTTTCAGGTTAGGGTTAGGAATAGAATTAGGGGAAAGGTAAGCTTTTGTACTCGGGTTAGGATTCTGGTTAGGATTAGATTGTTAGGGTTACAGTTAGGATAAGATTTAGTGTTAGGTTTATGTTTAGGGATAGGTTTCTAGTAGATTAAAGTTTAGGGTAAAGGGTAGGGTTAATTTGAGGCATAGGGTTAATTTGAGGTTAATTTTGAGGCATAGGTTTCCTTTGAGTGTTAGGGTGGGAGAAAGGTTAGGCCTTGGATTTGGTTTTGGGTTTGTGTTGGGTTTAGGAATAGGAATTGGGTTAGCTTTTGGATTATGATTTGGACTAGTATTAGTGTTGGGGTTGGAATTAGGTAAGGTTTGTGGTAATCTGATGCTTTGTGTTAGGATGAGGGTCGGGCTTAAACTTGGGGATGGTGTTAGGGTGAGAGTTAGTGTTTGGGATAGTTTTAATTTTATGTTTAGATTTATGGATAGGATTAGGTTGTGTTCTCGTGTTAGGATTAGTTTTAGGGTTAGGATTAGGTTTTGGTTTAGGATTTGATTTGTGTTAGGGTTAGGGGTAGAGTTAGTTTGCATATAAGAGTCACAGTAAGGTTAGGCCTTGGGTTAGAGTTATGGTTAGGAGTATGATTAGATTTCAAATTAGGTTTCGTGTTAGTGTCAGTTAGAGGCCTGGGATTCTTGTTAGGGTTAGGGTTAGGTTAGGTTAAGGGTTGAGGTTAGGGTTAGGTATAGGAAGATGGTTCTTGTTACGGCTAATGCAAATGTAAGGGTTAGGGCTAGGATTAGATTTACGGTTAGGTTTAGGTGCAGGTTTGTTTTAAGTGTTAGAGTGAGAGAAGGGCTAGGCCAAGGGTTTGAATTTGGGTTAAGGTAATATTAAATAATAGGAATAGGGTTGGTGTTTGGATTGGGATTAGGGTTAGAAGTAGGGATAGGTTTTGGGTTAGAGCTAGGTGAGAGTTTCAGTAATCTGATGCTTTGTGTAAGGTTTAGGGTTGGGCTTCAACTTGGGGTTGGTGTTAGGGTAGGATTTAGGGCTACAGTTAGGGTTAGTGTAGTGTTAGGTTCAGGTATAGGGTAAGGGTTGGGGATTGGGTAAGGGTAAGGTTTCAGGTTAGGGTTAGGTACAGGTTTAGGGGAAAGGTATGGTTTAGTACTAGGGTTAGGTTTAGGGTTTTGTTTCGGCCTGGTGTAAGTGTTAGTGTAACAGGAAAAGCGTTAGGGTTAGTGTTAGGTTTTGTGTAGATTTAGGTTTAGGATTAGGGGTAGGGTTAATTTGAGTTTTTGGGTCAGGGTTTGGATTAGGATCAGCCTTGACTTAGGACTAGGTTAAGGGTTAGGGTTAAGATTAGATTTAGGGTTAGGTTTAGGTTTGGGGGGCTGAGAGAATGGCAGGCAACTGAGTTTGGTTTTGGGTTAATGTTGGGTTTAGGAATAGGAATTGTAATGTATTCAGTCATATTTGTTTGGTGCTTGACTGGCCAGGTTACAAGGCCACTTTTGCTCTGTTATTATGAAGACACAACTGCTTCAACAGAAGAAATATTACTGTCTTCTACATACTCAGCTCATGGGATTTCCTGCTGATAGAACAGGAAATCAGCAAATCACTTCCCTAAGGAAAAATAATAATAATAATAATAAAAAGACTTTCACAAATTTACTTGGCTAGATAAAAAGTGTTGAAAATAATAAAGGAAAAAGATTAAGATCAAATTAAACCATACCACTAAACCTAAATCCACACAAAAAACCTAACCCTAAACCAAAACCTTACACTAAGCATTATCCTAACCGTAATCCAAACACTGACCCTAATCCTAACCAAAACCCTAACCGTAACCTGAGTACTAAACCTTACCTTGCCCCTAATTCCATTCCTAATCCTAACCGGAAACCTAACACTTACCGTAATACAAACCCCTACCCCAAACCTAAACTGAACCCAGCCTAACCCTAACCCTACTGTAAATCCTACCCTAACACCAACCCGAAGTTGAAGCCCAACCCTAAACCTTACACAAAGCATCACATTACCACAACCCTCACCTAACTGTCACCCAAAACCTACCCCTAATTCTAACCCTAATCCCTATCACAATTAATTATTATATTATAACCCTAACCATAAACACTATCATTATTCCTAATATTAAACCTGACCTCAACTCAAATTCAAACCCAAGGCCTACCCCTTCTCTCACCCTAACACTTAAACCAAACCTACTCCTAAACCTAGCCCTAAATCTAATCCTAACCCTTCTCCTTACACTTGCCCTAGCCCTAAAAGGAAACATTTTCCTATACCTAACCCTAGCCTCAACCCTTACCCTAACCTAACCCTAACCTCAACAAGAATCCCAGGCCTCTAACTGACGCTAACCCGAAACCTAATCTGAAACTTAATCGTACTCCTAACCTTAACCCTTACCCTAGTCCTAACCTTTCTGTGACCCTTACACAATCTAGGGAATTATCAATCAAGAAGGGAAAGTATTTGGGATAGTTTTAGATTTATTATTAGATTTATGGATAGGATTAGGTTGAGGGTCAGGTTTAGGTTTAGTTTAGGATTTGACTTGTATATGGGGTTAGGGGTAGGGTTAGTTTGAGAGTTAGGGTCACAGTAGTGTTAGGCCTTGTATTACGATTAGGAATAGGGTTAGGTTTAGAATTAGGTTTTGGGCTACTGTTAGGGATAGGGCTGGGATTAAGATTAGGGTTAGGGTTTGGTTAGACATAGAATTTAGGAATACAGTAAGGTTTTTGTTTAGGGTTAGTGTTAGGTTTAGGGAATAGGGATAGCATTAGATTTTGTTTTAGGTATAGGTGTAGCGTTAGTTAGAGTGTTAGGGTGGTAGAACAGTTAGGCCTTAGGTTTGAATTTGGGATTGGGATAGGGTTTCTGTGTTAGGAATGGAGTTGGGTTAGGGTTAGGTTTATGGAAGGGTTAGGGTTAGGTAATGGTTAGGGTTAGATTTAGAGTTAGGTTTAGGGTTAGAGGTAAGGTTAGGTTTAGTACTAGCATTAGGGTTAGGTTTTCGGTTAGGGTTAGAGTTACGGTTAGTGAAAGGCATTGGAATAGGGACAGGGTTTAGGTTAGGGATGGAGTTGGATTTAGAATTTGGATTAGTGATAGGGTTTGTTTTATTGATAAGATCAGATTTAGCATTAGGATTAGGTTGAGTGTTAGGGTTAGGGTTAGTCTTAAGGATAGGGTTAGGAATAGTGTTAGTTTTACAATGAAGCTTAGGGTTAGGGCTGGGGTCAGGGTTAGGGTTAGGTTTTGGTTTTCGCTTTGGGTTAGTGTTAGGGGTAGGGCTGGCATTAGGGTTATGGTTAGGGTTTAGGTGGGGTTAGGGTAAGGATTAGTTTTAGGGTAAGGTTTATGTTTTAGGGTTAGCTATTGTTTAGTATTAGGGTTAAGGTAAGTGTTAGTGTTAGAGTTAGGATAAGAGTTAGAATTAGTGTTAGGGTTAGGATTGGGGTTAGGTTTTGCTCTAGATTTAGTTTTAGAGTAAGGGGTAGGGTTAATTTGAGTTTTTGGGACAGAGTAGGCTTAGGCCTTCTGTTAGGGCTAGGGTAAGGGTTAAGGTTAGGATTAGATTTAGGGTTAGGTTTAGGTGTAGGTTTTTTTTGAGTGTTAGGCTTAGTTAAAGGGTAGGCCTTGAGTTTGGTTTTTGGTTAGTGTTGGCTATAGGAATAGGGTTTGTTTTTGGATTGGGATTAGGGTTAGGGTTAGGGTTGTAGTAATCTGATGCTTTGTGTTTGGTTTAGCGTTGGGCTTAAACTTGAGGTTTGTGTTATGGTCAGATTTGGGGTTAAGGCAGAGTTAGAGTTAGGGTCTTGGTTAGGTTTAGGTTTAGGGTTCGGGAAAGGTTTTTGTTAGGGTTAGGGCTGGGGTTAGGCTTGGTTTTTTGGAAAGTGTTAAGAGTTAGAGTTAGGCTTAGGGTTAGGGATAGTGTTTGGGATAGTTTTAGTTTTAAGATTAGATTTAGGGATAGGATTAGGTTCAGTTTTCGCATTAGGATTAGGTTTAGCTTTAGCTTTAGGATTGGATTTGTGTTAGGGTTAGGTATAGGCTTAGTTTAAGTTTAAGGATCTCAGTAGGGTTAGGTTTTGGGTTAGGGTTAAAGCTTGGAATAGGATTAGGTTTCAAATTGGGTTTCAGGTTAGTGTTAAGGATAATCCTGCCATTAGTGTTAGGTTAAGGATGTTAGGATAAGGGTTGAGGTTAGGGTTATTTATAGGAGAATGCTTATTGTTAGGGTTGGGGCAAGTGTAAGTGTTAGGGTTAGGATTAGACTTAGGGTAATGTTTAGGTGTAGGTTTGGTTTAAGTGTTAGGTTGAGAGGCCTTGGGTTTGGTTTTGGGTGAAGGTGAGGTTTAGGAATAGGAATAGGGTTAGGGTTTGGATTAGTACTAGGGCTAGGAATAGTTTTTGGGACAGATTTCGGTGAGGGCTGAGGTAATCTGATGGTTTGGGTTAGGTTGAGGTTAGTGTTTGGGTAAGGGTTTAGGGTAATGGTTAGGTTTTGGGTTAGTGTTAGGTTTAAAGAATAGCACTAGGATTAGATTTCTTGTTAGGTATAGGACTAGGGATAGTTGGAGCGTTAGGGTGAATGAAGGGGTAGGCCCTGGATTTTGATTTGGGATTGGGTAAGGTTTAGGAATAAGAATAGAGTTAGTGTTTTGAACACATTTAGTGTTAGTATTATTGGGATAGGGTTCGAGTTTAGTTAGGGTTGTTAGTTTTAGGGTAAGGGATTAGGGGTATGATTTGGTATAGTACTAGGTTTTGGTTAGTAATAGTGTTTAGGATAGGGTGTTAGAGTTATGGTGAAAGGTAAGAATTTGTTTAGGTAAGGTTAGGGTAAGGGTTAGGGGTGGACTTTAGGTTAGGGTTAGGATTAGATTTAATATTTGTCTTAGGGTTAGAGTTTGTTTTAGTTTTAGGATTAGGATTAGGATTAGGATTAGTTTGAATGTTATTGTTAGGTTTAGGGTTAGGGTTAGGTTAAGGATTAGGATAGTCTTTTGACTATAAGTGGTTCTCTACTATACTCTTCAACAAAAAGTACAAGAAGAAAGTGAAAGCAACCAGCCAACCTTGGAGAAAATACCATGAAAAAAGAGAAAAAATCATTAAAAAGGCACCAAGGGAGCTCCAGTGAACGATTACCACTGAGAATTCAGCCTAGAAATGGGACTATAGAATAGCTCCAGTAGTCATGGCAACATCAAGATTGAGTTTGAGCCTTCTTTCCCAAGACTTGAACACTTTCAGCTGACATTTTCTCATTTCTCATTATCATTAATGTTCTAAAAGCATTTTGTCATCAAGAGACAGTAATCAGAAGAATTTGCTGAAGTGTATTTAAAGTGCATTCCAAGTCAAGGAGGATGTCACAAATCATAACAAATGTGTAGAGTGAAATTATCCACTCTCTGTGGAACACAGGATGCTGTTTTTTTCTGTCTTGCTTGAAAAAAAATTTGGGTGCATGCAGATTCTGAGCTGCAAATCGGCGTAATAATAGAACATGTCATTTTGTTTTTTCCTCTTGAGATAAAGTTCTGCATAAGTGTTGTTGCACTAAACACACTTACAATGAATCCCTAGCTGAACTCATTTCATTTGTTTTAAAAACCTCACGCAATCAGTCGAAGAAAAAAAGCTTTCATGGAATATATTCCATCTAGAAAGAAACTTTTTGGTACATAAACCATGACAAGGTATTTCAAACATATTTCAACTCTATTCTACATGACAAAGTTGTATTGACAGATTTTTAAAAGTTCAAAAATAAATAAAAATTGAAAATACTATTACACTTAATTTTTAGAAATTTTTTATACTGGTGTAAAAACTTACCTAAACTCTTCATCCAAGCAGGGCGGAATCAGCTAAGAACGACTGGCTCGACATGCTCTTCTCAGTGGAATCCACTTGAAATGAATGAATCGCAGCTTCTGAAGCAGCTGTCGATGAAGAAAGCCATGCACTCAGCTGGTGCCATGCACCAAGGAACAGACGGGTGCTTCTGCGATGCCACGGTGAAAAAGAAAATTGGAGAACTTTTAAACATGGGAATATGTGAGAGAAGTCAGATATCTGCACATCTAACCTCTACATTGCTGAGCTCAGAAGAGCTTACAATTTTGGGAAAACAATCTGAAATGTCCGTATAAATGGAAATGAAATGGGGAGAGACACTGTTTCACAAAGGAAATGAAAAGGACATCAAAAAGGTCAGAGAAAAAGTATAAAAACTTGCACAGAAATGAACATCCGTAGAAGAAACCTCAATTGATGAGATTCAAGCAGAATCCGCAGTTAGGAGCTAGATATTCACTGCCGATTCGGCTCAGCATCACAAAGGGCGCTTCTGCAATGCTCCGGTGAAATGGTTTATTGGGGAACATTTCGAACCGGTGGATTGACACAAGAATCTGTAAGTGGAGACAGTTTCCCGCAGTTCTCGCCTCTACATTGCTTAGCTCTGAAGAACTTACGATTTTGGGGAAGGAATCAGAAATGTCCGTGCATATGAAAAGGAAATGATTAGAGACCATGATTCAAGGAGGAAAGAAAAAGGACATCAAGAAAGCGTCATAGAAGAAGTATGAAAACGTGCATGCAGATGAATGACTGATGCATTCAGTAGCAGAGCAGAAAGAAAACAGAAAATTGCCCCCTCACTAACATCGGGGTCTACCACATCTGCTCAGAAATCGCCAGAAACGGAGTCTCTTATACGGGTAAACCATGAGTTGGTCGAATAGGGCTGAAGCCGGCTGATTAGAGAAGCCGCTATTCAGTGCACGGCAGCCATCTGACTCGGGTCTTTCTTCAGCGGCAAAAGCATGAAATGCAGCGATCGATGCGATTCAAGCGGAATCCACTGTTAAGAGCGGTTCGTTATCGATTCCGCATTTCCTATCTGAAGTTTTTTGATATATTCTATTACCAATATAAAAAAAATCTAGATATTAAGCGCATAGAATTTCCATATTTTTGAATTTTAGATTTTTTACAGATTTGTGAATAGGAGAAATGACACCTTATACTATTGCTAGCCATAACCCTAATCCAAAGTCCAACGTTTACCCTATTCACAATATTTGCCAAATCCTAAGTCCAACCCTTAACCTAAACCTAACCATAACCCTAAGCCATACTTGAAATTCCTAAGCCAAACCTAAAACCTAGCACTAACAGAACTCCGAACCAAACCCTAACTCTAATACTAAACTTAAACCTAACTCTAAATCTAAAGCTAAGCCTAAAACTTAACCTAACCCTAACCCTTACCCTAATCGTTTCTACAAGCATAACTGTAGGTATTACCCTAATCCTAAATGCTGTCCCTAACTGTAGTGGGATTGCCTGGTCACAGCCTGAACCAGTGAATGAGCATCTGAGGGAGCGGAGCGGAGGAGCCCAGGTCCACCCGACCTCTCTCTCGGTGGTGCTTCCGGCGGTGCTTCCGGGAGCACAGATCCGCTCAGAGCCTGCGCGGGTTGCCTCCCCCTCCCTGGCTCTCTTCCTTCCAGCGTGCCAGTGTTCAAATGAGAGGCGGCTGCATTCCATTGCCTAAACGGTCCCCGAGAGGGGTGAGTTCATCCCCCTTATCCTAACATCTCTTTCTGTTGCGCCTCTCCCTCAAATAAAAGCTCTGTCACCGCCTTTGTTTGCTTTACACTTGGCGAGTCAGGCAGCCTAATACCTTTTAAAAAAACATTCACTATGACCTTTCTAAGTAACATCATGGGGTGGTTTGCACGGGAAAAGACCACCCCCTTAAATGACCTTTTGCCCGGTCACATCCCGGGATTCCTAGGATCCCCGTACCACGGGATTGCTGCTATTATTGAAAAATGGGGCCCCCTGTGACACAGAGGAAACATCCTGAATCCCCGTCCCGACTAGCTGACTATTTTCTCTCTCTGACTGAAAATGTATAAAATACAGGATAGACCAGTGGGGCTGCCCCCTGACCAGTGGCCTCCAGCCCACAGCACTCTACATGTAACAGCTTGCCCATATAGAGCAGCTGAATTAATGGATCTAGTACAGCGGTTTAGACAAAAACCAAGGGAGAGTGTACCAGCATGGCTGCTCCGCTTATGGGACATGGGGGCAGAAGGTGTTATGGTAAATGGGCCAGAAATTTCAAAACTGGCATCCATTACCACTCACCCTGCCCTCAGACAGAGACTATATGCCACTGTCCAACATGATGATGAAAATCCTTCATTAATTAAATGGTTAACAGCTGTGTGCCGTATAACATAGCCAAACAAAACTGACATCCCATTAAATACAGGTCTATGGTCTTCTATGGAAGATCTGCAAAATTATATTCGGGAACTGGGTATGAGAGAGGCAATCTATCAGGAAGATTTTGAGAGCCCAGACCTGATGAAATTCTCAGCAGGAATGAGAGATCTTATCCTACAGCAAGCTCCGCCTCATCAGTATGGTACTTTGGTATCCATACTGAACCCCCTAGTGGCCTCGGAAGCCATCATACAACAGGCTGCCCAATTGGTGGCAGATCTGGGGGAGACAGAGCGCCTGCGTGCTAGGCGCAATGTCCGAATGGTGGTGGAAAGGTCGGAGATCCATCCACCACCACAACCTAGGAGACCAGCCTCTAAGGTAATCCAATCTGGACCCATCAGGGTATCGAGAAGACAGATGTTTAATGACCTGATAAGAGCAGGAGTTCAATTTGAAAAGATTGATGGACAGCCTAATCAGATATTACTGCAACTATGGAAACAGTTGCCCAATAATCAAAGATTCCAGTCCTCCCTCAAAAGGGAAGGAATTCGATTTATAGAACACATTCCACAAGACACATGGAATCTGGAAGATTTCATGTTGCCATCGAAAAAAACTGCAGCCGCAGTCGAGCCGTCAGAGGAAAAAGACTTGGGGATTGCAGAGCTGATGGCATGACAGAGGAGTCAAAATTTCCCAGGACTAGGATCACTACAGGAGACCAGAGACCCTATGTTGAATTAACTATTCATTGGTCAAGAAAGAACGTACAACGAGTGATGGCGCTGGTAGATACTGGGGCAGAAACATCTATCATATATGGGGACCCAAATAAATTCCTGGGCACTAAGGCTATGATAGGTGGGTTCGGGGGGCAGATGATCCCCGTAACCCAAATGTGGTTGAAATTGGGGGTTGGGCGTCTTCCACCTCGGGAGTACAAGGTATCTATCGCCCCAGTTCCAGAGTACATGCTGGGGATAGACATCTTGTGGGGTCTGACTCTCCAGACCACTGTGGGAGAGTTCAGACTAAGGGAAAGATGTATTAGTATCCGGGCGGTGCAGGCAATTTTAAGGGGCCATGCAAAAATTGAGCCTATTTGTTTGCCACAGCCCCGCCGGATAACAAATATGAAACAATATAGACTCCCTGGTGCGCAAGAAGAAATTACCAAGACTGTGCAGGAGTTGGAGAGAGTAGGGATTATTAGACCTGCACACAGCCCATACAACTCCCCCATATGGCCAGTCAGGAAGTCAGATGGTACATGGCGAATGACGGTAGACTACAGAGAACTAAATAAAGTTACTCCGCCGATACACGCAGCCGTACCCAACATTGCCTCCCTCATGGATACGTTAAGTAGAGAAATAGAAACATATCACTGTGTTTTGGATTTAGCAAATGCATTTTTTAGCATTCCAATTGCTAAGGAATCTCAAGACCAGTTTGCATTCACATGGGAGGGCAGGCAGTGGACTTTCCAAGTCCTACCTCAGGGATACGTGCATTCACCTACATTCTGCCATAACCTGATAGCACGTGACTTGGCAAATTGGAACAAACCATCTACCGTCAAAATGTACCATTACATTGATGATCTGATGCTGACATCCAGCTCAACTGAGGCATTAGAGAAGGCAGTACCATCATTAACCACCTATTTACAGGAAAAAGGATGGGCTATAAACCCACAGAAAGTACAAGGACCAGGGTTATCAGTTAAATTCCTGGGCGTTATCTGGTCAGGTAAGACTAAGGTCTTACCCAGTGCGATCATAGATAAGATTCAAGCGTTCCCAGTTCCCACAAAACCAAAACAGTTGAAGGAGTTCTTGGGTATATTAGGATACTGGAAAAAACACCTGAGAAATGGGGGATAAAAGGCCTTCACTGAACCAAGGATTTTGGAGAAGAACTCCCAAAGAGAAAATCTTTGAGGAGAACTCCCGAAGGCGGACCCTGAGGCCTGCTTGTTGCCATCTCCCATCCCCCGCAGTGACCAGACAAGTTCCTGAGACTATGAACCTCGTTGGACCCACGGTGGTGATTATATCTCTCTTGCTCTCTATCAAGACTCCTTGCTTTTTATCCCTTTTCTATCGCTCACCTTCCTTCCCCCATATCCCTAAGCAACTAGTAATTGTAATACACTGGCTGGGCTAACATTTGACCCGTTGTGTCTTAATCTGTCGCCGGGTATACATATAATCAAAGAACCTCATCTCCCTCTTTTATTGGAGCGTGACATTTTTAATGGCATAGTCAGCAGGATGCCCGACAGTGAGAGTGTTGCCCTTCCAGGTATAGTTGATGTGTGTACCTTCTGGAGTTGTCCGAAGTGATATTCATTTTTAACAATTTAGATGTGAGTGCCTCTCCAGAAAGAATCACTCTGAATATTGAGTTTTAATTTCAAAATTTGAACCTCTTTCGTTGTTCGTACCTCCTGGAGCTGCAGTGTCTCTCCAGGAATATAGTTTCTAGAAACTTTTATGTGTATATCTTCTGGGTACACACGTATGTGCCTCTCCAGGAAGAATCACTTCGCATATTGCTTAACTGAGTTTGCGGGAACTTTAAATAAAGTTAATCCTTTTTCTTTGTTTACCTACTGGAGTTGCAAGGAGTGATAATTTTGATAACTTAGATGTGAATACCACTCCAGGAAAATCACTCCGCATATTGAAACTTAACTGTGTCTTTGGAACTGTTTATGTGTGTGCCTCTCGGGAACCTATTAACTAATTTTGAGACCCGCTAAGATGATTGTGCATTTTCGAAACTTAAGGGTACCTCCTAACTTAGGTGTGGGGTTTGAAGTTTTTTTTCCTCTGTGTGGCGTCACAGGGAAGTGAGAAGTGATTTACGTATTTGCATTTCCTTTGATCCTCTTTTCCTTTTGCTGCTCCTCTCAGTAAACAGAGGAGCGATCTGAGTATTTGCATTTGTTTGAATCGAACTTTTGGATACTGTACCCTCTCTCTTTCTCAGTGTAGATCTTTCTGCATACTGAGAAATGAGCGACACTGTAGTGACGATGAAAGGTGAAGATGTGTTATTTGAACTTTTAGAAAAGCTTGGTGCCAGACCCTCGTTAACAGGGGTAGACTGGGCACGGCAGAACAGGCATAACTTGCAGAGTGTTTCAGACCGTATCAGTGTTCTGCAAAAGAATGCGCGTACCCGAGCTGGAAAAGGAAAGGCATTTATATGTGCAGTATTGGGTTCGGTTCTGGTTGCAGCCATAGAATTCCATGACCAGCAGCTTAAAGCAGAGAGCCAAGCTTTACAAACACTGCAAGAATCAGTTAAAGTAAGTCAGGAATTGATAAAAGCTTTGCAAAATCAAATTGTAAACCTAGAGAAGCAATTAGAAAGAGAAAAGCATAATTCTGATCTGTTGCAAATGGTTTTAAGGGAAGTGTTAATGGGTAAGGATGCTAGTGATACTAGTGCACCTCAAGAGAAAACTTATCCAAGGGAGGAATTGCAAGGTTTGAAGGCAAATATTGACAAATTAGAAGCTCCTCCAGCTCAGTTGCGTCCTTTAATAAAGACTGAGTATTCATACGATAATGGCGAGGATTTGGATCCTCAAATGAACATTAAAGAAACCCCTTTCTCTGCTACTGAGCTAGCAAAACTGAAAAGAGATTTTAGTCGTTCTCCAAAAGAATCAGAAATGGAGTATGTATGGAGAGTTAGTCTCAGTGGTGGAGACCAAATATTGTTAACTGAAAAGGAAGCCAAAGGTTATTGGGGACCAGGAGTATTTTTAACTACGGGTAACAATCGTGCTCCCTGGTCCCTAACACAGAGAGCTGCCTATTGGGCAGGTGGTCTTAACCCTCTAGAAAGGGGAGACCCCCTTGCCATTACTGGGACAGTTGATCAATTAGTGGAAAGTGTTCAAAAGGCTGCTTGTCTGCAAATGATGTATGATAGAAAGCTGCAGCCACATCATGAATCACCTATGATGATGCCTGTTGATCCTGAGAAGATGACTCCTTTAATTAGGGGGCTTCCTGAATCACTAAAGCCTACAGGTATACAGCTACAAGGAAAAATACAGGCTATGCCTCAGGGAGAAAGAATTCAGGCAGTGTTAGAAGGAGCTGCAACCTCTAACCACTTGTAGTCAGGGTATAAAGCATGGACGTGGGGGGAGGTTGCCCAAGAATTAATTAACTATGGGAGAAAATATGGACCGGTGACTTCTCTCTCCAGTAAAATTGAGACAAGGGGAATGAGGCACACAGTGGCTAGTTCGACCCCTGCTCTATCCTATCTGGAGCACAACGGATCTAAAAGGGTCTCATTTTCAGTGAAACCAAGTGGGCGAAATATAGATCATAAACGTAATAGCTTTTGGATGCTGGGGCGGCAGAAGGGCATTCCACGAGAACTAATGGATGGTTTATCTACTGACAAATTAGAGAAGTCAGTTGATGGATGGCCAAAACAAAAGTCCGAAGGAAGTGACACTCCTCCTCCGAATGCCCCCAACTTTGGAATCAGCACGGGCACTACGACTGCAGGAAAACTAATGCCCTCGCCCCTCTCAAGTGAGTGGGGGGGAGGAGGGTGAATGTGCATTAGAAAACTTACAACAAAAGGACATGACCTGTTAAATACGCTTAGAAGGCTAAGGATGCCTGGGTAAAGGAATGTAGAAGTACCACTCACTGGATTATTCCCTCATTTTAACTGTATTAACAAGCCCCAAAAGGGCAAGCCTATGTCCTGTTTTGTTTTACAGAAGACCCCTGTTGGACCTCGTCTGAACATAGAAAGGCAGACAGCTGACTTTAATCATTTGTGTTTTGGGACTGTAAAGCAAGCAAAGGCAGTGACAGAGCTTTTATTTGAGGTAGAGGCGCTACAGAAAGAGATGTCAGAGATAAGGGGGATGAACTCACCCCTCCCGGCGACCGTTTAGGCGAAGGAACGCAGCCGCCTCTCATTTGAACACTGGCGCGCCGGAAGGAAGAGAGCCAGGGAGGGGGAGGGGCAACCCGCGCAGGCTCTGAGCGGATCTGTGCTCCCTGAAGCACCGCCGGAAGCACCACCGACAGGAAGAGAGAGAGAGGTCGGGTGGACCTGGGCTCCTCCGCTCCGCTCACTCAGATGCTCATTCACTGGGTCAGGCTGTGACCAGGCAATCCCACTACAGGGACAAATATTGAAGATCTGATCATACTAGAACACTGAATACATTGTGTATTTTGGTTGCATAGTGTCATGTTTCAGGTTGTTGTGGGTGTGGGTGTTGTCTTTAGGTCTGATAAACTTCACACTTGGGTTTGAGTTTTCA
This sequence comes from Oreortyx pictus, assembly GCA_036925125.1. Classification (NCBI taxonomy): domain Eukaryota; kingdom Metazoa; phylum Chordata; class Aves; order Galliformes; family Odontophoridae; genus Oreortyx; species Oreortyx pictus. The sequence goes on along the minus strand of JAUPFR010000026.1, from coordinate 5,397,224 downwards.
CAGGTTTTGCTGGCTTACTGGCTACTCCCTGCACAGTAATGCCATTCCTTTTGATCCCCTCTTCTACCCCTTTTTATCAAACTGATTATTATTTGCATGTAACTCCGCTACGGTGTTTCCAATTTCCTAATAAATCTGGAAATTAACCAAGGGACCCATAAAATATCTGTCAGATGTGGTCACAAAAAGAAGCCCATTATGTTATTGATGCTTTTTAGTGTCAGAGAGATGTTTATTTTAACACCAGTCCAGGAGTTCCATCCAAAACATGGTTGTTGGAAAGTGTCTATGTTTTGTTAAGTAAATTGTATGTGTCTGTGTATGTTTCTCTAATGTTTTATATTATGGGATATCCTAAACACACTATCCCGGGAAAGTTCTATAGACTATAACAATACTTGAACTTGCCAGTCTAGTATGTATATCTCTCAGCATTTCAGTCACATTTGAGATGCTCAAATGACAATTCTGTTCATATTTAATCTTGAAGCAACATGCAGTGTTGCTCTGTGGTGAAGTTATACCTTCACTCAGCCTATTAGAAAACTTGTTTGTTTCATCTATGGTCCTGGCAAAACACCAAATGATCTTTGAAAACATTACATGGCAAATCCACGTATTGTTGAATTGGACTAGATATGCTTTCTGAGAATTGAAGTTGCAAGTGCAGCAAGTGTCGGTGGTGGCATTGAGAAACCAGTTAGTGCTTGGTATGTTGTTAAGGAATAGGTTGTTTGTGGCAAAGTGAATAACTCTAATTTTTGTCTAAAAATTGATGATAATGGTAAAGTTGTTAATCAAATTCTCGATGTTCCCATCCAAACCTGGAAAAGCCTAGACTTTTTTTTTCTTTTTTTTTTTCCATGGCCTCCGGGTGGCCCATGGGTGAAACGCATTCTATTTTATCTGTTGTGTGTTGTTGCAACTCTTCTGTTTATTCCTTGCACGATTCCATGTTTTATTCATCTTATTCAACGTGTTGTATCTTCAATGCATAATGTAACTGCTTCAACTGATGATGGGCAAATCCAAGAGATCAGAGCAACATTTGTAACCAAGTCCAAGAAATCCTTTATAACAATTTTATAACTTTTAACTCCCCCTTACCTCCCACCCCTCTCTTCCCTCATGCTTGTTTTTTGTTTTTTTCCTCCTTTCCTCACCACCGTGGATGAATGTCTACAGATCAGTTTCAAGCAATCTTTGAGCCACCGGGTGGTGTGAAAGACAGAAACTGTTTTTTACTTTCTTTTGTCTCAAAGCTTGCTTCATAAGGCCTTTTCTGGTGACAAGACTCTGACTGATAACTGCCGGTTATCCAGATGGGTGTTATGGTGCCTCATTGTCCCTGCTTATGGTTGTAAAGATAAGCAGAGATAGGGGCAAATAGTCTTTTCCAGGGGGGTATGGTTTGGAGAAGCTGACCACCACAAAAAAAAAAGACAACAATGCTTCTGCATGGCAATGAAGGCAACATCAGCTACTGGCTTATCTGTTAGGCCAGACATGTCACACAAACCAAAAGAAAAGGAAAAAAACACCTGAGAAATGGGGGATAAAAGGCCTTCACTGTACCAAGGATTTTGGAGAAGAACTCCCAAAGAGAAAATCTTTGAGAACTCCCGAAGGCGGACCCTGAGGCCTGTTTGTTGCCATCTCCCATCCCCCACGGTGACCAGACAAGTTCCTGAGACTACGAACCTCGAACCTCGTTGGACCCACGGTGGTGATTATATCTCTCTTGCTCTCTATCAAGACTCCTTGCTTTTTATCCCTTTTCTATCGCTCACCTTCCTTCCCCCATATCCCTAAGCAACTAGTAATTGTAATAAACTGGTTGGGCTAACATTTGACCCGTTGTGTCTTAATCTCACGCCGGGTATACACATAATCAAAGAACCTCATCTCCCTCCTTTATTGGACCGTGACAGGGACCAAGATTTTTTATAGATTTATGATTAGATTTAGGGACAAAAGTAGGCAGACTTTTTGTGTTAGGTGTATGTTAAGGGTTAGGTTTTGGTTTAGGATTCCATTTGTATTTAGGGATAGAGGTATGGTTAGTTTGAGTGTAAAGGTCACGGTAGGGTTAGGCCTTGGGGTAGGGTTAAGGTTAGCCATAGGATTAGGATTAAAATTATGTTACAGGTTAGTTTTAGGGTTAGGCCTGGGATTGGTGTTAGGGTTAGGGATAGGTTAGGATCAGGGTTGAGGACAGGCTTAGGTAGAGGAAAAGGGTTAGTGTTAGGGCTAGGGCAAGTGTAAGGGTTAAGGATATGATTAGTATTAGGGTTAGGTTTAGGTGTAGGTTTGATTTGAGAGTCAGGGTTAGAGAAGGTGTAGGCCTTGGGTTTGGTTTTGGGTTAAGGTAAGGGTTAATAGAAGGAATAAGGATAGTGTTTGGATTAGTATTTGGTTTAGTACTAAGAATAGGTTTTGGGATAGATGGAGAAGAGGGTTGTTATAATCTGACGCTTTTTGTTAGGTTGGGCTTTAACTTGGGATTTGTGGTAGGGTCTGAGTTTGGGTTAGGGTTAGTGTAGAGTTAGGATTTGGGAAATGCTTAGAGATATGTTTAGGGAAAGGATTAGTGTTAGATTTTGGGTTACAGTTAGGTTTAGGGTTAGGGTTAGGTTTTGGTGTAGATTTAGGTTAAGGTTAAGGGATAGGGTTAATTTGAGTTTTAGGTTCAGGGTACAGTTAGGCCTTGTGTGTCATGGTTTTATGATTTCTGGTATTGGTATTCCACATCATAACAACATGTAGTGCATTAAGAGTTAAAGAGTTAATACTCCAACTCCATAGATCATTGATATTTCCGGGTATACCTGTCTCAGAAGAGAAGAACTACATTCCCCAGAGGACTTTGCGATGCTTTGCATTTTTACGTATTTTCCGCTCAGAGGGAAAAGATAAAAACCCTCTGCGGTCACGGGACACTCTCTTTCCTTCGGGATCGACCCAGCAGTGGGTGCTCGCTGCCGTATCGCCTTCAGCGTTAGCGTAAGGCCTTCGGTTTATCGGACACTCTCTCTCTTGCTCATTTTATTTGTTTTATTAGCTTCAATTCCAATTATATTGTATTATATTGTGTTATTTTGCTTTCTGATATCTTATTTAGTAAATTAGTTTTCCTCCTCAGATCGTTGCCGCTGTTTTGTTTCTAGGCCCATCTCCCTTTTCCCTTTTCCCTTTCCCCCTTCCCCTTTCCTGGGGCGTGGGTCTGTGGGTCCCCCACACCAATCGTCACGGAACCGGGCCGATCCAGCCCGGTAAACCGTTGACATTTTTGGCGCCCAACGTGGGGCACGACCAGCTGCCTTAGCCGGGCAGAGACATAGTTTTAGAGTGAATCTCTGTCTCTTGCTAGCAAGCTTATCTGTAGTGTAGGTACTGTACGGCATAACACGACCTTGAAGTCTGGGCGTACTGCCAATTGTTCTGGGATATATGTAAACTTTTTTGGGTGCTACTAGCTTGTTTTAGTAAAGAAGAAAAAAAAAATGCTCTCGCTTTTTAAACTGCTCTTAAAGGGGCTGCATTTCATTGCTTTTTCCCTTTTAATGCTCAAAACGTACTGGAACGTGGTTAACTTTGCCATTCTGTTCCACTGGGTCTGGTCCCTGTATGATAAACAAAAAGCAGTGATGGAGGCACTTGCCGGATACCAAGACAGCCCGGCTAATGAAACAAACGATAATATGTTAACAAATCATACGATGTTTGAATGGGTGTCCAGGTTCCCCTCTCAGTTTGCTATGAATTTTCAAGATTACAGCTTAGGGATGGGGTTAATGATTGGGATACTAGTCCTCCTGCATATAATAGTACTTTACATAATGTGCAGGAAGCTTCTCCCAAAAACAGAGAATGTTGAATGGCAGGGAGAGTGGAGAGTTTTAGGAAAGAAATTAGAAGCATGGGGACCCCCGATGCCCTGGGATTTCACTCCTGAACACTTGCAGGATCCTGAGGAGCTAGGCCTGTATCTGAGTAAAGGGTGTTGCGGCTCAGGAAGATCTGAGGTGGAACAGCTTATTTGGGGCTTGGCTTATGCTTACAGAGGTTTATATACTATTATGAAGAGAGAGAGTGTCCAAACTGAGGCCCAAACCAAAGAGGAAAACCTCCCGGTCACACCTGACCAGCCAAAGGATGCACCAGTATCAAAGTCAGTTGCCCCTGTGGAAGGCCAGAAATGGAAACGTGTGTCCTCGCGCCTAGAACGCAAAGAAGAGGTGATGAAAGAAGAGGAAGATACAGGCGAGGGAGAGGGCACAACTCCACCACCATCGAGAAAGGCAACAAAGAAAAGTGAGAAACATGGAGAAAATAGTGATGATGAAGATGAGGAGAGAGTCAAAGTTACCACGTTTCGTCGGCCCATGAAAATGTCTGAGATCCAAGGCTCAAGAAAGGAGTTTGTTCGACGTCCGGATGAGAGTATTGTCACTTGGTTGCTTCGGTGTTGGGACAATGGGGCCAACAGTGTGTCCCTTGATAGTAACGAAGCTCGCCAACTCGGAAACATTGCCCGAGATCCGGCTGTTGACAGAGGGATCAGCAGGTATATGGAAGGAATCGCCAGCCTCTGGCAACGAATGCTAGGAGAAAGATATCCCTACAAGAGTGACCTGGCACCTAAAGTGAAAAGATGGAAAACTATTGAGGAAGGCATCCAGTATTTGAGAGAAACAGCTGTGGCGGAAATGCTGTATGATCCCACATTTGATCCTGATGATCGGGACCATGATCCGGAGAAAGTAAGGAGTACACCTGAAATATGTCAGAAGCTTTCAAAGACAGCACCAGAAAGGTACGCCGGTACACTAGTGACAACGTTCAACAGATATGAGGACCAAGACAGAAAACCCCCAATTTTTGAACTAATTCTTACACTTCAAAACTTCGAACAAAAATTTCCACCGCCATACACGTCCATTTCAGCCATAACAAAGTTAGAAGGACAAATGGAAGATATATTGGGAAAATTATCCCGACTGATTGATAGGATTGAATCAGTTGCAGCTATCAGAAGCAAACGCCGTCCTGCTCGAGCAAATGACAGCACTGACTTCATGTCACGTGCGGCTTTGTGGAGTTACTTACGTGCACATGGAGAAGATATGAAGGAATGGCATCAAAAACCCACCCCTGCACTGCGAGCACGGGTGAGAGAATTACAACACAGAGTTATACCTATCACTACAGGTAACGAATAGAGGGGCCCTGCCCTCAGCCAGAGGAGGGAGAGGGATAATAGAGTGTACTGGACTGTGTGGATTCGGTGGCCTGGCACATCAAAACCAGAAAAATATGAGGCACTGGTGGATACTGGTGCACAATGTACTTTAATGCCTTCAAGTTATAAAGGGACAGAATTGATTCATATCTCTGGAGTGACTGGGGGCTTTCAGGAATTGTCTGTGTTGGAGGCAGAAATAAGCCTCAGTGGTAAAGACTGGCAAAAACATTCTATTGTGACTGGCCCAGGGGCTCCATGTATACTTGGTATTGATTATCTAAAAAGGGGATATTTTAAGGATCCCAAGGGGTATCGATGGGCTTTTGGAATAGCTGCTGTGGACGCAGATAACATTAAGCAGCTGTCTGCTTTGCCTGGCCTGTCAGAGGACCCATCTGTTGTGGGGTTGCTACAAGTGGAAGAGCAACAGGTACCGATTGCTACAAGAACGGTGCACAGACGGCAGTACCGCACTAACAGGGATTCCTTGCTCCCCATTCATAATCTGATTCGTCAGCTAGAGAGCCAGGGAGTGATCAGTAAAACTCACTCTCCTTTTAACAGCCCCATATGGCCAGTGCGTAAAGCCAGTGGAGAATGGAGGCTGACGGTAGATTACCGTGGCCTGAATGAAGTCACACCCCCACTGAGTGCTGCTGTGCCGGACATGCTTCAACTCCAGTACGAACTGGAGTCAAAAGCAGCCAAGTGGTATGCCACTATTGGCATTGCCAATGCCTTCTTTTCAATTCCTCTGGCCACAGAATGCAGGCCGCAGTTTGCTTTCACCTGGAGGGGCGTTCAGTACACCTGGAACCGTTTGCCCCAGGGGTGGAAGCACAGCCCAACCATTTGTCATGGGTTGATCCAAACTGCATTGGAACAGGGCGGTGCTCCTGAGCACTTACAATACATTGATGACATCATCGTGTGGGGCAATACAGCAGGGGAAGTTTTCGAGAAAGGAGAGACAATAATCCAGATCCTCCTGCGAGCTGGCTTTGCTATTAAGCGAAGCAAAGTGAAAGGGCCTGCACAGGAAATCCAGTTCCTAGGTATAAAGTGGCAAGATGGACGTCGTCACATCCCTACAGATGTGATTGACAAAATCACTGCCATGTCTCCACCCACCAGTAAGACAGAGACCCAAGCTTTTCTGGGTGTAGTGGGCTTGTGGAGAATGCATGTTCCAAACTATAGTCTCATTGTGAGCCCTCACTTTCGGCTGACGAGGAAGAAGAATGATTTTGTATGGGGCCCTGAGCAGCAGCAGGCTTTTGAACAAATCAAGCAGGAGATAGCCCGTGCCGTGGCCCTGGGGCCAGTGCAGATGGGACAGGATGTAAAGAACATCCTCTACACTGCTGCTGGAAAGGAAGGTCCCACTTGGAGTTTGTGGCAAAGAGCTTCTGGAGAGACCCGAGGCCGACCCCTTGGTTTCTGGAGTCGAGCATACAGAGGGTCTGAGGAGCGCTACTACACTCCAACTGAGAAGGAGATCTTAGCCGCGTACGAGGGGGTTCGAGCTGCTTCCGAAGTAATTGGTACTGAAGCGCAGCTCCTTCTGGCACCTCGACTGCCAGTGCTGAACTGGATGTTCAAAGGAAAGGTTCCCTCTACCCATCATGCTACTGATGCCACTTGGAGTAAGTGGATTGCGCTGATTACACAGCGAGCTCGGATGGGGAACCTCAGTCATCCAGGAATCCTGGAGGTGATCATGGACTGGCCTGAAGGTAAAAAGTTTGGAACAATACCAGCAGAGGAGGTATCACGTGCTAAAGAGGCCCCACCATATAATGAACTACCAGAAGATGAAAAGAGATACACCCTGTTCACAGATGGATCGTGTCGCATTGTGGGAAAGCACCGCAGATGGAAATCTGCTGTGTGGAGCCCCACACGACGAGTTGCAGAGGCCACTGAAGGAAAAGGAGAATCAAGCCAATTTGCAGAGGTAAAGGCTGTCCAACTGGCCTTAGATATTGCTGAACGAGAGAGGTGGCCAACGCTTTATCTTTACACTGACTCATGGACGGTGGCAAATGCTTTATGGGGGTGGTTACAGCAATGGGAACAAAATGGCTGGCAACGGAGGGGTAAACCTATTTGGGCTGCTGAACTGTGGAAAGATATTGCTGACCGAGTAAAGAATACAGTTGTGAAGGTGCGCCATGTAGATGCTCATGTTCCTAAAAGCCGGGCAACTGAAGAACAACAGAATAACCATCAGGTAGATCGAGCTGCCAAAGTTAAGATGGCTCAAGTAGACTTGGACTGGCAACATAAGAGTGAATTATTTTTAGCTCGATGGGCCCATGAGACCTCGGGCCATCAGGGAAGAGACGCAACATATAAATGGGCTAGAGACCGAGGGGTGGACTTAACTATGGACGCTATTGCACAGGTTATCCATGACTGTGATACATGCGCCACAATTAAACAAGCCAAGAGGATGAAACCTCTTTGGGGGGAAGGGCGATGGCAAAAATATAAATATGGGGAGGCGTGGCAGGTTGATTATATCACCTTGCCACGATCTCGCAATGGCAAGCGTTACGTGCTCACCATGGTGGAAGCAACCACGGGGTGGCTTGAAACATATGCTGTACCCCATGCTACTGCCCGAAACACCATTCTTGGTCTCGAGAAACAAGTCCTATGGCGACATGGCACTCCAGAAAGAATTGAGTCAGATAATGGGACTCATTTCAAAAATTCTCTTGTGAATAATTGGGCCAAAGATCATGGCATCGAGTGGATTTATCATATCCCCTATCACGCACCAGCTTCTGGTAAGATTGAAAGATACAATGGGTTGTTAAAAACCATGTTGAAAGCAATGGGTGGCGGAACATTTAAGCACTGGGAGAAGCATTTGGCAGAAGCCACCTGGTTGGTCAACACCCAAGGATCCATCAATCGCGATGGTCCTGCCCAATCCAGCTCTCTACCTACTGTAGAGGGAGATAAAGTCCCTGTAGTGCATGTAAAGAACATGTTGGGGAAAGCGGTTTGGGTCCTTCCAGTTTCTGGAAAGGGCAAACCTCTCCGTGGAACTGTCTTTGCTCAGGGACCTGGGTCCACTTGGTGGGTGATGCAGAAGAACGGGGATGTTCGGTGCGTACCACAGGGGAATTTGATGTTGGGGGAGTGCAGTCAGTAATTCCATGTATATAGATCTATATATATGTTGTGTTGTGTGTGTGTGTATATAACGCATGTTAATCATTGTTCTTCTATATGTATCAAGCATGATGTAATGATGTGGAATAAGGGGTGGAATGTCATGGTTTTATGATTTCTGGTATTGGTATTCCACATCATAACAACATGTAGTGCATTAAGAGTTAAAGAGTTAATACTCCAACTCCATAGATCATTGATATTTCCGGGTATACCTGTCTCAGAAGAGAAGAACTACATTCCCCAGAGGACTTTGCGATGCTTTGCATTTTTACATATTTTCCGCTCAGAGGGAAAAGATAAAAACCCTCTGCGGTCACGGGACACTCTCTTTCCTTCGGGATCGACCCAGCAGTGGGTGCTCGCTGCCGTATCGCCTTCAGCATTAGCGTAAGGCCTTCGGTTTATCGGACACTCTCTCTCTTGCTCATTTTATTTGTTTTATTAGCTTCAATTCCAATTATATTGTATTATATTGTGTTATTTTGCTTTCTGATATCTTATTTAGTAAATTAGCTTTCCTCCTCAGATCGTTGCCGCTGTTTTGTTTCTAGGCCCATCTCCCTTTTCCCTTTTCCCTTTCCCCCTTCCCCTTTCCTGGGGCGTGGGTCTGTGGGTCCCCCACACCAATCGTCACGGAACCGGGCCGATCCAGCCCGGTAAACCGTTGACATTGTGTTAGTGCTAGGGTATGGTCTTAGGGTTAGGATTAGATTTAGGTTTAAGTTTAGGTGTAGGGTTTGTTTAAGTGTCAGGGTTTGAAATGTGTAAGCCCTTGGTTTGGTGTTAAGGTCAGATTTAGATTCAGGGTAGAGTTAGAGTTACAATTAGGGTAATGGTTAGGATTTGATGTAGGGTTAGAGTAAAGTTTAGCTTTACTTTGAGTTTCAGGTTTAGAAAATTGTAGGCATTGCTTTTGGTGTGGTGTTTGCATTGGGTTTAGGAATTGGAATAGGGTATGTGGACCATCACATATATAGGGTAAGTATTAGTGTTAAGGTTGGGATTAGAGTTAGGTGAGGGTAGTGGTAATCTGATGGCTATGTGTCAGGTTTGTGCTCGAGCATAAACTTGGGGTTGGTGTTAAAGTAGGATTTTTCCTAGGGTTAGCTTATGGTAGGGATAGGTTTATGTTTAGGGAAAGGGGTGGTATTAGGGTAAGTGTTAGGTTTCCGGTTAGGGTTCGGAATAGAAATAGGGACAAGGTAATGTTTTGTACTTGGGTTAGGGTTTGGGTTTTGGTTAGGATTAGCCTAAGTGTTAGGCTTACGGTTAGGATAAGAATTAGAGTTAGGTTTAGTGTTAGGGATAGGTTTTTGTGTAGATTTAGTTGAGGGATAGTGGTAGTGAAACTTTGATATCTAGGATCAGGGTAGGGTTCGGCACTGGGTTAGGGATAGGGAAAGGGTTTGGGATTGTTTTAGGTTTAGGATTAGATTTAGGATTAGAGTTAGGGATAAAGGTTTTCTCAATTTTATGATTATAGTAAGGGATAGGATTAGGTTGAGTGTTCGTGTTAGGATTAGGTTTAGGGTTAGGTTTAGGTGAAGCTTTGTTTTTTGTGTTAGGGTGAGAGAAGGGGTTGGCCTTGCATTTGGTTTTGGTTGAAGGAAAGTTTTAGGGAAATGAATAGGGTAAGTGTTTGGATTAGCATTAGGCTTAGTATTAGGAGTAGGTTTTGTGATAGATTTTGGTGAGGGTTGTGGATATATGATGCTTTTGGTTAGGTCTATGGTTGGGCTTAAACTTGGCTTTTGTATTAAAGTCAGAGTTAGGGATAGCATTAAGGTAGAGTTAGGATTAAGGTAATACCTGCAGTTATGTTTATGGAAAGAATTGGGGTTAGGGTTAGGGTTAGGTTAAGTTTTAGGCTTAGATTTAGGGTTAGGGTTAGGTTTAGGTTTAGGGTTAGAGTTAGGGTTTTGGTTGGGAGTAGGGGAACTGTTAGGGTTTAGGTTAGGGTTAGGGTTAGGGTTAGGATTTCGAGTAAGGCTTAGGGTTTTGGTTAGGTTTAGGTTTACGGTTAGGTATAGAGTTAGGGCAAAGATTGTGGTTAGGGTGAACATTGGACTTTGGATTAGGGTTATGGTTAGCAATAGTATTAGGTGCCATTTCCCCCTATACAAATCTGTAAAAATTCTAAAATTAAAAAATTTGGAAATTCAAAAGTACTTAATATCTAGAAATTTTTTATATTGGTTATAGAATGTATCAAAACTCTTCAGATAAGCAGAGCCGATTCAATAACGAACAGCTCTTTACCACGGATTCCGCTTGAATCACATCAATCGCGGCTTTTCATGCTTTTGCCCAACCCAAAACCTAACACAAAGCATTAGATTACCACAATCATCACCTAACTCTAACCCCAACCCTAATGCTAATATTAACCCTAGTCCTAATCCAAACACAAACCCTATTCCAATCCCTAATCCCAACACAAACCCAAAAAAAAACACAAAGCCTACAGTTCTTTCAACCTAACATTGAAAGTAAACCTAAATCTTATCCTAACTCTAAACCTAATCCAAAGCATTACCATAATTCGAACTCTAAATCTACCTCAAAACTAAAGTTAACCCTAACACCAACCTCAAATATAAACTCAAATACTAACCCAATTCCTATTCTTAGACCCAAAACTATCCCAAAACCAAACCCAAGGCCTAACCTTTCTCTCATCCTAACATTCAAAGAAAACCTACGCTTAAACCTAATCCTAAATCTAATCTTAACCCTAACCCTCACCATAGCACTAACACAAGACCGAACACTACTCTTACCCTCAAACTAAAATTAACTCTTACGCCTTGCCCTAACCCTAAACCTACACCAAAACCAAACCCCTACCCTAAACCTAACTCTTACCGTAACTGTTACACTAGCACTTTACTTAAGCCTAACAGAAACACCAGTACTAAACTTTACCTTACCACTAACCCTATTCCTAACTCTAACCAGAACCTTGACCCTTACCCTAACCTCAAACCTTACCCTAAACCTAAACCTAACTGTACTCTAACCCTAACCCTAGCCCTAAATACTACCCTAAAACCCACTCACTAGTTTAAGCCCAACCCTAGATTTTAAAGAAAGCATCAGATTACCACAACCCAAACCTAACTCTAACCCCAAACCTATCCCTAATACTAACGCTAATCCCAATCCAAATACTAACCTTATTCCTATTCCTAAATCTTACCTTAGCCCAAAACCAAATCCAAGGCCTACCCCTTCTCTCAGCCTAACACTCAAACTAACCCTGCCCCTAAACCAAGCACTAAATCTAATCCTAGCCCTAAGCATTAATCTAACACTAACCCTAACATTACCCTAAACCTAATCCTTACCCTGAACCTACCTAAACCCCAACTTAACCTTTAGGTTTAGTTTAGGGTTGTAATTAGATTTAGAATTAGGGTTAGTGATAGGGTTTGTTTCAGTTATTAGATTTAGTGTTAGGATTAGTTTGAGTTTTAGTGTCAGTATTAGGATTATGGATGGTATAGTCTTAAGGATAGGGTTAGGAATAGTGTTAGGTTTAGGATTATGTTTATGGTTAGGGCTGGGGTTAGGGTTAGGGTTAGGTTTTGCTTTTGTGTTAGTGTTAGGGATTGGGCTTGCATTAGGGTTACAGTAAAGGTTTAGGTGGGGTTAGGGTAAGGATTAGGTTTTGGGTAAGGTTTATGTTTAGGGTTAGTGTTCCGTTAATGTTTAGGGTTAGGATTAGATGTAGTGTTTGGTTTAGGGGTTCTGAATGGCAAATAGGAATGAACTGAGTCTAAAAGTGCTGAAATGGAAAGAACATGGGGCACAGAAACACACCCAAGAGAGGAAAATCTCCAGGCAACTGAGAGATAAGCAGGGAATGAAAGCAAGAACAAAAGTTCTGATTTTCACGAGGAAGAATTCACCAGTAAAGTCCACATGATTCCCTTCAGAGCAGAATCACAGAATTGCAGGGGTTGGAAGGGACATCCAGAGGTCATGGCGTCCAGAGTGTCAGCTGTTCCTTCGAGCTTTGGATCATCGGCAAATTGCTGAGGGTGGACTCTATCCCCTCATCACGGTCACTGATGAAGATGCTGAACAGGACCAGACCCAGCATGGACCCCTGAGGAACACCACTAAGTGCAGGCCTCCAAGTGGACTCTGTGCTGCTGATCACAGCCCTCTGAGCTCTGACAGTCAGCCAGTTCTCAATCCATCTCATCATCCACACATCTATTCCACACATCCTCAGCTCTGTTAGAAGGATGCTGTGGGAGACAGTGTCCAATGACATGCTGAAATCAAAGGAGACCTTATCACAGATAAAGTTCAGGCATTCCCACTCCCTGTGACATCAAATCAGCTCCAGGAATTGTTTGGTATATTGGGATATTGGTGTTCCTTTAGACCTCATTTAGCTCAGCTGCTGAGGCCGATATATAGACTCATGAAAAAGGGGCAACTGTGGGACCAGGGAAGAATGAAGCATCAGGCTGTACAACAGGCAAAGCTGTCTGTTCAACAAGCCCAGGCGTTGGCTGGATTTGATCCTTCCCTCCCAGCCAAACTGGATGCTCATGCCACTCTGGACAGCTTTTGGTTGGGGCCTGAGTCAAAGCTGGAGTTCCATTTGAGCCCTGATTGGGTTTTGGTCACAAGTTTGGCACGGAGCAGAAGAGAGATACAGTATGGTTGAGAACAGCTCTTGACTGTCTATTGTGCATTGCAGGCAGTAGAGCCAATAACTCAAACAGCCAAGATACAGTACAAACAACCTTGGCAGTTCACGGGTGGGTTAAAGATCTGACCCACCTTCCCAAGACAGGGGTGGCCCGAGCTCAGACTGTGGCACTTCGGGTCGCCTACTTCAGCCAAAGGAGCAGTGTATCTTCATCACTGTTGAAGGAAGAACTTGAGAAGATCCTTGGCCCAGTGACATACTGTAGTGACATGCCAAAAGAGATGGTCTCTCCACCAGAAAAGAGTTGCGTTCAGGAAGGGAAATATCCCATGGCACAGTAACTGAGGCATGACAAGGGCTCACTACCCTTGCTGAGGAGTTGGCAGAAAGTTCAGGAGTAGATACCTCTCCACAGTGTCCCCACAATATCCCCATAGACACCCACCCCACTGCTCACACGGGTGCAGGGTGAGATATGGGGGTTTGAGATCCTATGGGGGAGGTGACTGGATGGTTGGAGACCTGGTTTGGTAAATGGAAAGGGATGATAGTATCTGTATTTACTTCCTCGATTACAGGAGCGGGAGTCTTGGTGTCCATTGGATGCTTTATTATCCCCTGTGTGAGGGCACTAGTCCAGTGACTAAAGGAGACAGCACGATTGAAGCAAACACCACCGGATCCACCATCATATTCGGGAAATATGATATAAAAGAAAAGAGGGAATGAAGAATGTGAAGAAGAGGAAAATGATAATATAACCATACTTAAAAAGAAACTGCAGAAACCAGCAGCAGAGAACAAAAAGAAAACGGGGGAATTGTAGGAATGCAATGTCGTTTCAGAATTGGACTGAGAAGCATTTGATTTCATGGTCTCTTCTGCCATCTAGCGGCCTTTATCGGTACTGATATCGAGCACCCATGTTGGACTGTAGAGCTTCTTGATGGGACCGGAAGGTGTCTCTCTCGGTCTGGAGGGTGTCCATGTTGGATTGGAGAGCAATCAAGAAGATGTAATGGATGAACGCTACTGTGCTTAATTCTGCTGAAACTGATGGATCTGATGAGAATGAGGATTCCCAAAACAGCAACACCTCACTATCAAAAGAAGACGTTCTCCTGTTCGAGGAAGTGACAACAGTAAAACTATGTCACGTATTGCCTTGTGGCGTTACCTTCATGACCAGGGGGAAGATATGAAGAAGTGACATAAGAAACCCACTTCTGCACTTCAGGCACGTGTAAAAGAGTTACGAAACAGGTCAACCACCAGGGTGAACTTCTCCAAGAAGGTGACTGCTCCAGTGACTGCTGGACATGGCAGTAGCCGTAAAGTCAACAGAGGTAACAAATAGAGGGGCTCTGCCCCCAGCCAGGGGGGGGGAAAGGGATAATAGAGTGTATTGGACTGTGTGGATTCGATGGCCTGGCACATCAGAACCACAAAAATATAAGGCATTGGTGGACACTGGTGCACAGTGCACTCTAATGCCTTCGAGTCACCAAGGGACAGAATTAATCTATATTTCTGGGGTGACTGGGGGTTCCCAAGAGCTGACCAAGTTGGAAGCTGAAATTAGCCTCACTGGTAAAGACTGGCAAAAACATCCTATTGTGACTGGCCCAGGGGCTCCATGTGTACTTGGTATTGATTATCTCAAAAGGGGATATTTTAAGGATCCCAAAGTGTATCGATGGGCTTTTGGAATAGCTGCTGTGGATGCAGATAACATTAAGCAGCTGTCTGCTTTGCCTGGCCTGTCAGAAGATCCGTCTGTTGTGGGGTTGCTACAAGTGGAAGAGCAACAGGTACCGATTGCTACAAAAACGGTGCACAGACGGCAGTACCGCACTAACAGGGATTCCTTGCTCCCCATCCATAACCTGATCCATCAGCTAGAGAGCCAGGGAGTGATCAGTAAAACTCACTCTCCTTTTAACAGCCCCATATGGCCAGTGTGTAAAGCCAGTGGAGAATGGAGGCTGACGGTAGATTACCGTGGCCTGAATGAAGTCACACCCCCACTGAGTGCTGCTGTGCCGGACATGCTTCAGCTCCAGTATGAACTGGAGTCCAAAGCAGCCAAGTGGTATGCCACTATTGGCATTGCCAATGCCTTCTTTTCAATTCCTCTGGCCACAGAATGCAGGCCACAGTTTGTCTTCACCTGGAGGGGCGTTCAGTACACCTGGAACCGTTTACCCCAGGGGTGGAAGCACAGCCCAAACATTTGTCATGGGCTGATCCAAACTGCATTGAAACAGGGCGGTGCTCCTGAGCACTTACAATACATTGATGACATCATTGTGTGGGGCAATACAGCAGGGGAAGTTTTCGAGAAAGGAGAGACAATAATCCAGATCCTCCTGCGAGCTGGCTTTGCTATTAAGCGAAGCAAAGTGAAAGGGCCTGCACAGGAAATCCAGTTTCCTAGGTATAAAGTGGCAGGATGGACGTCGTCACATCCCAACAGATGTGATTGACAAAATCACTGCCATGTCTCCACCCACCAGTAAGACAGAGACCCAAGCTTTTCTGGGTGTAGTGGGCTTGTGGAGAATGCATGTTCCAAACTATAGTCTCATTGTGAGCCCTCTCTTTCGGGAATGATTTTGTAATGGACCCTGAGCAGCAGCAGACTTTTGAACAAATCAAGTAGGAGATAGCCCGTGCCGTGGCCCTGGGGCCAGTGCGGACAGGACAGGATGCAAAGAACATCCTCTACACTGCTGCTGGAAAGGAAGGTCCCCCTTGGAGTTTGTGGCAAAGAGCTTCTGGAGAGACCCGAGGCCGACCTCTTGGATTCTGGAGTCGGGTGTACAAAGGGTCAGAGGAGTGCTACTCCAACTGAAAACGAGATCTTAGCTGCGTACGAGGGGGTTCGAGCTGCTTCTGAAGTAATTGGTACTGAAACTCAGCTCCTTCTGGCACCTCAACTGCCAGTGCTGAACTGGATGTTCAAAGGAAAGGTTCCCTCCACCCATCATGCTACTGATGCCACTTGGAGTAAGTGGATTGCGCTGATTACACAGCAAGCTCGGATGGAGAACCTCAGTCATCCAGGAATCCTGGAGGTGATTGTGGACTGGCCTGAAGGTAAAAAGCTTGAACATTACCAGCAGAAGAGGTACTGCGTGCTAAAGAGGCCGCACCATACAATGAACTACCAGGAAATGAAAAGACATATGCCCTGTTCACAGATGGTCACGCTGTATTGTGGGTAAGCACCGCAGATGGAAATCTGCTGTGTGGAGCCCCACACGACGAGTTGCAGAGGCCACTGAAGGAAAAGGAGAATCAAGCCAATTTGCAGAGGTAAAGGCTGTCCAACCGGCCTTAGATATTGCTGAACGAGAGAGGTGGCCAGTGCTTTATCTTTACACTGACTCATGGATGGTGGCAAATGCTTTATGGGGATGGTTACAGCAATGGGAACAAAATGGCTGGCAACGGAGGGGTAATCCTATTTGGGCTGCTGAACTGTGGAAAGATATTGCTGCCCAAGTAAAGAATATAGTTGTGAAGGTGCGTCATGTAGATGCTCATGTTCCTAAAAGCCGGGCAACTGAAGAACAACAGAATAACCATCAGGTAGATCGAGCTGCCAAAGTTAAGATGGCTCAAGTAGACTTGGACTGGCAACATAAGAGTGAATTATTTTTAGCTCGATGGGCCCATGAGACCTCGGGCCATCAGGGAAGAGACGCAACATATAAATGGGCTAGAGACCGAGGGGTGGACTTAACTATGGACGATATTGCACAGGTTATCCATGACTGTGATACATGCGCCACAATTAAACAAGCCAAGAGGATGAAACCTCTTTGGGGGGAAGGGCGATGGCAAAAATATAAATATGGGGAGGCGTGGCAGGTTGATTATATCACCTTGCCACAATCTCGCAATGTCAAGCATTACATGCTTACCATGGTGGAAGCAACCACTGGGTGGCTTGAAACATATGCAGTACCCCATGCTACTGCCTGAAACACCATTCTAGGTCTCAAGAAACAAGTCCTATGGCGACATGGCACTCCAGAGAGAATTGAGTCAGATAATGGGACTCATTTCAAAAATTCTCTTGTAAATAATTGGGCCAAAGATCATGGCATCGAGTGGATTTATCATATCCCCTATCACGCACCAGCTTCTGGTAAGACTGAAAGATACAATGGGTTGTTAAAAACCATGTTGGAAGCAATGGGTGGCGGAACATTTAAGCACTGGGAGAAGCATTTGGCAGAAGCCACCTGGTTGGTCAACACCCGAGGATCCATCAATCGTGATGGTCCTGCCCAATCCAGCTCTCTACCTACTGTAGAGGGAGATAAAGTCCCTGTAGTGCATGTAAAGAACATGTTGGGGAAAGCGGTTTGGGTCCTTCCAGCTTCTGGAAAGGGCAAACCTCTCCGTGGAACTGGAACTGTCTTTGCTCAGGGACCTGGGTCCATTTGGTGGGTGATGCAGAAGAATGGGGATGTTCAGTGTGTACCACAACGGAATTTGATGTTGGGGGAGTGCAGTCAGTAATTCCATGTATATACATCACATCTATATATATATTGTGTGTGTGTGTATATAATGTATTTTAATCATTGTTCTTCTATATGTATCAAGCATGATGTAATGATGTGGAATAAGGGGTGGAATGTCATGGTTTTATGATTTCTGGTATTGGTATTCCACATCATAACAACATGTAGTGCATTAAGAGTTAAAGAGTTAATACTCCAACTCCATAGATCATTGATATTTCCGGGTATACCTGTCTCAGAAGAGAAGAACTACATTCCCCAGAGGACTTTGCGATGCTTTGCATTTTTACGTATTTTCCGCTCAGAGGGAAAAGATAAAAACCCTCTGCGGTCACGGGACACTCTCTTTCCTTCGGGATCGACCCAGCAGTGGGTGCTCGCTGCCGTATCGCCTTCAGCGTTAGCGTAAGGCCTTCGGTTTATTGGATACTCTCTCTTGCTCATTTTATTTGATTTATTAGCTTCAATTCCAATTATATTGTATTATATTGTGTTATTTTGTTTTCTGATATCTTATTTAGTAAATTAGTTTTCCTCCTCAGATCGTTGCCGCTGTTTTGTTTCTAGGCCCATCTCCCTTTTTTCCTTTTTCCCTTTCCCCCTTTCCCTTTCCTGGGGCATGGGTCTGTGGGTCCCCCACACCAATTGTCACGGAACCTGGCCGATCCAGCCCAGTAAACCGTTGACACAATATTTGTCAGCATTCTTTTGGCTTCATCGGGTCTTCTGATAGTCTTCATCACTCGTCCTTTAGATGAACATTCCACACTGACGCACACTCAGTAGATAATGAAGTAATTATAATGATAAGAAATAAAGGAGATGGGGTAATTTATAGGTACAAAGAACACAGCTCTTGTCTGTGCCGCCACCTGGAATGAGCCGGACACCCACTCCCAAGCAGTGATAACACTGTTAGCAATCAAAAGTCCTCGCCAGGGGAAACTGCTAAATGTTGGCAGTGGACAGACAAGATCTGTGTGAAGAAAACATGAGAAGCAACTAAGGAGCAATTCACATGTTTAGCCAGCAACAATTGATGTTGGGTCAGCACGTGTATGTTTGATTCAGCGTCGGGAAGATGTTGAACCTGAAGTACTCAGCCAGTGAGGAACCAGGGGGGAAAAGATAAGTGTCAGGCATATAAGACGTAACGTTGTCTCTGCGTGTGCTCCTGTTCGCAGGATGCCTGCCATTGCAATTGCAAATTCAGCATTTCTTTACCAGAGATCTGGACTCCTACAATTATTGCAGACAGTTTTCTGACATTAACCCTAAGCCTAAACCTAATCCAGACGCTAACCCTAATACCAATTTTAACCCTATCAGAGGAACCGCAGGAAAGCTGTGCTCTGAACTGCAGCAGCAAGCCATAGCTGCCATCACCACCCTCAAATACATGCCCTGAGCCAGGATGGCCCTACAGCACGTGTATGGCCCCACGGCGTCTGTACAGTCCCACAGTGTCTTTATGGCCCTGCAGTGCCTTCATGACCCCACAGCCCCAGGGGATTGTCCTGCTGATACTGGGCCACTGCTCTCCCCTATTGGGACTGGCAGGGGACATCCTGCAGCCCTGCTAGGTCTTGGAACTGATGCTGACCCTAACCCTAACCCCAACCCTAATCCTAACCCTAACCCTAACCCTAACCTTAAGTCCTTCCCAAACCACAACCCAAACCCTAACCCCAATCCACCCCCAGCACAGCAGCTCTCAGAACTTTCTCTGCCCAACACATCTCCCTGGAGGAGGGGGTTCCTCCTGGTGGTGCCCCCCACTCTGCAGAGTGCTGCTTGAGGGGGGATCCTCTCCTTGTCCTGTAGTGCAGTGCTCCCAGAGCTGCAGTCTCTGTTTTTGCAGCACTGTGATGGCAGGAGGACAAGATCCTTCTGCTCACTGTGTGTTTCCAGAGCATCCTCCTGCTTCCCTTGGAGCAGGACTTGGACATCAGCCTTTACTCCAAGGTGCGTGCCAGGGAGCTGCAGGACTCCCTTCCTTGCAGGACAGGGTCTGGCCGTGCCTCCCCCCCACACCCTTCCCCTCCTTACTCCCCTCCTCCATCCCTCCCAAGGACCCTGAGGGCTGTGGACAAAATGCTGCACATGCAGGTGTTTGTCTACCCCACTGCCAGCATAGGTGAGGAGCTGCACAGCATCTTCCAGGTGAGCTCTGCCTGTGGGGGCCACACAGAGGAGGGCTGTTTCGCCTCCCCTCCCGCACCCTGAAAATCTTCTGGGGTGAGCCGGGGGGCCACAGGGCAGAGCAGCAGCTCCACTTCCTGCAGGTGCTGCTGCCCTTTACCTGCTCGCAGCTGTGTGGCAGAGGGCAGTGGGGCACATCTGGAAGATGAAGCCATTCACTGTCACACTTCTACCAGGCTGAAGTAAGGGGCCGACCCCATTGCTGTGGGGATCTTTGTCCCTCCTTTTCCCCGCTCTGCCCACCCTGCTCCCATGACTGGGGTTGCACTCAGTGTTGCATTATCTGAGCACAGCTCCATTGCTGCTTGGGACAAATCAGCTTGGCCCTCTACGAAGAGCTCCACCTGCCCGTGCTGGGGCAGCTGATGGGAATCCTCATGCTGTGCTGCGCCTACCAGGAGGACAGGACGCGCTGCTCTGCTTTCAACACTCTCCATCACCTCTATGCATTTATCCTGGGGAGAGCCCATAAGGCCATGGCTGCTGGCATTGTCCGTCCATTGCCTCACAGAGCAGCAAAGGAGCAGAAGCTTGTAGGGTTGAGGAGCTGTGCACCATGGCCCTGCGCTCAAGGTGGGCTCACTTGGCACTCACTCACCTGCGTCTTGCTCTCCTTTCCAGGATGGGTAGCGCCGCAGGAGGAGGAGCAGGAGAAACTTGAGCAGTGGGAAGATGACCACGAGTTCTCCCTCTCCTGGACTACCAACACCATGATCATTGTGCTGGTGAGGAGGGCTTGCTGCAGTGAGACTTGTGACTGCGGGGTCCATGGGAATTGAGGGAACATGACTGATATTCCTTCCTCCCCTCTGCGTTCGTTTCCCCCCCCAGTGCTTTGTGAAGCACTTTTACTCTTCGGTGAAGACCAACCTCATACTTGTGGCACTGCAGGGCATGAGGGACTGCAGCAATTACAGCACGCAGGTGGCTGCCACCTTGATGGCTGTCCTAACAGTTGACTTCAAGCCTACACCCACTGATGTGAGCAACCGGCAGCTGTGTGCCGGGGGGCTGAGCCCATGGTGGGGTGGGATCAGGGTTGGACTGGGGGATTGGGTTGGGTCTTGGGGATTGGGGTTGAGTTGGGCTGGGTGCAGGAAAGCTATGTTGGGTTGGGTTGGGTTGGGTTGGGTTGAGTGCTGGCAGTAAAGTTTGGGTTGGGTGCTGGAGGTTATGGTTGTGTACAGGAAGGCTGTGTTGGGTTGGGCTGTCCCACACGTTGTCGATCTGATTCGGGACTTGAGGGTGCTTGGCCACTCTTGGGGCAGCCCGCAAGCTCTGCTGTCCCTGTGTCCCTTCCAGGTGCAGCGGATTGTGATGGCCATCCACAGGAGCAGGAAGCTGATCATGCAGGAGTGGGAACAGAGCACCATCCAGAGCACCTTCCCTTGGCTGGCCACCTCCAACCCTTGTGCATCGTCACTCAGTCTGCTGCACTGCTCCCCCACCTGCAACAAGTGAGCTGCCCCCACCCCATTTTTTGAGGGACCCCCAACCCATCCTCACATAGACAGGGACCTACACCCCCTGTGGATAGGGACCCCCAAGCCATGCAGAAGGGAGCCTCCATCCCACACTGAGAGGGTCCCCCACCCCACATAGAGAGGCCCCCACACCCACATATAGAAAGACCACCAACCCTCTCACAGAGGGGCTCCTGCTGAAGACAGCTCTCTGCTGCTGGGACACATGGGAGCTGTGGGAGATGGCACTGTCCTCAGAGGACGTGGTTCCACGGATGATGCAGGAGCTGCTGCGGCTGCTGGAAATGGCACCGCTGTGCTAGGAGACCGAGACTGACATCTTCCCCTGGCTGTGAGTTTAGGTGTTCCCAGAGAATCTCCCCTCCCTCAACTGCTCAAGGGGAGCAGTTTGGTGCTGACAGCTGTCTGGGTGCTTTCCGCAGGTGGCCATGGCACTGCACAAGATCATGCAGCACTCACAGTATGGCCCACATGTGCGCCTGTTTTTCCCGGAGCTCTTCATAGCGCTCATCTTCCAGATGGTGTCACCCAGGGCACTCACACCTCTGGAGGTCACCGCCATCACCGAGGACCCGATCTGCCCATCCACACCCATCTCTGCCATCAGGTACTGCTGCCATGCCCACTGCCAACCCCACGGTACGACCCATGCTGACCCTACGCTGAGCCCTGACCCCATGCATGCTGCCCCATTTCCATGCAGGATTCTGCTGGAGGTGGTGCAGAAGAAAGAGAAACTGAATCGTCTTTAAAAAACACCTGAAGGAGCTGGAAAGCACTCAGAAGGAGTCCCTCGGTCATGCAGCCCTCCCAGATGCCTGCCTGCCCATCCCTGTTTCAGCTGGGGTGGAACTGTCTCCTTTGGAATGCCTAGTATGACACTATATCCTGGCTTTATCAGCACTCTGTGCCGTGCCATCCTGCGGCAGTCTGCTGTGCAGAGGCACAGTGCTGCAGAGCTGTACTTTCTGGCCCTGTGCTCTCAAGCAGTGCCACATGAGTTCCAACTCTCCCAAAAAAAAACCTGTTTCCAGGAGCCTCTGCTGTTCCTTACGTGACCTCTGTTGCTTGGTGATGGGGTGAGTGGCCCTTCTGTGTCCTGGCAACACAGTGAGCAGCAGGGTTTGAGTCTTCCTCTCTCTCCCATTTAAGTTATTAATTGTAACTCTCTTCCTTATTATTATAAGGTACATTCTTCTACCATTTGTAGAAAGGGGCCTTCATTCCCGGTGACAATTGAAACTGCCATCGCCCGTCAGCTCTGGAGCCAGCAGTGAGCTCCAGCCACCACCACAGCCACGTGCCTCCTGTGGCCCATTCACACACCTGTACTCAGCCCCTGTGCTCCTGGCTGCACTGGAAGCTGCACTGCATCCTGGGCACCGAGGTGACACGAGCAAATACACAGGCATTTGGTGTCACTTGGGCCCTGTGCCTCGGTGGCTTGGAGGAAGAGGTCCTGACAGAAAGGCTGGATCTCAACCTGCAGGGCCACGCAGGGAACTTTGTATGGCACTTCATCGCCTTCACTGTGCAGAGGTGTGGCAGAGAGGCTCACCGCTTGCTGGGCCTCAACATCCCCCCTGCTGCTGCTGAGGCACCAACCTTGCTGAGACCATCAGAGCCCAGAGCTGCCCTGCAGGCTCCTGGCCCTGACCCAGCACCCTCTGGCAGCCCTGCCAGCTCCAACAGGGATAAAACACTGGGCAGGACCCCACAAGAGCTTGATGGGTGTCCCAGCCGCCCCTGTTCCAACCCTGTGACTGTCACCATGGAGCAGGCAGCGCCTCATGAGGAGCTGTAGGAGCCTGTGGCAGGGCCCTCTGGCACCAGCCTAAAACAGCGGAGCTGGTGAGCCCTGAAGAGGAAGTCCAGCAGCTCCCAGGCCTCAGCATTGCCAAAGGAGAAGCCACCCCATCACCAGCAGGAATACGACAGCGGTGGAGCTGGTGAGACTGGGGCCAGGCAGCAGCTGGGACACACACCGGCCCCAAAGGGCCCTTCTCATCAGTGTCCAATTCCACTGCAGAAAGAAAGGAGAAAGAAATACAGTGTTGGCATTGCTAACAGCGTGGTGGTTGTCACTTCCCCATCCTTGATGCTTTTTCTTCTTTTTCCTGCTGCTGTGCCATTGTCGCGTTCCAGACACGAACCTCACGGGCTTTGGAGAGGGAAAGAGCAAATTTTTGCACCTGGCAAGGAACATCCCCCAAACCGCACTACAGCCGGGATCAGCCAGCTGGAGTGGACCTAGGAGTCCTGCTGGACACCAGGCTGAACCAGCAAGGAGCCCGGGCTGCCTTGGTGAATGGTGTCCTAGGCAGCTGAGATGAGCAGCAAAAGAGGAAGCCTTGGGACTTGTGTGCAGTCAGATCTTTCCTTCTGAGTGGAAAATGGGAATGCAAAGTCCTCTGGGGAATGGAGTTCTCTCCTGAGAACCAGGGACCGGAAATTTGGCAGAACAGAACTGCAGCATTAACTCTTTAACTCCCAGTTCCTCACGTGGTGTGATGATGTCGAATACTGATAACAAGAATCATAAAAACATGACATTCTACCCCTATATTCCACATCACTACTGTATACTTCACACATATATATATATACATGTAAAGATTATCATGCATCACACACACATATTTATATACATATATACCTCTATATCCACGGAAATAATTAACATACATCATAACACACATATCTGTATGCATGGAGTTACTGACTGCACTTCCCCAATATCAAGCTCGCTCTCTCTCTCTTTCTCTTTCCTTCTTTTCCTTTCTATTTTTCTTTCTTTCTTTCTTTCTTTCTTCCTTTCATTTCTTTCCTCCATCCTTCACTGAAGATCTCAGAGTGCTGTGCAGATCCCCGTGCTGCTGTTCCCCATCTCCGTGTCCTCCCAGATGCCGTCGTTTGACTGCATCTTGCAGTGGATGTCCCAGCCCACAGCCCCACTCAGCGCCGCCATGCCCGGAGCTCTGCCCTCCCCCGGAACCCCTCCCCCACCTCCCCGGTCTTCTCCAACACGGAAGTGTGTCGCCGTCTCCATAGCAACGGCGCCTGAGCGCGCATGCGCCCGCCATTGTGTGTCGCCGTGAAGTCATCACCCCGCGCCCCCGCCGCTGTCGTTCCGGTCCCGCGCTGCCGCAACGCCGCGGGGCGATCCCGGGGTTTCGAGCGCCGCCTCAGCTCCTGTACGTGGGTGTTCGGGGGGGCACTGGGGAGGGGGCCGGGGTGAAGGGGGTGGGGGCCCCGTGGAGTCTCTGTTCGGCAGGAGAGGCGCCCTATCCCGTCCCGTCCCGTCCCGCAGCCCACCCCCCCGCCCTCCTCACACTGGGTACACAACCCCCCCAGTCTTTTTTTGTAATCTCCAGGGCTTTTTTCCTACCTGGTCCCCCTCCCATCTGACCTCTAGAGAACCTCTCGCCTCCAGTTCCCCCTGTCTGATCCCTAGAGTCCTCTCCCACCCCCCACCTAAGTGCCTTCCCCCTTCTCGCCCCCAGGTTCCCATGTCACCCCCCCACCTCGAGTGTCCCCACTCTGTCCCCTGTCTGTCCTCTCTCTGTTCTGATTACCAGGGTCCACTGTCCCTCTTCCCTATCCCCCTATTGTGAACTGCAGGGTCCCCTATCCATCCCCTCCCCAATTCCTGTTCCCACAAGTCCCACCATTCTGACCCTAGCGTTCCCTTTCCCCCCACCCTGAGGTCACCCCTCCAATGGGTCTCACTAATCTGTCCCCCAGGGTCCCTTCCCCGCCCCCCACCTCCCCCACACCCCTAGTATTCCCCCATTCTGATCCTCTTTCCCCTTCCCCCTCTGTCCCTTCTATCTAACCCCTAGCTTTCCTTGTCTCCCCCCACCCCCCCCATGTCTCCTTCTTCAGACCCCCAGAATCCCAGTCATCCTCCCTGTAACCCTGCCTCCAGTTCTCCCTTCAGTTCCCTTTCTCAGCCCCCAGGTCCCTATTCCATTCCATAGAAGCCCCCCACAACCCCCCGTTTTCCCCTGTCACCCCCTCTCCACCACCACACCCTGTTTCATCCCAAAAGAGACCCTGCTCTCCCCTTTTTCCCCCATCACAACTCCCTTGTTTACTCCCTGACCCCCTTTCCTCCCCACACAAGTCCCTTTCCCCGCTTCCCCGCTCTCAATGCCCCTTGTTCTCCCCCACTGCTCTCTCTCTGTCCCCAGAGAGACCCTCTTTCCACCCCATTGAAGCACCCCACAGCCCCTCAGCTTCCCCCCTTTACCTGTCCCTCTGCTCCCACACTCTCCTTCCCCCTCACAGAAGGTCAAGTTAGCTCTTCTGCCCCTCCTTCCCCCCCTCCCATGGGACATCCCTCCTTTCCACCCCTGAACTCGCTTTCTACCCGCAGAAGCCTCCCTTACCTCTTTCCCCCCCCTACTACCCCTGCTTTTCACACCTGGAACCATGCAGTATGGTCTGGAGATGTCCTGGAGTGGTTTTGGGGTATCCGGGGCATCTCAAGGTGTGCTCAGGGGGTCCCTGAAGGATCTGGAAGCTCCCAGTATGGGAACTTCCTAGGTGCGACTGGAAGGGTCTGGAGATGTCCTGTATAAAGTTCCATAGATCTGCTTTGTTCATTCTTTTTCCTGTTCCCCTTTTACTCTCTTTTTGTGTCCCCCTCCCCTCCCCGTTTTCTGCTTGTAGCACTGTCCCTCCCCTCCCTCCCCCCCCTTTTTCCTGGTTGCACCAGGATCTAACATTTGGAGGGTTCTGGGGCTGTCTGCTGGCTTTGAAGTAGAGGTTTGGATTCTCTGTACTTGGCAGCCTTCAGCCAGTCTGGGCTACGTGCACACCTCCACCAGCATCCTCTTAATTTTTGCTTATTTTATAGACTATGGCACACCTGTATGTAGCGTATGCCAATCTGACTTCATTGAACTTGTAAGCAGACGTAATTATTTTAGAATAGTAATTGCTTGGGCTACGTTCTCAGGCAGTTGGTTTGATTTTTGGATGGTCGTTTGTGCAGCTGGACTCAGATTCTGGTGGATCCCTTCGGTATAATCTAATTCTGTGATGTTTTTTCTTTCCTCTTTGATGCCTTGCCATATGTATTGAACAGCAAGAGATGAATGGTGTGGGATTAATGCATGTTCACAAAGCTTTCTGTCAAGCTGTGAAACACTCCAGAACACTAAGTAGAACTGCTCAAATACTTGACCTTTCAAAACCCTTTACCATTCTAAACTTGGTCTTCTTTAATAACTACTGGTTTCTGAATCATTAATTGAATTTCCATGTTCTGCTGTGAGTCTGTAATATCATTGTGAAGATGTGATTAGAAGTTCCAGTTTACTGATGGAAATATAACAGTAAACGTCAATGAAAAGACATTTTTGAAGAAGGAGATTTCAATGGTTGTGATTATTTTCCTCACCTCTAAACAGGTGGCAGATGCAGCCTACCTCTTGAAAAGGTTTCACTCATTCTGTTAGAAGCAGCCTTACCGACTTCTAGGAAAAAAACTGAAGGCTCAAACACAGTTATGCTTCTTTGAGAAATGGGTGAGAACTCTGAAGTTATATTTTGTTTGCACTTAAAAATGTCATGAGTTTCCATTTTCCTGAGTATGAACTCCTCAGCATTTGGAAGTTGTTCTCTCAAAGTTTTTGGCAGTTGGAGCAAAGCCGAGGAGGAAGTAAGGAGTCAGTGAGCTGAATTAGTTATGCTCAGCTTATTGATGCCGGTTGGAGGATGCTATGGTCAACTAGGAGGAGTTGAAGAGGTAGGCTTATTTTGTAGTTTGGGACTGCAGAAGTGCCAGAAAAAGAGTACACAAGTGCTTCCAAGGTTTAAAAATACTTAATGTGTAGAACAGGTAAGTGGTGGTGCTGAGGTGAGGATGCTTGGCTGTGTTACCACATGTGGATTTCAGATGCCAGACTGTGCGTATGTGACGTAGACATGGCTGCCAAGGTTCGAGATTGTATTTTATATTTTTATTTCCCCTTTAGTAGGCATGGCAATACTGTTTGACTAGTTGGTATCATCTGAGAAGATGCAGTAAGTAGCTGAATACATTACGTTATAAAACTACTGTCTCAAGTTGTGTAGTCACCTGATGATAGCTTAAGCATTCTATTTTTTTTTTCCCTGCCTTTTGTGCTTCTGAAGATTGTAGAAGAAGAAAGTATTCTTAATCCCAACAAATGTGTATCTTCTAGTAAAGTCTTCCAGAATATTTTCACGAGCCAAAGTGAAATTATAAGATTGACTCTTTTTAGGAAAATGAGTCAGACGGTCTTTAATTCTGGCTTTTCCTGTACATCAGTGGAAGAGCAGCCAAATGCTTAGATCTGACTGAGCATCAGTGATGTCAAAAGAGAAACCTGAACCTTCTAACCTTTCTATTGATATTTTATTGTAACTGTACATGGAGTGATATGATGAAATACCTCGTTGGGCCTTGAGGTTAGCCAGGATTTTGTTACCGGTTCTGGTTCAGCATTGGGAGGTTTTAATTCCAGCCAAGAATTTCAAATATAAGCAGCAAAATGAGCTCTCTTCAGACGATACGTTCTTCAGACGTGAATCTCCATTCTTAACTTTACTTTCAAATGGCTTTTAGTATTCAGGTCTTTCTGGCCCTGTTTCCAGACGCGTTCCTCCTCTAATGTAGAGTTGGTTGTTTAATGATACTTAGGAAGGGTGTAATTTGATTAACGTGCTCTGGTCTCAATAGGATTTTCTCCTCATGTGAAAGCCTGCCCAGGAATGAAAGTTTCTTGGTCTTACAACTCAGTGATATTCTTTGTGAATCCTCCAGTGTGAAAGGAAATTCTGTTCCTGTGGACAGAGAAAGCTTGTCTGGAGTGTTTTGAGTTGGAATGGATAAGGACTTTGTCATTATGAAACTTGAATTGATTGTGCAATTTACCTCATTTTGAAATGGAAGAGCTGCCTGAAGAGTTGAGGTAGATGATAGAGGCTAGTAAGAAGTGTGTTGTGATCACATAACTTAATGGATATTTCTGACATTAAGAGGTGGCTTTGATTCTTTGAGTAATGAAGGGGCAACAATCGTGTACATGACACTGCTGCGGGGCAGGGGGGGAGGGAGTTGGTGGAAACAGATGTGTCCTTCAGGCCCTCTTGAAGAATTTTATCAACTTTTATTTTTCTGCTGAGAAGAAAATGGGTGCAAGTTGATCAGGTTCAGGGCTACTAGGGAAAGACAGTCTTGAAATGGAAAGCATTGTTTGTCAAGACTAAAAATAAGTTGAACTATGTAAGCAGTTCTAAAACATGATCAAATAAATGTATGTTTATATGCACATAAACATCCATGGAAGACTCTATTCTGTTTTACATTTTAAAATTCCATTTTTGCCTGTCACATGCTGCTATGTTCTTTCATTGGACTGTCTACTTGTTCTACTTAGGCACCTTAATCTTTAGGCAGAAAACTTGCTAATCTTAGTAAATTACTACAAACATGCATCTGTTGCACCAGCCTGCAAGCACTTTCTGAGTGTAGTTCGTGCCCCATGACTGGATAAAGGGGTTGTAGGGCAAATAACCCCCAAGAATAGCACCCAAAAGAAATAGTGCCAAAGACAGTATATTTTTGGTGGGCAGAAGTAGATGATATACAGATGATTAATAAGGAAAGAGTGGCTCACCTTTGAAGATGGTCGAGGCTCGCCGATAACTCCACTAGGGAGGGATCTCCAACCAGAGATCCTTCCCTGGTGGTGGTCAGCCCTTAAATGGGGTCTGGGAGAGGTGGAGCCAGACTCCACCCCTTCCAATCACACTCACTTGTGCCCCTGCAGCTGACTCAGTGCTCACCTCAGGTGATCAATCAGTGGTTCAGGCCATGATTCAACAGTCCCCATACACTCCACCCCTTCATGACATGAACCACTGATTAAGTAGCTATAGGGTGAGCCCTCCTTAATACAGAGACCCAATACATCACGGCGTTTTACATAATAACCTGTCGCGATGCATATCGATGTAATCTGGGATGAGTGATGATCAGCGTATGGCTCGTGTTCTTCCTTGGGCCAGTGCTTGTTGGCGTCTACTGGAAGCATGCGGTCACGTTGTGCAGGTCCATCGTACTCTTCATCAGTCCCGGGTAGACCATCACCGGATGTTGCACGTGATCTGATAGCAACTCCGGAACACTGCAGAATCATTTGGTTCCCTCCGGTGACTCATAGACTCACAGGGAGTAATATAGGTGTTTCAAAGGTACCAAGAGGGGGAGGTCCACCCTCCAGGGTAAGATACAGGCCGTATTCCTGTCTTGGGTCAACACTTCAGCTTGTACAGGGGCATGCCCTGGCCGCCTGTACCAAACCCTTTGGCCAGATGTCTGTGGCTGCACGATTATATGAGGCACCAAAGGGGGTGTCCTGATCTGCCACAGAGACATGATAGGGGTTCCTTTAGCAATAAAGACTGGAGTGTTGACCACGACATCAGTAGGCCATGTACCAATTACCGGAGGGACTAGCGAACCCCCCACCTCCAATAATCTCCCCCAAGGTGCAAGTAGGCCACACCATCGTGGTCCTACCTGCACCTTCCAAGGCCATCTTATTTTATTGGTGCCTGGTTTCAGGTTCTCAGGGGCAGGGAGCAGAAGACTGTTCTCACGGCCGGTCTGAGGTCTTACCTCATTATCTGTACCTGTAATTTGGATCCTAAGCAGGGAGGCCCATGTTGTTTGCAACATTTTCAAGGCACTGGGTCTGCCATCTCTAGGCCTTTCATTCAGGTCTCGCACGGTTTCACGGAGTCTCTTCGTCCACCCCTGCAGAGACTGAGAGTCTGTCTTCAGGGCAGCCTTGAGAATACCATTATAACGCTCGATCAGGCCTGCCCCTGTTGGATTGTATGGCAGGTGGAATCGCCACTAGATGTTGTTCTCTTCTGCCCAGCGTTGTATCACTGCACCCATGAAATGAGTCCCTTGGTCGCTCTCAGTGACTTGTGGTGTCCCGTAGGCAGCCATCAATCTTGTGAGCGCCTTGATGGTATATGCCTGGTTGGCTTTTGGTACTGGGTAGGCCTGCATTAGCCCACTCGCGGTGTCAACACAGGTTAGGGCATATCTCGCCCCCTCAGATCGAGGGAGGGGCCCAATATAATCAACCTGCCATCACTGTAGAGGATTGTGTCCTCTAGTAAGATGGGCTGTTGTTTCAGGCAATGACCTCGGTCTCATTCTGGAGCAGGCATCACAGTCTCGGCATGCTTGAGCTACGTCCGATAATTGTACGGGCAGTCCCCATGCTTTAGCAGCTGCCCACATGGTCTTCTGTCCAGCATGCCGCAGCTTTTGATGTAACCAGTAGGCAATGTTCTCAGATGGTGAGTTCTCAACCCATCTAACTCGGGCCAGTGTGTCAGCTTCATCATTTCCTGGTGACTGTAGGGGTCGGTGACCAGAAACATGGTAGACACGTACAGTTCTGTGTTTGACTGTATTCCATATGTCTAACCACATATCTTTGCCCCAGATTGGTTGGGAGTGGATAGTCCAGTCCTGGGTAGCCCACTGTGCGATCCAAAGAGTGAGCCCCCGGTACACAGCCCAACTATCTGTGCAGATATTCAGGATACCGTCACCAGGTTCTTTGGTTATAACCATCCACACAGCCCGCAGCTCTGCCCACTGGCTGCTTTGACCATCCCCTTCTTCAGACCATATTGTATCTGTAGCGGGATGGTATGCTACTGCTCTCCACTTACTTGGGTTGCCCTTGCTGGACCCATCCGTGTACCAGGCATCTTCAGGAATGGGATATTTTCCTTCCTGAACGGGACTCTTTTGTGGTGGAGCAACCAAGGTTTGTTTTGGTGCATCACTGGGATACGTCACTGGGCCTAGAATCTTTTGGAGTTCTTCTTTCAACGGTGAGGAAGACAGACTACTCCTCTGGCTGAGATAGGCGACCCATCGTGCCACCATCTGTGCCTGGGCCACCCCTGTCTTAGGAAGGTGGGTCAGATCTCTTACCCACCCCTGAATTGGAAGAGTGGTCTTAACTACAACTTCGGCCGTCTGGGTTATTGGCTCTACTGCTTGTAATGCAATATAGGCAGCCAATAACTGTTTTTCTCTTCTGCTCCATGCTAAACCTGAGACCAAAATCCAATGGGGGTCCATACAGAACTGTGACGTTGCCACAGGCCCCAGCCAAAGCCATCCTGAGAAACATGAACATCCAATTCAGCTGGGAGGGTAGGATCGAATATACCCAATGCCTGGGCTTGTTTCACCGCCTGTTTTGCTTGCTGGAAAGCATCCTGTTCTGTTCTCCCCCAATCCCATGATTGGCCACTTTTTTGTGAGACTATACAAAGGTCTCAGCAGCTGCGCCAAATGAGGTATAAAGGAACGCCAGTATCCCAATATACCTAGAAATTCCTGCAGCTGCTTTGGTGTTGTAGGGACTGGAAATGCCTGAACCTTACCTATGATGGCACTGGGTAGCGCTTTGGTCTTTCCTGACCAGACTACCCCCAGAAATTTTACGGACAGGCCTGGACCTTGCACCTTTTGAGGATTGATAGCCCATCCTCTTTCATTTAGGTAGGCAGTTAATGAATCTGCTGCCTCTCCTCTGCTTCCAGTGAGTCGGATGTTAACAGGAGATCATCAATGTAGTGGTATAGGTTGACATTGTTATTAGGTTTCCTCCAATTAGCTAGGTCATGCACCACCAAGTTATGACAGTACGTTGGTGAGTGCACGTACCCCTGTGGCAGGACCTGAAAGGTCCACTGCCTGCCTCCCCATGTGAACGCAAATTGCTCTTGCGATTCTTTGGCGATCGGAATACTAAAAAAATGCATGTGCCAAATCCAGGACACAATGGTAGGTCTTAATTTCCCTACTGAGTGTGTCCATTAGGGAAGCAAGATTGGGTACAGCCGCATGGATGGGCAGCGTGACCATATTTAATTCCCTATAATCTACTGTCATTGTCCATGTTCCATCCGACTTCCGCACTGGCCATATGGGGGAATTATATGGACGATGTGCAGGTCTTATAATACCTACTTTTTCTAGTTCCTGCACCGTTTCTGGTATTTCTTCCTGCCTCCCTGGGAGTCTATACTGTCTTAGATTAGTCATCTGGCATGGTTTTGGAAACAAATGGGCTCATGTTTCGCATGGCCCCTCAATACTGTCTGTATCGCCCGGATACTAATGTACCTCTGCCGAAGTCTGAACTCTCCCACAGTCATCTGGAGAGCCAGACCCCATAAAATGTCTATGCCCAAGGTGTATTCTGGGATTGGGACAATCAACACTTTATACTCCCGGGGTGGGAGACGCCCAGCCCCCATTTTCAGCTATGTTTGGGTGACTGGAATGGTCTGTCCCCCAAACCCACCAATCATCACTCTACTGCCCTTAAACTTTGTTGGGTCTCCATATATAATTGATGTTTTGCACCAGTGTCTACTAGAGCCATCAACTTTTGAACATTCTTCTCCGACCAAAATATCTCTAATTCTACATAGGGCCTCCGGTCACATCTGGAGGCCCTAAGGGGGCCAGTGTCCTTCGTTACTCCATGAAGTTTGCTAAATCTAAGTCTTTTACTGCAGGTGGCTCAGGCACTGTAGCCCGCGACACCTGTGGATGTTTCTTCCTTCTATTTGGGACTATAAAGCCAGCCACATTCCAGGTTGTTGTTAGTGCTGCATGTAATATTCGTACTCCCGATTTTCTGGGAGTACTCTGAAATTTTTGATCATTTCTAAGTTGTTTCCAGAGCTGTAACAAAACATGGTTGGGTTGCCCATCGACTTTAGCAAAGGCAACCCCGGCCCGTATAAGATCATTGAACATGGTCTTCTGGGATTCCCATATGGGGCCTGGTCAGGGTATCCGTGGGACAGGCTTCTTAGTTTTAATTGGGAAGGCCGCAGCTTCTTCTACCATATGGACATTGCGCCTAGTTCTTATGCGCGCTGTTTCCCCAAGGTCTGCCCCCAACTGGGCTGCCTGTTGGACAATAGCCTCCGAAGCCACCAAGAGGTTTAGTATGAGACCAAAGTCCCATAAAGGTGAGAGGGGGCCTGCTGTAGACTGTATTAGGTCTCACATACCTGCTGTAAATTTCTCCGTATCAGGACTTTCAAAGGTCTCTGAATACATAGCCTCTCTCATACCCAGTTCCCGGATGTATGTATGGAAGTCCTCCATAGAGGACCATAAACCGGTACTGAGTGGAATGTCAGATTTGTTAGGCCATGTTAGGCGGCATGCTGCCATCAACCAATCTATAACAGAATGATTCTCATTGGTATAGTGGATGGCGGCATATAATCTTTGCCTCAGGGCTGGGTGTATAGTTATAGATGCTAATTTCGACATCTTTGTCCCACTGACTAATACGCTTTCAGCTCCTACATCTCATAACCTTAGGGGCCATGATGGTACGCTTTCTCTAGGTTTTTGATGGAAGCGCTGTACTAGGTCCATCAACTCATTTGCTGTATACGGGCAAGCTGTCACATGCAAGCTTGTTTCAGCAGGGGGCAGGAGGCACTCCCGCTGGTCTATCTTGCATTTTCTTTGTTTTTTGAGTTATGATTGGTCGGATCTCAAACGGATCCTCCATAGATGAAGCTTCAAAATCCAATTTAGAAATCTTGTTTTCTGAAACATCCAGGTTCTCTACTTCAGGGACCTGGCTGTCCTCCACTGATACGCTACATACTTGTCTTGTTGGCACATCTAGTCCAGGTTTTTTGGTTACTAACGTACCCTACTGTTGTTCCAACTTTTCAATTCAATCTCTTAACAATTGATTTTCAGATTCTATGTTTGTATTTGTTATTTCCATTTTATGTAATGCCATTATTAGAGGCCAAGCCACAGCAGAAGCAGCTAGCCGACGTTCTTCTGTAACTAGTATGTCCTTACATAGAACTTGAAAATAATCTGTCAGCCAGGCTGGAGAGGGAGGAACACTCCCTGTAACCCACAGGGGTCCCCATTTTTCAATAACGGCGGCAAGACCATAATAGGATGACCCCATAAACCCCGGAATTTGACCAGGGATTGTTTGGTCTGGGGGAGTAACGTTCTCCCCCTTGCCCCATTTGAAAACGTTCCAAATGAAGGACATGGTTAATTATTGTATACGTATATATATATTTTTTAAGCCTGCCTGGCTTGCCAATTGTAGGGCAAATAACCAAGAATAGCACCCAAAAGAAATAGTGCCAAAGATGGTATATTTTTGATGGGCTTAAGTAGATGGTATACAGATGATTAATAAGGAAAGAGTGGCTCACCTTTGAAGATGGTCGAGGCTTGCCAATAACCCCACTCAGGAGGGATCTCCAACCAGAGATCCTTCCCTGGTGGTGGTCAGCCCTTAAATGGGGTCTGGGAGAGGTGGAGCCAGACTCCACCCCTTCCAATCACACAGGTACATTGCCTTCACCTGTGCCCCTGCGGCTGACTCAGTGCTCACCTCAGGTGATCAATCAGTGGTTCAGGCCGTGATTCAACAGTTCCCATACACTTGTCTTTCCTTTAATGTGTAAATACAGCTTTAAAATGCATTCAGAGAATTGCCGTGTCACCTTTTTTCCATGGATACCAAAACTCAATATTTTGGTCTAACTCAGACATACAGGCAGTTGCTGCTGTGATTTTTATTCAACATCCAAGCTTGGTTTCTAGCGTACAGCACATGCCATTCTCCAGCTTTTCTGCCCTGGTGTAGCTTCTTGCCTAAATTGGCATTTCCCAGATTTTGACTGAATATGCTTAGAGTATTGTCCTTGTGGTCTGTGTTTAGTTTCAGTGTCATAAGCATGGCCTTTAATGCTGGAGCTCTCGGAAGTGCTACTTAACGCTTTATATAGTGTTAAGGGTCTTGGTGGGGGACCTACATTCCACTTGGTGACCTTTCTCTCCTATCCCTGAGCTCCTAGGGGATGAAACTGTCTCTATAGGCCCTTGTAGCAGTCTTTGTGGTGTCCCAGAGTTGAGCCATCTGCAGGTGTGGAGGCCATAGGTTGAGGAACTAGTCTGAGGCAGACTCAAAAACAAAACAAAACAAAACAACAACAACAAAAATCATACTATAAGCCTGGAGACCAGTTTTCATTGGCTGGGTCTATCTTGTAGGTACAGTACTTGTAAGGTATCTGGATTCTAGTCTCTTTCCGTCTGATGCTTGCAACGCGTTTCTTCTCCTGGTAGCCCTTTACCAGAAAAAAAAAAAATTATATATATATATACATATTTGCAAGTAGCTCATTTAGAAAACAGATTGATTGATTGTTTCTTGCTCTATTTAAAAAACAAACAAACAAAAGGCAAGCAAAAAGCTTTTATGAGTAATTCTTTACCTCAGAATTAGGAACTTCTGCAAAATAATTGTAAATCAAGAAAGCTTGTTTCAACTTGTGTTGAGACATTATTAAGAATATGAATTTGAATGTCCTGTGTTTATGCAGGTTGGAGCACAGTCTTCAAATCTTGCCTCCTGTCGTGTCCAGCAGACAAGAATATTACATTAAGATAGTTGAAATTGACATCTTTAATTGGATATCTGCAAAACTCAGTTGTGAACAGTTTAGGATGTTGAAATGTTCCACAAAATTTTTTAGAGTGGCTTAAAATTGCTGCAGATTTCACTGTTGTAACTTACAGTATAACAGATCATAGTGTGGGTAAAAAGCCTTCTAAAAGTAGCTGTGCAGTTCTAATCTGGTTATTCCTACTCTGGATGTAGCTGATCTTCTGAAATTGCTTTGTGGATTCATTGGAGTCTTCTAGACTAGTGAAAGAAGCTAGATAAGTTATTTAAAGTGAAACTGCTGACAAAAATGGATGTGTGTGCGAATAATGTTAAGGTGGTTTTGAATCCCTCTGTCAGGGAGGGATCTTAGCTAGAGATGTCGAATCAGACTTCTGCCTGAAATGCTTTGAATTGCTGAGTGTCTTAGCTATGAAAACAAAATCTACTTTGTAAATTGCTCCCTTCTGTTTGGTTCACTGGTAGGCTCAGAACTTTTCAGTTTACATGGTGGCTGTTTTGTTGGTAACGGTGAAAATGTTCTTGTAGGTGTCTTGCATTGAATGCAGATAAGCAGTGTGTTTTTTGAAGGTTTTCTTCCAGATTCCCAGAGGATTTGGAAAGCAGAGCAGCAGTAAGTATTGAGAATAGCAGTCCTAAAAATGAGCATTTAAGGTGCTCACTTTCAAAATGACATCAGCTGACATGGTGCTGTGCTTTGTTTAGTTGCTCCATTGGTCATAACTTTGACTAGTAAGTAAACGTCACTGCAGTGTTACTGTATCTTGTTAATAAATTTTACTCTAATTCAGCTTTTTATCGGAATTAGGATAAGAAAACTTGAAGTGATATGCTTTTAATCTACTTCTGTGTTCAGAGTAATTAGTAAATATATGCTTGAAACACTTTTTCCAGGCTCTTCATTATATGTTATTGGTATCAGAAGTAGAAGAAACTGAAATTTTCAAGATTTGTCTTGAATATTGGAATCATTTACTGCTGAGCTCTACAGGGAAAGTCCGTTCTCATCATCTGCTTCTCCATTGCTTTCTGGAAGTCGACACTTTGATGTTCCTCCAAGGAGACAGCTTTATTTGCCTGTATTATCCAAGGTAATCCATGCTTAAGTAAAAATACTGTGCAAGTTTAGACACTGTTCCTAAATTCAGAGGCTTCTCTGTGTAGAGGATGACTTCAGAAAACTTCCCTTGCTTTGGGTAGTTGTTGGTTGATTCAGCGCACTATTAATATTCCTGCATATAAACATACAATAAAAGAATGTATATTTGTATGGTTTATTTAAACATACTAAACCTATTTTCTTCCATGTGACCGGCTCAGAAGCTTCATTGTAACTTTGTAATAGAATTGTTGTATGGGATTTGTGTAGTAGATTTGCTAAATCTTGCTACCAGTTTCTGTAAGTAATGGTTTCCAGTGTGGATCATACTGGGGTTCATGCAAATGTAGCTGACTTCTGTTCAGAGAAGAAAGATAACTTGATATTTTTATTCGATTACTTAGTCTGGAGGAGTAGTGTTTTCTGCTCAGGAATGAGACTTAAAAAACAAGACAATTGACCGTAGTATTAAAAACAGATGCATTGTTAATGACACAGTCGTATAAGAGCTACAGTGAAAATTAAAACGACAGATGTTTGAGGAAAAAACGTGCTTGTATTTAAAAGATCTTTAATACATACATCTTCTGAAGCTCTAGAAGGTATGATGCTTTTTTAAATAGGAGGTATGATATTCTTTTAAATAACTCTTATTCTTGTAGAGATAGAAATCAGCTGTACTCTTAATGGGTTTTTAGTTAGCATGTCCCTTCAGAATTTGTCCTTCCCATTTGCTTGTGTATGAGATGGCCTGAGGAAGTGCAGGACACATACCTTTATTTTCACGTTACGGTGCAGTTCAGTTGGAACTTCCCTTTGTAACGTGCAGGTTCGATTGCTGATGGTTAGCTAAACCTGAAGAAGTGCTCGTGGTGTAAAATGATCAAGGGGAAGTAGTACGAGAATTCATGAAGGATACAGGTTCCATAAACTTATATAGAAATATGAGAGAAACATTGGGTAAGTGGCTAGAACTGTTGTCCTGTAGGTCTGTGCGGCTGCACCAGTAGCATGCATGTAGCAGGATTATATGGATGGCAGGGGAGAAGGTCAATTTGAAAGTCATCGCATATTTCAGCTGTAGGGTCAGTTCATTAGACTTCAGTGAGAACATTTTCTTTTTAAATGCAAACACTGGAAGGGAGCACTGAGTGTTTGTTAATAGCTTTATGAATGTAAAACGCATGTTTTTTCATTCTCACTGCTATACTTGTGTATTCTCACTGTTTTACTTGTGAAGCATAGTTAGCAGTCGATTTCTTCTGATATATATATTTTTAATATTAAAACTTCTCCTTACTGTATTGAAACTGCCTCAGCATATTCTCAGCCTTAGTAACGTTTCCAGATACAGTGTATGGAGTGGCAGTAAAAGTGGCACTGTAAAAATCCATTGCTGAATCTGACCTTTATGCTGCTCTCAGTTTGGTGAGATTTTGAATTTTACTTACATTAGCAGGCCCAATCATTTCAGGGGCTGATGGAATTGTCTGAGTTGTTAAAGCTGAAACTTCTCACCTGGTGTAGTTCAGGAGAACCATCTCCATTGTAACGGTGGCTTGCTAAAACCAACAGAGGTAATGACACTGAAATAATGAAAAGAGGAAAATTGTTAAATGCAGTGTGATGTCCCTCAGAGCTAACCAGATCCGTATTTCCAATAGCTCATGAATATGTACACATTTTATTAATAATTTAACTTAGTAACTTTACTGATTTGTCTGATACACAAGATCATTCTCTCTCGTGTCATACAATCCTAGCAGATCTGGGTTTAAATCTTTAGCTTGCTCTGTCACAAGTTCAGAAAAGAACCATTGCATTTGGCATTTTGATTTTGTCTTTCTTAGAAGAATTCAACTTACTAGGGATGCGATCCAGTTGTTTAAAAAAATATGCCTGCTTAATGTTACTGTTAATTGTCTTTCAGTGTATCTTACGCATCTGGACTGTGCAGACACAGAACGAATAATGACTGAGAAGCTTCACAATCAAGTGAATGGGACAGACTGCTCGTGGAAAAATTTGAATATGCTCTGTTGGGCAGTAGGCTCAATCAGTGGGTGATGCATGAAGAAGATGAAAAAAGATTCCTTGTAACAGTAATTAAGGTATCGTGGTACAAGACTAACAGTTTTGTTGACCTTTGTAGTTCATGCTCAAGAAATTGAGCTTAAAAAGATACTGCTCTATGTTCTTCAGTAAGCTGCCCTGCATAGCAAACAAATTGGTGAGAATAATTTAATGGGAAATGTAATATTCTGAATTTTAGGCTGATGAATTCCTCAGTCACAAAAAAGGCCTGAATCCATACAGCCTTTTCACTGTGAAAATTTTGGAGAGAAAATTTGGCATGGGAAGAAGGCGTTGCCTACAGAAGTGAAATGTGTCGCTATTATGTCATAGGCAGAGAGGATTTAGTTTCCCCTACTTGCTGTATAACACCTGTATGTAATGCCTTGCACTGATGAAATCTTGAACAATATTGATTCAGTCATCTGTGACCTTCAGCCACAACGGGCACATTTAATTCAGGAGCGTGAGTAAATTTGTGAAGGCCAGTCAGTGTTGTGACATATCAAAAATTAATTGATAGTAGTCTTTAAGACGAATTGTATTTCTTAGTCATGGTGTGTGTCAGTGAGAGTGTTATGTTACAGATGGTACAGTCAGATTAACTCTCCTTCCAAGAATTCTAATTAAGATCTTACTAACGAAAAGTGTGCTGAGTTGAAATTCTTTATTTCTAGAATGCTTTTAAATGAGATGGTGTATGGGAACTGTTGAATCACGGCCTGACCCACTGGTGGGTCACCTGAGGCAAGCACTGAGTCAGCCACAGGGGCACAGGTGAAGGTAATGTACCTGTGTGATTGGCAGGGGTGGAGTCTGGCTCCACCTCTCCCAGACCCCATTTAAGGGCTGACCACCACCAGGGAAGGGTCTCTGGTTGGTGATCCCTCCCGAGCGGAGCTATCAGCGAGCCTTGACCATCATCAAGGTGAGCCACTCTCTTTTTACTGTTTGTTTGCATTCTGTCTACTTAAGCCTAGCAAAGTTATGCCATCTTCCGCACTAATTTTTTGAGTGCTATTCTTGGGGGTTATTTGCCCTACAGATGGTAAATCTAAATCTGAGGTCTTGATTAGTGAAGGAGAATATTCTACTGTGGTAGCGTACTTATGGGCCTTGCATGTGCAGGGGTAAGAGAGTACTTGCAGGGGAAATGTGCTCTTGTAGTGGGATTGCCTGGTCACAGCCTGAACCAGTGAATGAGCATCTGAGTGAGCGGAGCGGAGGAGCCCAGGTCCACCCGACCTCTCTCTCTCTCCCTCTCGGTGGTGCTTCCGGCGGTGCTTCAGGGAGCACAGATGTGCTCAGAGCCTGTGCGGGTTGCCCCCCCCTCCCTGGCAAGTGGATTTACATCTGTAACAGCTGTCACTTGGAGTTACTCTTTAGGCATTGCTTGTCCTCTTTATGTAAGGCTGCAGAAGCCATTATGGAAATTATTATAAAGAG
Organism: Oreortyx pictus; assembly: GCA_036925125.1. Taxonomy (NCBI): domain Eukaryota; kingdom Metazoa; phylum Chordata; class Aves; order Galliformes; family Odontophoridae; genus Oreortyx; species Oreortyx pictus. Next base: position 5,356,718 of record JAUPFR010000026.1, on the reverse strand, counting down.
ACAATGACACCTCCTTAAGTTTAAATGTAATCTTTTTGGGAGTTGAAATGCATTTTCTACCTGAGCATGTTTCTAATAATGGAAAGAGTAATATTTTTGGAATAAGGAAGTGAAGGATGCTTGTGCCCTTTGAATCTCCCAGTGCTCCCAGAACTGGAGTGAGGGGTTAAGTGAGACTAATGAGGTGTACTTAACTTGGTCTCAGCATACAGCATGAAAAAGATACAGCTGTTGGGGGAAACGTTCTGACGTTTCTCAGTTTGCTCGTAGAATTCCTTGGTGGTTGCTTTGCAGCTTTCATCTTTTCTCAGAAGGAAGCAGGCCTCTTTGCATTTAAATGTAATTTACAGTAAAGAATAATTCCTCAGCAAAGAACAGCAGAGGATGTGAATTGCAAAGGCCGCTTGTGCAGGATACTAGGAAACAACGATCATGTGGAAAATGTACACAGTTTAATTAAGCACACTGATTACATCAATAAGATTCAAACAGTTTAGTGCTCCAATCAGCGTAATCTCATTAAATGTAATTCAGGTCTCAATAATTGATTAATAATGCATTATAGTTTATGAATTATTGACTCCAAGTTGTTATAACTGTGCCTGCTCCCCGTGTGTCAACCAGTGTTGCATATTAATTATGACAGGTTCATGTTCTCTTCTCCTGAATACCTTTTTCAAAGCTGGAGATGACATATCTCGTAATGAAATAAGGATCAAATTAGATCAGTGCCTTATTGGAGTTAGCCCACCCAAAAGGAAAATGCACTCTTTAAAGGAAGCTGTCAACTAACAGTGTTGAAATAGGGAGGTAGAATGACCCGCTTAGATTAGTAATGATCTTTCGAGCAGCCAGAAGAACCTCCTCTAGCAGTGGAGCTGGAGTACTGACCCAGCATTGTGCTGGTTGGAAACAGTTCACAACAGCAAGCACATCTGTTGTTCTCATAATGTCATCTCATGCTGTACCTCTTCCAACATGGACACACATACCCACCCCCATAGCTGATGCTGCTGAACCCTTAGGTCTCACCCATATGACAACTGCTCGTAGTCATGCTCCCTGAATTTCGGTCTGGGTGTTGAGTGGTTTCTGTGAAAAGGATGGAAGCTTTTATAATGGCCTTTACACATCACAAGTCTCATACAAGAAAAAGCACCATTGCTACTATTGATAGAAGTCCTGGGAAGAAACACAGAACTTAAGAAGACATCCTCTCCTCAAATAGAAGCCCCCAGTTAGACGGTGTTTCCGTGAATCCAAACAGAAGATGCTGTCTCTGATTGTCCTTCTGCCCACTCAAGCTTTACACATGATCCAAACTGCATCTTATTCAGAGTCCACTAGCATTGCATTTCCTTCCTGTTCCATTTACAGACTCTGTGCTGCCTTTCTACACGTGACTGTATTTAAAAACAAACAGACTTTAGTGTGTATAGAAACTGAACGAGATGATGATTATAACAAACTGTGGAGAAAAAAATAAACAAACACATTTTTGTTTGATATGCCTGCAACAGTGAATTTTTCCGTGTTTTCTGCTGAGCTGAAGACTTGCTCCTAATTTGCAGAGGTGCTGGTTTCTCTCTTGCTTTGTACTGAACACTTTGTTTCTGGTGACAGAAAGTCAGCTGTTGTGAAAACTGTGATCTGTTTGAATGCAGTAGAGAAGAACAGCTGAATAAAAATGGCATGTACTCTACAGTGCTAAACAGAGAACTGAGAAGATGGACGTTTTCTGCCCAAATAGGCAGTCTGTCAAGCATCTGATGCCAGAGGAAAGATCTCCCGACATCAAATGCTGACAATGTGTGTCCTACATTTCTCGAGATTATCATTATTAACATATTTTCTCTCTTTGGTTTCAAAATCACAACAAGGTGGCAGCCTGCTGCAGTGTCCCAAGCAGTGCTTCATTTCCAGACAGAGTCCTGCAAAACCTCTTTGAGTATTTAGTCTGCTTCCATAAAGGTGGGAGCTAGCTGAGCGGAGCATGAAATATGCAAGATAGACATGGGAATGTCTTATAGACTTCTTAGGGTATTGTTCTATGCGAATTTCTGCCCTTTCTTCAGTATTGGTTTCGTTGTCTTTCCTTCTTTGAACTGCAGCGGTTTCATCTTTGTTCCAAGAGATTTATAAACTTTTCATATCCTTCTCACGTTCTTTCTAGAGAGGAAATGCTTTGATTATCAGAAGCATTTTCCGGAATGTATTCGCAATGTCTTCTTGGTTAGTATGGACTTGGGCTAGAATATTGCTTTGCATTGGCTTTACTACATTTGTTTCAGGATATCAGAGCCTTTTCTGAAACATTAATGAATTTAACATCCTGAAAATCTAAATCAGTACGTCAACTGTTTGCAACGTAACTGTTCATTCTCCCGGATGAATGAACAGTCTGGGGGTGGGCGCGCATATGATAGGTAACAGTTGGAACCCATGAGAGAGCCGGACGGAGCAGGGCTGGCCAACAGGAGAGGCGGTCGGGCAGGAAGCGCAGGTGGCGGGGCGAGGCCGGGATGGCGGCTCGGTCTGGCCGTGCCCGCTCCCGCGGTGCTGCCCGGTGCCTGCAGCAAGTGGCAGAGCTCTGCGCCCGGGCGGACCCAGGCCTTCCCAGCGGGACAGAGCTGCTTTATGGAACGTGCTCCCCACGGGTCCGCTCGAGCGTTGCAGCGCTCGCCCCCCATTGGGTGCCCTGAGGTCCCCGCGGCCGATGCCGTTGCTGTGCTGCGCTGAGCTCACAAAGCCGTTCTGTGACACCGTCCCGTGCCGCGGGCGTTGCTCTGTGCCTGCCCCGTCAGCACCATTCACTGTGGTTGCAGCGGTGGTGGTGACACCGTGGGACGAGCGTGGGGAGCTATGGCTCCCGCCCATCTCGTGCTCCTCCTCCTGATGGCCGCAAGTTGCCGCGCGGTCAGTGCTGTTCCGTGGCAAACACGGGGAACAGGTGGGTGGGCAAAACTGAGCGGCACGGGGGGCAAGAAGGCGGGCAGTGTCCCCACGGCCCTACAGCACGTTGCCCTGGGGCCGTCCTTCTGTGGTGGATGTGCTGGGCAGGGGGAGATGGGCAGCACCCTGATCCCAGCATGGGTCCCCCTCGGCCCGCAGCCCATGGGAAGAGCTGGGCATGTCTTCCTGCAATGCCTTGGCGTCACCTTCCTTTGTGCACATCAGAGATCTGCAGTAAGAAAGGCCTGAGTGGCCAAATGTTGGTCTGTGATGGCGTTGCACGCGGCCTGGAGAGAGTACTGTGCAACCTGCCCATAGCCAGGCAGTGGGTCACCCTGTGCACTCTGAGGGACTGCTGATCTGGATCTTTCTCCCATCCCGTTACCTGACCCAACTGCAGTCCCTGATGAAGAAAGAGATCCCAGTGTTTGATGGGAACTTCTCTAATATGTTTGCGATTCCAGATGATTACGCTGTTTCTCCCGATCCAGTTGTGTGGCTGAACACTGCTTCTGTTCCTCAGGTGGAGCCCAGGGGTAAGTCAGTGCAGGGACAGAGCCTCCAGGGTTCTCCCTTCCCTGTCTCTTTTCCTCCCTTTCCCATCCCCTCTCCGTTCTCTTCCCATCTCCAGACAGTTCCGCACGTGGTTTTTTGTGTATTAGCGCGGTGCCGCTGCATACACCCAGCACCAATTTCTGAGATGCTCCTGTGTAAAAGGGAGAGCAGAGTGCTGAGGAATAATCAATCTGCCATTGTTCCTATCTGGAGACGGATATGGTTTGACATGATAATGTTTGACAGGAGCTGCTCTGTTCTGTTTTACAGATATGAGTGGAAGTAAACAGGATGCAGGATCCCAGCTGGCTTCCAGGACAGAAGCTATAGGAGATGACGTGGGTATGCCATGGCTTTTTACTTCCTTTGAGAGCGGCCAGCTCACAGCCCTCACATCCACCAGGCACGCGTGCAGGAGTGAGAACACAGAGCTGTGTGTGCGTGCCCCGTCCCCGCACCGTCCCCCGGTACCGTGAGCTCTTCAGCTGTGCCATTACGCAGTGACGTACATAGATGGTGGTGCACGATGCAAAGCTCTCATGGTTCTTTGGTTGCAGAAATGTCTCTGGGCAGGGCCATGCCAAACCCTCAGCTGCTTCCTGGGCTGGAGTACCGCTGGTATCACAGGGGTGGGTACTCTGTCTGGATGGACTTCACCAAAAAGAGTACTCGGTTCAGTCATTGGTTCATATGCAATGTGTCGTGGTATGTTCTATTAAGGTCCTGTGAGAGAGAGGTGGAAACTGGGAAGAGAAAGATATTTGCAGAGGCTTTCTCACCTTGGACCGACAGATGTACGGGAGAACACAGCACCTGGTGGGTATATTTTTGTCTGTGCATCAGAAGACTTGGGAACCTGGCGTTCCACATCCATATGTGGAAAATACTGAGCAGAGAGCTTGGTGACCAATGGTTAAGAGATCACTCCCCTCCCATCAGCTTCCCGAGGACTTGGGAACTTTGTCCTTTGGGAACGAAGCCGCCTGAAGCACGTTCAGCAAAAGGAGAGAAGAAATAGGGATCTTCCTCCTGCAGTCTGTGCAGGCCAGGGAAGCATTGTGGGATTTTGTTTGCTGAAGGAGGCCACAGAAATGAAACGGAATGTTTTGTGTCAATGTCAGAGCTCTGATGAGGTTGCCCATTTACCTGACTGTGATTGTTCTTTCAGACGCGAGTGGGGGAGAACCCGCGAGTGGCACCCACGTGAAAGACGTGCCCATGTTCTGCCTAAAAGGCGCTATTGCTGTGTTCGTTCCTTTTCTGCTCCTGGTCATTGTGTGCTGCATTTGCATCCGGCGGCGGAGGCAGAGACACCAGTGAGTTGTTCCCCCACCACCATCCCACCACACTCTTTATCACAGCGCTGCTCTGTGGTGTGCTGGAAGGAAGGAGAGTGGGGTGCTCTCCCGTGCCCTCAGCATTTCCTCTCTCTGCAGGCGCCTCACCGAGTCTGCCAAAGCCCGGTGTGCTTCTCGAGAACGCTCATTGCATTGGGACAGAGAGCTGGCTCCAGATGAAGCACCAGACAGACACACTGAGCACCAGCGGTCTTCACGTGTGCCAGGACGTACTGCCCGCGTGTTGCAGAGACCAGAAAGATCACCCCCACCCCCCCGGCCACAGAGCTGCCCGGCTCAGCTGCCCCCAGCGCGGCCCCTGCGGCCCCCCAGCCCGGCCTCCGCCACTATGGGGAAGCAGAGCTGCCCGGCTCGGCTGCCCCCAGCGCGGCCCCTGCGGCCCCCCAGCCCGGCCTCCCCCACTATGGGGAAGCAGAGCTGCCCGGCTCGGCTGCCCCCAGCGCGGCCCCTGCGGCCCCCCAGCCCGGCCTCCGCCACTATGGGGAAGCAGAGCTGCCCGGCTCGGCTGCCCCCAGCGCGGCCCCTGCGGCCCCCCAGCCCGGCCTCCCCCACTATGGGGAAGCAGAGCTGCCCGGCTCGGCTGCCCCCAGCGCGGCCCCTGCGGCCCCCCAGCCCGGCCTCCGCCACTATGGGGAAGCAGAGCTGCCCGGCTCGGCTGCCCCCAGCGCGGCCCCTGCGGCCCCCCAGCCCGGCCTCCCCCACTATGGGGAAGCAGAGCTGCTTGGCTCGGCTGCCCACAGCGCGGCCCTGGCGGCCCCCCAGCCCGGCCTCCCCCACTATGGGGATGCAGAGCAGTGCGAGAAGCCCCCAGCCCTACCAGCCACTGCCCCCATCCTACAGGGAATCGTAGCAGTCACCTACAGGGACCATGTGTCACACCTGGACAACAGCTGCCGCGGTCAGCTGTGGCTTTCCAGGTTTCTGCTGCAGCAATAAATAAGAAATAGCTGAGTTGATCGTGCTGCGTTGTCATGGTTTTATGATTTTTGGTATTGGTATTCCACATCACAACAACATGTAGAGTTAAACATTAAGAGTTAAAGAGTTAATACTCCAACTCCATAGATCATTGATATTTCCGGGTATACCTGTCTCAGAATAGGAGAACTACATTCCCCAGAGGACTTCGCGAGGCTTTGCATTTTTACATATTTTCCGCTCAGAGGGAAAAGATGAAAACTCTCTGCGGTCACGGGACACTCTCTTTCCTTCGGGATCGACTCAGCAGTGGGTGCTCGCTGCCATATCGCCTTCAGCGTTAGCGTTAAGGCCTTCGGTTAATCGGACACTCTCTCTTGCTCATTTTCTTTGATTTATTAGCTTCAATTCCAATTATATTGTGTTATTTTGCTTTCTGATATCTTATTTAGTAAATTAGCTTTCCTCCTCAGATCGTTGCCGCTGTTTTGTTTCTAGGCCCATCTCCCTTTTTCCTTTTCCCTTTCCCCCTTCCCCTTTCCTGGGGTGTGGGTCTGCGGGTCCCCCACACCAATCGTCACGGAACCGGGCCAATCCAGCCCGGTAAACCGTTGACATTTTTGGCGCCCAACGTGGGGCACGACCAGCTGCCTTAGCCGGGCAGAGACATACTCTTAGAGTGAATCTCTGTTTCTTGCTAGCAAGCTTATCTGTACTGCAGGTACTGTACGGCATAACACGACCTTGAAGTCTGGGCGTACTGCCAGTTGTTCTGGGATATTTGTAAACTTTTTTGGGTGCTGCTAGCTTGTTTTAGTAAAAAAGAAAAAAAATGCTCTCGCTTTTTAAACTGCTCTTAAAGGGGCTGCATTTCATTGTTTTTTCCCTTTTAATGCTCAAAACATACTGGGACCTTTTCCCTGAGCACCTGCAAGATCCTGAGAGCTTGAGCAGATATTATTAGGCCCAAATTATTTGGGGTCTGGCTTATGCCAGTCAGACCTTACTCAGTACTATCCCAGAGAGGCATAGTGTTTCTGAAATAGAGCAAGAGAGTCTCCAAACTGAAAGGGATAGTGTCCAGATCCAGAAAGAGAGTCTTTTAGCTGAAAGTCAGACTCTCCTGACCAATTTAGACAGCCTCCAGTCTGATCGAGTCACCCTCCAGACCAAGCAAGTCGCTTTTCAGTTTGAGAAAAACGCCCTCCAGCCTGAAAGAGATGCCCTCCAAACTGAGCGAGATGCCTGAACTCCATAACCCTCAGTCTCAACAAGATGGTCTCCAGTCTGAACAAGGCGCCCTCCAACCTGAAAGAGACACCCTCCAGTCTGAGCGAGACGTCCTCCTGTCTGAACAGTACTTCTTCAGAACTGGGTGAGGTACCTACCAGCCACAATAGAGGGGCCCTGCCCCCAGCCAGGGGGGGGGAAGGGATAATAGAGTGTATTGGACTGTGTGGATTCGATGGCCTGGCACATCAGAACCACAAAAATATAAGGCATTGGTGGACACTGGTGCACAATGCACTCTAATGCCTTCGAGTCACCAAGGGACAGAATTAATCTATATTTCTGGGGTGACTGGGGGTTCCCAAGAGCTGACCAAGTTGGAAGCTGAAATTAGCCTCACTGGTAATGACTGGCAAAAACATCCTATTGTGACTGGCCCAGGGGCTCCATGTATACTTGGTATTGATTATCTCAAAAGGGGATATTTTAAGGATCCCAAAGTGTATCGATGGGCTTTTGGAATAGCTGCTGTGGATGCAGATAACATTAAGCAGCTGTCTGCTTTGCCTGGCCTGTCAGAAGATCCGTCTGTTGTGGGGTTGCTACAAGTGGAAGAGCAACAGGTACCGATTGCTACAAAAACGGTGCACAGACGGCAGTACCGCACTAACAGGGATTCCTTGCTCCCCATCCATAACCTGATCCATCAGCTAGAGAGCCAGGGAGTGATCAGTAAAACTCACTCTCCTTTTAACAGCCCCATATGGCCAGTGCGTAAAGCCAGTGGAGAATGGAGGCTGACGGTAGATTACCGTGGCCTGAATGAAGTCACACCCCCCCTGAGTGCTGCTGTGCCGGACATGCTTCAACTCCAGTACGAACTGGAGTCCAAAGCAGCCAAGTGGTATGCCACCACTGACATTGCCAATGCCTTCTTTTCAATTCCTCTGGCCACAGAATGCAGGCCACAGTTTGTCTTCACCTGAAGGGGCGTTCAGTACACCTGGAACCATTTGCCCCAGGGGTGGAAGCACAGCCCAACCATTTGCCATGGGTTGATCCAAACTGCATTGGAACAGGGCAGCGCTCCTGAGCACTTACAATACATTAATGACATTATTGTGTGGGGCAATACAGCAGGGGAAGTTTTCGAGAGAGACAATAATCCAGATCCTCCTGCGAGCTGGCTTTGCTATTAAGCGAAGCAAAGTGAAAGGGCCTGCACAGGAAATCCAGTTCCTAGGTATAAAGTGGCAAGATGGACGTCGTCACATCCCTACAGATGTGATTGACAAAATCACTGCCATGTCTCCACCCACCAGTAAGACAGAGACCCAAGCTTTTCTGGGTGTAGTGGGCTTGTGGAGAATGCATGTTCCAAACTATAGTCTCGTTGTGAGCCCTCTCTTTCGGCTGACGAGGAAGAAGAATGATTTTGTAATGGGCCCTGAGCACCGGCAGGCTTTTGAGCAAATCAAGCAGGAGATAGCCCGTGCTTTGGCCCTGGGGCCAGTGCGGACAGGACAGGATGTAAAGAACATCCTCTACACTGCTGCTGGAAAGGAAGGTCCCACTTGGAGTTTGTGGCAAAGAGCTTCTGGAGAGACCCGAGGCCGACCCCTTGGTTTCTGGAGTCGAGCATACAGGGGGTCTGAGGAGCGCTACACTCCAACTGAGAAGGAGATCTTAGCCGCGTACGAGGGGGTTCGAGCTGCTTCCGAAGTAATTGGAACTGAAGCGCAGCTCCTTCTGGCACCTCGACTGCCAGTGCTGAACTGGATGTTCAAAGGAAAGGTTCCCTCCACCCATCATGCTACTGATGCCACCTGGAGTAAGTGGATTGCGCTGATTACACAGCAAGCTCGGATGGGGAACCTCAGTCATCCAGGAATCCTGGAGGTGATCATGGACTGGCCTGAAGGTAAAAAGTTTGGATCAACACCAGCAGAGGAGGTATCACGTGCTAGAGAGGCCCCACCATATAATGAACTACCAGAAGATGAAAAGAGATATGCCCTGTTCACAGATGGATCGTGTCGCATTGTGGGTAAGCACCGCAGATGGAAATCTGCTGTGTGGAGCCCCACACGACGAGTTGCAGAGGCCACTGAAGGAAAAGGAGAATCAAGCCAATTTGCAGAGGTAAAGGCTGTCCAACCGGCCTTAGATATTGCTGAACGAGAGAGGTGGCCAGTGCTTTATCTTTACACTGACTCATGGACGGTGGCAAATGCTTTATGGGGGTGGTTACAGCAATGGGAACAAAATGGCTGGCAACGGAGGGGTAAACCTATTTGGGCTGCTGAACTGTGGAAAGATACTGCTGCTCGAGTAAAGAATATAGTTGTGAAGGTGCGCCATGTAGATGCTCATGTTCCTAAAAGCCGGGCAACTGAAGAACAACAGAATAACCATCAGGTAGATCGAGCTGCCAAAGTTAAGATGGCTCAAGTAGACTTGGACTGGCAACATAAGAGTGAATTATTTTTAGCTCGATGGGCCCATGAGACCTCGGGCCATCAGGAAAGAGACGCAACCTACAAATGGGCTAGAGACCGAGGGGTGGACTTAACTATGGACGCTATTGCACAGGTTATCCATGACTGTGATACATGCGCCACAATTAAACAAGCCAAGAGGATGAAACCTCTTTGGGGGGAAGGGCGACGGCAAAAATATAAATATGGGGAGGCGTGGCAGGTTGATTATATCACCGTGCCACGATCTCGCAATGGCAAGCGTTACGTGCTTACCATGGTGGAAGCAACCACTGGGTGGCTTGAAACATATGCAGTACCCCATGCTACCGCCCGAAACACCATTCTAGGTCTCGAGAAACAAGTCCTATGGCGACATGGCACTCCAGAGAGAATTGAGTCAGATAATGGGACTCATTTCAAAAATTCTCTTGTAAATAATTGGGCCAAAGATCATGGCATTGAATGGATTTATCATATCCCCTATCACGCACCAGCTTCTGGTAAGATTGAAAAATACAATGGGTTGTTAAAAACCATGTTGAAAGCAATGGGTGGCGGAACATTTAAGCATTGGGAGAAGCATTTGGCAGAAGCCACCTGGTTGGTCAACACCCGAGGATCCATCAATCGCGATGGTCCTGCCCAATCCAGCTCTCTACCTACTGTAGAGGGAGATAAAGTCCCTGCAGTGCATGTAACGAACATGTTGGGGAAAGCAGTTTGGGTCCTTCCAGCTTCCAGGTCACACCTGGACAACAGCTGCCGCGGTCAGCTGTGGCTTTCCAGGTTTCTGCTGCAGCAGTAAATAAGAAATAGCTGAGTTGATCGTGCCGCGTTTTGGTGAATTCTCCTAGAACACATTTGAAAGATGCTGTGTTTAGAGAGGAGACCTGGACAGGATGCAGGGAGTGAAATCCTCACAACAAGCACGCCGTGTCTTCACACTGGCTTCACTTCTGAGTGAGAAGTTTCCACGCTGCACCTGCTTGGTGTGTAGGTCACAGCAACCTTGTAAGCATTTGAGATCATGGAGCAGACCTTCCTGGAAGACATATTAAGGCACCTGAGGGATAAAGAAGTGATGCGGAACAGCCAGCACAGCTGCACTGAGGGCAGATGGTGCCTGGCCCACCCGGTGGCCTTTTGTGGAGCAGGGATGGCACTGGTGGACCAACAGAGGGCAACTGATGTCATCTCCTTGACTTGTGCAGGGCCTTCAGTGTAGTCCCATGCCACCTCCTTCTCTCTTAGATTCTGTACTTAACAGCCCTTTCTGTCAAGATGTTCCTCCTGATCTCTGGCCTCGACCTCCCCTGGTGCAACTTGAGGCCATGTCCCCTTGTCCTGTCACTGTCACCAGTGAGAAGAGACCAACCCCACTCTCACTGCCATCAGCTTCTGGGTATTTGAAGAGAGCAACGAGGTCTCCCCTCAGCCTCCTAATTGTTAGAAATGCTCTAAGTCAAGAATTTTGGGTTAGGCAAAGATCTCAGTGACAGCAGCAATTTTATTCATTATTGCAATAATGTGTGTACACCCCCTACTGACAAGGGAGAAATTGCACAACTCATCAGTACAATCCATTCCATTATATAGCCTGGGTCCGACGCAGGCAAACCTGCCCTGGCACTCACTGGCTGAGCATCTCAGGCTCACAATCTTCCGACGTGACTGCTACATTATATTTCCATGCAATGTCTGTTACCAGTCCCCCCCCACATTCAGGTCTGTTCTGTACTTTTTACAATGGTAGGAGGACAATACCTTCCATAATTATTCACCAGTCCCGTCCTGTGCCAGACTTTCCCCTGTCCTGTCTAATTACCTTTCCCAGTGCCTGTGCCAATTCTCCCTGGGTTGGAATTCCCCAGTCTCAAATTTACCACTTTTTTCAGCAAGCTACAACAGAAAACAAGCTACATACAGAAATACTGGAAATTTCCATTGCAAAAACACAATCTACTTCTCTTACACATGGCGTGATGATGTGGAGTACTGATAACAAGAATCACAAAACCTCAACATTCCACCCCTTATTCCACATCACTACATCATGCTTCATATATATACAAACAATAATTAACATACATCACACACACAAACATTATATACATATATGCATAAATATACATGGAAATAATTAACATACATCATAACACACATATCTGTATGCATGGAGTTACTGACTGCACCTCCCCAATATCAAGCTCTCTCTCTCTCTCTTTCTCTTTCCTTCTTTTCCTTTCTATTTTTCTTTCATAGATTCATAGATAGATTCATATATTCATTAGGTTGGAAAGGACCTACAAGATCATCTAGTCCAACCATCCTCACACCACCATCCCTACCCATCAAGCTACTAAATCAAATCCCTTAGCACCTCATCTAAACGCTTCTTGAACAGCGCTAGGGACGGTGTCTCAACCAGCTCCCTAGGCAGGCCATTCCAGTGCCGGACCACTCTCTCAGAGAAAAAAATTTTCCTCAAATCTAATCTAAATCTTCCCCTGTACAACTTGTGGCCATTCCCTCTTGTCCTGTCATTAGTTACCTGGGAGAAGAGGCTGACCCCCTCCTCACCACAGCCTCCCTTCAGGAAGTGGTAGAGTGCAATGAGGTCTCCTCTAAGCCTCCTTTTCTCCAGACTAAACAATCCCAGCTCCCTCAGCCACTCCTCGTAAGACTTGTGCTCCAGACCCCTCACCAGTTTTGTTGCCCTTCTCTGAACACGCTCCAGGGCCTCGATGTCTTTCTCGTAGTGAGGGGCCCAAAACTGAACACAGTACTCGAGGTGCGGCCGCACCAGAGCTGAGTACAGGGGGATGATCACCTCCCTGCTCCTGCTGGCCACACTATTCCTAATACAGGCCAGGATGCCATTGGCCTTCTTGGCCACCTGGGCACACTGCCGGCTCATGTTGAGCCGAGCATCAACCAACACCCCCGGGTCCTTTTCCTCTATACACTCCTCAAGCCATTCTGCCCCAAAGCCTATAGCATTGCATGGGGTTATTGTGGCCAAAGTGCAGGACCCGGCACTTGGCCTTATTGAACCTCATCCCATTGACCTCAGCCCATCTGTCCAGCCTATCCAGATCCCGCTGAAGGGCCTCCCCACCCTCAGGCAGATCGACACATCCTCCCAACTTGGTGTCATCCACAAACTTACTGAGGGTACACTCAATCCCCTCATCCAGGTCATCAATAAAGATATTAAACAGTATGGGCCCCAATACCAACCCCTGGGGGACACCACTCGTGACAGGACGCCAGCTGGACTTGACTCCATTAACCACTACCCGCTGGGCACGGCCCTCTAGCCAATTCTCAACCCAGAGAAGAGTGAACCTGTCCACACCACGGGCTGACAGTTTCCCCAGGAGAATACTGTGGGAGACCGTGTCAAAGGCTTTGCTGAAGTCCAGGTAGACTACATCAACAGCCTTTCCCTCATCTACCAGTCTGGTCACCCAGTCGTAGAAGGAGATGAGGTTGGACAAGCACGACCTGCCCTTTGTGAACCCATGCTGGCTGGGTCTGATCCCCTGATTGCCACGCACGTGCCGTGTGATCTCCCTCAAGATCAATTGCTCCATAACTTTCCCCGATACCGAGGTCAGGCTGACAGGCCTGTAGTTCCCCGGATCTTCCTTACAGCCTTTCTTGTAGATGGGAGTCACATCGGCAAGCCTCCAACATTGTGGGACCTCTCCAGATGACCAGGAATGCTGATAGATGGCAGAAAGCAGCTTGGCAATCACCTCTGCCAGCTCCCTCAGCACCCTTGGGTGGATCCCATCTGGCCCCATGGACTTGTGGCAGTTCAGACGGAGGAGCAGGTCTCTGACTGTCTCTGCTGGGATCACAGGGGGTGTATGATGCGCATTGTCCCAGACTTCCGGGTCAGGGCGAAAAGTATCCTGAGGATAACTGGTCTGTCTATTAAAGACAGACATGAAGAAGGCATTGAGAACCTCAGCCTTTTCCTTATCCTCTGTGGTTACATTCCCTGCCGCATCAAGTAAAGTAGGGAAATTCTCCTTGGTTCTTCTTTAACTGTTAATATACTTATAAAAGGATTTTTTGTTCTCCTTTACTGCAGTAGCCAGTCTAAGTTCAAGCAGGGCTTTTGCATTTCTAACTTCCTGCCTTTCTTTCTTTCTTCCTTTCATTTCTTTCCTCCATCCTTCACTGAAGATCTCAGAGTGCTGTGCAGATCCCCGTGCTGCTGTTCCCCATCTCCGTGTCCTCCCAGATGCCGTCGTTTGACTGCATCTTGCAGTGGATGTCCCAGCCCACAGCCCCACTCAGCGCCGCCATGCCCGGAGCTCTGCCCTCCCCCGGAACCCCTCCCCCACCTCCCCGGTCTTCTCCAACACGGAAGTGTGTCGCCGTCTCCATAGCAACGGCGCCTGAGCGCGCATGCGCCCGCCATTGTGTGTCGCCGTGAAGTCATCACCCCGCGCCCCCGCCGCTGTCGTTCCGGTCCCGCGCTGCCGCAACGCCGCGGGGCGATCCCGGGGTTTCGAGCGCCGCCTCAGCTCCTGTACGTGGGTGTTCGGGGGGGCACTGGGGAGGGGGCCGGGGTGAAGGGGGTGGGGGGCCGCGTGCCGCTCTGCGTTGGCCCCGCGGGGTCTCTGTGGCGCTGAGCGCGTCTGCTCGGCGAGGGGAGGTGCCCTGTCCCATCCCGTCCCGCACGCACCTCAGCAGGGTATCTCACTGCCCCCCCACCCACCTCTCTGCCCGCGGGGCAGTCACGACCCCTTCAGTCCCTCTTTGTATTCTCCAGGGCCTCTTTTCCCCCCTGGTCCCCCTCCCATCTAACTACTAGAGTCTGCCTCATTTCAGGTTTCCTCTTTCTGATCCCTAGAGTCCTCTTCCTACCTAAGTGCCTTCCCACTTCCCCATTCTCACGCCCAGGGTCCCACGTCTCCCCCCCACCTCGAGTATCCCCACTCTGTCCCCTGTCTGTCCTCTCTCCATTCTGACTACCAGAGTCCCCTGTCCCCCCTCCCCATCCCCCCATTCTGAACTTCAGAGTCCCTATCCATCCCCTCCCCCATTCCTGTCCCCACAAATCCCACCGTTCTAACCTCAGGGTTCCCTTTCCCCCTGCCCTGAGGTTCCCCCCTCCAACAGGTCTCACTGTTCTGTCCCCCAGGGTCCCTTCCTCCCTCCATCTCCCCCCACACCCATTGTATTTCTCCATTCTGATCCTCTTCCCCTCCCCCCTCTGTCCAATTTATCTGACCCCCAGCTTTCATTGTTTCGCCCTACTCCCCAGTGCCTCCTTCTTCAAGCCCCCAGAATCCCCTGTTGTCCCCTCTGTACCCCTGCCTCCAATTCCCCCTTCAACTCCCTTTCTCAGCACCCAGGTCCCCTTTCCACTCCACAGACGCCCCCCACAACCCCCCAGTTTTCCCATCACCCCCTCTCCATCACCAGGCGCCGTTTCCTCCCAGTAGAGACCCTGCTCACCCCTTTTTCCCCCCTTACAACTCCCTTGTTTACTCCCAGACCCCATTTCCTCCCCACATAAGTCCGATTTCTCCTTTCACTCCTCTCAGTGTCCCATGTTCTCCCCCACTACCCTTACTCTCTGTCCCCACACCCTCTTTCCGCCCTATTGAGGCACCCCACAGCCCTCAACTTCCCCCCTTTACCTCTCCCTTTGTTCTCACACTATTCTTCCCCCTCACAGAAGGCCCATTTAGCCCTTCTGCCTCCCTTATGAGCCGTTCAACCAGAGATCAGAATGCAGCCTCTTGCTCTGAGCAAGAATTGCAATCGTGACTTGTATTTCCATTAATTTTCTAGCTGCCAATGTCCACTGAAACTATAACGAATGCTGAATGCGGTGCTCCAGGAACTTGGAGAACTTGAAGAGAATGAAGAGGAAGATCTTTCTTCTGGAAATACCTCTCAAGCTGCAGCTTCAGAAGTAAAACGTTCCATCCCACAAAGTTCTTGTTCTCACCAACTGTCAGCTGCAAGGTACATTAGCTGTATTATTTCAGGGAGGTGTTACGTTTGGGTAACAACTCAAAGCTCCATAAGTTCTTTTTTTTTCTAGTTTTCTCCTAGAACTCTCCCTCAGTGGGCAGAAGATGCGCTGGCTTTATTTCCAGTGCCATGTCAACAAGTGGAGGCTTTAAAGGTAAACAACTTTGTCCCTATATTCAACGCAGAGCAGTTGATCTCAGCTGATGTTTTTCTTACGCACAGTACTCAGTGATCCAAGCATTGGACTGACATTCTTTCTGCTCTGCTGCATAACTCAGCGAAAATATCTGCTCTGAACATTTGCTGAAATTGAGTGCGAGAGTAGAATTTGTTGCCTAAAAATCCTGACAGGGGACTCAGAGATGTGGAGGAAACCTTTTAAAGACTGTGTGAGTCCTGCTTCCATCAGCTTGTTTGTTGTCCCCTTGGTTCTGTGCTTTTTCTGGATTTAGAGAACAGTCTCAGAGTTTTGTACATGCTTTTAAATAGCTAATGAGTAGGGCTCACTCCTTAGGGTTCCTTCAAATTCCTGTGTAATACGTTTACATTCTCTTAATTGAAACACTGTCTTTAACAGAATGAAATTCAAGTAATGAAACGTAATGACTCCAGTGTGAGTGTATCATCTCATCAGTGGCTGCTGAAAGCTGTGGGACTGATGCTATGTTGGGTGGTTATTAGAGCACTTCTTCACAAAGCTCCCTTAACAGGGAAGTTGTTGCTGTTCCAGAGAAAGCAACTGCAGAGAGCTGTGCTTCATGCCAAAGCCCAAATCCAGCAGCAACACGTGGACCCCTGTTAACTGTGTGTGGGGGGAAGGGCTGACTGCATGCCCCAACTCCAGCCTCTTGGGGTGGTGGCATAATGAGATGGCATCTTCCTAAGGATGCCAGAGGAGCAGTTTGCCGCGAACTTGCAGTCCAAAGTGTTCTCTAGATTCCCCCCATTTCGAGCAGCTCAAATAGCACTTTGCTTTCTCATCCTCAGGACTCTCAGCTCAAGCTTGCCTTGGAGCAGAGCATCACTGAGGTCAGCTGCGCCATCCAGGCTGTGGGCAACTGCCCTGGCTTTGGGCTCTTCTTGAAGTGGGAGGCCCTGAGGACACTGCTGGTGAGTACCCATAGTCAGGGCCCTTCCCCAGGGGAGTTCTGGGGGTGTGCCATAAGGCTGGTTTCCACCAAGGCTCAATGCTCTCCCCTGGCTGCGTGGGAGCTCCTGGAGCCAAGTCTCCATCTGGTAGGGCCCTTGTGTGCTGTGGCTCAGTGCCTATGGCTGCAGAGTAGGGTCCGTCCAGCCCCCGGGAAGTGCTGCCGCATCCCGCAGTGCTTCTGTAAGCCATGGGAGTGATGTGAGCAGTGTGTGTGCGGATCCGGTCACAGAATGGGTCCCAGGGGGTGCTGGAGGGTTCTTCATGACCTTACCCACTGCCTACTTTGATTGTCTCTCTGGAACTTGCAGGACTGGATAAAGAAGGAGCCCAGGGACGTGACAGTATACCCTGCGTTGTTGGCCTTGGAGCAACTGAGGTGAGGCCATGCCCCACATGCAGTATGTGTGTCCCAGAGCAGCCAAGTGATGTGGCCCCAGTGGCCTCGACTGTGAGGGTGGGAGAGGCTGCGGTTTAAGCATGGTACGGTGTTCTCTGTGTTGGCCTGGGAGGAAGGCCCTGACTCTCCATTGGGGCAGGGCAGTGTATGGGGCAGACTTGGATCTGGTTAACTCGGTTTGTGGGGAGGAGAGTCTTGCCCGCTTGCCAGCGTGGGCTCAGAGCATTGAGTTTGGGATTCCGCATTTTGACAAACTCAGTTATAATCTGAGCTGCTCTGGAGACTACTACTCCCAACTCCATTTGCTGTTTTCTCTTTCCTTTGCCTCTGGCCAGCAAAGTGAAGCCGTCTGAGCAGGGAGGAAAACCACTGCCTGCTGTCTGAGCGCTGCCAGAGCATCTTTTCCCATCCATCCACTGAAGAGCTCAAAGGAAGACGGAGGCCAGTGAGGGCAGATTTGAACCTCAGGGTACCTGCTGTCCCATTCCTTCCAATGTGCCAGCTGGGCATGGCAGTGCAACATGCAAGAAAAGCTCAGTCATCCTTTCCTGCTTTCAGCTCCTGCACACATGCTTGGAGGCTCTGGGCCAGCTTATGATAGCACATTTTGAAGCAGAGAGGACCTCTACCACTTTTGAGGACATAGTCCATGTGAGTAGCTGTGGGGCAGTGGGGGAAGAGGGGAAAGTGGGGCTTTGACTGCTGCCATTGAGGCCATGCTTCTGTCTGGAGTAGAGTGCCAGATTGAGGGCTGGCAAAGAAGGGGGGCTTTCTGGAGGAGAAGTTGAGAGCCAGTCCCAAGAAGGCTGAGAGCAGCCTGGGGAGAGGCTGCAGGAGGAGGTACCTGCACGGAAATGGCTCTCAGGTCAGGGCAGAGGTGACAGCCAGGAGAAGTAGGGCAGTGCAGGTGGCAATGACCATGATGAGTGGCAAGAGATGACTTTTGGGGAGGAGCCAGAAAAAGAGAGGGAGGGAGAGGGATGTCAAGGACAGAAAGATGCCCATCCTAAGATGCATCCCCATACTGTGCCAGGTTCTGCATGACTGGCTCTTACACATTGGATCTAGACAGCGTCCTGAGAATCTGTGCCCAAGTGCTGGAGGCTTACAAGGAGCAACTCGCGCTGATGGTGAGTAGATGTCCCTATATCCCTTGTGTCTCCTCACAGCAGCTGCAGCTCCAGAAGTGAGCCCTGCCCAGCTGGACTGTGGGGCTTGACTCTCCTTGGGCTCTGGGGAGGTCCCTCTGCCCGCCCTTTTACTTGGTCACCAGCTGGGGACCAGCATGGGAGGAAGAAGTGGGTCAGCACTTAGGGCCACCCATGACCCTTTTCATGTGTCTCACCTCTGCAGAAAGAATGCACCGTTTGGTACCTTGGTGGGACTGCTGGGGCCTCTGACTTGTGACTACCTAGCCATATCCTACAGGTGGGAATGGGTCTGCCTGGACTGCCTCCTTCAAATGCATGGTGAAGAGAGTGTCATCCTGATGGTGCTTACTATCCCTGCCTGGTGCCTGCAGGGTCCTGCAGAGCTGGTAACTGTCCCTGGAAAGGAGACCCCTTGTGGACAGCGGGTGCTGGAGGTGAGTTCCTGTCAACAGGACTCTTTTCTTTTGGTGCTTTTCACAGCTAAAACCACAAATGTGAAATCCCAAATGTGCAATGCTGTGCACCTGTGGGAGGAGCAGTAGTCACCTGATGATACTGCTCTGCTTGAGACCTCCATTGAGATAACAAAGGTAACTGGCCCTGCAGAATGAGGCGCAGGGCTAGGGCTAGAAGGGCTAGGGCAAGGGCTAGAGCTGGGCAAGGGCTAGAGCTGGGCAAGGGCTAGAGCTGGGCTAGTGTCATGGTTTTATGATTTTGGCATTGGTATTCCACATCATAACATCATGTAGTGTATTAAGAGTTAAAGAAGTAATGCTCCAGCTCCATGGATCATCGATAGAAATGGGTATACTTGTCTCAGAAGAGAAGAACTACATTCCCCAGAGCTAGGATAGGGCTGGGGCTGGGGCTGGGGCTAGGGCTGGGGCTGGGGCTGGGGCTAGGATGGGGCTGGGGCTGGGGCAAGGGCAAGGGCTAGGATGGGGCTTGTGCAAGGGCTAGGTTGGGGCAAGGGCTGGGGCTAGGGCTAGGATAGGGCTAGAGGGGCTAGGATTAGAGAGGCTAGGGCTACGGTTAGGACTACAGCTATGGCTAGGGTTAGAGAAGCTAGGGCTAACATTAAGGCTAGGGTTAGAGGGGCTGGGGCTGGGACAAGGTCTTGTTTGGGGCTGGGGCAAGTGCTAGCATGGGGCAAGGGCTAGGATGGGGCTGGGGCTGGGGCTAGGATGGGGCTGGGGCAAGGGCTAGGATAGGGCTAGAGGGGCTAGGATTAGAGAGGCTAGGGTTACAGTTAGGACTACAGCTATGGCTAGGGTTGGAGGAGCTAGGGCTAACGTTAAGGCTAGGTTTAGAGGGGCTGGGGCTAGGGCTTGAGGGGCTGGCAGTAGATGGGCTTGGACAAGGGCTGGGATAGGGCTAGGGTTGGAGGGGCTTTGGTTAGCAGTTGGGCTAGGGCTACATGTGTTAAGGGTAAAGCTGCAGGGGCTAGGATAGGGCGGCTGCAGGGGCTAGGGCTGGAGGATCTAAAGGTAAAGCTAGAAGGACTAGGGCTAGAGGGGCTTGGACTATGGCTGGCTGAGGCTAGTGATAAGCTTGAGCTAGAAGGCCTAGTGCTAGAGGTGCTGTTGTTAGAGGGATGAGGCCTAGAGGGGCCAGGGCCCAGCTCGGGCTAGAGGAGTGTCATGGTTTTATGATTTTTGGTATTGGTATTCCACATCATAACAACATGTAGTGCATTAAGAGTTAAAGAGTTAATACTCCAACTCCATAGATCATTGATATTTTCTGGGTATACCTGTCTCAGAAGAGAAGAACTATATTCCCCAGAAGACTTTGCGATGCTTTGCATTTTTACGTGTTTTCCGCTCAGAGGGAAAAGATAAAAACCCTCTGCGATCACGGGACACCCTCTTTCCTTCAGGATCGACTCAGCAGTGGGTGCTCGCTGCCGTATCGCCTTCAGCGTTAGCGTAAGGCCTTCGGTTTATCGGACACTCTCTCTTGCTCATTTTATTTGATTCATTAGCTTCAATTCCAATTATATTGTATTATATTGTGTTATTTTGCTTTCTTTATCTTATTATCTTATTTATTTATTATTATTATTATTTATTTATCTTATTATTTATCTTATTATTTATTTATCTTATTATCTTATTTAGTAAATTAGCTTTCCTCCTCAGATCGTTGCCGCTGTTTTGTTTCTAGGCCCATCTCCCTTTTTTCCTTTTCCCTTTCCCCCTTTCCCTTTCCTGGGGCGTGGGTCTGCGGGTCCCCCACACCAATCGTCACGGAACCGGGCCGATCCAGCCCAGTAAACCGTTGACAAGGAGCCAGGGGAAAAGGTGGAGCTAGGGCTAGGGCTGGGCCAGGGCTAGAGGGGCTAGGGCTAGGGCTTGGCTGGGTTTAAAGGGGCTAGGGCTAGAGCTGGATTAGGGCCAGGTCAGGCTAGAGCTTGAGTAGGACTAGCTGGGCTTAGGGCTACGGTTAGAGCTGGGCTAGCACGGGACCACAGCTAGCGCTAGCGCTAGCCCAGCCACAGCACTTACCCCTCTATCCCTAGACCAATCATAGCCCTAGCCCCTCTAGCCCTAGACCAGCCCCAGCCTGAGCCCAGCCCTAGCACTAGCTCAGTCCTAGCCCTAGCCCCTTTAGCTCTAGTCCCTCTAGCCATAGCCCTAGCCCCGCCTTAACACTAGCTTAGTCCAAACCTTTTCCTAGCCCAGCTCTAACCCTAGCCCTGCTCTAGCCCTAGCCCTGTCCCAGCCCTTGCCCTTCTAGTCCTAACCCAGCCATAAACTTAGCCCCTCTAGCCCTAGCCTAACACTATACCTAGCCCCCTCGATCCCTAGCCCAGCACTAACCCAGCCCTAGCTTTAGCTCCGCTTGCCCAATGCTCCCGCCCTAGTCCTAGCCCAGCGCTAGCCCTAGCCCCACCCTGTCCCTGTCCCCTGTAGCCCAAGCCCAGCACAGCATACAGTGACTAAGTAATCACTCATACTGATGCAGTTAATTGTGATCCTCCATTTATTTCTAATCACAGCTTACATTTATACCATTCTGGATTACAGTATTCACTGAAAATAGCCCGTGCAGGGCTGTAGGGTAGCATGCCGGACAGAATCTACACCTAAAAGCAAACCACTGAGTGCTAAAGAAGTGGCATTGGTCTGTTTGGCTAGCCAACAGCCCAACTTGTTAAGGGTAGCTAAAGCTTGCGCTGCTGCTACTCCTCGGGCAAAGGATGAGGCAGCGATTCTGGCCCCTGCATTCCCAAATTCTACATTATCTCTACAATGCTTTTTGAATGCATGGACAACACGTTTAATTCGCATGTCATTGCGGTGGTGTTGGTAAATCATCATGAGGTTTGCAGTTAGCAAAGTCAATCAACCTAAGCTACATGGCCCTCCTCACAAATAAGATGGAATCGCAGACCAGGCATGATCTCCACAAATGAGGAATTTCCCTGGAGGTAGAGCCACTCAGGCATTGGCAGAAACAGAAAAATTTTAGCAATATAATTACACCACATTGAAGCACGTTGATAGACTGGTAATATGGCGTTCACTGTTTGCACCTTGCTCTGATTCTTTCCCGTATAATTGAAATACAGACAATAACCCATTTTTACTGATCCTAGAAGTTCAGTTTCCTGTGGTTCATTGTTAGGTTTTGGTAAATAAGGAACCCAAGTGTCCCAATTGTCTACCACCTGATACATATCTGAGGGCCTTAAATTCTTCAGAGAAACTATGGAGGAGGGAACTGGCCAGATGTCAATGGGTTGACCTACTAAGCATGTAGAAAAGGGATTCCCTGCAGATGATATGGAGAGACAGATTTCATCCTGACCTGTCAGGTTAGCCATAGTATCCCAGATGTTTCTTTTGGGCTGTACAGGGATCCAAAAGGCAGCTATTGCAGGGTACTACAGGTATAACACCAATAAGCTTCTAAGTGCATTTTGTGCCCTACTAACACTACCTTTAAAGATCTCTTTTTGGCACACAATCATTAGCAGCAAGTCTCAAGAAAAACAACTCTAAAAACACTCCCTGCGATTAACAGTTCTGCAGACTCTCAGCTGAAGGTCAGCTCCACAAGTCGTTCCAAGCCATGCATTCTTCCTCCAATGAGAGTCTTCCATCACACAACTTACTTGAACTTGTTTTCCTTAGCTTCTGGAAACATCCTTGGTTCTCAGCCTTCCTTTCTCATGCTGTTCATCCTCTTCCACAGCTTCTACTCTAAATATACTTAATCAGTGAACTATTAATTTAATACAAAATAACAACACAAATCACGTTAATAACATAATCACTCCTTGTACACAGCAACCCAACCACCTGATTTAGAGCTTCCTTCTCCATTTTGTGTTACACTTTGTAACAGTATTGACTAGTACATTTAGGTTATCACAACTTAGTTGCGGCATTAACTGTTAACATGCTGAATGTAAGAAAAGAGACAAAGCAATCATATCATAATGACAATACAAGAAATATTACACTTATTAACAAAGGAACAAATGTGTTTCATCTATGGCTTATGTTCCTGCAGCCTGGGAAAAGAATCCCTGAGGGTCCCATTCTGAGTGTATCAGTTACTGATTAGAAAGAATCTTCAATTTTTGAATACTCTAATTCAGTGATTTTCTAATGTTCCCTAAGATTCACACAACACGTGCTCTTAAAATCCTCACAATCATAGCTTTGGTTAATAACAGAAGATCAATGGTGGCGCAACTTTTTAAAGTTGTTTTTCAAATAGAATCAACATTAGTGGACAAGCCTCCTGGAGCATCACTTGTGGTGTTGCTTTTTTGCCAACTAACATCCTTACTTGGTGAGTGTCGCTAAAGCTTGAGTGGTGGTGTTTCAGGGTATGTTGGATCTGAGAGACAGGATGTCTCAGGAGCAGAGGCAAGCAAACTATGCACTCAGAGCAACACAGAGGCTTAGAGTTTTACTCAACATACACACACTCACATACACGCAAACATCCATTTTAGATAAGTGTAAGCACAAAGCAGAAACTCCCTAAGCAATCACATTATTAGCTATTGACCCTTGAGAAATGGCAAGTCGCCAGAGAGGAAAGACAGAAGGAACATGCTGGCAGTGGATAGGCAGTGCCAGCAGGGTGTCCCCTCCTTCAAGGTGCACTTTTCCTCTTTTTTCCCTAACCTTAGCACTAGCCCTAGCCATAGACCAGCCCTAGCCATAGCCCAGCACTAGCCCTACCCCCTCTAGCCCTAACCCAGCCCAAGACATAGCCCTAGCCCATTACTAGCCCTAGTCCCTCTAACCATAGCCCAGCCCTAGCCCCAGCCCCTCTAGCCCAAGCCCAGCCCTAGCCCTAGCCCTGCTCTAGCCCTAGCCCAGCACTATAACTAGTGATTCTAGCCCTAACCCTGCCCTACCACTAGCCGCTCTAGCCCTTGCCCCTCTAGCTCGAGTCCAGCCCTAGACCTAGTTCAGCCCTAGCCCTAGCCCCTCTAGCCCTAAACCAGCCCTAGCCCCTCTAGCCCTAGCCCCTCTAACCTGAGGTCTAGCCCTGCTATAGCCCTTGCCCTTCTTCTCCTAGCCCAGCCCTAGCCCTAGCCCAACCCTAACTCTAGCCCAGCCCTAGCCCTAGCACGTCCCTAGCCCAGACCTAGACCTAGCCCAGCCCTTGACCTCTAGCTTTAGCCAAACTAGCCCTAGCAGAGCCCTAGCCCTAGCCCCTCTAGCCCTAGCCCCTGTAGTCCTAGCCCTAGCCACTTAATCCCTGGCCCCTTTAGCCTTAGTCCCTTTAGCCCTTGCCCCTCTAGCCCTTGCCCATCTAGCCCTAACCCCGCCCTAGCCCTAGCCCCTCTAGTCCTAGCCCAGCCCTAGCCCTAGTCCAAACCCAGCCCTAGACCGAGCCCTGGCCCTAACCTCTCTAGCCCTAGACCCCCTAGCCCTAGCCCTGCCATAGGCCTATCCCAGCCCTAGCCTGTCTAGCCCTAGATGAGCCCTAGCCCAGTGCTAGCCCTAGACCAGCCCTAGCCCAGCCCTTGCCCTTGCCCCTTTTGCCCTATCCCCTCTAGCCCTAGCCCAGCCATAGCCCTATCCAAGCCCTAGCCCTAGCCCCTCTAGCCGTAGTCCTTGTCCCACTAGCCCTAGCCCCTCTAGACCTAGGCCAGCCCTATCCCTAGCCCAGCCCTTACCCTATCCCCTCTAGCCCTAGCCCAGCCCTAGAACTAAACCAAGCCCCAGCCCCTCAAACCCTAGCCATAGCCCTATCCTTATCCCTAGCACCTGTAACCTTAGCCCTCACCCTATCCCTAGTCATAGCCTTGCTAACCCAAGCTCTAGCCCTAGCCCTAGCCCTTCTAACCGTAGCCCTAACCCTAGCCCTAGCCCCTCTAACCCTAGCCTTAGCCCTAACCCTAGCCCTAGCCCCAGCCCCTCTAACACTAGCAATAGACCTATCCCTATCCTTAGCCCCTCTAATTCCTAGCCCTTGCCCTAGAACTAAACCAAGCCATAGCCCATCTCATCCTAGCCATAGCCCTAGCACCTGTAACCTTAGCCCTAGCCCTATTTATCCCTAGTCATAGCCTTGCTAAGAGGAAAGGAAACGAAAGGAAGAAAGAAAGAAAGAAAAAGGAGGAAAGAGAAAGAGTTTGATGTTGGGGATATGCAGTCAGTAATTTCATGAATACAGATATGTGTTATGATGCATGTTAATTGTTTCCATGTATATTTATGCATATGTCTATTATATGTGTGTGTGTGTGATGTATGTTAATTATTCTTTGTTTGTACGTATATAAATGAAGCATGATGTAGTGACATGGAATAAGGGATCGAATGTCGGGGTGTTATGATTCTTGTTATCAGTACTCCACACCATCACACCATGTGTGAGAAGTAGTTGTGTTTTCGCAGTGGAAAATTCCAGTATTTCTGTGTGTAGCATGGGTAAGCTGCCAAAAGAAAAGTAAAGTTGAGACTGGGGAATTCCAACCCAGGGAGAATTGGCACAGGCACTGGGAAAGGTAATTAGATAGGGTAGGGGATAGACTGCCACAGGGCGGGACTAGTGAATAATTATGGTAGGTATTGTCCTCCTACCCTTGTAAAAAGTACAGAACATACCTGAATATGAGGGGAATTGGTAACAGACATTGCATGGAAATATAATGTAGCAATCATGTCAGAAGATTGTGAGCCTGAGATGCTCAGCCAGTGAGTGCCAGGACAGGTTTGCCTGCGTCAGACCCAGGGTATGGGTTTTACTGGTGAGAATTACCCAGAATGGATTTTACGAGCTGTGCAATTTCTCCCTTGTCAGTAGGGGGTGTGCGCCCATTACTGCAATAATGAATGAAATTGCTGCTGTCACTGAGATATTTACCTAACCCAAAATTTTTGACTTAGAGCATTTCTAACAATTAGGAGGCTGAGGGGAGACCTCGTTGCTCTCTTCAAATACCCAAAAGCTGATGGCAGTGAGAGCAGGGTGACAGTCAAGGCAAGTGTCAGACAAGGGGACGTGGCCTCAAGTTGTACCAGGGGAGGATGAGGTCGAGGTCAGAGATCAGGAATAACATGTTGACAGGAAGGGCTGTTAAGTACTGAAGCTTAGAGAGAAGGTGGCATGGGACCACACTGAAGGCCCTGCACAAGTCCAGGAGATGACATCAGTTGCCCTTTCTTGGTCCACCAATGCCATCACTGCTCCACAAAAGGCCACCGGGTGGGCCAGGCACCATCTGCCCTCAGTGCAGCTGTGCTGGCTGTTCCGCATCACTTCTTTATCCCTCAGGTGCCTTAATATGTCTTCCAGGAAGGTCTGCTCCATGATCTCAAATGCTTACACAGTTGCTGTGACCTACACACCAAGCAGGTGCAGCGTGGAAACTTCTCACTCAGAAGTGAAGCCAGTGTGAAGACACGGCGTGCTTGTTGTGAGGATTTCACTCCTGCATCCTGTGCGAAATAAAGCAAGGTCTCCTCTCTAAACACAGCATCTTTCAAATGTGTTCTGGGAGAATTCAACAAAACGCGGCACGATCAACTCAGCTATTTCTTATTTATTGCTGCAACAGAAACCTGGAAAGCCACAGCTGACCGCAGCAGTGGTTGTCCAGGTGCAACACACTGTCCCCGTATGTGACTGCTACTGTCCCCTGTAGGATGGGGGCAATGGCTGGCGGGACTGGGGACTTCTTGCTCTGTTCTGCTTCCCTAGAGTGGGGTAGGCCAGGCTGGGGGACCGCAGGGGCCACGCTGAGGGTATCAAAGCCAGGCAGCTATGTGGCAGGGGGCTGGAGGTGACCATTCTGGGCTCTGCAACATGCGGGCAGTACGTCCCAGCACATGTGGAGACCGCTGGTGCTCAGTGTGTCTGTCTGGTGCTTCATCTAAGGCCAGCTCTCTGTACAGATGCAATAAGCGTTGAGCAGCACACCGGGCTTTGGCAGACTCGGTGAGGTGCCTGCAGAGAGAGGAACTGCTGAGGGCACGGGAGAGCACCCCGCTCTCCTTCCTTCCAGCACCCCACAGAGCAGCGCTGTGATAAAGAGTGTGGTGGGATGGTGGTGGGGGAACAACTCACTGGTGTCTCTGCCTCCGCCGCCGGATGCAAATGCAGCACACAATGACCAGGAGCAGAAAAGGAACGAACACAGCAATAGCGCCTTTTAGGCAGAACATGGGCATGTCCTTCATGTGGGTGCCACTCGTGGGTTCTCCGCCACTCACATCTGAAAGAACTATCACGGTCTGGTAAACAGGCAACCTCATCAGAGCTCTGACACTGACACAAAACATTCCATTTCATTTCTGTGGCCTCCTTCAGCAAACAAAATCCCACAACGCTTCCATGGCCTGCACGGACTGCAGGAGGAAGATCCCTATTTCTTCTCTCCTTTTGCTGAGCGTGCTTCAGGCGGCTTCATTCCCAAAGGACAAAGTTCCCAAGTCCTCGGGAAGCTGATGGAAGGGGAGTGACCTCTTAACCATTGGTCACCAAGCTCTCTGCTCAGTATTTTCCACATATGGATGTGGAGCACTAGGTTCCCAAGTCTTCTCATGCATAGACAGAAATATACCCACCAGGTGCTGTGTTCTCCCTTATGTCTGTCGTTCCAAGGTGAGAAAGCCTCTGCAAATATCTTTCTCTTCCCAGTTTCCACCTCTTTCTCACAGGACCTTAATAGAACGTACCACAATGAACCAATATGAACCAATGCTTGAACCAAGCGCTCTTTTCAGTGAAGTCCTTCTAGACAGAGTACCCACCCCTGTGATACCAGCGGTACTCCAGCCCAGGAAGCAGTGAAGGGTTTGGCATGGCCCTGTCCAGAGACATTTCTGCAACCAAAGAACCATGAGAGCTTTGCATTGTGCACCACCATCTATGTCACTGCGTAATGGCACAGCTGAAGAGTTCACGGTACCGGGGGACGGTGCGGGGACGGGGCACGCACACACAGCTCTGTGTTCTCACTCCTGCACGCGTGCCTGGTGGATGTGAGGGCTGTGAGCTGGCCGCTCTCAAAGGAAGTAAAAAGCCAAGGCATACCCACGTCATCTCCTATAGCTTCTGTCCTGGAAGCCAGCTGGGATCCTGCATCCTGTTTACTTCCACTCATATCTGTAAAACAGAACAGAGCAGCTCCTGTCAAACATTATCATGTCAAACCATATCCGTCTCCAGATAGGAACAATGGCAGATTGATTATTCCTCAGCACTCTGCTCTCCCTTTTACACAGGAGCATCTCAGAAATTGGTGCTGGGTGTATGCAGCGGCACCGCGCTAATACACAAAAAACCACGTGCGGAACTGTCTGGAGATGGGAAGAGAATGGAGAGGGGATGGGAAAGGGAGGAAAAGAGACAGGGAAGGGAGAACCCTGGAGGCTCTGTCCCTGCACTGACTTACCCCTGGGCTCCACCTGAGGAACAGAAGCAGTGTTCAGCCACACAACTGGATCGGGAGAAACAGCGTAATCATCTGGAATCGCAAACATATTAGAGAAGTTCCCATCAAACGCTGGGATCTCTTTCTTCATCAGGGACTGCAGTTGGGTCAGGTAACGGGATGGGAGAAAGATCCAGATCAGCAGTCCCTCAGAGTGCACAGGGTGACCCACTGCCTGGCTATGGGCAGGTTGCACAGTACTCTCTCCAGGCCGCGTGCAACGCCATCACAGACCAACATTTGGCCACTCAGGCCTTTCTTACTGCAGATCTCTGATGTGCACAAAGGAAGGTGACGCCAAGGCATTGCAGGAAGACATGCCCAGCTCTTCCCATGGGCTGCGGGCCGAGGGGGACCCATGCTGGGATCAGGGTGCTGCCCATCTCCCCCTGCCCAGCACATCCACCACAGAAGGACGGCCCCAGGGCAACGTGCTGTAGGGCCGTGGGGACACTGCCCGCCTTCTTGCCCCCCGTGCCGCTCAGTTTTGCCCACCCACCTGTTCCCCGTGTTTGCCACGGAACAGTACTGACCGCGCGGCAACTTGCGGCCATCAGGAGGAGGAGCACGAGATGGGCGGGAGCCATAGCTCCCCACGCTCGTCCCACGGTGTCACCACCACCGCTGCAACCACAGTGAATGGTGCTGACGGGGCAGGCACAGAGCAACGCCCGCGGCACGGGACGGTGTCACAGAACGGCTTTGTGAGCTCAGCGCAGCACAGCAACGGCATCGGCCGCGGGGACCTCAGGGCACCCAATGGGGGGCGAGCGCTGCAACGCTCGAGCGGACCCGTGGGGAGCACGTTCCATAAAGCAGCTCTGTCCCGCTGGGAAGGCCTGGGTCCGCCCGGGCGCAGAGCTCTGCCACTTGCTGCAGGCACCGGGCAGCACCGCGGGAGCGGGCACGGCCAGACCGAGCCGCCATCCCGGCCCCGCCCCGCCACCTGTGCTTTCCGCCTCTCCTGTTGGCCAGCCCTGCTCCCGTCCCGTCTCATTGGTTCGGACTGCTGCCTGTCATATGCGCGCGCCCGCCCCCCAACCCCCGACTGTTCATTCGTCCCAGAGAGCCCCGCCACCTGCGTGTGCCCGCCCTCTCGCATCTGTAGAGCCAATTGGCTGTCGTGGCTGTCACTCAAAGACCGACAGTAGGGATGATTGGACGACAGAAGCCACACTTCCTCCCTATTTCGGCCCCGGCCAGCTGCCCGCTCTGCGCGTGCGCAGTTTGGGCGGTGGTGCCCGGCCCGCCATGCCGAGAGAGGGCAACAAAGGGAAAGGAGAGGAAAGCAAAGAGAAAAGAGGAATGCTTCCCCCTAACACCCGATCTGCAGCTCCCTTCTTCTAGCTTGAAATCATCCCCCCCCTTATCGTCTCTATCTACACTTGTAAAAAGTTTATTCATGTTTCTAAACTCCTTTGAAATATTGGAAGGTCACTTTGAGGTGTCCCCACAGCCTTCCCTTTTCCAGGCTGAACAATCCTGGCAGGTATGTGTACGTGTATCTGTACGCATCTGTATGTATATGTATCTGTGTATGTGTTTACAAAACAAGAGATACACCAC
The DNA here is from genome assembly GCA_036925125.1 of Oreortyx pictus. Classification (NCBI taxonomy): domain Eukaryota; kingdom Metazoa; phylum Chordata; class Aves; order Galliformes; family Odontophoridae; genus Oreortyx; species Oreortyx pictus. The sequence continues at coordinate 5,327,042 of JAUPFR010000026.1, read as the reverse complement.
ACAGTTTCTTAGCCCCCAACAAGTGATGCCCAGTCTGTCCCTGAGCAGTGTCTGCCCCGTCCCTGCACAGCTCCCCGCAGTTGTGTACTTCTTGCGTGCTGCCGTATGGGATGAAGTGGCCTGTTTGCGGCAGCTCTCCTGATTCTGCCCCTTCCCGTTCCTTGGTGCCTCCCAGCCCCTGCACTGGCAGGACAGTAGGAGCAGCTGAGCAACTGAAACGTCCTTGGCCCTGTGCAGCACTGCTCAGCAACAACCAACACTTGGATACGCTGTCAACACTGCTTTTCTCCTCAAGCCAAAACACAGCGTCGTACCAGACGCTCTCAAGAAAATCAGCTTTGTCCCAGCGGAACCCAGGACAGGTGCTGTAAATGGCCTTGCTGCTAGCATGACCCTTGTGTGTAGCAGTCCCACCTCTGACTCAGACTCTCACAATGTCTCAGACAACCACGCATAGATGTTCTTGAGGAAGGGTTACTGCTGTCATTGTTCTGCAAGATTTTTTTCCTGCATTGCTGTCACTGTCTTCAGACCGGAAATGTTTCAGACGTGTACAAATCAAAGCAGCTGATGTGTGAGTCTGTTATTCCCCTGCACATACCTAAATGACCGCAGTTATCATCCAGAGCTTTTTGGTAATACCAATACATTACAATTGTCTGCACTTCCTTTTTCTCCCACTTTCTGCTAGAAAGACTTGGACAGATGTAGCCAAGATGTCACTTAGCTGAGCTGGGATTCAAGTCATGGAGCTTCTATCTCCTCTTACAGTTACAGAGTCCTACTTAGTCCAGGGAATATTTTTAAGAAAACCAATCCAGAACCAATATAAATCTTCCTCTAAAACAAGATTCTATTCAAATGACATACACAGTGTTGTTAGGCAGCTCAGCACCGCACAACCATTTGCTCCCCGGCCCCTCCTACTGGGATGGAAGAGAGCATCGGGAAAGAAAAAAAAAAAAAAAAAAAGGTAGAAATCTGTGAGATGAGATAAAAAAAAAATATTAAGAAAAGAAAAAAAACATCTGTATTTCCAAGTCACAGCTGTGCTCCAGTACCCAAATGCACTGCAAAGCCTCTCGTGCTCCTCCTGTCATCAGCAGGCAGTGCTGGCAGCCGGACACTCATCCCATCCCACAGTGGTCCCACCCCAACCCGAACCCCCCTTGCAGCCCCCAGCGGTGGCACAGCCCTCGGAACCGACGGCTGTGTGACATCGATGTCAGCACCAGGCACGCTGTGGCTGAAGTCAATGGCGATGAAGCCGGGCGTGATGCGCTGCCTCTCTCCTCTGGGAGTGATGGTGCTGCTGCTGCTCCTTATCCTTGTGCCACTGGCTGTGTGCCGGCCCATGCACCACACCTCAGGTGTCTGCAAGTGAGTGGTCCTGGACCCATGGTGCCCCATGGGGAGGGAGGGAAGGAGGGAGAGAAGGAGGGAGGGAAGGAGAGAAGAAGGAAAGGAGGGAGGGACAGCAGCTCATGGGCAGTGGCACACACTTCTTTCTCACTGCAGCACCTGTGGGCTCTGGCCCATGGCCTATCAATATGGCAACATGCATATTGTGGGAGGTACAAATGCTCTGCACGGGTCCTGGACATGGATTGTCAGTATCCAGAATCCCTGGTTTTCTGGCACGGGACACATGTGTGGAGGGTCCCTCATCAGCTCACAGTGGGTCCTCTCAGCAGCGCACTGCTTTGGCCACCCCAGGTAAGGGCCGTCCCCTTCCCTGCAGTACAGCCAGCACGGGACCACAGGTTCCAAGGCTGTCGGTGTGCCCAAGGCAGAGCAGCGATATCACAGCCCTCCTGTCCTCTATGGCTCTGCTCCTTCTCACCTCCCTCTCCATCTCCCTGCCAGCTACATTCTGGAGTCACGTGTGATGATCGGTGCCAACGATCTGACTCAGCTGGGCCACGGGGTGGAAGTGCGCACTATCAGAAGGGCGATACTTCACGAACACTACAACAACAAGACCATAGCCAACGATATAGCACTGTTGGAATTGGACCGACCCATCTGGTGCAGCAACTACATCCAGCTCGCCTGCGTGCCTGACACCTCGCTGCGTGTGGCTGAGCTGACGGACTGCTACGTCAGCGGCTGGGGTGTCACACATGCCAGATGTGAGTACACAAAGCGCACGGCTGTCCCGACTTAAAGCTTCAAGCCAAACTCGGGGTGACACCATAGCGACATATCTGCAGAAACAGATGGGTCTGAGCCATTTCCCACAGCAGGGAAACGGCACTACAGCTCAAGACACAAAGCCAAGACCTAGGGAAGGTGATGGTGCCACTTGTGTTCTGTGCTCACAGCTGCACAACCTGCCCAGACTGCCAAGGTCCTGAAGGAGGCCAGGGTCCAACTCATTGACTCAAATGAGTACACTCCATCCTCTGCACATCACACCAAGTGACATCATGCCTCTGCACCTGGTGCCCAAAACTGCTCCACTGGGACTGTGCACATGGGCAGCTAGGATTGGTTGTTAATGGAGGGGAAGCATGGCCTTGCTCATCCAATCATATGTCCTCCCAGGCTTCCTCTGCGGGAAACATTTCTTCCTTTTCTGGAAAGCACCAAGTGCCCAGGCCTGTGCTCTCCTGAAATAAATACGTCAAGGCAGCACTGCCGGTATCAGACCCCAGAGCCATATCCGGGATGCATGAGCACAGCTCCCTCAGCCTTTCCTGCCAGAGAGGTGCTAGAGCCCTCCGAGCATCACTGTGGGATGATGGTGGCCTGAGGGCAACGCCCTGCACTTTGCTGCACTTTCTCACTTGGTTCATGCGTTGCTGTGTTTCGAGCCCATCCAGGTCCCTCTGCATGGTGCAGACAGTGCTGCTGTCACTCACAGCACGCAGCTTGCCACTGTGATCTCTGCAGTGCTGTGCAGTGTGACAATGGGCACAGAGCTCCTGGCAGAGCTACACAGCCCCCAGCCTGGCCGGGCTGCCTGTGCCTTCTCCTGCCCTCCAGCAGTGACGATGCCCACCAGGCCCACCTGCCCATCTCCAGAGGCATCAGGCCTTTGGGGCTGAATCAGGGGGGCTATGGGGGGTCACAGGTTATCACCGAGATGTGAAATGGGTCTGCAGAGCTGGAAGCTCAGGAGCTGAGGAGATGTGAAGGGCTCCCATCACACTACTGAGTGTCCCTCCTTTCATGGCTGTACTCTGAAGGCAGGTGGAGGCAGGGATAGGGGCCAGGAGCAAGGGCATGGTGCTTTTTTGCTTTTTCAAACTTCCTAGGGAAAAAAAAAAATATATATATATATATATAAAATAAAATAAAATCTAGAACATATAGATTCATAGATTTTCATTAGGTTGGAAAGGACCTACAAGATCATCTAGAGAAAAAGAAAATAATATCAAACAATGAATCTTATTTGTCCTTTCAAGGATACAGTAATGCACTTATAAAAATAACCTTTTCTCCATAATTATTCTTAAACTTCCAAAAATTTCTTGCTAGAATCGATTCTAGCAATAATCTCTTTAACATTCTCTCCTAGTCAGTTAATTAACTATTTGAATTTTTTTCCTTATAAATTAAATCAAAGTTGTTTGTTACTAAATGGGATGACTGTGCTTTCTGCAGGTGAATTTACCATAATGCTTCATACAAGGATCAACAGTGGGATGAAATGTGCCCTGAAGGGGTGTACTTGCAAGTAGGCAAAAGAGAAACGCAAATCATGATACATCTCTACACTGTACTGGGGACCCTGCAAGGGAGCAGAGCAGCATGAAAGCCCCACCACCTTCTAGCTGTGAGCTGTGTAGAGTCCCGCTGCCAACTGTGGGTTTCCTTAGCAAAATGATCCTTCCTCTGGAAAGCCCCAGCTTCTTGGGTTACATTACTATGTGAAGAATCTCAGGTTGAACTCTTTAGAACTATTTTTTTTTGTTAGTGGTCAAATAAAACATGGCAACAGAAGCAGCAGAGGGTAATCTCAAGGAAAAAGAGGGAGTAAAAACATCTCTATCAACCCCAGATTTGATGGGTAAGGAAGAATGAACAAGCAAAATTAGAAGACTGTGGAAAAAGAGAGTGTGCGAGAGTCAATGAGAGAGAGTACTTCACTTTTCATATCAGTAAGGGGGAAGAATGATTGCTCTCAAGCTTTGTGGTGAGTGGGGTCAAGGTCTCTTTTATCAGGTAGGGATCTGCCTGCTTCTCCACCTTTCTTCTTTTCTTTTTATTGGCAGGGGACTTAGAACTTGATGATCCTTAAGGTCTCTTCCAACCCAAGCCATTCCATGATTCTGTGACTTTTTTTCTTCTCTCTCTTTTGCTTGGTGCAGACCTTGTGCATAGATGAAAAGCTGACAACAATTCCTATGGAGTTTTTTTATACCTATACATGTTAGCAAAAAAAGAGGCTCTTAGCTCTGGTCAGGCATTATGGGCAGAAAATGAAGTGTTCTGTTAGTACTGGGCTGAACCTGGAAGCAGCAGGTGGCTTCTTCTCCTGGGAGCAATATGGAGATGCCAGAGAGCCCTTGCCTTGGATTCCCAGATCAGGATCAGGAAGAGCCAGCAGTCCTTTCTGGGCTTGTGCAGGTCCTGGCAGTTATCCATAGAAGGAAAACGTTATCATGTCTGTAATGGGGAACTGCATGACGATGTATTCTCATCCCTTGCCTGCTATAGGTTTTGTCATTCCTGAGCTAGCATAGGAGAGGGTCCAATTGGTTCAGAAGAATTTGAGATTAATTGTTGCTAAAGCCCATTTATTACCTTATTGCTAGCCACTGCTAACTATTGCTAGCAGCTTTTGCAGGCTCCCTCTGTGGCATGGGTAGGCCAACCTTGCTGTCTAACCCTTGCATTCTCAAATCTGGCATTCTGCGTGAGCTGGCACTGCTGCCAGGCAGCACATGGCCTGGTGCAAGCTTGTGGTTCCGTATTCCTCTTCAGTAGCTTCCAACACTAAATCCCTACTCTCTGTCTGCTCCTTTACCACTCAGTGTGCTGTTTCAAAAACAAGTCATTTGCACTGGATGTTCCCAAGTATCTCTGCCTTAATTAGGGTGAAACTGAAGTCTTGTTTAGGGAAGTGCCACTACTCTAGACCTTCACCATTCACTCTGTTAGCAGCCAGGATTCAGCTGCTTGCAGTGTAATAGAAATGGCTCTTTAAGACAACTTTAGGAACTCTCTTTCCCCATCTGCTTTTTTTCCATGACCATGAGATTCATTTTGTCATCCAAAACTTGTCAGACCCACACATTCCTCTCACAGGTGAATAGAAATGGGAAATCAGGAAGGTCTTTGCCTTCTGAGTGTTGTCAACGGTTTAAGGGCTGGTTCGGCCCAGTTCTGCAACAATTTGTGTGGGGAACCCACGGACCCACACCCCAGGAAAGGGGAAGGTGGAAAGGGAAAAGGGAGACAGGCCTAGAAAACAAAACAGCAACAATGATCTGAGGAGGAAAACTAATTTACTAAATAAGATATTGGAAAGCAAAATAACACTGTGTAATACAGTGTAATTAGAATTAAAGCTAATAAATCAAATAAAATGAGTGCGAGAGACTGTCCGATAAACCAAAAGCCTCACACTAAATGCTGAAGGCGAGATGGCAGTGAGCACCTGCTGCTGGGTTGATCCCAAAGGGAAGAGCGTCTTGTGACACGCAAAGAGTTTTTATCTTTCCCTCTGAGCAGAAAAACGTAAAAATACAAAGCAACGTAAAGTCCTCTGGGGAACATAGTTCTTCTCTTCTGAGACAGGTGTACCCAGAACTATCAATGATCCATGGAGCTGGAGCATTAACTCTTTAATTCCCAATACACTACATGATGTTATGATGTGGAATACCAATACCAAAAATCATAAAACCATGACAGTGGTTCAAAAGGCTTCTCCTATTGACTTTAACTGGCTCTACACCCTGCCAGAGAGTAGAAATGAGAGGGATTTCTCTTTGCTGCTGGTGTTGTGGAGCCACTGCCAGAGCTCCAGGACTGTAGTGATGTAGATCTGTAGCAGCAGATTTGAGTCACAGTTTTCTACATCTGCTTTGTGTATGTTCAGATGGCTGTTTACAGCCTGAGGGATCATGGTGGATCATTCTCTGAACTAGCAGTTAGCAATGTTCTGGGGCAGATCCGGCTGTCCCTTCAGCTGCACTGCTACAGTGTTTTGCAGAGACTGCCAAAAAGTCTCAGAATGCAATAATGCCTCCTCAAACATTTTACTCTGGGTTATTTCACAGAATCAGAGTTGTATGGGTTGGAAGGGACCTCTAGAGATCATCGAGTCCAACCTCCCTGACAAAGCAGCTCCTTAGTCCAGGTTGCACAAGTAGGTGTCCAGACGGGTCTCAAAAGTCTCCAGAGAAGGAGACTCCACCACCTCTCTGGACAGCCTGATCCAGTGCTCTGTCACCTGCACTGTGAAGAAATTCCCGTGGACATTTGTGTGGAACTTCCTATGCATCAGTTTGTGGCCATTTCCCCTCATCCTATCGCCACACACTGCAGAGAAGAGTCCGACCTCGTCCCTTTGCCTCCCGCTCCTCAGATATTTATAGACGTGGATCAGATCCCCTCTGAGTCTTCTTTTTCAAGGCTGAACAGACCCAGGTCTTTCAGCCTTTCCTCACAAGGGAGGTGCTCCATGCCCTTTATTATCTTTGTAGCCCCTCCACTGGACTCTTTCCAGGAGATCCCTGTCTTTTTCGTACCGGGGAGCCCAGAACTGGACACAGTACTCCAGGTGAGGCCTCACCAGGGCAGAGTAGAGGAGGAGGATCACCTCCCTCGACCTGCTGGCCATGCTCTTTTTAATACACCCCAGGGTTTCAGTGATCCAGATTAAAGTGTGGTCCCAAGAGGAGAGAAAATAAAAATTCACAAGAGTGGTGGCCAGATGAAAACAAGCAGATAGAAAATGGAGCACAGCTTGATTGTATGGAGTTCCTCTGCTCAGCTTTGATGCAAAAGCCCCTTTGCATCTCTGGGAAGCTGCTTCCATGTCTCTTCTTGCTGGCCTGATGCACATATAGTCCAGAACTGAGCAGGAGGGACACTCAGGACAACACACCAAAATCTGCAGGAAGGTAAGGGAAATGAGCACTCCATCATGCTTACCACGTCTTCTTTGGCTGTAGCAGGAGCAGTTCCCCCACCCCTCTCATCTCTCAATGCCAGCAGCAGCCTGCAGGCAGCCTGGCTGTTGTGAGCAAGCGTGACTCAGTGCTACAATGCACTGCTGCATCATTTGGGGTGAGTGGGCAGGATTTGTCACACTCTTACTGAGGATTTTCCTGTGTTAAGCAAGCACATAGGCTGTATTGAGCCAAACCTTTACTATACACATAGACATCTGAGACTTAAACTTAGTGGAATGAGACAAACACAGCAAGGAAAGATCAGTCATACACAGAAGACAAAGACAAGATGCTGTAGTGCTCAGTGCTCAGAGTAATTGTGGTGGATGCTGCATGAAAATCTGAACCAGTCTCAGATTGGAAACATACAAGTAATAGATCTGTAAAGGAAATAAGTCTTACTGCTGATGATGCCATGTGTCATACATGCCATTAATAGGGGTTTGTGTATACTCTGAGATGTCACTATCAACTGAGAATTTTGAAAAAAGTGAAGTTGCCTTCTAGCCTGTACTGACCACCTGAGGACAGCTGTTCTCCAGCAGACAGAGCTGTAAGACAGTCTTCTGACAGTGAGGCTCTGCTTCTGGCTTTGCTTTGGATTGCATTAGGCAAAATAATGACATTCAGTGCATTAGTTTCCAGTACTATATAGAAGGTTAATAATAATGTGATATCCTTTGATGCCATGCTGGAACTATACATTAAAAATTCAGTTAAATATTCAGGTGATTCACTGATTCTAAAACCCATGGTGATGAAGAAGACTTGGACAGGTGAATTAAGTGTAGCCAAAACTTAATTGCTCAATTGGATCTGCAGCTGCACAGCCTTTCCAGCACTTGGTAACCATGCTGCCTGCCTGCCTGGCTGCAAGACACCTGGAAGGATTCCCCAGAAATGGTTCTCCCTAATTGGCTTTGATGTACCAATCATCAGAACAAACAAGAAAGAAAGTGATCCTTTCTGAAATGCTCTGATCAATGCTAAAGTAATTTTCAAGGTTGCTGTTCTCTTTAGCACTGAGGGGCTTTTTGGTGAATGACTGTAGGTGACCTACCCCCTACTCACGATGTAGAAGGTCCACACAGGTGTAAGCGGAAATTTTCTGCTGGTTTATTAATTTTAATGGGTTCTATTAAAATTGCCAGCTCTTGCATTGAAAATTCATGCACAATATTATCTATGTCAGAGAGCCAGTTATGCAGGATTTCCAGACCCCAGCTCCCTGTGAGAGCAGCAAATAAACCAAGACAAAACGCACAAGTTAAATGCCAGAGTAGGTGGCAGGAGGATGACCTGAAGCCTCTTCTGCAACCAGTAATTGTTTCTTTTTTTTTTTTTTTTTATTTTGATAAAGTTGAGGCCTTGAAGAATAAAATGAGAAGTCTATGTTCGTCACCAAGTTTGGGGCAGCCTTGTGTGAACACTCCTACAAGAAGCTGGCAGGGGTTTAGCAGAGCCACAGTCACTGCTGTCATCTGATTTATGGCTGAAGTCCTAAATCTCTCCTTTTTTTTTTTTTTTTTTAATTGTCAAGGTATTTTTCTTTTAAAATGTAATGAGAATTAGTTTGGCTCCCAGGAATCAGTTAAGCTCATTCTCTCACAGATGGCAAATGCCACATTTTTTAAGAACAACACTTCTAAAAGCATGTTGTGGTTGTCTTACATAAGAGAAATATTTTCATAACAGGTCCTTTTGCTGCTGTGTTTATGATAAAGGTCACAGATAATTATGTTCATTACAAAGGTTCATATAAACCTTTTGTATGATGACGAAAGTTCAGATAACTTCTGGTCTCCAGCTGGGACAGATTCTCCCAGAATCCAGAATCAAGCAGAGACTGGAATTTTAAAGCTGATATCACAGATCTCTTCATGTGCCCCTGGTAATTTAGCAAATAAAAGAAACTACCTATTTTTAATCTTTCAGCAAGTCAGTCCAAAAAGTCCTGGATTTACTATCACTCCTTGAAAAATGTTCTTTTGCTAATCCGTTAATCCTCAGGAGAGGTACTTGAAAATAATCACTATACTAAGCTGCAAGACTTGAAATAACAGTTCTTTCAGCTTTGATTTCACAGACAATTGTTGACCAGCGTTACAGAAATCAAAAAGGAGAAGGAAAACATGATGCTTTTACAAAGTCCATGTATTTTATATATATATCCAGGAGCCATTTTGACTTTAATGTAATGACTGCTTGATCTTTGCAGGTTTGGGCAGCAAATGGTACAGTGCTTTGCAGACCTCTCTCACATGTTTTTTGGAAGGGCTTGGAGAGTTTTAGGGCAAATCTCAACCGTGCTACTGTTCTCTGTGAGCTCAGTGGTCAAGAGAGTGCCCTGAGTAAAGTCACTGTGTTCCCTTAGTCAGCTCTCTTCCTTCAAAAGTGTAAGATACATTGTTCAACTCTTTGTAGAATCAAGCCCGAGGAATCCAAATGTAGAAGAGCCATGACTTCTGCTGACCATAGTTCAGCATGGATGCTAATTAATATCTGAAGGACTGAAGAAAAGCAGTGGATTGGAGATACAATTGCTGATTAAAGGGTTAAAATCGTCACAGCAGTTAAAGCTGAGGCTCCACAAGTGCAAATAGCCAGGCTATCCTCTTCCAACATGCTTCAGTCATGAAAGATCCAGCTGTGTCCAGGACTATTCACCCTGAGGCTGCCCATCAGTAACTGCCACTGGCTTGGCAACTGGGTTGAATACTTTCAGTTAAAATTCTGTTTATTTGTGACTGAGAAAGTGTACAAGAGTACTATTTACCTCCTATTTTCCCACTGGCAACTATGGTTATCTTGAGGGAGATCTCACGGTATGTGTGGGACAACCAGAGGATCAGGCAGAGGGGAATAATATTATTTTCCTCTGATGAATATAAATGTGTAGTACATATTACCGCAGGATTTTTCTAGAAAGGAATACGGAAGTATACACTGGCATTGTTCTTACTTTATTACAAAGTAAAAGTTGCAAGTGCTTGAGGCAGATTTATGTGTGCAAATAGACACAGAACATAGAATCACCAAGACTGGAAAAGACCTACAAGATCATCCAGTCCAACCATCCACTTATCATTAATAGGTCTCACTATACCATGTTCCTCAAGACAGCATCTACATTTTTCTTATACACCTCCTGGATCGGTGACTCCTCCACCTCCCTGGGCAGCCTATTTCAGTGCCTGACCACTCTTTCAGAGTAGTAGTATTTCCTAACATCCAGCCTGAATCTCCCCTGGCACAACTTGAAGCCATTCCCTCTGTCACTAGCTACAGAAGAGAAGAAGCTGACCCCCATCTCACTACAACCTCCCTTCAGGTAGACATATAGAACAATGAGGTATCCCCTGAGCCTCCTTTTCTCCAGACTGAACAATCCCAGATCCCTCAGCTGCTCTTCATAAGGTCTGTGCTCCAGACCCCTCACCAGTTTCACTGCCCTTCTCTGGACACACTCCAAAGTCTTGATGTCTTTCATGCAGTGAGGGGCCCAAAACTGAACACAGTACTCGAGGTTCAGTTTCACCAGTGCTGAGTACAGAGTACTCAGTACTTACCTGCTCCTGCTGGCAACACTATTTCTGATACAAGCCAGGATGCCATTGGCCTTTTTAGCCACCGTACACTGCTGGCTCATGTTCAGCGTGTATCAACCAACACCCCCACATCCATTTATTCCACACAGCCTTCCAACCACTCTGCCCCAAGCCTGTAGTGTTGCCTGGGATTGCTGTGGCCAAAGCACAGGACCTAGCACTTGGTCTTGTTCAACCTCATCTAATTGGCTTCAGCCCAGTGATCCAGCCTGTCCAGATCACTCTTGTAGGAGTGATCACACTACCCCCAGGCAGATTGACACTTCTTGGGTAAATCTCATCTGGCCACATGGACTTGTGGCAGTCCAGTTGGAGTCTGTTTCCTCCTGAATCACAGGAGGTTTATTCTGCTTCCCAATGAGACTTCCAGGTCAGAGAGTACAGTAGAATACCCTAATGACAACTGGACTCACTTTTAAAGCAGACGTAAAGAAGAAATGGAGAACCTCAGCTTTTTCCTTATCCTCAGTAGTCACAATCGCAGCCACATCCAGTAAAGAATGAAGATTCCACAATGAATGTGGAAAGGAGCTAAAGTTTTCAGAAAAACGGCTCAGGAAGGGTAGATTTAGGTTAGGGAAAAAATCTTTTACAGAGAGAGGGGTGAGGCACTGGAACAGGTTACATAGTGTTGTGGTTGATGCCCCATCCCTGGAGACTTTCAAATCTTGGCTGGATCAGGCCCCAGGCAACTTGATCCACCTGCTCATTGCAAGGAAGTTGGTCCCTTCCAGCTCTAAGAATTCTATTGATTCTATGATTATCTAAGGCTTATCTAGGCAACCTGTTCCAGTGCCTCACCACCCTCACTATAGAAGATTTTTTCTTCATATCTCATATAAATATACCCTCTTTGTGCTTGAAACCATTTCCCCTTGTTCTGTCACTACAGACCCTGCTGAAAAGTCTGTCCCCTTCTTTACTTTAGATACTGGAGGGCCTCTACCAGGTCACCTCACATTTTTCTCCAGGCTGAAGAGCCCCAGGAGAGATGTTCCATTCAGTGGATAATTTTTGTGGCCCTTCTCTGGATGGACTCCAACAGGTCTGTGTCTCTACTGTACTGAGGACTCCACATCTGGTCACAGTACTCCAGGTGAGACCTCACCTGGAGTCTGCAAAAGACCTCTAGAGTCATCTGGTCCAAACACTTGCTCCAGAAAGCCCCAGCAGTGTATTCAGATTGACAAAGCACGCACAACCACAACTCAGTACTTAAGTGATGTGAACTAAATACAAGCTAATGGCACTGAAAATGGATAGCTAAATCATAGAATCATAGAATCACCAAGGTTGGAAAAGGCATAGAAGACCTAAAAGATCATCCAGCCCAACTGTTCACCTATCACCAATAGCTCCCACTAAACCATGTCCCTCAACACAACATCCAAACGTTCTGTTATTTCTGATGGTGGTGGATATGATGGAATGGTGATTTATGAAATATGTCACTCTTTCTTTTCATTTTCATTTCCTTGCTTGAAAACTTTCAACAGGCAAGTTTGTAAAGAACATGAACAGCTGGGATCCAGAGGAGCACATGTAACTGCAGTCCTACATACATCCTGATCCAAGAAAGTTTCCCTACTCAGTAAGGACTCTTCAGATTCCTCACAAATGCTTTCTAACATTGGAGTCTTAAAGAAATCAGTATTGTTAACTTTGCATTTATTTTCCTCTGCAAACACACTTTTAGTCATTATGTAAGTATGAATAGTTTTTCCTAATGCCATAACACAGCAAAGCTAGGTCCATGCTGTTAAGCAAATTAGTGATTCAAAGTATTTTTGTATTTTCTCACAGATACTTAATTTTGCTTTTCAAAAAGAAGTTCAGTATGTATCATATTCTGGAACTACAAAGACTCAGTCAAAACTGCAGAGATGGCACATCACAGAGGATACTGTTCGGTGGTATCTGAGTGTTTAACTTCTTGTATGCATGTTATATTGTTAATAGATCCTAGCACATAACAAGACATTATATTTTTTGACTTTTTTTTTTTTCTGGGGGGATGAGGGGCGGTGGTTTGAAAATAGAAACAACCTGCAATATTCCAATACATAACAGTGCATTTGGTGGCATGATGTTTTGAGAACCCTGCCTCACCTCTCCTTGTGTAACTCAGGATGTGTCCCTTCTATCTCCTACAGAAGAATTACATTTCCCTGACCCAGTGACTTTCTGTAGCGTTCCTCAGAGTCCTTGCAGCTGATAAGACTACGGTAGGGTATGTGGTTGCTGTTCAGCACTTATGCACCAACAGGAAACTTCAACTGGCACCTTACAGTTCTTTCACTTCTGAATCTCTCCTCCAACAAAACAATTCTTTAAGTTATTAATTTCTGATTATATTTTAGTATCTATTTAAAGTGTTGAACAATCTGTTTGGCTTCCAAGTATCTCCACTTTCTTCTCATTCTGATGAATAGAAGGGGAAAGGCTGTTTCTGCTATAGGCAGCATCTGATTCAAGCTCCATGTACTTAGGTTTGTCATACATCCCCCTTTTTGCTCAGAAACACATCACACTTGTTGATGGCACTTCTATTGCTGAAGAATTTTACTTTGAATCAAAATGCTAAGCTGTGAACATCACAAGCAGCCATGGAGCACATTGTAAAGAGAGGGCTTGAAAGCCTCAGCCAAAACCAACCATTTTTTGTGAATCTGAATGTTTCCCTGTTGCTGAGGAATACTTATTAAGCTTTCAGTGGTGAACTGAACCTGCAGATAGGAAGCATATTTAGCACACACTTTCAGTGAAAATGAGCCAATACCTCTGACCTTCTTCCCTCAGCAAGCAGAGGGAGCCTGTTAGTATTCAACTTTCCCCTCTAGTTCTCACGATTTTTTTTTACCCCATAAAGAGAGAATCAAATGAGATGAGATACACTTGTGTCATGATGCATTCATTATCTTGACTTTCCCAAGGACTTCTGTAGTCTGTGGGACTGTTTAATTTCCAGTAAACAGTGAGATATATTTGCAGATTCATCTATTTTCTCTTAGGACTCCAACATATTATGGACAGCACCAGATAACACCAGCATTTATAAATAATGTACAAACACATGGATACACTTTTTGAGCAGCAAGAGGTCAAACAAGATACTACAGTGATATTCCATGGTACAAAACTAAGCAAACTGCTTTCTCCAGTTGATGAACTGGGCAGTGTGGATCCACAAATTGTTCCTATCATTACTCAGGCACGAAGGAAGATGGCTCAGCTTGTTCACCACAATGTCATTCACTTTGGCTGACAGCCAGGCTCTCCACTATTCTGTGCCTTGTTTGTAGTAATCTGCCCTCTGTCAACTTAAGTTCTTCTGCAGCCTTCAAGACCACTAAACAACTTTTCAGTTTCTCATTGGTTACAGGTTCAATTAATCTGGAATTCAGTGGTATTTTGAAAGAGAATGGTCCTGCAAAGGAGACTATTCTGTGAACAGAAACCTGTGGAAGTATCCTGCAAGTATCATTTATTAGGTACCAAATGTTCTACTGCCATTTTATCACAGGAGTTCTGGTTTCCTTTTTACTGCTTCCTCAGCTGTGGTATCGTATGATTGACAGCATGTCTCCCTGCCTGCCAGACAGGATGCCAGTTTGTCAGAATTATTTCCTTTTCTATTTGTTCACTACCTAAAAAACACTGACGTAATATGTGTTTGTGCATCTTCAATGATCCAGGGCAAAAAAAAGCCACACAAGTCCCCTGGAAATATCAACAGAGCTGTCTGAATGAAAAGGACATTTATTGCCCTTTGCTTCTCTTTGCAGGCTGATTGTTACAGGAAATTTGTGTTTGCAAGTGTCAGGCTGACCTGTGAAAAAATGATTATCTTCCAGATAATTTTGGCAGAACAACCTGACCTTCAAGAAACTATAACTAAGAGTGGCTCTTTAATTTCTTGTCATCCCTTAAAGTATGTGTTCTGTGACTGAGGCGTGTGATGGAGTGATGGAGTCCAGAGATCCACTTTGAAAACTGCTCTCATGTAATAACAATTACAGCACTTATGAAGTCTCCAGGTGAACTTGCTTAAAGGCCATGTTCAAAACAGTAGGAATGTGGAGCAGTTTAAAAGCTGACTCTATGGTCAACGTATATCTAGGGCTGAGATTAGGTTTGAACACAGCTTAAGGAACTGACAGAAATACAGGGCCAAAGAGTAAAATGCTGCTTCCCTGCCTGCCAGGAACTCATGGCGAGCCACAGACAGCAACAAAGACTTGTGGAGAGGCTATAAAGCAGAGTCTGAGATCATCGACTGGAAAGAAAAAGAACAGGGAGAAGGAATATAATATGATCTCTGTTCAGAGGCTGCTAAAGCTTTTGAAAAGTTCATGTTATGGGGAGCCAGTGCAACTCACCAATTTTTGCTCACCAGTGCTTGCTGACATGCAATTCAAGCAAATGGCTTGAAAGACTAATCCTTTATAGCAAAGGTATCTTAGAGACAGCTGTTGACCTTGCACAGAATCGTGTGTTTTCCTGTGTGGCTTTTGTTTAAAATATTCCTATGTGAAGTCAGAGGAAACAAAGGGTTTTTGTTGTTAGATGTTTGCTTCCTAAACTGATTTTCCTTTTAAAGTAGGAAAACCATTGTACGCAGAAACAATGACTGTTGTCATCAACAGGTACTCTGTGTGCAGGAACTCAGCAGAGTTCAGCTCCCAGCTGCGTGAATGGAGAAGGCAGAAGGCATTCTCAGGCAGCAGGGGCAAGCAGAGTTTCCACAATTCCAACTTAAATACCAATGAACAACAAAAAAACAAGTTCTATAGAGTTTTAAAACAAACAATCCACAATGAATAGAATTTGTCTATTTGTTGGAAACTATCTGGGTTGAGGTATTGCAACTTGATCATGGCTACGCACATCTAAGTCTGGAGAAGTTCATGTCTGCATTTGCAGAATATATTTACACTGTTCCATCTAGGGGAGAAAAAGAAGGTTGAAGTGCATATTAATACTTATCTTTTTATCTATTTGCAGACTCTATTGCTTCCACTACCCTACCTGAAGACCTGGGATCCTGAGTCTGTAATGAAGCCCTCATCTGTAGTGCTGTAGCCCCTCAAGTTTGAGTTGCTCTGAGTTCCTCTCAAACTTCTTGATATTTAATCTCAATTGCTTGACTCACTGTGATGCAGAATACTTTCTCTTTATTTGTGCTGTCATCAGAAAAATCTGAGAAGAAAACTCTCTAACTCCAGTGTAATGTTAGAAGTGGCATTCCTTTATTCTTGCCATACAAACTGAATGACTTGACAAATTGAGTGCATGCTCTCAGAGTTCAGGTTCTGCATTTAAACAGCTAAGACACACATATGCAATACAATGGCATACGTACTCATTCTTTTCAAAGAACTCAATATATGCTAATGTCCCTCTGAGCATGAGTGGTCGCGTCTATAGTGGTCATGCTACCTCCCCTTCCTATCTCCTTCAGTTTAATCACGGTGTCCTTTGGACAACCTTTTAGCTGTTTTTCCCCAGTTTGGCAAATTTCCATTATGCCATAATGAACAACTTTCTATCTTGGTGCACTGTAACTCGAAACAACTTACATGAAACCCAAGAGAAAGTCCTTTCACCAGGTAGGTGCAAAGATAAAAGTAACCTACTGTGACTTCAGTGCTTCGGTGAAGTAGGAATCATTCAGAAAAACAAGACTGTTCACATACCAAGAAAATCTAAACTGGAAAAATTTAGAACTATCACATATTAATTCCTTTCTGCTAAACTAGTATATTGATCCTTAAGCTAATATATTGATCCTATTGCTAAGCCAACCTGTATCAGTGCTACAAAATACCGACAGATACACAAGTGTTGGAAACATCTTGGGAAATGTTACATACTATTCAGATTTCCCATCCCTACCTCTTAGGTTCTTTTTTTAAAAAAATGTAAGAATTGATAGATTTTGTCCATCAAGCTTATTAGTATAGCCATCATTATTGAATTTTGCTGTATGTATTGATGTTACTTACAATGGTTAATGTTCTTCAAGTTCTGTATGCATTTAGAATGGTGTATAAGTAAGAACAGTAAGCCCCTTCCCCAGTGCATGGATCTGTGGGTTCCTCTGGACCGTTAGTCACAGTTTGAGGCTGATCTGGGCCAGAGCCTTAACATACATAAAGTTCCTGAGAAACTTACTGGATTAAAGTGATTCGACCACCCAAGAAACCACAACCAAGTGACTTGCTTTCTAATACCTAGGCTTGCTACATGGCGGTCAGAATGAAAAAACTGCAACAGTCAAAGTCAGCTGGGATAGTTCAGTTCTTCATGGAGAAAGAAGCCCTTAGTATGGGTTTGATGCTGGTTCAGGCATCTTCAGAACTCAGAAAACAACTCATCCTGCGACATGCACTGTTCCCAGCAGTGACTGTGTGTACACAGTTCTGTCAGAACAAATGAGAGAAGGACATGATTGCTTTTGTTTCAGCAGAAGATTGAAGAGAATTTAAGAGAATACTTCACATTACAGTATGTAGAAACTTTGATAAGAGTCCACCCTCAGCAAGCTTGCTGATGATAAGAAGCTGGAAGGAATGGCTGACAACACCAGAAGGCTGTGCTACCATTCAGTGAGACCGGGACAGGCAGGAGAGTTGGGCAGAAAGGAACCAGATGAGGTTTAACAAGAGCAAGTGTAGAGTCTTGCACCTAGGGAGGAATAACTGCATGCACAGGTACAGGTTGGGGGATGACATGCTAGAGAAGAGCTGTGAGGAGAGGGACCTGGGTGACCTGGTAGATGACAGATTGACCTGTGGTATCCTGGTGCGCTCAAGGGAGGTGATCCTCCTCCTCTACTCTGCCCTGGTGAGGCCTCACCTGGAGTACTGTGTCCAGTTCTGGGCTCCCCGGTACGAAAAAGACAGGGATCTCCTGGAAAGAGTCCAGTGGAGGGGCTACAAAGATAATAAAGGGCATGGAGCACCTCCCTTGTGAAGAAAGGCTGAAAGACCTGGGTCTGTTCAGCCTTGAAAAAGAAGACTCAGAGGGGATCTGATCCACGTCTATAAATATCTGAGGAGCGGGAGGCAAAGGGACGAGGTCGGACTCTTCTCTGCAGTGTGTGGCGATAGGATGAGGGGAAATGGCCACAAACTGATGCATAGGAAGTTCCACACAAATGTCCACGGGAATTTCTTCACAGTGCAGGTGACAGAGCACTGGATCAGGCTGTCCAGAGAGGTGGTGGAGTCTCCTTCTCTGGAGACTTTTGAGACCCGTCTGGACACCTACTTGTGCAACCTGGACTAAGGAGCTGCTTTGTCAGGGAGGTTGGACTCGATGATCTCTAGAGGTCCCTTCCAACCCATACTGTGATTCTGTGACTTACAGCAACTCATCAAACCCTGCTGTCACAGCTATGCTGCAGAGCTCTAAAGATACATCCTTACTTCAGGGCTGAGTCAAGCTTCCATGAAGATATCTATCACAACTTTTTCAATCACAAATAAAATACTACTACCTGACAGAGTTAAGTAGGCCAAGCCTACTAACTTGTATCTTTGCAGTGTGCCCTCTCCTGCACAAGCAAATTCATGTGCTAAGTATCTCACACAGTAAGGATAATTTTATACAGTTTACTGTTGTAGACAGTTGCTAATGTTCTTCCCAAATCTCTATGTATTTGTAGTGCTAATAAAAAATTACTATTCTTCTTAAGACAACATTTAGGTGGAGAGTCTTTTGATCTGCTATGGACTTATGTTCTTACAGAAACAATTACAATGCTCACGTACCCCTAACTTCTCAGTCACGACCTTGCTTAGTAGCAGGAAATTCTGAGACATTCCAGAGACCTAACTCAGAAACAGAGAAGGTTTGATCCCACGCAAATGTTGTTTCAATATGAGAAGTGGGGAATGTAAAAAACCTTCTCTCTGTCTGCAGCACTTTCAAAAAGGCAATACCTAGTCAAGACCACAGTGGCTTCCATGCTATACCACTAAGTTTTCCCACAAAGAATATATTAAAGACCTTTGAAAAGTATCCTCTAGACGACATGTTCTTCGCTGTATATTCAGCATAGAGGAAAGTGTGAGAGTATGAACTGAGCTCCGGTGACTTAATGAAATGAAATTCCTGGTTTCCCTCTGAAATGGGATATTAAAGAGAGTCGTGAGCCTTCTTCCAACTCTCAACAGACTGCAGTTTCCTTGGTTTGTTACCTTTATAGACAAAAAGAAAGTGGTTACGATCAAATATCTGACCCCTCCAACTGCAGAAGGCTCTTTTCAGGCAATACAGCAGTACCCTACTGGGACAGAGTAAAGAAGCTTACAGTGACCCCACACTTGAAAAATTCACATTAACAAGATCACCTGTAAGGATTCCACTGCCTCCCCAGTTCAGCCCACCTCAGAGGGACATTCACATCTTAATACGAGCTACAGTTTTACTTTTTTCCAAGAGGAAGAAGTGCATATCTAATGAACAGTAGAATTTCTTGGGGTGTGATGTCTGGTCACCAGTTAGTGAGGAGACAGCAACAGAGCATCATGAATCAGGAGACTATATTGTGAAAACAACTTGAGCAGATATAAGCTGAAGGACAGGTTTGCATAAATTAAAGCTCAAGAATGGAATTCTGAGGCCATGAAACTTGTTTTCAAGTGAAGATAAGAAAGGAGAACAGATGTCCTATTTTTGAAGATAAAATGGCAAAAGAGATGCCTCAGCTCAATGTAACATCAGTGGGAACCAGTTTGGGCTATCCCCCTCCCCCTCAGCCCCCCCCCAATTAAGGTTGGAAATTTACAGCAAAAATGACTCTTAGCTTTAATCCCATAACCACCAGAGATGTCAGTCATTTCTTGTAATTTGTGTCCACATCCTTGGAATGTGATGAATATGTATGTGCTACGCCTTTAAATACATTATCATTTCTCTCTTTGGTGTGCATGTTTGGTGAGCAATCCCCATGCACTGAGCACTGTAAATAAAGGGAATAGCTGTTTGACATAACTCACTGGTGTGTCAAGTTACTTTGTCGGTTTTCTCAGCATCATACATTTTAATCTAAATTTCAAGTTAACAAGATCCTGTGGCTGTTAAGTGTAAGAGACTACTTCTGATGGATGGACACACCTGGGCAAGTCCTGGAGAAGTCTAGGATAGTCTGCACCTTTGTCTCAAAGCTTGCTGATGGCCAAATTCAACAGATGGACAAGTCCAACAAAACTTCTGTCTGAAGACTTGCAGGCCAGGGACAATGAGAGATGAGCAGCCTTTTATGGGCATATCTCTAGGGAGATAACCATCCAGAGGTGCTGCAAGTGACTCTAACTTAAGAGTCCAGGAATGCCATGCTGGCAGAAGAAGGGGACCTATATGGCAAGGTCTCATCTCAACTCACATCCCACTAAAATGGGGCAAAAGACCACCATACCCAAGACTCATCCTGCACCATCACCTCATCACCCCATCCCAAAAGGGTAGAGGATCCAGGGATCCAGCACTCCCCACGCCAGAGTCACAGAGCTGATTCTCCTCCAAAGGTTCCAGGCTTTTGTAGCAGCCAAAGGGGTGTCTCTGTCAATGGGATGTGGGTTTTGCACACCCAGGGCCACCTCCATGAGCCAATCCATATGGAAGCATATGTTCACTATCAGCCCAACACTGGCTTACTGCGTGCATAGCTTTCAAACCCAGATACAACACAGGGAATGGATTGAATATACTCAGACCAAGGGAATGTTCACACCTCACCTGTTCTGGATGGAGTTCGCAGCAGCGTGCACGGTGGCAGCAGCCGCTTCCTGTGCTTTGCGATTTCATGCTACCTGGTGGGGGGCACATCCCTGTCCCCACCTGAGGAGGCATATTCGCCATATTAGATCTGTAAGGTCTGTTCCCAACTGCTGCATGACTCATCCTCCCAGGAGAAAGGGAGGAAGGAGGAAGAGAAGAACTATGTTCCCCAGAGGACTGGGCAATGCTTTGCATTTTTACATGTTTCCGCTCAGAGGGAAAGATAAAAACTGTCTGTGGTCATAGGACCAGCTCTTTCCTTTGGGATCAACTCAGCAGTGGGCTGAATTGATATAAGGCTTTGGCGGACACTGGTGCACAGTGCACTCTTATGCCCTCGAGTCACCAAGAGACAGAATTAATCTGTATTTCTGGGATGACTGGAGGTTCCCAAGAGTTGACCATGTTGGAGGCATGTAGGGCAAACAACCCCCAAGAATGGCACTCAAGGAAAATAGTGCAGAAGATGGTATATTTTTGGTAGGCTTAAGTAGATGGTACACAAGACTACTGGTAAGAAGAGAGCGGCTCACCTTTCATGTTGGTTAAGGCTTGCCAATGACTCCACTAGGGAGGGATCTCCAACCAGAGATCCTTCCCTGGTGGTGGTCAGCCCTTAAATGGGGTCTGGGAGAGGTGGAGCCAGACTCCACCCCTTCCAATCACACAGGCACATTACCTTCACCTGTGCCCCTGCGGCTGACTCAGTGCTCGACTCAGGTGATCAATCAGTGGTTCAGGCCGTGATTCAACAGTTCCCATACAAGGCTGAAATAAGCCTCTCCGGTAAAGACTGGCAAAAACATCCTATTGTGACTGGCCCAGGGGCTCCATGAATACTTGGTAATGACTACCTCAGAAGGGGATATTTTAAGGATCCCAAAGTGTATCGATGGGCTTTTGGAATAGCTGCTGTGGACACAGATAACATTAAGCAGCTGTCTGTTTTACCTGGTCTCTCAGATGATCCATCTGCTGAGGGGCTGCTACAAGTGGAGGAGCAACAGGTACCAATTGCTACCAAGACAGTGCACAGACGGCAGTATCGCACCAACAGGGATTCCTTGCTCCCCATTCATAAGCTGATCCGTTAGCTAGAGAGCCAGGGAGTGATCAGCAAAACCCACTCACCATTTAACAGCCCCATATGGCCGGTGCGTAAAGCCAGTGGAGAATGGAGGCTGACAGTAGATTATTGTGGCCTGAATGAAGTCACACCCCCACTGAGCGTTGCTGTGCCAGATATGTTAGAGCTGCAGTATGAACTGGAGTTGAAAGCAGCAAAGTGGTATGCCACCACTGACATTGCCAATGCCTTCTTTTCCTTTGGCCACAGAATGCAGGCTGCATTTCGCTTTCACGTGGAGGAGCGTTCAGTACACCTGGAACCATTTGCCCAGGGGTGGAAGCACAGCCCAACCATTTGCCATAGGTTGATCCAAAATGTAGTGGAACAGGGCGGTGCTCCTGAGCACTTACAATACATTGATGATACCATTGTGTTGGACAATACAGCAGGGGAAGTTTTCGAGAAAGGAGAGACAATAATCCAGATCCTCCTGCGAGCTGGCTTTGCTATTAAGCGAAGCAAAGTGAAAGGGTCTGCACGGGAAATCCAGTTCCTAGGTATAAAGTGGCAAGATGGACGTCGTCACATCCCTACAGATGTGATTGACAAAATCACTGCCATGTCTCCACCCACCAGTAAGACAGACACAAGCTTTTCTGGGTGTAGTGGGCTTTTGGAGAATGCATGTGACAAACTACAGTCTCATTGTGAGCCCTCTCTTTCAGGTGACGCAGAAGAAGAATGATTTTGTATGGGACCCTGAGCAGCAGCAGGCTTTTGAGCAAATCAAGCAGGAGATAGCCCGTGCCGTGGCCCTGGGGCCAGTGCGGACGGGACAGGATGTAAAGAACATCCTCTACACTGCTGCTGGAAAGGAAGGTCCCACTTGGAGTTTGTGGCAAAGAGCTTCTGGAGAGACCCGAGGCCGACCCCGTGGTTTCTGGAGACGAGCATACAGGGGGTCAGAGGAGTGCTACACTCCAACTGAGAAGGAGATCTTAGCTGCGTACAAGGGGGTTCGAGCTGCTTCTGAAGTAATCGGTACTGAAACTCAGCTCCTTCTGGCACCTCGACTGCCAGTGCTGAACTGGATGTTCAAAGGAAAGGTTCCCTCCACCCATCATGCTACTGATGCCACTTGGAGTAAGTGGATTGCGCTGATTACACAGCAAGCTCGGATGGGGAACCTCAGTCATCCAGGAATCCTGGAGGTGATTGTGGACTGGCCTGAAGGTAAAAAGCTTGAACATTACCAGCAGAAGAGGTATTGCGTGCTAAAGAGGCCCCACCATACAATGAACTACCAGGAAATGAAAAGACATATGCCCTGTTCACAGATGGTTCACGCTGTATTGTGGGTAAGTACCGCAGATGGAAATCTGCTGTGTGGAGCCCCACACGACGAGTTGCAGAGGCCACTGAAGGAAAAGGAGAATCAAGCCAATTTGCAGAGGTAAAGGCTTCCAGCTGGCCTTGCTGAATGTGAGAGGTGGACAGTGTTTTATATTTACACTGACAAATGGACGGTGGCAAATGCTTTATGGGGGTGGTTATAGCAATGGGAACAAAATGGCTGGCAACGGAGAGGTAATCCTATTTGGGCTGCTGAACTGTGGAAAGATATTGCTGCCCAAATAAAGAATATGGTTTAAAGGTGCATCACATAGATGCTCATGTGCCCAAGTCAGGCTACTGAAGAACAACAAAATAACCATCAGGTAGATCAAGCTGCCAAAGTTAAGGTGGCTCAAGTAGACTTGGACAGGCAACATAAGAGTGAACTATTTCTAACTTGGTGGGCCCATGAGACCTCAGGCCATCAAGGAAGAGATAAGTGGGCTAGAGATCGAGCAGTGGACTTAATTATGGACGCTATTGCACAGGTTATCCATGACTGTGATACATGTGCCATAATTAAACAAGCCAAGAGGATGAAACCTCTTTGGGGGGAAGGGCAATGGCAAAAGTATAAATATGGGGAGGCGTGGCAGGTTGATTATATCACCTTGCCACAATCTCGCAATGGTGTTATGTGCTCACCATGGTGGAGGTGACCACTGGGTGGCTTGAAACATATGCAGTACCCCATGCTACCGCCTGAAACACCATCTCAGGGCTTGAGAAACAAGTCCTATGGCAACACAGCACTCCAGAGAGAACTGAGTCAGATAATGGGACTCATTTCAAAAATTCTCTTGTAAATACTTGGGCCAAAGATCATGGCATCGAGTGGATTTATCATATCCCCTATCACGCACCAGCTTCTGGTAAGATTGAAAGATACAATGGGTTGTTAAAAACAATGTTGAAAGCAATGGGTGGCAGAACATTTAAGCATTGGGAGAAGCATTTGGCAGGAGCCACCTGGTTGGTCAACACTCGAGGATCCATCAATCGTGATGGTCCTGCCCAATCCAGCTCTCTACCTACTGTAGAGGGAGATAAAGTCTCTGTAGTGCATGTGAAGAACACGTTGGGGAAAGTGGTTTGGGTCCTTCCAGCTTCTGGAGAGGGCAAACCTCTCCGTGGAACTGTCTTTGCTCAGGGACCTGGGACTACCTGGTGGGTAATGCAGAAGAATGGGGATGTGCAATGTGTACCACAAGGAAATTTGATATTGGGGGAGTGCAGTCAGTAATTGCATGTATATACATGTACGAATGCTGTGTGTGTGTGCGTGTGTATTCAATGCATGTTAATCACTGTTCCTCTCTCTATATATATCAAGCATGACGTAGTGATGTGGAATAAGGGGTGGAATGTCATGGTTTTATGATTTTTGGTACTGGTATTCCACATCATAACATCATGTAGTGCATTGAGAGTGAAAGAGTTAATAATGTAGTGCATTGGATCATTGATAGTTATGGGCTATATTATGATTAGTTATGGGTTATATTATGGTATATGGGTTATATTATATATATTATATATATATATATATATTATTTATATATTATTTATATATTATATATATATTATTCATATATATATTATGGTATATGGGTTATATTATGGTATATGGGTTATATTATTATATTATTATTAGTTATGGGTTATATTATGATAGTTTCTGTCTCAGAAGAGAACTACATTCCCCAGAGGACTTTGCATTGCTTTGTATTTTTACATTTTTCCACTCAGAGGGAAAGATAAAAACTGTGTGTCACAAGACACTATCTTTCCTTTTTGGATCGACTCAGCAGTGGGTACTTGCTGCCGTCTTACCTTCAGTGTTAGTGTAAGGCCTTCGGTTTATTGGACACTCTCTCTCTTGCTCATTTTATTTATTAGCTTCAATTCCAATTATATAGTATTATAGTGTTACTTTGCTTTCTGATACCTTATTTAGTAAATTAGCTTTCCTCCTCAGATCATTGCCGCTGTTTTGTTTCTAGGCCCATCTCCCTTTTCCCTTTTCCCTTTCCCCCTTCCCCTTTCCTGTGGTGTGGGGATGTGGGTCCCCTGCACCAATCGTCACGGAACTGGGCCAAACCAGCCCATAAACCATTGACAGATCTTTAAGCTATCAATTAACCCACTATCTAATCTCACTTCATACATGAGCACTAACTATACCCATCTCCTTTCCCAAACTACCCAAGACAAGTAAGGACTAACTGAACAGATTCAAAATTGAGCAACACGAGCTTCACACAATCCTTGACCACAGGCAGCTTTTCCCCACTGTCGTGCACCTCTCAGCTCTGATTCTCTGAGCTGCTGAAGAGTTAGCTTTCACTGAAAAGATGACTTTCTCCTGGCATTAGAAACAGCCCTGAGGAGAACGATTTGGGGGCACCAGTTGATGAAAGTGAAACCAGCAGGGCCACAGAGGTGGTTCTGCCTCTCTACAAGGATGTGAAGCTGTTGGAGTGAGTCCAAAGCGGAGCCACGAAGATGATCAGAGGGCTGGAGCACCTCCCCTGCAGGAACAGGCTGAGAGGGCTGGAACTCTTCAGCCTGGACAAAGCTCCAGGGATACCTTACAGCAACCTTCCAGTACCTTACAGGGAAGCTCAGAAGGGGCTTTTTTTAAGAGCGCATAGCAAGAGGATGAGGGAAAGGGGCTTTAAGCTCCCTTTATAGCAGGCAGATTTAGACAAAATATTAAATTCTTTACTGTGAGGGTGGTGAGACACTGTGGATGCCCCCACTCTGGAACAGCTAGATGGGTCTGTGAGCAGCCTGGACTGTGGGAGGTGTCCCTGCCAACAGCAGGGGGTTGGAACTGCAGGATCTTAAAGGTCCCTTCCAACCCAAACCATTCTGATACCATGACTAGAAACGAGTAACACCCAGAAAGATGAGCACTACAAGAATGTGAGCTGCACGGCGCACTTCTGTGTTTTACAAAAGCCTCTTCAGCTTTGGGGCATTGCCTCTTCCACCCCCCTTCAAACAGGATGAGACCAGCAACAAGGAGGAATGCAGAGTTCCAATTCTACACTGGAATCGCTGTCTTTGGCCCCATATCTTTTTCTGAGAAGCTCAACCTCTAAGCTGTGCAGTCTCAGGTTCTGCATCAAACTGCCGCGTCGCTATCCCACTGTGTATCCCTTTGTGAGAAGCAGAAGCAGCCTACTCAGCAACATCCACTGCCCCCACGTCCACAGGACGCTCGAGATACCGACGCGGCCGTCGAAGACGCCGCAGAGAAAAGTGAGCGGGGAATGGGACGTTCTGCAGCCGGAGCGGTACTGGAGTTTCACCATGAACTCGTCGGCGATCACTTCCACCGGGCTGGAGGGAGGGGTGGGCATCCACAGCGCCTGAAGGGCGAGGTGGGGCGGTGAGAGCGGACACCCGCCCGCCCGATGCCCTGTACCACCCCCATCCGCTGCCGCCGCCCCGTGCAGCTGCTCCAGGAACACACCCCTGTACGCGGCTGCGCCTGGAGATCGGCGGCACCGGGCGGAAAGGAAAGCCTCCGCTTCCCCGCAGATGGTGCTCGGCGCCAATGCCCTGAGCCGGGGACGTACGGCAGTGCAACCGCGCCGGGAGAGGGCCCCGTGCTCACCGATGCACCTCTGCAGCTCCACAGCCTCACCTGGCGTCCCGGGCTGACGGCCCCGTCATCATCACCGAACGGCGGCACCGCGTCGTATCCGTACATGACAGCCTCGGGCCACGCTCGGGTCTTTAAAAACTGCGCCTGTCCCGACCGCCCTCCTGCCCCCTCGCAGTCCGTACCAGCCCGCGGCCACAGCCGCTCGCTATGTCCAAGGCAAGCAGTTGCAGTGCAGCACCAGACCCAGCAGCCAGTAGGACACGAAGTACCCCAGGACGCACCGTGCGACGGGCGTCATCGAGCGGTAGTTCAGCAGTAACCTGAGCAGTGGGTGTCCCACAGGGCCCTTCCCGCAGGAGCCGGAGCTTTGCCTGTCGGCCCCCTCCTTCCACAGCCAGCCCTCATGTCGCTGGAGCAGGTGGGCAGAGAACCAGTACAACACGGGGCTGGAGGAGCCGAGGAACCGGGTCAGCACCTGGAAGCAGGAGGCGAAGAATCACTGTGGGTCCGGATCTGAGCAACCCCAAGCAATGCAAAGAGCAACTCAGCCACCTCCACCCCGCTGCTGGTCCAGGGAATGGAACGCAGCCCCACCTCACAGTGCTGGAATTTATTACTCTCGCTCAGCACCACTATATTTCTGGAGGTGTTTCAGCAAGATGCCAGGTGCTCTCTGTGTTTTGGGCAAACACGGTGACTGCCAGCAATACTTGTCAGTCCCACTCAGGAACTCTGATAGCAGCTGTTGGGGGGATCTGAATCTCATTTTTTTATTATTCTTTCCCAACACTGAGTGCCACTAAGAAGCACCTAAAGCACTTTCAAGGGACCAGTATAGGCTCTGGACCACCCACTGCCATCCCAAGCACTCAGCC
Organism: Oreortyx pictus; assembly: GCA_036925125.1. NCBI lineage: Eukaryota > Metazoa > Chordata > Aves > Galliformes > Odontophoridae > Oreortyx > Oreortyx pictus. Next base: position 5,299,560 of record JAUPFR010000026.1, on the reverse strand, counting down.
CAATGTGACAGGATGTGATGTTATCTGTATCCTCTGGTGGGCAGCACTCGGTGAGCTGACATGAGCACACCACAGATGTGACTCAGTCCCAGTGGTCTCGCCACAGTGAGCACCTCAGAGCCTCTCTGGGAACTCACAAGCAGAATGAGGCTTTGGAAATCTACCGCAAAGCAGCACCACTAGAGGAGAGGCAAAACCTCGGGTTTGCACGGCTCTGTGCCTGCCCTGCAACTGTGACCATCACCAAACCACCTGTGTTCCCTTCAAGAAATTACTTCTGGGTGTTGCTATGAACATCTTACCTGAACGTGCATGCAGAAGAACCCCAGCACCAGCAGGGCTGTAGCGTGGACCACATACACAAAGACAGCGGGGCAGCAAAACCCAAATCTGGGTTTACCCTCTTGTTCCTTCTTTCTTCTCTCTAGTCCAAGAGTCAGGCAGTGCCGGGGATTTGTAACAATGAAGGTCCAGGTGGCCCACGAGCCCAGAAATGTGACAGGCAGAGCAAGCAAGAAATTTGGTATTTGTCTGAGTTCAAAATACCTCAGAAAGCCCACATTCCAATAAACATCTTGAATATAGGAATAGACCACAGGGAACCGCTGGGAGCACCAAGGCGGCTTAACCCCATTGGGAGGCACCAGACGATAGCCTTTGTCCAAAGCCAGATGCTGCAGCAGCTCAGGAACAGCCAGCTCCTGGCCAGGGCCACAGAACCTAACATAGGCATAATACTGAAATAAAGCAAAAGGCAGACAAATCCCAGTACATGTCAGAAGCACAGAAGATGCCACACCAGGGAGCTGCCTCTGTAACAGAGAAAGCTTCCTTACCCACCCTGAACCCACTTGGAGCTGGAGGGCAAAGGATTTACTGTGAGAGTAGAGAAAGAAACCAGCGTTCACAAGCCCATTGGCACGCACACCAGTGGCAAGGGAGAAGAGCAGCACACTGAGCCAGCTCTGCCCCTTCTCCAGTTGCCACATGGCACTGAACGTCAGGACGGTGAACATGCTCTCTGAGTAAGCAGCCGTCATAAACACGTTGGCAGGGCTGATACAAAAGAGAAGGGCAGCAAGGAACGCTGTCTTGTGGCACCGCAGCACAGCACAGCCCAGCTTGTACAGGGCAGCGGCTGCCAGCACGGAAAAGAGAGAATTAAGGAGGACAGCTGACAGCAGCAGGCGGCTCCGCAAATGCAGCAGCTGCTGCAGGGGCCACAGAGCCCCATCAGCCACAGCTCGCAAGCTCAAAGGGTAAAGTGGGAAGAAGGCGCAGTTGTGCTCATAGAGGTAACCCCACTGAGCGATGAAGAGGAAGTGCTCTGCATCCCAGTGCGCCAGGCCACCCAGCAGCCACTCCAGCATCAGGTCACACACGCCAGGCTCGGGCAGACGAGGTGGAGAGAAGGCATCTGCTGTGTGATCTGGGATCAGCAGGTCAAACACGGCCTGGAAGGAGGAAGAGAGAGAACCAGAGGACAGAAGATGTCCTCTTGCCTCCTATTGGGAGCACCAGGCTGGAAGAGCATTTTTGGGTTTCAAAAAAGGGCATGACCAGCACAGAAGACAAGCTAATGGGACTTCCTGCTATAAAACTGTGAAAACAGACACATAGTGGTTTGGGGCATTTACAGCGAAACTGAATGTAATTCTGACAATATCCAACATGAATCCCCATGGAACTGGATAGAGAAAGGCAGCTCAGCTCCCAGCTCAGGCACATCTCACTGCATATGCTCACAACAGGTTCCTCTGCAGTTACTGGTAAGCCACCTTTGCTACTGAACTTGGTGTTCCTGTCCCAGCTGACATGCAAAGGAAAGGAGAGAAAACTAGAGAAAAGATATTCCCAGAGCAAAATGATGTAGAAGACAAACAAAACAATGTTTTCTTAACAAACAAACCCTCCAAATGGTACTTTTTTGCAGCTTACTACAGGGAGATTGGGATGAGTCCCTTGCCAGGACAGAGAACAACAAACAGTGCAGCACCCGTGGTTCAGGAACTTGCCTGTAACAAGAGTGTCAGGGCTCTGCAGCACGCTGCAGTGTGTACAACTGCTCGCAGATAGGGATCCTGTCTGCTCACTGACTCCATCCCGAGCTTGAAAGCTGCCTCAGTCACTGACACCAGAGAAATTCTTCCAGTTTCGGAAACCTGAGTTGATCAACACAGAGCAGAGACACCGAGAGATATTTCTGGATTCCGACATGTTTGCATATTATGCATCTCCATTTGGTATCAGGGAGTTCAGAGGGCTGCAAATTTCTATGAACAAGAAAGTCACGTATGAAAGAGACCGAGGGATCAGGAGACATGGAGATGTCGCAGAAAATAATCTTTGATAGTGTTCCTATTAAAAAAGAAAAATCTTCCCTGACTTCTCAACCTTGGTTAGGATGCAGAGGAGAGGTTACAACACATTCTCAGGCCATTGCTGACTAGGCTGATGTAAATACCCACAGGCAGAGTAACACTGACCTCTTTACTGGCTCTCTCAGCAGAAACACCCAGCCAAGCAACTGTAAACACATTCAAGTTTCAACGTGTTCAATGACACTTAAACCTTTTTTGGACTAAAGACACAACTAAAACGTTGAGCCTGAGTGCAATGTCCATTGCCAATGGGATGCTGCTTGGCCAGGCACTGCCAGTCATGCTCTGCTCTTGTCTGCTCTCTGCCCAGTATTTCTTCCTGGGAAGCAAAAAACCGCAGTACTGACGGCTGCTCTGTCTGCATAATGTGGCCCTGCAGGTTCCTTTGGGGGCAAAGCTAATGCTCTTCAGACATGCCCGCTTCCCTCCATCACAGACAGCACCTCTGGGATGTGACGCTTGTGTAATGCAACTCCTTCCACCTGTACTCTTCCAGTGCTTTGGCAGGAGTCCTGCTCTCCAGAGGGAGGGCATCTGCCTGCCAAGGAAACCACATATGCTACAGTGGCTCTCTTCCATCTCTTCCCTCAAACACGTACCTGCAAGATGTAAAGAACTTAGCAGAGCCACACTTTCTTTTCTGTGTATTTCGGATTGACATTCTGGGACCAGCAATGAAAACCGCTGGCCTGGAGCCACAGACAGGCAGTATCTGTTATGCAGCCTTTTAAGATAACACATTTCTTCTGTTAGTTCTCCAGCCACCAATGGCTTTTCAGTTTGACAAACAGAAGACCCACAGCTCTGCCTGGGCTCCAGCACCACATCCTGCACCACTTCCCACCTTTCTAATCCAGCACGCAACAGTGCACAAACATCCCCAAAACGCTCACCTAGTGACCTAACAATACTCAGAAGTTTAACTATAGCCATCTGACTGACAGAGAAATACCACATAGGTTAAAAGCTGCACACAAGAACAGAAAACAAGGCAATGGCAAAGCAAAAAGCAACACCCAAATGCACTCGTTTATAGACCCAGCCCTGAACGACAGGGCTCTGCTTCTTCCTCTTTTGCCACATACTAAAATCTTGTTTCTGCTCGTATTCTCCTCTTGCTCCAGAGCATTCACAGCTACAGAGCACTAAGTGGGAAGCTCACTCTCCTGAATCACAAAGCTGCAACGTTATTTTAAGAGGGGATACTTCAGTCCAGCTGCAATTCTATCAAAGCACATCCACAGCTGCAAATCCTATTAGAGATTACAGTCAAAAACTGTCAGGAAGGAAGGGAGGGAGGAAGGGAGGGAAGGGAGGGGAGGGAGGGAGGGAAGGAGGGAAGGAAGGAAGGAGGGAGGGAAGGAGGGAGGGAGGGAAGGAGGATGAAGGGAGGGAGGGAGGAGGGAGGAGGATGGGAGGAGGGGAGGGAGGGAGGGGAGGGAGGTGAGGAGGAAGGAGGGAGGGAGGGAAGGAGGAAGGAAGGAGGGAGGGAAGAGGAAGGAGGGAAGAGGGAAGGAGAGGGAGGGAGGGAAGGAGGGAAGGAAGGAAGTGAAGAGGAAGGAAGGAGGAAGTGAGGAAGGAGGAGGAATGAAGGGAGGAAGGAAGGAAGTGAAGAGGATGAGGGAGTAGGAAGGAGGGAGGGGAGAGGTGGAGGTAGGATGTAGGGAGGAGTGAGGAGTGATGGGAGGATGGGAGGAGGGAGGGAGGAGGGAGGAGGAGTAGAGGTAGGAGGGAGGGGTAGGAGGAGGGAGGGAGGGGAGGAGGGGAGTGGAGGAGGGAGGAGGAGGGAGGAGGGGATGAGGGAGGAGGAGGGAGGAGGGGAGGAGGGAGGGAGGAGGAGGTAGGGAGGTGAGGGAGGAGGGGGAGGAAGGAGGGAGGGAAGGAGGAAGGAGGGAAGGGAGGAGGGAGGGGAGGAGGGGAGGAGGGGATGGGAGTGGGGAGGGGGGGGAGGGAGGAGGGGGGGAGGGGAGGGAGGAGGGGGGGAGGGGAGGAAGGGAGGGGGGAGGGAGGGAGGGAGGGAGGAAGGAAGGGAGGGGGGAGGGAGGGAGGGAGGAAGGAGGGGGGGGGGAAGGGAGGGAAGGGAGGAAGGGAGGGAGGGAAGGGAGGAAGGGAGGGAGGGAAGGGAGGGAGGGAGGGAGGGAGGAAGGAAGGAAGGAAGGAAGGAAGGAAGGAAGGAAGGAAGGAAGGAAGGAAGGAAGGAAGGAAGGAAGGAAGGAAGGAAGGAAGGAAGGAAGGAAGGAAGAAGAAGGAAGGAAGGAAGGAAGGAAGGAAGGAAGGAAGGAAGGAAGGAAGGAAGGAAGGAAGGAAGGAAGGAAGGAAGGAAGGAAGGAAGGAAGGAAGGAAGGAAGGAAGGAAGGAAGGAAGGAAGGAAGGAAGGAAGGAAGGAAGGAAGGAAGGAAGGAAGGAAGGAAGGAAGGAAGGAAGGAAGGAAGGAAGGAAGGAAGGAAGGAAGGAAGGAAGGAAGGAAGGAAGGAAGGAAGGAAGGAAGGAAGGAAGGAAGGAAGGAAGGAAGGAAGGAAGGAAGGAAGGAAGGAAGGAAGGAAGGAAGGAAGGAAGGAAGGAAGGAAGGAAGGAAGGAAGGAAGGAAGGAAGGAAGGAAGGAAGGAAGGAAGGAAGGAAGGAAGGAAGGAAGGAAGGAAGGAAGGAAGGAAGGAAGGAAGGAAGGAAGGAAGGAAGGAAGGAAGGAAGGAAGGAAGGAAGGAAGGAAGGAAGGAAGGAAGGAAGGAAGGAAGGAAGGAAGGAAGGAAGGAAGGAAGGAAGGAAGGAAGGAAGGAAGGAAGGAAGGAAGGAAGGAAGGAAGGAAGGAAGGAAGGAAGGAAGGAAGGAAGGAAGGAAGGAAGGAAGGAAGGAAGGAAGGAAGGAAGGAAGGAAGGAAGGAAGGAAGGAAGGAAGGAAGGAAGGAAGGAAGGAAGGAAGGAAGGAAGGAAGGAAGGAAGGAAGGAAGGAAGGAAGGAAGGAAGGAAGGAAGGAAGGAAGGAAGGAAGGAAGGAAGGAAGGAAGGAAGGAAGGAAGGAAGGAAGGAAGGAAGGAAGGAAGGAAGGAAGGAAGGAAGGAAGGAAGGAAGGAAGGAAGGAAGGAAGGAAGGAAGGAAGGAAGGAAGGAAGGAAGGAAGGAAGGAAGGAAGGAAGGAAGGAAGGAAGGAAGGAAGGAAGGAAGGAAGGAAGGAAGGAAGGAAGGAAGGAAGGAAGGAAGGAAGGAAGGAAGGAAGGAAGGAAGGAAGGAAGGAAGGAAGGAAGGAAGGAAGGAAGGAAGGAAGGAAGGAAGGAAGGAAGGAAGGAAGGAAGGAAGGAAGGAAGGAAGGAAGGAAGGAAGGAAGGAAGGAAGGAAGGAAGGAAGGAAGGAAGGAAGGAAGGAAGGAAGGAAGGAAGGAAGGAAGGAAGGAAGGAAGGAAGGAAGGAAGGAAGGAAGGAAGGAAGGAAGGAAGGAAGGAAGGAAGGAAGGAAGGAAGGAAGGAAGGAAGGAAGGAAGGAAGGAAGGAAGGAAGGAAGGAAGGAAGGAAGGAAGGAAGGAAGGAAGGAAGGAAGGAAGGAAGGAAGGAAGGAAGGAAGGAAGGAAGGAAGGAAGGAAGGAAGGAAGGAAGGAAGGAAGGAAGGAAGGAAGGAAGGAAGGAAGGAAGGAAGGAAGGAAGGAAGGAAGGAAGGAAGGAAGGAAGGAAGGAAGGAAGGAAGGAAGGAAGGAAGGAAGGAAGGAAGGAAGGAAGGAAGGAAGGAAGGAAGGAAGGAAGGAAGGAAGGAAGGAAGGAAGGAAGGAAGGAAGGAAGGAAGGAAGGAAGGAAGGAAGGAAGGAAGGAAGGAAGGAAGGAAGGAAGGAAGGAAGGAAGGAAGGAAGGAAGGAAGGAAGGAAGGAAGGAAAGGAAAGGAAAATCTTAGAGAAAATCTTAGGATGAACGTGCCAAGGAAGGATGTAAGCAGCTTTGCAACCACCACATCCATGACGCTGCAGCACAGCACCACCGCGTGGGGAGAGAGCAGTTCAGCGCTACTTCAAAGAGCACCCGCACGGCCAGAAAAGGCAGAAGCGGGTTACACGTATACCAGCACAGAGTAACACCAGGTCTTAAATAAAGACGCATTTCTTTCCTCTTTCGTGTTTTTACGCAGCGCTCTACACTCAGGTACAAGCTCCACTCGGCACTCCGGAAGCTGTGCTAAAGGACACGACCCCGTCCGGAGCAGGCGACGGGCACACGGCCGAGCGCCGCAGCACAGCAAGGCTGCAAGGCCGCACGGCTACACCGCAGCGCGGGGCCCACGCGGGGGCAGCAGCGCTCCGGCAGAGCCACTTCCCCCTCCGCGGGGCTCGACGGGAACCGCCTCGCAGCCTGAGCCCAGGGACACGGAGCAGCGGGCGGGGCGCCGCTCCGAGCGCGCAGCAGGCCCTCAGCCCTCGTGCGAGCGGGCGGACGAACGCTGCTTCGGGCGCCGCTGTGCGGCCGTTCGCTCCGTTTCTCCTCTAAGGGAGGAGGGCCGGGCCCGCGGCGGGGAGAAGGGGCGGGGGGCGGAGGGCCCTCGGTCCCCGCGGGGGCCGCGGGAGAGAGCGGCGCAATGCCGGGGGGTGGGGCAGTCCGCGGCGCAGCCCCCGCCCCTCCTCTGCCCTCCCCCACCTGAGCGCTCGGCGCGCCGCTCCGCTCCGGCACCAACCCGCCGCCGCCCCCGACGGCCGCGAGTCGACGCGCCGCCGCGCGCACCTACTTCCGGGACGCCCCTTCCGGCCCCGCGGGCTTCCGGAGCGCGGTGCGTCACGTGGTGGCGACGCGGGGAAGGGGAGGCGGCGGCGCTCCGCGCGGGGGCGGCCGAGCGCGCGGGCGTCGCTGCGCCGTCGGTTCGGGTCCCGCTCCCGCCGGGCGCTGCTCTCCCGGGCTCGGCAGGATTCGCTCGGTGCGCTGCTGCCGTGGCAGAGGGGCGAGTCCCTCAGACCGAGGGGTGGAGGACGCGGAGAACGGCCCGGGGCTGGCGCAGAGGGCACGGCAGTCGCCGGCCCGTTAGACGGCGGCGCACCGCAGCAGCCTGCCCGCGGGGCTCGTCGCGGCATCGCGGGCCTGAAAGAGGCGGGCGGGGTTCCCTGAACGCCCGCTCCACGTGATGACGGTGGCGGCGTGCGGTGCTTTCCCCTCGGCGCTGCCCGAACCGCGCAGCGGACCGCACTGAGGACCCCGAGCCGCCGCGCGGGAAAGCTCGGTGCGGATCGCGGCAGTGCGGAGGACCTCTCGCAGCCACACCTCGAGGTTTAGAGCAACTCCGGCTCTCAGTACCGCCCCCGGTTACCAACTGCGGACGCGGCAGGTTGTCACCTTGCTGATTTCTCACCGATGCTGTTTTTCTTTTAGCCATGTCACGGAAGCAGGAGAGTCTCCACGTGTTCAGGCACTGAGGGAGCAGAACTACTCCTTCAGAGCATCTGTTTGTGTAAACACCACCACAACGGGTAGTTAGTACCACATGCGTCTTCCTTCACTTCCAAATGGCGCATTCACTTATGACTAAATTCACTGAAACGTAAAAAAGAGGCTGTGCAGAAGCTGCCAACTGCTGAAGTCCTCTTATACTGTTGAAATCTTCAACCAGATCAAAAGGAGCTTCAGGAATGCAAAACTCAAAGAAGTGGGTTTCAAACCAACAGCTATGTCACAGATCAGCAAAGGCCAACAGAATTCTTATCGCACAACTTCTTTTTCCATTCAGTACATTTAGCCAAGCCAAAAAAACCCAGCATCATTCCTTTCCTCTTCGGAATTCCATTTTAAGAACCCTCCCCTTCCCAGACAAGCCAGGGGAGAAGAGTTTCCGCAATTACAGCTAGTAAACATTTCAGAAGAAAGTCTGATTCAGGCATAATTCCTCACAGAAATCTGAATTTCAGGATTACAGCTAAGGGCTCAGGGAACTGAAAGCTTCATAGGAGAGGGGCTGAAGGCGGGGAGGGAAGAGGCAGTCGTTTAAACAAAAGACAGAAAAGCCTCTCCTTTAACTGACACTTTTGCTTAAGTGAGCTCGGTGCACTTCTAGCTAGCCTGCTGCTATTGTCATTTGAGGATAAGTCTTCAGGCTGAATAAATATCCATTCACTAACCATGAAAACATGCAGACTGTCAAGTGAAGAGCCTGATCCCTGGCCATGTGCTAACTGGCATCAGACCTTTGTACACTGGAAAACCCCATCCTTGGACCAATTGACCAAGACAATTCAAGCAAAAGTGAAAAATGCAAGGGGAGTGAAAACTGTGCTTTTAGAGTGTTGACAGGGAAATGCCTCCTTTACAAGCAACACACCCTTCTCCATCCTGAGAGCTACACATCCATCCTTCCATGGCAGAGCTTCACCTCACATGGCAAATCTGCCCATCTGGAGCAAAAGTAACACAAGCTCAGCAGAGAAGGAAAGCCAGATCACACAGCATCAGCAGCTCAAGGCAAGGTGCCGTTCTGTTACCTGGCTGTGCCAGCAAACAAGCTGCTGTCCTGGAGCTTCCAGGCCTCCTTGCTGCGTGGTTACAAAGCCGACCTGCAATACCACACCAACAGGGCCCGACCGCACTAAGGTCAGTTCTGTGCTCTGCTAATAAAGAAAACCCTTACAAACATCTTACCAAGATTTAATGTACATTTATTCTTAACACGTGGAACATATAGTATAAAGATTTCATACTGAATAAATGATATTCATTAAGCCAAAAAAGGAAAAAAGGGAGGAATTTACATCAAGTCTTTAGCTACATCGTCTGAAATACAAATATGCAGAAGTCATCACTGAAAAATCTCAATTGTGTTTCTTCATCAGGAACTTCAACTGAACCTAGAACTTTTTCACACCTCGATTAGAAAGAAAACAAAAACAGGTAAAATAAACTATAAGTTGATTGGCTGCTGAGACAGCAATGACTTTATACACAGAGACCTGTACAGCACCCTCCAGGGAGGGATGTCTGGCAAGAGATTAAATAATTGTGTCTCGCTTTTGCAGGTCATCAACTCGTTAACTCGTCATACTAGAAAGGGGTGGGGAAAGGGGAACAAAACTGCAAGGAATCTTAGGGTATGTGCAATGTACAACGTCATAGATATATACACACGTGGCAGCATTCAGGCTGCAGCTAAAGGTTAAAACCAGTTCTAAGAGGTGATCTCAGGGTTATTCATACAATCAAGGAGGAAGAGAGAAAGAGGTCAGGGTGTTGTAGGTTCACACATGATACTTTGGGGGAAAAGCCTTTTTTCTCGTCAACATTAACTAAAAACATTTTTAAAAACTACAGCTTGCTGCTGATCCAGCGTTTTGTTGTTTTTTTTTTTGTTTTGTTTTGTTTTTTCCCATGTGAGACAGTATTACAGTATGTTTACAGTTTAAGGTGTACAGTACATGAAGTTCTACACGCTACTGCACAGGCCTCCCTTGGACAAGGTCTGTTCACAACTGGAAACTTCTTGGTTCCTGAAAGATTGTGAATGTACAACGACAAACCACAGAGTTCAGCAGTCACTTTTGTCCTTCAGAGTTTACCATTAAAAACAGTTATGAAAGTGGAGCCTGTCAATGTGGTAACACGGCAAGTCATTTTCCCCAAACTCACTGTAAACGACAGTAACTTTGGTTAAAATTAAAAAAAAAAAAAAAAAATTCTTCTATGTAGATAGAACTTTGTCTCCTTTAATAAGGGATTCAGGACAGATTTGGAGGGCAGGGGAAGGGGAAAGGGAATGGGGATATCTTTCCCCAAGGGAGAAGGACAGCGCAGGGCAGACAGTGGATTCTGAGGTGGTTTTGCATAAATAAAGGGCAACAGTCAGTTTCTAAGTTCTCCACTCACGCACACGCACACAGGGTCTCGGATCCCACAGCTGTCATGACTGGCCAATTAAAAATAGTACATCACAAATAACTTGTGAAACCAAAGAGTTCATCAAAGGCGACACGGAGATGTCCAACAGCCGCGACTCATACAACGTGAACTCTGAGTGGTTCTCGTCCACCTTGGCCAGGGCGAGCAGTGCCCGAGCAGCTCGGCGCATCATGTCCACGCTCGTCGACTCGAAGGGCGTGTTCTGCATGTGCATCAGGGCAGCCTGGCTCTGCTGGAATTGCGTGGCAGCCAGGCTGTCCTCCAAGAAGCCCAGCAAGTTGCCAATGCTCCCCTTCTGCACAGCAATCGCTCTTGCTGCCAGGCTGTCCCCCTGTGCCAAGTTGGCCAGTAGTACTACAGCCATCTCTCGGCACACCGGGTTCTTTCTGTCACTAAGGAAACGCACCAAGGTGCTGTACAACTTCTCCAAGCGACTGAAAGGGGGAGTTGCAAGAATCAAATCCACGTTGTTGTCCTGGATGCTGAGTTTGCTGAGTGTTTCCAAAACTAGTCTCTGAGGGGAGAGGACTGCATTTGGCCCCAGCGTTGGAAAGGGGTCCTGGGCCTCTGCTGATGGACATACTGCCCAGTGGAGGAGTCCATCCAGTATAGGCAAACATATGCTTTCTGGGTAAGGGGACAGGTCCAGCTGGCCAGAAATGTTGGCCAACGTGACCAGTGTATTTTCACGCAGCACCTCTAGGCAGTCCCACCACCACTCCACCTTGTTGCAGCTTACCCCTTGGTCCTGCTCCTCCTCCTTCTCATAGGTCAGGGGTGCCTGCTTGCGCTCTGGATGTTTGTGGTGTAAAAGAATCAGTTTCCCTAGAATCAGCAGCAGACCAGGATGTTTGGACATTTCAAAGTCATTGCCTGGCACAAACGATAAACTCCTGATGACATTGGACACACAGATGCAGCGCTTTGCCAGAGAGTCCTGCCAGTCTTGGATGGTGCAGAGGGGGGTCTCGTCTTTACTGTGAGGCTCATCCTCCAGAATTTTTATATTTCTGTGGCTCTGAGCTGGACTAATGCCAAATGGAAACTTACTTTCTTTCTCCATTTCTGAAGCTTTGGCCTCTTCCTCCTCCCCTGATAATGAGCTTGGACATGCTGAAAGCATGTCGTCCATGGTGGCAGTTATTCTCTTCTCTGAGGAGCTGTCAGATGGAAGAGCATCTCCATCCCTAGAACTTGGATTGCTCTCAGCTGCTGAACGTTTCCTCGATACAGAACTGCAGGATGCTCGTTTGTGAATCATAGGTAGCTCCATCTTGCTCTCAAAGTGGGTCTGAATGTGCTCAGTAGTGTCACCGCCACCAATCCGCCAGTGCAGCAGGCCGCTCTCGAACTCCTGCACTCGCCCCAGCTTGTCTGAATAATCCACCACAAACGGGTCGTTCTTCTGCACAATCTTGATTGGAAGCTTGTCAAATTTACTAACTAATTTCTCCTCACTGCACTCTAGAGGTGCTTTGTCCTTGCTCAAAAATGCAGCCTCCTCCTCTTCCTCATCATCTTCTTCCTCCTCATAGTTCAGGCTCCGTAGTTCCTCATCCTCCTCTCCTTCCTCATGAGAAGAAGCTGAAGATCTGCAGAACCTCTGGGGATCTAATAGTGTTCTTTGCCCAGGGTCTCCCACCTCGTATTCCTTCAGGATTCCAAAGATCTCAATCAGGCAGCGCCGGAAATACTCCACCAGGAGTTCCAGCAGGCCTGGCAGCTGTGAGGGAGGAGAAAAACGGGAGGGGAAGGAAGGAAGAAAGGGCACAGTGATCATAAAACAACTTAGGCCACTACGAACAACTGGAAAAAACACTGCATGAAGGGCAGAGATCTCAAGTAGTGCTGTTAATTAATGAGATCTTTTCATGCTGGCAATAAGCTGTTTGCAAAAGAGCTTTCTGTTCTTGAAAACAGAAAAAATGGGGAAACAGATCCTGACTGTCAGGAGCAGTCCACACACTCATACCTGTGCAAACACAGACACTATTGGTTTGATCTCCTCTCCAATAAATACACTGAAAGGAGTGGGGCAATGCTAAGCCAAAAGCCTTTACAGTATTGTGCAACAGCTCTGACAACAGCCATGCAGGCGCAAGGTAACCCATGGAGATAGGCTGGCCTTCAGACTAGCACCTAAGCCATGCTGCACACTGACACATGGGGAAAGACAGAGCTAGAGACGAACGCCATCTCACAAGGATAGGCAAGCAGCATTCAACCCTTCACAGTGCTCTGCTGCAAAGCCCCTCCTGGCCTCCCAACCGTGATTCCCTTTCTGCATTAGAGGCAATATACCCCACCAGAGAGGAGAAATTGCACACTTGCACACCAGCAAAATGGAAATTCACAGGTCAGTGAGCACTCAGTGCAGCTCCACAGACCTGGCATACTTTTCAGACCTGACACATACCACAGGTACAGGGATACCTGGCAGTATGGCTCTACAAGGGCACAAACTGCTTCTTACTACCTCACTGATAGAAAACTGTACAAACTTAGCACTTCAAAGACCTGTACCAGAGAGCATCTGCACCCACCTGGCTGAGGTTGAAGGTCATTATGCTGTTGTCATCATAAAGCAGGATGTTTATGGTATCTAAGGCCCACGTACTTTCAGCTAACAGCCCAGACTTCAGAGACATCATCACTCTCCAAGCTTCAGGAGTTCCTGGAACATAAACACATGATACTTCCAGCTCCCGGAGTTTAAAAACAAAAATGAGATACCTGATACTGCTTTCTGGTCCCACAAAGCGCACAGACTACTTAACATGTTGTGCAGACTCCATGCAAAAGCAATCTCTGCATAGGCAATGCCCAACACAAACACTACATGCGAAATTCCAACTAACTTGGGAAAAGAGTGTTACTACAAAGCTGGCAGAGCCCTTTCATTTATTTGGCAGCACTGCACCAAAGAGAAATGGTGACACCCAGCCTCTTGATAAGGACAAGCAGAAAAGCAGGAGTTTCCTCTTACCAATATCTTTTGCTGTCAACCGCCTCCTTTGCTTTAATACAGGTTGAGTAGCTTCTACTGATCCTGGAGGGAAGGTGATGTCTCTTCGTATCATGGGAGGCTGTACAGCAGCTGGTGTGATGTGTGAGGCAGGGACTGGCGGTCCTGCCTTCTGCATTTTCATCCCCGAGTGCAGAAACGGAGATTTACTGGGAGAAGTGCGATTCTCCAGAGGTCTGGGCAGAGGTGCTGGGCTGGATACCTGAGGAATGTGATTCTGCATGCTAGGAGGGGTCTGATAGTTAGACTGAGGTGGCCTAGTCATTGGGGGAACGGTGGCAGAGGGGCCGTATGGAGGCTGCCGATTCCCATGGGAAGGCCATGGTCCCTCATGGTTTACCCTCTGTTCTGAATGCAGTATATCATCTGTTCGAGTCACTCCATGATAAGCAGGCCCCTGGGGTGCAGAGCCCGTGCTCTGCCGATTCGGATAGCTGTACCCTATTTCGTTGCGCCCTTGCCACATGGTGCTTTGCTGGGGACCCTCTGGAGCAGACTGGATAGGACCCCCCATCATCTGAGGAGGCATGTTTTGTTGAGCACTAGAGCCTGGGGGAGCCGAGACCCTGTCTCTGCCAAATTGGAATGGGAACTGGCTCTGTGGCCCTCCGGCAGATCGACGGTCAGCAGCAGGGTACGTGCTCCCATACTGGTTATACAGGTCCTGCTGTGGAGAAGGCTGTGCAGCCTGCTGCTGGCTTGGTTGCTGAGTTTGTGCCGGAGGCAGCTGCTGCTGTGTCTGCCCCTGCCCAGCACTGTATGGGACATTGTACATCTCCCCTTCATGCCGCTTGGCAGCTGGGCCGTAGCTGCCATCCATCGGTCGCTTGTAATTCTAGACGAAAAATAAAGGCATTGACAACATAAGGTTATTAAACTGGAAACAGACAACCCAAACACAGTGAGAAGAAACTTCAGAGTCAGAGGACAAAGCTCCACAGCCTGGCCTGTACGAGGGCAAGACTATTCTCAGAGTTAGCCATCTCCAAGGCAATTTGGATCAAGGCTGCAGTTTCACAAGCCAAGACCAACTCCTTGCAGCTGGACTTTCCCTGTGTAGATTCCATAAGAATGCTTTAAGGACAGAAATCTGCCCAGAGAAAGGACTTTCCTGTAGAAAAAACTCAGCCCTGCCGTACATTTACCACAAATCATACTGCGTACATGTACTTCTTTCCAAGTCCAGGAATTTCATCAGACTATTTTTTTCTTAGAAAGCACAGGTTTTTTGCTCAAGTATCAAACTAAACATGTTGAAAACTGTTGTACTTCTTGCTCCTTCCTTTCCTCAAGATTTCAGTACACATCACTGAAAGAAGCAAGAACTCTTCTTCCTCCTACTGCTTTGAAGTGCAGAAGGAGAAAACACTCAATTGCTGAGACAAAATTAAAACCCAAGACCTCTCTACCCCCATGGGTCTGTGTTCTAACTGTTACACAGTGAACTCAGAAGCCCTGCTGTCATGACTGGCTTCAGATGGAGCTCTAGGGCTTCAAAGATGACAAGTACCAGAAAAACTCAAACTCTTGGCTCACAGCCCTGTGGCTCTGGTTGCAGAGCCAAACTGCAGAGCAGTTGAAATTATTCTTAGCACAGATCTGAAAGTGCCCTCTCTATATACTCCTCAACTAGAGGGCTTAGAATTATTATAAAAACATTATGCATCTTGACAACAATACGAAGAGCAAGTCATATATAAGGATTAAGGAAAGAGATATGCATTCATTCAAACTCTGCTCTGAAAAAAAGCCAATGTTTTTGAGAAGACACAGAAGGCAGTGGGGGCAATGGGGGTGTGGAAGCTGTTCTGAAGCCTTTGCCTGCAGACTCAGTAAGGCTGACACAGAACAATCCACCTGAAATGCTCCTGCTGAACAACGAAAGACTTCTTCCAAACAACATCATGTCATCACCCAGACACAAAGTGTTACAGAAACAGAATGGGATTCAGAAAGCTCCAGAGGAGCAGGAATGCTTCCTGACCAGATCATGTTCGTTTGGAAACTACATAAGTTGTTCTCTCCAAACATTGTGTTTTTCTAACACAACTCTGGAAATGCTAAGTAAAACTTCTGTTGCCTATTTGGAAACTGTCAAGAAAGCCTCTTGTAAAACATACTTAATTCCATTCGGTACCTACACATACAGCAAACACACATTCCATAGCTTTCATCACCCCTCTTTTCACACTTGGCACAGATACAACTCCTCATTCTGCTACTTTCTGATAACCTACCTGCTGTTGTTGTTGATACATGGTAGTTTGCTGGCTAGGGAAAGGGCTGCCCGAGGATGTGCCTTGAGTGGAAAACTGATTGCCATAGGAATCATGTCTGGAAAAGAAACACACATATCACTTTTCTCATCAGATGCATTTCTCTGTAACAGTACTCGTCCAACTCGAAAGAGCTCTTCGTGACAACACCCCACACAAACCTTTGTTGCTGCTGCTGTTGAGGGTAGCGGCTGGGAGAGTACATCCCCGATTCCGAGGTGGAAGGCATGATGTTTGGCTGTGGAGCTCCAGCTGCTAAGCTGCCCTCTGGTCCCATGCCTGGCTCTGTCCTACATGGAAACAAGTGAAAAATTTTGTGACATTCCTCTTACAGCTCAAATGAAGAGCAAAAAGCAATGATCAGACAAGTCAAAGCAACAACGAGAAAGCAATCTGTTCAGTTGAAAAAAGCAAATCAGGAAAATCATTGTGGCTAAAGCACACACCTCACTCTGTCATAAGGACCGCCGTAGGGATAGTGTGGTCGCTGTCCCATGGCCATATTACCCATCCCTGGACCTGTAGCACGATTGTAGGGGTCACCCATACCACTGTTGGGGCCCTGCCCTGAGGACATGAAGGGATCACTTCCTGGAGCTAAAAGAACAAAAGAAAGATAAGCATACACATCTATCTCTACATTAGAAAGAAACACCTCTTCTTTTGTGAAAGAAGGACAAGTAGCTCTCCTACAGAACATTCCAGCATTCATACAGATACACCAATAGTGCTCATGGAGAAAAGGGACAAGGGTACACATGGATTCCTCACCTTTCCTCATACTACTATAAGGATCTTTATTTGGCTCATAAGACATGCGACCCATCATGTCAGAGGTATTCATGCTGGGCTGGTACCCTGGATTTGGAGTCATGGAGTTCCGCTTCTGGAACGTGGGATCACTGCCATCTGTAAAGGCATCTTGAAGGCCCACTGAGTTACTCCTGATTTCAAAACAAAACAAACCCAGAGATTTTTAGAGGCCCACAGTGCTTCTCAGTATTCTTCCTTCCACGTATTCCCTGACAGATATTCCTACCCCCAAGAAGGACCACAATCAGGCTTCTCCAGAAGAGGCAAGAACTGCCCCTCTATAATACTACCCTTACCAAATCCCAAAAGTAGACGTTATTCATACACACAACAAAGACACACAGTCAACAATGTCACTGTGAGCTATTAACAAAGTAGCAAAGCCTAGGAGTACTATTTAAAACAGGCACTTAAGTCTCCAGCCATCTGTGGGAGCAGCCTTTTGGCAACCTCACAATCACAACTCACATCCAGAACGGTGGAAGAGTGCAAGGTTTGCATACCTGATGCCTGGCAAAGGAGGCATCTGACTATGTGGTGTAGATGCTGGAGTTGGAGGCTTCAAGTCTCCTCCTTCTGCCATGGAGCTGCTGGTGGACTGAGGCGTCTGAGGACCCTGCATTGAGCCTGAACCCGCTACAAGAACACAAATGTGGCATGAGCAGCTTTGCACCTTACAGATGAAACCCAGAACCTCCCGAAGTACCACCCTCTATAACAGCTAGTGATTAGTCTCTGAAGAAAGAGACAGATGAAACATGGCCAGAACAGTACAAGGAATACAACGCCTCCAAGGACATACCAGACCAGACTTCCCACAACTCTTGTAGAGGTACGTGAAGCTGAAAGGATGTGTTCATTTTTATTACAATTATTTATTTATTTATTTTTATACACAGTGACATTGCTGTAGCACTGTCCAGTTGTCCAAGCTATCTAATCTCAGAGGTCGGTGCTCTACAGTGGACGACGCAGTAGAGAACATGTTTCCTCCTGCCAAATGAGAAACCTCTGACCCCACTGTCCTCACGTTCTAATTCTGCCCAGAAGGAAAGTGGGTTTAAACCCTCCCCCAGAAGCTTTACAGTCTTTGCACTTGATGGAAACTAGGACTTCCGCTGCAGTCACTGGGTAACCCTGAACAAGGCTCCTCTGTCTGCTCTGCCCTTCGAGTGGGGTTAATTCACATAGGTGAAATTCAGGCACCACTCCCAAGAATTCCTGGAACAAGTAATTCCAGAGATGCAGGATCTTTCACTAAACAACAAAACCCGTCCAGCAAGTTCCCTGACTCTGTACAGGCTGCTTTGCACCACAGTAAGCCTTCATCAAAAATCCAAGGCCATCAGGTGTGATCCAGCTGTGCTGGGAGCAGCAAAGCTCTGCCCCTGGATCGCTGTCAGCTCTCAGGTTTATAAGCTCTTCACAGCTGGCAACAGCTGAGCTCTCAATTAACATTTCTATTAGTTACCATCCTCAGCACCCAATATCCCTCAGCTTTAGCCCTGCTAGTTGATGAGTCATTTCAGCTATTCATTAAAATCCTCCGAGGTCATGTCCAGGGCACGTCTGTTTACACCCCACCTTCCTGGCACCCTGTCCTCCTCTCTGTGACTCCCTCCCAGCCCAGGAGCTGTCGGCAGAAGGAAGGGCAGAGGCAAGCTCAGCAGGGAGTTTCATTCATGAACCCTCCCTGCAGTTCTCCTTCCCTTCTCAGCAGCGGTTTGGTTCCACTTGCTTCCCCCAGGAATTTGCTGTTCATCTATGTGCTTCACAAATGCTGGCAGAAGCAGGAAGAGGCCTCCAGACATTCCCTGCGTCGCTGCCATTTGGTGTTTGTCCCCACCCCCTGCTTTCCCTCCCACTCACAAATTTACACACAGTTGGAGCCAGACCAATTCCATGCTCTGGGAATTAAAGCCCAACAGTTGGCTGATTACAGCTCCCCAGGCACATGCTGCAGTTTGAGAGCGGGAACCCAAGAACCCATGCTGAGCACCCACAAGGCAATCCCTAGTCCTCTTCAGAGGCCCTTCTCTAAACAGTTTTGCTTTTTGAGGGTGAAGAAGGCACAACGAATGGAAAGTAGCTTTAGCACCAAGAGCTTTTCTCTGACTGCTGCCCAGCAAGACTTTTACATCCTCCAGGACCGCACAAGGTGACTAATGCAGAACCATACAGTGTGGCCTCTATCACGGATAAAGCACTGAAAAGTAACTTTGACACAACAGGCTGAAATTACATGTAAGCCAACGTCAACAGGTTATAGAGTCTACAAGGAGAACAAATAACTTATGTCTGCCTATGCAAGAGTCCCTCCCACATACAATGGAATTCCAGCACACCCCACTGTTGCCCACTCAGTTTTCCAATAGGAAAGTTATGCTCCAGAAGGGTGATTCCTTGGCAAACAGGTTCACAAGCTTTACGGATGGTACTAAAATGGGCCTCAGTTACCCTGGAACAGCTGTGCCCTTGGGACTCAGTGTTCATCTACAGCTCCGAAGTCTGGAGCTAGAGCTGAGAGCACCCTTTGTGTTGAGTCCTATGCCCTCACTCCTGCTAATGCAGGGGAGCAAGAGAGAGGAAGAAAACGAAAATGAAAAAGGAGCACAAACAGGCTGAGTGATAAGGCTAAAAGCATCACAGCAACCAGCCATGATTCAGTCCTGCTTCTCCACATTCCTAGTTGCAAGAGCCTGGAGTAGGACAAGCGAGACAAGAAAGCAGTTTAAGTGGGAAAGAGAGAACAGTCCTCACACAGCAGCAATCACACTGATGGACTAAGTCAACAGAGCTGCACAAACCTGTGGTTTGTGATAGCAACCCTGCCAATTCCAATCACTGATGTGCTGAAGCAAGCAATCAGTTGCAGCACAGCCCTAGAAGGCAGACTTGGGACTTTCACATGCCACCACATCTGCTAAAACAAAAGAAACCTGATGTATCTATCATCTAATCAATTCTGACAGGTACCCACTGCTACAAGAAGTTTCAAGTGGTTTCCCAAACATCCCAGCTCTCTCCAAACAAACCCCAAATGCTCTTAGCTTCTTTCTTCCACTGCATGCCCTCTCAGGGGGCAAGAAATGTGTTTTGGAAAGAAAGTGAAGAGGGATTCATAGTGGAATCTAAGAACTTAGAAACAGCATTAGACAGAAGTTTGTCATAATGAAACAAAAGTCACTTTCTCTTCATCAAGGTGAGTCTATGCTGGGACAAGTTACCTGACAGGTAGAAAGATATTATTCTGCTCTGTAAGAAAAACTCTAACCAAGAGAATAGATAAATGTAGTTGTTAACACTATATTTGGACAAGAACATTTCCAGTCAAGGGCTTAGCAAGGCCTAGAGACAACTGCAGTACAATCAAATGAAGAGTTCACTATTCCACTGCTCAGGAGCTAGGCATAGATGACACCAAGTTTCAGCAACAAAAAGGCTTTTTTTGTTGTTGTTTTTTAAGCAAACAGAGTCACAGTTCTTATTTCTCCCACACAAACAAGCTCCTGACCAGAAAGAGCACCTGAGGGCTTTCCTTATAAAACAAGCTAAAAAAATGAAGCTTGAAGAGCTGACGAGCTCAGCTGCAATTCAAGTGGCAAATGCAATGCAGACAAGACAGAAACTATCAGATCTTCCAAAGACTAAAGAGTACAGCATGCACTGCTAGCCCAGCTGCTTTGTCATTTTTTTTTCTTAGTTTAACAAATCTGAATTAAGCCTGTGATTAAATCTTCAGAAATTTGAGCACTCCATCACATTTGAAACAACACCATGAAGATTAATGAAATACAAACTTTTTAAAAGTTTATTTTAAAGGGCTTCAGTTCTAGAACATTTAATTCATAACAGGCTTAAATAGGCTTACAAAGCTCTCCAGGCAAAAAGTCTGAAAGTACTCACTTGCCAAAGACAAAAAGAATTAGCTGACAAGGAAGGTGAGTGCAAATGTACACCGACCATTTGTTCCCAAAAGGAAGAACCTGCATAATCAGAACAAGCACAACTTTTCTAGAAAGTTCCCAAAGATCAAAGAGTAACAACAGGGGATGTTGTTAGGAAGGGCAGAGAACATCTTGACAGTCTAACTCTAGGTTCCCCTCTCACTCATATTCTTGTAAGGCATTCATGGACTGGTAAGCATTGAGGCACAAGTATATGTATGTATACATATTGTACACAAGTACATATATGTTATACTTAGTCACAGAAGTTACACACAAGAACTAAACTATCCCAACAGTCTTGACTGTTATATTCCCAGTATGATATATATCAAATTTCCAGTATCATTCAAGTCTACATTACCAAACTATTTAATTTACAAACTACAGAACATCTAATTAAAGACAGACGGGAGGGCTGTGGGGAAGTCTAAAGCCAGTCTGACCACATGCAGTCATGCACACTGTGTTAAAGGGTCCCCTGGTTCAAATACTCATTGCACACCTTAACTAGTGTCAAAACTCACCAGGAGATGGAGGCTGTATTTTAGTCTGAGACTTCTTCGAATCAGCTGCTGCAAAGATATCTGGAGGGGGGTCTTCACCTCGCTCAATCTTGCACTCAAAGGCATAGAGACACTGGATGTACTGCTTCTTCAAAGAACTAGCTGCACTGCTGGATGTGCCCACATTGAGATTTGTGGCTAACTCACGCCATTTCTTGTTTTTGTTGACCTGCACAACAAAACAAGAGACTCAAAACTCAAAATACTACTTACGTCTCTTCCAAGTAAGAATAACTTCCCAGCTAAAACAAAGGATCCAATAACAGTAAGCAGAGCAGATACAGCTGTGTTCAAGAACTAGTAAAGCCTTTTCCTCACCTACTGAAAATTTTTCCAAGAGGTACAGAAGACACCACACAGCAAATCAGATCAGCCATGAGGTCTGTCTTTACATCTGGCTGTTAACTAAGAGTGTCACCAATCTTTGCCATGGACAAAGAAAGGAAAAAAAAAACTTGCACTGAATCTCAAGACACACTGTTCCCAAGCAGACAATGAGAAAGCAAATGTTTGGCTAGCTGAAAGGATCCTGGGTTTTATAAGTTATTTAAAAAAAAAATAAAAACAAACACAGTTAAATGGAACGTCAAGGTTTCTATCTAGGCACAAAGCCGACACTAAATCTGGCTGTCTACTGATGTGTTACTGCCAGACACTGGGTAGCCCTGAGTGTCATACCAGTTGCTCTGCACTCACCTGAGTTAATCCGCCAATCTCCTTCACTGAGATGTAGAGCCGGTAAAGGTCCAAGGGTTTTCTGCCAACTGCTGGGAGGTTTGTCATGCCCATGGCTTTCTCTTCAGTAAAGGCCAGGTAACGATCTACCCAGATCTTCCTCTCAGGCTCACCACCCAGCTCATAGAGTTTGGTGATCTTCTCATTGGTCGTAGTAGAGGAACTGGACTTCTAGGAAAAGGAAACATAACAGGACTGAGCAGCACAAAAACTCCTATCACATATTCAAGCAGTCAAGAGCATAAAGTTCTGCTGTTATATTGAGATCAGCTTTGTTCTAGACTCACACACATCAGTCTAAAAGACAAATATGACTAAAAGATATCAAGAAAACAGTCCGTACTTATATGTATTTTTAAAAAGAAAAAAAGTTTCATGAATGCTACAGAAACTAATCAAACCTTAAGGAAACATTGTAGAACAACCTCTTTGAGAGACTCTGTGTGCTCAATTGCTAAATGTATCAGGAAACACCTAAGACAATTTGCAAGATGCAACATCTCTAATCATTTCATTAATTCACGGACAATATTTAAAAGCTGAGCACTCATCCACAGTTAGCAAATGTCTACAGTCTCCTTAGCGATGTACTGCATTTAGAGACTTGGAAAAACTGACCCCACCAGGAGCATCTGCTCTGGTCCACTCCCTCCAATTAATAAAGCTGAGACCGGCCTGAGATTGACATGGGGACAGACTGATCTCTGGAAAGGGCTAGGGAAGACAACACCCGCACCGTCATGCTCACACCTAACAGGAGATGCTAGCATATGTCAATCTCCAAAAGATAACACATCCCATCAGAAGCTCACTGCCACACTGCTGAGTTAAAACCACACTCACGCACAGCAGCAAGATACACGTACATCACAAACAGTCATGCTAATGACAAGTCTGATCACAGTAGACGGCCAGTCAAGTTGGGTTCCTCTAAGGAGCTACGCTGACTCAGTGTTATTAAAAACACACATATACATAAAAAGAAGTTTTACCTTTGACTTTGATTCTGCTTTTGGGGTCCCATCAGACTTATTGTTCATTTTAGTTGCAGGGGTTAATTTGACATCCGCAAGACCCATCATTTCAGGACTTGCTGCCATTCCTAGGAAGTTACAACAATCTATGACACTGCTTTCCAATCAAGACCAATGAAGTCACTCAATGCCCAGCACTCAGCACCACCTTACCTGCAGAGTTGTTAGTCATATTCCCACCCATGGGATAAGGTGGGCCCTGGGGGTTGATCATGCCAGCCATGCTGTTTATTCCCTGTCCATAAGGAGGTCCAGTGCCCATCATTCCCCCTTGGTTCATGTTGGGATAGCCAGGAGGCCTACAGAAGGCAAAGCAGAAACAGACATTTACTCCAAATACAAAGCATTCACATGGTGCCTTCTAACAAAACAGGTTGATGAGAAGAAGCCTTCCACTACAGAAGCGGACATTCAGCAAGTGAACAAAGACTGGGTGGTCTTTGAAAGCTTGTCCACTCCAGAACCTAAGGCTCACGCTCAAAAGCAAAGGAGACACAACCCATTAGGAAAGAAGGACTTAAGCACTCAACAGTTCCACCTTTCACCTTCATTCTCAAACTGAACTTGGTTTCAGGTCTTAAGTCACCTTCACAGGAAAGAAGTGATCTACAAATACTGCAGCACTGTGCATGTAAGAAAGAATACAGCACTTCTATGGATGCACAGTGCAGTGCTCCTATTTAATGGCTTTTCTCTCTTTACCTTTTGTTATCCACAGAAGGTACATGAGTGCATATGCGTCAGAAAATCTCGCACACAACTGTCCCTTAAACACATTATTCAAATTATAATACTGATGGATGCAATCTGTTTAACTTTGTGTTTCCTTAAGCTGATGCCTTTGATAGGTGTTTGGGAATTGACCTCTCAGCGGCCATCAGACACAAGATTCCAGAAATAAGCTTTAGGATGGGATAAAGAGTACAATGCCTAGTCAGACCACAGATGCATGTAAATCTAACAGCTTCATTGGGGAAGCCTAATTTGTAAGCAAGTTTGTGGCTCTCATGGCATTCTGAGGCCACATAATAAATGCTGTGAAACATGCAATTAAAGCAAAATAAAACACAGAAAACAGCTGTAAAGTTCAGCACAGGATTCCATATCCTTTTCCCATAGCTGCTCATCAAAGCCCTAAAAGGAAGAGGTTTGATACAGTGGGGAAGCAATCCCTTGGGCAAGACAAATTGAGTTGGATAGATGGATGCTGTTTGCTAGACTTGAGGACTTTACCACACATAAAGCAGCTTTAAAATTATCCACGCTACAAAGTAGACCAGAATGTCAAAACAACTTAAGGAAACACCAAAATAAAAAACACTGCATCCATCAATATTAAAAATTCACTAAGTAGGGCATTAACAAAATATTAAATTATGCCACTTATTCAAGTATTTTGAAAAAAAAAATTCAAGCAGTTAAGAAAAAGACTTCAACAAGGTAAAACTCTAAGGAAGCATACGTTTACTATCAGCCCAACACTGAGTTACTGCATGCATGGCTTTCAAACCCAGATACAACACAGGGAATGGATTGAATATACTCAGACCAAGGGAATGTTCACACCTCACCTGTTCTGGATGGAGTTGGCAGCAGCGTGCATGGCGGCGGCAGCCGCTTCCTGTGCTTTGCGATTCATGCTACCTGGTGGGGGGCACATCCCTGTCCCCACCTGAGGAGGCATATTCGCCATGTTAGGTCCATAAGGTCTGTTCCCAATTGCTGCATGACTCATCCTCCCAGGAGGAAGCCCACTGTATGGAGGCACACCAGCCTGCCCATGCATCTGGCTCCCTGCTGCCATCGGGTTCATGCTTCCTCCCATCCCTGGACTGGGGTAATTGGCATTGGACAGAGCGTTGTAGTTTGGCTGCCTGGGATAACCTGCTAAAGAGATGAAACAAGGAGAAGACAGCACCGTTCATCTCATTATTTCCTGAAGCACCATACAAATCTTCCATCAGCAAATACTAACACTAAATCACTAACAGAGATGAGGGGGAGTCTTAACACATCTACAAAAAGTCAAAGCACTTGGACAGAAGCCATGTAACTTGTTTTGACACAGCTAAGAAACAACACTGATTCTAAAGCTGCCTGATACTCTCCCAGACCTCAGCTAAGCACGCTGAGCTAAATGGTCCAGGACAGGATGTAAATAAAATCACTTAACCCTTTCCAAAACATACAACGCACAATTTTCTACCGCTCCAAAGTGAACTGGCTTTTCTCTTAACACACTGGAGGTGCTACCCATATCTTTCTGAGAGATGGAAAGATCCTACGTGTAGAAGTACAGCTAGCACTGAAATAACATCTTCTACAAATCTCAGCATAGTACTCAAAGCACAAGCTGTTCCACCTCGTGAGGAGGGAGCTGTTCTGCATCACCCATGGATTAAGAGGATATAACTCAAAATACATTTTCCAAAGATGTGACAGAGGCCTTTCCCATTTGCTGCACGCAGCTGAGAAGCTGCCCATGCCTCACCTTGAGGGCCGTACTGCCCGGCCTGAGGTCCATAGCTTCCCATGGAGTTCTGCTGGTATGGCCCCATTGCAGCATGCATCGGTCCTCCAGATGACTGACGGGGAGATAAGGCTGAGCCAGGCTGGGGAGAGCTGTACTGGGGCATCTGAGGATTCCTCTGCAAGTAACCTGGGCAGCCAGGAAGAGGAGCAGACAGTGAGTAAAGAACCTGGCAGTACCACTGGACACACATCTTAAGTAACAACAGCCCACAGGGCCCACTAACAGAACCCTTCTAGCAATAGCCAAGGCACATTTTACAGTTGTTGCTAGCAGTCCTAGCCACTAAGAACAGATTCAATTTCCTGTTTTAACCAAGGAAAAAAAAAGAACTTAGTATTACAGGAACTGACAGTAAATTAGCAAATTTTGGGGATTTTGTCATTTTTAGAATGTGTTTGTTTGCTTGTTTTTTCTGGGTGACATCTACATGCTTTCAGACTGACATTATACATTCATTTTCCCTTATTCTCATATGAGGACATGTCACCCAATATTGTTATGAGCACCTCTCATTCTGAAGCTTAAGGTGACAGAACTTGGGCAACTAACATCTGAGGAAAAGACTTGGAAAAGCCAGAAGAAATGTCTTATAAACCAAACAACGAGCTTGTGTTAACACTCAGAAGCTGAAGGACCAGAAGTCAAAACACTTGTAGTTTACAATGCTGGCACAGCCTTTAGATGCTATCTCACCACAGAATTCATGTTATCAGGACAGGTATTTTTTAGCTACACATCCAGTTTTACAAACAGTTTTGTACCATTAAACCCTCTCTAACCCAAGTCACACACCTCGATCTTGTGCTATGCTTGACTGGTTCATGGAAGGATGCATGATACTGTCCGACTGGCCACTGGGTGGTCGTGGTGGCATCTGATTGCCTACACCACAAAAAGGAGAGTGGTTAATCACAAGAACTGCGCACCACAAATTCGAGGATGCAAGAGTGTTAAAAACCAGAACTACAAACAGTTTCACAAGGACATCTTAGCCACAGTGAAGAAAAACAAGAGCAAGATCAGCCACACTAATGCGAGAAAATGACACTGCTGGTTCTCCAGCTATGCTCCCCATTGGACTGCATTCCCTACATGTTACAGGCATTTTAAAGGAAGAAAAAGTAAAGACAGAAGAAAGACACCACAAGCTCTCAATAGCCACATAATACTGACCCTAGCCAGTTTCTCCCCACTGACTATTTTCTCTCTCTACAAGCATTAGAGAGTTCAACCAAGCGATCAGTAGGTGCCAAGCAGTGTTACCTGGTACTGCAGCAGGTGAAAGTGGACCAGAGCGAGACTGAGCAACACTAGCTGGAGATCCAACAGGGGATGGGGAAGGTCCTCTAATGCCTGGCAGGTGAGGAGAGGTATGCGGAGAGAAAGGAGACTGAGCTGGGTTACTCTGCTCTCCTTGACTGCTGGAAATCCCTGATGTGCTTACTCCAGGGCTCAGGGCTCCTTCTGTACCCATGGGTAGGTCATCTATTGAACCAGACAAGTCCTGCAACACACAAATAAACAGATCAGCCATCAGCAAAAAGAGACATGGGACTATTATCTCATATACCACCCAGAAAGAGTGAATGTCTCCCTTCAGCGTACTACAAATTAAAATCAATCAACTTGGTTCATGTCACTGTGTGTAACAAAGGCTGCTGAAGACTGAGGTGACTGCTGAACGTGTCACACCCTGCTGCCTGCCTCTGAACCCAGCAATTCCCTAGGTGGTTTGCTGAATGATTCCTGATGGTCTGAACACCTAGCTCATTCTCCTACTTGCTTCTTTTAATTCAGTTTAGAGGCAAGGAACTTAAAAATGCATCAAAAATACACGTAAAGCTGTATATGTAGAAGGCATAGTCAGAGCAATTGTGACTTAGAACAGAAACATGGCTCAGCCTCTGAACAACAGAAAATTTCTGCTTCACTATAATTAATTCATAAACTTCATGTGAGCTGGGAAACTACTCATTTGAGATGAATAAAAACAAACTAAAGAGATTTTTCAAAGAAAACTGTAGAACATTCTTCAGGGTTTCCACTTCCCTTTCTTCAAAGGCAGCAAAATCTAGCACGCACAATACTGACATTCAAAGTTTAGGATTTGTTTGTTTATTTGTTTTTAGAGAATACCCATTGTGTTACATGCATCAACCTAGTAAAAGGAAAGTATCAAAAACCTAAATAAAAAAAAAAAAGTTGAAATCTATCACAGTAACACTCGCTGTGAAGCAACAGAGACAAAAAACACTTGGCAAAAATGAGGTACTCCCAGGCACACTCCAAATGCAACAGCACTGGCTGCTTGATATTAAACTGCACTGGCTACCCAGAGTCAGCCTGGGGTAAATGAGCAAGGAACAGTCAACAACAGAGTAAGACAAACAGTCTGTAGCGGCACATCTGAACACTACACTGCAAAGTTAGAGCTATTCCAGCAGTAAGAGATTCAGAGAGCATCATAGTTGGTTAAGAAATGTCAGACCAAAGCATACTAGGCCCTTGCCCACCCTTTGCAAGTCTTTCAGAGCAATCAACCCTAGCTCAGAAGTGCCCTGGACTGAGCCCTGAAGGCATTTTAGACCACGTTTTTCTCAACAGAATTCAGTTGACTGGCACAGAGCCAACCTCACTGAAAACACCATGCAGAAAGAGTGAGCATGCTGAAAAGTCACTGGGACACCTTGGTCTCATTTACACTGGATGATGCCTTGCTTAGCAGCAGAGCCAGGAACACTCTTCTAACTCCCGGCAGCACACAAGACCTCAGACACAAGATACTGCAAACGTATCAACCACCAGAAGCAAGAGTTTTGGCCACACCTTAGAAAGCGGAAAACGGGGGTAACAGAAGATAAAAACAACCTAAGAAATACCCAACCACCTCATCACGCTTGTGAGAGCAGTGTTCAGAAGGACAAAGGGGAGCTCTTGGCATCAGCCATATCACTTTTGACTGTCTGCTGCATAGGGCAACCTTGTCTATTTTACAGCAGAATTGGTTAACAGCGTTTCTAAGAAATACTGGAAAATGCTACATTTGAGCTGAAATGACAGTGACTTGACGGGAGGACTGTGCAAAGTATGTACGTCCTCTCCTTCCATCACTGCATCTGTTTGAGAGAGAATTTCCTGTATGACAGTCTCAGAGGTACATGTGCTTATTTATGATGTATCACGTCCCCGAAAGCACACAAACACCACCTACTTTATGTCAATGAAAGGTTAAAAAAAATGCAGAAAAAGAATAAGACAAGCGCCTATGAGATTTTGCAATTTTCACTAACTACCTTACCTAGCACCAGAGGCACTGCTCACTTCTGCAGCTGTGTGGCTATTTTTACCTGGACAGCATCAAGAAACTGGGGAAACTGCCACTCAAGTGGCAGCAAAGAGAATAAATAGTTTCAACGTTTTACATTAAAAGGCAACAACCAACACAGCCAAAAGCAGAATGTTCTTCTTCTGTCTGCACTTCCTACCTAAGAGTGAGATTACTCAGCCTGAACTTCAGCCACGGGTGTAAGATGCACATCTTGTCCTCTCTAGTCAGTGAGGGATTGGAACATCCAGAAGCCAATTCAGTCCAACCTAAAATTGGTTTTAGCAACCACTGACATTTCCGTTACTTAAAGGCACTTCTAGGATAAGTTAGTAAATGTATACACTTTTCATTGTCACTGAGATGGAACTGGAGGCCAAAACCCACGGCAGTTTTCAAATCCACAGCACTTCAGAGCAGTTAAATCTTCAGAGCAGAGAGGGAGGCAGAGTCTACAGCTACCTAAATGAGAGATTTTCAGTCTCAGAGGAGAAGCACATTACAAGGCATACCCAAGCAGGCATAAAAGTATGAAAGAACAGGTACAGGGCAGCTATACAAGGTGAAGCACGGAGCCTTCCATCCATTATAAGGAGTTGGGTGAAACACTTCTCCCAGAGGTGGGAGGAGTTTGCCTGCAGGACCAGAGGAGGTCATCACTCCGTGGAGTGAGTGATGTTCATACACATCCTGGGCAGAGTAAGGACGTGTACTTTGGCAAAGCCAGGCATGAAAATATCTGCAATGCATAAAATAAAGCAATAGGAAAAACTGGTGGAATACTAACTCCTAAGCAACCAGACAGCAATCTTCAAAGCTGATGTCTTCGACCTTGCCTATGCATCAAAGCTTAACCTGAAGACTGCAAATCATTTAAAAACATTCAGCTTTAATTAAGTGGGTTAATACGGGGTTGCTTTAGACATGCAAGAAAAGGCCCCTCTACATTGCTGGCATACCATCCTGGACCTTGAATACACAAAAAGTTGGCCTTCCAGCTGTAACTATTTGGATCAGATGTTCAGATCATCAGTTTACATTAGCTAAGAATGAAATTATATGTAAACTCTTCTTGGACGTTAGGACACATATGATTTGAAAGAAAGCAGTATCATACAAAAATATTAACTCATTAAGAGAATTTCAGCTTTTGAGATGTTTAAATTTTATGAATTGCAACAATAAAGCCATTTCCCAGCAAACCAGTGCTCCACAAGCACAGCAGCATCTTTTAAGTGTTATTCAGCAGTGTTGAGTTTCTCAGAAATGCGATTCCCCCATGTGAAAGGAGAGAAGCAGAGACTAGAATGCTTATATGCAAGCAGCTCAGCAGTAGGAGCTGTTTTCCACCTACCAAGTCATTTTCACAGGATGCCAAACATCAAGGCACTGAGTCGTTTTCTAACTAAACCTAAAGATGCCCTCCAGCTCTAATATCCCATTTGTTCAAGTGCACCACAAATATGGAGGGGAAAGAAATCTGTCTCCCTGCATACCACTTTAAGGACAGTTAGAGCAGAGAAGCCTTGAAAAGGGAAAACCTTGTTGAAACAATGGGAGACCTGCTGCTGTCAGTGGGCTCTGGATTGAGCTGAAAGAGGAGAGGGTCAGCAAGGTTTTCTCTGTCTCCCAAAGAACATCAGGAAGAGACCTGAAAGATGCAGCACCACAAGCAGGGTTCTCCTCTCCCCTCCTCCTGTGAACACAGCCAATGGAGCCCAGACAGGAGGTAAAGCTCAGCAGTAGTAATTCTGCCAACTTGAAGGAAACGTCAGGGACTGGAGAATTTCCTCACGTGTTTCCAGTGTGGTTTTTATGCATTTTATTGCTCATCTGCCATGCAGATCAAGAACGCTGGAGGGACTCCAACCCTTTCACACACAATCTCACACTCCAAGCTGGCTGCAGCCCCAAAGCCTGAGTTTCTTCACTTGAAATACTGCCCAGTGTTATTTTGGGATGTGACCTGATAGCGGAAGCCCACAGAGACCCTGAGACGATAACTGTTCCAGCTGCGACTGGCTGCCCATTTCTCCCTGATGCCAGCATGGCTTTGCCAGTGCTGCTGACAAACAGGGACTCAAGCAGCCTACACCTTCTTTTCACACCACAACAGAACCATGCCTGAAAACAGGCAATCTGGTACTCAAAGGAGAGGGGCAGAGCAGTTCATTTATCTCAGGGAAAGGGCTGCAAATCCTGGCATGACCAGTCTAAGGGAGCTGCTTAGGTTATGCTGGAAATGCTGAGGTTTCTTTTACATGAAAGAGGGAACCACCATTGCACAGATATGAGCTCATTTGTTAAACAAAAAGCTGAAACAATCAGAAATACTTTAGATCAAGGTAAACAAAACCCCAGAGGAGGACAGATTGGAGGCTCCCTGGCCCATCCCCCCCACCTGTCAGAGGAGGAAGACTGACCAGAAAGCAAACTGATCTTCCCACTGAGGGCTGTGAGCCTCCTACAGTGCTCCCCCACAAACACCAGTAAGTCCACATGAAAGCATGGGGTAAGAAGGAAGGCCTGCTGGCAGACTGACACGACTGCAGGCACTGTCAGATCCCTCGATAGCACACAAGGAAATTATGAGCTGGCAACAAGCATGTGGTAGAGCTTATAAAATCTGTAAAACCAGTTGCTTCCATGAAGGTACTTACAAGCAAGACCAGAGAACAATGGCTAAATTTATTCCCCATCCTTTCTGAAAGAAGAAAAGCCTCTTCTTCACTTGTGAATAAGAGAAATACTTACTTTCTGTTGCAATTTCATTCTCTCTGCAGTTTAGTTTCCATTCATGCAAGACGTACCAACAAAATCAAGCCTGTCCTCTCCTTCCGCTTTACTTCCCTACCCAAAATACCTCAATCTTTTCTGTCCGAAAACTGACACAGATGACTGGTAAGGCAGAATCTCCCTGCTATATTGGGGAAAACTGACAGACTTGCTCATTCTTTTAGAGTACAGACAAATTAATTGTGCATCTTACGCCACACAGAACACTGCACGTCTGGGAGGCCATGCTGTGCTCCATCAACACCAGGCTTGGAGGTCTGCACCGCATCCTTCAGTTGCGCAGGAGAAACAGGTAGAGATCAAACAATACACATCCTTAAGATGTCAGTTTATCCTTTATTGATTCTGAGTTCACATATGTGCATGAATATATATACTTACCCCTTTCCCAAACTGCTCAAGACAACTAAGGCCTAATTTGATAGATTCAAAATTGAGCAACATGAGCTTCACACAATCCTTGACCACGTGCAGCTTTCCTCCACTGCCAGGCACCTCTCAGCTCTCACTTTCCAAGCTGCTGAAGGCTTTGCTTTCAATGCAAAAAGCAAAGATGACTTTCTCCTGGCATAAGAAATGGGGGATGCCCAGAAAGATGAGTGCAGCAGTAGCATGAGCTACACAGTGCACTTCTGTGATTTATGAAAGCATTTTCAGCTCGGGGCATTGCCTCTTCTATCCCCCTGCAAACAGGATGAGACCAGCAACAAGGAACACTGAGTTCTAATTCTACACTAAAATCACTGGCTTTGGTCCCACACCTTTTTCTGAGAAGTTCAGACTCTGACCTGAGCAGTCAGAGGGTTCTCAGGTCCTGCATCAAACTGCTGTGGAAAAAAGCTAAGTTCCCATCTACAAAACTGAGCCCACATTATGGTCCTGTTACACGCCACTTCCTAGCACACCTTAAATAAAGGAGAAGAGTTAGATTTTCACTACTGCAGGAAAAAACAACAGCTCAGTAAAACAAGGAACAGGAGGGTAACACTACCAAGGCTTCAGCATTTGCTCAATCAAGTCCATATTCCCAATCCTTATGAGGAGCTTAAGCTCCTCTTTGGTGTCACTGCTAACAATAAACCCAAGATGTGGACTAGAACACACAAGAGATTGATGCAGTTTCCTTGCTCAAAGAAGTTGAGAAGCTCCTTCTTCCAGACTGTCTTTAGACAAACTGGTAGAAGCTGCTGGCTGTAGTTGCACTGCAGGAAAAAGAGCGTTTGCAGAGGAAGCTGTCAGGAGGAGGGGCTCAGTGTCACACAACAAATTTTACCCTGGCTGCCAAAATAAGCTGCTGCTCTAATCCACCTCGGCACATCTAGGTGAGTAGGGCCACTTGCCAGAAGGCAGGTATGAAACCAAAAAGGGAGAAAGACAGATGAAGTGGTGCTGGCTTTGCTATGTTCCTGCAATGGGAGACCTGCAGAACAGCAGCACTGCTACCGCAGCAGCCATTGATTTTTTCAGAGGTCGATACTCCACTCCCACAGACCTGCTTGGCAGGGGCTTTAATCACATCTAGTGCTCCCACTCCAGGCCTCTTCTCCTCTTCCCCCTCCAAATAAAACTTCTAAAAAGGGGGGAGGAAGGAGGAAGGACAGGGGCCTTCCTCCCCCTTCAAACACTGAACAGGTTAACAAATTTCATATTCTCTCTCTTTGGAAAGAAGAGACAGATTCAAAGCTGTAGCTGCAGCACAAAGTACAGAAGGAGTTAACATGACTCATCCACAGAAAAAGATGACACTGAACGGAAAATCCACTGTAGGGAAGCCAGGGAGCACTTGGTGCTGAGCTCCTCTGCAGGACCCTGGGAAACAAAGCAAAAAGCTCTCCGTAAGATAGCTCCCACTTAACCTACAGAAAGCTGCTAAGCTTCTAAAATTACTCCCAGTTTTCTTGCTACAACAAATGTAAAATGCAACAGTGGTAAAAGCAGTTTTGCTTGGCAGAGCCATGTCACTTTGGCTCACACAGGGGCAGGCCAGTCCATTCAGCAGCAGCCTGAGTACAGAGAGATGAATCTTTAAGCTTCAGCAGTAACATCAACACTGAACAGGCTGCAGGGAAGAAATATGCATGACCACAGGCACTGTGAGCAGCAGTGTATCAGAAGATGTCCTCAGCAACACCAATTTTTTTGGGAGGGTGCTGGGGATGCAAGGCAACAGCAAGAGCGACCTGTTGGCCACATCAGACAGAAGGGCTGCCCGACACCAGCCCTAGGGAAGGAAAGAGCACGTGTGAAATCTACGTATCTCTCAGGTGACAGACCACAACCTGGTTATTTATAAAGCCTTTGTTTTTCTTCCAGAGGTTCCAATGGGGTCTTCTGCTTCAATCAAAGACAAAGTCCAGAGCATGCGGCATGCTGAATTGACTAAGAGGCAGCAGCTACCCTCTGACTGCAGCCATAAGGATATTCCAACACCGCAGCAGTGCTCACTCTGGAAGGCAATTTCCAATCTCTGATGACTTTGATTTAAACTCCAAAGCATTCACAGACATCTCCACATACAATGCCACCAGTGCCACCATGACAGTCACAGGATTGGGTGGGCAAAGAAAGGCAGCAGAGGCAGGAGTTCAGCTGCCATACCTGTGGGGAGACAGTGCATCTCCAGGGGCCACGCCAGATTCTCCAACCCGGTGAGCACAGCAGAGTCAAAGAAAGCACCTTCATTAGCTGCAGCAAAGCCCCAGGGACCACTGACCTTTGCAGGACAGGGGAACTGAAGGCAAAGTGCAGAAGATATGAGGAGATACTGCTCAGAGCAGCAAGAGTGCAAGGGAGGAGATCAGCAGAGCCCTGGCAACCTGCACCATATCACTCACTGGTACACACTCACAACCGTCGCAGGGCTGGGGCTTGCCAGAGCGGTCAATTCCTGGAGATGTTGGACCAGCAAATTTTACTTTCTTTTCCTCAGTCAGACTTTATTCAAAACCACAATAAAATCATTACACAACACCTCCCACAATTACCACGCAGGCCTTGCTTGAAATCTCAGCACCAACCTCACGCCCACAAGAAGAGTGGCATGAGCCCAACCCAGCAGCACTGCAACCGCCGCAGGCAGAGGGGCAGGCACAGCCTTGGGCCCATGCCATGCCCACATCCAAGTGGAAGCAGTTTTCTCCAATACATTTACAAACATGTACATGTCCAAGACAAGTCAGTCCCAAACACTCAAACAGCATCAGCAGGAAAAATGAACCCTGTGAACTTCAGGCTCAGGGATGGCACCCAGTTAAGTGCCTTCACTCATACCCACAGCCATACCTCACAGCACACAAGGTCAGCATGGCCTGTCTCCCCCTGCATGGTTTGGGATCTCCAGAGCAGTTCCATTCTGATGCCGAGGGCAGAGGGACGTGACTGCTCCCAATGGCAGGCTGAGTGAGGCTTCTGTGCTTTTTAAGAGGTTTCCAAAAACATCAACTCAGCAACAAAAAATGAACTGAAAGCCTGATTTCCCTGCCCTACAAGAAGCTTGTTGGAAGTGTGTTTGAAAGCAGAGGATCACGTGTGATTGATAGCATGGACTATTCTCTTCAGGATCTAACATCAGAACTGCTCACCCTACAATACTTTCCTGGTTAATGCCTCCTCCACCGCTCCAGTTCAGCCCAAGCCTGGCTGCACTAGGAATGCAGGGCGCTCAAATCCTGAGTTTGCTGTGGCTGTTATCCTGTCCTCACGAGAACACCACTCTTCAGTTCAGCCTGCAACTAAAATCGCTCCTACGAAACCAAAAGGCACTGGATAGGAGAATCTGAGTGAGGCACACAGGCAGGAAGCAGAGCTGAGCTGCTGACAACGAGAATAAGAATGGGAAACAAGCCTGGCATTGAGCACAGCACAATCTGCTGCCAGCTCCAGCAAAGCCGAGCTGCCCCAGCAGTGCCATGGGCTTTCTGCAGGGACCTCTCCCTGAAGGCAGAGGGCTTGGGTCAGCCCAGAGCTGGCCCAGCTGCCACACGCAGGCAGGGAGCTCCCTCCAGAGTGCTTGGGTGAGTTCAGTTCAGAACCAGAGGAAAGGGTGGGAGGAGAGAAACTGCCAGTGGACAAAGAGCGCGGCAACCCTGAGAGGGACTCGCCTGCAGTGCCTGCATGATCAGGGTATCTCTGTGTACTCTGTGCACTCAAAACTCTCCACACCTGTAAAGGGCGTGAGCAAAATTAAAATTAATTTTTAAAAAAGCAAGGCCTTCTTAAGAAAGGACACAAAAATGATTCCCAAAATCATACACATCCAGAAAAGTCTAGAGAAGCCCTGGTCAGGATAAAAAACATCCAAACTCCCCAGGTCACCATTATTTGAGATAGAAACCTTCCTACCAGCATAAACTGAAATGCACCAATCCTACAAACACTGGCGCTCCAGGTTATGTGCTCCTTGAGGCAAGCACCCAAATGCCCAATGTGTCCACTGATGCCCAGCCACCAGGGCCCGCAGCTGCCCTGCACACATCACTAATCCCTCATCTGAGGCTAGCAATATGCTTGGAAGGTCAAACAACTCAAACATAAGCAGGAAGTCCCAGAAGGGGAAAGAAAGTGACCAAAGGCACCAAGACATTCAACTATAAAAGTTTCTTCTCCCCTTCCCCAAAATAAATTGCCAAAAGTAATGTTTCCTTAAAAATCCCTTGAGCCTCACCATCCACAGAAGCTCTGAGGTAGTTTCTCACTGTATGGCAGGCTGTTGCCATATGGTTATTTTCAGGTCAGCGGATGCTGCTGACAGAGCTCAACTTTATCCAACCTCAGGTACCAATAGAGTGAGAGCTGAAATGACCTCCTTGCAAGACCCACAAATTTACAGTACCCTTAACAGTGTCTCCACAGTCAGAAATGAATTGAGAGAAAGAGATCAAACAAAATACCCTACAACCATGGCATCACTCCTCTCCTCTCCCCACAAAATCTAACACTGTCAAATCCATACTACAAAGATCCAAGACCAGAATGCATGGGCAGGTGTTAAACACTGATCAGGAATTTGTTCGCTGTTGCTTGAACTCCCCCCCTCCCATCAACAAGACACACTTCAGTCCTGAAGCCACTGCTGAAATGCAGCTAAATGAGCGTCAGATCCTCAGTGGTGAAATACGGAGACAGAAATTATTTCCACTCTACAATAAGATGCAAGAAAGACACTCAGGAAAGGTACAGGGATTCTCCCTCAAACTATGCAGCACAGCAACCAAACAAACTAAAGACGTCCTATGTTCTACTCCACATTTACTTCACAGACATCAGAAACTTGCACCCGGTGGCCCAGAAGACAAAGACCAAGGCAACATTTAACAACCTGCTGCTTGTTCCATAACAAGGTACAGAATTACTACAAACAGCCCCCAAATTCCAGAGATTTTTGCAGTAGAACTGACTTCAATTCAAACTCAAATTGACATCCTAGCACCCTGTTGGCTTCCCCTATACCCATGCTGCTAGAGCACCTTCCAAGTCTAAGCAGATGGTAATTAATAGCTGTAAATATTTCATTTTCACTGACTCGAAATCCAAGTCACAAAAGGTAGAGGCACAAACAAACTGGATACAACTTGCCAAGAAGAATTCCTTGCTGAAAAGACTGAGGAACTTCTTGGGAGAAATAAGATTTATATTGTGGATTACTATTCCTCCATTACGCTCAGACACAACAGATTACACTTCTCCCATACATAAGAGGAATCTAAGTTATCCCTTATTGCACTCTACCACTTCCTGAAGGGAGGCTGTGGTGAGGAGGGGGTCGGTCTCTTCTCCCAGATAGCTAATGACAGGACGAGAGGGAATGGCCACAAGTTGCACCGGGGAAGATTTAGATTAGATCTGAGGAAAAATTTTTTCTCTGAAAGAGTGGTCAGGCACTGGAATGGCCTGCCTAGGGAGGTGGTTGAGGCACCGTCCCTAGCGCTGTTCAAGAAGCGTTTAGATGAGGTGCTAAGGGATTTGATTTAGTAGCTTAGTGGGTAGGGATGGTGGTAGGATTGTTGGACTAGATGATCTTGTAGGTCCTTTCCAACCTAATGTATCTATGAATCTAAGTTTACTTGAGCTGCAGACCTGACAAGAGATTCCCTAAGGAAGCAGCAAATTTTTCAGAGAAATTCTTCATCCTGACTGCTGTAGGAAAATAGTACCAGCCAGGACACTCTCGTGGATGCACTACTCTTTAAAAAGGCATCAGTGATTTCCAGCTAGCAGCAGTCTTTTCCCCCCAACACAGCAAGTATAACTTTCAGAAAGGGAACAACCCAGAAATATTTAGGCAAGGATGGAAAGGAAAGACCAGATATTCTGCTACTTCAAGATGTTCAGGCAAAGCACTACAGAGAGTTGGACTCTTGAGCTGTCCCAAGGAACACTGTTGAGAAATTTTAGTTACTGACACAAAACTCAGTGGAAGGAAGGTATCTTGAAGAGCCCCATGCAGGGAGACCAACGTGACATTTCTCAGGCAAATCCTAACAAAGCCAGCAAAATCTGACAGCAGTTGAACAACTTGAGAATGCTGCCAAGCCAATACTTCCATCTCCAGGACATCACGAAATGACCGCTGTGTCACTCAAGGATATAGTCCCACCTTTGTTACTTGAAATTTCGTCACTATTACAGATGTACAGTGTTAAATGGGAAACAGTCAAAGTCTTGTAAAAGCACTTGGTACATGAATTTGACACTTCACAAATACATACCTAAAAGCAGCAATCTCTTTTTCCTACTGGAGTTGATCTGTGTTTAATTAAAGATGATGTATCATATGATTTGCTCACATTCCAAGATACCCAGTGGGTGGCTCCCCACAGTGCCCACTGAGGCTTGGAAGAGGACGTAACTCCACAGAAAGTTAAAAACCCACAACCTATGACGCTTTAAGTCATATGGAATGGCAAAGCAAGAGTCAAAGAATTCTCCTGTGTGGGATAAAACATTCTAGAACAGACAGAACGAACAATACGTAAAGAAGATAAAAGAAATTGCTAACACTCCTCCAGATAGCTCCTCTGCTTCTAAGCATCTCTAGGCCAAGTTTCCTGCAAGACACCAATCACTGAAACCAAGAGCTGGTTTCCATATACCTCCGAGGTCCTCTTTAAGCCATTCCACAACATCATTATCCAATGTATTCTCAGTTTACAGATGGGAGTGCTGGTCCTGCCCTACAAGATCCTCACTAGAGGACAAAGAATTGTGAAACACATACGGGTACACACACATCATTTCATGTTTTTTGCTTACTGAAGAAGAAAAAGCCCAGAAGCATGTGAGGGTTGGGTAAGCTGAACACTGCTTCATTTCTCAAATGCTCATCATTTGGTGATAAAGGTATGAAAACACAGTGACTGCAAAGTCTGTTTAATACAGAAAATAAGTTTTAGAGATGGCAGCTGGAGCAAATTTTTGTGTCCTGGATTTCTCTTTAGAAAATCTCTGAATATCTGTTTAGAAATTTCTTGGCATTAAAAACTTTGAAACAGGGTAAGTTCCCTCACAGCAGAGAGGGGTCTCTTTTCTTAAACTGCTTGGGAAAAAGGAAAGCTGGAAAGGGGACAAATATATCGTACTGCAGGGTACGATAAAACAAACTCCCACTTGGTGCTGAGGAGCCACTTCTGCTAAGAAGAACAGCTAATTCCTACCATCTGAGTCACAGGGCACTGACTGGTAGGATTCATGAAGGCTCTACCAACAATGCTACTGAACAGGACTTCCCACCATTCAGAGCTAGAGCAATTTCTTCAATTACTTCAGTGGCTTCACTTCTCCTGCATTCTTCGCCAGAAGATGGGTCACGTGGAAGAACTTGTAGAGAGGCAGAGTGGAAAGAAACATGCTATTTAAAAGGATTTTCAGGACAAATTAAGTCTTCATAATTAAGGTCCATAATTAAAAAAAAAAGGGGGGGGGGGGGAGAAACAACCCACAACTACTCCATTAAGTGGTCAGAACTAGAATCGCTTTGTATTTTGGGTGACAATTTGTACCCATAATCCAAAGGAATTATTTCAAAGGGCTCACAACAAAGCTGTTCTCATTGCTGAGAGCAAAAATAATTTTGCTATATACACAGCTCACTCTTCTTTGACCAATTCAGCTGCATGTTAGAAAACAGACTTAGCCAGTGGCTAAATAAATTAATTTAAAAAAAACAAAAAACAAAACAAAACAAAAAAAAAACCCACCCAAGCTTCATTCACTTCCTACTGGTTAGAAGTGAAAGCAATCAGCAAAATCAGAATTCAGCACCTCAATACTGTTCTTCCAAGTCGGAGGCACAGAGCAAACTAATCTAAACATCTAACCCTTCCTCATTTCCTTTATGAAGTTCAAAGCCAAATTTAAACTACTCTGGCCCAAATCTGCTGGAAAACTATGCACTCATCTCATACCCAACTGTTCACTGTGCATACACAGTGAGCAGATTTAAATGGAGAATCACATTTTTTTTGCATTCTGTCAGGGAAGGAGCTGATCTTACTCACTTCAGGTACTAATAAACTTGTCCCTTTTATCAACCATTTGATCAGATTGGAGAAAAAACCTTAAATCAGCAGTATGAGGATCTAGTGACAGAACGGGAACAGTTCCAAAGGCAACAAACAACCCATACAACAGTGAGCTAAAGAAACAACTGAATAAAATAAAATTATACCTTTCCCTGAAGGTCAAAGCCTGCTCTAACAGCATCAGGTACTCCAGACACTATGGACAGAAATCTCATGAAACCTTTTGGCTAGAACATGCAGACCAGAGTACCTTGGGGGTAAACTTTACTCTCAGATCCATTGTTTTTGTAAGTTACATTTAATCTCTAGCAGAAGTCAGAAGCTAATGACTTAGTAAAAAGCATAGGCAGTCTCCACCGTTCATTTCCACGTGGAATACTACCACCACTAATTTATACTGCTGTGCTACTGATTGCCCTTACCCCATCCACCTCTAGAACAGCTCACCACTCACCGGTAGGCTAGAAGGTCTGGACTGAAGATTCAAATTCATATCTTCTTGCCCTTTACTGGAAGCCATTGAGGGAGCAGATGATGTCTGGGACCCAAATGATTCTTGAGATAACTCCTGAAAATTTCAAAAAAAAAAAAAACACCCCAAAAAAATCACAAACAGGAATAAAATAAAGATTTGTCTGGAATCACTCCAATGTCTTCTGACACTGGAGATGAATTACACACCCTCAGTGCCATTTGCCCAAAACAGGAAATAGGACAGAAAAGAGTTGAAGCCAACATGTCTACTGCTCTGCAGAATAAACTCTGCCACTCTGCTGTAGTGAGTGCTTGGTGTAGAACTCCAAATCACAACAAAAGAGTTATTCTTTGCCTTTTTCTTATTACCGATAGATCCTGAAAAACTGAGACTGTCCTGGGAGATTGCAGACTCAGCTTCTTGATCTTATAACATCACACAACAGCTCTAAGTACTTCCTTATACAAAGACTGCAAGTCAATTAAAATTTTCAACTTTTATAAACTTTTGATGCACTGCAACATTTGCTGGAAGATCTCACCTAGCTTTACATGACTATTAAAATATTAAATACTGCTGAACACAAAGAAAGAAAAACAGCTGTTTCTTGATTTTACCTTCAATTCCACATGCTTCATGTTTTACCTCTCCTCCTTAAAGCAAAGCTTTACATTTAAGAGCAAACTCTCCCATTTATGTGTCACTCTGTCTTCACTGGCACCGTTTCCACTTGTGCTGCCTTCTGTGAATGTCTGTGAAAAAACTCCACCCAAGCAGCAGGGAACCCAAGCTTTCCCATGCTCATTTCCTCCGTATGATCAATACACCTCCTGAAGTCTTGGGATGAGATATAAAAGCACCAGGAAATGGGGTGGTTTTTTTTTTTTGAAGACTCAGAAGTGCTCTGCTATTGTGCTAAATTAAGTGGCTCTGTAGACCACCTGGAGATCTTCCACACACCACAGTGTGAAAACCATGCCAGTATGAAATCTTTTAGACTGGTACTGCTGATCAGCAGCATTTACTTGCAACTGGTCTTCAGAACTGCAGCATTACTGCAGCTCGGCCTGTTACCAACGTAACATCTCTGTAAGAGATGCAGATCTAGGCACAATGGAGAAGCAGCACATCTATTATTTCAATCGTTCCAGCCAACACGTAGCTCCACTGACTTAAACCCACAAAGAAAATGATTTGCCCAAGTTTCTTAACAATTGCTTAGAGAAGGAAGCCAAGCAGAAGACAGCCTACCTGAGGAGGGGGGAAGCGTTGCTGGGAATATGCAGACTGCTGCTGCTGCGGCTGTGACTGAGAGTATGAAGATGACTGCTGAGAAAGAGCCGAGGAAGCTGTCTGCTGAGTTTGCTGCTGCTGCTGCTGCTGCTGGTAGGGTGACTGTGATGGCTGCTGTGAGTAGGGAGGCTGATTCTGTTGGTGCTGCTGGGCTGTGGACTGCTGCTGAGGATATGGAGTTGGGGACTGCTGATGGGGCGGCTGGGACTGCTGCTGAGAATATGCAGGCTGCGATGGCTGAAGCTGTGCAGCTTGAGACTGAGGCTGTTGCTGCTGCTGATAAGAAGGCTGAGAGTGAGGGGTTTGGGATGGAGTCTGCTGAGAATATGGAGGCTGCTGCTGTTGTGGATGAGGGCTTTGCTGGTTGTAATATGGAGTCTGGCTTTGCTGCCCATATGCGCTGGGACCCTGCTGTCCGTAAGGCGGAATCTATAGAAGAGGAGGGTAGAATCATTAAGAAGTAATTTTACATATACACAGTCATTTATACTCAAGAATACTCCAACAGTTCAGAGACCCGTGCAGTGCAGTTAACTGGGAAGGTACATGAAATGTCACTACCTATATAAGGAAACCTACCAGACAGTATCAAAAGTCACTTGTGCGTGACATTATTCTCAGCAGTAAGGAAATTTTAATAGGCACCATAACTAAATTTTTAGGGATCCCTATCTGACCACACTTCGATGACATTAACATCAAAAGGAAAGAAGGCTTGCTCCACACAAAGGCAGCCTTTCGTATCTTGTTAGCAGTCCAGCAGGAAGTACTCAGTTCACACAGTGAGCCAGAACTGACCTGGAAGTAATTTCTACTGTTAGAAACAGTTCTGTCGTTAACAAATACAGTGGTGAGAATATCTTAGCTGATTCGCTATTTATTTTTCCCTTGGTTCTGACTCTGCTCTGCTACTGCCTCTTGTGGAAGCAAGGATTCCACAGATCCTGATCACACCTGGATCCAGGTGTGGTTCAACATGCAGCCTTAAAGAAATGCCATTTCATCTAATCAACCAATTCCAGACTAGTGTAAGGAGGTTCCTCCAAAATTCACAGTACTTCCTTGCTCTTCTGCCTACCCCTGCTGCAAACAGAGACCTGCAGGAGCTTGGGTGCTCTACCTGTTGTGCATATGAGATGCTGCCCATTGTACTTTGTGTTCTGCTTTGCATTCCCATGGGATATCTCTGGGGAGTCTGTGGCCCATAGGGCTGTCCTGGATAGCCATGTCCTTGCTGTGGCCCCGCCTGAGGTCCCTGCTGTTGCGTGTAGGGGTTGTTTCCTCCATATGGCTGAGGCCTCATCTTCCCCATCTGATCCATTGGGCTAGAAGGCTGCAAAGCAAATTGCAACACACGATGTACATCCAGCTACATACAGGATTTGTTCACAACTTAAAACAAAAACAAAAAACCGCAGAAGAAAACTTCAACAGGGTGGTGCAAAGCAGCAGAAGCCATCTGCCTCTCTGCAGGTACTGCAACCCACAGTTACCTTCTGAAGTACAGCATGGTCTCCAATACCCTTTCAAACTACAGACATTTCACAAAGAACAAACCCAATGAGAAGTAGTCATTTCATGCTGACATATCTTCTGTGGCCAGAGGACAGGAAAGAAGGTGGGAAGGACCATTAAGAAAGACAAATTATCAATGCAAGTGGCTTTTCCCCACAGTAGGCAGTGGTTTAACATCCAGATACACCACAACAAGGTAAATTCACTCTGAAAATTTAAATGTTCACAAGAAACACTTCTTTCACATGTAACAACCTCTCCCAAAATACTACAGGCTGTTAATTTACACCTTTTGATTTCAATTAATCCACATCGGGGTAGTAATACTGGCCAGCAC
Source organism: Oreortyx pictus (assembly GCA_036925125.1). Classification (NCBI taxonomy): domain Eukaryota; kingdom Metazoa; phylum Chordata; class Aves; order Galliformes; family Odontophoridae; genus Oreortyx; species Oreortyx pictus. The sequence continues at coordinate 5,256,153 of JAUPFR010000026.1, read as the reverse complement.
TATTGATGTTCAAGGACTGCAGCTCCACTTCTTATTATTCTTATTATTAACACGTGTTTTGTGTCTGATGCTTTTTGCTGAATACAGGTTTCTAAATTAAATTTCTTCAAATGGATGAAAAAAGTACTGGTCAGCCTTGAATGACAAGTCCACAAGTTTTAGAGCAAACATCACAAGACACACGAGTAAATACAACTTGAGTAGGTCTTCCTAATACCTCTGCCTGCAACTGAGACATAGGAGCAGTTAAATTGCCTGAAAACACCATAAGCCCCAGAACACAGCACTTCTCCCTAGGCAGTAGTGTTAATACTCTAAAGCAAGACCTGCCATCAGCCTGCTTTGGCATAGTGACCTCTAAATTAATCCCAGTCACAGTCTTTAACCACCATCACTTGGACTGAATAAGGAATTTCACTGATCTCCTGATGACCTAATGCCAATTAGATGTTCTCCACCGCATCACCATGACAATGGACTCTCTGTTACATCCTTGCTTCCTGCAACTAGCCCTAGGGTAGTATTTGCACAGATCCACCCTCTCTTGCTGAGCTCAGATGCTTGAGGAGTGGCACTACAGGCCTGCACAAGCAAATATCGCACAAAGCCAGCTCCTGTTGGAAACCTAAAGAATCCCAGACACTACAACAGCATTTTACTTATGTTTGCAGAAGCCACCTTCCCAGGAAAAAGTTTGGGCAGTATGCTACTCTTCAGAAAATCCTACCTCAACAGCCAACACAGCTTGAAGCCTCAACACACAGACCCTGACATTTGTTTGACCAGCAGTCTACTACTACTTCCAGCCTGCCAGGCAAGCCCAGCTCTGAGCCCAGGCCAAAGAGAAGCAAGCAGGGGCACCACGGGGAGCTTGCAGCACTCTTGTAGGGCCAGCAGGAGCTGGATATCAGTGGAGGGAATTCAGTGGGGATGCAGGCAAAGAACACCACTGTCAGTACAGAGGTGCTACCCCACTCAGCCAAACCAGGCTCCCCTACAGCCATTCGCACCACTAGAGCAGAAATCAATTAGGAACCAGATCTGAGCGCCCTCCAGTTTGACCCCAGGCTGCCCTGCAGGCACGGCGTTTGCCATCTTACAGAAAGCTCTCCAGGACAACCACATACAATGCACCAGCATGATTGTACCAAGCCAGTTTTACAGAGATGTGACCCACCACGCTCCTTCATGACTTTTTTTTTCCATTTCACTATTGATACAGAAACAGTTCTGGAAAAGTTTTGTGTTTAATATTCAACCTACCACAGCTGCTAGAGCTGAAGAGCAGCACAGGCTGAGGCCACAGCACCTTGGTGGAGGGAGCCTCAGGAGCCCAGGATCACTGTCACACAACCAAACCATACCACCAGCACTCCCTGCATTTCATCTTTTCCCTCCTCACACTGTTTTCTTTGCACCAAGTACCAAGGATTACCTTCTTGCCCCTGCAAGCTCTTCCTCCCTCCAGGGGATGCACACTGTGGGGTTCTGCTGCTACTTGCTGGAGAGCAACTTTTGTTACCCACTGTACATTTCAGTATCTTTTCCCTTTGCTATTTGTTTCCCCCAGTTGTTACCTTATCTTCCCGGCTAGCTATCAAAGACAGCTTCTCAAATACATCCCTGTTAATTCTGTTGTTGTTAAATGTTTAAATGTGCACACACCATACGCTGCCTCCTCCACACAAATTTTCTTCTCTGTGGTCATGCACAAGGACAACAAACAAGGTGAAGATCCACTTTTCCATGACTCTTACGTGAAAGAGTGTGGATGACTGTTAAAAAAACTTGAAGAAACTTTTTTTTTTTTTTGCGGATATAAAGAAATTTTTAAAAGGCAACACAAAATCCAAACATATATTAAAGATGTGACCAAGTCATCACTCCAGTGCCTCAGCACAAAGTGGAGGGAATTCAGTGGGGATGCAGGCAAAGCACACCACTGTCAGTACAGAGCTGAGTGCACTTTCAAACACCATAGCTTTGAGCCGTGGCCCCAACACACAGAGATGCTAAAAACAAACATGAAGAGCATCACTCTGAATTACAGCTTTACAGATAACATTCTCTAAGCAGGGAAATGCAAATCCCGATTCATCTCTTCAGTGAAGGAACTATCTCATGCACACAGCCTGGACTTGCTGCTTACCAGCAAGCTAACAGGTCAGTGCCACCCTGGACATCTCACACTGCAACACTTCATTTCTCCCCTCCAAATCTCCCATTAAAAACAAACGCCTTCTTCGCTGATGGGGCTTTAACTACTCAGCAGTGTTGTTCTGTCTTCAGGAACATGCCATCAGGAAGGCCACCCAATCTGCTTTCTCAGTCCTTGCTGGTAATTTAACTACATGTGCCTCGGAAAGGAACATTAAAAGTCAAAATACAGAAGCTGAAATCAATCAATGAGCTCTCATAAAGATTTTGAGGAGTGGAGGTGGTACAGAGCTGCTCTGCACACCAACATGTGCGAAATGGGAGAGCCAAGAGGAAGCAAGCCTGCTTGCTCACTCCAGGATAAACAAGGAAATACCAAACCCTGACTGCAAAAGGCTGGAGATGCTTCTCTGGACTGATACATGGGAAATCCTTTCAATAGGAAACCACAGGAGTACATTACTGTGATTACACTTCAAAAGCAAAGTCCCTGCCACAGAGAGACATAATTGAGAGAAAGTGTTGCTCCTTGATCACTGAAGTCCAGACCCCCTGCTTACACCTCCTTGCATTCATAGAAATTGCTTCTATTCTCCTCCCTTCAGTCTCAGTACCTCCGCTGTTTTACAACACTGTTAAGTACCAAAACTTGGAAAAACACAGCCCTGTTCCCAGTCACATTTTAAAAAGCTACACTGTTCTGTTCGGTGTGAAATGAAAGCGACCAAAAGCCGATGTTCCAGACAAACTGCTGAGCTTTCAAGAAAATTTAAAATATTCCTAGAGTAAGAGCTTGTAACAGCAAGCCAAAGCAAGCCTCAATGGCTGAGCTCAAAAGCTCTCCAGAAACAGTACCTGCAATGCACAGTGTGTCAGCCCTCAATGCAATGGCACAGTGAAAACCACACTCCTTCCAAGATGTGCCACGGCACTGAGGCTGTGCAAGCAGGAAGAGATGGAAAAGCAGAGTAGGCCCTGAGCAGAGAAAAAGAATGACAGCCAGTGGCTCTGCTTCACCACTGCATGAGCAAACAGAGGCAGCTTTCTTTAAAAAAAAAAAAAAAAAAAAAAAAAAAAAAAATCAAACTGAACAAAATCAATTAAAAAAAAAAGAAGAAGGAAAACTAAGCAGATGCGGATTTCACAACAATTCTTCTTAGGTTTTCTCCAGTAGAAGAAAAGTTTGGCTTCTCCAAAGAGAAGTCTGCTTAACTTGGAGGGGACTTGCCTAACTGTCCCAGCAGGAGAAGGAATAAAGAGAAGAGGCAAAACCCACTTCGGGAGCAGGAGCCAAGCCCTCTGCAAATGCACAGAAAAAACACAGCTTTGACTTTCTCAATTACCTTAGTACATGTTTGTATTTTATTAGGCCTGAGGAAGAAAAGGAAAGAGAACTGCTAAATGAACTCTCCAGTTTCAAGCCATCATCACTTAGCTACTGGCAAACGTGGGTATTGGACACAATTGGTTTCCTCAGCTGTCTCAAAATAAAAATAAAAAGGCCAAAAAAATAACTTCGAAGGCACTAAGCTTTCACCTCAGATCCAAAATCCTTCCCTGACCAGATCTGTTGTCCATTTTTTGTGGGGGGTGTAGGGGGAAAAAAAAAAAAAGCAGCGTTGCTGGCTGTTTAACCGAGAGAAGCTCTAATTGATTCCCACAGTAATTAACCTGCATTTTACCTCGGAGAGTGGTAGTTAAGGAAGTCGGCACTGCTATTTATAACTCATCTCAAATTGAGGGCAGACTGCCTAAAATCTAACACATCCCAGCTGTACTCCTGTTTGAACTGGGGCCAAGGGAATATTTTAAAGCAATCTTGGCACCGAATGAATGACACCAACAGTATGAGCGCGTGTGTGGTTGTGTTGTGGTGACGTAGCAGCGGAGGTGGGATGGGAAGGGGGGCCAGCATGCCGTAATCCCTCTCCCAAGCGCACTTGCCATGCATGGCCCCAGCCAGGCTGTGCTGGAGACACCCACTGCGAGTCAAACACAGGAAGCATCTTATCCTGTGGAATGCCTTGAAGTGAGAAGCACATGGCTAATCTGCATAAAAGCGAAGCCACACCACCCTGTCAGTAAGGTTAGTGCTCATAATCTCTGGCCACGGAGCTGGCTGCCCGCAAGCACTTGGACCGCCGCCTGATAACCCAGAGTCAGGAACAGATGGGCAAGGACCCCGGCAGAAACTGCGCGGCACACGTGACTCGCCACATGGCCGAGAGCACAAAGCATTGTTTGGCTGCGAGCGGTACAAAGGAGCCGCCGGGCGCTGCCAGCGCTGCTCGATGGGCAGCTGCTCCCAGACCACTGTCGAGTGCTGGTGCTGGGAGCAGAGAGCCCTGACGGCCTGAAAGTCAGCAGGATGAGAAGACCCTGAGTGCCTTCAGTGCAGGTGAATGCTGTCCTGCGAGCTCAGAATGAGCCAGATCCAGGCGGGAACTTACAGAAAGGAAGAAGTTCAGTCTTGGAGAAGAGCAGGTACTTTCCTCATGTCTCCAGCCCCTGGTTACCCCAAGGTCTCCCTGTCTCTGCACACAGGGAGATTACAAAGTGGATTCCAACATCAGCTACGGAAAAGGCATCAGTGGTGGACGACACTGGGAAAGAGGTGTCATTCTCCCTATGTTCCTGTCAGCTGGAACCACGGTCATACTGGACTTTTTACATCATTTAAACAAGTAAAAGAGAACTGACCCATTAATGCTCCCCAAACCTTTCACAGCAATGCCAAGAAATTGGCAGCAGAACCAAGGGCAACATCCAACAAAAGATGCTTCCCAACCCCCACACACAGCTTGCTCTTTTTCCTCCACAGGCATGCTGGGGCCTTCCAAAACCCCACAGAGAAGTGACTCAAACCTGTCCAGACCCAGTCTAGAGCTTAGGCTGAGAAGTGAGCACAAACAACCAGCCTCATCTGCGAGCAAACACAGCTCATATTCCAGCCACACAACTTCTACCTGATCTGTTTAAGGCCCAACTGGCTGTACTAAGATCAACACCCCAGCCAGAGCTCACCCCTCTCAGGAGCTTTGTAAGGGGCCAGCACAGCAGGTCACACATCACTGCTTCTCTCCCTCCCTATGGTGCTCCACTTTTTGAAGAGAGATGGAGGAGACTAAGGTGAAATTAAGATAAAAAAGAGCAATTCTCCTGTAATAGATTAAGGTCCCCACAAAAGATGACAGGCTTAGAAAACCCCACTCACTACACAGATGTGGATCAAGTATTTCCCACCAGGACAGTTTAAATGGCAAGCGTGCTTCAGAGTTACAAACATTCTTTGGAAATCTGAAGGATAAACCTATCTTACATAAATAAAACTACCCACTGTACCTCAAATCCAAGAATCTTAACAGATTTGAATGCATTAACCGAGAGACAGAAAACTTACCTCATTATCAATAGCTAACACAGATTAAATTATCAGCTGCCAAAGTGTTTGAATAACTGACCTCTGCTCTGCAAGCACAGGGAGCCTGGTTTTGTTTCTTACTTTTTCCAGTCAGACAGACTCTGACCAAAGACTGACTCAAACTGACACAGACCTCAGAACAAGCTATTGAAATCAACACTGAATGCAAAAGGAAAATCAAAGACTTCCTGAACAACTTCACTCACCTGTTTCTTACTGGGAGCCCTGGCCATTCACCATCAGCTCTGCTACACCTTGCACCTTTCCTTGCCTACAGACTTACTGCACAAATCCCTCTCAGGTGATATTCCGTAAATACTGTCCTACCAGTGGAAACCAAGATGAATATGTTTTCTCCAAACAACTATTCTGTGAATGCATCTTACTGGATAAACATAATTCAGTAATTACCCTATTAACATTTCTCAACAAGAGGCCAGTCCACACATCTCAGAGGACTTTCCCAAGCACCACTTTTACTAATACTCTCCAAATTGACTAAAACTGATCAGAATTTTGACGCGGGATCTATTATTATGGACTGCTTTACCCCTAAAAGAAGATCTGGCAAGGACTTGAAATCAAACCCTCCACAGAAAGAGCCCAACAGGAGTAGAGTATTCATGTCCAGTCGCAGGGAGGGAAATCTGAGGTTTTGCTGTTTGTATTTTTGTACGTGTGTGTGCTTTTTTGATTCAGTTTTCTTTTGTCTTTTCTTTTTTTAAAGGCAGAAGGAAGGTGCTTAGCCAGCCCCTGCTTTAAACAAAGTGCAATTGTTGATCTCATCTTTCCCTCCTGGACTGACTTTAAGCCCTCCTTAGCAAATTCAACAAATCCAGCTTATCAAGGCTCTAGGTTGCTGTTTCTTCCTTCCTTCAGTCATTCACTGACACATGGCCACATGGCTCATCACACCACATTATTCAGGTATCAGCATCCTCAGTGTAGTATTCCGACCACTATCATATCTGAAGATGACACACAGTTTTCTGCAATCTTCACAGTCTACTCAAAGACAGAAGCATACTCACATTAGCAGGACATTTCTCCTGTAGTGACAAGGGACCTGAAGTTAAGATTCACAGTGTAGATGCTGCAATGGACTGAGCAAGGAGAAAAGGAAAGTTTCTTTTGTTTTACACAAAAACTAGCACTGGTAAGGGTGCCAGGCAGACGGGCCCAGCCTTGCCCAGATGTCATGCAGCACCAGCACTCATGAGAAAACATCAGCCACACCAACAGCAAGTTGCAAGCAGGGTCATCACTCCTATCCACAGAACCAATGCACCAGCAGAATACAGACCCTTGTGGAAAGCGTGCAAATGATCCCCTACCACATCAACATTAGGCAAGAGCAACCAGAAGATTCATTTCCCTCATGCTTTATCTCCATTCTACCAGCACAACACCAGTGTCACAAATAAAACATCTGCAGTGGGTCAGAACAATGCCATCCAATGCCTGCACAGGAGCTCTGGCCTGCAGGTGACCCAGGGCAAACACAGAGCATCCCTGTTTGCAGGGCTCCTGCTCGCTCTGCAGCTGACTGCATGATACATATGGGCTGATGTCTTGGCCCAAGCTCCTTCTGCTCTCATCTCAACTTCGCTATCAGATGCTGAGGTGGAAATAGGAGCTGACAGCTACCGACTGGGTTATTTTAACGCGAGAGGAGATTCTGACAAGCACTATTTACTGAATTAAATGCAGGCTAAATTAACAAAGAATTCAGATTCTTCTGCAGCTGCTGGAGACTAGTAAAGTTTTCAGACATTTCACAGGTAGATGGAGTCAGATTATCCACTTTGCTATTTAGTGGGGCAGCATAATCTTTAACACTTTCAATTACATCTGCATGCACAAGTACAAATTGAAAGTGTTTCCTCTGATCCACATAATATAGGTAACTAGCTATCCCCTTACACTATTCAGCCAATTCATCCCAAGAGTTCCAAAGCGCCACTGTTCACTCCTCCCAAAATCTTCACCTCAGCTCTCTCACCAGGGGAGATCACGCCAAGGACTGCTTATGTGACAGCTGTAACAAGGTGCTATTCCTTTTAAGATGGAAAGAAACATCCTTTCTGAATATTAAATCAGGCTTTAAGTTTAGCCAATCTGTATCTGCTTTCATGAACTCCAGCCAAGTCAACAAATACACAGTTAAGTGTCTTATTACAGCATTTTTGTTCCAGGCCGACGTATATATTAGAAGGAGCATGCAAGCTCCTGTTGTACCACAGAAATGAGACCAGGTCAAGAGTGAGCTATAAAAAAGCAAGAGAAGGAAGGGCAAGGACAGAACAGCAAAATTACACTGTCACTACAGCTTAAGTGATCTGATTTCAGTCCAGAAGAGTGCAGCTGCTCCAGATCACCAAGATGCAAAATATTTGCCCGAAGCACCACTGAAAACCTGAAAGGCTCCAGAAGCTCTGCAAATGCATTTGGACAATTGAGACCTGTGACAGACATCAGTCACGCAGCTAATTCTCCATAACGCCCATTTCCCTTCAAACAAGCAACACTAATCTCAGAGACAGATGGCTTTTGGTACTCAACGTTGTGGACGTTTGTTTTCCAGAACTTGAGCTGAAGGAAGATACAAGAAAGCTCACTAGAGTTTATCTTCCAGAATAAAGTTAATATTACTGATTCATTAAAAGCCCTTCTCAGACAGAAAACTAAGGGGTCCCAGGACACACTTAAATGTCTCATGAGGCACCTCCAGCACACCCTCCCTGCTTTCTAAAAAACACTTACTTGCCATGGAAAAAAAACATTTCTACAAGCTCTGAAAGCCAAAAAGACATCAAGCATTAGCTGCTGGAGGGGCATTAATTTGATTTCACATACACAAACATAAAGCATCTCATTATCATGAGTATCAGGCTAGAGAGAAAGTTCATGTATTTCCAGCTTCTCCCATTCAAAAGCAATGAAACAGCAAAGCTGCAAACTGTCCAGGAAGAAGTTGCAGGTAAGTCTGTCTGAAGACAGACCTTCCTGTAACATTAGGGAGGGAAAGAGGAAACCCACACTAACTACACCACCTTATGTGGCTTTCCTCTTTTTAACTTATGCCTTAATTCTCCATACATAAAATAGGAATAAACGTGGCACTGCAGGTTTCTACCCACTTTCTGTCTGTCTAAAAGCTCAAAATATATTTGAATATTTCAACTTTTCTTTGCAAATTTGCTTCATTTTACACTGGAACAAAGGGTGGCTAACCAGACTCATTGGACAAGTAAATTCCTACAGCCACTTATCATGCTGAGTTGGTAAGGGTGTACCTGAGGCACCTCAGCAGTCCAAACTCTTCCACTGCACATAGCACTGTGACAGAGAATAAGCAGCTCAGCTTGCACTAAGAGGAGTACAGCTGTCAGAGGCTACCTCATCTCAGCACACAGAGCTCCATCTTGTCCAGAGTAGCTGCTTGCTCTAAGAAGAGCTGCATGTTAGGGTCTGTAGTTTCTACAAATCGCATTTCAGAATAACAGCTCTCCCTCACTTATGCAGAAGAACTGAATATGCTTAAAAGCACGTATAATGTAACATAAAGGACTACCTAAGTAATCCAAGTAACTTGAAGTCTGGAACTGAACTAAGGAAGAGAAAAATCCCAGCTTAAGTTAACATGTGAATGAAAGACCAGCAGTGCACCAGACCACCCTCCAGCCCTCCTTACCTCTGGGCCCATGAAACCCAGCTCACACAGCCCCAGGGTAATGTGGGCCCAGCAACTGGACCACACACAGGCACACCCTCACACCCCCCTCCCCAGGAGTCCTACTGCAAGAACAAGAGCATCTCTAACACACCTCAGTACCCAAAGTTCACAGCACCCTGTGCACTGTAACATCAGCTGCTTGTTGCCTTGTTAGGAAGCAACTCCCTTAAAATCTGTCCATCCATCATGACCATCAGAGGGATTCAAGTTAACAAAGCTGTGTAATGCTAATAGGAAGAAACAAGACTTATTTCCCTTCTTTTTACACTAGTTGATAAATTTGGACGCTATTTTTGTGGGCTTTATTGAGCCTGGCATGAACCCCAGCCCTACAGCAGGGCAAGGTCATTACTATTTTAAAAAATAGAAATAAAATCCACCAGTCATTTGTAGCTGATTATAGCAATTTTGAGGCCTGGGTCTACCACCCTATGCGTGCTTTTGTCCTTGGGCTTCTATTCTATCTATGCCTAGAAAAATCCAGCTTCTTTTAAAGTAGAATGAACAATGTGAGGAGTTGCTCAGCAAGTTGAAGTATGTGTGGACTGCTGGTAAGAAGATACAGAAATGCCTCATTGAGCCAGTGTCAAGTGGGATCAGCCAATGCTGCAAAGTCTTCACTGGTTTCAGGAACAGGTATAACAAGAAACTGCAAGACAACTCATATGAGAACAGGGAGATGGGGCATGACTGTACCTTGACAGCAGTGACAACTCTCAACAGTTTATTGGCTTTTACAGAGTGATAAGATTTAAGGCTAACATTAATACATGTTCACCGTTCAGTACAAGCATCAATGTTGCCTTGACACAATGCACTTTCAATATACTCCACGCTCATCATTAGAGCCAGTAAATCTACACTCCAAAAGTCAGCAGAAAATCATCCCCCAATCTCCTAATACAATATGCCTAATGAATTATTCTCCTGAGCGTGCAGACAATAGATTTAGCACCTTGCACCAGAGAAGGAAAAGGAAATGAGGGCTAAGGGCCAAGAACAGTTGAAAGCCAACAAGAAGCACTCTGGCATATTTCACAGAACACTAATTACTTCATCTGATTTTAATTCCTGACACCGAATCAGCATAGAGCTTTTCAAAGGAAGTCTTGTCCTAGATTGCAAAGTAATCAATCACAATTAATGTCGAAACAAGCTTTTGCAACGCTGCCACATCTTGTGAATCAAACAGGATGGCCAATGAAGGCCTTTTGGAAATCTTTTTAAAACACAGGCTGGTGAACACTTCAGGATCATCTGTCAGTCACTTTTGTACAACCACCAGTAGCTAATGTGAGACAAACAGCATCCAGGCATTCTGCCCCTCCTCCAGAGCAGCAGCTCAGTGAGTGCTTTCCTGATCTTTTCTGTTCTAAACCCTCATCAAGATCCAGGGTCAGCACACATTACCTGAAAACCATCCCATCTCGAACATGCCCTTTTCCAGGGGATCCAAGTTCTGCCTATGGGCAATAAGAACTGACATTTCCAGTGAGGTGATTTTTCGTAAAACCGAAGTATAAAAGTGTTCCAGGTGCAATGCCAAGCCCTCAGAGAAAGTTTGATCCAGCAGGTACTGTACTAGTCCTGGGTTGGAGCACCTCCCAGAAGCTCCAAAGCACCGCAACTACCAAAGCCCCATACAAACTCATTTGGTTACCACTGTTGTTTGTAAAAAATAATAATTAAGAAAAACACACCCACCCATCCAGCTATCACACGGTGTAACTGCCCTCCTCACACCATGTGCCGCCAGAACACAACTATAAGGCCGTTCCAAGGAACATGTGATTGTGCCCTATACACTGCCCTTGAGTGTGACGCCTTTGCCAGGGCCAGCAATGCCAGCTATGAAGTCAGAAGCACCTAATGCTGAGAAGAAAGATCAGGCTGTGCCTAATTCCAGCACTTCCACCATTTCAGTGCATGTTGTTTTTTAAAAAATCTTTCACCTCTTTGCACATTTCACAAGAAGTATGTTTGAGGAAAGACCACCTCTAGTCTTGAGCTGGTTTAATTATTTACATACAGTTAATGAATACCAGATTCTCCTCCTAGACTTGCACAGGGTGCATAGTCCTACAGCCATCTGGACTTTAAATCCATCACCAGACTGTTAAGAAGAATGAAAATCAAAACAAGACAACATGAAGGATCCCATCCAGGGAAGCACAGTGAGCAACTCAGCTCTGTGACCCTAGAAGGTGTGCAAGTGGTAATGCAGGACAGACCAACCCCTTCAACACAGTCCCCAGTGAGCTCAGTAACCTGGAAATAAAGGGAGACATTTTGCAACCTCTCAAACTTGTCCTCTAGGGAACGGGGGAAAGCCACATATTCATAAGCTGGTTATCATACACTTTTGCTCTGATCCCAATAACTAGGAAGACAAGAACAAGAGATACTTGATCAAGATTGCCTGTGTCAGAGAAACATTTTTTCTAATGTCCAGTGCTAAGGACAGGAAAGCACTGAAACAGACTGAGGAAGCTGCATCACTTTCATCATTGTCTGCCCTGTTATTAGGTGTAGCTGATTCTGCCCTGGAGCAGGACAGCTCTACATTACCTTTTTCTGAATTCAGATACAGACCTCTGTTTAGCAAGAAAACCACAGTCACCTACAAAACATAAGTAGTGATCAGGCAGCAAAATTCTTCAGGCAACCACACTATCTCACCAAAAATGACCAAAACCAGCACCCCAATCCAGAGCAAAATGGCCATTTCCAGCAGGTACCCTGCCTCTTCTGCACCTCCTTGCTTCTCAGTCTGCATTCACATCACTGCAAACACTGTCCCAGACACAGCGTACAAACCCCATTGTCAGTGGTGGAAGCAGCAGTGTTACACACTGGTCCGAGCGCATCCCAGAGCTCAACCCCTGCTGGGGCAGAACAGCTCTCCCACTGTGATGTCTGGAGGTGCAGCTGCGGCCTGAGCTCAGGTTTTAAAGCATTCCTGCTCAGTTATTCACAGGCAGGATGCCAAAACAGTGCTGACATCAGAAGGGAAATGGTAATTTTCAGGGTTTCTCAAAGTCAAACCTGAATGAAATCTCACAAGTGGGGGGGGGGGGAGGGGGAGGAAGTACTTGGTTAAGCTAGTAATTCTCCCCAGGGGAAATTCCAGAGTCATCCAAACTTCAAGAATTTCTATTTGAGAAGAATAACAGAATCTCTCAGGATGAAAAGTCACGTCTTCTTTAGGCCACAGTCTGACATCAGCAACTGGCTGCTGCCCTGAAACACTCTCTCCTCCTTGTCACATGCCAGAAAAAATGTGAAAGTGTTCCTCAGTCCCCTGTGCTTTGCCACAGGACCAAAACCACTCATGCTCACACAAAACACAGGGCAAGCCCTGAGCAGAACAAGCAGCAGAGAAAGCACTGCCTGCTCCAGAGGCACCCACAGCTCCTTCAGAAACTATTCCCCATGTCTAACATGAAGTTTCTTGGGATAGTTGGGCCTAATATTTATTATCCAGGAACAACAGGAAGTTACTCACATTTAAAAGATAAAAAGGGGGAAAAAAAAATTAGTAGCAATCTAATACGTCCTTGAAAGCATTTCAATTGCTACAGGTAAGTGAAAGAAATAATGACACACTGGTTATCACATGAAATGCCAATAACTGTAATGAAGCAGTAGCTTCCCAGTGTTATTTACTCAAACTGATTCTTCATGGGAACTTCCACAGGAATTAACACACACACTCTCCACCAGCATACTCCCCCATGAAGACACTTCTACACCAAAAGAGTCATAGAATGAGCCACTCCTTTACCTGACTTGCTCCGACCCACTTTGGTCCCTTTCCGCTCCAAAAATAAAAAGAAACAAGATTAGAAATTAAATTCTAGCTACAGTTACAGTTTTACTCTGAATGAACAATCAAACAAAAAAAAAAAATAGGCTGTGAAATTCAGAAGTAACTTTTATTGAATTCACCTATCATTAGGTAGCATCTTTTACATTTCACCATAGAAAGCTCATGCCTGTATTGTGGAAATACTTACTGAGCTGTGAAGTAGTGTCAGAAATACTCCAGATATAACACGGTGGCAAACTAGGGAATGCTCTTCTTGTTGCTTTTCAAGTTGCAGGATTGAACTGCTAAGTTACATACTGAGAGTGCAGGTGCGCAGAAGAGAAAGGGAACCCCTCCCTCATCCATATGCTAATTCACATCCTCATCCAATTAAGATACTGGTAAAATATGTACATGAGTTCAGACCAGAGAGAAGCAGCTCCTGCTGTTCCTGCCCTACTGCTTTGGCTCTCCAGGACTCTGAGTGGAGAACTCCGCTAAAAGGGTCTTACCAAATGCAGCTGAACCAGGCACTGGGGGAGGATCAATGGCTCACACTGGCAGCGCAAAATCTGTATTCCATTCTCAGCCCTGTTCCAGCTTCCATGCCCCACCTTCCAGCTTCCACATCCAAATCCCAGCTGCTCCCACTGAAGACCAGATACTGTAAGAACTTAAGACCTTACACTCCTCCTCTACATACCAGAGCAGAATGATTGCCTGAAGCTTACAGTTTCTACAGAATTTTAGCCTTAAAGAATACGCACACACTGAACATAGCAGAGATGATGACATTTAACTTATGATTGGAATGGTACTGGAATCGGTTTGTAAGTACAGTGTGGTCTTCCCAAGCCTGCTGAAAATACACATGACTCCTCATCAGGTGACCAACTTCTCTCCTTTTTCAGTTGCTAAAACAAAAAAGAGAAAGTTATCAACTTCCCTAACATCACCCAGGAACAGGTGGACTGCAGGTACCCAGACAGAACACATCAGTTTTGGTCCAGTGTGCAAAAGAAAACTGCATTTTTTCCTCCAACCCCACCTGTCATCCACTCCTAGCTGGAGATTTACAGCTTTGGTTAACAGACATCCAGTCTAGTTTTACCACTGCATGTGCATAACCTCCTAATAAATCCTAAGGCCGAATCAGCACAAGACCTTTTCCCGGGAAACACCCTTTATTTCGTCCACCGGAAGGAAAAGGAAGATTACTACTTTGCATCAACCATGATACTTTATGGACCCTTCTGGAAGAGAAAGCAAGTGGCCTCACAGCAACTTTAATACTGACAAGGTTATTTTTTCCCCTTTTGCCCCTGCACTCCTGCCTGCCTGCCTTCAGTTTCTGCTTTGCTGCTGCTCAAGAGTTTCAGACATTCTTGGCAGGAACTGGGCAACGACATGCTGATGAGCTTTTCCCCAGAGCAATCCATCACACAGGAGATGTGATTCAAAAAAGAAATCAAACTGACTAGACAAAGAGTAAAAACTGGAAAGGGCATCTTTCTCCTCCAATATTTTAATTACAGAGATCACAGACTCAGATTCATAGGGTAAAAACTGGATTTTCAGGTTGGTAGAGCACCCTTGTAAAGTCTGAAGTGGAAAAGTTGCATGTGATGTAACAGGAAGATAATACAAATGTGCACAATTCAGCCTACTTTCAGACTTTGTATTCTCTCTGAAGGAAAGCTGTTGTGTTGTTTTTTGTTTTTTTTTTTGTTGTTGTTTTTGTTTTTAATAGTCTTCATGTTAATACTTCTGTATGACAGTACTTATTAACCGGTGTTCTCAAATACTACTGAAGACAAAGTATTACAAACACGGCAAGGTATCTGACGGCATTTGATTCCCATGCTCCTCCCAAGCCCAATTTCTGCTAACACCCAAGAACAGCAAGGGATGCAGCATATCTGCTGAGCACTCATCTCAGGAAACTGAACTTTCAGTGTGTAAAAGGAACTGAACTGGACTAATAGTTTTAGGAAACTGGCAAGTACTCTTGCCAAAAACCTATGACCCAGAAGCCAAACATACAACCTTCCAGAAAGCGTGTTTCTATCTTACAAGCAACACAATTACAAGAGACACGTGTGTAGAAACTCACTCCTAGCCCAGCTAATAAATAAGGATTGACAAAGCATTTAATTCATACTTGACAAAATACAGGTGCCGAGCCTTACTAACCCCATTTCACTGAGAAAAAATAAATAAAAAAAAAATGAGGCTTTCTGACCTGAATCCTACTTCAGACATAGTCTGCCTAGAAACACCAGCCACCTTCCAACCAAGCAGCAGGACAACAGCATTTTGGAAATCAAGGTATTTTATGAGAATCAGGCAACACCTACTCTACTTCACGCTGCTCCAAAACACATGCCAGTAAAATCTTCAGCATCCACATCAGAATTAACTAGATTGATCCTCACAACATTAAGCTAACAGTTTTCCATTTATGCTAATGCAGAGAAAATAAAAAATCATTCATTCAGAAGCAAACAGTACATCAGAAAAAGAGATGTGCATCATTTTCATGGGAAAGATCCAGTGCATACTGCACCTCACAAGCAACTCCAGGATGGCCAGCATTACAGTGCTAAGCGAAGGAAAACCCTGTGACAGACGACAATGGGAGCCAGGTCTCAATTTCAGATTCCAAGATATAACAGCTCATTGGCAGCACAGACCCATTTGGTGCCAATTTAGTTTAAAAAGCATATTTTCAACAACATTTTTCATGCCTCACTTGCTACTAAAGTTGAGATATAAGTCAACAAAACATAACTATCATATGGCAACGGGCCCAGAGAGTATTTCTTATTAACATACAATTTTTAAAATGACTTCACTGAACTCCTAATAGAGGCCTGGAGACGTCAGTGCACCGACAGGGACATTACCCACTACTGATGTTTAACACAATTCAAAAGCATCTCCCAATACAGGAGTCATCTGCTGTAGTGAAAACACATACGAGAGGTGCCCACCTCCTCAGGAAGGGGAGTGCTTTCTCTTTAGCAGCTTCCTTTAAGTCTCCAGACACTGGAAAAGCCAGCTGATTATTAACAACAGCTACACTACTGTGAGGGGAAGTGGAAACAAATACACGATAAGGTCATTAGTAAAATGGAAAAACTGAAAACTACAATTCCAAGCCTAATTTCTTACAAGCCATTCCCACGGAAAACCACAGATTTATCATCCCACACTCTGCAAAAAAGGCATTCTGATCTCTTGACCATACTTGCACTTCCCAGTCATAAAGGCCATCCAGAAAAATGCCCAGTCCCTGCACCCCTGCCCCAGTCCTTGCAGACACTGGGCATGCCTGCCCCTGCTCAGCACTGTGCTCACCTGCCCAGCCATCAAGCAGGGGTACCGAGAGGGTACCGTACCACCTATGCAAGCAATTACAGTCTCCATTTATAACCAAAACTGCTCCCCCAAGACAACTTGCACTCCAGAAAGTACACAGTCTCTTGATGAGCAATGCAATAAAACTCTCCATACAACATCATTCATAAATCCTAACAAGTGGAGAATTAAGGGCACTTTTGTGCGCAGCGCTGCAGCCCACACCCAAAACCCCAGGCTCACTGTCCCAACAGCTCCTGCTTGGAGGAACCCCACGCTCTTCCCCATCACTTTCTCCTGCACCAAAAGATGCTCCTCCTCCCAACGCATGGCCAGGGGAACCACGTCTTGCTCTCTCCAACATTTTCTCAGAAAGTTACATGGTAAGCACACACCACTGCACAAAACAAAGAAAAGGCACAAGCTTTAAATTCTTCCAGTCCAGGGAATTCAGCAGACTACCCAGTGGAAGGAGGCTACAATTTAGGTTCAGAATACTGTCATTAATCAACCATTTATTGTGAGCAGCAGAGAAGACATGCGCAAACTTTTTCCATCATGACAGGTAAGCCTGTTTGGGTTGTTTTTTGTGTTGTTTTTTTTAAACAACAAAAAGAAGGATCTGTCAGCTTGAGTCCAACAATCCTTCACATGAATAAAACTGGGGAGTTTTGTTTGGTTTTTAGGGTGAGAAAGTTAAGTTCCTTTTTATATACGCTATTGGTACTCCTTATTAGGTGCACTAACTAATTCACAAACCAGCTATTAATTAATAACTCCAGTTAACTTCTGAGTAACTAGTCTCATTATTAATACATAGCATATCAAAGAGATGCAGAATCAAGCTAACTTCATATTCCAGGATGAAAACACAATCCAGAGCCATCTCCTATTCCATTGTGACACGGACAGGAACATGTTTTTGTCAAATACATAGCATAATAAAATACCTGCCTGAAAAGTTCAGTCCAACACTTGTCTTTTAGCACCCATTCCATTGAGATCCACATATTCAGGTAAACACCCTAGCATCTGTGTCACCTGTCTGATGTACACTTGTGATGCAGGTGCACTTGGACCCACCCCTGAGGACCTGCAGCCTTCACTATGAACAGTCAGATGCTCACTAACAGTTACCATGAGACGCTTCAAAGACCACAGCAGAGGTCAGATCGGCTCCCTCAGAAAGCACTATTTCACAGAAAAGACAATTAAGTAACTCAAGATGCTGAAGGAGACTGCCTTTGGATAACCAAGGGACAAAAATCAAGCAGCTTTCGTGTGGACACAAGCAACGAGAGAGAAGGGAAACTCCGGAGACTGCATGTCACACCACGTGGGACCAAATGGCTCTAACCCAGGGCCTGAAGTTAGAGCAGAGCATACGGAACAAGGAGGGACATCTGTCAGGCGGTACGAGACCACGACAGGCTGTGGGGATGCGTGTCTGAACACAGAGAGGAAGCTAGTTTTAGTCACGTTTCCAGATATTAGATACTAGCATCTCTTCTTCCCCATATCTAAAATGTCTGATCCATATACTGTACTGATTTCCCCTCTGCATGCTTTCTGCTCCTCCATATTTCCAGCAAACAGGTAACTCTACCCACACGATGATCATTCATCAGGCTTGGTTTTCCTATTCATACTCCTTCAAAAAGCAAAGTGCTGTGACACAGTGAGGACCTGCAATATGTCCTTTAAATGAAGAAAGAGGACAGATGTTGTCAGTGCTCACTCAAAGCCAAAAGGTACCCTGAGATGCACAGCCAGAAGCTGGGGCCTGATCAATACTGAAGCTCCCCAACTAATTGGGGTAGGTAATTAATTTTCAGTGCTTCCACCACAACCTTGGCTGCATCTCTTCAGTAGTTTTTTTTAACTATTATTATTTGTAAGGTTGCAATACACTCCAGAAAGCCCCATATATCCAGCTCAAAGAATCCAAACAGACCCAGTTTTGAAAAGGGACAAAATTAGTCAAGAACAAATGCACCTTCACATCCATCAAAGAAATCATTTATACCAAAGGGAAAGTCACATAACCAAAATAAACAGCAAGCCCATTGTGCAGAGAAGTCTTGCCACTGTTCTGACAACACAGACTCTATCCCAGGCTGCATAAAACATCACAAGAGAACTAAACCCAAGGTACAAACAAAATGCCATCGCCTCTTCTTTTGTCTCCAGCACAAAGCAGCAGGGCAGGCAGGCTGGTGCTCGGTTCCCGCAGGGCCACTGCAGACCCTTCTCAAGGTCACAGCCAATTTCAGCAGGGGGCCGAGGAGGTGGCAAGCAGTGGGGCTGCTTTGGGTCCGGGCTGGCAGAAAAGCCGAGTGTAAAAGTTTATGAGCTCATCAGGATTGTTGTACCATTACATCAGAGGCAATTATAAATGGCCAAGAGCAGGAGATGGGGAGCCAATCAGATCACAGATAGGATGTCAACCTAAGACCAACTGTCTCCTGGCTTTGACAGAAGGATTTTACCTCCATAATTCAAATCCCAAACCAAAGCAATCTGCACTCACTACTCCCATCGCTGAGCTGTTTACCAGCACTCCCAGCCACAGGCTCGGGCCCCCGGGCCTCCGGGCTTCCCACGGGGAAAGATGGCCCCTCCGGGCCGGGCCAAGCTGAAGCCGCCCGGACGGGCCCTGGGCGACCCTCGGCGGGGAGCGAGGCCCCCGGGGAAGGGAGCGGCGGGGCCGGGGCGGCGGTGCGGATGGCACCGGCAACGCCGGGGCCCCACGTTGTCCCAGGCGGGCCGTCCGCCGCACGGCCTCCACCGGCCCCTTCGCGCCGGGCCCGGCCGCTCCCCGCCGGGGACGACCGCCGTTCCTCCCCGCCGGAGCCCCCCGCGGGACGGAGGCCGCTCTCAGGGACCCTAACCTCGCACAAAGACTGGGGAGGGAGGAAGGAAAGGCAGCGAGGCAGCCATTTTAGAGCGAGCAGGCACAGACAATGGCAGCTCCCCAACAGCGCCGACTCGGCGGGGGAAAGCCACGGGAGAGGCACCGTCCCGTCCCCGTCCGCATTCCCCCCCCCCCCCCCCCCCCCCCCCCCCCCACCACAACCCCCCGGGGCCTCCTCTCCCCCGCCACCCCCAGCCCCAGCCCGGCGGCCCCTCCGTCCCGTCCCGTCCCCCCACCCCCCCCCCCCCCCCCCCCCCGGCGCACCGCCCGCCCCACGCGGCCCCGCTCTTACCTGCTGGCTCCGGCCGAGGTTCTGTCCCCCGCCGCCGCTGCTCCCGGGGCTCATAGGCGCGTGGTGGCTCCTCGGCGGGGCCCCACCAGGCGCCGCGGCCCAGCCCTGGCTGTTGCCCCCACCGTACTGCGAAACCATATCCGCGCCGGCGGGGCCCTTACTAGCAGCTCCCCCGTCCTGCGGCCCGCCGCTATAGTCGCCCCCAGGGTACCCCTGATAGCCGCGGGCGGAGCTGGGGGAGGTGAGGAGCTGGTTGAGGGTGGGGGTGGCCGTGGGCTGCGGGGTGGCGCCCCCTCCTCCTGCTCCACCGGCGGCCGAGGGCCCCATGACCCCGAAGCGCTGCTGCTGGAAGGCGACGGCGGGGGACTTGACGCCGGCAGCCGCCTGAGCGGAGCTCTGCGCGCTGCCCCGGGGGGAGCTCAGGGCGTAGGCCTGGGGGGGAGGCGGGTAGGAGCCGGCGCTGCGCCCGGCGCCTGCCGCGTAGTAGGAGTTGTACTGGTGGTTGGGGAAGCCGTGCTCGGCGCCGCCGTGCGAGTTCTGGGGAGGGGGCGGCCCCGCGGGGGCTCCCGCCGGCCCCGGGTAAGACTGCTCCAGGCCCCCGCTCTGCAGCGCTGCCATGCCAGGGCTTTGTTGTCCGCCATGTTGGTGGAAGGCAGCAGCGGCGGCCGCAGCGGCGGCGGCGGCGGCAGCAGCCTGGGCGCCCCGGCCGTAGGGCTGCCCGAAGCCGTAGGCTGGCGGGGGCAAGGCGGACGGGTGGGAAGGGGGAGGCTGCTGCGGCGGCTGCTGCTGCTGCGGCGCCCCCACCCCGTCGCTGCTGCCGCCGCCACCGGGCGGCTCCGGGAGGTTATTGTTCAGGGTGGCGACGGCAGCGGCGGGCCTGGGGCCCGGGTTCCCGTTCGAGTTCTTCAGGTCGGACTCGGCCCCTGCGCCCCCTCCGTTGCTCTCGGCCCCGTCCTGCAGCTCCTTTCCCGGGGGGCCCTCGCTCTCCGCCTGCTTCTCGCCGCCGCTGCGCTCCGCCGCCGCCTCACCCCCCGCCTCCTCCGGGGGACAATCCCGCTGCTGCGCCTCCGCTTTCTTCAGCTCTGCTGGAGCCGGGGCGCCCAGGCTGCTGGCGGCGGCGGCGGCGGCGGGGGCGACCTGAGCAGCCATGATCCCCCCCCCCCCCCCCTCCCCGCCCAGCCACCCCCCCGCCCCGGACCGGTCCCCCCGAGCTGCTCCCTGCCTGGCCGGCCGGCGTGAGGCCTCGCTGCTCTGCTGCTCCCCGCTCAGGCGGCGGCGGGCTCTTCAGGGCAGCGGGGGCTCATTCCCCCCCGGCCTGGTTGGCGAGGCGGGGAGGGCTCCGCTGGGCTGGGCTTCCCGGGGCCTGGCCCCGCTGTACCTCCTCAGTTGCAGCCGGCAGAGAAAGGGGAGGAGGAGGAGAGAGTGGGGGAAAAGGAGGAGGAGGGGGGGGACCCGGGACGGGGCTCCCGGTGCGGGAGAGGCGGGAGGGAGGGAAGGGGGGGTGGGGGTGGGGGGGGGGGGGGGGGGGGAACACGGCGGGCGGGCGGGCGCCGTCCCCGGAGCCGGGCCGAGCTGAGCGGCGGCGGGGCTGGGCTGAGCGAGCCGCGCGGCAGCTCCCGACTCTGGTCCGCCGAGTGGGGCTCACTCCGACACGAGGCTCAGCACTGCCATTTTACCCAGCGCCGCGGCCGCCTGCCAAACCCGGAGCGGAGCGCGGTGCGGCCCGGACGGGAGTCTCCCCCCCTTCACAAAGGAGGAGCAGGCCGGCCCCGGTCGCTCGCGGCTCGGCGCGGCAGAGGCTGCCGCACGCAAAACCCGCAGCGGATCCGCGGAGCCGAGCCCGGCTGCCGAGCGTGGGGCGGTGCGGCGCGGCGCGGCGGAACCGGGGCCGAGGAGTGGGTGGTGCTGGGGCAACGGGCGCGACCCCGGCTGAGCCGTCCAACTCGGGGCAAGGGTCAGGAGCTGTGGCTTCGCTCGGAGCGGCCTCCCTTACCTCCTCGGGGCAACAGGGGCCGTGAAGCTGCAGACCACCTTTGGGGGAAAGCAGAGAGGGTGCATGACGGCGTTGCTCTCCGGCGGCTCTTGGGGTTCAGCAGGGAAATGGCCCGTTAGTCAACGAAGCACCTCCCTAGAAATTCTGTTTAGAATTAGCCTTTACAAACTACTAAAGATTGTCATTTCCTCTCTGTTGGTTGTGTCCCTCTGGAAAAAGACTTGTCAGTGCACCAATATGATAGCTGCGCACATGAACATCCAAGAAAGTCCAGTTCCCACTTCTGCCAAAGTGACGGCAGTGGGCAGCGGACCAGGAACTCCCTCCAGGTGGCTGAATGGGGAGAACCACAACCACCTGAACATGCCTAGACACAACATGTTGAGCAATGGGCCAGGATGCTCCTGTGGTCTCAAGGATAATGAGGTGCTGGAGCTCCCCAACTGTCAAAAGGTGAACTGAGAATTAGGCTGTGCTCTTCCTTAACCATTTCAGACCCAGATTTCCACCTCCTCCACCCCTCTAGCCGTTCCCAGAGCAAAAGGGAAGAGAGGAATGTACCTCAAACTCAGTGCTGGACACGGGCTGTCCTGTCCCAGCAGCTCCTTTAGTTGTGTTTTTTACTGCACTTTGTACAGGTCTGTGGCAAAGATACAAAAAGATGAGTTACTTATGCTGTAAAAAACAAGCTCCCAGAAATGATGAAGCAGATGCCTATATACTTAAGAGCTCAGTCCTGCATCCCAAATCTGGACAGCTGAGGAGGAAGGAGTCTCCTCTGGAATTACAGGAATGTTTGGAAAAGTGAAGTTTAAGCAAATATAACTTTACAGAGAAAAAAAGGTTAGAATACAATGGATGAGAAATCAGAAGAAGCTTCCGAAGGGCAGGCTTCCATTTTAGAATATCACCTTAAAACAAACCTCGATTACCAGCTGTACAGGGATGAAAGCATTGATCTCAGCCTAGATCTAAGAGCCAGCAGGATGCACCACAAGAAATCTCATTTTAACAGTACTGATGGCAGTGGGGAAAACTGAGTCCAGAGGAAGAGGCAAGGCCATGCACAGAAGGACAGAATCACTGCCAGTGCTCCATGCCTGCTGATGTAGATGAACTGAGGATCTCAGTGTCTACTACTATCAGCTCAACCCTCACACTCACTATGAAGCTGGTCATATAAAATATTTATTATCTAGAAAACAAATGGCAGAACAAAAGGTTTATTCCAAAGCTGAAAATGGGAAGGGAGTCTGGATAGGGCTATAAATAGCAAAATTTTATATGTATTCTAGAGTGATAAATTGCTCTCAAAGCTTTGCCACAATTTTTACAGTTGACTGTGTCACATGGAGGAGATTCCATCACAGCAAAAAATGTGGAAAATTATAAAACAAAAAGTTGATCTGCATGCTCTCTCTGGAGGAGCATCTTATTGAACCAAGCCCCAAGTTCTAGGAGCAGGTAGAGGGAAAACCTTTTAAGATATCAGGATAGATTCTGTGACAGTGGCTTCACCAGTGTCAATGGTGGGCTGTAGTGGACCACAGCACTAACACACCCTTTTCCAGAAGTTTCATTTGCTATACATATAGAAAACCAAACTGGAGACAATTCTGCCTCACAATCTTGAGAACAATTTCTCAACTCCAAAGCTGCAATCTACTTCAAGAAACCGAGCCCCATTGTCCAACCAAGCACCACCAAAAGTTTACTGAATACAGATCAGGAGCTCAAGTTTCAGCTCAGGGGCACCCAGGCAAAGGTTCCATGCTCACAGCTCCTCTATGTGTGTCATCCTTTTAGAACCTTCTTCAAAGAGCATGATGGAAGACTATGAAACCTGGTTTTAATTGTAATGTGAAAAGCAGACTGGATTCCCCAGCCACCCACACGATAAGGAGACACTCACTTTACCAAATGTTTGTGAAAGCTGAAGCAGATTTTGGAATATGCCTCATCAATGAGGCCTTGGCATATTACTAAATAGTAAGGGATTCAATGAAACTCCAACCATGGGATTTGGAAAGCGGATAACAGTGCAGTTCTTAACAGCATTTCCATCTAATAGCTGAAAATCCTTCTGCCAGCTGTGTCATTCCATGCTGTAACTCCCATCTCTCCAGATCTGCAAAACTGGGTAAGACTTTTCTTTGCAACACCTTAAAACTCTTCTCAGCCTGAGCCATCTCTGCTAAGTACAATGCAGCAGCTGTCCCTTCCCCAACTCCCTAAGTGCTGAGCACGCTTTCCTCTGCAACAGGCTCAGCCCCTGGCTGCTCAGATAGGCTGGGGCCAGCTCGGAGCTCTCACATGGCACTGCAGGCCACCACCGCTAGGCTGGCTCCTGACTGGAGTCTCCTTCATGAAGGTGGCCATGCCATTTAACCTAGCACCGAGGCAGGTTAGGAAACCTGGTGTAGATTAGAGTACTAGAAACAGGAGTAGTGTCCCCCTCCTGAAAAAAAGAGAAAAAAAAACAAAAACAAAAAAAAAACCCTCTGCCAACTGTGTGATGGCAAATATGGACTGTATCGTTGACATGGAAACCGGACTAAAGCCGCTCTCCCTCTCTCTCGCTTGCTCACATAAGTTATCATTATCCCCAGCCTTTCAACCCGCTACAAATGTGGACTGGATTACTTCAGGAATTGGGTAGAGTTTCTATAATAAAGTATTAACTAGCACAACTGAGTTAGAATGAAACAAGCTGAGAAGCAATTAATGTAGTTGGGTGAAGAAGGATGCTCTTCCATTTTACTGAAAGGCACAGTATGCTGAGATATGCAGACTGGACGCAAGAACAAGAGACTCATCCATTATAATTCACAGAGTAAACTGCAAAATACGGGGTGGAATTAGGAGAGGTTATTTACAGTGCCTCAGTTTATCTGAGAGTAGTTTTGCTAAAGAAAATTACACTTCCTATAAATATATTTCTATTTGTCCAGCCCATTCTTTCCAGAATTTTGGCCACTATCTTATTGAGGTTAAGGACTCCTGTTGCAGCTTCATAATCACTAAGATTAACAGTATTTGAATTATTTGTTTGCTGTGAGTGGCTAATGTGCTGGGGTGTTGTACAAAACAATGCTTAGTTATCCTCTTAAAAAAATATATGTCAAGATATTGTATAATCTCTCTCTCCAGTGCTGACACAATGGCACAAGGGCACGCAGCAAGAGAGCTCTACACTGCAAACTGAAGTGGAGTTTCAGCAGACGGTAACTCTGTCAGTTCGCTGAATGCAGCAGCACGGCTCAAAGGCAGGAGTGGATTTTACACGGGATTTGCTGCTTCCCACCGCGCTGGCACCAAAGGTTACAAAGAGGAACGAGCCTTTGCCCTAGCAGCGCTGCTAGCGCCTGCTGTTAACATTTGACAGTACGCTGCATAAGTTTGGATGCATATTAGGAGAGGAAAGTGGACTCTGCCTGACTGAAGGAAGAGCATTATTTTAGCAACCCTCTCTAGGAGTAAAAAGCGAAGCGGAGTTCGCAGAACGGAAGGGAAGAGGCGCGGGGCGGTGGGAGAGGGGCAGGAGCACGTTTGAGGGCACACGTGGGGCTCGGGGCTGCGTGGGCAATCCGGGAGGGGAGCATTTCAAATAAGTGAAGCTGGAATTTATACATTCCAGGGAGAATTTACAGATGTTCTGAACGTTAACACCTCGAGGAGGAAAACAATAATAAAGTTCTGGGAAGGAGCGCTTTTTGGCGTGCATTTTGTACAAGCGATTATGCGTACAACGCTCCGCAGCCGCTCTCAACTCTGCTGCTGAGCGCTCTTGGAGGAGTAAATCTACTTAACAAAAAAAAAAAAAAAAAAGAAGAAGAAAAAAAAAAAGAAAACGCGGACTGGAGCATGCAAAAAACCCTGCACTGGATCGGGAGCCAACCATCTAATCTCTACAGAATCCCACTAGATTTGGGAGCTGTCGGGGGAGGCTGGACGACGAGGCACATCACACTGCAAACTCCACTTGGAAGAGTTAAAAAGGCTTTCATTGCTGAGAAAAGAGAAAGACTTCAACTCTGGGCCTGGATTTTCCCACTGAAGCAAACTATTATTCTGCTTAAGGACTTGGGAACTGGCAATACCACGGAGGGAGGTGAAATCAGCAGAGTTCTCCAGCACACAGAAAGGCACCGATTCCCAAGAAGTCTGTCCCTCTGCGTCTCTCCCACCCTCAGCTGCTCTTTTCAGTTGAGTGTAAAAAAAAATATTCCCTCCCGTGAAATTCTGCCCTCCTAAAGTGTATTTTTAGAATAGTTTCAGTTCAGGAGTCACGACTGGGGCAGGGGGCTGCTGCGAGAGCCAGGCGCCGAGAACGGAGCTTTTTCACCCTTTTCATAAAGCTCTCGCGCTGCCATTTTACCGAGCCAGAGAGGGAGTGAGCAGGCGAGGGAGGGAGCGCGACAGACAGCGCTCGCAGTGAAGTTTCTCACGGCAACTCCGGGCTGGATCTGGAATGGAGCCTTTTGTTCACAGCAAGTTCAGCAGGAGGGAGCTGAGCCTGCTGAAAAAGAAACGGAGGAGAAATAAAATGGAGGAAAGTAGGAGGAGAGGAGACGTAGATCGCACCGAGCTATTAAGTGCAGAAGGAGAAAAGTGGAGAGCTCAGTTATCCTCTGTAGCACGGCATTGATTTAGAAAGTTAGCATTGTAGCCCCAGTCATAAATCCCTTGTTAAATACATGGGAATGAGTGAGAGACCCAAGGACAAGCATTAGTACACAGGAAGTGGAATTTTCAGAGGGGTTCACATCCTTTGGTGCTCTTTTTGCCAAGATTTTATCTCCTCGCTCCATGGAGGGTGCTTCCTAGAGACATCAGGAAAAGGGCCTTGAAGTTCAATGAAGAGCACTATAGGTCTATTTAACTAAATAACTAAAGTTAAGGGACACCTTCATTAGAAATTACAGCAAGGCCTGAAGGCCAGATACAACTTTGGGTCCTCCTTTTCCTTTCTCCTCACTGAGTGCGGTGACTGTCAGCTCTGAACGGGGTGAAAAGATGACCAAAAAAATTCCCCATCCCATCCTTCCAGCACCACTTCAATGCTCAGACACACATCCAACATATCCTATATTCACACAAACAATTGGGTTTTGTCTGCCAGTACATACTAAACTTTTCTTACTCCTTTTTTGTTTCTTTATTTTTTTCTCTCATGGTGTCCTGGAAATGTCGTTTGATTAAAAATGTTCATCAGCTCTTGCATTCTCAGCACAAGCAGGTTAGAAGTGCTTTTGCCGCGTGTAAATGAAAGTGCTCTGAGCCTTTTGACAGCAGCTCAACAACACACCACGAGGGAAAGACGAGTTAAGGATTTAAATGTGTTTTTCCAGTCTGGCCATGAGGGACTGAGAGCCTCGGTGAGGGAATAAATAAATAAATAAACAACCACCAAACCAACCCCGTTTAGTGCCGCTCAGAAGCGACTCTGTGGCTGCTCGGCGAGTGAAGTTCTACAGCCTTAAGTGAGCACCGGCAGATGCGGAACAGTACCACCGACTACTGGGGAGGGAAAATCAAAGACAGACAGACAGACAGATAGATAGATAGATAGGTAGATAGATAGATAGATGGAGATGTGGGGGGGGAAACATCAGGGAAGCGCAATTGGCTGAGAAGCGTTATTCTGCGCCTCGTAATTAGGAGTCACACCCCAGAGATCGGAACTGGCTCTGAAGCGGCTATTTCAACGCTCAGCTGAACACAATGCTGCTCCGCAGGGTGCACAATTACGGAGTCATACGCGCGATCTCCAGGTGCTGGAGACATCTAGCGCCCGATTTTCAAAGGCGCGGGAGCTGCGCGGGGCCCCATCCAACTCCCTCCCCGCTGTCCCCCACCCCCCCGAGCTGCGGTCGCTCCGTGCGGGCCGGGCCGGGCCGGCAGCAGCCGCACTCACACCGAGAGCCTCGTGGGGGGGGAGGGGGGCAATGAAACCTCCCTCTGCTGGGCACCCCTACAAGGCCCGTAAAAGTTTACTAAGGAAACGCCGTAAGGCGTCGCGCAGCAATTTCAGTTCATTACATTATTATTATTTTTTTAACGGTGACATTAAACTTACTCGTGTTTTGTGAGTAAATAACAATGTGGTTTAAAGACAGGTCCCCTGTCCTTTCTCTCATTTTCGAAAATGGTGCAAATCTGCTTTGCCTCTGCCGTGACATAGTAGGACAGAGGTGAGGGGACAAGTAGAAGCCTCACAGTTTGTCCACGAGCACAGAAGAATATATTAAAACCTACAATTAATTAAAACCTACAATTAATAAAAATGTCAATTCAAACAAACATTATTTGCTACTTTTTGTTGTTGTTGTTGTTGAGTTCGGTGTTTTTTTTCCCAACTTTGTTTTACTGAAGCAGGGAAGCATACACAGAAACCTTGCCTGCAGTAGATGCTTTTTTTTTTTTAAACGGAGCCCAGATGCTGGTCAGGATTAAGGTTACACCAAACACATTCTACATTGCCATTTTCCAAACAGAATGAAGCAGACGGAAAAAATGGAAAAGGATCACCCAGGAACGGAGCGTTACTGAGAGCGCCAAGCCCAGCACTGAATCTGTAGGGGAGGGAGCTTGGATGCCAGGAGAGCCAGAAGAAAACCAGGCACGTCAGCTTTACATATTGCGTTCCTCGCATTTGAAATAACTATTTTAATTAAACATCTGTCAGGATTTCTGCATTAAGCCTCATATTCAAAATAGAGAAAGAAAATTCAGAGGCACAATTTGCAGTGGGCTCCTCAGGGCTCAGTCCTAAAAGATGCACAAGCCACTGGCCTCAGGTCACCAGAGAGCTGCAGTGTCTGTGCAATTTTAAACAGCAGCAGTGCCTGTGATTTTAAGCATATTCTCCCTTAAAGTTAACCGTATACTCAGCACTTTGCAGGATCCACCCATAATACTCATACCAGCTCCTAGCTCAAGAAAATGAGTATCTGCATCTGAGAACACAAAGAAAATCTTCTGAAAAGAGCTTAAGATTTTTGATTGCTAAAAGATGGCAGTTCATCTGTATTGTAGACTCAGATCACACTGAACTATAATCTCAAGGGGAAGTTAGCTGAGTCCATGCTCATCTGCTCTATCCACTCTAGCGTTTTATACGAGATTCTGCAATGGCTTAGTTCATCCAGAACTGTGACTCAATCACATGATGCACTTTGAAAATCTCTTTCAAAAATTGATTTTAAGAGTTTTTTATTGATATAAAATACTTAATATAGAGAAAGAACACACGAGCTATTAAATATTCATGCTATGGGGAGAACACTTACTAATGCCCCTTCATTTCAAATGTTCAAAGGCAGGCACAGATAACACACAGAAAGCAAGTGAATTTAATACAACACATGCAACACTCCAAATAAACAAGGTGTTGACCAGCTTTGACACACCTGATCATGAAAGGCCAGACAGAAATTTTTCTCAATCTTCCTTTCAACTATAGTAATTTATAACTGTGTATTTCAAAATCTGAATTCTCTAATCTAGACCACATGGTGTGCTTACAGTATCCATGCAGGGATGTGACTCATTTATTTTTGAGGCCTCCATTTTGTCATATTGCTCACTTGTACAACACCTAAAAAGCGTACTTCTTAGCTTCAGAAGTACATACCCCAGAGAAATTTACTTGCACTTAGACTCGCTTCACTAGAACGTTTGGAACTCTTTACTGGAGCTGAGAAACAAGGTCATCTTTTATCTAGCTGTTATTTCTGACTTTGAGAAGGCCCACAGTCATGCCTTAGAAATATTACTTCTTCATAAAGGCTGATACTATCTCAGGCACCTTCAGTAAAACAAAGGTGTTGGTTAAAAGGGAGCACATCCAGCAAAAAAAAAGTCATCCAAGACTGCTGATTGTGCTCTTGACTTCAGAATGAGATAACTCAGTGAAACATGCTCCAAAAGGTAACAAGTGTAACAGCACACATTAGGAAACAAAGTGTTCAAAGCACGATTTGTTTTGTTTCTTTTAGGAAACATAGTTAACCTGTGCCACAGAAAAACTTTGGTCCTTGATCTAATCACTGGGAATGCTGCAGTGCTCCCTAAGCCTTACTCCAGAATCACTACCTTTCCACCGTATCATTTTATTTGTCTATTGTTATACTGTATTTTCTTAGGGATTAATTTATCCATATGTATAAATATGTATATGTACATTATATGTATATGTAGCCAGCGCAGGGAGAGGTACAAGACTAATTTCTCACCTGGAGGGGAAATAGATGTGGAGGAAATTCAGGCAAGGTTTTAGAACAAGACGGGAATTCTGAGGACTGGACTAGCAGAAGCGGAATGCAATAATAAGATTATTGCAAAGTGTGAGGCTGTTCACCCAGGGACTAATAGCCAAAATTCTTGCAAACTGGAATTCATCACGGTTAATAGAGAAAGATGAAGACTCAAAAGCATGATTTAGTCACAGAATGACTACAAAGGCACAAAAAACAAAGACTAATGTGACCTAACAGCCAAGCACACTCAGATACACTGTAATAACTTTCCGGAAAAATTCTGTGTACAGTTTATATAATGGACAATATGAAAATTAGAATAGTCATAGAAAAGCCTTACTGAGGTGGTTACAAGAGCAAAGAATCTATCACGAGAGAAGGCTGAAGTTTTAGTTCAGTTAACTTCAACAAAAGAAAGGCTGAAATAGGATGGGACTAGTCTCAAATATGGGTTATGGTTTGTAAACAGATATTTAAATTAAAGGGTTATGTTGGCACTAAGTATAAAAAAGGCCTGATTACATTTGATTGATTTGATTGGATTGAATGATTACATACACTTGAGAATGTAAGTTGGAATAGGAGGTCTTATTAAAAATAATAAGATAAAAAAAAAAAAAAAAACAACCTTCTAGAGGGGCTACCAGGCTGAAAAGGCTAACTTTTTTTATGCTAGAATGTTACGTTTCTATGGACAACATGAGACATGACTACCCACATAAGGCACAGTGATCAAGGGAGGCTCATTAAGTGCACCGTCACAGGAAATAAAGCAACACCAACAGCCCACTTGGAATACTCATCTGCAACCTGGTGGACGGTTGAAAATATTGTTACTTTACCAGGACAAGTTGAAAATTTGTTTCTTGTCACTGTGGACTGCATAGATTCAGTGGAGAGTTTTGATAGCTTTGTCATTAATTTCCATGTTTTGCATCAATGCAACGAGAAGGGAAGCCTCTTTGCAACACTGCGAAGATATTTTATAGTAGTTAAAAAGTATTTAGATACCATAGTGAAAAACATCAAGAAAAAACATTACAATTAGTGATCCCTATTTGCTGCAGCAAATTGAACTATATACAAAAAATAAAATTCATAAGAAAGCATCAAATAACAAGGATAAAAAAAAATCTGAAAAGAAGTCATAAAATGGGACTGCATTTGAGGTCAGTACTATTAGTCGATTTGTAATTATAGAATGCATTACAGTGCCCAGAATTGGATTAAGATGGGCAGAAGTCTAAGAAGCATACACAGGAAACCCAACCATACCCCTCAGTACCCTGTTAAATTCATCCAGGTCACAAAAGCATAAAGCAGCATGAAATACAGAGTGAACAATATGCAAGTTGACCCAGCAATGGAATACACACAAGCTCAGCAAATTCTGTCAGTCAGCACTTGGAGAACTGAATAGTGACCCTTGCTGTAGTCAAATCTCCGCTCACAGACACAAACTCACCTCAGCACTATACCAGTTCTCTAGCTCTATAAGGTACGGTTGAAAGAACAATTTTCTCAGGGGAGAGCTTTCAAAATAGAAGATGCAGAAGGTCCCAGAACACCATGAAAGATTTCCACTATATTTCTATTATTTAATGACTTTCAATTTTGATAACAAAGAACTTCACCAGGTGTAATCAAATCCTTTCAATCTAAGGTCTCTTAATTTCTCCAGACAAGAATATGCCTGCTTTAGCAATACTTCTCTTTTGCAAACAAACCTTGGCTGCTCTTTTTGGGATCTTCTATTCTCAAGTAGATATGCATTTCATGATTTTAAGCACACCATGTTCCATACTGTCAGATTCCTTCCTCATCTGCCACTGCTTCATGTTTCTTTAATCAATAATATGCAAGGGGCATTAGGCAGAAACACATCCTTTGTTGTTTTGTTTTGTTTTGTTTTGTTTGTTTGCTTGGTTGGTTCTTGAGGTGTTCTAACTAGATAACCACACAAAAAACCAAGAGGACACCTCACATCCATAGATTGCATCTTTGTGTTCTCAATATTTTGGTCAAAAGCAGAATTGCATAACTTTTCTGGTTGTTTTCTTCTTTCTTCAATTTTAACTTCAGTTCATCTCAACTCTGGCAGCCAGCACTATTATTTATTAAAAGGGACATTTATTAAGTTGTTCTGCACACCTTGTGAGTAACAGGAGAGTAACAGAAGTATAATCTAAGATTCACGTACATAACTATCTTCTTTCTCATTTACAAGCAAGCATTCCTACTCCAGCCCATATTAGGACTTCTATGAACTTAAAAATCACAAAACATTGTAATTCCCACCCATTACTGAGAACAAACATCAAGTGATAATCCTTCTTCCATAGACGGGCCGACCCATTTGGACTTCACAGGAACAGTGTCTCTGGAAAAGCTCCTCATCTCTTTTTCTTCTCCTTGTCTTCAGACATGACATTTTCATCAGTTTTCTGTAGCCAAGGATCAAGTCACAAGCATGCATGATAAGAGGAATACCAGGCTGCAGAGCAGTACTGCACTAAATAAGCCAATAGTTGTGGATCACAGACTGAATTTGAGTCAACACAATAAAGATAATACATCACAAAAATATTTAATAAGATTGTTTTACATAGGACACCCATGACAATTTCTTGTTCAACTCAGCGCTGGTAAAATTCTCAGCTGGAATATTGTATCCAATTTCAAGCACCACATAAGACATAAAAATTGATAAGAACTAACAGAGAAGAGCACAAAGACCAAGAAGAATGCTAGGAGACTTCGAAAAACTAAAGGGGAGGGCTCACCTGAGAACTGTGAGGGGACAAAATACCAATCCTACACTTAGTTGTGCTGAATGTTGGCAATTGAATGTTCATGTCCACTGAAAATGGGACAGGTAATAGACTTAATTCACAGTAAGATTTGATAGAGCAACAAAAGTGATGTGTTAACAGTGAAATACTAGCATGAGGAGAATATATATATTTTAAAGATAGGACATGAAAACACCCACATGGGATATTTAAAGAATATATATCTTGTTCCAGAGTAGGGATGGGACCCAAGGTCTCCTGATGTCTCTGACTGCTATAATATTATAGAAAATACAGGAAGAAAAATTCTGTTGAGAAAGGTGCACAGGATTTCCTCATAAAACGGCTACTTTGCTGAAGCTTTGTTTCACTGGATAATATCAAAATAATCTTTCCGCTCCTTGTCTTTAACCACCCTTCTTTTCTCTTGCAGATGTTGCACAAATCAGGGCAATTTCAAGTTTCTAGACTGTTATGAGAAAGTGTTGTAGTACTGTTCTACATTCATTCTATATCTACTTAATGGCAAATCACCTTCTCTGATGAACAAGGCCTTGTACAACCATTAAGAAATTGTTCAGTGTTCACAAATTCTGTCTCCTGGTTCAACAGGCCATGTTTGTCCCTTGGACCTCTATAGCCTTTATCTGATTCATGGACTACATCTGGGAAAAGCTCTCAGTAATTTCTTATGCATTACCAAGCCTTACGACTCAGAAGATCAGCACCTTCTTCAGCTGTATGCATTAAAAAACCCATGACAATATCCCTGATATAAAACCAGTTGGTTTTCTGTTCCAAGTAATCAGAGATGATGCTTTTCCATAGACAGCAATGAGCTTCCGTATGTTAAGGGAAATCATTGCTTTGCATTTTACCTCTGCAGCTGAGATCTGTGCAGATTTCCATGAGTGCAATGTTGTCATCCTGCTGTTTGTCTGTGGCTACTGGTTGTCATCAGTCTCCTGTACTATCCAGACACTGCAAGCTGACTATGTCTAGAAACAGCACACTGTGTCAGCAGCTCCAGAAACGTTGCACAGAAGTAACAGGTTGATCATAACTGATGATTTACCTTTTTGCATTTCTTCTACTACATAAGAGTTTTTGCTACTTACAAAGCTGTGGAACAAAACCTTTCCAACTGTGCAGCCTCCGAGGAATAAGAATCATGATAATGTATTTACTGGCTTTTTCTTCATGCAACCTTGCAGCATTTTTGCAGAAGATGCACAGGCAAAAATCAATGCCAAGATAAAAAGCAATAGTAAATTGTCAGTTTGACCTGTAGAATTCCCACATTCCAGAGAATTCCCTGTCAGTCTGCTGTGAAAAAGAACGTACAGCTGAGTAGTAGAATAGCGCTCCACTGCACAGAGTATTCTGAGGGGTGAATCGATACAAGAAAGAATGGTGTGCGCATAATTAACAGTGAAAATACTTTAAATCAGCATAACAAAGTGGGATGAATGTACTTGTGCTCAACATAGTTAAATAGCTGTAATTAGATCAAATGAACTAGATTGACGTATCATCCCTTTGTAGACATGGCCTTAGAAGGTAGGTCAGCAGCTAAGTTTGGTAAAACAGTTTTAGTACTGCAGCTTTTATCAGGGCACAGCCACTCACTGACTCTAAAGTAAATACTAATTATTACAATTACTGAATTCGAAAGAAAAGAATTTACAGGGAAGCATTCTGTAATAACTTAATTTTTGTCAGTTGTAAAATCTCCGTGGTGGATTGGATAATATGCCTTTTGGATAAACAGTGCACAAAGTCTTTGTTACAAATTAATTCATCTTGAGGATTTGAAGGCCTTCACTGAATTGTTCCTTCATCAGTTAAGATGTCAAGATGGAAATGGTGAATTCCAATTTGCTTTTTCTTTTAAAACCTTTTAATTAAATTTTAAGAAAATAAGGTAGCATGCTGTTGCATGTAGCATGGTTACCAAATTTCAGAGATGAGCAAGACATAAAGTAGCAGATGGTATGAAGAGGATATATGTGAGGAAATGTAAATAGTAGGGAACATCACAAAATCAAAAACGTAAGGCAGAACTGAAAGTGCATGTAAGACCCCCTCAGGAGACCAAGGAGATGAAGCAACAACTGAGCTTAAAGATATCAAACTTTCCTTACTCAGAAATAACAAAACACCAGTCGGAAGCTCTAATCTAGTTGAAGAAAGGGCCCATCGTATCTAGGGGACTGAAGATAGTTTTATCTTAAAGCAAACATAGAATAAGTAGATGAAGCATGGACAAAGTTTGCAGGTGCCTACAAATATATTCATCAAACACTCTGAATCAAAAGGAATATCCTCAACACCTAGACATTTCAGAATTGGAATAAATAAGTAATGGAGTCATAAAAGTACTGAAAGTAAAAAGTAACTTTATATTGAACAAATACAAGATGCACTGTTTAAATTCAGAAAAAAAGACCTAACAGAAACCAGTGTAGTAACTAATGAGAAAAGTTGTAACCATCAGAATTAGCTGCAGCATTACTGTGGCATTAGGTAGAGATGTAGTCTGCACATTAGCATCCTTCAGTACACAACCTGCACTCCAAGCCACATCAGCTCTAGTGGCTACAGTTTTCTCTCTGGTAGTTCTGTTTTCTAGGATGTGGCCTGCTAAATTTATGATTAAATTATGACATATCTGCACACCACATCATAGCAGATCTGGGTGAAGACTAGGAATGCCTTTCCAATCATTTGATAAGACATTATCAGTAACAGGATAACATGGTTAAATGGAAGTCATGAAATTATACCTTACCATAGCAGACACTTATGAGTGAAGAGACACATGCTTGAGAAATGGGCTTAGTTTGCAACTGCGATTCAGTTGAAGTGGTAGCTGAAAAATTGTAATAGAGCTAACAAGTAGAAGAGCTGCTCCAAAATTAATGCCTACTGTATTACATTGGAGGTATATGTTGGTGGCATGGCAGCAGAGGTTGAA
This sequence comes from Oreortyx pictus, assembly GCA_036925125.1. NCBI lineage: Eukaryota > Metazoa > Chordata > Aves > Galliformes > Odontophoridae > Oreortyx > Oreortyx pictus. Next base: position 5,220,442 of record JAUPFR010000026.1, on the reverse strand, counting down.
CCTTTCCACCAATAGTCCATTATACTTTGTTGCCATGTGACAGATGACCAAAGGGCATCTGACACGAACAAGTGTATGAAGCAAAGGTGTGGAACTGAATTCCCCCATGTGAAAAAAAAAAAAAAAAAGAGCATGACATCCATTGACGTTTGTTGAACGTTTATTGAGATCAAGCAGTGGATGTGCACAGTGAGGCAGAGGGTGTTGCGTTTCAGTAATAGTGACAGGGGGTCACCTCCACCAGTGTAGATTTTTATGAGTGTGGCATGCAGGCTCTCATTCATTGTGAAAATGCACAGCTAATGGTAGTGAGTATGATGAAAAATAGTGTCTTGCAGCAAAGATCTTGCTCTGTCAAATAGTGTCATTTTGCTCTTTGCATCTGTTGCCATTTCCATGGAAATAGAGGCATTACTGCTAAACAGACCTATGTGCATCTCAAACAGTTGTTAGAAATAAGAAAAAAAAAGCAGCTACTTTTTTTCCTTACAAGATTTGTTCTAGCCAAAGACAGACCTATGAAATACATCACTAATTGATGAAGTTGGTAGAACTAATTTCAATTAATAACCTATCAAATGCATGAAGCAGAGGGAAGAAGAAATAAATGACCCAGAGTTAACAAAGAGCCTAGCATCCACATTCAGAAGTTGGAGAGCATTTTCTTTCCTTATTTGCACCAAAAATACCACTATCTGTACCCACATGTAATATCCATCACCCTAAAGATGTCTTTACAAGTCTCCATCTCCAACAGAAAAGCCAGAAACTGCAATAAGATAAGAGGAACACTGACATATAGACTGACAAGGATGCAGAGTTTGCTTGACAAGTCTCTGAACATTGAAAGAGGAATGACTGGGCCACAGATTTTCTTAACATGCCCGTTTACTAAACACCAAAAGTTAAACTCAGCTAAAACATAGGAAGCTAGAGTGCTGCTGATTTCTGAAGTGGTACTTCCATGCAGCTGCAAAGAATACAGCATCAGTGTCAGAGCATAACATACCTTCTACAGGGAACCATAGGAAGACACTGAGAAGACAGCAAACTGTCATTTGCTTTTGGAAAAAGTAAGATAAAACATTGCATTCTGAATATCAGAAATAGCAAAACAGAGAAAACAGCAGTACAGTACACAAAAGACAGCACAGAGGAAATATGGGACAGCTATCTAAATACACAGCCCAATAGTTGAGCCCACTGAAGTAACCTTGTGGTGCTCCCTCCATCATCAAGATGGCTCTCTCTGGTTGATACTTATCAAGTACAATTCCACAGCAGAACAACATGAAGTTTGTTGAGTTTAAATCATAACTGTTCTCATTTTGCATCTTATTCTGCCCCAAGTTCAATTTGTCTAGGTGAATTCCATCTATGCACTGGACTCTCACCTCAGTGCCCGGGAAGGTTATGGAACGGATAATCTCAGGAGCCATCATGGACCAGTTAAAGATCAATGAGGGTAACAGGCCCAGTCAGCATGGGTTTACAAATGGTAGATCCTGTCTGATAAACATAATTTCATTCTATGACGAGGTAACCTGCTTAATGGATGAAGGTAAGGCTGTTGATGTGCTCTACCTGGACTTCAGTAAGGCCTCTGACACTGTCCCCCACAGCATTCTCATGGAGAAGCTGGCTGCCCATGGTTTGGATGGGTGTGCGCTCTGCTGGGTGAAACACTGTCTGGATGGCCAGGCCCAAAGAGTTGTGGTCAGTGGAGTTAAATCCAGTTGACAGCTGGTCACGAGTGGTGCTCCCCAGGGCTCTGTACCAGGGACACTTCTATTTAGTATCTTTATTAACAACCTTGATGAGGAGTGTAGGGTGAATACCCTGAAAGAATAGTACCCACACCAGCCAACTCCTGTGGCTGACTCAGGGCTCATCTCAGGTGATCAAACAGCAGTTCAGGCCGTGAGTCAACAGTTCCCACACAAGGGGATTGAGTGCACCCTCAGTAAGTTTGCAGATGGCACCAAATTGGGAGGGAGCATTGAACTGCCTGAGGGAAGAAGGGCACTACAGAGGGACCTGGATAGACTGGATTAACAAGCCAAGGTTAACTGTATGACTTTCAATAGGGCCAAGCTTCAGATTCTGCATTTTGGTCACAGGCAACCCTACAGACTTGGGGAAGAGTGGCTGGAAAGCTGCCTGATGGAAAGGGACCTTGGTGCACTGACTGACTATCAGCTGAACATGAGCCAGCAGTGTGCCCATGTAGCCAAAAAGGCCAACGGCATCCTGGCTTTTTATCAAGAATGGTGTGGCAAGCAGGACTAGGGAAGTCATCCTGCCCCTGTACTCAGCATTGGTGAGGACTCACCTCGAGTACTGTGTTCAGTTTTAGGCACCTCAGTACAGAAAAGACACTGAGGTGCTGAAGCAGGTCCAAAGAAGGGCAATGAGGCTTGTGAAGGGCTGGAGAATATGTCCCAGAGGAGAGATTGAAGGAACTGGGGCTGTTTAGTGTGGTGAAAAGGAGGCTGAGGGGAGACCTTATTGCTCTCTTCCAATATCTGAAAGGTTCTTACAGCAAGAGTGGGGTTGGTCTCTTCTCACTGGTGACAGTGACAGGATGAGGGGAAACAGCCTTAAATTGTGCCAGTGCAGGTTTAGGTTGGATATCAAGAAACACTACTTTACAGTAAGGGTCATTAAGAATTGGAATAGGCTCCCCGGGGAGGTGGTTGAGTCACCATCCCTAGATGTGTTTAAAAACAGTTTGGACGTGGTGCTCAGGGACATGATTTAGCAGAGGGCTGTTAAGAGTTAGGGTAGTATGGTAGTATCATTAGGTGATGGTTGGACTCCATGATCTTTAAGGTCTTTTCCAACCGGAGTGATTCTACAATTCCATGCAAGTCTTCTCTCCTTCTGAACAAGGAATAATCCAGAAAAGAAATCTTTGTTGAGTTAATGGAGGAAACTGGACTAAACCACATTCACCTAAGTATTTATTATACATCTAGGCCAAATGAAGCTTAGGTGCTAGAAAGAGCAGAAAAACAAAACTGATTCACAAGTTTCTTAATAATTTAAATTAAACTTCTAAAGCAACAGAGAAACAAGAATTGCTGGCAAAAGCAACAGATATCTATCAATTCCAGCTTGCTGCTTATAGCAACACACACAGACTGAAAAGCAGTTGGCTCTAAGTCCTCTCAGATATCCTCAGGCTGAGGGATTGTTAAATTGTAATCAATGTGAATACATAACCCCCAACGGGCACTGCATTACTTTTGTGGCTGCTGATTTCATAAATTGTCTTCAAGTTCTTTGTAATGAAAGACATTGTACATAATTACAGGAATAATAATAATAATAAAAAAATGACTGCAACTTACAGACCTGGTCCTGTGCAAACTGCGCATCCTTTGACAACTCAGCAGTTCACGGGGGATCATCAACACTTTGCAGATGTGAGCCCAGTGTTAAGATGTAATTTGCAAGAAATAACTTGAAGATATACCATCAAGATTTATCAGCTCAGGGAAGACTATGGGCAGAATCCTTGAAAAGAAATGAAACCAAAGAATTAAAAAATTTAAGTATGAAAACCATTAAGTTACCCGAGTCCATTTTCAATTACTGATAGTAAATCCATCTACTCCAGATGAGAAGAGGTCATTCTCTTTTTCCAGGGAAAATCTATGAATTAGATTAAAGCTCAAAGCAGGTGTGAAAATGAAGAAGAGATGGAAAGCACATGGGTAAGAAACCATGGTCACAAGAAGATAATAGCTTTCCTCCTGAAATCAAACAAAGGCACCCTCCATTCTTCCCAGTCCATACAGACACAAAATGCAGAAGATTTCTTATGATCTTTGTTTTTAGGGAAAAAAAAAAAAAGTTGTCACTTTTTAAAGCACACTGAAATCTCATTTTTACTTTTCAGGTTTCCTCTTCCTTCTTCTATCAGAGATGACCTAAATTTTGAGCTGAAGCATTCACAGGGTGCTTGCTGGGAATATAAAACAACAGCAAAAACATCAGGTTGCAAAAGAGGCAAAATAATGGGAGGGAAAATTACAGTGAAGACCTCCCTGAATAACAGGAGGTCACAAACACCAGAAATAGATGCTGAAGTAGTACTATCCAGAGACAGTGGACACAAAGTGATTGCATTTACAGAAACCTAGCTGAAGTTGGGAAGGAGGCGAAGCCAAACTAAGTGAATGGTGACAGTTCTGGGAACACCCAACATTTCTCGAAATTTCCCCTCAAAAATATCACTCTAATCCTTGTACAAAAACATCAGAGACACTGATATCCAAAAGACTCCTGGTGCAAGAACAAACAAACAAGCCAAAAACACACAAAATTACAAAGTTCACTAGGAAGGGAATAAAACTAAATAATTACAGACGGGGGTGGTGGCTATATGTCAGTATAAGACAAAGAGAAAAATGTACAGAATAGACAAATATAACTAGGCAATCAGCACTACAGATTATGGAAAATTCATGCAGCAAGCTATTAAAAAAAAAATAATAAAATAAAAAAAGAGGCCATTGCATTTTACTTTGTTTTTGACAATTCCAGCTTCAACAGTCAACAGAAATTAAGATTATAATCTGTGCCTTTTTAAAATTCCATTCAACAGATGTTCATAGACAGTCTTGAGCCAAATTTCAGTTCCCCAAAAGGATATTCGGCTGGAGAACTTTTACAAATGGATGATAAAGTCCTGCTTTTTCCCTTGTAATAATTGCTTTTCTGAGACTCAAATCCTCTCTTAGCCTCATTACAAAGTTCCTACCGGCATAAAATGTATTTTTAATTTACCTTTCCTATAATATTTTTTTTTTCTAGAAACAGCACTGACTTTCCCAGAACAAAACAACACTCCTTCATTCCCTTTCTATGTCATATCCTCAATACAGCATGAAGCGATTGTCTCAGCGACAAGGCTCTGTTCTTAAAAAAAAAAAAAAAAAAAAAAAAAAAAAAAACAACCCCACACACAAAAAGATAGAAAAAATATCTATATATTAGATACCTAATATCTAATACCAATAAATATTTAACTTAAGGAAAGAAGAATTCAACAGTTAAATATGAAAATTCCATTGGGGGGAAGAAAAGTGGGGCGGGGGGGGGAGGGGGAAGGGGGCTTGAAAGACAAAGCTGTAGAATTTATTTTATTTTTTTAAGGGAATGACTGCTCAAAGGCTCCTTTTGGGATACAGTGAGATGACTTCCTTAAAAGTATGATCCAGAAATACCCCCAAATCACACAAATTATAAGCCACTGGAGAATTTTAGATGCAGTACAAAATTAAAAAATATCAAAACACATAATGAACAGTCTTGCATTTTCTTGTTTATGTTAAAAACGATGGAGAGGGCTGAAGTGAAAGGTTTTATTTTTACTTAATTATCCTCAGTGTTCACTGGGGACCGCTTAGAAAGGGGATCTTACATTTGGACCTAAATCCAAGCAAGATTCAGCCTTGATCTTATTTCTTCTGGCAATGTGTTTCTTAAATCAGAAGTCCCACAGCTAGAATGTTGATATTACCACTATGGTCCTCCACCACCTAAGAGTCTCTTATGTATTACCAATTTATTATTATGTATTACCAATTTATTAATCCAGGAAGCAGTTATCATGGGGGAAATAAAATCAACAGAACAACATCCCAGCAAAGACATTGTTTAAAATGAAAAAACAAGCCAGAAAATACTGCTTTGTAGGTTTGCAGCATCCTTCATCCAAGGATTTAAATGTATTTTGAAATATGTCACCTTATAGTAATTTGAGAAAAACAAGCAAACAAAAAACGAACTCTCAACTTTTTAAGTATTGTGAAAATGATAACACATTGAGTGAGCATCCACCTGTGATGCAATTACAAGAGTCTCCTACTGCAGCATTTCACACATTCAATCCACCTTCTGGTTACAGCTTACAAGTTTGTGCTATGTAAAGGGAACAGCAGAGCTGGTTAAAGATTTTCTCTTGCTTCACATACTCTGCAAGCTTCTCATTAACTCATACATGACTTTAATCAGTGCTGAAGCACACACTTCTTCCAGCATGCACCAGGATCTTATCTGGAGGAGTAAAAAACAAAAACAAAAACTCTCACTCAATTAAATATTACCAAAAACATGAATCAGTAAAGAATAAAGCAACCTTTTTTGTGCAGTGACTGCCGATTTTCATACGTAAAGGGTTAAACTGACCTTCACTATTCAGAAGAGCTAATAATATAGAACTTTTAAGGACAAAAATGGAGCACTTCAAGAGATTATTATCAAGAGCGATGATAGAAGACAAAACCTTATTCTTAAAGCACAGATGCTTCTAAAACGAGAGATCACATAAAAAGCACGCTGCCAGGCCGTTATAATGAATAAGCAAAACAAGGGGAAATCGGTCCTTTCTCGCAGGGCTCGGAGGAAAGAGGGCATTCAGTCGATGCGCTCGCAGAGTCAGATGCGTGCTTTGCACTTACGCAGGGCTGCGAGCTGGTATTGGTTGGTAGGGGGGAGAAAACAGAGTCAGCCTGAGAAAAACCCATCAGAGCTCCTGTCCTCCCCTTTCAGCGTTAATGGGAGGGATACGCGGCTGTGGGAGCTGCAGTGGGGGATGGGGCTGCGGAGGGGGTGGGGAGAACAGCGCGAGGCCTTGCGATCAGCGCAGCCCTTATTCTGCTGCTCTGCTCCCACCACAGGCATGTGGGGCTCGGGGAGCCAAGCAGAATCTTCGCTTGGCTTTTGTCCTCTCCCCACGGAGCTAATGGGGGGGGAACACGGGGCCGTGGCGCTGCGGAACGGGTAACTGAGCAGTACAAAGCTCGGCAGGGCTCCGAGCCAAACCCAGGAGGTTCCGGGCCGAACTTCCCTCGCACCATCCAGCGAGTCACCGCAGGCCCGGACCCTCCTGCAGGGCACGGGGCAGGCGGAGGGGCCTACGAGCGCTGACAGAAACGCGGCTCCTCGCACAGAGAGAGGCTAGGCCGGGCCCCGGGGGGGCGGCCCCGGGGGTGCTCACCTGCGACCCCAGGCCCTCCACCTCGAGGCGGGAGAAACTTTGCCCCAAACTTCACCTCTTTCCGCTGCCGCCCCTCCCGTTTGCCTTCGGGAGGGGGGGGGGGGGGGAAACAACCGCCCCCCAGTGCCGCTCCCCCCGCAGGAGGGGGAGGGGGCGCAGTTCCCGGCTCCGCGCCGCGTTTTCCCGCTCACCCCTCCCTCGCGCACAGCGCCCCCACCGCCTCACTCCTCCGCGCCTGCGGATCCCTCCGCATAGCCGGTGCTTTTTTTTCTAACCTCCCTTCCCCCCCCCCCCCCCCACATCCTCACGTTCTCCTCGCAAGTCCACGGGGGTGAGACGAGGGGATAAACGCTTCTCTCCCCCCACTCTCGTAATAATCTTCCGCGAAAGGAGAGAGGGACGGCACTTTACAGTGGCTGAGAGCAGAGAGGTGCTGGGACTACTTTGCGTTCCTGCCGCGGCTTCGGCGGAAGGGACGCGCTGTGCGAGAGCTGACTGGTGCTTCGACCTCCTCTGCGCTTCCTGGAAACTCCCGCTCATGGGTGGGAGGGGCAGGGAGGTGGTGGCAGAGAAAGAGTCCCAGGCCGACTGCGGGCGGGAGAAAGCACCCTCCTCATCGCCGCCCCCGTGGGGCGCGCACGGAGCCCGGGCAGCCACCAGCGCCATTTCTCTTTGTGGAAAGTGAGGGATGAGCTCCTCAGATCCCGTTCTCCCCTGTCGAGGAGGCCCTTTTCCGTCCTCGTAACGCATAGGAGCCCCGCCACGAGGGAGAGCCTCCTCAGAGAGACCTTCCCGGGGCCGTGCCCGGGGAGCGGCGGAGTCACCGCTCAGGGGGAGAGGAGCGGAGTTTCTAAATGGAAACACGGGTCACTGAACCGCCCAGCGCAGTCGGACCGAGAACCTCCGGCTGCCACGGGCTGAGAACAACAAAAAACAAAACACAACAAAAAAGTTCAATCCCTCCCTCTGCTGCCCCCTGGCTGCCGAGTCTGTTGGGTACGCGCAGCATCAGGCCGCGCTGCGTACGTACGGACCTCGGCGCTGCATCCGCTGGATCCTGCCGCCGTCGTGGCCCTGGCGGAGCGAGGCCGCGAGTGGTGCGAGATCCAGCTCGTGACCGGTGCGGTCTCTACTGGGGGCAGCCCTTCGTCTTTAGTGATCGTCTGGATGAGGGGACTGAGTGCACTCTCTGGAATTTCACAGATGACACCAAATGGGCAGGAAACGTTGATCTGCCTGTGTGTAGGAATGCCCTACAGAGGGCTTTGGACTGACTGTTCGCTGGGCTGAGGACATTGTCATGAACTCGAACGAGCCCAAGAGCAGAGTGCTGCACTTCGGCCAAAACAGCCCCACACACTGCCGCAGGCTTGGGGCAGAGTGGTCCAAGAGCTGCATGGTGGAGCAGGACTTGGGGCCATTGGTAAGCCAACGGAGTGCCCAGGTGACCAAGGAGCCCAATGGCATCCTTGCTGTGTCAGCAGCAGTGCAGCCAGAAGGAGCAGGAGGTGTCCATCCTTCTGGCATGAGTGGGGCTGCACCTCAGTGCTGTTTTCAGTATTGTGTCCCTCACTGCAAGAAAGACACGGAGGCCCTAGGGTGCATCCAGAGTAGGGAATTGTCATGGTTTTATGATTTTTGGTATTGGTATTCCACATCATTACAACATGTAGTGCATTAAGAGTTAAAGAGTTAATACTCCAACTCCATAGATCATTGATATTTCCGGGTATACCTGTCTCAGAAGAGAAGAACTACATTCCCCAGAAGACTTTGCGATGCTTTGCATTTTTACGTATTTTCCGCTCAGAGGGAAAAGATAAAAACCCTCTGCAGTCACGGGACACTCTCTTTCCTTCGGGATCGACTCAGCAGTGGGTGCTCGCTGCCGTATCGCCTTCAGCGTTAGCGTAAGGCCTTCGGTTTATCGGACACTCTCTCTTGCTCATTTTATTTGATTCATTAGCTTCAATTCCAATTACATTGTATTATATTGTGTTATTTTGCTTTCTGATATCTTATTTAGTAAATTAGCTTTCCTCCTCAGATCGTTGCCACTGTTTTGTTTCTAGGCCCATCTCCCTTTTTTTTTCTTTTCCCTTTCCCCCTTCCCCTTTCCTGGGGCATGGGTCTGCGGGTCCCCCACACCAATCGTCACGGAACTGGGCCGATCCAGTCCAGTAAACCGTTGACAGGAATGGAGATGTGAGGGGTCCAAAGAACAGTGGGTAGCAGCTGAGGAAACTGGGATGGTTCCATCTGAAGAAGAGGAGGCTCAGGGGAGACCTCATCAGCTATCTATAGCTACCTGACAAGAGGTTGTAGTGAAGTGGGGGTCAGCCTATTTTCGCAGATGACAGCAAAAGGACATGTGAAGTGGCCTTAAGTTGCACCAGCGGAGGTTCAGTTTGGATATTAGAAAAAAAATATTCTCAGAAATAGTGGTAATACATTGGAACAGGCTGCCCAGGGAGGTGGTGAAGTCATCATCCCAAAAAGTGTTCAAAAAATGGTTGGATATGGCACTAAGACATTGTCCAGAGTGGTCACAGACATGTGATGGTGGCTGGACTTGATGATCTTAGTGGTCTTTCCAATCTTAATGATTGTATTCTCTTCTTCCAGCTCGGCCCTGACATGGGTCACTCTCAGACATCAGAACCATTCCTGCAGTGAACCCATGGGCTCCAGCAGCACTCGGGCTGTGATCAGGAGAAGCAGGTGGTCCTGCACTTTGGCCACAAGAACCCCACGCAATGCTATAGGCTTGGGGCAGAATGGCTTGAAGACTGTATAGAGGAAAAGGACCTGGGGGTGTTGGTTGATGCTCGGCTCAACATGAGCCGGCAGTGTGCCCAGGTGGCCAAGAAGGCCAATGGCATCCTGGCCTGTATTAGGAATAGTGTGGCCAGCAGGAGCAGGGAGGTGATCATCCCCCTGTACTCAGCTCACGAGTACTGTGTTCAGTGTTGGGCCCCTCACTACAAGAAAGACATCGAGGCACTGGAGCGTGTTCAGAGAAGGGCAACAAAACTGGCGAGGGGTCTGGAGCACAAGTCTTACGAGGAGCGGCTGAGGGAGCTGGGATTGTTTAGTCTGGAGAAAAGGAGGCTCAGAGGAGACCTCATCGCACTCTACCACTTCCTGAAGGGAGGCTGTGGTGAGGAGGGGGTCGGTCTCTTCTCCCAGGTAACTAATGACAGGACGAGAGGGAATGGCCACAAGTTGTACAAGGGAAGATTTAGATTGGATTTGAGGAAAAAATTTTTCTCTGATAGAGTGGTCAGGCACTGGAATGGCCTGCCTAGGGTGGTGGTTGAGGCACCGTCCCCAGCGCTGTTCAAGAAGCGTTTAGATGAGGTGCTGAGGGATTTGATTTAGTAGCTTAGTAGGTAGGGATGGTGGTAGGAGGATGATTGGACTAGATGATCTTGTAGGTCCTTTCCAACCTAATGTATCTATGAATCTATGAATCTATGTAATGGAATGATGTGGGAGAGGAAGGTTGATGACAGCAAGTAGGTGCCCTTAAATCCTGTTAACCATCAGGCATTTCCATAGAAATATCCTGATTCTCGATGCAAACATAAAATTCAAATGGAAATCTAGGGTGAAGGGTGTATGGGAACTGTTGAATCACGGCCTGAACCACTGATTGATCACCTGAGGCGAGCACTGGGTCAGCCGCAGGGGCACAAGTGAGTGTGATTGGAAGGGGTGGAGTTTGACTCCACCTCTCCCAAGACCCCATTTAAGGGCTGACCACCACCAGGGAAAGATCTCTGGTTGGAGTTCCCTCCCTAGTGGAGTTTTCGGTGAGCCTCAACCATCTTCAAAGGTGAGCCGCTCTTTTCTTATTAATTTTCTTATTAACTATCTGTATACCATCTACCTAAGCCTATCAAAAATATACCAGCTTTGGCACTATTTATTCTGGGTGCTATTTCTGGGGGTTATTTGCACTACAAAGGGTTTTTAACTTTATGTTCCTGACCTGTGGGTCTCATGAAGTTCTGTCTTGTTCATTGGTCAGCCTCAACCTTCATGGTACAGGGGAGATGGGAGATGGGTACCTTAGTCTTTGGAATCTTTAGGGCAAAGAGAGGACATACAATTACTCTGAGCTCCTCCAGTCCTGTCCAATTAAAGATAATCCGGTCTCTGCTAAGGCCTTGAGTACCTCTTAGCATCTATCTTTCGGTTGATCTTTGTTACACTTTTATTATTTTGTTCTTTGTATTCCAGTCAATTCAGAATGATTTGTAGATATCTGTGTTTCTTCTGTCAGCCTTGTGCCGCTTCTACCATCAAAACATTAAAACAAAAAGGCTTGCTGATTATTCATCGTCAGATCTTTGGATTTGCACCCAGGCTGTTTTCTTGGAACAAGTCAGCAAATTAAAACCAACTCCCTCAAAAAAACCTTTTTGCTGAGAATTGATTGTTTCCAGATCCTTTCACCCCTCAATAAAAATAATAATAATAATAATAAACAAAAATAGGTCCTGGAGAAAGCTGATAGCTACTGTTGAAAAGCCAGTTGCACACCAGATTCTGATGCTGGTTATGTTGGAGTAATTGCCATTCAGTGTTTAGCTAGTAAGAGATGAAAGGAAAATATCACTTTGTTTACGTGTCCCATTAGAATAAATCTTCCTAGATATTTCAAGGGGATAAAGTGTCTGCTAACAAAGAATTGTCTGGACTGAAAATCTTTGTGTTGCGTGGTAGATAGTTTAAATTATCATGGGAGGATTATCAAAAGCCTAAAAAAAACCCAAACACATTAACATGAAGTACAGAAATGTGTAGTGTCCAAGTGAAAAAAATACAAGTATTGGAAAGGGGAAAAATAAAAACCCAAATCTCTTGGATTTTATGACGAAAAATGCTTTATTCTAAACAGTCTCTTATTTGTGTTCTGGTATAAGTTATTGCTTGTCTTTTGTTTTTATGGAAACCAGTACAGACCATGCTAATATTAGATATCTGAGTGATTCTGTTGGTTCTGAAGGCTGTTTAGTGAAGCCGCTTGTGCCTGTAGCCCGACAGCACAGCCCTCAGTGTGCCTGTAAGGTGGGAATGTGCCGCTGGCAAAGGTTCAGGCTTTGTCATTAAGTGTAAACCAATGATTCTGGCTGAAGTTTGTTCAATTAATGATGCTGACTGCCTGGACAGCACACATCTTAGGGTCTGGAACTATTTTGCAGCTGAGAGGTAAAGGTTTTGCACTTGGAAGTGATGTCACAGCACTGTTGATAATAGATGTGACATGAATACCTCTCCTGCTGTCACATCAGCTTTCAGCACCAGGTAGAATCACTTGATTAAGAAAAAACAAAAACAACAACAAAAAAACCACCCTGGTTTGACTTGTGCTTAATTTTAAATAATTTGAAATAATTACTGGCTCAGGTGTGATTTTCATACCTGTATTCTTAATATTCAGGCTTATATTTTTACATGAACGTCACCCAAGTGAACAGAGATCACTCTGGACCTGGACTGGCAGCATCCAGCAAAGCAGAGGGCTGCTGCTCCCACTGCTGAGTGCATTAGGCAGAGGAAACTACAGCAATGAGCAAGCATGGTGCTCCTGCAGGACATGGCTGGATGACGTCACTGAACCACCAAGGAGTAAACTTATTCATCAGGTCTCAAGCCTCCTGATAGGCCTCTGGCAGAGGATGAGGGGAGTTTATAGGAGCTTCCCAAATGAGAAAGGAAAAACAAGTCAGTTAAATGATGTATTTATGAGTCAGCAGCTGAAGCAACATTACCATGTGAAGGGGATCCCACAATTATGAAAGAAATGTTTTTGTGCCTGTGTGCTTAAGTGAAATCCCATGCAACACTGCAGCCCAGTCACAGCTCCTAAAATGTGCAAAACCACACAATTTCAGTGCTTCAAGGGCAGACAGCACAAATCTGGGGGAGTAGAAATGAGGTGGCATCATTTGCTCCAATTCTTTGCAGCCAGGGCCCTTCCCCAGCTCCTCACTGGAGAGCTCACCGTGGGGCACAGAGGGTGTGCTGTGGAACATAGCATGTACCAGTTATGGAGTAAGCCCAGCTGAGTGAGGAGCAGTAAGAGGTTTGCAGGTGGGTGGGTGGCTTCTGTGCTGGCAATGGCAATGAAAGGTGAGTGCAGAGCTTAGCAAACCTTGCCTGGGACTAACTCAGATCATGGCACGGATATGTGCTGCAAATGGTCATTGCAGATAGCAAAGATCCAGAGTACTGCATTGTCCTGTGCCAAGGAAATATAAGGTTTCAGCTTCTCAGAGTTGAGGAGTTAAAGAAATATAAATGTCCTTGCTATAAATGCAAGGTAAATTATTCATTCTCTCTCCCCCCACCTACCCCCTTCCCCCCCCCCCCATTTCCTCTCTCTAGTTCAGTTTTTACTTTTCATGCTTTAATTGTTTTGACACCAAGCTGTACAAAAGTAATTTAAAATTAACATGACTGACACTTGGTAGATAGCAGGACTGGAGTGGAACTCCACCTCCTGCTCAGGACTGCTGTGCAGGGAATGGGATTGGGTCAGGCAGCTGATGGGGACCAAGGGAAAACATGGCAAACAATTAATTTTGCTAATTTAGTTTTCTGTGTAATTTGAAACCAGAAAATTGTCAGGCACCCATCAGCCCATGAGTGAGTGGACTTAGGGCAGTGCTGTGCTCCTGGTAGCAAAGAGGAGATACAGTAAATTAGATGGCAAAACAATTTATTACACAAGTACCAACGGCACTTAAGACTTGCCATTGTGTCTTAGCATTTACGTTCAGTAACACTGCATTTTTGTGCATGCAATAGCTGCCTCTTTGAGTGGGAAGGAGGCAATGCATTCAACGTTGAGAAGAATCCCAGAGCCTTTGCCAATATGGCAATGCCACAGTCGAGCAGCAGTGTACAGGGAGAGCTCCAGTGCTTGCAGAGCGCTGGTGAAGCATAACAAGCTGCACAGAGGCTAATGTGCTCTGATGGAGAAATGCTCTAATTTGATTTCCTCCCTTCAGCTGTGAAGGAGAGTATGTAATTTCAGATCTGCTTGAAGTGGGTCTTTTGAGCTCATGTGCCCTTTATGCTTGATTTTAGGCCTAGTTTTGATGCAGTAATGGAACCATGTCTATTTATTGTGTGTCCAGTTCCAGATTTCACTCCTGGCTCATCAGAACCAAAAAATTGCTGCAGCCCAAATTTCCATCTCATGCATCTGCCTGGATTTGCAGCTGTGCTTGTGGGTGAAGTTGTGAACACGTTAAGTAAATTGGTTCATTACCAGCAGAGGGAGCGTGGGTCAGGCAGACTGGGTTCAGCAGGGAGTCAAGAGGCCAAAGCAGGGGTTGTCTTCCAAGGAAATGCTGGTTTGCTGTGCAGCTGGTTTCCTAAACCCAAATAAACCAAGAGATATGACATACGCGAGGCTAGGGCCACTCTTGGTCTCCCCGACTCACAGATCTCCTTCTCCCCTTCTTATTCAGAGTCACTAGGTGGTACTGTTGCTGTTTAATATTTATGCCTCTGGACTGGCTGCTTTGGAAACTCACATTTCTGCTGAGAGATGAAGAAAGGCCTCATAACTCATCAGCCAAACACAACCAAGAAGCCAGGGGAGAAGCAGTTCTGCTCCTGTGATTCTGTGGTTGGAAGGATGGCAAAGGGGCTTCACTCTGGCTGCTCTGCTTCCTGAAGGGGAGATGGAGTCAAGCTAGCCCTGCCCATAAAGCCCCAAAACACAGCTCTTGGAGACCTCCATCTGCAAAGGGTGGAACTTTTGATGGGGGGATGCCAGCTTAGGGGGCTCAGCCTGCACCAATTCTCCATCCCATATAATCATATCCCATATTCATCCATCCATACCCCAATGGCATTCATTGCAAGAGTCCCAACACTGCAGGAAGTCAGCAACCTTCCCACAGCAGCCAATGGCAACAAGCAGGTCATTGTGCTCTGCATAGTCCCAGCCAGAATGTGCTCATCCCAGCCCATGGGGCTGCTACAAGAGAGGAAAGTCAAGCCAATTAAATCAGGCAGCATTGAATCCCTAATTGACATAAATGAGGCAGACAGACAGCTGGGAGGGATAGAACAGGTGTCCTGAATGAGAAAGGGATGGCATACAGCCTGGGGTCCTGCTGTGCCCTGTGAACATCTCAGGGAGTGGCAGAGTCATGGTAGAGCTGATGGAGTTGTTCCTAAAAGAATTCCAAACCATCCCCAAAGAACACTCAAAAATGTCTCTTATTGGGCATATTACATAAAAAGTGTTTTTGCCTCATGCAATTTGCACATAAGGCCTTCCAGCTGAAGAACAGCAAACTAATTTTAAACTTTTCCTACATCTGGGACTGCCATATTACCACTGGGTATTTTTATCTCTGATTTATCAGGTAGTGTCCTTTCTCCTCAAAGAGACCCTTCAAATCTGAATTCATGCAGTTCCAAATTATTTAAATATGTGCATCGCAGAGGGATGAGGTACAAAGGCTGAGGAGGCGCTGCCACTGCACTCTGTGCAGGAAACCAGAATTACCAGCCCACAGCACAGCCTCACCCAGGGCGTTGTCCTGATGGAAACAAACACTGCTGGCCATTTTCTGGAAAAATCTCACCTGTGACAGGCAGAGAGCAGAGGGCACCTGCAGGTATGGAGAACTCTGGGTCTGCCTACAAAACTGGAGTGGAGAAGCCCTAGGAGTTTGGTGATCAGGAAGAGAGTAAGTTTTAGCAAATAATCATTAAAACATCATTTTCTGATGACTTCAGGCAGTGGAGGAAGAGATTTGCCTTTGCAGCTCTGGAGATGATGCTCACAAATCTGTGCTGGCTGAGGCTCCTGTAAGTGAAGTCTGAACTCAGCCCTTGTTGTAATTCTGTAATTTGAATATCATTTTCACAGACCTTGCAAGATGCAGATGAATGAGAGATTCCTGGCTTCGAGTCAAATGCAACAGTAATTAAATGTTTATAAAACACTTCAAGCTTGTGAAGTGCTGTTACCATATACAGGAAAGCAATAGGCAATGGAAGACTGGGGCAGGGTTTGAAGCACACAGTGAGTGCAGCACACTCCTGCAGCTTTCTTCTACAGGTGCTAACAGAGCATTACCAGGCTCCTTTTATTATGACCGGAATAAGTCAACTAGAATTGCTTTCCTCCATGTGAACATGTGTTATTGCAAAGTTTTTCACTCTGCAATAAATATCCCTGCTGATGGGCAGCGTGCCATTATCTTGGGAAATGAGGAAGCGCTGCCACTTCTGATCTCTCCCATCATGCTGAAGATGTTCTACCTGTTACAGATTTCTAACACCATCTGCTGTTTAAAAATAAGACAGGATTGGAGATACTGTCACACAGAGTCTTGTGCTCTTTTGATAAACTAAGAGCAACATCAGCTCATCTAGAAGGACTGGTGTAATTGGCACATTCCACCTTTGTTCCTTCTGTCCTGAATATATTTCAGCTTGTTCCTAATTAGGAAGTGAATGATTTCTTGGGGACCCAGGGACCAATGTGAGCCAGACCCCAGCATTCCCCCACTGGCAGACCTGACCCAAAGAATCACAGAATCATAAAATTGTTTGAGTTGGAAGGAACTTTAGAAGAACTTCCATATATATATATATATATATGTTTTTTAAGGGAGAGCCACAGGCTCTGCAGGGTGTGTGGAACTCAAAGAAAACCTTTAGTTTCTCAAAAATGCCAATATTTACTTCTTACTGTCTCATGCTGCTCCTGTGTCATGGAATAAATGCTCCAACCAATAAATGCTCCAACCAACTTTTGCTGCTTCCTAACTGAAAGTAATGTGATTTTTGTTTCAGGAAAAGCAAAAGCGTCTTGGACTTCATTAAACATCTGAATCAAAGTTCTCATCACCAACACTCAGTTTTTGTTGCATGTGTTAAAAAGCAGGCAAGTGTTCTTAACAGCGCTTTTTCCAAAAAGAAGAGTTTTCTCCAAATGGGTTCTAAATGGCTTCACCCAGAGTCAATGCTTCTATTGCCACAGGTTCAGATGAAAAAATAAAAAAAAAACAACATCCAAATTCTTAAAGTCTAATACCAAACAGAAGATGCAGCTATGTGACCCTTCTTGAGCTGCTGGCCCATTTACATCATTCCCATATTTAACATTTATAACCCCCTTCACACATGTCATTTAAAGTGGCTCCTTTTATAAGCAGTTGGCTACTTACTCTAGCATTTTACATGCAGTTCCTGACAAAAGGGACCTTTTACATGTCAATTTATTTTCAGACAAGCATATCTGAAAGGGAGTTTCTCTCCAGAGCAGAATTAGTATTAATGGCAGGTGTTCCGGTGCCACACAAAGGAGGAAGGCAGCAAGTGAGCTGTACTCAGTGGTGAGACAGCTTGATGTGTTAATAACCAGAGCAAGAAAATGGAGTGGCAGTAGACCTCCAGCTTCCATAGCATGAATGAATGTTTTACAAAGTGCCCCCCCATACTTGAAAAATATGTTGATATATTTAAAATGTTTTCTTTGCTTTCAAGGGGAGATTTAAATTATTGAATGTTACATGAAAGCACGGCACTTGCCCCACATCCTGGCATATGCCCAGAATCCCAGAGCATCCTGAACCCTCCTCTGGGGGATGGTGGCACCCTGGGACCAACCTCTGCCCCATCATTGGCTTGTCCCAGCCAGTGACTGGTGGCGAAGCTGCAGGAAGGAGTTAAAACTGCATTAACTGACCCAAAGGTGGGGGCTGGCAGAGGGTGCATGGAGCTGTGCTGTGTTTCACTAGGAAAAAAGGATGATTGCTCAGAGAGTTACCAGACTTCAGTTTTCAAACAGCCTAAGAACTCATGGTGGGAACAGCTCCCAGACCAAAATGCATTTATTTATGCTCCATTTAATTTGACAGGTCAGTACCACATCATTAAGAGGAAGGCACGGCTGCTTTACACAGTGGGAAGAAGGAAAACAGTCTCTCAGCTGGGTCAGCCCTTCTACAACAGAAAACATTGCTGATTTATGCTCCCAAATGGGAAAGATCAACCCTTCCTACACAGGAGCTGCATTTACACAGAGCAAAATGCTCTCTGCTATCTCCAGACTACTTGGCTGTGGGTTAACACGGTACCTGGGCACAGCTGAATAATTCTAGGTAGACTCTGTGATTAGAGGCTGGATCCCAGATTTCAGCTTCCCAAAGCTTTCCTATGGACCGATAGGACAGAAGGTTGAAGGAGCCCCACTTTCACTCTGAGTAATGTAACCTCCATTCAGATGATAGCAGTTGATCCCTCTGTATTTTGGGAAAGGTTTAATGCTGTCATAGAGAAGCACAAAGGGAGCAGGGGGCCATCTGGCCACACAGGTACCCACAGCTCTCATACACAGAGATCAATCCTTTTTTATTGAGCACTGGAATTAAAAAAGTAACAGCTCTTGGTTGATAGGGAACTAATAATCAAAACTTGCCAGTAACAGAAACTTGCACAAGGACTTTTGCTGACTTCAGTCACACCTTCATGCACCTGCAGTCTCTGCCATTTTGCTTCACCAGCACTGGGACAGATCCAGCACTGCCCTGCAGGTGAGAGTGGTTCTGGGATTTACTTCTAGCACAGTTCACCTCGAAGTGTTGGTTTCTATTAACAGTAAAATACCCTGAGAGAAGGAGTTCCCCTCCACAGCCCACATCCTGACACCTTTCCTGTTGATTCCTGTCTTGTCCTAACTAGTTCTTATTATTTCCCACTACAAAGTGGTGTAATATGCCTGAGAGGAGGTGGCCCAATATGCAGCCCTGCTATAGTACTGCTGGTTTGCCTGTCACAGGGCAGATGACACAGCTCTGTACATTCGTGTGCCCTGGTGGCCAAAGAAGGCCCATGTTAACCTGGGGTGCATTAAAAAGAGCATGGTCAGCAGGACTAAGGAGGTGATCCTGCCCCTCTGCTCTGCCCCGGAGTGGCCATATCTGGAACCAGTTTTGGGCTCCAGGCCCTTAATCATGTTTGTGGTCCTGTGCTGGACTCTCTCTAGATGATCCTTGTCATATTTGAAATGATGTAGCTACAACAAATATCTGGCCCTACATGGGAAAGGGTGAATCAGAGCTGATTTTTAGTGCCACTTGACACCAGTTATACATTCTAGTTCTCATATACACACATGGATGTCTTTAAAACCCAACAATTTACAATTCAAAAAAGTTTTACAGTGAAGTTCTCTCAGCAAAGATGTCCACACAAGGAGGAGCCAGTCTACTGCAGGCAGAAGGCACTTGGCCTTTATGTGGATTTGAGAACAAGTCCTCAAGGCAGCTGTAGGGCAGGCACTGACTGCCCTATGTCCTGCCTGACCTCAGTAGCTGTGCAAAGTTTGGTGAGACCACCCTGCATTGCTCCATCCTCACAAAGTGGTGGAGGGGAGCTTTTTCACCCGCCGTTGTGCCAGGATGGACGACTCGATGGGCTTCAGCTGGGGGCTCGGCTTGGAGCTGTTCAGTGCAGAGTACGTGGCAGCCATCGCCCCCTTGGAGAAAAGACACAACAGAGGTCACTCAGGTGCGGGAGATGCTCTACAAGAGGAGGGAGCAGAGGAGCCAGAAACAAAGACAGAACATCTTGCTTTTTTCTTTAAATCTCCATCCTTCATTTACATGACATTCATAGAATGATACAATCACTGAGGTTTGGAAAAGACCTCTAAGATCACCAGGTCCAACCCCAACCCGTCCTCACCACGCCCACTGATCATGTTCCTCAGTGCCACATCTCCATGTTTCCCAAACACCTTCAGGGATGGTGACTCCACCACCTCTCTGGGCAGCTTCTTACAATGTATTACCACTCTTTCTGATATTTTTCCAAATATCCAATCTGATCCTTCTATGGCACACCTTGAGGCCATTACCTCTCATCCTATAGCTGCTACCTGGGAGCAGAGGTTGACCCCCATCTCACTACAACCTCCTGTCAGGGAGTCATAGAAAGCGATATTGTCTCCCCTCTCCTCCAGATAGAACAATCCCAGTTCCCTCAACCACTCCCCATAGCACTGAGCTTTAGATCCCTCACAACTCCATTTCTTTCCCTGGACGTGCTTTTCTACGTCCTTCCTGTAGTGGGGGGCCCAAAACTGAACAGAGCACTCAGGGTGCTGCCTCACCAGTACAGAGGGAGAATCAGCTCCTGCTCCTGCTCGCTGCACTCCTGCTGACACTGCCATTGGCCTTCCTGGCCACATGTGCACTCTGCTGGCTCATGTTCAGCCTAGTGTGACCAACACCCCCAAGTCCTTTACCTCATCGCAACTCTCAGCCATGCTGGCCCAAGCCTCTAGCGTTGGCATGGTGTTACTTTGAACAAAGTCTTGTTGAACTTCATCCCATTGACACTGACCCATTGATGAGCCTGTCCAGGTCCCTCTGAAGAGCCTTCCTACCCTCAGGTACAGCAACACTTCCTCCTACCTTGGTGTCATCTGCAAAATTCCAGAGGGTGCACTCAATCCCCTCATCCAGATCATCACTAAAAATATTACACAGGGCTGGCCCCGGTATCAAGCCCTGGGGAACATCATCTATGACTGTTGCCAGCTAGATCTAACTCCATCCACTACCACTCTCTGGGCCTAGCTGTCCAATCAGTTTTCCAATCAGTGAAGAGTTAAAGAACCTTCCTAAGCTTTCCTGCCCCAAACGTTGCCATTGCCTCCCCAGCCTGCAGCTCTATGACCTTCCACTCTGCTCTACCCACACCAGGACCACTGCTTTCCAAAGAGCTCAGGGACAAGGAAGTTGGCCCACTCTGTACCTTCACCAGCTGGACATCCTGGTGATTCAGCTGGCTCTGTGGTAAGCTGTCCTTCTGTGTTATCCACGGGTGCTGCAGGACCTGCTTGGCTGTCAGGCGCTGGTGAGGATCTACATGAAGCATCTTTGATACCAGGTCCTACGGGAATTGTTTGTAAAGTCAGACTTCTTTTAAAAGAAAAAATGCCACCCACTTGTTCCCAAGTACAGATTTCAATTCAGAGGCCAAGTTTAAGGACCCCAGACAATCAATCTCCTTTTGTATAAAATATGCTTTCAGTGGCCTGGGTGGTATAACACAGCAACAAACCCAGTGTTGAGCACAAGGCTGTTGCTGCGTGCAAATTTTCACAGCCTGAGCTAGAACAAAGCAGGCGGAGCCACAATGCTGAGCTGCTCACGGGGAAGATGCGCACAGGGCAGAAGCCATGCTACTGCTTTTCTTCACTCTCCTCTAACCTCCCTCCCCACCCTGCACTGAATCTGCCTCACATATACCTGACCCCCACCATGTAATACAATGCAGATAGACACCACATCATGCCTTGGCCATGTCAGAAATGGTGTCCCAGTTGCCTCCATTGACAGAGAACTTCCCCCTGCCTATTCGGGTCAGGATCTCTTCTGGAGTGTCACTGGGTCCATTTGCAAATGGAGTGCAGCTGAAGAGAGATGAAAGTAAGAATGATATTTACCATTCTGTATCCAGGCCAGAGAGAGGTTCTGGGCAGCAGGAAGTGATGGAGAGATGCACTTACCCTGCAAGCATAGTGTAAAGGAGGACTCCCAGGCTCCAGATATCGCAACCCTCATCGTAGCCCTGTTGTTTCAGTACCTGGAATAAGCAAAGGAGAAGAGATATGTTTGGTTCTGGTTGCTGAGCTTGTTTCAGCTTGCAAAGAACAGCACAAATCCCGTGTTCAGGCTGGGTGCAAAGCTGCTAAAGCCCCACTGAACAGCAAAGGCATGGACTAAAGGTCAGCATTCAAATCAGACTTCAGCTTCATGGAACAGAGTAACTCCCTCGGCTACAGCAAAATGACAAGTGAGAAAGAAGCTTCGTTCCAATGTGATGACACTGCATGTATGCTCCACTGCTTCCCATCTCTTTTTCTTTCTTCCGCACCAAGATAGCTGGAGGGAAAGTAATCCCACCTCTTTTAACAGGTCAGTTAATCAGGAAGAGAAGCAGCCTAAGAAATCATTGGGATTTTAGCATGACCCTATGCAGACCCCCAGCAGTATGGACAGTGTAAGCTGAAGAACTGCACTGGGGATCACATATTTGTTCTGTACTACAGGTATTGTTATTTTTGAAACTATCTAATACAAGACAAAATACACCAGAACAGGCACACTTATACCAATCTGTGCAGAGTTAGAACACAGCCTGGGGAAGGGAAATGAGAGCTACTGAAGCTTCAAGTCAGTCAGGTGCTTACCTCAGGTGCCACAAAGTTTGCAGTATAGCAAGGAGTCATGAGAAGACCATTCTCAGCTCTCAGCTGCTTGGCAAAGCCAAAGTCACATATGCGAATGCTTTCTGGGTTTCCTGACTCATCCACATAGAGAATATTGCTGGGTTTCAAGTCCCTGTGAACTACCTGCAGAACAAAGGCAATGCTACATTCATGCCCCAAGAAGGACTGAAGCTGCATCGAGAGCTGAGACCCCTGCTCTGGCCCCGCGTCTGCCTTGCCAAGACATCAACACAAGGCACAACACCAACACAAGGCACCCAGGGAAGCAGAGGTAACCATACTCACTCCTTGAGAATGCAGATATTCCACTGTTTTGCAGATTGTGTGCAGGACTGAACTGGCTTCTCTCTCTGAGAAAAACTTCTGTCTCAGGATTTTATCAAGCAGCTCCCCTCCTCTCATCAGTTCCGTCACCAGATACACGTATTTCCCATCATCATAAACCTGCCAAAGCAAATATAGAGGGGGTTAATTAAAAACTGCTTCCCAGGCTTCCTTGTTGCATTTCTACCACCAAGAAGCAGAAAAAAGTCAACAACACAGAGGAGGTATTGATTGGATGCTCCCCCACCCCAGGGCAATCCAATGAAGCACTGCCATTGGGCTGCCCATACTGGAGTGGCATTCTCACCCCAACATACACGAGAAATCATTCAAGGTACACTCACGTCTTTCAAGGTAATGATGTTTGGATGTTGCCCGTATCGCAGGAGGATTTCAATTTCCTCAGAAGGGTCCCGTTTGCTCTTGTCAATAATCTGCAGGGATGTGAATAAGGGTTACTCACAGTTGGATGGGACAGTGGCCAGGACAAAGCAAACAAGCTGAAGGTTTACTCTCAGAAGCACAGACTGGTTGGGTTAGAAGGGACCTTAAAAACCACTGTCTTAGTTTAAGCTGGGACAGAATTGTTTTCTTCAGAGAGGCTGTTAACAATGCTATATTTTGGTTCTAAGAGAAAAATGATGTTGATAACACACCAGTGTTCACAGCTGTTGCTGAGCAGTGTTGTACAGAGCCAAGGCCATTCCAGTTTCTCAGTGAAGAGCTGAGGGGGGAGCCCAAGGAGCTGGGAGGGGACAGAATCCAGACTTAATCAGCTGACTTAAACTGGCCAAAGAGATATTTCATACCATATGCATCATGTGGAATGAGAGTTTTGAAGGGATTGGGAATTCATCCTGCTCTCTTCCACTTGCTGGGGAGTGAACTGGCATCAGTTGGTAGGTGGTGAGTAATTGCTTGTGCATCACATGCTATATACATTTATATATATATATATATATATATATATAGTCATAACTATTATCCTTTTCTATATCTTAGTAAATTGCTTTATCTCAACTCATGAGTTCTACTTTGTTTTGTTTTTTTTCCAATTCTCTCCTCCATCCCACTGGGAAAGGGGCCGGTGAGTAAACAATTGTGTGGTGCTCAGCCACCTGCCAAGTTAAACCATAGCAGCCATCCAGCTTCAACGCCTGCTGTAGGCTGGTTGCCCCCCACCCAGTCAGGCCGCCCAGGACTCCATCCAGCCTGGCCTTTAGCAGCTCTGGGCACCTGCAGCTCCTCTGGACAGTCTGTACCAGAGCACTGCAGACATACTGGGCTACATCTGTTCCCTGTTATTTGCTCAAAAATTGCATATTTAAGTCCCACACAATCAAGAAAAACAATTTCGTTCCTTGCAATTATTTTGGTTGTTACAGGGATGAACAGAAATCTAACAAGGGAGATCAGACCAAACATCTCAGACCTTGACTGCATACTCCATGTTGGTTGCTTTGTGAATGCACCGTTTGCACACTGAGTAGGAGCCCACCCCAATTGCTTCCTTCACCACGTAGCCGTCGCTGAACTGGACATTCTTGCCATGCAGCTGCTGCAATAAGAGAGCAGGGAGCAAATGAGCTGGGAGGGTTCTGTTTGTGCAACATGATGTGCTAACTGCAACACTGAGTGAAATGACAGACTGCTGTCTGCTACACCCCCCAGCCTCTCCTCCCTGCTGGGGAGAGAGAGGAGAACATGGTGAATATAGGTCAGTAGGCTAACACCATCTGCATCCAGCATGCTGCATTCCTGCAGCACCTCTCATTCACACCGCCTGAGTCCACTTGGCAAGAGGGAAGCAAACACTCAGTGTGCCCTGCTGACCTCTGCATGTGGCAGTCAGTAGAAACAAAAGATCATCGGGATGCAAGAATTCAAACCAGAATATCTTTCCTTTAGCTCTACCCCAAGAAGCACACATGTCCTGCAGATCCACTCTGGAGTTACCGCAGTCTCAGAGCAGCTGTCCCTCTGTCCCCATATCTCACCTGCACCACGGAATGCAGGGGTGGCTGTGCAGGTTTCACCTTGCTGTCGTCCATCAGTCCGGTGGCCACAAAGCTGAAGCCACGGAAGAGCTGATGTGCACCCGCACTGGGAGGGATGCCTGGGGAATCTGCAACAGGAGTTGAGGGAAAACTTGAAAAGGAGTAGCAGTGGAAGCAGAAGCCTTCCCCTCATGGCTGTGGCTCAGGCAAAAACAACACCATGCAGCATGGAGCTACCAGTAAAACCTTGCGTATGGCTGGGACTTATTTTCCCTGAAGCAGGAGGAGGAAAACCTTGCCCTGATGGCACAGGTAAGCCAGGATTAAATTGTATGATTTCACACAGGCTTCAGCTAAATTTATAAATTCATACCAACCTTTTGGTGTACGCGATGTAAATTCTGTATCAAAATAAAAGGTGTCATCAGGCTGGCCTACAGCAGGCTTGAAGGGAGGCTTGATCTCTCTTCGGTACAGCTTCTGCAAAATACAGATAGCTTGGAAGTGCTGCAGAACGTGCTCAGAAGGGTGCAAATAGCTGCTAGGAATGAGAGGCTGGGCAGAAAGTTTACAACACTAAAAACAGCATTGTGGCTGCAGCTAAGCAGTCACAGGGATGGCCTCCTGGCCAGAAGGTGCCTTGCAGTCTTTGTGGAGAAGTTCTGTGAGTTTCTACCACCTATCATATATTAATCAAGAAAAAAAGAAAGTGTTCTATGTACAAAGCAGGAAAATGCAGGCTTGGTTATTGCCCCACCTCTCTGTGGAGTACAATGCAGATCCCTGCCAGAAATGACTCCCTGAGCCCTTCCTACTTTGTACATGGCAATTCTTGTCCCAAACCCCCATTAAAACCTGCATCTTGCTTCTAAGAGATCAGTATATTCAAACCACAGTGAGATCATAGGCAACTCAGAATTAAACAGCTACTGGCATGCCAAACAGCAGTTTACTTTCAGGAAGGATAAATAGGAAAATGGAAACATGGGTTGGTAGCTCTCCCACATCTGGTCAGCCTGCAAGTGTCACCACTACGGCCAGCGCTGCATGGGGTGAAATTCACTTCTGTGTTTCTGATACTCACATTCCAGTCAATAGTAGAATAGAACAGATGACGCTTTATCTCTTCTGCCCCATCTGGACCAGAACCTGAAAGATGCACCCACAGAGTGCTCAACATTTAATCAAGATCACCAAGAAATTGAAGGCTATCATCAAGCATGCAACATAATTGCCTATTACAGAGAACCCATTAACCTAGCACTAGTGCCAGCATGCTTCTGACCCACTGCGATGTGAGAGGCACAGCTACAGCATCAGGTGGATGCAGAAACAAAAAATGCCTTACCTAATCTGTTGGCTGGGTTCCTTTTGAAAAGGGCTCGCAGGAGGCTCTGTGCCTCAGCACTCAGGAACTGAGGCATGCCCAGTTTTGCTCTAGGGAAGAAGTTATGCAATCAGCTGCAGGTATAAAGAAGCCAACCCACAACAGCCCCTCCACACCTGAGAGTACGAGATCTGTTTGCCATTTTGTACTGCACCCTTCAAACTGAGTGTTGATATGAAGCCACTGGCCAAGTAGTGCCGTTACATTGTGAGAACCCCAACTGCAGCATGGTTAGAGAAAGAGCAGCAGGCTCATCTCTGTACACAGATGAAAGAGAAACTACTCTTACTTAAGGATAAGGGTCATAGTCTCCTTGCGATCCTTCCCCTGGAATGGCAGCGAGCCAGTGAGCATCTCAAACTGGGAGGGAGAGAGAACAAGAGGTCACATATAGGAGCAAGTCTGAGGGCTGCACAGATCACATTACACCTTCCCCTGGGAATTCTCCACAGCTAGCAGAAGCCTTGCAAGTAATCAAAAGCCTGGCTTTGGAAAAAGAGAGCCAGCATCACATTCCCAGAAGGGGGCTTTGTATCACAGTGTGTAGTGGGGATGTATTCCAGCAGTGCTGGCTCTTGCCACAGCCCTTGGATCCAGCAGCTGCCAGATGGTGGCACCAGATCTGCACAGCAACCAACAGCGTGCTCCAGGGCCAGCACTGTCACTGGCACATCTGTTGGATGCAGTCACCTAATGGTATTTCATAGCTACCCCGTGAGCAGCTGCTAAGGTTTCCAAGCCCATCAGTTGGTACGCACCATCAGCACCCCATAGGACCACCAGTCTGCGCTGTGGGAGTGGCCCTGACGGTTCACAACCTCTGGAGCCATATATTCCACTGTCCCGCAGAAGGAGTAGGCTTTCTTCTCATGGTCTATCGCCTCCTTACTCAAGCCAAAATCTATGAAAGAGAAAAACCATCAGCATGTGTCCACCTGCTCTTCACAACAGCCCAGAGCACAGAGATCAGAGAGAAGCTTCATATTTCAAGAATCAAGGTTTTTATGGAGCATCTCACCTGTGAGTTTGATGTGTCCTTCTTCATCCAGGAGGATGCTACAGCAAGGATTAAAAAAACCAAATTATTAGTGGCAAGAAATGCTAGTGAGAACCAGCAGGTGTCCCAGAGCTGGTCAGAGATGCTCCAGAACTCCAGTGGAGGAACTTATCCATCCTTCCAACCCCAGTACTTTTAAGCTCCAACACCATGAATGGGGGAAAAGCAGCCTCCTTCTGTACACACTAAATGTCACATTGAACCAATGAGCCACACAGATTATATCAACCTTGACCCTTCCCATGTCTCAGGTAAGAATAACCCAGTCATGCAGCTGCTGTGTGTCTCCTCAGAGGCCAAGCGTGGTGCTTTTTTCCTGTGAAGGCTCTCAGTTGCTTAAAGCTGGAGCCCAGCACTGGCTGAGGATTAATGCTCAGACATGCAGTGCACACATACTGTCTCTGCCTTCACAGTGCTCCTGGCTCTAACTGTTGATGTGAGGAGCAAGAGCCTTGCTGATCTGCTCTGCTGCCTTCCATCTGCTTGGCCCAAGGCATTATTTCATGGAAGAAGGTTGTACTGTGCTCTGACTGTGGGATGGGGACTGAACACAGATCTGTATCACACATACTTCTCTGGTTTTAGATCTCTGTATATGATCCCGAGGCTGTGCAAATGGTCAAGTCCTAGAGCAAGCTCTGCTAAATAGAACTTCACATCCTCCTCTGTGAACATGACCTGCAGGAAGAGACGGGGTTATAAACCTGGCAGCATGATAAGCAACACCCTTCATACCCATGTTGCTCCCTTGTGCCTTTTCAGATTTAAGTTTCCCAGGCTTTGCCAAGGGACAGGGCTCCTGACATCCCTTCATTTGGAGTAGCAACAGGTTGGAGGCTCTTACCAACTCTCTCAAGGACTTTCTGAGGGTCAGTCATTCCTCCAGGCAATTAACACATAAACTGAGAGCCTCAGCAACCCACCAAGATGCCACAGTATACCCACCTCTTTGGAAAGCCGAGTGAAAAGGTCACCTCCTCGGAGGAAATCCAAGATGAGATACAGCTTCCCCTCTGTCTGGAATGCTGAAACACAATCCAGAGCAGGAATCAGACCCCTCCACCGAGGGTAAGCTTGATGGTGTGACATTAATCACTTAAATCCCAACAGCCTCAGTTGTGCAAATGCCCTGCATTGTTACTAAGTTAAATACAAATTGGGTAACTATTTGGGGTAGATCAGATCTCCTGCTGATAATGCTGAAAAGGACAAAATCCCTTGGCACTGCAGAAAAGCATCATTTTATGTGGGATTTGTTCCCTTTCAGCTAGTGATGCTCTGCTGGAGAGGCCATTTCCCAAGCAATACAGTGGTCAGTTTATACAGGCAGAAGCTGTCCTCAGCTTCCTCAGAGCCAGAGCCATGTTAACTCTGCTTTCACAATTTCTCCTGAATTAATGTTTTAATCCTAAGGATTTGATGTTTAAACCTCTTCTCCTGGTGACCCATTCAAGAGTGAACATGAGGCCAAAGGCCTTTCCAGGAAAGGATTTATTTTAAGGGGACTGTGAAGGTTTCCAGTACGGCCACTGAGGGACATGGACTGACACAGGCTCTGCCACTGCAGGTGCCCAGAACCTGCTGGGGACCATGGCAGAAACACCTGAGCCAGCCAGCCCAGCACTCACCATAGTGCAGCTTTACCACAAAGGGATGGTTCACATCAGCTAGGATGTCCCTTTCTATCTTTGTCCTTACACGATCACGTACTGTGGGAAAAGAGAGGAACTGATCAGACACTGGAGAAAGCACAAAGCCCTTGTGTCAGCTTCACCCCTAGCTCTAAGCCATCTGGTATCCGGCAGCTGGAGCCAGACCCTCTGACCTATATCACCCCAGGGCCAGCAGTGACTTGTGGTGACATTTTTCCAGTGCAAATGGAGCAACAGGACATCACAGGAAGGCTCCCCTACCTTTCAGTGTCGCCTTTTTGAGCACTTTCATGGCATAGAGGTGGTTGCTGTCTGGTGGTGTTATTTTTCTCACCAAGAAAACCTGAGGCAGAAGAACACATGAATTGTTTTTAGACAGCTTCAAAAGTCCTCCTTTCATCGCAACAAAGCTGCTGCTGTACATGCACAGCACCACTGCTGCACGAGTCCTCACTGTGCCAGTGGCTGACTGATGCGAAGCTGAAGACTTAACATGGGAGCAGATGGTCTGCAAGAGATCTGGGTTATTTGCACTTTGAAACAGATAAAAGTTACGAGCTACTTCCTTCCCCTTTCGCAGAAGGGAAACAGTAAACGGGCCAAACCCAGTTCCCGGCACACAGCAGCACCCTGAGAAGACAGACATGCCCCAGTCCTCTGTCCCATGTAGCACTGCATGCTTCTTTCCTCCTGATACACAAAGACCCCCCAGGGCAGTGCTGACACACAGACTTTGATGAGAGGCATCACCACAGCTGCCCTACAAATCAGAAGCAGACATTTGCTAAGTGAGCTTATCAGACTCTCACAGGCCGCGATCTGGTGAGAATCAGGAAAGAGGTTATGCTGAGGACAATCCCTTTGTCTGTACTTCTTTCAACACCACTTATCTGCATGGCACACAGGAAGGACTAAGCTCACCTTGCCGAAAGAGCCCTGTCCCAGAACCTTTAGAAGCTCAAACTGCGATGGGTCAGCCTTCTCAGAGCCCTCCTTCACATGGTGCGTGATGTTGATCTCCTTCACAACACCTTCTCCCTGGAAAAGAGGGGACATGGCTGTATACTGAAGGAGTGGAAAAAGTTCTTATTGAACAAGGAACAAGGATTGTAGCTACAGACTCACAGGAACCACTTCTGATACAACCATAAGAGCTGGTGCATGTCCCAGCTATCTCCTGGCTTAACACCTGGAACAAAGCAGTCCCCAGTGGGCTTCCACCATTAAAATCCCCACACTCTCCCCAGCACCAGAGGTGTTACATTCCTTTGAACTACATCTCACATGAGTGCTTGAAAGCACCTTCCTTTTTAAGGCATTGGTGGCAAAAACAGGAGTGTTTATGCCACTAAAAATCCCACAACACAAAAATACAGCGATGTTGTCAAAACATGGCCAGGGCTGGCAAAAATCAGACATGTTGGAGCCCATCTGCTCAGCAATCTGAGCAACTCTGCAACATAAGCCTTGGTGCATCTTCAGCACATACAGATGATGCTTTTAACAGACTCCAGCCTTCAGAAAGATTGAGGGGAAGCCAAGGTCTCTGGCACATGTTTTGTTTAAAACACATTCTTCTACTAGTTGCTAGTTAGATTTCCCCCTTGCCGAGTAGGGGGTGAGAAAATCAGACTTTGTTTTCTAGAGCTACTCAGATACTTACTCCAGGACCCACCTAATGAAAGCTTTCAGAAAACAACAGGAAGCAAGCTGTAGGCTCTGCCTCCTGCACACACCGAGCTCCCACCCTCGCTCCTCCTTGCAGGGCACACGGATGTGGTTGCTGCCTGCAACACAGCATTGAGCACCCTTCCTTTCCCATTCCTGTGCTTGGCTTTTCTCTAGGTTACGTAGGGCTTTGCTCTGTTGGTAGCTTTGCAGCTTTGCTCTCTCAAGATCCTGTGATTTCCAGATACTCAGATCTGGCAGAGAGACCCCCATGCACAATACAGCCTGAGTGTAGGGAGAGAAGCAGCTTGTGTCACAGAATCATAGAGTCATTACATTAGAGCTCTAAGATCACTGCATCCAACCATCAATTCATCCCCACCATGCCCACTAAGAAAATCTCAGTGAGCACAGCCAAGAAAGATCTTACAGCCTCTGCAACAAGGTCTCATGTTCTATGTGATCTTCCAGCTTAAATCAGGCACCTTACACCTCTAGTTTTGTTTGGGGGCTTTGCCCACGGCAGACAGCTGTTGGTCAGGAACAGCTTCCCAACTCCAGCCAACAGATGGCCCACAGGTTGCCACGGCTATCCTTCATACAAGGACCACTGTGGGCTGTATGGGGTCACATGAACCATTAGGCACAGTAAAACAAACACCCTGAAGGCTGGCTGTGTCACATCAGGGCTGTCTGCAGGCTACTGGGCTCCACCTTCATGAAAACTCAAGATTAAAAACAAGCCTACCATGTCACTGCCATGTATTTCACCCAGCAGCTTCACACACTTCTGCAGAGAGGAACGTTCAAAACGAACGCTATGTCTACCTCCAAGACACCTCCTCGTACCGCAGCTGTGGGAACTCCTTGCCTTGACCAATGGCAAGACCCACTGTTCTGAGCTGCGAAGGGTCTCCGCAGGCCAAGATGCAGTCTGTGGCATCCTCCAGCAACCTACAGCTCTGAGACCAGCACAACAGCTCCCATGGCCCACTGAGCTGCAGCACCAACAGCCATCACTGCACCACAGGTTTCTTACAACGGCACCACAGGTAAACCACCCCACAAGGCACAAAGACAAAAGCAAACCATAACATTCATCTGAAGCATTGGCCCACCAGGATGAGCAGCAGGCGACACAACCTACGTACTGACCGGGCAGGGGAGCGGGCTGGGGGCTGGCAGCTGCAGGCTGCAGGGCTTCGTTCGGTGCTTCCTGTGCAGCCACAGTGTGAGGAAGGCGCAGATGCGAGGCAGCTTGGGATCCCTTTCCATTCTCCCATCCCGCTCAACATCGCAGAGTCTCAGTGACCACCTCAGTGAGCTCTTGGGACTGGGGGGGCTCCAGCATGGGCACATGGACATCAGCACATGGCCGCGCGGGAGGAGACGTGGGTGGTTAAAGCCCAGAGGCAGATGTGTCGCAGAGATGAGCGATTTGGTCACACGGAGGCAGGCACATGCTCCTTGGCGGTGCTTGTGGTTGGGGCTTTTTTTGTTGTCGCTGTTTTGCTTTTTAAAAAAAAATCTTACAGCTCCGTGTTCACATTTGATTTCCCTTCCCTGGCACAGGCAAGATGCTCCCTGACAGAAAATGTGCATAGTGTATGTCAAAGTCTGACTTCCATCTAGCACCATGTGCCATGCTCACATTTTGGGTATTTCCGCAACAGAAGAATATGCTGAGAAGCATTACTCATTAAAAGGAAGGCAAAAATGAATGAATTCTCATGCAGAAGCCTGGCAGCACTTCTGTTTGCTCTCCCACAGGGATGACAGTCACCCACAGTGGGAAGTGGCAGGCACCAATCCCATGGTAAACCCTCTGCCATCATCGGGGTTACACCTGTTCCTTCATTTTTATTTCAAACCCAATCCTTTTTGCTTCATTCCCCCTCCAAACCCATGTTTCCCTTTGACCTTTACATGGTGTTGGGACAGATGTCTTCCGCAGTAACACCCCCACAGTGTAGGTAAGAAAGAAACCCCTTGAGATGAGTACAGTGACACTCATACACCTTTCAAACTAAAAATAACCCCGTGTCAGTGTTGACTTCTGAATTTCTGCAGAACACACAGTCTGAAAAGGGGATGCGGAGAGCCCATTTATGACTGTCCTGCCTCCTCCACCCCTATACCACACTCTCTGATAACTGATACTGAAAGAATCAAATGACTGAATGCCAGCAACCCAGCCTGTCCCAGCTCTGCAGGGAGAGCCTCAGCACCAGGTGATGATGCCCAAAGCAAGGGGCTGGAGGCAGAGAGCAGCATGGGGCAGCACTGCACAGCTGCTGAACAGGAGCTCTTGGGAGCCTCAGTTCATTCTGACACCTCTTTTACTCTGCAGGAATGCAGACGAGCATCACCAATTCCAAGGAAGCTCTGTATCACCAAGTGAAGCCCTGCGGGAGCCACAGTAACAGTTCTCTGCACACAAGCTTGTGTGCAGGGACACATAGTTAGATCTGACAAATTTTGTCCTGACCACGACAATGTCACATGTTGGGTTACCACCACTCAGCGCCCTGAAAAAGCCACCTTATGTCCACGCAGCTCAACAGCAGAGACCCCACCCTGTGAGCCAACAAAATCAGAATGTGGCAGGAGAGAAGAATGACAGCACATAAAGGGGTTTGGTGCAGGCAGGAAGGAGGAGGAGGATGAAGTCAAGTCTGGGATGTCATGTGAGCAGGTGACTAAATGCTGTTTGCTCCATGAGCACTTCCACCAAGAAGAGACAGGTGTGTGGGTAAATGCTGCAAGGCAGGGATGCTGCTGGGGTCCGAGTGCTTCCCCCTTGCACGTGCTATCATGGGACAAATGCCATGAAGTGCACCACTCTCCTGGAAGCTCTCTTACCTTGTCTGCTGAGCCCACCAACTCTTTCTCTACCCAAGTGATGTCTGACTTTGCCTGCGGAAAAATAAAGAAGTGTCAGCACAGAGGGTCTGCGATACTCTGCTAAAGCTTTCCCAACAAACTTGTTTAGCAGGAGGGTGAGCTGCTTGCAGCCTCTGGACATGTTCCACCATGCGCCCTGATCTGGTGGTGGTTCCAGGAGAGCAGGAGGAGCCAGCTGCTGCTGGAGCCTTGGGCAGAGTCTGCAGGCAGTGGAGAAGGACACATGGTGCTGGCAATAGGATCCATGTGTTCCCCAAGAGTCAGAGCACCTCTGCCCAGCACTCCTGAAGCAGCCAGGGAAACCATGTCCAAATGCTGAACCTCACTGTATCCAGGGCAGGGCAGCGCAAGGCCAGAGTGGGCCTGGGCAGCAGCAAAGATATTGGGATATACTTTGGGACCAGATGCAATCCTATGAAACCTTACAGTGAAACTAAGGAACATTCAAAGGGAGCCTAGAAAAGAAGTGCTCCTTGGCTAGGATATGTCTCTTTTTCCTCCTAAGAAATGAGATGGGGAAGAAGTTTTGTATGGACAGAGCTTAGATCCTGAAACCTGTTATGTTTTTATGAGTGCATGTAGATACACTATCACATAGGTGCTCTTTGGTCTGGTTTTGAGAGAACAAGCTGAAGCTCAGATAGAAAAAAAACACCCCCCCCAAAAAAAACCACAAAAAAACAGACCAGAAAAATTCCATCAGATTTGAAATGTTTCCCCCAGGGTCCAAGCCTTCAGCCTGCAGGACTGTGCAGCAGGGACCTAAGCAGGAACCTGAGCTTCTACTGCTCATCCAGCAGGTCAGAAAGAAGCACAGAAGCACAGCAGGGAGAGGAAAGGCAAGCCCCAAGGGTAAGGAGGAGCTGCAAAGCACCAGACCAGCACTCAGAACTGATAGACTGAAGGTCCGAAAGGACTGAACACACTGGAGGGACCTTTCATTTACCTCTTCCCCTTCCTCCCTCGCTGCATCTCCCCGGGGGTGTGGGGAAGGGCAGTCCCACCCTGACAACGTCCACCAGGCACAGACCCATTGCAGAAGCACAGGTCCTGTTGTCCCACTCCACCTGCGTGACAGCAGTCATCTCCTGCCCGCAGCCCCAGGAGAGGCCATTTTGCAAATTCCTGCATGTGGGGGAAACAAACTCCATGCTGCTGGAAAAGAAAAGCACAGCCATGCATGCTGGGCAGCTCTGAGTGCAGAAAGTTGGAGCAGGAGATGATTTCTGGTGAACTTCCCAGTGCACAGATGTCTCAGCCCATGCCAGGGCTGGGGACACGCGCTGCTCCAAACACAAAAATCTGAGTCCTCCTTCCCGCTTTCCCCTTTCTGAGGAAAGTTTTTCCAAGCCAAGAGACAGGTTTGTTTTTGCTCGCATTTTGTCACTTTGACGGTTGAGACAGTCACATCTAAATGCAAGAAAAAAACTGCAAGAGCTAGAAGCAGATTATGCTTCTGGCATTTTGCTTCCTATTCATCAGCAACTAACCAGAAGCTGTCGTAATTTCTGTTGCTTCACACATGCTTTGGTCCCCAGATTCTGGCAGCACCTAGGAAAGACACTTCTACAAAAGCAGTTTTACCATCAGAAATGCCTTTTGCAAGAAAGAAGTCACTAATGAAGACAGGATGAGGGCCGGCTCTCTACAAGCAGGAGGTTCCCCACTCCTCCCTGCATCCTGCAGAACACACAGCACAGGGCTGCGCACAGCAGACACATTAGAGCTAGACACTTGCCTCCTGGATCCTTGGCTTGCTGCGGAAGAGGAGCCTCAACATCTCCAATGCTTTAGGCTGCTATTATCCCATAGTTTGCAAGCTGGCTTCTGAACCCAGAGCTCTCTGCAGCACTCAGACTGCCACGAGAACCCCGAGTAGCAGATACATCACTGGGATGTATTTTGGGAGTTTTTGCTGAAAGGAAACTGTGGTTTCATATGGGGAAATTGCACTGTGTGGTGACGGCTGCACAACACCAGCAACTCAGCACGAATGCTAGATGACTTCTGGGTGCTTAGACACGGCTCTTTCCACCAGCAAATCTCAGCAGACTTTCCAAGCGGACCTGTATCAGCATCCCACATCACAAACAGAGCAATGTGAGGCAGCATATAGCAGCTGGGCCCCTTCGGCTCTTCCCTCAAGTTACACTGCCCTTCTTCTGAGTGGCGTAAATGCTGTTCTCAGCATCAGTCTCCCAGTGCTGGACCACAGCTCTTCAGGGAAGGGGTCTGAAGAAGCTGTTTTCTGCACCTTCCATTGGTTTGTTCCCGCCCCACACTGGAGTCTCAGCTTAGCCACCTGCATCCTGCTGCATCAGGGCTTTCAGAAACCACTGTGAGGCCCCACATGAGCCCTGCTCACTGACATCTGGTGAGCATTGTGCAATGCTGCCTGCTGGTTTGGGGTCAGCTCCTGCACTACAGCACTGCTCGCCGACATGGAGATGTCCTGATACAGAAAAGAGGTGAGGAGATGGGAATTGGGAATGCTCACATCAGGCAGCGCAGTGCAGCCACCAGCCCTGGAGGGGCTGCAAAAGGGCTTTGGTCCTATGGCTCTGAGCCAATCCTCTCCCAGTGTCTGCTTGTAAGGAAAAGTGTGAACCATGTGCTTACTCCCAGATCCCTTCAAGAGGCCATCTGCATTTCATCTATGCAAAGTAGATGCCCTGTATGGCTTCTGAAGTTACCCAGCTGCTTCACCCGTATCACCGCCAGGGCATTCACAGGAACATGCAGTACAGCACATGAACAGAGGACAAGGCAGAAGAAAGCCAGCCTTCCCATATCACACTTCCAGAAGCTCTGAGTTTGACACCTGGGGAGATCTCAGTTGCTTGTAAACATTATTCCATATCAGGTACATGGCGCTCCCGCTGCAGAGCTTGGGGCAAACAGGAAGTAGGCAGTACTCAGGAAACAAATGCACTTTTTGCTGCTGTGAAGACTAAAGAGGTAGTGGCAGCTTTGGGTTTTTTGTTTTGTTTTGTTTTGTTTTGTTTTAAATTTTTAAAGTGGTGGTTCTCAAAAAGGGGAACTTACAAAGCAAAGAAACCTCACCAGCCACTGCCTCCCTTCATGCACGAACCTTATTTGGGCAAGTCTGACGGCTGCTCTTCTGTGCAAGCAGAGAACTGAGCACAGGCACATCTGTGTATCTTTGCTTCTTTGGTGGGTGCACCACAGGAGCTCTTGGTAGCAGTCAGGTACACCCCCAGCCCTAGGAACCCCATCAGGAGCCCATCCCTGCTGCAAGCTATGGGCTGTCTCCTACATGTTGGTGGCACAGGACAGCACCAGGCACAGGCTGCCAGAGGCTGAGGAGGCACTAACTGAAGGAGCATGGTCACAAACACACTCAGCCCTCAGGGCAGAAGCCATTTTGATGCAAGAGGAAGCAACAAAGATGGTCACATCACTAGGGATTGTAGCTTGCTGTCTTACTGCCTATGAGCTCCCAGAAAGGTGAGATGGGTGATGTTAGCTTCCCACAGAGGAAACTGCCCCATGACACTCCTCAGTAGCTCCTCCAGTCCCTGCTGGGGACAATGCAATTTCACTGTGTACCCACACAGTGCCCTGTGCAGCACAGACATCACATCAGAACCTCACCTCCTATTACCCTAAGTGGCAACAATAACTTGAAACCTCAAGCAGGTTTAAAACCTTTCTGCCCAAAACCCATTCTCATAGAATCACAATATCACTGAGGTTGGAAAATACCTCTAACATCACCTAGTCCGTCAACCCATCACTGCCATGCTCACTGACCACTTCCCCCAGGGCAACACCAGGAACGCTGCTGTTTGGAATTGCAGTAGCTCCTGATAGAACCACCCACACCAGACACCAAGGCATCCTGGAAGTGCTGCACTGCTCCACATGCACTCCAACATCACATTCATTTGGTCACCCTTGGGAACAACTTCACTGCCGTCCTGAGTTTCCCGCTAAAAGGTTTACAAGCAAATCCCTAAAAAGTGAAAACTCAAACCACAACAGTCCACTTTATCCTGTTCTGTATTTAGAAGGACCGGTGGCTTTTTTTTTCCTTGCTTTTTTTTTAGCAGAGCAAAAGTTTGCCTCTTTTGTATGCCAGAAAATGACACACACCTTCTGTGGAGGTGGAGGGATCTGCAGCAGGAGGAAAATGCTGCAAAATCCTGGAGGACACAAATAGATGCTGGTGCTCCTGAGCAACAGCAGGGACGATGCAGGACATCCACCAGGGCACGAGGCAGCAGGTCCCAGGGGTATGGCATGGACTGTAGTGGTCCTCTCCCATTGCCATATCCCACTGTGGGATGCAGTGGGTGGAAGGCAGCGGACTCCCTGGGCCAGCAGGTGGCACTCGGAGCTTCTTCAAAGTCCCAATTGAGCAGAAAGGGCTCATTTTGTGACCACCCATGGAATAGACAGCACCCCGAAATGGGGGGTTAGGAACTGATAAAGGGATAAAGCCTGAGGCTGAAGAAAGGAAAGGGTAGAAACTGGCCATGGTGAGGCCAGCCATGGCCTGTAATGTCCCCATGCATCCGCTCAGCTGGTACCTGACTCACTGGAGCACCACAACACTGGCCTGTTGACATGTTCTTCTAAATGCAGAATATTACCCTTAGGAACCAGCACTGAGGCACCACCCGAGTGCACGGTGCAGCCATGCTGCCTTCCACATGAAACACTCAGGCTCTTTCTGGACAAACCTAAGAACACAGTGCTGCTTTCACCATGAGAGCTGTTTGCTGCCCCTGGATTTGTTGTGGGAAGTGGAAAATATTCTATCACACTGATGCAGAAATTCCACACTCCTCCCACCACACAGGCTCAAGGAGATTTCTCCTTGCAAGACGTGTGTGAAAACAGTACATTTTCAGACCGTTATCTTAAGGAGCTTTTCCCCACTATGCTTGCAGTGCCCTGGGCATCGCTCTGCCTGCATGCAGCATCAGGAACCCCAGATAGCAGCACAGAGCCTGCCCAGCTCAGCACACCCTGCACTGGCATCACCTCCCAGTGTAAGTGCACCCAGCACAGTGTAGCCAGCCCAGCCACAGCAGCACAGTGAAACACCTTTTCTTACAGTGAGGAAATCAATAGCACCCCATCTCAGAGCACTTATGAAGCACAAAAAGATTCTGTTCAGACAGTTCAGGATTCCCAGAGCAGCTCTGTTAGAACCTGTGCTGCTGTCAAGTACAAACAAAGGACAAGCGCTCTCATTTCTGGTACCTGAAGGCAAGAAGGACTTTTTGCACATGGCTCAGAGTTCATTCCTTTGAACTTTGGTGGGGAGATGGATGACAAAGGTTTCCTCCATATGGCAAAAGAGGCTTTGTGCAGTTATTACTACTATTATTTTTTCCAGTAAAAGAGGCTTCCAGGAGACAGATCTTGCAGCAATTTCAATTAATCAATGAGGTGGATGGAAATGAAAGAGGATAAAGCACAGAAGAGTTCAGATCAGTCACATATCTATGTGTGGAGGGCTGCTCTCTGCTCTGCTTTCCTCAGGTACACTCCTGCAAACTGACCCCTCTTCAGTTATTCATTAGAGCCTGCAGCTCATCAGAGAGATGCTGCTCCTCAAGCAGGCATTTTGTTGCTGTGATTTTGAGGAGCTCAGATGCTTGCTGTTAACCACAGCCTGGCCCTGCTGAGGATGAAGAGCTATTGGGCATTGCATTGAAAATAAAAACCCTTGTTGACTTCAGCTGGCAGCACGGAACGGCCAGCTCACCTCAGAGTTTCACACTGCCAGGCTGAAATGCTGCATGCAGAGAGATGCAATAGCTGCAGGCAGGCCACGAGTGTTTGCAGACAGTTCTGCACCCAGGGCTCAGGGACCCAGCCAGCAAGAGCATGCTTTACTATGCAAATAGGGAAGCAACAAGGAGGGGCACTGGGCAGAGAATGCCTTTGCTGAGATACCTGTCTCTTCTCACACTCAGCAGCTGTCTAACTCTCGAAGAAAACAGCAGCAGCTGTGCAAACATGCCAGGTTGCTGCTTCAAAGAAGAGCACTCTGTTTGTTTGTTTTAAAACCCTTCACTTTAAGAGGCTGTGCTCAGAGTTGTGTTCTGCACTGATGTGGATCACAGCGCTGATCTCCTGTCAGTGCTCTGCCTGCAGCCCGAGGTACCTGCAGAACCTGGGCAATGCCAGCTGCTGAAGAGCACTGCGGTGACCAAGCACTAATGCACTGTGCCTGATGGAGCACCCTGTGCTTGGCATGACAGCAGCTCCCTGCTCCTGTCACAAAGTTCTCTTTTACTGTGTAAAGCAGAGCTGGAAGAGGTTACTCATTCACCTCCCTGGGTTTCACTGAGTGCTGTGATCACCTCCCAAGAACAAGCTGCTCAGCGCTCCCAGTGTTACCTCCAGAGTGAGCGCACTCAGTGCTACAAATCCACTCCTCTGCTCTTCATTATGAAGAGATTTCACTAACTGGGTGTTATACTTTCATGTACAATTCCTCACACTCAGCACCTCCAGGGAGCATGTGCTCAACCCTCAGCCAAGCTGGCTGTAAAACCCCAACAACATATTCTGTTTTTCCACTCAGTTCAAGCCCTGATGCCATTCCCCACTGAACAAGGACAAATCTTCAGCCTACCTGACAATTAAATCTAGGGAACATAGGAGAGAATGAGTTTTGGTCCCCAGAGAGCAGTGCACAGTGCTGGCAATTAGCCCCCGGCACAGAGCAGCCCTAGGAGCAAAGCAAGAGACCTGCTGTGCTGGGGAAGTTGCAGTGAAACTCTGCATCGAGGGCACTGCTGCTGGCTGAAAATCAATGCTGAATTGTTTAAATATCACCACCAATGGGGAGAAAAGCAAAAGCAGACACCCTTGCACTCATCCTGTTGAAAGTTCTCCTGCTCAGTGCAG
This sequence comes from Oreortyx pictus, assembly GCA_036925125.1. Lineage (NCBI taxonomy): Eukaryota > Metazoa > Chordata > Aves > Galliformes > Odontophoridae > Oreortyx > Oreortyx pictus. The sequence goes on along the minus strand of JAUPFR010000026.1, from coordinate 5,180,267 downwards.
CTGGATCAGTAATCCGGTTCCAAGGATGCTGCCAGGACGGCCTGGCAGATTGCAAACTCTTACAGAGGTAACAGCCAAGTCAGCAGGCATTAGCAATTTAGGATTGTGTTCATTGTCAGGTGAGGGTTTGGCCTGGAACTCCTGATGCCACACAGCTGGAATGATGCTGCTCTGACCACGTGAGGGGAGGCAGTCACTCCCAATAATGCCCCTGCCCAACCTGTAGGATCCTCAGGTATTTCCAAGATACTCAGATAAACACAGTGCGGTACGATAGACAGATAGACAGGGACTTGTGTACCATGGTTGTTCTCAAAAAGGTGGGAATCCACACAGGAGTAGAAGCCAGGAGTTACGAAATGTGCCAGGTGTCCTTGGAAGGAGGCTGACAGGTGCCTGGCTGCTCCCAGAGCACAGGCAGCTGAGCCCAAACCTCATCTCCCCACATCTGCTGGAATCGTTCCGCTATGCTTCATACCCAAAGGCCCCGGTGCACAACAGCAGCAGGTGAGATGGGAGATTAGAGCCCTGTGCTGCCAGCTGCCAAATTCCCAACTCTTTTGAGTAACCCCTGGATTCCTTTTTCGTCAAGGTTTCTTTGGTTCTTGCCCAAGGAGATTAAGGTTTTGTTTCTGGCAGCATCCTGCTGACAGGGACAGAGGGAAGGATGGCACTTTGTGTGGGCGTTGAGGAATCACTGCTGTTGCCGCTTTGAACTATTTTTAGTGGAGATCACAGAATGAGACACAAAATGATGAAAGCATAAACCTGACATAAAGTGCCTCCTGTCCCCCAGGTCAAGAAGGGCAGCAGAAGAGCTGGAACAGAGGGGTATGGGAGAGACACTAAGCAGCTGTTGGCTCACAGACATACAGCTGCTGCTTCCTTTTCCTTCTTTAGTCCTTGCTGTAGGAAAAAGGAGGCAGCACCAGAATTTGCTGCTGACATTGGCTCTCATGCGAGCAGAAAAACAAGAGATACTGAGTTTGCTGCCTGCTTGCTTCCTCGTCCAGAGTGCCAGAGCTCGTGCAGAGTGCCAGAGTTAAATGTGAGGTATGTGTTTATAGCAGGGACCTCATCTGTCTTCATGCCTGTAGAACATATACCTTGTACAAACTTGGAAAACACACCAGAGGTTATTTCAGAAGGGCTGTGCACATTTAAAAATGACTGAAAATGGGATTGTTGGCACAGCACACAGACACACTGCCTCAGCACAGGACAAAGCAGGACACCTGCACCTATGGTACCAGGAGGGCAGTTCAGCCCAGTGTTTGATGATCAAAGAAACAAAGGCTAAAGTCTTAGAAGCCCAGCTGAAATCGAACCACAAGAGACAGATGTTCTGTTCCATGCCAGATATGCAGCACAGTGAAGAATGGTAAAACCATTATCTCAGGGGAGAGGAGCATGCAGTGTCGTTGACCTGAGCTCATCCCGCCTGCACCAGCTTTCATAGAATTATAGAATCATAGAATGGCCTGGGTTGAAAAGGACCCCAAAGATCATCTTGTTTCAACCCCCTGCCATGGGCAGGGTCGCCAGCCTCTAGACCTGGCTACCCAGAGCCACATCCAGTCTTGCCCTGAATGCCTCCAGGGATGGGGCATCCACAGCCTCTCTGGGCAACTTGTTCCACCCTCTGAGTGAAAAACTTCCTCCTAACATCCAAAACCATTCCCCCTTGTCCTATCACTGTCAACTCATGTAAACAATCATTCTGCCTCCTCTTTATATGCTCCCTTCAAGTACTGGAAGGCCATGGTGAGGTCTCTCCAGAGCCTTCTCCAAGCTAAACAAGCCCAGTTCCCTCAACCTTTCCTCATAGGAGAGGTGCTCCAGCCCTCTGATCATTTTAGTGGCCCTCCTCTGCACCCATTCCAAGAGCTCTGCATCTTTCTTGTGCTGGGGGCCCCAGGCCTGGATGCAGTACTGCAGATGGGGCCTCACAAGAGCTGAGTAGAGGAGGACAATCCTCACCCTCTCCCTGCTGGCCATCCCTTTTTTGGTGCAGCCCAGGATATAGTTGGCCCTCTGGGCTGCAAGCACTCACTACTGACTCATGCCCAGCTTCTCATCCACCAGGACCCCAAGTCCTTCTCTGCAGTGTTGCTCTCCAGGAGTTCTTCCCCCAGTCTGTATAAATACCTGGGATTGCCCCGGCCCAAGTACAACACCTTGCACTTGGCCTTGCTGAACCTCATTAAGTTCACATGGGCCCACTTCTCCAGCCTGTCCAGGTCCCACTGGATGGCTTCCCTTCCCTCCAATGGACTTTACTGCTCAGATCAGTGTCGTTCCTGTGGTGCCAGCCCATCTGCTGTCCCAGAACGGCAGAACAGGTTGCTGAGATGCAATTGCATTACTGGAAGTTCAGTATAAGTTTCTGGAAAATGACTAGCAGAGAAGCAACCAACTGGCTTTGGCTTAAATTTCTTTTACTAAATGTGTAACAGTGACCAACTGTGAAAGCAATGCCATAACCCTCCACAGCCCTTAGCATGAACAATGGAGCAGGGTGCTCGTTGTGAGGAGCAGGACAAGCTCCAGACTATCCATGCAGCAAGGACTCCCAAGCCAAAGCAAACACGTGGTGTCACTCCCCATAGCTTCAGCATGTGCACATCAGAAAAGGAAATCCTGAAGGGCTGTGCTTTTGAGGATCTGAAATGGCCTGAAACACCCCAGAGATTCTTACCGGAGCCCTCTGCTCCAGCTGCTGTTGGACTCTGGCATGCTACTCTGAAGCAGCACTTTGGGAGAGCCCAGGTGAGTTTGGATGATCAAACTGACAGGGAAAAAGAGGGTCTGCCTGCACTCTTTCCCCACCCCAGCTCCTCATGTTCCCACAAGCACTCATCCAGATTACAAAGCAGCAGCTTACAGGATTTAAAAATAGCTGTCCTCAGCCTATTCACCCGCCAGCACACACCACATGCAGCTCAGAGTGACAGTGAAGGACTCAGCCCCTCTGGCTTTACCTGGCACGGAGGGTTCCCACCTTCTTCTGGAGCAGCCTGCCCATTCTGCAAAGGAAGAGAACCCACAGTTAGCACACACCACGCACTGGCACTGCCTCTGAGAGCATTTCAAATGGGTCTAACTGGGGCTGCTACTTTCAGACATGGTACAGATGGCTGAGCACTCCCCACACATCCATAGGACACGGCAAATGATAAGGTGGGGACAGCAAAGTAGCGCAAGAGAGCAGTTTGCAGCCTCGCGGTCAGTTTGCTCTATGCAGGTTTTAATAGGAACTTTTATTGGTTATTTATTACCACATCGCAGCTAACACTCCTTCCTGGAGAAGCACAGGGACATCAACCTGACATCTGCCTTAGGAGCACCAGTATTTGTGGCTGATGACTGCAGTGAAGGAATGGTGCTGCCGTAAAGGATCAGAGGAGCACAGCCTGTGTGTTTACACAGAGCTATTGGTGCCATCAGCACAGAGAATATATAAGGAGTGAAGTAAGATTTTGTGTTTATGCATATCCTCCATGAAGAGCCAAAGAGCGCCAGACTTGGAAACACGCTCATGTTTACTGGCTCGGCTATCACCCATCAACAATTATTAAGTCACTGCTAATTAAAACCACTGTGCTGGGAGGGTTGTTTATGTCCAAAGCAGTTTGAAGCCCACAAGGAACAGAACCTCCGTGCCAGATGGAGCAGTACATGGCACAGATACACGTGTCAGGAGAGTGACGGTTGTAGAGACAAAGCTGTAATGTGACCTTCACATTCTCAAGATGATGTTGGGCAGATTTGTGAGGAAAGAACTGCAGTGTTTGGAGCCAAGTTTTTTCCATCTACCCCAGAAAAAGTCACAGTCTTCATATCCTCATATGGGATTCGGGAGCCATTTGGGAGCACCCAGGACAGAAGAGCAGCCTGGCAGCTGGGCACAGAGCTCAAGGAACAGATCTGCACATTGGGAGGGGATGCAAAGTACTGCTGAACACAGTGCTCTAAGAACTTTTCTTAACAGTACGCAGAGAAGTACACTAGAAAGGAAGTGTACTCTGTTGCATAAGCGCCAGCTTGGCTGAACTTGGAGATATTTCTCTTAGGACATCTTGAGTTTTAAATCCCTTTAATACCACATAATCTGAAGCACAGGTAGGAGCATCTTACAGAACAGGGCACCGCTTTGAGGACAAGTGTGAGGCTGGGCAGTACTGTGGGGCCATGCCCTGCTTCAGCACCAGGGAAAGGACCTAATGGTGCAAAAAAAAAGCATCTACAGCTCTTCCCTCCAGAATTCCAACACACAAAGAGTCACTGCTCGAAGTGTATCGTGGACAGAAGTCTCTCTGCTTCCTCCACTAGCTTTGATCATCACTGTCTACATTTTCCAGCTAAGATGCTTGAAGAAGACAGTTACTCATGAATAGCTTCTGCTCAGTTAGGGATGAGAAGATGCAGATATACAGGCAAAAATAATTTGCTCAAGTGGTTGGTTTTGTTGTAATCCCATGTCAGCTGTGTTGCTCTGTGTTTGTGTAACATGACAAGAGTTTAAAGGTAAGCACAGCCATGATGGCAGCTCCCATTGCTATGGTGATGCAGTCATTCAGCTGCAGTCCATCACTGTTGCTCTGCCCTACATGAGTATTTCTACCACATAAGCAATATTCCAAAATAGACAGAAGAAAAAGCAGGGAAAAAAAAAAAAAAAAAGGAAGCTCAATGAAGCGTGCTCAGTCCCCAGGACATGCTCACTCTCCCACTGCTTCCCCAGCACAGCTCCAGGACTGTGGATGCCAGCTGTGACCGGTGCTCAGCAGCTGCTCCTGGAGAGCAGTGGAAAAACCCCAAATCTGACACACTAGGTCCAGCATAGTGCCGGCACCTCTGCTCCGTGACTCAGAAAGCAAAGGTTGGAGGAAGGCTGCTTTACACCTTGATGGCAGCGATCCCAGGCGATTTACGTAACGCCTTCTAGAAAAGTCTCTTTGGTTTCTCTTTGGTGCCACCCTGCTCCACAGAGGTTTACCTTTCTGCTGCCAGCAAACAGAACCTCTCAGCACACAGAACCCCCACTAAGTCCCTCTCTGTCATTCACAGACTGCAGCCTGGCCCGGAGGAGCAGAGCCACTGGTGCCCCACCTGGCACAGGACTGAGATGTGAAGGGACTGCCTCCTGGCACTGCCATGCTGCTCCCAACCCAGCTGCTGACCTCCGGCCCTACCAAGGTGAGCTGGGGGAAGGTAGCCTGCAGCTGCAGTTTACACATTACACATCTATCATAATTAATGCAATGGGGAAAGGAGCCCTCACTGCTGCCACAATCCTCTTGTGGGACTCTGGCTGATGAATGCACTATGGACCTGTGGCTGCTTCCAGTGGGGGAGATGTGGTGGTGTCAGAACAGCTGCCAACACCCAGAGCCTCAGGATTAAGTAACACACCGATCCTGCCGATGGCATTTATTGCCCCGGGCACCAGCATTAGTTTCCTCCCACTCCGAGTTTTTTTTCCAGACAAATCACAGCTACATTCCGGCTCTCATCCCCCAGCACCCCCAGCTGCCTCTTATGGTCTCAGGACTACAACCTGGTCCCTGCAGGGGACAGGAGCATCCCCACGCCCCAAGCAAAGGTGACAAGGCACGGGGCACAGTTGCCCAAATCTGGCTGTGACAGCTGGGCCACCTGGCCTCTGTTCCCAGCAGAGTTTCCTCAAGAGATCATTTTAAGTCTTATTCCGACATCTGACCATGGTGACATCCCCACGCGTGACTGGAGGGGTAGAGGCACACGACGGTCTCCAATGGGAGAGCAGCAGGGGCTGAGCCAACCGGGACAAAATCCACACGAACCTATCCGGAGAGCTGCGAGCCGCAGTTAAGGTGAGAAGACGTGCGCTCGCTCACCTCGGCCGCGATGCAATCCGCGATTCGGGCAGCGCACACCTGGGCCACGGGGCTCTCGGTAAGAGCGGAGCGCCCGCATGCAGCGGACAGACGCGGGACGGCGGCCGCGCAGCGCCGGGGCGGGCAGGGGAAGGAGAGAGGGAAGGAGAGAGGGAAGGAGAGAGGGAAGGAGAGAGGGAAGGAGAGAGGGAAGGAGAGAGGGAAGGAGAGAGGGAAGGAGAGAGGGAAGGAGAGAGGGAAGGAGAGAGGGAAGGAGAGAGGGAAGGAGAGAGGGAAGGAGAGAGGGAAGGAGAGAGGGAAGGAGAGAGGGAAGGAGAGAGGGAAGGAGAGAGGGAAGGAGCAGGCCGGCTGGGCGCTCCTTTGTTCCGCGAGACCCCTGGGGGTCGCCGCCCGCTGCCCCGCTCACCTCCGTGTCCAGCTGCACCAGCTCCATGTTGGGCCAGGGCTCGGCCAGCTGGGCGAGCGGCATGCCGGCGGCGGACAGCCCCGCGGGGCGCGACTGGGCACGGCTCGGCTGGGAGCCCCGCGCTGGGCACCGGCTGCCCGGGCCGGGCCGGGCCGGGAGTGGCGGGGCGGAGCGGGGGGGCGGGGCGGCTCCGCCCGGCTCCGGGGCGGTTCTGAGCCGCTGTCGGAGAGCCGTAGCCCCGCTGTGCCGCGCTGCCCGCTGCGTGCCCTCCGGTGAAGAGCCTTCACCTACCGCCCGCCTGACCCCCCCCCCCCCCCCCCCACCCTTCGCCGATCCCTCGGGCGGCGGAGTTGATTGAGGAATAGAGGCCGTGCGTATATCTGCACGCACCTTTGGGTTCTTCAGTTGGAGATGAGGCGCTGCTGGCGGTGCTCTCCTCCCCCGCCTTGGATGCGGGCAGCAAAGCCCTACCCGCCTTGCCGCTCGGAGGAATGGTGCTGTAAGCACGACTGCTCAAAACACATCCATCGCTGTCTGGATTTGCTACGTTTCCCAAAAAGAAGAAGTTGTCTTCTCGCTTTTACTGAAATCCAAAGCGCCGTGGTTTCAGGTTTCTCTCTAACACGATTTTTTATTTAAAAAAAAAAAAAAAAAGTCAAAGGGTGCATTGCTAAGGGCTGATTTCACCAAGGTGTGGCTGAAGTATCATTTAACAAGCACAAGGGAAAGTGCACACAGCTCTGCCGTTGTGTTCTGAGGGCACTGTACCAGGAAATCATCCCTGCGTGCCCTGATTGCCATAAGCTGATCAGAGGTGGTGAAGGCAAAGAAAGCCAAACCAGGACAAAGCACGGCATGCTGAGAAATTCTAGTTAATCTTCACAATGCTCAGAGCTGATCTGTAAGCCATCATCAGGGCTGTATTTCTTGCAAGTGAGGGAATCCTATATAAGAAATTCCCACGGTGGCAGAAAGTTTGTGAGCCTGGCACGTCTTGCCTGTGCTCGGAGCACTGTTCTGTGCTGTGAGTGCTGAGTTGCAGATGAAGGCATTAAATAACATGGATCCACCAGGCTGGTGCTAAGTGTGGCCAATTAAACTGATGTCACTTACTGTCGGAGCAAGCTGAAACAGATCTTGTGGAGAGTTATTCATTCAGCCCCAAAGCTGTCCATAATTTTCCCCTTTATTGCTCGGTACATGGAGTGCCGTCTGCTCACATCCCTCCTCCAGCTGCTGCAGATCGCGACCTGTTTTAAATGGCATCGATAACACAGTGATGTCAGCACTGGCATCCCACTTACCTTCTACATTTGTTTGCAAAATGCAGCTCCCATTCTGCATTTCCATGTGCATGTCGACCAGGTCCGGTCTGGGGATGCATAAAGAAGTGTGTGTAGGAGAGAGAACACAATGAGACATCACTCTCAGTGGCCTGCTGTGCTTCCATGCCAACCCCACAAAGGTGACCTTTCTGTGTAACATCCCACTGCGCTCAGAGCTCTGCTGCCTGGGGGTGGTGGAGTCACTGTGCCTGGAAATGTGACACTGAGTGGCATGGTGGGCTGGGCTGGGTGCTGGGAACTTAGTGAAGGAAGGAACCCATTTCTGCATCCCTGCACCCCCTTCTGGGACATCTATGAAGAAGCAGAAAGTCCTTGGTGTGTCGCAGCAGGATGCCAGGCAGGCTGCCCAGGAGCTTGGCTAATGCAGGAACTGTGAAGCTTTATGGAGCAGTGATGTCTTTTAGGCTTGGAGAAATGGGCAGCTCTACACCCATGGGTGTAATTGCACAGAAACAGAAGACTATCCTAATTCTTTTCATAGAACAGCAAATTAAAGATACTGGGGAGACTACAAATAACTTGTACATGACCACTCCCTGCACCTGAGCAGCTACTTTTGTTAAAAGCTAGCAGAGAATTTTGCTGAGGAAGCTCTACAGTACCCTCAGAATTACATGGGTATCCCCCAGAGAGCCAGGCAACAGCACAGCAATGCAGCAGCAGTGCTGCATGGGCAACCTCAGGGTCTCTCAGTCCCCACCTACAGCACTCAGAGCAGCAATGCTATCAGTTTGCAGACTGACCTTCCTTCAGTAACTGCAGCTTGAGTGCAAGAGCTGAACAGGACGTGGCATGTGGTGCAGTGCTCTATTGGTGGGTCCAGGGAAGGAGGACGTCTGGGTGAGTAAAATGAGGTGGTGGTCTCCCCTGGTGTTTATCTTCTCACCACAGAGCAGCTATAAGAGCACCCCTTGCCCTGAAAGCAGGGTACAAGAATGCTCTGCAGCACAGCCTGTTGTCTGGATAAGTGCCATGGCTAAACACAACGATTAAAAACTCTGTACTGACACTGTTTGGAGATGGCTGCAGAGTGGGATTTCTGCACTGCTGTGTAGGCTGCTGTCATGAGAAACAGAGACCTCCAGATAACCAGAGCCCCATCAGTCAACATCATGTTTGGTGACAGTTCAAAACACTGAAATATTAGTTAGGTTTTAGAAGAATCAAATCCTCCTCTAATACAATGGTAGCTATTTTTTTGCCTCTGCAAGCAATTGGCTTTTGCTTTGTAGCACTCTCCTGTTCAGAGAGGCTGACAATGTTCATTAAACCCATTATCCCTAAAGAAGCACTCCCAAAAGTGTAAGTATTGGAGCTGGTCCTCACCCACATGACCAGAGGCCAATTCTAACTCATTACACTGAAAGCTGTGGCAGTGATTCTTCATGTGACTGTGGTACTCCCATGGCACGCAGTATCCATTCGTTCCTCCTGGAGCCAGGGATCATCTTTCTTTAACTGCGGGCTTCATGCTATGCTGCTTTTACACATATAAGGAAATGCAAAGAGATTGTAGGCATGAGAACACACAAGTTGAATCCCAAATGCCTGCTGCAATTTACAGGCTCTTGTAATCTGCTTTGTATATACACTCAGAGAGATGTTTAATTAGAGCTTACAGAAACCTTTTTTTCATTTTTAAGATTCATTCATCAGTTCATTGTTAACCCTACCACTGATAGGGAAACTGAGTCATGTTTTCAATAGATCACCAGGACAGAACTTGAACTCCATGTCCTGTCGTCTAATGCTCTGCTCTCAGTTCACACTCTCATTCCCTCACCTCTTCTGCATTGTTTTTCCAGTGTGGAGGAAGAGATGATAAATCACCTTATTTTGATCCCAGGGAGGCATTTTTCCTCCCCATGGTTCAAACATCACACTGAATGTATACAGCCCTGCAAACAAGGAGCTCTGTCTGTGTTCTGCAGCAGAACTGCTTTTTCCTTTTGTGACAGATTTCTTTCAGTTCCTCACCATTGCGCAGCTGCCTTGCAGGGCAGTGCTCTCCAGGGCAGGTCCAGAATGCAGGAGGCAAAAGCTCAGCAGGCAGAAGGTGAGGAACTCCTCGGGGACTGCAGTGCAGGCAGCTCTCCTCCTGGAAGGACACCTGCAGATTGAAGCTCTGCTCAGAGAGCAACGCTTGGACTTCTGCCAACGCTTCCAGCAGAGTTGAGTGTCGTGCTGCCTCACTCAGCTCACCAAACCTTACATTGGTTAAGGTGGCTAGCATATCTGAAGTGCTTTTGTGCTGCGTGATGCATTTTGGCTGCTGGCTCTGAGTCCAGGCTGCTTCTGCAGATCACACCATTCCTCCACGGACCGGATTTCTTGACGCCTCCTGCAGGGCTGCCACAGAGTGCTGATGGAAGCACATGCAGTTCAACTCAGGGAAGAGTTCCCTGAGTTCCCTGATGGACACTGGAACTGATTAAGCTATTGCCTCACTTCATTTGGGAATTTGGCAGCCATCTCTCAGGAACATTGAACTGCTCCTCTGGTGCCTCAGGAAGAGGGACCCATTGGAGATAGCAAGGCAGAGGAGGCAAGCAGGGAAGAGCAGGCAGGCAGCACAGCCACGTCTGCTGGTTGTCATGGATACAATCACCCTGTCGGTTTCCCTGATGTCAGTTACCTTCCATTTCCTGGGTGCAAATAAATGAGTGGGGGGGGTCTGCTCCTGCTTCCGTGCAGAGTGGAACCTTTCACATCCAAACAAAAGGAGAAAGTACTCTGTTGCAAACCTGGACATCTCTTCTAAGGCTAGCTAAGGGGAGAGTGGAAGGTGACTCACTCTTTTGGTATTCAAACTATGCGAGTCTGATAACGCTCTGACCAATTGCATTTGGTGCTGTTATATCCCTGGAGATCAGAGGAGTTGCTCTCCAGCCCATCCAGCCTCTCAGTTCAGCCCTTCCCACGCATTGCAAGCTGCCGTGCTGCGTGTCATCAGCTGAGCTGCTTCATGCTGAAAGCAGGCACTCACCTGGGCAGAACTCCGTGGGCACCAATGGCCCCAGGTCTCAGACTGAAAGAAGAGCAAGTGAAAAAGACTTTCACAAAAACTCATACAAAATCCAAGCAGTTGCTTTATTTTTCCTTTGAGGGGAGATTTTTAAAGCAGGTATACTGCACATGCAATAAGTTACTTAGTGTAAGCTATGTTTCAGTACATTTTGTTTTTAATTAGCATCTGGATGTGTTTGTAGTTAATTTCATTGTAGTGCCATTCAAGGAAGTGACAACATGAAAGAGAAAACTCTCAGGAACTGTCAAAAGAAGGGAAACTGTCAGGCCTGGTTATGTTGTCCCCTAGCCAGGGAGAAAGCTGAGAGAGCAAACGTGCTGTGTGCAGCCCATTGTTCTTTTGGGTTTAAGAACTTGTAAACCAGTGATGGGTCTTTTAACTGAGTACAGATAGATTCCCTCTGCTTCGTGTTGCCCACAGAACGAGTGGAGGTGTGCAGGTCCCAGTTTCTCCAGACAGGGAAGGGGAATCTGGCAGCTGAAAGCAAAACCACATTTCAACAGAAACACTGCTTTGGCGAGAGGAAAATGTTGCTCCTCTGTTCCAGGCTCAAGCCTTCACTGTGCAGCTGAACAAGTCTCATCCTGCTCAACTGAAGGCACGCACAATTACCTGCTCCTCATTACTCCATCACGCAGTTCAGAACACCGTTATGCAAAGTTAGAAAACAAAACCATTTCAAAAGTGGAAGTGCATTTCATAAGTCCTGATGACAAACCCGAAGACCCTGAGTGAAGGAAAGTATAAAGTAACTTCATATCGGATTAATTCAGAATCATGGCTGTCAGTGTTTTACTCCTTAGTCCTCTTACAAAACAGACTGCAGCACACATATAGCCTTGTAGAGCTAAGGCCCAAAAACAAGCAGAGAAAGAAACTTCTGAAGAAAAAGAAGTGATCGTTATCTGGAAACATTTTTCAGCCCCAGAGCATGCCAGCACAGTAACAGCCTGCCTGCCCACTTGTTGGGTACACTTGTCCCTTCATTGCCATTCTCCAGAACTGCTCAGAAAACATCACTTCAGGTTTTCTAAGATGGAAAGTAAGAAGCGTACTTTTATTTCCCTTCCTTCAATCTCTGTGGGCTTCCACATGGTCAGAAACAATCCCTGCGTTATGCTGGGGCTGCGTCTTCCCTCTACAGCTATAATGAGAGGAGGGTGGTATTGCTCAGGTATAAAGTTGAAGAGGGTATTTTGTCACCTGGTGAGTACTGCTCAGTACTGCTTTCTGCCAGTGAAGGTGTTTTATACCAGTGCAGTTTTGCTACAGGCAACGAGCATTTCAACATGTTCCAGCTCTGGAAGGCAGTTGGTGTTTCACTGCTGACTTCAGTAACAGCAAAAATGAGACTTAGACAGTGCTTGCAAGGTAGGTACAGGCTTCCTTCACTCTTTTCCTGCAGGAAATCAAATGTATGCTCCCAACACTGCTCCCGTAAGTCTCGCCAGACTTTATTCGTCTGCTGAAAATCTGCACAGAATCATTTTCTCCCCCAGTGTGAAAAGCTGGTAACATAATGAATGAGCTGTGGCAGCATACTGGCATAAAGTGCAGCGGAAACAAGTCCAGTGAGTTGGGGGTGGATAATAAATAACACTTGGAGTAATGTTATTTAACTTAAAAGTCTTCTATCAAATACACTGACACAGGAGTATGCTACAGCACACAAGGAACGCAGTGCTGTTAGCTAGCTCTCAGTAATGCCATATGCTTGTGATACCGAGAAATCCGACATAGTAACTTTGACGCACCAATGCAATATGTCAAGCAGGTATTCCCTCTATTACAGCGCTGGGTGCATGGGGGATCTCTCCACCAAACATGCACATCAAAGAGAGAAACGAATACATATTTAAAGGTACAGCACATGCATATTCGTCGCATTCCAAACTCTGGTTATCGAGGGAAATAAACCTAAGGGTCACTTTTGCTGTAGATTTTCAAACCTTGAAGGGGGAGAGCTCCTCATTATTCCTGAAGAGAGACACCTGTTGGGTTATCTTGCTGGGACAACAGGATGTCCATCCTGCTTTCTTATCGACAAGCTTATTAGTTTGCTTTAAGCCCATCCAACACATCTGGCCCAACAGATAAATCAAGAGAGATTAGCACTTTTGTATCTGGATGATTTGCAGTTGTCTTTACTGTAGAGAAGCTGTTCTCATGATTCACTTCTTGAAAGGCAATATTGATGAAGAGATGGAAACAGTTTTTTGGCAGCTGTTGCCAGCTCCTTGGAAATTAATCTGGGAGCCAGTTAGCAATGGACAAATGTCCCTTCTTGCAGGATACCACCGCACTCTTGGCACGAGCTCTCCTGCTGCTGGAAGCATTTCAGGGCAGGCAGACACAGACCTTGTGAGAAGGGGGTGTCAGAAACACCAAAAAGCTGCAGAGCCCATGCTGGTGAGATGGCAAAAATGGGAAGAATCCCTCTTGTGAGTAAAGTGGGTACTGCACTGAGACTTGCATAATTGCTGTGCACGAACTGCTGCTGCAAGTGCAAAGAAGCCACGGTTCTGTCTTTGTGTGTTAGGTTCTGCAATGGGTGGCCAGCTCCATGATCAGGCACCATTCCCTCTCTTCAGGCACAAACTCCACACCTTGGGCATCAGAAAAGACATCCTTGCTCTTCTCACTGCTCAAAGGCAGTGAGCACACACAGCATGCATGAAGGACCTTGGGGTGACATTGGGCTGTTCTATTTTTGCAATCTGGTTACTCACCTCTGCGAGCCAGGCACTGGTAAGCTTGCAGAGGCTAATACACTGTAGCCCACACAGTACGCCTACTGAGGCAGCTGTGAAGCTCACCAGCTCAGTGAATGATAGGAAGAAAGGGTCTATCTTGTCTGAGTTTGCTTTTTTTTTCCCTTCCCCCTTCAAACACAAGCACTATATGCAACTTACAGCTGACCCATCCTTGCTTTGCTGATATAAATTGTTCCTTTCATGAGTTAATCAATAAAACAAACTCCTTAAGCATACCCACACAAGTGGTAAGGGCTCTGGTCTGGTCGTTTTGCTCATCATTAAATAATCACTGTAGATTTATCATCGAGGAATTAGCAGGGAATTGTGACAATACCAATTTAATGGACACGTGACTAAAATCTTATCTTTTCCAGCATGGTGCTCACTCAGATGTCTCTGAAACAACTGGTCTCAATGTAGCTGTATTTTCATTTGTACTTGTCAGCAACTGGAATCCTTGCCTTTTTGTAATTCAGGGTAGTACTTTTCCTACTTTGTCCAAAAAAAATCCATCGAGCACAGTAATCTCTGCCCAGCTATTAAGAAAGAAAGAAAAAGAATTACAAGTTTGGCTTACCAGGGGCTCATCTTCAAGGAATCATGAACATATCAAGTGCTTCACATGCCATCCCTCCAGCTCTCGTAAGCAGCCACTTCCTTTCCATCTTTATGTTCCTTGTTAGAGGTAAACATCGAAAGCATGTGTTGGAAGGAAATAATCCAATGACTAAGGTATTTCACAGTGTACAAGGTTAAGGACAAGAGAGCTCTCTGCAAGCAGCAGGATTGCTTCATCCCTGTACATATGATAGGATGTTATTCAGCTAGAGCAGACAAGAGTGTTAGTGCAATGCTGCTAAAAGTTGCTGGACAGCAAAGTGAGCACTGAATTTTACAATCTCTTTTCTAAATTTGGTAGAGAAAAATCAAATGCACTCCGGTCGATGGCATACTGTATGAGAACTGTTGAATCATGGCCTGAACCACTGATTGATCACCTGAGGCGAGCACCGAGTCAGCCACAGGGGCGCAGCTGAAGGCAATGTACCTGTGTGATTGGAAGGGGTGGAGTCTGGCTCCACCTCTCCCAGACCCCATTTAAGGGCTGACCACCACCAGGGAAGGATTTCTTCTTGGAGATCCCTCCCTAGTGGAGTCATTGGTGAGCCTCAACCATCATAAAAGGTGAGCCATCCTTTACTTACCAGTAGTCTTGTGTACCATCTATACAAAGCCTTATGGAAATATACCATCCTCCACAGTATTTCCTCTGAATTCCATTCTCTAGAATTATCTGCCCTATGCACACAGAAACAAACAGAAGCAAAGGGAAACATGACAAAAAAACCAGGAAGCTTTTTGATTAAGTGCTATTTCTTTGTGCAATACAATCATCTTAGGTTGAAGATTCAGCACATCTGACATAAAGCAGCTTGTGCCAATGAGCCTGACCGCGCTTAGAAAATAGCTATTTCAGTCCGGGTTGAAGATATAAGGTACACCTTCTCCAGCTGAGGACAGGTGAGATAGATAACCAACTTAGGCTTACATGTTCAGGACATGTGTCACAGCAGTTGCACTACCTGCTTGAGGAAGGGGTGTTGGACTCGATCTCTAGAGGTCCCTTCCAACCCCTACAATCTGTGATTATGCAAATAAGGGAACGGCCCAGTGATGGTTAAAATGAAATCTGGGAGGCCTGTGTTCAAAGCCCTGCCACACCATGCCTTGTGAGATGCCACGTACGCCTGCAACACCAGCAGTGAACTGAGCACTGCGTGGCCATTTAGCAGAAGTGTAACAAAAACTGGAAAGTGTGATTGGATGGAAACACCTGACAGGACCCAAAAGGAGGCTGACCACTCAGGTGACGTGGATCTCTGACGTGGATCTTCTGAAGCTGGCACGTGGCTGTGGAGAACAGTGGAGGAATGCTTCTCTCGCTCTCTGAAAGGAAATAACACTCATCAGCACTGCACCCAGATGGGTCTGCCATTTGTTGGCTTCCAACTCTGATTCTGCGTTTCCTGGTACCACCTTGTGGCAAAGGGAAGGAATAAGTCATCCACCAAAATGTGATAAGGAACCAAAGAACACTGCATAAATCCCTTAGTCCATTGAGATGTGTCAAGAAGGAGAGGTTGCCAAACGTGGTGTTTCCCTGCAAGGTTAGCTCATTCCTGAAACCACAGCTATTTTCACAGGAGAAATTAACTCTGTGTCAGTGGAATTTTCCTTCCTGGATTTCTAGATGAATTGCCAACAGGGAGCTAGTTGGGTCACGCTTCGACAGGGAAACCTGGGCATTTCCAGCCAGGAGGTGGTCCAACAAAACCCATACGGCAAACAAATCACTCCAACAATCTCACAAATTATCTCCAGTAAGAAAAGAATGAACAAATGATTCAAGAAAGTAATTTGGTAGGATAACTGAGTCACGTCAAATGAAATTCACTACGAAACCTGCTGTCTAGAAGGGGAAACTCAGAAATTTGGGTTTTAAGTATTTGGTAGAAAGACACCAGATCTGGTATCTGCGGTGGGTCAGAAGGTGGAGCACAGAAGCGACATCTGGGATGTTTGCAGCCACTGTAGGACCTCTCCTTCTAACATGTTTTCTTAACACACTCCCCAGGCTGGTTTTAAGCACCTATGAAATGTTCTTGTTTGGAGGCTGTAGTGCATTTTTGTAGATTGCACGTTCAAGAAGTTTTCCCTGATGTATTGTTACTGTCTCCTCCGTCACATCCTATATCCTCTGGTTCCCTCAAAATTCTGTTTGCAAGGAGATGGTAAAAAAAAAAAAAGCAAAAGATGCACCCATATAAATATACATATACATACTCTTTCTCTCTCTCTATATATACATAAAAGGCCATTTCACCACCTCAGGGCTCACTTTGTACCCGAGAATTCAGACTCAGAGGGAAATCCTAGACTCCAAACTCTCCATCAGTGCTCACTCAGCTGAGCTACTCTTCCCCCACCAATCAGATCCTCTTTGGGGGAAAAGTACATCAGACCAATGTCACTGCGATCTGAATGCCTTCCTTGTCAATCCATCAATGCTCATTCTCCTTTCCACTTGGCAACAGCTCAGCCCCACACTCCTGTCCCAGGTCTTTAAGCTGAACCTCTTGAAGAACATATATATACAAATATACACATATATTTAAGCCTTGCACATCAGAAATGTTCCTAACCTAGCGTACCAGAGCTCTATTGGTTGGTAACTTCTCAGCCTCAGTCAGACTCTGTTCAGATTCAGTTTCTACTGTCACAAGTCCTTCCCACACACTACAAAAGAGGACGGGTGCATTGCAAATTGTCCACTTAACTCTATCTTCATTTCAAGTTTATGAACTGCAGGATAAGGACCCATTTCTCAAAAGTTATAGTTAGTGATATTAGTCCCTGGATATGGTTTTGCTGTATCTGGGATGATTTAGGGACAATAAAATCCTTGTGCTATAAAGCTCGGTGATTCTTCTGGCACAAACAATGCTGCAACTCAATATTTGCTGAGCACTCGCTGGAATGCAGCCTCTTTCCCATCGCTGTTCCTTTTGATACCATCCATGCAGGGCTTGGCTGAGGTGTTCCTCTGAATATAATCAAGCTCTGTGAACCCAAGATGAAAACTGCAGGACCACGTTATTCTGAAACTGAAAACTGTTAATCCAAAGGCACTATACTAGGAGGAGCACAGCATGAGTCTGCTGTTCTTGGGGAGTCCTCCCAGTACAATCTAGTCTACTTCTTGTAGTTTCTATTAGCCTACAACCTGCTTTAAAAAAAAAAAAAAAAAAAAAAAAAGGAGCTTGGTTCTTTTTCCCAGACGCTTAGCAGTGAAAAAATAAGCTGAGATACAATTTAGCAGCATTGCTACTTATTTTAAACACCTTTACACCACACAGGTACACAGATACTACTGCAGAGTCTGACCAGAAACACTGAACCTTGCTTGTTTGCCTTCCTGTTGTCAGTAGTGAGCTTTTGGATCCTGGATGCAGCTGTTCCCCTTTGCAGGACAGCAAATCCAGCCCTGTTCATCACTTGTATGATAACAAGTTCTTCTGAGGATGAATAAATCAAAAGTGAGAAAGGTATCAAAGCAGAACAAGAATCATGTGAATTGACAGTGGATGTTCATAACTCAGGTAATTAAAGAAAGACTGTGCTTTTGTCTTATTCAAAGCACAGGGCACATCCATTGTACCCAGCACTACTCTAGCAACGCAGCACAGATTTCAAGACACAACTGTCTAAAGAGAAGCGATCCAGGTATTTGGATGTTACCAGGGTTCCGGCCTTCCAAGATTTCATAGTTGGCCCTCAGCCACCCAGGAGACCAGCACCCAGCCAGATATCACAGTTCCAGCTTACACACACTTTTCCATGTAAAATGGTTATTTGACAAAAAACTTATTTTTAGCTGGAGGCATTCTGGCAGCTGGAGATGCAGATCTGTGGCTATTCTAACCACTAAGCATGCACAGGTTGCAGCACAGTATTGGCTGCTCTTTAAATTATAGAACTAATTAGTTGGATTTACTGTCTTCAGCATCTCTTCCCCTCTGTTTGTGTCAGGAGAAAGAGATGAGCTCTGTGTGTTAAGTCTAGTCGTCGTCGTCCCGTTCCCCCCCCCCCCACACCCAGAAAAAAAAAAAAAACCCAAAAAAACCACCCACTTTCAGCACAAGGGCATGCCCAGTTCCCCACGTACTGAGATGCAGATCACCCAGCAAGCTTCAAACCCAACAAAGGTGCCTTTCAACCACAAAGGTGTTTGTTCTCAGCACAACAGAGCGTTTCAGTTGACATCCTGTCCAGCAGCAACCCCTTCAGAACTCAGCTCATTTCAAACTGCTTCACTTTATTCATGGGCTCAGTAAGTCAAGTAGTAGGATAGCAGATTTCTTCAGTCTTATATTATTATTAAAGTACTTAATTACTAACGTAATTACACTGTTACTAGGTAAACCCTCAATTTTGTGTCCAAAGTGCACTTAATCACAACCTGGATGGTGCTGTAAGACCAAGACCATTCCACATCCTCGGGGCTTACTTTGTTCCCAAGAATTCACTCAGTGGGAAAGCCAACCCCAGACTCTCCATCAGTCCTCACACAGCTGAGCTGCTCTTCCCCCAGCAATCAGATCTTCTTCAGGACCAGGCAGAGCCAATCAGACCAATGTCACTGCAATATGAGTGCCTTCCTCGTGAAACTACAAACCGTTATGGTCCTTTCCACTTGGCCCCAACAGCTCAGCCCCACACTCATGTCTGACACGCCCAAGCAGCCTCTTGGAGAAAACCCTGGTGCATTACCCACCTCCTCAGTTTTTCAGCAGCCACATCCCACTGTTCAGTCACTCAACTCAAACAAGTTGTCAGGAATTTTGTTGTCCCTTTCTACGTTGCTGGTACTGGGTGGGCTATGTACAAGACTGTTAAAACTTCGCTAGTTTTCTTATTCCTGCTAGGGCAAATGTTAGATGTTCCAGGTATGATAATACAAGATGGAAACATAGTCATTATTAGTATGTTTTGATCTGTTTTCTGCGCTCTCGAATACTGCCAGTACTGCGGACACAGAATACTTCTTGATCCAGAACTCCTCCCTGCTTTGGATTTTCCTCCGAAAACATAGCACAAGTTGGAACAGGTCACTGCCTTCATCAGGAACTGATGTTCAAGTCCTAGAGAAAGAATATTTTTGCTGCCTCATGAGTTGCTAAAGGAGACATTTACACATTACGGTTTTTGGTTTGGCTCTGTTCTTTACTATAAGTAGAGATTATAAAAATGATACATTTTTACTCAACAAATCCTATTTCTTGTTTAGTTACTAACACAGCAGTCTGCTCTTGATTAGCAGAAGCAACAATGTCTAAGTTTGAGCATGGAAATCCAACACAATCAGTTTTATGGTTCCAGTTTTACTAGGAAGGAAAGCTCATCAAAAATCATTTTTCTCTGCAGCAACTGAAAGACCTTCCTTTTGAGTAGCCACCACATGTTAGATACTATTTTTTGAACAATAACAAAGATAAATTATCTCAGTATGACCACACACACACTTCAATCTAGGCCTGCTATGAAGTCAAGGCTTCCAAACATCCAGCAGCAAAGTTACCTTGTATTTTTATACCTCTCAGGTATAAAAATCCTGCTTCTCACTTGTGATTAAAACTGAGTTAATTATCTGAGTTAAGATACTTCAATTCTTTTAGCCACATTACAGATCAAATAATGGCAAAAGAAATAAGGAACCCATCAAGAACAGTCCAAGCCAAACTGTATCCAGCTTTATTAAAGGTACTTTTCATAAACAATCATGGTAATTTAGGCAGGACATGGGCTACAATCTGCAACATTTTACAACAACCGTCAAACTCCCCTCCCTTCATGGACTACCGGAACATAAAAGTTGCTATAAAACCAACAAATCTCCATTTTTGCATACTTGTAGAGCAAAATGTTTAGAGTGAGGGTGGACACTTTCACATTTAGCATGTTGTTTAACAACTCTTCACAAACCTACCCTGACTTCTTGAGGAAAAATTAAAAACTGCAGATCCCTTAATCTGAAGATGTGCAATACGAAAGTGGAAATGCAGCTCCTTTTAGAGCTATTATATCCAAATTAGACACCAGAAGTCCAGATCACCTCACAATACATTTAGAGTAGTGAGTCCCAACATGCCATTTCCCCTAGAGTGACAGGCTCTAGGCAAAAACTGAGGGCATGAAAGGAATCGCAGAGGGCACTGCAAACTGCAGTTTTGAAGTTGGCAACAGGCATTTTGGGAGCTTCCATTCACTGATGTGGTCCACAAAACTGAAGAGGTGTGTAGCATGAAGGAATTCCTTCCTGATCCATTTAGGAAGAGTCCTTCTAAAAACTAGGAAGGGGTAAGCTTTTAAAATTTAGGTTCCAAGAAACAGACTAAGTGACATTTGTCCCCAATGCCCCCCTCAAAACACAACAACAAAGCGGTCCATGTGCTAACAACATAGCTTAAAAAAAAGTAAAACAAAATTCTGCATTGTTATAAAACTTGATAAAAAATAGTATTTCAAACTGTACAGTCACCAGAAGTACACAGTTATCAAAAATTCACACATTTTACTTGGCATCACCAGCACCTTCAGCTTTCTGTGCCTAAAAGAAAAAGGGGAACTAGTCAATACACACCACACATGTGCACCAAACAAATAATAATTCCTTTTCCTGAGTAACAATTCTCTGATTAATTAAGATCTTGTTACTGTATCTTTTAACCAAACCAAACCTAAGGTTGCAAAAACCCAACCTGAAGCTGCCTTATGACATGCTAAGTTCACACCATCTTAGAACAAGGCAGAACAGTAACTTTTCACATAACTACTTCAACCAGTAACCTGTTACCAACTGAACAACACAACTCCCTGCATCTGTAGATGTTTGTGTCATAATCAACAGGTCTAAATAATCAAGTGGTAATTCATCTTCATTACTGCAAGCCTAGGCTTGCCTACGTTTGATACAGAAAATAGTAACACGCTCATGTAACACACTCTGCTAGAGCTACTGTTGTACCTGGTCTGTTTTGGCATCTCCATTTTCTGCAGGGTTGTTTCCCTCCTTGCCAGCATCAGCTTTCCCCTTCTTTCCCTTGGGCACCTTCTCACTCTTCTGTTGAATGCAAATGACATACAGCATTACAAATTATCAACAGTCATTACACCACAGGAATAAAAAAAAAAAACAAACAGTTTGGTAAAAACAACATTGGACTTCAGCCTGAAAATGAACACAACAAGCAAACGTCCACATTTTCAAGACTGACAGCTGCCAAATGCTTTCCTCTATTTATCAGTCCTTGGATTTTTTCAGTGCAAATATAAAGCCGAAGCAACTACTCTGATTCCAGGTCCTACGATTCCAAGTTCTACTAGTGGATGAATCTTAAGCTTGCTTTCCACTTACATCTCAGGAGCAGCGCTAACAGCAACTAACCTTTGGAGCTGTCTTTTTAGGTTTAGGCTCTGGCTTCGGAGGGGCAGGTTTCTGTAAGAAAGTGTAAGAAAACTCATTCTATTAATGTTACTTTACAAGAAACACACACATGTTCAAATGTTCACCCCAAGTGGTCTATTTTCAGGAAAGGAAGTACAAACACTCGGGATGGAAGCACTTTCAGGATTTGCCAGTGACCTGCCACTCTCCCAGCGCACACACAGCGGGGCAGTTTGTTACACCAGACTCTTTCTTCCAATCCAGCAAAGCATCTCCAAACACCCACAGCTCTCAGACACGGTACACAATGCTCAAAGCTACAAAACGCTGTGCCATCCCTGGATACTCACAGCAGATAACCTTGCCGATCTCCGTTGTGGCTGTTAAAAAAGAGAAGACTGCCTTTAACATGAGGAAACATAAAGCAGACTGAGTTCCAAGCAACAGAATCCCAGAAGTCATGGTAAAGTTTCTAATTGACTATTATCCAATTCTCAAGGAGCATAAGAATACCCTGCTGACGTCTCTGCTACTAATCAGCAGGAGTTAAGCAGTTCTTTGTGGTTAAAAGCAACAGGTAACACTTTGCAGGGCAGCATCTAGTGAGAGGTACCCCTTCTTACCCCCACTTCTTGACAACGATACAACTAAGCACCACCTCCCACCCCCAAACGTTCCCCGATCCAACTTTCTCAAGATGCCCAACTTCTTACCTCATCCTTAACTTTGGCCTTATCGCCCTTGGTATCTCCTTCAGCCTGCGGGGCGAGACAAGAGCCGTGCCAACAGGTCTGCGGGGCGGGGAGGCCCACCGGTCCGCCCCGCCACAGGGGGGCGCTGGCCCGGAGGTGGGGGGGGGGGGGCGGGGGGGGGAGGGGGAACGCAGCCCTGCGCGAGGCCGCGGGGGCAGGGGGCAGCGCGAAGCCCGGCGGAAGCACGGCGCGCCCCCCCTCCCCGCCTTCAGGAGGGCCTCTTCAGGGCGGCCCCGCGCCCGCCCAGGGGCGGCGGTTTTGGCGGCAAAGCGGCGGCGGCGCGCGGGCAGAGGGAGCGCGGCCGCTTCCCGCCCTTTCTGCGCGTCTGAGGGAAGGGGCGAGCCGCCCCCTCCCCCTTCATCCCGACCTCCCGCCAAAAGCAGCCGGCTCCGACCGGTCCGCGCCGTGCCCCGCCCCTCCCGGCCGTTAGCCCCAGCGCGCGCGGCCGGTAACGGTCCCGCCGCCCGCCCCACCCCCCGCGATCGTTGAGGCCGCACGGCCGTTACCTCCCCGAAGGAAGGCGGGGGAGAGGGGGAGGGGAAGCGCGGAAGGGAGAAGGGAGGGGTGAGGCGCGTAGTCTTGCCTCCCCTTCCTCCCCCCTCCCCCCCCCCAAGCCGCGGCGCGGGGGAGGGAGCAGGCCTCGGTGCGGGCCCGCGGTGCCACGTACCTTTCTCTTCGGCATAGCTCCAAGCGGCGCGTGCGTGTGTTGTGCGAGGAGAGAGCGAGCTGAGAGGACGGGCAGCCGGCTTCGCTCGGTGGCGGCGAGAAACAGGGAAGAGCCGAGGGGGGGGGGGGGGAAGCGGGGCGGCGGGGCTGGCGGCCGGCTCGCTGCGCTGGCTGCCGACCCCACTAATTTGAATCGGGTGTTTATAAAGTTTTATATAGAGCCGGACGCGGCCCAACCGGTTCCAGCCGGATCCCCGCCGCCCCGCCAGCCCATTGGCCCGCGCGGGTCACGTGGGGTGGGGCCAGGCAGGGAGGGGACCGGGGGTGAGAGCAGAGGAGGTGGCGCGCGCGCAACTGGGCCTTACCGCCCGCTTCCCCCCCCCCTCCATCCTCGCACTCTGCTGCCGCCTTCCCGCGCACCGCCTCGCGGGCGGGAAAAGCAGCGGGGAGGGGGCGGCGGCGCCCCAGGGCCGTGCGGGGGACGCGCCGCGAGATCCCCCGCGGCCGCGGGGCTCTGCGGGCGGTCCCGCTCCGCGGCGCGCAGCGGAGCTGTTCCTTCAGCACCAGGCGCGGGGCCGCTGCTCCGCGCCACACCGCTGCCGGCTTCCTGCGGAAAAGAAGGGGGAAACTTCCAACTCCCTCTTCCATCTTTTTCCAGGAAGAGCTGAAAGCGAAGTAAGGGGGAGGATGAGGCAGTGCGCCTTTAAAAAAAAAATAAATAAAAAAAAATCAAATCACAATTCAGTTTTGCTCCAGAGCAATTCACACAGGTGGTGCAGTGTAGCAGCCATCACTTATAGTGCAAGGTCTCCCTAAAGGAGTCCCTTGTCCCACGCAGGTGCTCACACTTCTCCCCTGTAGCTGAGTGACAACTACACACACACACCTCCCCAGCCCTCACTGATCACAGTGCACTATCCCAACCCGCAGGTGCGGCACAAGCAATGGTGCATCCAGCAGTGTTTCCCAGTTGTGCTGGCTGTTAACAGCTCTGCCCTACACGGGTCAGGGAGTTAATTCTCACTGATATTAACCTACAGCTTTCCTTCCGCAACTGTCAGGGCAAGACTGATCGGAAAGATGCACTCCTGAAAACTCAGGCTTTGCCTTTATAGCTTACATTGACGTTACGCTAATGCAAGGCTCACAGGAAAGTTTGTATTTCACTACAACTGGCACAGGTGGAATAACACTCAGAGGCAACAAGCCCTCACCTACTGACTGCAAAAACTAACACATCCTGTCTCATTCCCATCACAGCAATGGTTTTTATAAAATGGATTAAAACCTCCCTTGCAAACCTTTTGGAATTCACACCCTGCAGTTACCAACCTGCTGGTTACACTCCTTTGTGGGGAACAAGCACTGGAGTTCTTGTCACTTGCAGCACAGCCAAAGACATTCAAGGCAAAGATACATTCCTGAATAGAAACAACCTCCCTGCACCTGTCATGCAAAGCAGACCAGAGAGCATTCCATCTCATGGAGAGTAAGTTATTTCCACAGAGAACTTACCAAAATATGCAGAAAGACAAAATAAAAGTACAGCAGAAGTTTTAAGTTGAGTCCTCCAATCATCTTGGCACTCTCTATCCAAGGGACTGTTTGCTACTTACATGAGAGGATGCATGTGCACAAAGCTTCAATCAGCCAGGTCCTGGGATATCAGCACGTTGCTCACACGGTTGTAGGAAGAATGCAGACTTCAAATCCTTCCAGTCCTAACTGAAACCAGATGAACAGTCTGCCATACGTTAAACCACATGGTAGATCTGGAAGCCAACTTCATTACACTTCAGAATATAAGACCACGTGATTTAAATGTTAAGTTAGTTTTTAAAATGATTAGATGAGAATATACTTTATTCACTGACAATGTAGTTATCCTCTTCACAATCACATTCAAAATGCTGAGTTTGCAGTACGTAAAAGTTTGCATTTTCTCATTTTCACCTGGAGGTAAAAAACAGTTTGAAAACAGCAACAGCTGATACTGCCTGCACCTGTATATGCATGAGAAAAATTACCTTTATGTCTTCCACTGTAGGGATGGAAACCAGGAAAAATTAGAGACAGAATCAATCTTAGAAACTAGCTAGTCCACCTCCTCACTCAGAGACTTGAGAAGTAGCACTCCACAGCTGCTCGGGCTACTCCCACTGAAGTCAGCTATATAACACTTAAACCATTTTGGCTGGGATCAGAGGTTGTTTTTGGCTACTGTATTCCCATATTCCTACCCTCATTCCCTGGAAATGGATGTCAAGTCATAGCTCTAGAGAACTCTCAGAGGAATATGGTATACTGTTCCTACCACCTGGTTTTAGCTAACTTTTCCTTGGCAAGCCATGACATTAATTCCCTAACTAATCGTTCTTCCTCGTCTCTTTGGACTATTCCCCCTTTTTCCTCAACACACTGTTTCAGCATCACCTTCTGCATCTGGGTATCTCCCCCCTCACACTGCTGGGGATGGACTGCAGGACCTGACTGAGTTCTGAATTATCTTTTTTTCCTTTATGGCACGGCTAACAACATCTAACTTTACCTCTTTGGAAGCCAAGAGCAGATCTATCAAAACCTGCATAATAAGGTTTGATAAAAGCAAGATGCTACTCTGAAACAGGTGACAGGGAATTCATCTGCCAGTGCTTGGCACAGGGCACTCTTACATACCAGTAACAATCCTCTCTGTTGAGGAAAGAAGTTGGATGGGAACACAAACAAAATCTCACCAGATTTACTATTACAAAGTCACACACAATTCAAGTCCAGGCTGACTTAATACGATTGAAATGGTTTGCCTGGGCTAATTCATGAGAAGCCCATAAGAATGGGAAGCTTGTTTGAGTTATTTCCTTGTCATCAAAAAAACAAGCAGTGGAAATATAGCAAGATGTGTGTATTCTCCCTCTATCATCAGGGACAAGGACGCAAGATAGAAGGATGGCATTACCTCCTTCAGCAGCATTCACAGAAGTAGAAAGGTTCACAGTACTCTCTCCCTGCCCTTAGATAGGGCCAGTGGGGATTCAACATCCTATAGCAGCCCTGCCTCCCCACAGCAGAACCACATTCAAGTGAATTTCTTTGGGCCGCAGCTATTCTAACATGGTTAAATATTGCCTTCCCAAGAGCCACCCAGCATTTATGTCATGCAGACACTGTACATAATCTTTCAAAGAAGTCCGCTCTCTTGTGCTCTAGTGCCTGCAGAAAGCCCTGGATTCTCTCTTCCCGCATGGCAGTGCATTTTTGCAACAGTGTCCGTCGGCGCCGAGAATCTCCGTGGGATGCAAAACCCTCCATCTGCAGCTTCCTTGTGACATAAGCCTGATCCCTTTCCATCTGTTGTTGCTTCCTTTCCTCCATGTAGGAGTCTCTGGCCTTCTAGAGTGAAAAGCATTAGAATGTTAGCACTTTACCAGCTCATCTGCAGCACAGATATAAGGCAGCACAGGCCTTGGAAGAAACAGCCTCTGTTTGGCCATTGAGCTGCAGGGTAAATGAAGAGTGGCTTCGTGTGTGTTTCTAGGCAGATTCCTCAATTGGTTAGAGAAAATACAGGGATATTCTCCAGGACCTTATACCCCAGATAAATATCTGCTCAAAGCATTAACTGCTTGTTAAAATATGTAGAGGTCATGACTAATTGTGGAAAAGTTCTCAGATATCCAAATCATGAGGAACAGTGTACAAGAGCACTTCAAACCACAGACGTACACACAAGCCTGCCAACATCATCACAAAATCTTTGATATCATTCATGCAGCAGCTGAAAGGTTTTATGGAATTCAGAACGATGATTTACACGTCAATTCTAGCTTGTGATCAAGTGTAGATCTATCCAGCTTTAGCAAAAGAGCCAGAGCAGGCTTAACATTCCCAAATGTTTGTGACCTAATAATTCATGAGCTCAAGACAGAGCAGAACGGGCAGCAAAAGGCAGTAGCTATCCTTGCCTAACCTTCAAGTCTTTGAAGTATTTCAGCAGAATATAATTTTTTGATTTCTTCTTCTTATGTATATCTTAGCTTGTAGCCTCACACAAACCTAACAGCCTTCCACAGCTGCATGAAGGGATATTAGGAGAGGAAGAACTGGCCTTTCAGATGAGGAAGGAGAAGTAATTGCCTGGAGTTAAACTGGCTGATTTTGCCCCATAGCAATGAAGGCTGTTTACTTGTTCTGTTCTGCCAGATGAGAGAAGAGGACACATTTCCAGCTGGGATACTGGCAATAACCAGCAGAGACAGCAGTGACCTCACATAATTTAGTCACTCCTGAAAGCAGAGGACTCAGTCCGCATGCTAACACATTGTAACAAGACACAGCAGAATAGGAGATACAATGCCTCTCACACTGGCTGCACACTCTCACCTGATATCCAGCTTCCTTACCTGTAATGCATTATAGTTCATCTGGAACCGAAGGATAGCCTCACACAAGTTCCAAAAGGAATATTCCGGCCACAACACTGACTGAAACACCAGGCATGAATGGGATGTCTGCAGAAAGCAGATCACCAACAATATAATCATCGAGCAAGGAGAAAAAAAAAAAAATGTCATCATAATGCAGCACTGATGGCACTATGGCATTTTTCCCCATAGGGATTTTACTTAGGCTGTGTCATCAGAATCTCTTAAAATTAAGTAGCTAGGACAATTTGAAATTGCACAATGTAAAGTCTATCTAATCAGTCTTAATGCTAGAATGTGTCATTCATTCATTCACGTAAAATTATCTGCAGAATTCTCTCTGTGACATTGGTCTCCATTTTTAATAGCTTAGGCATCACAGATGTACAACAAAACTAAAATAGCAACGCTGGACTACCAAAGGCTGAGTTAAGGGAATAACATATGAACTGAAGATCAGGACATGACATTTATGCCATTTATCAAATGACATCTCATGATATTTCTTGCTGCCTACTCATGGCATTTAAATTGCTTAATGAATCTAAGAGTCGTGGTGTGCTGCAGATATTATAGAGCTGAAAAACACAAGCTTCCAGCTCTAAACATATTTTTGTTTCTCAATATTTCAGGTAATTATATTCACAGAACTGCAAGAAACAGACTCCTTAGAGGCACTCCTGCACTCAGTCCATCCAACAAGTTACCTAAACTCTGGCAGAGAGAATTTATGAGCCATCATCATTATCACACTGATGCAAAGATGGAATACTTTATGGAAAAAAAATAAAAACTTTACCTGCCAGAGCAGGAAATCACTCAACCGGACCTCTCCTGAGGTTCGAATCAGGAGGTCTGGGTCAGGGGAGTTGCTGGTGTACAGACACTTATCAAGCAATGATTCAGACACATCACTAAAAGACAGATGCATCTTGTTAAGGACACTTTCCTGAACCAACAGAGAGAGCACTCAATCAGAATTACTAAGGATTTTCATAAACACAGAACTGCAGATTAAAATTACACAGATGGGACTGTACCACTACCAGTCAACAACTTGTTTCTGACAGACTGGGGTCATTTCGAATTCTCTTTCAGCCCTCTGAACATCACCCAGTGCTCTTTGAAACATAAAATAGTGGTAGAAAGACTGCGAAGTCTTCAATCTGGAACAGAGTTAACTATTCCTTCTCCTCCAGGGTAGAGGAACAGTTCAGTATTCGTGATTAATATCCTGTCTGACCTCGTGGCTGAAACAGTCAACTGAGCAGCCCAGTACTGCAGCATGAAATCTGCCTTCACATTTAAAGCAACTAAGATACAGACATAAATTCTCTTTCGTTTTAGTTGTGTACCTATCACCATGGTAATTGGAATAATAAAAAAACAAACATTGCATAGTAACTTGAAGTCATTTGTTCCAGTTGGACTGGTTCAGTAGGATCTATTAAAAAGCCTCTCGGTTTCTGGGAAGTTAGTATAATGTGTAGGAGGTAAGACAGGCAGTCTTTATCTATGAATCCTCACACAGAAAAACAAGAGTTACCTGGGTTCAAGCAGTCCTTGTTCCACTCCCCAGGCCATCTCCCTGACAGCATTGCTGATTTCATGTCTTGATGTGTATGCAAAGCAGACATTCAGAAAGCACCTGAAAAGAGGAAACAGATGTGAAAACCTGGAAGTAAAGCAAGTCCAGCAGGTAACAAGGAGTCTATATAAACTGTTCTGTGTGATTCTAAGACAAAGAAAAGTTATATTATGACTGACAAGTGTACCTCACAATCAGAAGAAGGCATGAGGTATTGGCTACTTTGAACTCCATGTTACTTACTTGTTGTAGCTCCTGGTTGCCATCACAGCTTGGGCAATCAGTTCTTGAATATCCAAGGGTAGAAGTGGCAAGTCCCCAAGGACACGGATACACACACCGTGCTTCTTCAGGTTCTCCCTACACCCAACAAGAAGAGTGAGGACTGCAGAAAACAGATCAGCCCTTATTGCATGACTGCCACATTCTCTTTGCGTAACATCCACCAAATGAAAAAAGCAGGCATGTAGCAGTCTTGGCTTTAGCAAAACTAAGAATCAGACAAAGGCATGATTGACTGACTATATGTCTTTTGAGTGCTGAGAATTTGCTTATGTTTGATCATCCCAAACCCTTCTCTGAGGGAAATATGATCATTCATCATACAGGTTTCTCAAGCACAGACACAACCAAAGGACTAGACAATGATCACACATCAGATAAGCCCACCTGAAGTTATAAAAATTCACATATAGAAAACTTAAAACCACAGACTGTAGGCAACTAACTAATAAAAAAAAAGAAAATAGCAGAATTACTGATTATTGGAACACAGAGCAGCACAAATACTTTTCAAGGCAAGGTTGGATGTGGCTCTGGGCAATCTGGTTTAGTGGTTGGTGATGCTACCCACGGCAGGGGGGCTGAAAAGGACTTCAAAGATCACTAAATTTCAACCAAGGCCATTCTACGCTTTTATGATTCTACTGTCTGGTCTATTGCTCATAAAAAGCTACACTGGATAAAAGCTGGGCAACTGGCCTCTTTGAATCATGGGGCACTGGAGTGCTCAGACAAAACTTGAGAAGATCAAGAGGAGTACGCACATGCTGTCCTCTCCCTCTCATGTTCCCAGTTGCATCCCCTCACAACTTACTTCAACCATATAACCAACTACTTCACACAGCACTTATCTGTCAGGCATGAAGAAACAAACACAACCAAGGTCCTATGCAATGCTGCACTGTAATGTCCCTCCCTGCTTACTCAGATACATACTAGTTCCGTCCATATTCACTACATGAACTAGTTCTCCAGCTCTAAAGTTAATTAATACATGATGGAGATATTCAAGACCTGCCTGGACACCTACCTGTGCGACCTGGTGTAGGGAACCTGCTTTGGAAGGGGGGTTGGACTTGATGATCTCTTGAGGTCCCTTCCAACCCCTATGATTCTATGATTCTATGTGCCCATATGTGGAAATCTCAAGTTGAGAGGTCTCTCTTAAATATGACATTCTGCTTTTGTTCTACCCCGTAGGAAACAGCCCGAGGATACTTACTGTTCTTCCAGTAGGCGGCTAAATTTCTGTCTGGCCAGATCCATTAGTCCATCCACCTCCTCCTTGGATCGTTTAAAGTTCTCAATACTAAAGGCATAAACAGTGACCTCCCGAATGCCCAGATTTAAACACCACCGCAGTGTCTGCAAGAAAACAAAAACAAAAGTCAGATAAGCAGACTTGTAATCAGACAGGTCCAGAAGACCCACCTCTGCAACAGCTAGAATTGTCATTTCCCACTATGCTAACTAACACCGTATTAAAATAAAAATAAAAAACAAAACAAAAACAAACAACAAACAAACACGACCATGAAGATCTGACATTGATTCCCACTTGAGTGAATTTCAGATTAATCTTAAAGAACAGATGGAAAATATCACCACCTAGGATGGGGCTCCATAATAGATATGTGACTAATCCAGTCAGTAAAAGCAATTCAACATGATCGATTATGTAACACCACACTTTTCAAAGCCTTTTCAAAGAAATTCAAGTTGCTTCACAGAATTAAGCTTCAAGATCTGCAAGGCAGACATTTTAATCAAATGTGAAGCAGAGGAAAAACTAAGCAATGAAGAAGACTCAGCAAGGGAACAGAATGAGAGAAATCTGAAGGCAGGCCACAGAACCACAAAGGTTGGAAAAGACCTCCATGATCATCCAGTCCAACCATTCACCTACCACCAGCGTTTCCCCACTAAACCATATCCCTTAGTACAACATCTGAATGTTCCCTGAACACCTCCAGGGATGGTGACTCAACCACCACCCTGGGCAGCCTATTTTGATACCTCACCACTCTTTCAAAGAATAAATTTTTCCTAATATCCAACCTGAACCTGCCCCAGCACAACTTGTTATATCAGTGTTACATTGGAGAAGAGGCCAACCCCACTTGCCACAACCTCCTTTCAGAGAGCTGTAGAGAGCAATAAGGTCTTCCATGAGACTCCTCCAAACTAAACAATCCCAGTTCCCTCAGCCGTTTGATGACTAGTACAAGTCAGAGAAGAGAAGAAACATAATGCATCAGTAAAGCGGTTAACAAAGTCTGTTGGCAAACACATCTCAAACTTTTAATACACAACTCAGATGCAACAAAAATTCTTCCTACCTGCGCCAGCTTATCAAAGCCCTGTGAATGTCCTTGCTGCCTCTCCACATGGCACTTCTGAGCATAACGGCGATTGCCATCCATGATGAAGGCAACATGCTTAGGCATTGGACCTGCCTAGAACATAAGAAACAAAGAGAGCTGACAGGCAAGCTGTCATCTTGCATCACAAAGCGTAGTCCCATCATCCTGGAAGTACCCTGTATTTATAAGCGTGCAGTGGGCTCTCCCAGCTTAAAGCCTGGAGCTGAAAAAATTAAGATGCTAACCACCTATCTAGTAACTCCAGCTCAGGCTCCCACTAAAGCATGTCACTACCGACCACTGCCCAAACTGAAAAAGCAACTTCGCCCTCCTTGTTTCTGTTTCATGACAGAGAACTGTAGTACTCAGGAGGGATAACAACACTGTCACTGCACACCTTCCTTCTACAGCTAGAGGGGAAGGTGCACAGTGTTGTATGTTGCAAGTATTTTTATTTCAGAGTTCAGAGACATTTTCACAAATGATTCATTTGGATGAAGAAAAGTGAAGTCATGAGACCTTCAGCCCTTTAAGGGGCGCAACTATTTTCCACTGACCTCACTAGGCCTGCACAGACCCTTTTGAGAAAAAGACAGCAGTACCACTTCAGGACTCTGCTGAGCCAAGACAAAATTTCCCCGACTTTTTATTCCAGTCAGCAGAAACTCAGTTTCATGTCTTAGATCCAAAATCCAACCACCTCACACTCTCCCTCCTCCCACATCCTGCCTTCATCAGCAGGGGCTGAGAACCTGGAAGCCTGGATGTGTAAGCTCATTATTGGCAAGCACTGCCTACAGCCTTGCTCAGTAGCAAGACTAAGCTTAAGTAATTTTCCATCCCTGAACACCACTTCGGGATGTAAATGCAGCACCAGCATTAGAACCTACCCTTGCTAGCAACACTCTAGAGCAGATCACCTTGGAGATGAGATCTGCCAGGGTTCAAAGTAGTACTGTTAACTACTGTTTACCACAGACAAACAAAGTTCACTCCTTACCTTAATTATGTTGGCACAAAACCTCTCAATGATGGTCAGCTCACCTTCTCTGATCCACGACATGTCTTACCAAGAACTCTTTTTCTTTTTCAGCAGGAAGATGAAAATAAAAGGTTAGAGGTACAGAAGATTCCACCTGAGTCCAAAACAACACTACATGGGATCACCTTGGCAAAATAAGCTTTGACTGGCTACCTTGGAGCCCTATTTATCACATGGATCAGCAGACAATTGACAAGGTCAGAAACGAGCTCTGGAATTTTCTAGCTGTTTGTCAAGACTTCATACTGTACTAACTGATATAAAATAGAAATCCTTATAGCTTCTTCCTGCAGAAACAGCTGCTGAGCTCATACAGACACACAACAAGCTCTCATGTTACACTGAACCACCACTGAGCTGGTCATGGAGCAATGATTGCAAAATGACCTTCAGTGCTTTTGTGCTGAAGTTATTGGAAACCCTTAAAAGCAACCATCTGTGTGATCAACCACCCTGCTCTACAGACACCACTGTGATTTCTTCCCCTTTACAGATAGAATAAAACCAGTCCTTAGAGCTTTAAAAGCATTCTTTTCACAACAAACATAAATAATTGGTTTACTCTAACAGGATGTAAGAGTTTCCTAGCATTCCACATTCGCCTTCATTTCGCTTAGCACGAAGCCCTGAGAGCAACACTGGGGAGGACAGCAGCCAGATCCCACCACCCCGTATGAGCTCGGGATGAAAGCAGAGCCAAACTGCAAAGTCAGCCTGCATTTTCCGCACATGCATTCTCCGTGGTGCCCTCGGAAAGGGACGTCTGGCCACAGATGCCGCCACTAAGCATTAAGGAACCGCCAGAACACGAGCTGCATTCGAAAAGACCTTGAATAACTCGGCTTAAAAGCACCACCTCTCCCAGCACCGTTAACAGCGATCCGTCTTTTACCCGAGATTTTGCACCGTCACCCTTAAAAACGCCCCCCACGAAGCAGCCGCTGCCCTATAAGCCAGGGAACGCACGCCAAGGCGGCCGAGCCCGGCTCCAGACACACGGCGAACGACACCCGCGCGGCGCCCGGGCCGCCACAGCCCAGCCCGGCGGGAACAGCTCCCTGAGGGGACGACCTCCCCCAAACTCCCTCGGCTTCCTAACGGGAGAGAAAAGGACAGAGGCGGCAGCAGCCCAGCCGCCATGAGAAGCGTTTCCCTATACCACGGGAACACCCGGCCGCTCCCGGACCCGCCGCCGCCCGCTACCTACCCCGGCGGCGCCGCCTCCACCCCTCCGGACACTGACGCATCCTTCCGCTTACGTCATCGCCTCACGCATGCGCAGACACAACCGTGTGTGTGTGTGTGCGTGTGTGCGTGTGCGTGTGTGCGCGCAGTACGCATGCGCATGGCGGCGGGAAGCTTTTGGCGTTGGCGCAGCGTGTCGTGGTGGCGGCAGCAGGGGGGGGCCCGCTGGTTTTGGGGGCTGCGGGCGTGCAGCAGGTGGAAGAAGCTGTGTCTTAGGCTGGCGTGGGACCTGGGCTTGCTCCGTGGACCACCATTCTCCGCGCAGCGCTGCTTTGGGCGGGGTGGGGGGGGGGAGGAACTTCTCACCCCGCGGCCCCCGGGTGAAAGAAAAGACCCGGCGCACAGAATGTCACCAGCAGACGTTGCCCGTGGATTTTGTTTATTTATTTTTCCAGAAAAGAAAAAAAAAAAAACACCCACATTTTACATAGTTGGTACAAAAAAAAAATAAAAACTAAAAAAAAAAAATCACATATAAACAAGGAAAGGAGGGGGTAAAACTGCAGCACCAGGAACCGTGGCCCTGACTGCAGGGATTCCAGCAGGATTCCTCGTTGGAAAGCATGGCCAAGCAGAGCACCCCCACCCCCCCACACACACTTCATACAATTCAAGAGTTTGTCACAAACAAGCTTTGGTTGTTAGCAGTAAACATGGAGTTACATTCTTCTGTCTCCTCGCAGACCATCATGTGACTCGAGGCTTTCTCACTAGCAGAGACACCATCCTGAGAGGGACGTTTGTCCTCATACATTCAAACGCCTGGTTACAGCAGGACCCTGAGTGCAGCCTCGTCCGCCTGCTGTCCCGCAATGCATAGTAACCAGCACCTGTGAGCCAAGCATGGGCAGGTGGGTGATAATGCAGCAAGTTAATTATTGTCAAGACACAGGAAGGACCACGACAGCGAACAATGAGAAGATGACAGTCAATCCCATCTTCTCCAGCATGGCTTCCCTTTACAGTTAAAATCCCTGTTTTCTTGGATCCCAGTGCCATACTGGCCTTGGGGAAAACCTGAGTGATTCTCTCAGCCGTTGGCTATTTGCTTTAGGGTCAGGGATGGCTACAGAACTCATATCCCCACACAAAGTTGCAAGGCAGAGTACACAGAGAAGATCCTGTCTCCCTGGTCCAAAACCTATCAGATGCTTTGGCTTTTTTTTTTCCCCTCTTACTTTTGTAAACAATAAACAAAGAGAATACTGAGAGAAAGCAGAAAGATTTACAGAGATATTTACAGATACTAAGCAGATAGCAGAAAATCACCAAACTATTAAATGGGGCAGGGGGGAAAGGCCCTACACAACTCTTCAGACAGATACAAGAACCAGTAACTGGCAAACAAGGTGGGCCAGCAGCCCCCACATTGGGTCCGAAGCCCAGGGATAGACACACAGCAGTGTTCTATTGCATTTATCCCGCTCAGACAAAAGCAGTTTTCCTGAAGTGGGTTAGTATAAATCTCAGCACTAGTTGAGAACTTGAGGCCCTTTCCCCACCCTTCCAAGAAGAGACCACCACCTCACCATAGGAACTACTGGAGCAGGACAGGCTTAGCTGGGAGCTGCTCTCCATCCCCACAAACCTTGGGGCAGAGATAGATTCAGGGCAGAGCAAAACCCCAGAGGGGTCACCGGCTGCAGTGATTGCTGCTGGTGAGGTTGGAGTAGACATTCTCCATCTGGTCCAGCACTGCTCCACATCTAAATCTATATTCTAGTAAAGAACATAAGAAATTGTGCACATGT
Organism: Oreortyx pictus; assembly: GCA_036925125.1. Taxonomy (NCBI): domain Eukaryota; kingdom Metazoa; phylum Chordata; class Aves; order Galliformes; family Odontophoridae; genus Oreortyx; species Oreortyx pictus. Next base: position 5,144,737 of record JAUPFR010000026.1, on the reverse strand, counting down.
CCTGAGACACCAGCACAGTAAGACCCCCTCACTGGGAAGGTTCCAGCCAGCCCTGGGCTGAGGATTGGAGTGTTGGTGGCCCAAAAGAAGGGATGCAGAGCATCCCTCAGCCATCATGAGCCCACATCTGGGGAAAACCAGGAAGAGGAGAGATGGAGCAGTTGCTCTCCTTGGCCAGGAGCTGGGTCCACCTTGGCACCAGGTCCCCTATACTAGCAGGTCCCAGCCTGGGGATGAGTGAGGGCTCAGAACAATGCTCAGTCTCTCAGCAACCTCCCTGGCTGCTATGAGCTCTCACTGCATGCCTTGGGATCCCCATCCTGGCTTTTAGGTTGCCATCCCCATGGCCTGCTGGGAACCTGTGCAACATCCCAGCCTGTGGGTAACAGGGAATCTGGCATAAGTTGGACAGGAGCATTCCCTTTGGGACAGCAGGGAGGGGGCTTGTAAACTTGAGAGAGAAATGAAGGACAGTCCTCAAAAACCACTGGGCTAGGAGAAAATCTGGAGTTGGGGAGCCAACATGGGCTCTAGCAGCTGTTCCCTGCCCCGTGGCACTGCCTGCCTTCTCCATCCCTGTGCACGAACCCACAGACCCAAATTCCTCCTTAGTCTAGTGGAGAAGGGAAAGAGATTCTATTAAAATACAGTTAAAAAGGAAACAAAACCCAAACATACCAAAAACCACAACCAAAAAGCTCAACAACATATCAGTCCACCTAGCAAACATCCAGTGAGGTAGATCTACACTTCCAACACAAACTTTGCCACATCTTTGTGCTGTTAGAAAAAAACACTCCTCCTCATCCAGCACTGGGCTACAGAGGTATTTTATCCCTGAGATTGCTTGAATACCTGAGAATAAGTTGCAGGAATTAGGTCCTTTCTCTTTCTCTCTCTCTCTTTTTTTTTTTTTCTTCTTTTCTTAAAGATTAAAATATACAAAAATACAAAAACTGAATATTTATATAAAAAAGCAAAAAAAAAAAAAGCAGAAAAAAACAAAACAAAACAAAAAACCAAAGACGACAAACAAACCCAAAGATACGTCATTCACGCACATTCTAGTGCAGCTTCCACTTGGAGCTGGCTTTGGCACAGTTGGGGCATCTGGCCCCAGGAGAAGGGCTGTCACTGGGGCCAATAAATAAAGGCAAGGCTAGGGAGGGATGAGGGCAGCTGCTGCCACCCTGGGTTTTCATTTTCCTGTACCCATGAGAGGCTCAACTCAGGGTGCTGGTATAACATGGGCAGGAGGAGCAGTGGAATTTGTCCCACATGGGTTTGATCCATGCGGAAGGCTGAGCTCCACTGAGACACATGCTGCTCTGTGGGGTAAAGAAGAGCACTTCCAGCCCCATGTTTTGGAGGTGAGGAGCTTTGGGGACCACGGGGCCGGCCCGTGGGCATCCCCCCAAGCCCTGCCACCCTTGCCTCTCCCTGCTCTAGCCAAAGGGCAGGGAGTAAGGAGCCACCAGAGCCTCCCTGAGCTGTGCCTCCCTTCTCCTCCTAGCTTCCTGGAGAAAGAAGATGAACCAATTTATTTTTATTTTTTATCTGGGAGAGGTGCACTGGATACTCCTCCTCCTATTTTTTGAGCCATCACAATTAAAACCAGGCTTTAAGGAGAAAAAGGTTCTGCCCTCATACCTCCCCATTTGCCTTGCCAAGCCTCTCCATCCTGGTGTTAGCCCCCCTGCTGCCCGCCATCATTCCCGGGTTTCGGGGAGCAGGGCTGAGCTGTGCATGTCCTCCTCCTCACGAAAGTAGGCAGGCTTTCCCTGAGAGCTGGGGGACTGCTGTGCTTTGGCAGGGCAGTTGGCAACCATGTGGCTGATGCTCTGGCAGAAGTGGCATTTCTTGGGCTGCGGAGGCAGCTTGCACTCTTTGGCATGGTGGTCCAGCCCGCCGCAGTTGTAGCATCTGGGAGGGGAGGAGAGAGATTCGAGGAGGGGAAACAAAAGGAGGGGACTCACTGAGGCCACGGGGGACCTGGGTTTGCTCCCCGGTTGTTTAGATTATGTCCCAGTGGTACTGCTGGTACCAGGAGATGGCAGCAAACCCACGTGCTGAAAACAAGCACGTGGGGGTGAGACTGGGGGACTCACAGCCCTCTGGAACTACAGTGGTTATGGACCCTGGGTCTGTGGATCCTGTATCACAGGTTACCCCACAGTATGAGCTGCCAGTGCTCAGTGCAACAGGAACAGACAGAACCCAGTTTTCTGACTTATTGGGAAACCCAAACTTGTGAGCATCATTCTTTCCTTTTCCTCCCCAATTCCTTTCCAATCGATTGGAAACCCCAAAATCAGGGGCGCAGCTGCAGCCCTGCTGGGGTGCACAGTCTTGCTAGAAACATTGAGATCCAGCACCCCAGGCAGCAGGGCTGAGGGGTGGCCAGGAACTGGCTTCAGGGCCCAGAGCCTCCCTGTGGGAGCTGCTGCCAGGACATCTGGTCATTTCCTCCCCACAAGCAAAGATTTTTCTTAGAGAAAATTACCCATGCCCAGCTCAGCCCACCACGGCTCCCACACAGAAGGGGACCATCAGCCTGGGGTGTGCCCGACCTCTGCCCTCTTGCTTCTGCCTCTCTGCCCTTTCCCCACCAAGCTGCATCTGCCACTCATTAAGCACTGGAGGAAGTGGCTTTCTCAGAGAAAGGGGCACTGCCCACGCTGTGCCCTGCAGCCTCTGGCCAAAAGCGGGCAGGACGGGGATCCCTGACCATGTAGCCCCCGCCAAAGCCCAGCCCCAGTCAGTTCCTGGCACCCACAGGGCTCAGAGCCAGCCCTGGGTCAGGCCCCATCTGCCCCTTACCGGTCTCCTTTCGATCTGCGTTTCTGCAGGCTCTTGCCCTTGGGTCTCCTCTCACTGCCAATGCAGAAGACGCCCCCTGGGCCAGTCACCCGGATGGACTCCAAACCTTTGGAAGATTTCTTGAAGGTGAATTCAACGGCTTCACCCTCCTTCAGGCTGCGGAAGCCCTCCATGTGCAGCTTGCTCTGAGGGCAGGAGGAGAGGATGGCAGTCAGTGCTTGCAGCCCAGCACACCACCCATGGCAGCAGGGGTGCTGATGTCCCCCATACCCAAGAGAGCAGGCATCAGGACTGAGCCTGACTACACTTTTCATCTGTTTGATAATGCAGAGATGAGATGGGCTCACTAATCCAGGAAACAAGGATCTCTGACCCTAATATCTGCAGGGTTTGGTGCAAAATGCTGACTCTTCACACTGCAAACCAGCAGCTCCCTTCTCCCCTTCCAACCCTGCACCGCACCCTGCAAGCTTCTGAAGCTGCAGGCTGAGAATACTCACAGGGAAATGCAAAACTTCATTTTGAACAGACAAAGGGATCTGGAGGCTTTGCACATACACATGCAGCCCTTCTGTCCTCCCCATCAAGAGGCAGAACTGGAGGGATGTGGATACATGGCCAGAAGATTTCATCCCAATCCATAGCTGAGTTGCAGAGGGTGCAACACACTGGGGTAGGAATTGGGGCCCTCAGGGCAGTGTCCACTGGTTCCTCCCTGCTGTGCTTGGCAGAACAATAAGGAGCTTTTCTCTGGGGCCCAAAGGTTGCTCTTGTCTGATGTGACATAACACGGCTGTTCCAAAAAAATGAGTTTCCTCTGGCCTTGGCTCACCACAGCTCTACACTGCTTTTGCTTAAGCATCCTTAAAAAGCTGCTGAGCTGGATGCTGAAGCAGGGTAACCCTAAAGCTCCAGCTCTGTATGTGCCCCTAGCAATTAAGCTGCCATTTGGCCGTGGCTGCAGGGGGCATCCACTGTCCCACTGGGATCACCACACAGAGCAACAGTGAAAGCAAACCTGGGAGTTCAGAAGGAGTCAAGGTAGGAGGGGGTGGAAAAATCCACTCTGCTTTTGTGAGACCCACTCATTTCAGTGGAACATCACGGGGAGTGGAGATGAACCCGGTGTGTCCTGCCCACCCATGTCATGAGCATTGCTGCTGGATCAGCATTGCCACATCCGAAGCAGAGATTTGAGCAGAGACTTTGCTCTGCTTTGTTAGCGGAAGTCTGACGAGTGTTGAGCAAAGAGTTAAGAGGGATTTGCTGTCAGAGGGAGGAGTAGCTCTGCTTCGCCTGGTGAGGTGCTGATGCATAAGGAGTCATAAGGACTCTGCTTTTATGAATGGAGCATCTCCCATTCATTGGCTTCAAGTTCTGTCACGTGGTCACCCACGCTTCCCACAGGGACACAACATGGGCATGCTGCTCAGCAAGGGCAGACACACCACTTCCCTCTTCCTTTTCCTCTTCACTCCCAAGTCTGTCCAGGATCCACATGGGGACACCCCACGTGAATGCAGAGAGGGAGGAAATTGAGTTGTTGGTGGTCAGGAGTGATTTTTCTCGGAGGAATCTTGCAGGATGTGTATGCATCTGTGAGCACATGGAGGAAGTGGAAATACAGCAGCACTTAATAAACTGCCCCTTTTCCTGCTGCTTTTTCCCTGTTTCCTCTCCCAAACCTCCTATGGGGCTTTCTCCACACCAGCCTTTACCACCACGTCCTGGAGTCTGGTCAGGGCCACGTCACCTACATCTGCTCACCCATGGAGATGGGGGCAAGGACCCTCCAGATAGAACCACCTTTGCTGTCCGAGGGCCTGTACTGACAAAAACAGGACCAAAACCTGCACTGCCACCAGTGAGCCCCCTGACAAACCCAGTGTAATCATAAACTTCACTGCACAGTCGCAGCTCAGCTCCCCCCAGGCTGTGCGTCATGGTGAGGATGCTGAACATCACCAGAAGGATGACATGGTTTAGGAGACATGGTGGTGATGGTTGGTCTTAGATGATCTTAGTGGTCTTTGCCAACCTTGATGATTTCATGATTCTAGGATGCTAAGCATCATCACCAGGAGGTTGCCGAGCACCACCTAAGCAGGAGTTGGTTTTGGGGCATGGAAGAGCTGAGCTCTGCTCAGTGGCACTGGAGGCATCGCTGGAGTCTGAGGAACGTGAGGCAGCTGCCTGCACAGACCTTCATCTCCCGCAGAGATCTCCATCAGGGTGTTTACAGCCCAGCTGTGTTGACACTGCCAGCAACCAAATCTCAAAGGCACTCTGCTCTGTGCAATGGGTCAAAGCTGCACTGTGGCAGGGGGGACCCTAGCACCATTCCCTGGGTCCCATTCCTCACCCATGATCATGATCTCCCTCTTCCCTCAACTTGCTCCCCACCGTTGCTGCACTTTGGCTGACGAGGAAGAGGAGAACTGGAGCCAAAGCTGCTGCAACATGATGGGGAAGCTATTTATTTTCAAGCAGCGGGTGAGGATGACAACTGCCTCCTCAGCCCCTGGCCCCCTCCGCCAAAAGGGCAAAAGAAACGCCCTCTCCCCAGGGAAGGAGAGGGGCAGCGGCCAGGGCACCCCAGCTCTCCCCCCGCTGCAGCCTTTTGAAGTGAGCTGTGAGTGGCTGGTGGTCCCTGCTCATCCCCCTGCCCCCTTCCCAAAACACACACATTGCTGGCATTCCTCTGTTATCAGATAGGTAATCAAACTGCAGCCCATTGAATTAGCTGCATACCTCCTGCATCTGAAAGGAAGGGGCCCAGAGCCCCTGTCCCACACCACACACAAAGCGGGAGCCTTCCCAGGCCTCCTCACCCCCCCTCCCCAAAAAATAAAGAGAGGAAGGGGGGCCCAGAGCGAGCCGGGGATGCTGGTGAGGGGGAGCATAGGGGAGGGCCTGGGCTGGGAGCCACTGGGGCTGGCCAGCAAGAACAAAGGGCTGGCCATGCTCACACCAGCCAAATTCCAGGAGTTCCAGGCCACGGTGGGGGGAGGAAGGGTGGCTGGCATGGACACGGCCCCGCTGACCCTCTTTGCCGGCTATGGGGGCTGGCAGCCTGCCTCTGCTGTGCTGTGGTTTCCCTCCTGAGCGCTGCTGTGCCCCATGCACTGACATGGTGCCAGAGTGCCAGGGTTTGGGATCTGGGCTTGGTCTTGGGGAGGTGGTTTTGGTGGGGAGGGTTTGGAGTGACCCCTGGCTCTCAAAAACAAAGTGCTTGTAAGTATAAGTACCAATGGGGTTCTGCTTGACATCAGTAGGGTTCAGAGTCAACTGGTGCAACAAGGGGCAGCAGCAACATCAACACTGCCTGCCTGTCCCCACCTCGTGTGGTCCCAGGAAGCCCCACTGTGGGCCCTTCAGCCATCCCAAACCCCACCACCATGGTTTAATGCAGACAAACCCACCACACATGAGCAGCTGAGCACTGCCCCACTGTCCCAGTGTACCCCCCACACCCCAATTCCGCCCATTTCCCCTTCCCCACCTGCACCATCCATGCCCCCCTCATCCCACAAACCCCCTGTTGTAGCCCCTTGGGACTGGAGGATCCCAAACCCAACACTGCTCCCCAGGTGGTGGCAGCTGCTCTGTGGCAGTCCTGGTTTTGCCCCTGCTCTGCTGGGCACTGGAGTGGCTCAGCTGGCCCCAGGGTCACCATTGTCCCCTCGGCCTCCCCAGCGCGACACAAGGAGATGTTTATTCCAGTCAGCCACGGCCACTCAATCAAACCATCTTTGTGTTCAGAGAGGCCTCGGGTGGAGCGGCTGCTGCACCTCACCCTTATCTGTGCAGGGAATTGCTTTGCTTTATTTAAACTCTGAAATCTCTGGGCAAACAAGCCCAGGTGGGATGCTGTGTGAGGAGCAGGTCTGGTGCTGAGCTGGCCAGGGCAATTGGAGCAGCCCATGCCTTAGTTTCCCCAATTAGGGTTTGGCTTAGAGCAGATCCTCACTCCTGTGCCAGGGGGAGCAGAGGGATTGCACCCACTAACTTTGGGCTAATGCTTGCCCATCTGGGCTGGCACAGCAGTGATTTCTGCATGGAATTCTCCCCAAATCCCATAGCAAATCTTTTCCTGGTACTGCTGCTTTGGGGCAGAGCAGGGAGCGTCTGGCTGCAGCCCAGTGCTGGTAGGTACATTGGGTAGATGCTGAGCCTGGAAAGATGGGGTGCTACAGGGATAGGGGGGAACCCAGGGCAGTGAGCACCAAAACATCACTGGGGCTTTCCAGGTGCTGTATTCCTGCCCAATTTCTTCAAAGTAAATCCAAAATAAAGCCACTTCCCTGCCAAAATAATCAGGCCTTCTCTTCATTTTCCACCATAATCAAGAGAAATTAAACAGTAGGTTAATTTCGGGTAAAACAACCCACCCGCTAAGGGGTCTTTAACACAGTCACCTGCCCTAAATCCACATTTCCACTAACTTTTACCTTCCCTGGGTTGCCAAACCCTGTGAGCTTCCCATGTGCAGGGAGGGGGCAGCAGCAGTGGCCATGCGGAGGCTAATTAGGATCAGCTGCTGCATAATAATTTCATACTTCCATATTGGAGCACATCCGGGAGCACAGAACTTTCTTTGATGAGATCGGCTCCATCCAGGTTATTTTTAGGAATAAATAAATGTGGGGGGAGGGGGAAGAAATGGCGGTGCTGGAGGTGCCCGGGAGAAATCCCATTCATTTGGGCCGTTTTCTCTCAGAGACCATGTAAAGGTTTTTTCTCTCCCTGCCATCGCCCTGGGGGCTCGAGAGCGGCTGATGGGGGAAGGGAGGTGCCTGCAGCCATCAGTTAATCTTTAGACGGAGACAGGAGGCTTTTTTTTTTTTGTGTGTGCATCTTGAGAGAGGTTTCAGGGCCGGGATAAAGCTTCACGATTTGCCGTCGGACAGACACGGCATTCCCGGTAATTCCTGTTCCCAGGACGCGGCAAGTGTGCTTTTCGATGCAATTTTATCCCTGCTCTTATTAAAAAAAAAAAAATAATAATAATAATAAAAAAATAAACAACCCCCCCCCCAAAAAAAACAGCAACAAAAAAAAAGAACCACAAAGGGATTGCTCCTTCCTCCCCTCCCCCCAAAAGGCAGAGGCCAAAGTGCATCTCTGCCCCATGGAGCCCTTCCAAGGGGATGCACTCCATCCCACAGCTCGATGCTGCACCTGAGGGAGCATCACACACCAGACAGGAAAAACTGAGATTTTAATACACCCCTGCCCCCAAAGGCTGCTCTGATGTGCTGCCCCTTCCCTTTCCTCCGGGGCTGCATCCTGCTCCACAGCTCAGTTCTGGAAAGGCAGAGCCCCTCTCTCCGGAGAGAAGTCTCCTCTGTACCCCCTTCACCCCTGGCCTTTGCAGTAACTCTGGGATGGGGTTGCCCTCCAACACGTGCTTTTCTTAAGACCTCCTGTCATTCTCACTTCCCATCAGTCTGTCCTGTCTGTGCTCAGGGGCATGGCACCAGCCTGGGGTGCCCTCATGGAACTTACAGCAGAGGGGTGGCTGATGTACCCCTCTCTCCTGTTTCTCACACCTCTCGGTGTGAATAGACTCTCATGTCCACTGTGGGGCTCCTGGGGCTGATGGGACCCGGGGGACCACAGCCCCCTGCCTGGGCAGGACACGATGGCCGGGTCCTGGCCACATCTCTGGTATGGACACCTGGGACCATGTCACCTAGATGTCAAAACATGAACCTGTGCAGTCCCCCTAAGTCCCAGCTGTTCTCAGCAGCTCTCTGTGCCAAAAAATCATGAAAAGGAACAAAACCTCCCAACGCTCTCACTTTTATCAAGGATTTTAGCTTGTTAGGTTGGATAAACACTCTGAGACACAGAGCAGAGATTCAGAAAGGTATGAGGCTGGGAGTAGCCCCATCCCCTCTGTTCTCAGCCAGGGCACTGTGGGCAGTGCTCGCTCTGCTGCAGGCATTGAGCTCTGGAGATGTTGGAATGGAGCACACAGATCTGCCCCCTCTTGTTGGCCAACTTCGCCATCCCAGCATCAGTGAGAGCCCAGGACCACAGCCCCCAAATGAATCTATCTCCAGTGTCCAGGGGAGGCATTTTAACCCAAATGCCTCATTTTGAGCTCACAATGAGAGGGAAAGGCAGCCCTGGAGGAGCCCTGTTAGTCTCCTGTCCTGCCGAGATTTTAATCTCTTTGTGATCAGATAAAGGGGGAGAGAGATGGAGACGCGTGCTCCCCACAGAGCGGGGCCATTCAGACCTGGTTCCTGTAATAAAGTGATTTAATAGATCTAAAGAGGCCAATTCCCTTCTTTCTCCCCCCATTACTTCCTGTGGGTCATCATTCACATATGTAAATGAAGGGGAGAAGGCTCTGGGGGGGCACTGGTTGTTGCACCCCAATGGTTGGGTGGGGCACCAAGCTGGATGCAGGGCACAGCACCCTGACTCCATACCATCTTTTGCCCTTCAGGGTCTGTCCCACTCCCCCTGGTGCTGAGCAGGATTGAGGCAATGCTGGCAATGTTACTCAGTGGGACAGCCCCGGTTGGCTTCACTGCGGGAAAGCAGTGACTTTACACCAACAGCAAATGGAGTGGTGATGGAAACACTGCATCAACCCCAGATGGCCTTACTGCTGGGGGCTGTGCCTGTCAGAAGCATCCAGGCTTTGCTGCATACATCCTGGTAGTGGGAATCATGCTCTCACTCTGGGCACCCCAATACCACCCTGAACCCCAAATTGGCCTGTGCCCACTGCTTGCTGCTTTCTGACCACACCAAGACCTCCTCTGGTCTCTGTGGCTCCAACAAATGGAGAATACCAGGAGGACACACTGATCATCCTCTTTTCCTGCAGGAATGCGAGCAACAGCAATCAGGAAACCAGACTGTCCAGGGGCAATAAAGCCCGGGGAGAGGGGCAGAAAGGAGGCTCCCCACCACCAACACAGCACTGACATGCAAAGACTCATTTGCTGCCCCTGGGGAGCACTCAAGAGCTTGCCTTTCCCTGGTAGATTTGGAGTCCTCAGCCCCAAATCCAACAGTGCTTCTGCACAGTGGCTTCTACAAAGAAGGGGTTTGGTTCTCCCCTATACCTCTGTTCACCAGGGGAGGACTGGGAGCCCCCCAGGACCCATCACCAGCACCATCATTCTGTCCCCATCCTGTACCCAACCGCATGCACAAAATCACCCAAGTTTGTTCCAAAAACATCCCTATCCCCTGTGCTCATACTACTTCCCATCACCAACAGCTGCTGCTTCCCCTGGAGGAGCAGGAACCCCGATTCAGCGCATCACCCCACTGCCACCAAACCCATTTCTTCCTCCCAGCATTGTCCCTGTGGCCCCAGTTTGGCTCCATCCCAACGGTCTCCACTGGGGCTGGATCCGTTCCCCACCACTTCAGTGGTTTTGAGCAGCTGCAGCCCCAAAGCTGCAAGTTTCCCTCTGTGCAGGACACCAGTACACCAGCATGATGTATGTGGGTCAAACCCGGACACGGAGACCACAGTTATCGTATGGAATCCATGGGGGCACGGGCATGACTCTGCGTGCTTTGTGCCATACAGAATGAGATGCAGCCCTGACCTGCTGCCACAGAGTGGGGTGTGTTGCAGCAGGACTTTGCCCCCCAAAATGCAGCAGAGGGACCTAACACGTCATTGCATTACAGGCAGTTTTGTTTCCCCAGTTCCCAGGGATAAGCATCCTGGGGCTCACACGGAATGAACCCCCACCCTCTGAAGATGAGCTGAAGAATGCCCTATCCTGCATCCCTGTGCACAGCACTCAACACCCCGTACCTGGGAAGTGGGGGAAACACAACTCTTTCCCCTCCCCCACCATGGAGTGAGCAGCATAACTGCTCCAGTGTGCTCTATATATTCCTTTTTCTACTCAGTGGGCACCTGCTCCTCTGCATCCAGCCCTCCAATGGACTCTCCAGTGAACCACAATGAGAAAAATCAAATGATTCCTAAGATCTGTTTATGGGGTCGCTCCCTGGAGAGCGATCCAAGGGCTGCACTGCCCTTCTCTGCTCTCCTCTCCCAAACACAGAGGATCCCATCACCCCCAGGATGTCAGTTTGGGATGGCAGAACAATGGTCCCCACTGTGCCAGCGGCACAGGGCTCCACAAGTCAGCACACTGGGGCTGTACCCCACTGCCTCCAACCCCAAACCCGCTGCAGCATACCTGGTGCACGAAGACATCAACGGGCGAGTCCAGCATTGCACCACCCTTGGCGGTCATGGAGAGGAAACCGAAGCCCATGCGGACGTTGAACCACTTACAGATGCCGGAGCCATGCAGCGGTTGGGACTCATTTTCAGCTTTAGGTGAATCTCCATCTGGCTCGCCTGGCTTCGCACCTGGGGAGAGAGTCAGCAAACACCTGAGCAGGGCTGGGGGGGCCCCACACCCTGCAGCACCCCAGGGAAGGGGCAGAAAGTGCCTGCCCGAAGTTGGGTCCTGCTGGATGGGAAGGGCAAAATAATGACTGCCCTGACCCAAATGCAGCCGTCCGCTGTGCCCGCACATGTGCATGTGTGGAATCACAGGGGGACCGGGGATGGGAGCGCTGGGGCCATTTCCCAGACCAAAGTGTTTAAGCAAAAAAGTAAAATAAAATAAAACAAAATAATTAAAAAAAACATCAAAATAAAGCATCCCAAAATTCATCACTTAAAAAACAAAAAAATCAAAGACGGGGGATTTTTTTTCTTCTTTAAAGAAAAACCAAATGATATAGGAAAACAAAACAAAACAAAACAAAAACAAAACGGAAAAACTTCTTTAAAACACCGATCCAACCCTCCCACTCCACCGCACCGAGCTGCGATACAGATTCCCCGCAGCACCGGGAGCTCTGCCCGGGGTTGGGGGTGGAAAAAATTCCCCCCACGCCGGGCCTGGGGCCGGGGCACAGCGGGGCACAGCGGGGCTGGGGGTGTCCCAAAACCCCTTCGGGCTCTGCCGCCGTTATTAATAATCGCGGAGCCGAGGAGGGCTGCGACAATAATAATATAACTTAACCTGCAAACTGCTGGTTGGAAACAGACCCCATCCCGACACTCGCTTGCAAATTCCGAGTTGTGGCTGTTACCGCCTCCTCCTCCCTCCTCCTCCTCCTCCTCGGCCAGCTTTGAGGGTATCAGCCCAAAAAAAAAAAAAAAAAAAGCAACAAAAAAGCCCCGGCTTAGACCCCGACTGGAGGGAGCCGGGAGAGGTTTGACTCCATCTTCACTCCAACAATAGGGGTGGGAGGGAGCGGGAGGGTTTTTTCAAAGGCTCCCAAATTCTCACAGACAATAGCAGCCCCCGCTGCCCCCCCCTCACCCCCAACCCCGGCCGGGACCCACCCGCGGGGCTGGGGGGCGCCGGGCCCCGCTCCGACATCCCGCCCCCACGTGATCCTAATTAACACCCCCCTCCCCTCTCCTCCCCTCCCCTCCCCCCGCTAACAGCGACACATTCCGGGAGGGATTTGGGTGGGGGGCGGCGCGACCCCCCCCCCCCCCCCCACTGAGGGGCGAGGCCACCTGTCAAGGGGAAGACACGGGGAGGAGGTGGGATCCCCCTCTACCCGGACCTCGGCGGGGTCCCCACGCCGTTTCGCCACCTGAGAGCCGCGTCGGACGCGCGTGGGGCCGGGCTTTGCGAGGGAGCACTGGGGGAAAGCGAGTGCTTTTTGGGGACACCGCGACCTTTCCGCAGCCTCATCCCAATTGCGGCACGCGGGATCTTCCCGAGACTCCGTCTTCGCCTCCATTCCCCCCCAACCCACGCGTGGCTGTGGGGGGAGCGGGCCCGGGGCCGGGCGGGACAAAGGGCCGAGTGACCGCAGCTCCATTTCCGGCTGCAGGACACTGCCCGCGGCCTCCCCGCCCCGCGGGGGCACAGCGCCTCCCGCAGCCTCTCCAGCCCCGCGCGGTGCGGGCGGTGCGTGGGCTGCCCGAGCTGTCTGTGACCCTCCCCAGCGTCTCCTCGGGAGGTCGATGTGGCTTCGTTCACATGAAGAGCCATCTCCCCACGCGGGTTTCTTTCTTGCGTGACCCGCCTGCGCGGGAAAGGGGCAGCTTGCGGGGGTCGGGCACACGGAAGGTGTCGGGGGCGCCCATTGAGAGGGGGGAAGGCTCTGTTTGAGGTCCTCCAAGGAAAGTCCCGCGTGGGGGGGATCCCGCGTGGGGGGCGCCGCAGGGCTGGACGTTGCGGAGCTGTCCGTAGTGCTGAAGTGCGCACTGTCCAGGGTTCTGCACGGCGGCGGGGGCTGCCTTCCTCCTCCTCCTTCTGCTCCTCCCCCTCCTCTTTCTCCTTCTCCTCCTCTTGCCCTTCTATCGCCCAGCTCACCGCCGGACTCCTCCGCTCTCGGCAGCCCCATCCCCGCTGAGGGTTTAGGGCATGGAGGAAGAAGAGGATTGTTTTCCTCTTTGCAAGCCAGGGCAGGGAAGTGGGTGAGCTGGGACTGGGTGGTGAGGACATGGCTCTGATCCCCACAGCCAGTTGAGTCTCCACGACCTCATGCAGCACAGATGGGCAGAGCAGGTGGTACTGCTACCAGCACGCGATGGTGATAATAATGCAGTGATGCTCGTAGATTGTCCATCATCTTTACACCAGTGACAACGGGGATAGACGTGGTGGGGGGAATCCACACTAAGTCTTTTATCCCAACATCACTCTTCAGTTAAGTCCTCTGAGTCAAGAAGCAATGTGCAGTAGTAGGAGATCAGGGTGTGGGTGGATGCTCTCCCTCCCACTATGGCAACAGAGAGGAAAGAGGTCCTTCTTTTCCTTTGCCATGTGCCATCAAAAGCGACCAAACTCCATGTCCCCCCTGCTGTTTGGGGACCTCACTGTGCCAATTCCACCCCCGCTCCCTACCAACTCTGCTCTGTTCCCCATTCCCTACTCCTGGAATCGCCGTTCCGGGACCGTCCAAGAGATCGGCAGAGTCTGGCACCCTCTCCTGGCCAACCTGCGGCAGCTCGCTTTGATTCTTGTTTTTGTTTGAAGAATAATTTGGACAGGTACGTGGAGTGAGAAAAAAAAAATAATAATTTGGGATACTCTTTTGTGTTGCTCCTTCCCTTCCCTGCTTCCTGCCGGTACTAGTTCTTAACAATCTACGGTTTCTGTCCATCCTCGGTGACTGCCCAATAACATGATCCTGAGCACAGCACCTCCAGGCAGTGCTCCACTGGGATCCATCTCGTCCACCCCTTGGCCTGGTGTCCTCTTTCTATGTGTGATGTATTTGTTTTTGGGGCCTGCTGAATGGCACATGTGAACGGGAAGGGGACTTCTTCCTGTTCTTTCAGAGCCAGTCGCTGCGCCCGGCTCTGCTTCAAGGGAATAGCCGGCAAAGCGTCCGCTTTCACAAATAATGGCTTCATTAGATTGAAAGAAGTGGACAGTGACCTCTCTGAAATGGACTTTCTGACCCCTTCTGACCTCTGGCCCCAGCTCTGACAGACGGTAAATCTTCCCCTGTGCACATGGCCGGGGTGAGTGACAGCAGTGCCCGACCCAGTGCCAGGCACCACCATGCCACCCAGCACACTGGAACCCAGCCCCACGGGATAAGGCCTGGGGGCTGCGTGAAACCTGTTTTATGGGGTACAGATGTGGCAAAGATGGGGGCTGGTGACCTTTTGGTGCTGTGGATCAGGTTGATGGCTGGCCCCAGTGGCTGTGCTGGTGGTCCCACCACCCAGCATTGGCAGCACCACTGTGTGATGATAAGAAAGGAACAGAGGTGTTCTCTGAGTCTGCTCTGGGGTGAACCAAGCTGTCCCACTGTCCATGCCATTGGGCTAAGCCCTCCTGGCTGCATGCACAAAGCCCACTGCCACCTCTCTTCCTGCCAGCACAGCCCCAGTTGGGTGCTGACAACCACTGTGTGGCTGACTCACCCCAATTCTTCCAGCTGGGGGAACTGAGACACATCAGGAAACCCGAGGCTGGTGGCTGCCACCATGGCATGGTCACCAGCCACCCTGGTGCCACCCACCTCCCTCCTCCCAGCACTGTGCGCACGCCGCTGACCTTTGGCTACAAAGCAATCAATAACAGAGGCCGTGGTTCCCCTCCTCCCCCTCGGCCAGTTCCCCTAATGAGCTCCACTGTGATTGAGGGACTTTCAGGTACCTCCCATTGATGGGGGTATTGGGATGTATCTACTGACCTGAGCTACAGGTGTGCTCCCTGGGATGCCCTACACAGGAATCCCAGCACTCCAAAAACACTACCTTGGTACCTCAGTATAGTCTGATGGAAGGGTGAGCAGTTCTTGCTCAGGGTATGCCATGGTGCCACGCTTCCCTGCTTTTTGGGTAGGGTGGGAGGGGCACACAGTTATGCAACCAGAGTGAGGGGTCCTGCCCAGTTCCATGGGCTTCACTTTGCATACCAGCTCCCTTCAATAAAAGCCCCAGGGCAGCTCTGATCAATTGGCTGCAGAGCAGCGATTGATCAGGACTTCAGCCCCATATATATTCCTGCTCTCTGATAAAGGGAAATCAATAGCTGAAAGAGATCATCCACTGATGTGACCCCTCCAGAGGCAGCAGCCTCCAGCAGACTTGGGCAAGCCCTGTCCTTGCCTCCGAAATGGCAAAAGGGGTTATCCTCCTCCTCCTCTGCGTGGTACCCCACAGTCCATTCACAGCCCATTGCCTCTAATCCCCACAGCTGCTGCGGGCACTGTCATGTGCTCAGCCTCTTCCTTAGTGATGAGAACTGGAAACTCACTGTAGGTGTGGGCTCTAGGTCAGCCCAGATGGCTGCTCTTTCTTTCCCTTATCATACCCCTTCTCCAGCTGTGCCTCAGCTTCCTTATCTGTGAAATGAGACTTGTGCCTGGGTCTTTCTCCTGGATGCTTTCATTTCTCACAGCCCAAGCTCGTGCTGTGCCACCATGACCTGGTGCCATGGGGATGTGGCTCCTCCCATCCACCCCTGCTGCGGATCTGGGGAAGGCAGCTGGCATTATTCCTGAGGTTTCATTCAATAACAATTCCTTCCTTTGTAACAGCGCTGCCCCAATCCTGCAGCCCTGTTTGCTCTCCAAATACTGGTGCTGAGCTCCCCCAGCAGCTCCAGTGCAGCACCAGCCTTTGCTTCCAGGACCTCCTGTGCTGGGGACCCCACACTGGGGCTTTCACAGAATCACAGAATCATAGGGGTTGGAAGGGACCTCTAGAGATCATCGAGTCCAACCCCCCTGCCAAAGATGACTCCCTACACCAGGTCACACAGGTAGGCGTTCAGGCAGGTCTTGAATATCTCCAGAGAAGGAGACTCCACAACCCCCCTGGGCAGCCTGTGCCAGTGCTCCATCACCCTCACTGTAAAGAAGTTCTTGTGCACATTCATGCAGAACCTCCTGTGCTGCAGTTTCTGTCCGTTTCCCCTTGTCCTGTTGCCATACACTGCTGAAAAAAGTCTGGACTCGCCACTTTGTCCCTCACACCTCAGATACTTATAAACCTGGATCAGATCCCCTCTCAGTCTTCTTTTCTCAAGGCTAAACAGACCCAGTTCACTCTGCCTTTCTTTATAGGGGAGATCCTCCAGTCCCATCACCATCTTTGTGGCCCTGCGCTGGACTCTTTCCAAGAGATCCCTGTCTTTTTTGTACTGGGGAGCCCAGAACTGGACACAGCACTCCAGATGAGGCCTCACCAGGGCAGAGTAGAGGGGGAGGATCACCTCCCTTGACCTGCTGGCCACGCTCTTTTTAATGCACCCCAGAATGCCATTGGCCCTCTTGGCCACAAGGGCACACTGCTGGCTCCTGGTCAATCTATTGTCCACTAGGATACCCAAGTCCCTCTCTGCAAGAGCTCCTCTCCAGCAGGTCATCCCCCAGCCTGTGCTGGTGCATGCAATTATTCCTCCCTAGGAAGGGAGGAATAACACTTGCTTTTGTTAAATTTCATCCAGTTTCTGACTGCCCAGCTCTCCAGCCTGTCCAGGTCTTGCTGAATGGCAGCACAGCCTTCAGGCATGTCAGCCAACCCTCCCAACTTCGTATCATCAGCAAACTTGCTGAGGGTGGCCACTATCCCCTCATCAAGGTCGTTGATGAAGAAGTTGAACAAGACTGGAGCCAGCACGGACCCCTGGGGGACACCGCTGGTCACAGGCCTCCAACCGGACTCTGCACCGCCAACGACAACCCTCTGCACTCTTCCAGTCAGCCAGTTCTCAACCCACTTCTCTGTCCACTCGTCTATCTGACACTTCCTTAGCTTTGTTATAAGGTTGTCACGGGAGACAGTATCAAATGCCTTGCTGAGGCATTTTCCCCTGGTTTTCACAACCCTGCAGTGGGGACAAGCAGGGCAGAGTCCAGCTCAAACCGGAAGAGCATCAGCAGGTGGAGGAGAGCAGAACTGAGAGCTCTTTGGATCCCATCCTGAAATCACTGGCCAAGGTGTGGGGTGCTCCAGTGTCCCCAGCCTGGTAGCCGTGCACTCTGAACCAGTGTTGAGTTTGTACGGCAGTGGCCTGGGGTGAGGATGGTGGCCAAGGGCATGGCAAGGAGTCAGGGCAGGTGCCACAGCCCTGAGTGTCTCCAGGACAGGGCAGCCCACACCCTGGGCCACATCTTTTGTGGTGACCCAGGGCCACCATGATCACTATCTGTTCCCCTGGGGGCCTGTGGAGTGTGCATGGCACGGGGATGATGGATGCCCATCATGAGCATCCTGACCCTTTATGTGCAATGTGTTTTGGGCCCTGGCAATGAATTCAGCTGTGACCACAGGCCCAGGACCCCCAGTGCCATTGGGGACCAGACCCAGTGGTGGGAGGTGGCAGCGGATGAGGCAAAGGTCCCACCAAGGTAGCCATGCAGGGGTCTGGGGATCCCACCAACCCAGGCAGGCCGGTTTCCCCACTGGTGCTGCTGAGTCTCAGGAAACGGAGGAGCTGCGTTGCTGGGGAACCAGTCCAACCGGCTCCCCGGCTGTCAGCACCTGAGGAATGCCAAACCTCCGCTTGCCAGGGTTGGGTGCTCACCAAGGGCTGGGTGCTCGCAGGGTGACTCTGCCGGTCCGGTCCGCCCAGCCGTGCTGTGCTGGTGCAGGGAGCAACACCCCGAGCCCTGTGCAGTACCTTCGGTGGAGTCAGTCAGTGCGGAGCCCACCTGGTGCAGCGGGACCCTTGGGCAGCAGGTATGTGGGGCATGGGTGGGAGCCTGTGAATGCTGTGGGAGCCAGGAGCTGTAGGGCACCTGCTGCCACTCGGGGCCACACTCAGATCCATATGCTGGTGCTGCTGCTTAGTCCCCACTGAGCTGAGGTCGGCATTGCTTGGGTTGCAGAGCCCATTTCTTCCACTCTCAGCTTCAGCTCCTTCAGGCTTTTAACCCTATTCCCACCCCAAAGCACATCCCAATGCCAAATGAGAGCAAAGAAGTGCTCACCCACCCCCAGTGGCCTTGTGGCTAGCAGATAGTGGGGTCCCTGGTTGCCCACATTCCTCCTCTCTGCAGGGCACATGGCCACAGGAGCACCGGGCAACAAAAGGGGAAATGGAAATTGCTCTGCCCTAATTATTAGTCCCGATCTGTGCAGCAGCCGCCCAAACAGAATTCTGGATTTTCCTGGAGGCAGCAGGTCTACTCTCACCCACAGTTGCTGGGAACATCCCAGTCTGTCTGCAGGGCCAGATTTCCCCATGGTCATCAGTCCAAAGCTGGCCACAGGTTGCTGCCACCCAGCCCTTGGTCCCTTCATTACATCACAGGCATCTTCATTGGGTTCCAGGAGCCCCAGTCAGGCTGCTTAGAGACCCTTATGAATAGCAGGAGCCAACGATTAGCTGAGCGGGTTTGCTTGGGTGGGACAGATGATTAATTGCTGTGCCAGGTGCCCGTTGCAACAATACAGCTGGGTTTCATTGCAGCGTGTCCTGGCGTGCAGGGACAGCCACATCCTCACCTGCCACCATCCAGGGTGCCAGTGCCAGGCAGAGCTGCAGAGCATGGTGGTGGTGTGCCCCCTGCACTACCAGCACCCACTGGGTGCTGGAGACAGCTGTGACCCTGTGAATGCAGCTGTGGCCCCGTGGATACAGATGTAGCTTTGCTGATGCAGATGCATGGCCTTGCCTGAGCTCTTCCCAGCCTCCAGCCCTGCTCACTGTCCCAGACTTGGTCTCACTGCCTGCTGCAAAATGACATCAACCTTTATAGACCAGAAAGACCTGCCGAGCTGGGGCGTGTGGTGGGCGGGCAGGACCCAATGTTCCTGTCACACCACTGAAGCATTCTGGTGGAGGGCAGAGCAGACGTGATTGGGTTTGGAGAGGTCCAGCCCCAGGTGAACCCCACAACAGGGAACCCCCCAGGGCTGATCCCAGGGATGGGGGAGGCTGCACCATGGGAAAAATCCATTTCTCATCCAGGAGGACTCATCCCACAGAGGGCCTTCCCCATCCCCAGACAAGAAACGCTAAATTTTGCCACTCCTTGGGCTGTGCCCAAGTCCCAACCCCTTCTACTGCCCCTGTAGCCCATTTACAGCCAGTGTCTGGATTGGTGACACCAAAGAGCCCCTACCTGGGAGATGCTCAGGTGCTGTCACACTTCTGGCTCATTCACCCACAGCTGCTTCGTCAGCTGCTTTCCATATCCCAAGCACAGCAATAAAACCATTCTGGGACAGTCATGCAGCCCTCTGTGGTGTCACCTCCACCAGCTGCGGCCTCAGGGTGCCCGTGTCCTCCCCAGCAGCATCCAGCACCGCCCAGTATGGGGACATAGGCACAGGGTGCTGGGTGCCTGCTCTGCCCAGGGTGCAAGCAGCAGGTAATTAACACAGCTCATTTTCCTGTGCCAATGGGGCCTCAGATGCGGATGGAGCAATCTTGTCTTTGCTGAGCAATAATTGCCATGATCGAGGGAAGATGCTGCTGGCCCCAGCCTCCTGCAAAACCCCTGGGTGTTGTTGCACAGCCTTGCTGAGGCCCTTTCACCTTGTGGAGCTGCTTCCCTGTTATTTTTTGGGCTTGTTTGTTTGCTGTCTTTGCTGACTTGGCGCAGTCCTGCACCCTCCTGACTCATCCCACAGCTCAGGGCACGGCGCAGCACGGTCAGATCCTGCCCCGATGGTGTGGCAGAGTGATGGGATGTGCAGGCACTGCATTGCATTGCATTTTGTTGCACTGCATTTTGTTGTTGCATTGTATTGCATGGCATTGTATGCGTTTCATTTCATTTAATGTCACTGTACCACACCACATTGCATTACATGTAATTGCATTTCTTACATTTCATGTAGCTGTATTTTGTTGCATTTTGTTGCATTTTGTTGCATTGTGCTGCCTGCCACGTCACTGCATTGCACTGCATTTCATGTTGTGTTGTTGCATTGCATTGAATTTTATTACATTGCAATGAAGCGATTGTGGTACCCTGTCATGCATGTGGTACCATGTCATGCATTGGTGAGCATTCCAAGAGATGCTCTAAGGAGACACAGAGGTACTGTTGGTGTGCTTGAGACCCCCCCAAAATGTCCTAAAGGACCGCAGAGGGGAGTACCAACGTCCAAATGGATAAGCTCAAGGTTTGGGGTCTCAGCTCAGTTGGATTCTCGGTGCCTCTCCCTGCAGCTCCACCAGCCCTGCTGCATGGTGGCAGGGGCCACATGGATCTGCCGTTCCAGCACAGTGCAGTGAAGGGCTTTGTCTCCAGTGCCGAGCTGAGCATGAAGCAAACAGCAGCACCAGGTCCCGAGGGCCGATCCCGCTTCCAGAAAGTCTCATTGGTGTCCCGGCAGCTGGAGCACATGGCAGGAGGGGGGAGCCGGGATGGCAGCCCTTCTCGAGTCTCCCTGCTGCTTCAGGCCTGGGAGAGGGAGATTGTGGAGAAGACGGTGTCAGGGCCGAGTGCGGTGACACAGCACAGCTGCTCATCCTCCATCAGCATCCTGAAGGACTTTGCAGCGCACAGCCCTGTCTTCTCACAGGTTTTCTTGCCACGACGGCAGAAGGAGAAGCGGGAAGATGACACAGTGCCTGCACCCCGAGATGTCCCTGTGCACCGTGAGAGCTACATGCACGGTGCACTGGTCCCCACTGCTCCCTGCTGCCAGCGCTCAACCTGTGACCCCAAGCCCAGAGCCAGGCATGTCACTGTGCTGCGGGCAGGCAGGGAGGCAGAGGAGGGCAGGAAAACCCAAAATGGAGTGTGCAAAGCCACCACTGTGCCCTCATCACATCATAAGGGCTGTAAGTCGGATGGTGGCGGCATCACCAAGATCACAGCACGTGACAAAAGCTCACTGAGCACTTTGGATACTGGGGAATTCTCCAGGGAGAAATGTTCAATGCAAGATGAATCCATGCTCAGTGCAATATCAAGAGGCAGAGACAAAGCCCAGCACCTCAGAATCAGTGCCCGGTGTCCTCTGGCAGATCGGTCTGGAGAGGGAGAAGGAGGCACAGTGCATGGGGATGGCTCTATTTCAGCCACACAGTCCAGGACAGAGAGCTGTGAGGGAGCTGGTGGCATCTCCAAAAACATCTCCATGGAAGCAAGCAATGGGCCTGAGCAATTACCTGGAGCACGAGCATCCCCAAAGGACACAGAAGTTGAGATGGAGGAGGGTGAGATGGTGGAGGATCATCGGGGTGTAGCCCAAGATACCCAGAGCATCCCTGAGCCTCCCACAGAGAGCATTGCAGAACCCCAACCTGAGAGCATCCCAAAGCCCCAACCTGAGAGTGTCCCGAAACTTCAGCCTGAGAACATCCCAAAGCCCCAATGTGAGAACATCCCAAAGCCCCAACCTGAGAGCATCTCAAAACCCCAGTGTGAGAACATCCTCAAACCCCAACCTGAGAGCATTTCAAAGCCCCAAACTGAGAGTATTCCAGAGCCCCCCCATGAGTCCCCAGCCCCACCATCTGAGAATTCCCCAGATGCACCTGAGGAGGATCCTGAGCTTGTGGTGGACATGGAGATCTTTGTGGACACACTGCGCAACATGGAGCCCTCAGAGATGCGGAAGGCTCCAAAGGTTCCACGACAGCCCCGGCCCTCGGCACTGGGTCGCTGTGCAGCACTGCCACCCATCCACGAGGACCGCGTGGCCCCGCGTACCCACATCTCGCTGCCCGTTGCCCTGCAGGAGCTGCTGGCATGGGGAAGGGGGGGACTACAAGCTGAGACCCCCCCAGAGGGTACTGGGAGCCATGATGAGGAGGAGATAGAGAACCCTTACTTGAGCCCTGGGGAGAAGGCACTGAGAAAGGCTCAGAATGGCAACAGGGAGCTGGGCTCTCTCCTGGGGGGGGCAATGCAGGGCAAGGCCACAGGTGAGTGCAGTATTCTGTTCCGAGGGAACGTCCTCAAAGGCATGTCACTGCTCTCTGACTTCCTGGAGCACCGTGCGGCCACAGTGGATGAGGCCAAGCCCTACTCACGCCTGGACAACAGTGTGCTTTACAGCCGCTTCGTATCCCCTGCCACCACCCACAATGGGGTCCCCAATGGTACAGGCACCATTGACCATCCCACCACTGAGCTGGAAGCACTGAGTCCTGACCACATCCCTCCTGTCCCTGAAGAGTCAGAGAGTGCCAGTGCCCCATACCCCACTGACATCCTGGTGAGTGCAGCCCTGGAGCAGTGTCAGGGGGTGCTGGGGTGCATAGGGGTGTCAGGTCTGAACTCCTTGAGCATCTTCCCCTGCTTCCAGCCTACATACGGTGCTTTGCATTGAGGAAAGCTGTGCTGCATAGCCCCCAATATGATGGGAGGGTGCTGGGATGGGTGACGGGAGGGTACCAGCAGAGATGAGAGATTATACTGACATGGTAAGGTGTTGGAATGGTGATGGGAGGGTGTGGGGATGGGTGACGGAGGGCAAGGGCTGGGCAGAATTTGGTCCAAGCTGTGCAGGAATGCTCAAGGTGTGGCTGCTTGGGGCGGTGGGAGGGGTTTTCTGGCTGTAGACGTGAGGCTTGTGCTGCTGCTCTGTTGGGCTGCAGCAATGGCTGGTGTGGCTGATGTCCCTCTGCGCTCTTCATGTGTCCCTGGGTGCATGCAGCAGGAGGACAAGGAGGGCTCTGTGAAGATAAACGCCAGACCTGGCAAGGTATGGGGCATGGGGCCGGGGCTGGGCAGGGCTGCCCCTGGGGCCGCAGTGCTGAGTACTCTGCTGTCACCCCACCTAGATCATCCTCTTCTCCGAGGCTGGCTTTGCAGGGCACAGACGGGAGATTTGGGGTGATGTTCCCGACGCTACATCCTGGGAGCTGTCATGCAAAATCTCCATCAGGGTCATCCGTGGCGGGTAGGGACCATGCAGGGACAAGGCTGGGGGTGGCTGGGGAGGAGGCTGTGTCACAGCCTATGTTCAGCAGTGACCATTCTGCCATGGGCAACGGCTATGGCCATGAGCCAGTATCACGGTGGTGCGACGTCCCCACCCAACCCATGCTGCTGGAGGCTCCATATGGCTGCATCCTGCACCCTGCCATTAGGCAGAGCCCAGTAAGCACAGCAATGGAGATTTCCCTGCTGGCAGGTGGGTGATGTATGAGAAACCACTGTTCCATGGGCGAAAGTGTGTGCTGGCAGAAGGGGATGTGGAGATTGACAACCCCTGGATGGTGTACAGGGAGAGCAATGAACCGCAAGGCAGTCGGCCCTTCCGCATTGGCTCCTTCAAGAGGGTGGTGAAGGTGAGCAGCTGGAATATGGGGTGCAGAGCCCCCCCAGACTCAGCCACCCTTCATTCTGTTCTCCCCATGCTAGGATTACCGCATGCCTGAGATCAGCCTGTTTGCTGAGGAGAATGGAGAAGGTGCCAGGCTGCAGTTCAGTGACTCGGCTGAGGACACCCGTGTGCAGGGCCAGTCACTCACCGCTTCCTCCATCATTGTGCACTCAGGACTGTGAGCAGGACAGGGTGTGGGGTGCTGCTGACATGGGGTGCTCCTAGCTGCCAACGAACATTTGGGTATTTCCTCTCCAGGTGGCTGGTTTACTCCAAGCCCTTCTTTGATGATGACCCCTATGTCCTGGAGCCAGGCGGGTACCCCAATCTGAAGGCATGGGGAGCAAAGGATCCATCCATCTGCTCCATGCATCCCATCAGGCTGGTGAGTGCTGGCTGCTGGAGCACTGGTGTTGCATTCTGTGTGAGCACATCACTTTGCCTCTCCTTCCTTTTCTCAGGGCTGCCCAGTGGTGGAGCGTCCTGGCGAGCCTCAGGTGCTGATCTACAAGGATGCAGGGTTCCACGGATGCAGCTTCATCATCAGCAGGGATATCTATGACCTGAAGTGCCTGCCTGAGCTGCCACTGCCCACTGTGGGCTCAATGCGTGTCCTGGGTGGTTGGTGAGCAGTGGGATCACTCCCAGAGAGGGCTCGGGGGCTGCGGGATGGCAGTGAGGTAGCACATCTCAGAGTTCAGCTGTGGGGATCTCAGTGCTCTTCTGATCTCAGTGTCTGCACGCAGCTGGGTTGGCTACGAGAAGGAGGGCTTCCGTGGCCACCAGTACCTGCTGGAGGAAGGGGAGTACCACGACTGGCGGCAGTGGGGTGGCTACAGCAAGGAGCTGGTGTCCTTACGGCTCATACGGACGGTGAGGTGCCACCACTCTGTGTGCCCATAATGTTGTATGGGATGCAGATCAGAAAGCAGGCATCCTCCAGTCCCTTTCCCACAACAAACTGAGGGCTTGGGTTTGTCCCTGCAGGATTTCGCTGACCCGGCACTGGTGCTCTTCGAGGCCATGGACTTTGAGGAGGGTCCCAGCGTGGAGCTGAGCGAGGCACTGCCCAACACGCAGCTGGCTGGCTACGGCACCATCACGCAGTCCATCCATGTGCTGAGTGGCGTGTGAGTGCGGAACGTGGGACATGGGGACAGACAGGAGAGAGGAATGGCCAAGCCTGAGCCTGAGCCTGCATTCCCCTGGCAGGTGGGTGGCCTATGAGGGCCCCAACTTTTCAGGTGAGCAGTACATCCTGGAGAAGGGAGTGTATCGCAACTGTGAGGACTGGGGAGCCACCAACTGCCACATTGCCTCGGCACAGCCCATCCTGCAGGTGGGTGCACATGGACCCCCTGATGCTCCGATCCCCCCTGCACACCCATGGGTGCCCAATGGGTGGGCGAGATGGCAGTCAGCCCCACTCTGTTTGCTTGCAGGTCAAAGAGCACAACCTGCACTTTGTCTCCAAGGTATGGGGTGATGTGTGGGGATGGGGACACACACCTCTTGGTGTCACTACTCTTTGTGGGATGGTGACAATACTGTTCTGCCTGTCTCACTGAGCCCCTCCATGACCCCTCCCCAGATTCTGCTCTTCTCAGAACCTGACTTCCTGGGGGACCACCTTGCCTTTGAGGACAAGCAGAGTGCCCTGCCCGACAGCTTTGTGCCCCGCTCCTGCACGGTCCGTGGGGGCAGGTAGGGCACTGGGGGCTCACTACTCGGGGGCAGAATGGGGAGTCTGGGATCCACTCGGGGCTTCCTGGGAGTGGAATGGGTGTGCTGGGGGGACACTCACCCACTACGACGGCCACATCAGTTCAAGCATGCCCCTCTGATCCCTGTCAGCTGGATCCTGTTTGACAGTCAGGACTTCACTGGGGAGCAGCATGTGCTGTCCGAGGGCGAGTACCCCACGTTGGGTGCCATGGGCTGCCTCTCCTCCACCGCCATCCGCTCCTTGAAGAAGGTCCCAGTGGTGAGTGCCCAACATTGCTAGGGCAGAAACCCCCAGGAGCCTCCTTGTTTCCTGCAGCACTTGTTCTCCAGCCCCAGAGCCCACCCACACACATGGGTGCTTACTTCCTCCAGCTTTCCCCCCTTTACACCTTCATCTTTGCCCCCCCCCCCCCCCCAGTTCTTCTCAGAGCCCTCCATCTTCCTGCATGGACTGGAGTGTTTCGAGGGGAAGGAGATTGAGCTGAACAATGAAGTGCGGAGCCTCCAGGCAGAGGGCTTCAACAACCATGTGCTGTCAGTGCGTGTCAAAGGTGGCATGTAAGTGAGCCCAGCCCTGCTGTTCCCATCCCAGTTGGGGTCTGTTGGCCCACTGGGTCTGACTGCATTCTGCCCATCCTCACAGCTGGGTGCTGTGTGAGCACGGTGACTTCCGAGGACGCCAGTGGCTGCTGGAGTGCACCGAGATCACCAACTGGCTGACCTACAGTGGGCTGCAGCACGTGGGGTCCCTCTATCCCATCCGCCAGGTGAGCACCCAAGGAATCCCAAAACAGCCCTGGTACGATGGGACTGGCCAAAGCGGCACGCTACTGCCAGTGCTCACCCATGAAAGGTGCTGCCAACCTGCCATCGTCTCGCTGCTCCTCCCTGCAATTTGTTGTGGTGAAATGCTCCCCATGGGCAAGCACCTTGCACAATGTCTTGGCATCACAGTGTGGCAACGCATGCTGTGCCAGCTGCGACATGAGCTAGGACCACAGCTATCACTCTGGCATCATAGAGACGTGTGCAACATGGTTCTTGGGTGCTGCAGAGATCCTGAGCAAAAAGAGCTTATCTCCTTTCAGAAACGGATCTATTTCCACATCAGGAGCAAGGAACTGCAGCTCTACTTGTCTGTCCCTGATGACGTGGAGGACATGAAAGCAGGGCGCGTGGTGGTTTCCAACCTGAGCGAGCAGAGCAGCTCTGTCTGGTACTATGAGGATGGGCTGCTAAAAAACCAGGTCAGGACTGCAGCTTGGAGCTGGAGGGGACCTGGGAACCAGAGGGGACCAGAGCAACCTTTTAGTGTTTCCACTGTCTTTTTCCTAGGATAACCTCAGTCCCATCACCAAAGCCCATTGAATCCCTCTTCCCCCAGTCTCCCCTGGAGACATGAATTCATTTCTGCCTCACCTGAGTAATTTATCACCCTGATCATCCTCACACCTCACTGTTTTCCTGCCTTCCCTGTGTCCCACCCCAGAACCAGTTGCTTTTGACATGGAAACCTTCAAGCCTGAAGCCCCTGAGCCTCACCAGGTGGAGGCAATGGAGGGGATGGGGCTGATGTGTCCACCACCTTCCACTGCAGGTTGCCCCTACCATGAGCCTGCAGGTCATCGGGCCAGCTGGGAAGGGAGCAAAGGCCATGCTGTGGTCTGAAACCCGAATGCCACGTCAGACCTGGAGCATTGATTCTCAAGGCCGGATCCGCAGCCAGATGTTTGAGGACATGAGCCTTGATGTAAAGGGTGAGGCCATGGTGCTGGCACAGGGGTTGCTATCCCAGCGACCTTATGGAAATGGGGTGTCAGATGGGGCTGCTCTCCTGTTTGCAGGCGGCCGATCATATGACCGGGACCATGCCATTATTTGGGAGATGGCTGAGGAACGACCCACGCAGATCTGGGATGTACAGGTGCTATGAACAGGTAGCATGTGGCCCTGGTGCCAGCAAGTGTCCCTGTCCAGGACAGGGACACCCTGCAGTGGTAGGAGCTGCCTCCTGCCCCATCTGCCCTGGCAGCTGCTGCCATGAAGGATGCCTACGACCACCTCCATCACCCACCTCCCCCCTGGAGCACCACAGGCACATGTGCTGTTGACCACCGTGGGATGCTCTGAGAGCAACGCAGCATAGCCTCTTCCCCACCCCATTCCCCTCTCTGAACTGTATTTAAGTACGTGTGTAAGATACGGTCCCACTCGAGGGGTCCAGCCTTGTCCGGTATTGGTCTCCTTGTCCTCCCTGCTGAGCTGTGCGGTGCTCCTTGCAGCACAGGGCCCAATCCTGCTCCCCGAGTGGGAACTCAGTGCCCTCTAGTGTCCAAGGGCCGTGAACAACATCGAAGCCCTTGGTTCAGAAAAGTGAAGTGCATAGGTTGCGCTCCTGAGATAGCAGCGTGTCTGACCCTGGATGCTGCTCCAAGTGCAGAGTGTTCTGGGACACTCTCCACTGAGAGCAGCAGGATGACCTGGGGATGTATCCTGGCACTGCTAGACTGTGCTGAGCTGTGCCAAAGGGATGGAGAATATCACAGCAGAGCACTTGGACCCTTCACGTGGAAGGCGTTTAGGCAAGAAAAGCTATGCCATGAAGAATGGTAAAGGCATGTGGGAGTCTGAGAGTGGTAAAGTGCTACAGAACCTAAAGGTTTCAGACCCAGATGGGGATAGCGATGGTCCTAGGCTGACGGTCATCAGCACCCTGCTCTGCTGCAGGCTTGGGTTTGCTGAAATCCATCATTGCTAACATGGGCCCTGGTGCACAGGACCACCACAGCTCAGCTCCTTCCTCCAGTCTCCAGGACAGAGCTGTCCTCCACCCAAGCAGAGATCAGAGCAGGGCAGGAGCTGCCCAGGAATGCGACGCAGAGCAATAGGAGAGGTGGTGGGGATGTCTGCAAACCCAGACACTGAGTGCTTCTGTCCTTGCTGCCGGGCACAGCCGCGTATGGTTTGCTCAACTGGTTGGGCTCAGCGTGGGGACATCACGTCATGCAGGAAGCAGCTACCAACCCTGCAGCAAAACCAGGCTACTCTGGCGGTGACAGGCAGCACAACACCCTCCCTGTGGGTTCCTCCTGCAGATGGGGCACACTTGGAACTCCAACATCAGGCAGATCCAGCTTGCCAGAGACTGCTCTGGCAGTTGGCAACAGCCACGACCGAACACCCGTGGTTGTGGTGAAACACCTCCAGCTGCCGTGAGACGTGTAGAGGCAGGAGGTCACAGAACCACACAGATCACAGCATGCGGCACAGGGACAGGAGCCCTGCCAGTCGCCCGCAGGCTGCAGTGACAGGCAGGGCAGGGCACAGTGCGCACAGGGCCGTGCTGGGCAGGAGCAGGGCGGCTGCGGCCTGGACGAGGGACAGAACTGCAGAGCCACCAGCAACCCACAGAGCCGGCTGCGGCCTGCAGGCGCCCACCCGGGAGAGAGGCCCGGTCCAGGCGGCCCAGCCGCGATGTGGCCGCCCCGCAGGGCCCACGTCTCTGCTTGGGATGCTGCCGGTACGGTTCAGGCCCCGGTGTGGGGCGACCGGCAGAGGACACGCGGCGGCAACAGGACGCACCGCCATCCCGCACACAACACGCACCGCCGCCTCAGCCCGCCCGGACACGAACCCCACCCGAGCGGGACGGGCCGGGACCGGCTATTGGCAGCTCCGGATTGGCGATGAGCTGAGGGATTTGAGCTCGGTGATTGGTCCGCTCGGCGAAGGTCACCCGTGATTGGCCAGCGCTGGGTCGAGGGCGGTGCCTCGGGTCCGCCCGTCCTGCTGGGGGCGCAGCTCAGCCCGCCGGTCAGGGCGCGGTGCAGTGCGGCGGTCTCGTCGTCCCCTCAGCGGTTCCGTCCGAGTACCCGCCGTGCTGTAACAGCGGAGCAGCGTTACGACGCGAGAAACAAACACCTCAGAGCCTCCGTACTTTATTTCTCAAAGCTTCACGGCACAACCGCGCAGGCTGTGTTCGGAGTTGGTCTTCCCGGAGGCTGCGGCCATTAGGGAAGCGCCGTGGGGATACAGGGACGGGAACTGTCTGGGCCCCGCGGAGCAGCTCCGGGGCAGGGCTCAGCCGGCCTGGGGGAGCCTTCGAGCCCAGCTCAGCACAGTCGCAGGAGGAAGGCTGCAGCCAGCCCCAGGGTGAGGGGCAGGAGGGCCGGGCTCTGGCCTTGTAACCCAGCTGTCACGGTGCTGTTGTCCTCCGCCAGGCCAAAGGGCTGGAAAAGCAAACAGGAGAGTTGGTGATGGCTGCAGAATGAGGCAGAGAGGAGCCCTGGCCGGGATCTCCCCGTCTTGCAGTGCCCCAGTGCCATGCGGTCTTATCAGCGCCCACCATACACAGGCAGAGCTGTGGGCCTCGGGTTTTCCCACTGCAGGAAGCAAAGCAAGTGCTCATTCGTGCTGCCACCCTATTTCAAGGCTGGGGGAAACTGCAAGCGGGAGAGCAGAGGGGAGGGGCTGGCTCTGAGGAAGTGGCTGGGGATGTGGGGCCTGCGAGCCCCGTGCTGGAGGATGTGGGGTGCAGAGACAGAGCTGGGCAGGCCCGTGCTGGAACCAAGAAGGAGGGGGATGAACACCTTCCTGTTGTGAGGGACGTGGCAGTCATTACGTGAAGTAGTAATGCAGCTGGGGTGGAAATTTCAGGGCATTTTCCTTCTCTCTCTAAAGTGCCCCTTCTGAATTAAGGCATTTTCTTGAACACCTGTTGCCATGGCTGCGCAGAACCACTTTCTGTGTATTTTGTCCTCAACCCCACAGGATCCCTCTGGAGCTGTAACAGTGATGAGGAAGGGGACATGGATGGACGCCATCTTGCAGGCACTCTTTTTAGCTGTGAAGGTCTGTTGTCAACAAGGTGGGATTCTGAAACGTAAATGCATCCCGTGGAGCCTACAACATGTTGCATCTGTGTGGCGTTTGAGAGTGGCACCAGCTTAAGCAGATCTGGCCTCATTACCAACATGCAGCAGAAGAAATAAAATCAAGCCAAGAGCTGCTTTGAGGAACGTCGCTCACTTCAGAGGTCTTTTCCCAGTACCAAACAGCAGTCCCCACCCACAAAATAGCTGCTATCTGCCCACATGGTGCTGGGAACTCAGAGGGGCCTCCCAGCAGTAAAAAGACAACACACAAAAGGGGAAAGGGAAGGAGGGAACCCTGTGGCTGTGCCCAGAGTCCCCACAGCCATGCTCAGCAACCCTGAACCAGGCAGCAGCTGGGGATAGGGATGAGGACAGGGAAGGGGCAAGCATGGAAAAGAGAAACGGCACGATGGGGTGGAGAGCTGAGAAATGGCAAGGTTATGGATGCGTGTAATGATCTTAAGCAAAAACTCCAAACATTAAAAGAAAAAAAAAAGCAACATACGAAAGTATTTAAACCTTGCAGCCTGCAGTGCAAAGCTCCTTTTAAGACAAGCAAGGTTACAGGAAAATAAACTGCTTTGGTTCCCTGCTGAAGGCAGGGGAAATTCTCCCACCAGTTGGATCCCAAACCCCTGACCACTGTCACACCCCAGGGATTGGCCTGGCAGCTCCCCAGCTTTTGGGGTGCCCAAGCTGTGGGCTTTCTCTTACCAAGCAGAGGACAAGCATGGTGAGCAGGGTAAGCAGGAGGAGCAGATGGGCACACCGGAGAGGCTGCATGGTCCAGGCTCAGTGCGCAGTGTGCTGCAACGCTTCCTCATCTGCTCACGGTGATTGCTATCAGAGCTTTTCAAACGCAGCCGTGACCCCATCTCACCAATCACACTTTCCTTCCTCATGCTGCTGCTGTGGAGCACAACCCATCACTCAGAAGGGACACAAGAACTGGATCCATAGAAAAGCACCAGGAGGTACAAATGCATGGTGCTGCAAGGACACGCGTGTGGGAATAATGCCCTGAATGGGACATCCCAGCCACCATCTACAGCAAAGGCAGCAAGCCCCTTGCCCTTGCATTTCCCACATCATATAGCACTCCCTGCTCTGTGCCCTGTGCCTGTGTTGGGCTGGTACCAGTTACAGGTTCAAGCCCTCCACTTCACCAGGATGGCCTGCAAACACTGCAGCATTAACAAGCCTCCTGCCCTGCAGGATAGATGGGAGCTGGGCCCAAGCGTGGCAGAGTGGTCTGATCCACATTGGAGATGGTGGCCCTGCACTACTGGCAGCATGCTGCTGAGCTGCACCACCCACCCACCAGCCAACAGAAGACAGAATGGGCTATTATAGGACAGGTTGAAATGAGCAAAGCTACACCTGTTGTTGTGGCTTTTATTTGTGAGGCGCATCACAGCAAGCCTTGCATGGAGCCTGGTGGCTCAGAGTGCAGCAGAACGAGTGCTCTTGGCATCATTTCTCCTATCTCACTCCAAAAAAAATTCTGGAATGCAGAAACTCCGATAGCCTTTATGCCTGGGTAACTGGCCAAGTCCTGGTCTTGCAGCTTTCTGTGGCAGCCTGTGAATGCTTAACAAACAAGTTCCATCTTTCCTTCTTTTCTTCATTTGTTTCCTTACATACAATTAGAGAATAATTGCTCCCATTCGTGATATTCCTGTCCTGGGCACTGCTGGAATTATTTGTTAAGGCGTCACGACAGCCTATGATTACTTCTCCTCCACTCTCTCTTATTTTCCGCTTTATGGGGCCCCCTGAGCCCGTCCTTACATCATCGCGCTCAACCCCAACAGGCACAAAGCGATGCGCGCCCTCCGCCGCGGTGCACACCGGGACTTATAGGACTCTCCGGCCTCTTCGCCCCACGTGACCTCAGCTCAGCCAATCGCAGCGTTCGGGCATCGCCGTGGCAACCTCCGATAAATAAAATGGCGGCGCTAGCGCTGCGGAGCGGTGCTTTTCCCTGAGGCCTCAGGTCTTCCTCTCGGAGCTCAACGCCAGGAGGCTGGAGTCGGTTCTGGCCGTTATTTCAGGTCCCGTTTTGCTGTGGGCCCTCAGGATGCCGCCACTGGCCTGCAGGAGCGTTCGTGGTCGGGTGGATGCATTGACCGTTTCTGCGCTGTGATGACTGAGGGGTGCAGGAGCACACCCTGCCCTGAAGGCGTACAGTGTGGGCTGGTAAGAAAGGGATAGACAGTCCAGGCTCTTCTGGGTAGCCTTTCCCTTTTATTTTAGGAAACTTGCTCATCAAGCAATCCCCTTCACAAAACTAACAAGCCTATTTTTTTTATATGTATTCTCTCCTCACCGCTTTTCATAAAAAGGGCTGAGCTGGGTGGTTTGCCTCTGCTGGCAAGGTGTTTCTCACTGTCCTACGTGTCTTGTGGTGAGTGTAATTCTTTTCCTCACATGTTCACGATCAGATAAGTAATGGAGGGTTTCAACATCCTCAGCAACCCCTGGAGTACATTAGAGCCTCATTTTGTTCTACAGTTCCATTTGAGGTCATAGCTGGCCTCCTATTAACAGCACAAAAGCTGTTTTTCCACTGTCAGTGAAGTCTCCTGTTTCTGCTGCTCCCAGATGCTGTACTTTTCATTAACGCAGCTCGACAGTACCACTTTCTGCCTCACTAAGTGGCATAGGATGCTCTGTACCAGCGCCATTTCTGTACATCTCTTTCTGCCAGCCCCCTTTTTGTTTGCTCTTCCCAGCTGCTGAGATTTTGTGTTCCTTTTGGTTCTGTGCCATAACAAATGCCCTCGCCCACTCATTATTTTGAGAGTGCTTTTGGGAGTGAATAGCCTTGGGCCACTCTGCTTTCTCCTTCCCTCAGAGTAACAGCTATATTTCTTCACCTGTTTTTGGAGAAGTCATATGCAAAATACTGACCTGTTTTCTTTCATCCTCTTTGTGCCTCTTCACAGGTGACACAGCCTGTCCCCTACGGCAAAGAACCCAGTTGCAAGGCAGTCTTCCCTTGCAAGGACGACACTAAAAAAGAATATATGACATCACAGAATAGCTTAGGTTGGAAAAGACCTTAAAGATCATTCAATTCATCACTTCACAGGGTGAAGTCCCTCAAAGATAAGGGGGTTCTCAACCGTAATAGTCTCTCAGTGACAGTCTGGTTGACTCAATACCTCAGGCCTGTGCTAATTTGTGTTGTCTCCCCCTCACATATACAGCATGCTGCCAGCAAAGCAGCCTACTTCCTACCAAGAGCTGAGGGATTTCCACCCAGCATCCACCAAAGGTATCCTTTTTTTTACGTGCTTTGGCAGAACCAGAACTCATGTGTAGATTCCTTTATGGTGCAGATAAGCCTCCAATATGAATTGCCTTTCTAGAGGTAATGTATTTGTGTTTTCAGGTACTGTTCCCACTACATGGAGTTCATGTCATCCATGATGCAAAAAATCAGTCTGTGGGAACGAAAAATAGATAAACAAGCACTAGAAATCCAAATGAAGGTAAAAGTTCTGGCCTTTATCTGGCCTGCTCTGTCTCCTGCTTTAACTGCTCAAGCCAGGGTAATGATGCACTAACTTAGACACAGTCTGGGCTGGAACAAGTTAATCCATAGCCTGCTCTGCTAATTAGGTAAGTTACCCTTTGCAAAGCAGCAAAGCAGTCATATCTGCCCTTGACATGGAAGACTGAACAGCCCTTGCTGCTCTGATCCTACTGTGACTTTACAAAGTAATGACTCTCAGTATCCTTTCACTAATATCTATTGGGCTTCAGACTCTTCCTTTTGCATTCTAAAAACAAAACAAAGCAACCAGTGGCTTAGACATGTAAAGTAATCTTAGAACAGGTCTCTTTGTAATACTGTTTAGAATAAATACTATTTAGTTTAGAATAAGTAGCAGTGGGTTGTGGTGGGTTGGGGTTTTTTTGGTGGTTTTGTTTTGTTTTCTAACAGATGGTGACGGAGATGCTGGTTTGGTTTCTGTATTAGCCACTAACAGGCCTGAGCTAAATTCTTGTGCAGATGGAAGGCGAAAATAGGTTAGCAATGCTCCCAGTGTAATATTGGAGCAGTGTATTACATCCCACTCTCTGCTGAGTCACAAATTTTGTGACTTTCTAGGCCATTCTAACCCTTATTTTGCCCATCTGAGAGACATGTGCAGTGCTGCCTCACCCAGCCAGGACTAATTGTGCAGACTGCCTCAAGATCCTGAAAGCAGAGGAGCTTAACAAGGTCATTATTTGTTGTGATCTTGAAGGACAAGAGGATTGCTGAGCTTGAGGAGATGATGAAGGCTTTTCAGAAAGGAAAAGGTAAAAACTGTTTGACTCTTGGAACCTTTCTCCTACCCATGGGAGAGTTACAGGGCTCCTGGTGCTGCAGCAGAACAGGCTTGGAGAACTTCCCTCTCAGCCACTCTTGCCTTAAAAGCCCATGAGCCTCTTCAGTGGGCAGTATCAGTTACACACATGGTGCTGTTTGCCAAGGTAGAGTCTCACTTCATCAGTTGTTCTGCTTTTCTAGAGCAGCACTATACATTATTTCCTGACCTATTTTCTGTGTCTTACTAAGTTTCCATGAGCACAGAACAACCACAAACCTGAGGATGGCCAGAAAAGAAAGAAAGAAATAAAGAAAGAACGATATACACCACAGAGTTCAAATAGTCTGGGGAAAAAAAAAGAAAACCAACCAAAAAAAAAAAAGAAAAAGCCAGAGCAACTCGTAGCTAAGCAAAACCAAAAACTGACTTGCAGTTTCAAACAGCACTTACAGGTCCAGGCTCACTCGTCCTGCAAGGCAACCTAACGCTAAAACAAGCTCAGCTTTAAGTGAGTCGCTGAAGCTTTTCTGCCCCTCAATTCTTTGGAATCCAGTAACTCTCTTGCTGAACACAGAAACATTTCCTGTCATGGCTGAACTACCTTACTAGTGTACAGCTGTGCCGCAACGTTATTTCCTGAGCAGAGAACACAAATATGCCTATCAAAACCACAGCTGTGTTTGGTACATCATCGTGCATTGTGCCAACTATTGAAGCCTAGGTTTTTGGATCCATCTTTGGTGGACACCTGCTGATTTTTGAATAAGTCTCTTAAAAAAGTCTCTTAAAACC
The DNA here is from genome assembly GCA_036925125.1 of Oreortyx pictus. Classification (NCBI taxonomy): domain Eukaryota; kingdom Metazoa; phylum Chordata; class Aves; order Galliformes; family Odontophoridae; genus Oreortyx; species Oreortyx pictus. The sequence continues at coordinate 5,109,467 of JAUPFR010000026.1, read as the reverse complement.
AAGCCAAGTAATTCTTGTTGTACAACAGTGAACAGCACCGCTCACATCGGCTTCTCACAGCATAAAACTTCAGCAGTGTTTTACAGGCTTGAGTTCACTGATGGTACGGGAAGACTGCTGGGGCATCCACACTCTGTGAAGTGCATTATCTGTAGCTCTTCTTCAAGGCTATGCGAAATAAAAGCAGATCTTCCCTTTCAGATGCTCCTGACTCATCCACAGCAGAGGATCTGGAAACCAGGTGCCTTCAGCTGCAGACCCAGGTCTGGGAGATGGAAGTGAGATGGCTGCTTTACTTGCCCTAAGCCATCTGCACATTAGGTGTGACATTGTTGCAGTCGTAGTGTCTGGTTCTTTTCAAGCTGCCACTCTGATAACCACAAATCCTCTCTTCACTCCTCTGAAAGAAAAGAACGGGCGAGTGTGAACTACAGGGTAGTACATTATTACTAGTTTATACACGGGTATTTAAGCCTGTTGCAAGCTTCATCATTTTGATTTCCAGGACTGTGGAAATAACCTACACAGCATGTAGACTCTTGGGAGACTACTACAGATCTCTTGGGAGATCACTACAGGTGGTTTAAATCCTCCCTCCCTTTTGCCTGCTTCTAGTGGAGCTGCTACTTCTGCTGTCAGTGAGACGGCAGACAGCCAACCCCAAGATAAACCTTGTTCACCTCCACTTCTGCTTCTTACTATTGCAGCTGAGCACTCTCAGGCCCCTCTGTCTAGTTTCTAGCTCTGGTCTACAACACTGGCTTGTCCTTTCCTCTTACAGGGGTTTCCAAATGACTATGGTCTGATTTGGGTTAGAGTCAGACATGAAGAGCCAGAAGACCTAGAGTCGGAGATGATGAGCGGCTGGCAAAGAGTAAACCAGCCAGGTAAACCATCAGTGCTCTTTGCTTAAGCAACCACCCTAGCTCCTGCTGCACGCTTACTGAAGGTGTGATGCTCCTTAGGGCAGATAAGCAGGTCATCAGAATTTGTGAACCTGTTATGGGGTCTTCGTGTCAGTCCATCTCTGGGTTAGAAACACGGAACAGTTTAACAAGAGCTGGGACAAGCAGAGCGCTGGTATTTTGTATACACCTATATTTTATAAAATTCATCTGGGGAAAAAGGAGAGATCCTGATGGCCCAGCCATTTGGAAGAATACCTTCACAGCAGCTGCTTCCTGAAGAGTTCACATACCCTGCATGTTTGAAGCTTGATTGCTCTAATAACATTGACGTAAAATGGGTGGAACATAGAACCAAGTACTCTGTGTATTTAGTAGCCATGGCAACTTACCTATATTATCTGGCTCCGTCAGGGTATTGTTTGCCTTTCCTCCCCACCACCATGTGAGTGATTTAGCTGGGACCTGATTGTGCTGTGTGGGGTCCAAGCATATTTGGCAAAGTGGTAATAGAGGGGAAAAAAAGAATACTTCTTGGACTACACAACCATTGCTACTTCCTAACAACTGTGTAAATATTAGCTTGTTATTGAATCCCTTAGATGAACGAGGGGAGAAGACATGAAAAGCAGTAGAAATATTTTCATGCCTTTCATATTGCTTACCCTTTTTAAGGGAGATTCCTTCCCTCTCATTTAAAGCTTTTTTTTTCCCCTATCTTTGTCAAATCTCAGAAAATCAGAACAGAAATACCAATGGCCTTACCCTCTGCTTTCATTCTCTCTTCTCATTTAATTCTTCTGTCCCACTGTAACTCTTTCATGGCTTCACTCTCTCTTCAAACACTCTCTGCAGTGTCCCAGAATGAAATAAAGAAATTTGCTGTAGTGAGAAATGCTGGTGGCAAAGTGTATGCAGGCACACTGACATTTCTTCAGCAAATCTGCCCTGGTCCATTTAACCAGTTTAGATAACTCATTCTTTGTCCATGCATTTTGCAGCACCACATTAAGGGATGACACTTAAGAAATTACAACCAAAACCAAGCTGCTGAACACCCAAGTGCACCTTAGCTAGTAGCTGCTGTGTCAGCATGTAGGTGAGGGCTGTTTCTCTGCTACCATGCCCTTGCAGTTTTGCACACGCCTGTGTGGATCTGGCAGCCCTGAACCACAGCAGGATTGTTGCAAAGGAAAGGTGGCACATGAAGGGCAGCAGTGATGGCCCCAGAATGTTGGGATGCAGAGGCTCCTCGGACACACCCACACAGAGGTGAAAGCTGCTCAGCTGGCATGCCCTTCCCCCTGTAACTCTGCTCTTTCTGCCACAGATGAGGCAGTCATTTCCAAACGCCAGATTGATTTTGATTTAATCTTGGAAAACGTGAGGAGTTTGAATGTGTTGGCTGGAGATGGCGTCTCTCACGTTGAGCATGTGCCTGGGGGAGCTTGGCTGAGGCAGCCAGAAGCCCTCCCTCTGACACTGTATCAGAATGGGATCATCATGTTCGATGGACCCTTTTGCTCCTATGAAGAACCGTCTGCTCGGGTACAGAGAGGTTTGTGCGGGAGTCAGACATGGAGCCACCCTGCTGTGCTTCACTGCATATCAGGAAAGGGAACTTGGAAGAATATGGCCAGTGAGTTCATCTCAGTCCCCAAAATGAGCAGCTAACCTGACCTCCAGCCTTCACATCCCGCTGTCCTGCCGTGGTACCTGTGCTGTTCTGCAGTACAGCTGCAGAAGTCACAGTGCAAACTGTTGCCATTCACAGTAAGTCTCCCTCCAACCTTGATGGAGTAGATGGAGCAGCAATATTAAACACCAGCAAGCCAGGCTGGCAGCAAAGACTTTTGGCTTTTCTTTCGCCTTTTTTTTTTTTTTTAATCAATTGGTTGGAAACAAATGTTGAGGTACCGAAGGGCTGACTGCTGTTCTTACCCATGCCATCAGAATGGTCCCGAAGAATGTTATCCATCAGTGATATGTGCTTTATATATATTCCCATAAATATATATAAATGCCTTAAACCTGTTCTCAGCACACCTTTAAAAATCAACTGAGTAGCAATATTTTTTTTGTATCGTTATTTTTTTTATGAAAGTGGGAATCTGGATGCAGAGTTCTGTTTTTTTTTTTCTTTATTTATTTATTTTTTGGTTGCACAGCAGTAATAATACAAACAGGAGCAGCCCAGGATGTAAATATTGATCATCAGATAAATAGAAAATCAGAGGTATGACCATGAATAAGCTGTCATTTTTTGTTTCAGCAATGCCTGCAGGACATTATGGATGGTTATTTCCCTTCTGAGTTGCAGGCACACTACACAGATGGAGTCTGTCTTCAGGTAAGCAGTGCAAAGTTCTACTCTCATGATGTGTTCGGAAAAAATGGCTCCCTTATTTCCCAATAAAGTTGTTCAGTTTTCTTTCTCTTTCACCAAACTGCATGTCCCTGTAACAAAATCTTGTTGAGGTTTCTGAACACAGCATACAAGCAGTGAAGTTCTGTGCATGTGTATATGGAAGGGGTGAGGAACACACCTGCCTGAGCCGTTACAGGATGTAAATGAACAGTTGTACATCAGGGCTGAACAATTTCTCTGCCTGGCTGAATCTTGTCTTGGATCAGGACTTCTGAGATCACAAATGGGCTTTGCAGAAGTGAGGTGGCATATGCAGCACCCAAAGAGCTATGCAACAGCAACATCTCTGCTATTTCTCCTGGGAGAGATTCTAAATACAAATTGGAGAAGTATATCTCACAGAGTTTGCAGAGAGTTTAATTTGCAATTATTTAAATGGGTTTGGCCACTTGCAGTCCTTTGGGGCCCAGTTTCTTTTTAATTTCTCAGGAATGGCAAAATGCCAAGGCTGAGTTTTCAGAGAGTCTCAGAGAACTGTGATGTAGGTCTTTGAGTGGCTGTGAAATGTAAGTGGGCGGGGGCAGAGGGGTGCACCTGCCACCACCAAGAAGAAAGAGGTCAGAACAGTGTGGGCTGGTAGGGGAGGCGGTTGGAAAACCAGATGGAGGAGCAGGGACTGTGCAGGGCTTTTTGTGTATTTGGTTGCCTACAGCCAGCTCATTGCCAACCACACCTACAGGCCACAGGACAGTACTTAAGCCCAGACAGAAAGGCTGACCCTATTTGTACAGTTTTTCCCACTGCTGGGGGCCTCAGTCTGGCACTGTCCATCTGTTGGAGTCATCCATTAATTCCCACTGCAACTTCTGCAGTGCAGTATGAGTGACAGTAAAACCCTCTCTGCTCCTGAACAGCTGCTTTCACATCACAGAGAACGTTTTCAAGCATGGAAACGGGCAGAAGAAAGGTCTGACTGGAGCACATTTCTTACAACTTAGGGAAAGGGGATGGCTGTCCAGTGCCTGTTGAGGACAGTTAACTACTCTGAGGCCCAGGTAGGCCAGAATCAGGCAGGATTTGCTTTGTTAGAGAACCTGGAGGAACTGGAGGTGCATTTCATTGGGTTTGGACAGCTGGAGCAGCTCCCAGGTAGATATCTCTCAGTTTAATTTGGCATTTACTGCTCTAAGTTGATGTAGTTTATTGTTTCCTGATACAGTGAGCCTTGTTTATAGTAGTTGGCCTTAATCCAACAGGTCACTGACAAAAGAGATGTGGTATTTCAGGAGAGAGACCTTCCTGGGAATTTTCCTGGCCATGGCCGAGTTGTTGGCCATTCAAAACTAAGCAAGGTGGGGGAACCCACCGAGATCCCAGGTAAGTTCCTTCACCTATCTTGAAAACACATCTCCCAAAGAGAACTGAAAGCTCACTGGGGCAGTCCAACTTGCAAGAAGTGAATGTGTGGTGTCTCAAAGAGGAAGGCAACACTTCTGGGTTAAAGTTTCACCTTTCTCAGCATCAAAGAATGCCAAGGGAACCATGCATTCTTTGAATGAGATCAGGCCTCATATTTCCTCATTTTGCTTCTGGGGTCTAGCAGCCTACATAAGCAAAGCTGAGGTACTGTGACTGGCTGGTGAGCCAAATGTGCTCAGCCAGGGAGACAGAAGACAGTAGTCCTGTGCATACGTAACTAAATAACTAAATGTACTGCCCTCAGCAGCATCTTCATATTTATATGCATTAACACTCTTGCTTATCTCAGGGACATTCACAGAGAAGTTCCCTTATCCACGTGGGAAAAAAATAGCTGCCCAGAGACACCACACCAAAAGGAACTGACACAATTGCAAGATGAGCAATTTTCCAATTCTGTAAGGAACTGTCACAGTATCAGACCTTCCTGTTTGCAGCAGAGATAACAAGGTTTCTGACTGTTGCAGACTGCAGGTGTGAGCTGCACAGTTGCTCGCTAGTTACAATGGTAATCACACAGTTAGGGGGCCAGAAAGTGGGACAAGCTGCAGCTGGGCACCAGGCACCAACATCTGCACGGCCGGAGACGTAGAGTTCTCTGCCAGCTGTTCTGCTCCCTTTTCACTAGATCAGTGTATTCTAAGGGAAAATTCTGTATGTGCGTGATCTTTTTGACATATTCCCTCTTCTCTGACAGGGCCCAAACCCTTTCTAGAGGAGTTTTGGAACAAATATTCTAAGTTCTCAATGCACAGAGAAGCGATAGCCACCCGAGATACAGTCAGAGCAATGAGGCAGGTACAGGTGGGCCCCAACAACACCCCAAGGACCAGGTTGGCATGGTTCCCCAGGCTCAGTGCTCTGCACACAGCTACATCTCCTCCTTGTAACCTCCTCTTTCCTAAATGCTCTGTCAGAGCACACAGGCTGCAGTGTGACACCTGCTCCAGGTCTGTTCTGGCTCTGGTTTGTGTCTGTGTAGAACAGGTAGTGATACTCACCTGATTTAGTTGCAGGACTTTGATGGGGTGCGAAGCAGCAAAGAAATCATGGTGGGGATATCCAGGCTGGCTGCCCCACAGAGGTACAGGTACACACATTCCTGCCCATCAGCTCTCATCTCCCTTCAATTTCAGCACTGCAGTTGTTTTTTTTTTTTTTTCCCTGGGGTTTCTGCCCATTGATGTTAAACCTTGGAAATAACTAGGAAAAAAAAAAAAAAAGCCAAATTTGGCCTTCTGGGGAGAACCTGCCACATTTTACATCTCTAACAAAATTTCTGTTGGTCAGTGTAACTTATGGCATTTAAATACTTTTTCTGACAGCAAAGCAGGGCCTAAGAATTTAAAGCCACCTGAAGCTGTTTACTACACAGGAGAATCCTTCCAGGAAACTGATGTACATGAGGGAGGTGACACAAACAGTACATTTTCACTTGGTCTTCTGGGCAGGGCAAAACTCAAATAGCTAATGAAAAAATCCCAAGCAGATTATTTTTATTCGAAAAAAGTAGGACACAGATCTTACCAGACAACCCTGATCTAAAATACAAACATAAAAAAGGTCAGCAATCCTCTTCTCAAGACAGTTTTTAAGCTGTGAAAGCAAAGCAGGAGCTGGGTCTGTGGGCCAGACTAAGCCTTGCTCAGCTCAGGCACATTCCCAGATGGGAAGCTCTTCTCCCCAGTTCAGATGACTCCAGCACACCAGAGCCCTCACTCCTTAGCTGAGACAGTTTTCTGACCTCCAGGTTGGAGGCAACTGAAGAGGCTGATGCTTCTGCTCCTGAAGTCTGTACTCTTCGCATCAAATCTGAGAGTGGGGAGCAGATGTATGTCATAAAGATGCTGTTCTCAGAGACAATAGGGGACCTGCGCCGACACCTGGCCTGTGCCAGGTTGGACTTCTGCCCTCCTTCTTCTCCACCCTGCTCCATCCAGTTTCAGGGGAGGTTTTGCTGCTGCTCAGAGCCCTGGAGTCATGCTTGGAGCAGAGCAGCTTGCATTGAGCAGGGCTCAGTCATGGGCACCCTCTGCTGCTTTGGCTCCTCTTAACACCAGAGCTGCACTCTAGCTGGCAGGGGTTTGCTCAGAGCACTTAATGCACACCTTTGACAGAAAGCTGACACATCACATGAGATGTCTTTCATCCTCTCAAAACGGACAGTTCCTGTTCTCTGGGGGGGACCCTTTTGGTCTTCACCCCTGTCACAGACTAGCCCGTGCTCTGCCCAAGCCTGTGCTAAGCTCTCTGCTTCTGGGATGTAACAGCCTCCTCACCACAGCTGTGAACCCTGGATTGGCTGCTCTGTGCCTGGCTGCATGCAGTTTGGGCAGGAAGCCCTTTTTTCTGCTTGGCCTATGCTTGTGAAGCAGCTGCTCCCTCTGCTCTTAAGTAACTGCAATTGGATGAGCCACAGCATCTCTACAAAACCTTGGGGGATGCTGTGCATAGGAAAAGATTGTGCTGTTCTTTCCTAGGGGTGGAGATTCCAACTCATATGAGATCATCAGTACTTTTCCCCAGAGGGTGTACATGAATGAATCCAGGAGCCTGCAGTAGTGTGGGCTGATCCCCAATGCCTCCTTGCTGCTGCGGAGAAGAGACCCCTTCCTTCCAGAGGGGACAGGGCTGCAAACAGCCTAGCAATTCCTCTGCAGGAGGAAGGAGCTGCTTTGCACTGTTAGCTGAGTTACAACATCCCCTTGGCTGGGAAGAGAGCAGAGTTATCTTTCCAGATCTAGTTTCATGGCACTGTTACCTGGGATGGAGAGCAAGGCTCCTCTCCCTTTAGCAGAGTGTGCCATATATCAGCCTGTGTCCTGCTGTCCTCTGGGTGGTTGGGTGGGCTGCTATCACATGGATTTCTGTTAGCTCAAAGCAGAGGCTCGGTTTATCACCTCTGCTGGAGGTTATATTGGCTGATCTCTGCTCAGGGAAGGCTGTGAGCTTTGTGCTGGTACCAGGGCAGTTGCTTAGCTGGACTCCGGGATTCTCTACAGCAGCAGATATCTGGGCAGGGCAGACAAATAGCAAGGGTCAGCCTGCTTTCCACACAGCTGTTTTGCCCAGAGATTTTAACTGCATTTATACCACAAGAAAAACAGGCTCAGTTATATAGTCTTGAGCAATGGCCTTGGGCCATTGCAATACTGGGGCTGAGCCAGCCTCCACCCAGCCAGGAGATCCTGCTACTGGATTTCCTGGACGTGAGCAACTCCTTTCCTTGGACAGCCCCCATCTGCAGAGGGGCTGAGGCTCACAGCCACACGGAGCTGGCCTGCTGCTGCTTCCTCCCTCCCAGCTTGCTGTGCTGCTGCAACAGGACACCATGTCATTGGAGAAGAGCATAATCCCTTTGCAGAACCCTGAGAGTACAGCATCTTCCTCTCCTGAAGGCAGCGGACATGCTCTGCAGGGTCCTTCTGTGCACATTCTTCCCCTTCCAGCTCTGACAAGTTCCCACTTGACTCCCAGCCGATAACACTCCCACACGTGTGAGGCAGCGCCTTCTGGCAGCTTCCCTTTTAGCAGGAGCTCGGCACATGCTGTCACCCGGCCCTCATTAAAGGCTCCTGATGAAAACATTCCTTTAGTCGCAATTTCCACTTTCATTAAATTTTGAAGGAGCAGCTAGATGCAGAAATAGGGCGCTTCCTGGAACAGCTCTGCTTTCCCTCGCCTGCTCTGAACAGAGCTGGGCCTCACACAGCTCACACCACGAGAACAGCCAGCTGCCTCTACAGCTGCCCTGCCAGCGATGACTCAATGCCTGCATCTATCAGTTTCCTCCTTTTTCCACGTACACTCCTGTATTTGCTGTAACAGACCCCTCCTGCAGGGCACTGCCCTTTTGCAGAGCTGGGCTATAACCAACCAGATAATTCCAGCTGTGTTTTTGGCTGTGGCTCTGGGCCGCAGCTGTCCCTCAGGACAGGAGGGGAACCCACTACTGCTGCTCTGTGGATATGGAAACAAGTACCAGGAGCCCTTTGTTAGCAGCAGCGATCTGAGCTGTTCAAATCTTTGTGTCAGACTGCAGCAGCACAGCCACCTCAGCTCCTCCAAGCTGGAACATCCTACATCATGACTGCTTTTGTTTTAAACTGCACGTTAAACTGACTCACAGTCTGAAAGGAACCCACGAGTACCAACACAAAAGGTATGATAACATTTAATAGCATCTCGGAAGACAACACTGGTTATAAACTCACTTTTTGGCAGGAAAACAAAATGCACTTGGTCCAGGTTGCAAAAAGCCAACAGAAAACAGGGAAGATCTGACAGCTGCAGCATCCGCTGCTGTGCAGAGCCCTGAGGCATCAGCACTCACCACGCAGCAGTGGTCACAGCTCCCGGCCCACCCGCCCCCAAGGGACGGCTGAGCCCCCGCCCCGCTCCTGGTGGCTGCTCAGCCCCAGCTTTGTGCAGTATTTCTGCATTAAATTATTAAAAAGCAAAACAAAACAAACAAAGAACTTCAGTTGTCATGATCTGTGCAGTTGAGATGAAAGTTTAAAAAAAATATAAAATAAAATAAGGAAGCGAGGCAGCAGGATTTACAATTTTAACAGCAACTGGGAGGAGTGGGAAGTAACGTGCAGCCCTAAGCCCTTCCCCTCCTAAAGCAGAAGCTCTCCCTGTAGAGGAGAGAGGGCTGACGGACAGCTCCACTTTGCACAGCCCAGGAGGCTTTGCTGTTCAGAGGCACTGGAAGCTGCGGTGTGAGCCATTTCCAGCTCTGCTTTAAGGCCATGCGCAGCGAGCATCAGGCTTTCTTTGGATCCCTCTGAGATGGCATCGGGGCTAGGAGGAAGGAACTGTAGGCAGCTGCAGTAAGTAGCTTTGGTTGTGGGTTTCCTGGTGCTGGAATACAAGTAGCGGTGCCAGGACAGAGCTGACAACCTGGAAGTGAAGACGGTCGGAGATGAGGAGAGTGCTCAGGAACGCAGGTGGAGTCCAGGGTGGATGGGGAGCTGCGTGTCAGGCCAGCTTCAGGAACTCCTGCAGGGTGTTCTGTTCCACCGCTTCCACAAACAGCTCATAATCCTGCAGGGAAGAAACCACGCAGTTACTCACAAGTCAGAGGTGTGCGGCGCAAATGCTCGTGTGCCACACGCTCCCTCCCATCGAGCAGTGGGGTCCCGCAGGCCCTCAGCACACGCTGCGCAGCACTGGTGCCAGGCGGTCACGTGGAAGATGATGGGGCAAAGCCACGACGGCTCCACTGCCCATGGTCACAGTCAGCCCAGCACTGCACTGTGCTCCAAACACAGCTTAACACCAGCTGCGTTTTGTCAGTGCACCTCAGGGGAAACCCTTCGGAAAGCATCCCGATGACACTTACAGCAAAACCACGGGAACAGTCATTCCCCACCATCCAGCTTTCACAGTACCTATCCCCCCCGATGCAGCAGTGGTCTTACCCCACAGTAGTGATCTCCGTTGACAATCTGGGGCGGGATGGCTTTGGGGTTTCCTGCCTTTGCCCTCATCTCCTCCCGGAGAGCGTTGTCCTGGGAAATATCCACCAGCTCGTACTTGATGTTTTTCCCATCCAGGATTCTGGTCACTTCGCTCTGCTGGGATTTGATCTGGAAGCCGAGTAGCAAAGGCAACGTTATTGGGATGAGGGGAGGAGCTCAGAAGGGGGACTGCACACTCAGCGCATCGGACTACACCTGGCCGGGGGGGGGGGGGGGGGGGGAGGGGGGGCGAGGGAGGGGAAAAGCAGCCCTTGCGGGGGGGGGGGGGATGCACACAGCACAAAGCTGGAAGCAGAACAGGCGGGGACGGGGCACCGAGAGAAAAACGGCAGGAGAGCAGAGAGGGAACGGGAGGGACGGGGCGTGGCAGGTCGCATCTCCATCGGAAGGGACACCCACCCGGGGAAGGGGTCCCCGCGTCGCCCTGCCTGGCACAGCCGCGCCGCGCAGCCCCTCACCTCCCGGGAGCCGGTCACCGACGTGCTGTACACCTTCAGAGCGCTCATGCTGCGCTGGCGGCCGCTCCCTGCGCACAGCCCGGGCGGGGGAGGCTCGGAGGGCGGGAGCTGCCGCCCTGCATGTGACTGCGGCGACCAATGGGACCGACGGGCGCGGGCATGCGGGGCCGCCACCGGCGCGGGCCCGACCCGCGGCTGCCGCCGCCCCGGACGGAGCGGTGTGAGCGCGGAGCCGCGCGTGGCTCGGCCCGGGGAGCCCCACAGCAGCGCAGCCCCTTCACGCCGCCGCACAGGAGCGCGTGGCGCGAGCGGAGCAGAGTAGCTTTATTTTATACTCAAAACATTCGGTACAAACACGTGGGTGGAACAAACGCTCATCCAAATACACCCGTGCTCGACTCAAGGAAGACGCAACACGAAGCTGAACGCCAACCGGCTGCGTACAACCCGCACAACGAGAGGAGAGCTACGTGGTCCTGCACCACGCACCCCCCAGAGGTGGGGTCAGCGTTCAGCCAGGAGCTTCGGGACGACACCGCGGAGACATTCCCTGCTCAGAGCAACGTGCAAGCGCAGGACACAGGAGCCAGGGCTCACTGAGGGTGCAGGGCTGGGGCAGCCTCGGCTGTAAGCGTTGGCTGCCAGGGGCTGCTCTGCTGTGATCCCCTTTGTGCAGCCGGTTTTGGAGGGACACGCATGTCCCTGCCCCCAGGTGCCAGATCTCCCCCTGCACTCTGAGGAGAACGTGGCTGGTGCCAGACAGCACATCCCCAACTCCAGGAGAGCAGCTGTGCAGCTCTGCCTTGCGTGGCGGAGCTCCCAGCATCAACAAGCTTTGGCCCACGGTGAGCTCAGGACACGGACTCGGCCAGAAACGTTAACACAGGAGATGCTGGAAGCTCTGCACGCTGTGTAACAGGCAGCTGGCATGGCACACTAACCAGTGTGTTGCCACCATCCCCTCTGGTGGCCAAACTCCAAGAACAAAACAGATTTGGTCTTACATTTTAACACACGAAAAAAAAAAAAATAACAACAGCATCTCCCTGAAAATTAGGGCTTACAGCCCCAGTCTGAACCAAGAGCAATTGAAGGGGCAGACATTTCAACAGTACGTTCCCTGTTTTACCACTGACTTCTCATTTTGTGAGTAGATAGTGAGACAGCAACCAACACAAGTTTCACCCTTGGTACCACAGTGTCACCTTGGGCCAACACTCAGGACTGTAAAGTTGCCACTAAGATTAAGGAAATTATGACAAAATGAACTGTATTCCGTGCCAATTTAGAAACCCAATTATTTGGCACAGGAGTGGGGAGCAACCAGAGAACCAGAGACAGGATTATCACAAAGCCTGAGTGGTCACAGCTTTGCTGGCATCAGGGAGAGCTCTCAGATCCAGCTGTACAATCCTGCTGCCATTTTAGGATGAGAATGGCTTTCTCCCCAACAAGCAGCAAGCAGAGAGCCAAGCAGGTGTGTCCTCACAGGCCTGCAGCTGGGTCTCCCCGTGCAGAGGCTCCCTGCAGCTCAGGCAGGGGTTACATACATTTAAAGCTCTGCAGGATTGTTTGCAGTGGCTCTAAAGCCTGCCAGCAGATGCATTAGGCACAAAGCAGTGTGCGGACATGAAGCTCCTGTAGCACATTAAGGCACTTCAGCATCAATCCATTTCCTCTGTAGTGTGAATCACACGCACACACTGTGCTGTTTCAGGGAGATAAAGGCTTAATGCTTCCAGGATAACAGGATCCAGGGACAGCATTTTGAGTCTTCTGTTTGTTAGTGTTGCTTTGTTCCCCAACTCCTGTTGGCTATCAAAAGACTCTGGTAGCATCTACCTGAGCAAAGCAGGTCCTGATTCACACATGGCTACACAAATACCCAAGCAAGAACTGCACACAGAGCATCTGACAAACCTGTAGCACCGTGATGGAATTAGTGGTAGCATAATCAGCACACCTGCTTGCCTACAAAACCCACACATATCCCCCTGAACGCTCTGACAATACTCCAGTCTTATAAGTTGCACAGGATCTGCACAGAGAATTTATCAGAAAGACCAGGGCATACGTTTTCTTTTGGAGTTGGTTCTGTCACATGTGCATGCTCAGTATTTGACATGCCCGGAAGGCTATTCAGAATTCATCTCCCAGAGTGAGAGCACACCAGCTCCAGCAAAGACAACAAAAAAAACCACATTCCATAAAAACAAAGCTACGGCAAAGCCTGACACTGAAGCCCTGAATGATTCCAGTTAGCCAGTCAGCAGATAAACACTTCTGGCAACAACCCCCAGTTTCTCCTGGATAAGACACACATCTTGTACCCAAGCATTGGGATGGTAAAGTGCTGAACAGGTTTTCAGTTGTAGGAGTTCTAGTCTCCTGAGAGATTCAAGTCTTCATTGCCTGTCTTACTTTGGGGAGAGAGCTCTCTTACTGAGTGATGCAGTTGTCTCCCATATCCTGGGCATATCTGTCAGATATTGCTGTCCTTAAGTCCTCCACCTCTTTGTGAAGCTGTTTTACCTCCACCAGCTTTTTTGCAAGCACATCAGGGCTCAGCAAGTCATCCTTTTCCTTAGCTGAGTACTGCACAGCTGTGGAATTAGAGAAGGAAGTTATCTCAGGCATGCACTTCTGACCAACAGACCCACACATTTGCAAGCAAGACAGAAAAATCAGTGCACATTTGCAATAGACATATTCCTAACACAGCTGTTACTGCATGCATCCTTAAAGCTTGCTGACTGCAGTAAGAAGGCTCAGAAAGATAAGGATCTTCTAAACTATATGTGAGGTATCTAATTCTACTGCAGTACGTGAAACAAAGGGTTCGCTATGCCATCACTCTGCATACTTACAGCGAATGCCCAGAAGCAAGGAGAGGTTAGGATCCTTGCCCTGAGCCCTTTGAGTGACAATGCTGTAGACAGACTGCAAATCCTGCAGGCAGCTGGCCAGCTCACAGTGCAACTCCTGGGCAAGGCGGGCAGTTTCAGCAGGCAGGGGCTGAGTTGTCAGCTCAGCCTGTCGGAGCCGTTCCTGGAGGGTCAGGTTCTTCTCAATGAGGTCCTGGTTCTGCACTGAAAGCTGAACAAGCAGCAGCAGATGAGTGGTCGCTTGGTACAGAACAAGCACACCTCAGAGCATCTTGAACACAACTGCTCAGTGATGAGGGGAGTGCCAATGACATGAAGACGAGGTTTACATATGAAGCCCTCCAGACAAGAGTGAACCAAGTGTCAGCCCTGCAGTCTGCTTTCCTGGCTCTGACAGGAAGCACTCTGTGATGTTACCCCATCCCTGATGGGGTGTGACACAACAGAAAAGCTTCCAGGAAGCTGTGCACCAGCCTCTCATCCCAACACTGGACATCTCTTTCCTCAAGGGCTACTACTTCTTAGGCTTGAGACTGAGGCTCTGCCCTGCCCTTCAGCCAGGACTGCAGTCGAGTTTAGTCTCATGTTCACTGCCTTGCTGCCCCCAACCGGCCACCTTGGTATTCTCCAACACAAGCCACAGCCTCATTTGAAGTTCCCAAAGCAGAAACTGCCTCTCCCCTCCTGTTTTTGAACAAGAGAGCTTCTTTTGGAGCACTGACAGGACAAGTGACTAGCAGCAAGCAGGACTGACTGTGCTGCTGACAGCAAATTAGGAGCCCCACTAAAAAACACAGTTCACCGTTCATTTGACTGCTCAGACACTCTACATTGCTCTGACCTCTTTCACTGCAGTTCGGAGCTGCTGCAGTGCATTTTCCCTTCTCATTGCCTCCTGTTTCAGAGCGTGGCTTGTTCCTTCCTCCTGGGCCACCTGTTCTTCCAGGTTCTGGAAAAGACAATGGGAAAATGGTAAGTCTAGCTTGCTTTACAGAGATTGAATTTCCAGGTACCCCCACAGTCATCTTCTCACCTTCACTTGCAAAGACAACTGCTCCACCTTCTTCTGTTGTTTTTCCACAATCTGGAATCAAAAGCACAGCCATAACTATGGGCCAACAAAGGATTTCAGCAATACCACCAGGACTCCTCCTTCAGTAGGACAGCAACCCCTCTCCTCCTTGTTCCTGTCCACTTACTGCTTTTCATTACTGCCTATGGTAGTAGAAGATTTAGATTCCCTAATGAAAGGTACATTAAAAATATCAGCTACAAACAGATCAGCAAATTTGCATTCTTGTGGTTTTCTTCTCTCCTCTACAGTCTGCATCTTTTCTCCAGTATTACTCTAGGAATGCACGGTTATCACACCAAGAACAGTTCTTAAAAATACCCTTCCATTTAGAATGCCAGGAACTGCTTCAGTGCAGTTGTAACTACCCATAAATGTAAAGTCTTTGATTTCATTTTTGTGCCCGTTGTAACTCAGTGCACTGAGAACAACAACAACAAAAAGTTTGGTTCCCAGCTGGGAGAGCCCATTACCTTCCTGAGGCAGTCGCATTCTTTCTTCAAAGAGTCACTTTCTATTTTCTGTTTCTCCCCATCCTGTACAGGAGGGCCTCTCTCTGCATTCTTTACACACTGCTGCACCTTGTCCTGCAAGCTGAGAATAGCATAACACCATGGGAAAAACAGCTTTGTTTGGGGCGTTTCCCTCACTAGACAATGTGAGGAGGCAAACTATTTTCAAAGCAGGTATCAGTGCTCCCTGTTTGCATCCCAGCTTGCAAACTCTAAGATCTGCGAGAGAAGGAATCCCATTCCCTGGGCACAGCCCTGAGCATGATATTGGTGGAGATTCAGACACTGCAGGCTACAGAGATCTACTTCGCAAGAAATTATACTTAAGCCCAATAATCAGAGGAAAAAAAAAACTCAGGAGGATAAGAGAAGCTATTTTTCTTTCTGCTACTTTGACTTTTTCCTGCCCTCTACTCTTGGCATGCAGAATATGAACAGTACTTTGGTGAGTGGTTGCATAATTTTCACAAATTCATGGCAACCCTTTTCTGAGAGGAGGGACAGTGTGTGTGCTAAATCATCACTGTTCTCGTGCAGTTATTACTTCAGTCCTAAGATGAAGATTATTCTCATCCTTTACATTCTTACCTGCGCACAGTAGAAAGAAGTTCCAGCTCTTTGTGTTTTTGGGCTTCTAGCTGCATCTCTTGCTCTCTGAATGTAGCCCGTACCTCTCCAAGCTCTGTTTCCAGTGCCAGCACTGTTTCTTGCAGAGCAGTACTCTTCAGTTCAGATTCCTTGAGCTGTAACAAAGACAATAGCAACACTAGAGATCTCCCAGGAATTTCGATCACACACACAATGTTTCAACTAACTACACTCACAGTGAGGATTTTTATTACCCACATGACCCTCTTCAGCTATAGCTCGGAACATTCCTTCCCAAAAAATGGAGGACTGTAACATTACTTGGGCAGCTACACAAAGGTTTATTTTCACCTGCAGGAAAGCCACCTGAGGAAGCATTTGAAGAGTAATTATCATTACTCAGAGGAAGTTCTACCTTCTGACTCTGCTTCTCGTGGTCCTCGAGAGTTGGAAGATCAGCCAGGTATCGCTCCAGAGTCTCAATTCTCTGTTGCCTCTCCCTGTTTTGTTCAGATTCCTTCTGGCATCTCTTTTTCAGATTATTAATGTGTTTGTCTCTTCCCTTTACCTGCAGGAATGGTTATATACAAGATTAGTTTATATTGTCTCTTGTCCATTCTTTGCTTCAGTCATCCACATACCCCATTAATCAGTTTGTTCAGCACACTACACCAAAATGCAAGACTACCTTAACCTCATCAGCATTCCTGCTCCTTTAGCTAAAGACAGGATTCTTCTCTGCTCAAAAGTACTAAAATACTTGTAACTGCAGGAGGATTTTTGCTTATAAACCAAATACTCTTTAAGGAGATCACAATATATTAAAATACATTGCTGTGAAAAACTTTCATTCACCTCAATACACTGACTTCTAACTTTTCTTTAAAAAGACATCTTCCCATCTCTAGAGCAATGGGATCATACCCTTTCTTCTTGTTTCTTTAAATCCTCTGCATGTTTCTGGATATTTTCCTTCAGTGTCTCCCGGATCAGCTTTGCATCCACCTCTACAGCAGCCAGTTTTCTTTCCAGTTCAATCTTCTCTTTACTGAGAGATTCAGTCTTCTCTGTGAACTGTGCTCGGAGAAACGTGTTCTCTCTTTGTAGCTCCTACAAACACAGAAAGCCTGTGAGTTCAGTCCATCAGAACTAACAGTTACTAACTGGCACTAAACAGATGAGTTGTCTCAGAACTGTGTTCTTTTAATTCCCAACCATCGTTCAGCCTGTCTTATACACCGCACTCTCTGACACTGCACTCATCAGAGCCTGCAGGCACTTGCGTTGAAAGCACAGCTTCTAAGCAATCCTTGCACTTCGGGGCTTGAGATCTCAAGAGACAGAAGCTCTCAGAGATGACAGATAAGGACCACATGAACAGAATGATTTTTACTCTGTACAGCCCTCCTTCTTAGGAAACAGCCAATAAACTAGCAGTTTCAATCATATTTCCCACTGACATCCTGCAGCACCTGCACTCGCAGCATGTAGACATCTCCATAGGGTGCTGGACAGCCAAGCAGGGCGCTGTGAACCTGCAGTTCACTTTCCCGGACCTTCTGCTCTAACTGGGAGATGTGTTGCCTCTGCCTGTGAACAAAGAAAAATGAAAACTGAAACGGGTAAAGCACTGTTCTCAAATATATCCGTTATTTTTAATGGCAGCCAAGAGCAGTATGACAAACAGTGCCACAGCTCTAACTAATGCTAGATACAGTGACAAGCACAGAGGAAAGACAACTCTACAACTCAGAATTGGCCTGCACAGAAGTAACGTGCAAGCTGCTCATTTTGACCTTTTCACAATTTGTATAAACTTTTCTTCTCCTCCCCTCAAAAATTCCCTGCCACACCCCTACATTAATGGTTATACATAAAACACAGAAGCCTTGCACGTTTTCTGGAGGATCCAGCTCAACTGCAGAGTTTATGAGGAACAAACATCAGAGGACTCAACATGAGCAAGCAGAAAGGTTATTCAAATACTGAAGGCACTTTTCTTTAGAATAGCTTTCTCAAAAGGCTTACAGTTCAATAGCATTATCTATCAGAAATGTTCTTTGCCATTCTGAACTCACGGAAACAACCAACAAATTTAACAGCAAGATCTCCAACAGCTTCCAGAAAGTCCTCAAGCATAGATGCAGTAGTTTTGACATTTTAGATAATTGTGATGTAAACAGAAATCTTTATCCCTTATAAAATACAGAAAACTGTAACTGAAATCAGTGTATTTGAACCTTTTAAGACCGTTGTTTCACTTTCAAGATGAGGGAGGGGAGGGGGGGAGCATGTTGAAAAAAAACAAACCAAACCAAAAAAACTGCTTTCAAAGGTCAGCATGTTCTTCCTTGCAGTGAAAAAATAAAAAAAATAAAAAAAAAAAAAAAAGGAAGTCCATTCAGGTAAAATGGACTCAGATACGAGCATTTTCAAAATTGTCCCTTCCCAAAAGGAAATACACGGGAGCCCTTAAACCCAATGTCAGCTCTCACCTGTCAATGAGGAGCTCTTTCTCCTTGAGGAGGTTTTCATTGGAGTTCAGGATGTTGATCCACTGGGCTGGATCGGGTGTAGACACTGAAGGAAAATACACTGAGGGATGGTGGCAGGCACCTCCATTTTGTAACTGAAAGAGGAGACAAAATAAGGAGGGAGAGGTTTGTGCTCCACAGAGGTAATTTCAACACTGCTGGAGCTATTTTGCACACAGTGTGCTCATCTGCATGCCAGGACATAGCTATTTCAGTCTCTGTTGATGTCCAAGAACAAGCAACTTCACCCAAGCGCAACTGGAGTTTAACAAATAATTTTAGATCACTGTGCTTGCTCACTGGAAACAGTCTGTCTCCATCGGGGTACAGTTAGCAAAAAGCAATAAGCAGTTCCCCCCTAAAAAATAAACAGCAGTTCATCTTCTGAGAACAACTGTTTTCTAACAGATACAGAATAGGATTGTCCTATAAACTGCTAAGAACTTCTGAAATTGTGATTGGCAGGGTGTTTCACATCTGTAACTGAACTCAACTATCCTGTAGTGTTTTAACACAATACAGCACTGCTCAGAATAAGCAGCAAATGATACCTGTGACACCACATGTTGTAAAAACAGGTTGTTAAGAAAAAGACATTTTGTGTTTGATAGGAAAAGCAGAAGATATTTTCTCCCTCGCTAAACAAGTCCAAAACAATAATTCAAGAGTAAAAAGAGAGGATGGGTTTTAAACTCACACACGCAATATGCTCCCTACCTGCATTTGCTCTATTTGCAACTGCACATTTTCCAGCTTTTGTTTCCAAGCACTGAGCTCACAGACCCTCTCATGTGGATGTAGCGTGCAGGTTTCTTGCGCCCATGCTCGAGACGGAGGTGTTAAAGGTTTCTGAAATAAATTGTTGGTCTGGAGTCCTGTTGGCATCAGTCTGCTGCCACTCGGCCATGTTCCATCCTGGGATTCACAGACTCCATTAGTCCCTGCAGCTTGCTTGATCTCTGGCAGCACCTTATAATGGTTTCCTCCTGCTTCAGCTGCCCCAGAGTTTGGATTGAATTTCTGGAACCTTTGGAGAGGGTCAGCACACAAACTATCCAGAAAGAGAGATTGATTAAGGGTGCGTTCAATGGCAGGGGTGTCAAACTTCCAAGTATCTTCTGCTCTCATGTGATCAGAAACAGGACGCCAGGATGGTTCAAATCCATTTTCCCCTGAAGTCCCATAGGGATGCAAGAGATCCCTGTGAGGCAGTTGAGATGACTTCCCAGCATTAAAGTCCCCATTTCTCACGAGTCCTGCATGTTCCAATGCAGATCCTGGCAGAATGGTTTTGGAAGTACTCTGCAAACAGCTCTGCTCTTCTGCTGAGCACAGCTTGGAGGGTGAGGCACCCAATGTGGATGGCATAACATGGGCTGTTGGGATGGTCACTTGGGTTTTAATGGGCTGGAATGAGGATCTGTTACTGGAATTGCAGAAGTCTGGGGAAAAGATAAACCATACTTTAATTACAATCCTGGAAATATTCTGATGTAAACAGCCATTCCTGTGCTGAACAGTTTTCCTCAAGAATCTAAAAAAGCTATCCTTTGCCCCCGCCCCAAACAGCAGCATGACAAAAGCATGCCTGTGTTTCCACTCAGTACAAGTTGCAGGAACCTGTTGACACTCTCCTACCACAGTAAACTACAGGGAGAATCCAAGTTTAGCTCAGCACACATTCTTAACTGACTCCTAGATAGCTAGTATACTAGCTATTCCAGTATACACTTATATAAAGAATGTTATCTCCCAGTAAGTTTAGAAATCAAACCCTTTAAATCAAATAAAAAGGCTGAAACTTACTCAGCTGAACACTGAGACCTTGATCCCGCTCTGCTTGTCCCACAGCTCAGCGACTCTGAACCATACCCAAGCCTACCTGGAGCCTTTGCTAAGCCCATTGTGAGCTTCAAACACAGCAGAACACTACATCACCACGCAGCTGACTCCTCCAGTGCACAGCAGCAAAGGAGATTTTTCCAGAGGCAACAGTAATGGCTGTCGCCTTATTGCTACAGGAAATGAGATACAGCGCAATCACCCCAACGTGAGCCTGTTCTGTCAGATGGGCACCAAACCTGGCTACATGGAAATACAGGGTTATTCTTAGCAACTCTCAGATTTCAATACAGCAACAGCATGAGCTGAGAAAGGCAAACACCAAAATGCCTGTTCCCTCTCCTCCTCCTTATACATCGTGTATCACGTTAATAGCAGCTTTCTTCCAGGTACACAAACTTGTTTTCTTGTTTCTTAGCCAAACTTCTTTGGCTAAAGGCCCACCTCCATAGGACGTTTCTTTAATCCAAGGTCAGGACTGCAAGGTCACATTCCCGTGTGCTTGTAGCCTCAAAGCATTGTTATAAGCAGTAATAAAAGGTAACACTTTGAGTATATGACTGAAACCAGGCTCTGAAAAGACAATCATCAAAACACTGGAAAACTATCACAATAAAGGACAAGACCCTTTCCTCCAAAATGAGAAGGAAAGGTTTTCAGGGGAAGAAATCTCTTCAGACATTCCTTGGCCGTGCCCAGGAAATCCCAGAGAACGCTGTGCTACCAAGCAGTCACAAGTGCATCCACTTTAGTAAACAGAGGAGAGACAGTACAATTTCCTTTTACAGCCTCTGAATTTATACCCCAGTACCACTGTCAGGAACTTGAGTCCTCTGACCAGCGTGCCATACATGAATGCTGCAATCAGTTCCTCCAGAAGGGCAATTTCCCAAAGAAACATGATTGTTACCTCCCCTGCCCTCAGCATACAACTGGATGTCTTATTATTCTGAGGTAGGCTAGATGAGACTTAAACACGCACTCTAGTAATATCTCTAGTAACCATAGAATCACAAAAGTTGGAAAAGACCTCCAACACCAATCCAGTCCAACCATCCACCTACCACCAACAGTTCCCACTAAGTCAGGTTCCTCAGTACAACATCTAAACTTTTCCTGAACACCTCCATTGTTGGTGACTGCCATTTCCCTGGGCAGCCCACTCCAGTGCCTGACCACTTTTTCTGAGAATGAATTTTTCCTGACATCCAACCTGAATCTCCCCTGGCACAACTCGAGGCCATTTCCTCTATTGCTAGCTACATGGGAGAGGAGGTCAATCCCCACCCCAACACAGCCTCCCTTAAGGCAACTGTAGAGAGTGATGAGGTCTCTGCTGAGCCTTCTCTTCTCCAGACTGAACAATCCCAGTCCCCTTAACCACTCGTCGATGTCATTATTGTAGTGAGGGGCCCAACATTAACCACAGCACTCAAGGTGTGACCTCACCAGCACCAAGTACAGAGGGTTGATCATTTTCCTGCTCCTCCTGGCAACACTATTTCTGACACAAGCCAGGATGCCACTGGCCTTCTTGGGCACCTGGGCACACTGCTGGCTCATGTGCAGGCAAGTGCTGACGAAGAGCCCCACATTTGTTTCCTCCACACAGTCTTCCAGCTACTGTGCCTCAAGCCTGCAGCACTGTGTGAGGTTGTTGTGCCTGGCACTTGGTCTTGCTGAACCATTGGCCTCAGCCCAGCAATCAGCCTGTCCAGGGGCTTCCTACCCTCAGGCAGATCAACACTTCGCGTCAACTTGGTGTCACCCTGGCTATTTCTACGGCCATTTAAAAAAGCCTTAATTTCAGTTCACACATTAAGATCATTCACACATTATAGCTCACTCAAAAAGGCACATGGCAGCTTGTGAAATCTACAAATGCATTAGGAGTACTGTTTTAAAGAACAACATAAACCTCCTCTGTGCTGGAACAAGCATCGGTGAATCACTAACATTCTGTGTCACTATCACGAATAAAAACACAAGTAGAAAAGAACTATGGGACAAGAAATTTCACCTTCAGTTCTTTAGCAGAGTACACGCCTCTGGCATTCCCCAGTGAGAAGAACACAGCTTTCACAATGATCAGACTTATGCACAAAGTCGCACCGACTTTACATCTGTAGAAACACCTATAAATTATTTCCTAAAAAGCAGACAAAAGACTTGCTGCTAGATCGCTTGTATGTCAGTATCAAACTGAGTCACCAAGATGGCTCTCTCAGTCAGTTAAAACACTTATTACAGTTAAAAGTCAACAACTTCTTAGAGAAACAGTAGTTTCTTTAATTACTCGTTTATGTTTTAGGCAGCATGTCTGCGTACTGAGGCACTAGTTTTGAAACAGATACTAGACCTCACTATAGTACAGATTCTGCTCCCTCCAACTCATGCACTCCAGGGTCCAGTAATATGGGGCTGCTTAACGCTTTTGTTTAACCAAAAGTCCTGGACCATTATTGTGCAATCCCATGCTGACAATCACCTTCTGTGCTGTCGGAGCAGGAGGTCCCAATGCCTACATCACCACTATCAGCCACACTGGAGCAGCGACTGGTACGGCTCTGGAATTTCACAGACAGCATCGGTGTTTTCCAGTCAGTCTCTGAGAAATTACTCTTCTGGCCAATACTGGGATCTAGAGAGAAAAAACCAGCAGCGTTCATGTTTACCCAACAGACTGAAAAGCCTTACATAAGCTATACATCAGTGCCCTTTGTAGCAGAAAATAAAGCAATACTTGTTGACCTTCCCATACTGTAGGTAAAGTGAAGTCTTTTCTAATTATAAGGAACTGAAATATATTTAGGTGACTAAAAATCTGTCTTGTTATGGAAGCCAGAATGCAAAAACAATAAATATTTCTAGCAATGTCTGGTGATGCTCCAATACTGATTTAAAAGAAAAAAAGAAAAAAAAAAAAAAAAAGGAGCAGTAGCAATGGCATGCAGCAATACTATTAACGGCGACGATATGTTTTTCTATTAATTGTTAAGAACTGATCAGGTATCATACAATAAATGGGCTCGCTATCAAATGACTGCTGAGCCACGCATCTGCTTTGCATGAAACAGACGTCTTTTCGTGAAGTCAGTAACTCTTCCCAGGGCCACACGTCTCGCAGAGAACCAAAAGAGCACCACACAGCAGCAGAGCTCTAAGGGACAGCCCTTACCCGACGGATTGCTGTGCTGGAGCATCAAGTCCGGGTGCCTCTCCAGAGCAGCCATCTTATCCGTTCCACGCCGCTACGGGGCAAGAAAGAGAGACAATCAACAAACAATCACAACAAACCAAACCTCGCTCCCACTGCCCGAGCGGAGCAACGAAACGCCTCCAGCCCAACCGACCGCTCACGAAGGGGCGGAGGGCCGGGCCCTGAGCTGTGGGGGGACGGGGGGGGGGAGGGGCAACTGCCCGGGACGGGCGCAGGGGAACCGTTAAGGAAGGGAACCGAGCTGACGGCGCGAAGCCGAGCCCGAGCAGCGCGCCCTGAGGGACGGCCGCAGCGCCCACCTGTACCCGCCGCGCCCCGACCGTTACGGCCCCGGGCGGGGGGGCGGAGCCAGCAGGCCGCGCCCCGTCGCTGCTGCCTCGCAGCCAATCGGAAGACGCGGCTCGCGCCGATTGGCTGGCTGGAACTCTGGCCCCGCCCCGCGGCGTTTGGCGGAGGGAAAGCGTTAACTGGGGGGGGGGGGGCAGGGGGGGGAGGCGGCGCTGCTTTCTCGCGCGTGCGCAGTGCGGCGAGGTGCGGGCAGCCCGAGGCGGTCCGCGCGGCTGTGACAGACAGCGGAGCTGCGCCGTGCCCCTCCCCTCCCCTGGGAGAGCTGCAGGCCGCGACGAGGCCTCCCCTTAGCCTCCTCCTCTCTGGGCCCCAACGGCTTGGCGGCCTCGGCCGGGCTCCTGTGTGCTGAGCGGGGGCTTGGAGGGAGCGGCCTCCAGCGTCACCTCCTCCCTTCCGCAGGAGGACGGCAGCCCGAGGCGTGGGGGTGGGGGGGTGGGGGGGCTGGATGTCACCGCAGGGACACTTCAGCACACGGCGCAACCTGTCAGTGTTTTATTTACCGCAGAGAGCCCGGCTGGAAGCACCGCGCCGAGGACGTGTTCCTGCAGGAAGAAGCCCCTGTACTCTGCGTAAAGTGTCCTCGGAAAAACAAGGCTGTCCCTGTGGCGTCCCGCTCCCGTGGGTGATGCAGTGGAACCACCTGTGGGGTCTGAGCCTTCTGAAATGTCACAAAACACCCGCGCACCGATCTGGGACGGGCAGAGCAGCCGCAGCACTGTGAGTGCAGCTCCTGCTGCAGAGGTCTGGGGCTGTCAGGGTTCGGCCCCTGCTGGGGATCTCTGCTCAGCCTCATGTTTTCCACTGCCATCCTGGTCCTGCTGCCGTGCCCAGCACTCCTGAAGCTCCTGGTACAGGTCCTGATGCTCTTCTTTCCAGAGCTGGAACTTCTCGGATGTCAGTGCAGCATCATCCAGCAGCTGCTCAAGGGCCTGCAGCTCTGCCAGCTTTGCCTGCCGAGGGGAAGGACACATTTTGGGGATGTTTTGGGGCAGCAGCAGGGGCTGGGGAAGGGCTGTGGGATCCCACCTTGAGTGTGCTCTGCAAGGCTCGCACCACATGCACCTTCTCATTGATGCGGGGGTTCTTGTTGCGCCGGATGAAGGACTTGCGGTACTGCTCGTGCGTCAGGAAGCGCTGCCGCCCAATGAGGGACACCCCGCCCTGCCTCAGGCACCACATCAGGCTCTCAAGGTCCTCCTCGGATGGCTCTGGGTCTGTGAAGATGGGCACCATGATGTAAGGTGACCCCAAAACCCCACCGGGCAACCCTTACCTATGACCCACATCCAAAGGGGAGCTTGGGCTGGAGATTAAAAATGGGTGAAGGCACTAAAATGTAGCCCTGTAGCACTGCAAAGACTCAGATTAGCCTCTGCACTTCAGAACAGGGCAGCTGTGAGTTTGGTTAAAGGACACACCCAGGATGACAGAGGATGTGCCCCTTTTAGCACAGGGCATGGAGCTCCCTGTGCCCCCCAGCACCTACCCACAGGTGAATGCGGCTGAGGGCTGTTCTGCGGGCTGCTGGATTTGCCACCGGTCTGGAAGAGCTGGGCTTTCTCTGGGGTGTTCTGCAGCCTTTTCTTTGGCTGGAGGAGAGAGAGGATTGGGGTGAGATAAGGAACTCTCGTCCCACCCCAGGATGTCTCTTAGGTCTACTCACTGAGTCATAGCCATGTCGGGGAGATTCATCATCAGGGTCCTCGGCTTCTGTCTCACTGTAGCAGTCTGGAGCGCAAGGGGGAGGACAGAAGCAGCACTGAGCATCACCCCCATGCACCTCCTGTCCATTTCTCATACTTTCTCCAAATCATGGGCAAAATTCCCAGTGCTCCCACCCATTCCCTATCTCCTTCACTGTTACCTTCCTCCCTGTGTGGGATGGGCTGGTGGGCCAGTGCATACTTCGTCTTAGCCGTGATCAGGCGGCTGACCCACCTAGGGAAAAAAGGCCAGAGAGACAGAGTGTCATGGACAGCCCACTGCAGCAGGACTGCTACAAGCCGCCATGTCACTCACATGCTTAAATCTGCCAGCGTTTCTGCAGCAAAGACAAAGGGCTTGTACTTCTCGTGGGAGAGCTGGAAGACACTGTGAGGAAGACAAGCTGCCCTGAGCCCATGTCCTGCCTACCCCATGTCACAGCACCCCCAGCCCTGCAGTGCCCACTCACTATTTCTTCTTCTGCTCCCTTGTGCTCTCCAGGTCATAGGTGGCCACATTGATGAGACCAGCAGCCTTGTCATCCTGCGGGGGACACATGACCACATCCACTGCCTGCCTCAGTGCAGAGCCCAATGGCAGGGTGTGAGGGCATCCCCCACTCACGTTGGGGTGGTTGTACCAGTAGAGCGTGTGGCCCTTCAGCACAAACCAGCAGCGCTTCCACTTCTGGGCCATGAAGCCCACGTGGTCCTTCTTCTTCAGGAGCCAGCCATCGCAGTCCACCCGGCCCAGGTCCCGGCATGAGACCCGCCGGCGGCTCAGCCTGGTTGCCACTCCTGCAGCATTTTGTGATGTTTCAGGTGTGGGGTGGACAGACGAGCCCCTGACCTGCCTCACCCCTGCCTGGTGACACTGGTGTCCCACTCACCTTTGGGTCGGTGTCCTGTCTCAGGGCTGCCCTGGATGGGGACAGATGAAGGATGAAGCAGCGCAGCACCCACAGCCCCGAGGGGCCCCCACCTCACCAACGTTTCAGCAGCAAGCTCAGCAGGCTGCCCTCCAACACAATCCTCGTGCCCCCCATGGATGCCCCCCAAAACTCCATGCTCCCACCAGCTCTCACCTCCGCAGGGGTCTGGCTGCACTCTGTAGCCTGTGCTCTGGGGGCTGCTGTGGGGCTGAACTCTGCAGGGCAGGGTTGGAGGGCACACAGTGAGCTTGTGGTGCCCAGTGGGGTGCTGGCCTCCCACACTGTGTACTCCACAGCACCTGTAAACAGTGAGCAAGGCTGCAGCCTCCTGTCTAGGAGGGAGAAGTGAATCTTTCCCTTCAGCTCTCCCCCCATACCGTGTCTGAGTGCTGCTGGCAGGAGCTCACCCGCGTCCTTTCCACACAGGCTTGTGTTCTGCTCGTCCTTGTCAGTGGTGGGGTCTGGCCCTGAGTCCACGTCGGCAGTGGTGCTGTGGGGGAAAAGGGGCCCCTGAACCACACAGGGCCCCCAGCCTGGCCGTGGGGCTCCCAGTATTGCTCCCACCCGGAAAAGCTCCCAGTGGCAGTGAGCTCATCCTGCCGTGCCAACGGCTCAACATGCTTCTTTCCATTCTGGGAGAGGAGTAGGGTCATTTCTAAATATAGTTTCCTCCCCATTAAAATGTTACCAAGTGAATTAATTACAAACAGAGGCACTTCTCTTTGTTTGTGTGTGTTGCTTAAGACTCCTGGCAGCTGCCTGGACTGCTTGCATGAAGGGCTCTGCTCCACAGTGATGGGATGTGGGCTCACCTGGATGCCAGGGATGAGGGGCTGCTGGGGCAATTGCTGTTTACGTGGAGATCCACAGCATCCAGAAGGGCGCCTGACACCTGTGGATAGAGCCTCAGTGCCAGCCTTCACCTGGCATCACCGCGTTTTGGGATGACTTCCCACAGGGCTGTAAACACCTGCCTGACTCCCAGCACACTGGTACTGGGAGCACTGGAATAACTCACCTTCTGCCTGGTGGGCAGGGGGGAGCCAGGAAGACTGAGGGGTACCTTCTTCAGCACAAGTGACACTCCACTCGCCTTCTCCAGCAGCTTCTTTTCCAGGTTGACTCGTGTCCAACCCACCTGCCATGGGCATCTGGTGAGTAGTAGCACAGCCCAGCCCCGTGCACCCTCCTAGTCTCCAGATCCTCCCTGGTCTGAGCTCCTGCATTCCCCAAATCCTTCCCAGATGGAGGCAAGTACCCTGCAGCTCCAGCTGTACTGGGGTTCCTCCTGGTCAAACCCACATCCCTGTGTGCCCCTGTCCCCCACTCACCACCACTTGCTCATTGACCTGCACGATCTCGTCCCCTGGTAGAATGTGAGTCCTGTGTACAGCCAGGGCCTGGAGGAGAGGCAGGCAGCAAGGAGCTTTATGGAGCTTTCCTGGATGGGAAGACTTGGGGGTGGGGTGGCTCGGAGAGAGTGGGGTTAACCATTAACCCAGGGACTGACCCTGGCGCCAGCCAGCTGCAAGGGTCTGGGAAGGGGGGGTGTGGTGGAATGGGCTGCAGCCACTCATGACATGAGTTGCCTGGTCTCAGCCACATGCAGACATACAGAAGCTGGGGGGGAGGAGGCTGGTGCAATGCCCTAAGAAGCTCCCAGGACCCAGCCTGACAGGCTGCAGTGTCCTATATGGCCAGGGTGGGGACAAGGTGGCACCAAGGGAGGGATGGATGGGGTGACAGTGACAGACAAGAAGGAGACAGGCCCCAGCTCACCTCCAAGTTGGTCTTGGACACGAAGTGCAGGCAGGAGCTGGTGGAGGTGATCTCCAGGCCCTGTAAGGGAGTGAGGGAAGTGTGAGTAAGGAGGGATGAAGGAAGGTAGGGCATAAAGGGAAAGTGGGGGGCTCACCAGAGGGCTGCAAGGCAGTGTTGGGGTGCTGGGGGATGCTGGAGGGCTCCCTGGAGGCTCAGGAGACAGCATTAAAGTGCTGGGGGATGCTGGGGAGCTGCCCCACAGTTCAGGGGGCAGAGTGGGGGAATCTGGGGGGCTCCCACATGGCATAGGGGGCAGTGCCAGCTCCACACGCTGCAGCGTGGCCCTGCAGTCCAGCAGTGATGGAGGACTGCAGCCCACGATGCTCTTGCAGATGCCTACTATATGCTGGCACTGCAGGTAAAAATATGGAGACAGAGTGAGTCCAGCACTGCTGGGACCCCCATGCCCACAGCTCCTTCTTGGTCCAGCACTCACTATAAGCAGAATCTGGCTGTTCCTCTCTGCAGTAGAGCAGTCCTAGGAGGACAAAGAGTGAGGATGAGTGAGATAGATCAGCACCACCACCATCTCCCCCCTCATTCCATCTCTCTTTGCTCTCCAGCACAGAAGGGGTTTAGGGAATGGGAGATTGCCTGGCTGCCTTCCCTGCTCTGTGCCCATCACTGTGGCCTTGTGGCTGTGCAGCCACCCACCGTCTGCAGCACGTCCGCCAGCTGGGCACAGAGCAGGACGATGTCCTGAGTGGATGAAAAGTCATTCAGAGTGGAGAAGAGGTACCTGGAGGGGAGGTTTGAGAGCTCAGTACCAGGGAGATTTGTGCATGGCACCCATGGGCGCCCTTTGCCTGCCCCAGACCTGTTGAGCCAGGAAAAGAGCCTCTTGGCAGCCTCGATCAGGTTGACGACACAGGCCAGCAGCATGATGTGGGGTGGCTGTGACATAGCCCCACCGGTTGACCCCTCCATCACCAGTGTCTCAGCGTGCTGTGCCAGCTCCTGCAGCCCCTCTGTCAGTGTCCTCAGGCTGGTGCTCTCTAGCTCTGTGTCCTGCAGTTAAGGCCGTGGCCAAGACAGAGATAAGGGGCGGCCAGGTTGCTCCCACAGCCTTTCCTGTTCAGCTCAGGGCAATGTCAATGCCCCATTTCTATCCAGCCCAGAGTGACCCCATGTTCCCTGTACCACCCAGCCCTCGGCAGCCTGCTCAGGTCCTATCCAGTCCATCATGTCCCCATGTCCTCCTCTTCATGCACCCAGGGTACCCAAATATACCCTAATGTCTTCTTCCATCCAGCCCACACTATCTCCGTGTCCATCTTCAACCTCTGTCCACCCCAGAGTGTCCCCATGTCTCAACTCTATTCAGACCATGGTGTCCCCTTGTCCCCATTTCCCCCTGCCCTATCCAGCCCTAGGTAACCCTCCATGTCCCACCCAGCCTAGGTGTCTCCATGTCTCCCTTCAACTTATCAATCCCAGAATGTCCCCATGTCCCCTCTCCCTGCAGCCCACAATAACCTGATGTCTCCCTTCCACCCAGCCTGTCTTGACTCTATGTGTCCCCTCCATCTGTCCCGGCCCCCTCCACTCATTGCACCATTTCTCACCAGAGCTTGGAGCTGCTCCACGGCCTCCAGCAGCAGCTCCTGGTGTCCAACACGCCATACTCCCAGTGCATCTAGAGCTCCTTCTGACAGCCTCAGAAGCTCAGTACCTGCCAGTCCCCACTCCTCAAAGGGGTACCCCTGCACGGCTGCATCCAGGCCTGCTGAGAGCCAGGCACATGGTGATGGGGAGACCCTGACACCCACCTGCTGTCCCCTGGCTCAGATGACCCCACGGTGGGGGCTGACACCTGGTTCCATCTGTACAACGAGCACACCAGGCCTCAGCCAGCACCGTGCTTGCAGTCCCCACCTCTTTCCCTTTGAAATCACGCAGGGTTTTGGAAAAAAGAAGAGTGAAGTTTGGGGAATGGGTTCCTGCTGCCCCCAAAGCAGGAACGCAACCCACCCACCCAGGGGCTGAGGTCCTCTCTGTATGGGTGTCTTGGGGCAGTGGGCTCTCACCTCGCAACCAGGCTGCGGACTGCGCGGGGCCCCAAGTGCCCACAGGCTCCATGGCGGCAGGGCTGGAACCGCCCTCGTCACTGCTCACCTGCGCCAGGTGAGGGCAGCCCCATTGGTGCACCCGAGTGCTGCTCACAGCAGCTTCCTGCCTCCTCTCTTCCCTCCCTCCCAGTGTGGCTCTGCGGGGTGAGGCACTGCGACGCACCCCAGTGATTCACGCTGCAGACAGTGTCATGCAGCCATGAAAACTCCTCACGGGGATGGCTCTCACCGCAGGGAACTCCATCCTCTGCTCCCCCACCCCTGAAGCCGTGATTCCTCCTGCACAAGAGCTGAGGCCTGGCGCAACTCACAACACCAACGCAGCCACACTGAATTTGGAGTCCCCCCTAAGCACGATGCCTTTGCAGTGGGGAAAATGAGGCAAGGCTTTGCCTCACCTCCAACCGTATCTTTTCCCGCCCTGTTCCCCCCCCCGAAACGCCTCCATGCTCCCCTGCCGCGCTGTGTACGCTCCGGGGAGCAGCGGGCGCTGATTGCTGCTGACAGCCGCGCTGTGCTGGCCTTGCGTGGAGGGGCCGTGGGGCCCGATCCTGCTGCTTCCCTCTGCAACATGATCATCCGCCCCCGCCGCCTGACCCCGGGGTATTTCCGCCTGCTCCAGGTAAGGGGCTCACTGGGGTGGGAGACAAGTGCTGGGGGACACCCCAACAGCACGTCGGGCACCAGCTGGGTGCAATGGGCGTGCGCAGGCCGTGTATTCCCCCTGTCGCGACTGCCATTGCCACCTTCTTTATCTCCTCCAGATGCAGCTGGCGGCAGGGCGGGGGGCTGAGCCCAGGGAGCGGGTGCTGCCCCCCATGGCCCTGCTGCTGGCCGCTGCTGGGCTCTGCCTCTCCCTCTACAGTACCCGGAGGATGGCTGGGCCCCCTAAGGTCCCCCCACAGCCCTGATGGGCCATGGGGACGATCCCCAGGTCCCCATCTAGACCTTGGGATGGTGCCATAGCTCCCCCCAGCCAACCTACACCACTGCCCCACCCTGCCTGTCCATGCCTTGGAGCTGGGGGACGTATACCTGTCCCTGTCTGGGAGCCGGGATGCCACCAGGATGGGACACAAAGTTGACTCAAGCCCCTGCCAACATGAAGGGACACAGCAAGCAGGACTCAGGGCCACCAGCACAGCCCCAGGCCCCACCAAATCCCCAGGACTGGGCACAAGACCAGAAGCTGAAGAAGCGGAATGGAAGAGCTGAGTGCCATGTGCACCCCCCCCCTTTAGAAACAGAAAGGAGGTCAGCTCTGAGTGGCGTTAGGTAATAAGAGCGCTGGGACCAGGAACAGCCTCTGAAATGTGTGGACATGAGGCTGGCTCCTGCCCAAGAGTAAAGAGCACAATCAGTGCTTCTCCCAGTGCGACCACAGCCTTCCCCTTCCCCAAACTCACTGACCCTGAGTGGGGATGCTCCCCCCTGCAGAGGGTTGGATGCCAACAACTGGATTTGGTTGCTTTGATCTCTGAAGGCAGGGGGGAACAAACCCAGGCAGCATGCATGGAAATAAATCCTTTCCTTCTGAACAAAGCTGTGGTGTTGTCACACTGCTAAGCAGCAGGGAGGAAAAACCTCTGATGGGTACCTCAGTGCAGGAACACAGCAGTACTGGTACTGTCACCAACAGCAGCACAGGGACACACCACACAGTTGGCAGAAGCAGGCTGCGAGATGCAGCAAGGGGGCCACATCATACCCTACACACAGCCCTGAACCTCCACTTGCAGAGTTCCACCAGACCAACACTCAATGGCACTGATTTTCTACAAGCCCGGGAGTGTGCCTGCTTGGAGGGGAACACCAACACGTTCTCTCTGAGGCCCAAATAAGCAGGGCTAGCTCCACAATGAGCTGCTTATAACAAACCAAGTGCTTGATGAAGACTTCATTTGGGGGCATAACCCCTAGCGGGTGGGAATCCCTCCCCTAGGAGGGAAGAACAAAGGGGCTTTGCCATCCTGCTCCAGTAAGCTCCAACACCAGCATTTTGGTTAACATATTTTAATGGTAACTCAACCTCTGACTCCAGCAGAGGAATCTAATACTGCTCTGAAAGCAAAGGCACAACTGCAGCACTGTACAGCACGGAGCTACCCATTCTAGCCCCAGGGAATGAGGACACAGCCAGGGCACCCAGGGACACACTGGCTGCTTCTTCTCATTAGTGCCTGGCAAAGAGATGAAGACAGAGTCCTTTCAGCAGCGTGGTGGCAAAGGGACCC
Source organism: Oreortyx pictus (assembly GCA_036925125.1). Taxonomy (NCBI): domain Eukaryota; kingdom Metazoa; phylum Chordata; class Aves; order Galliformes; family Odontophoridae; genus Oreortyx; species Oreortyx pictus. The sequence continues at coordinate 5,077,011 of JAUPFR010000026.1, read as the reverse complement.
TGTGCAGGGACTCTCAGCTGGATGCCTCCATCTCAACGGCTTCATCCAGGGGCTGGGTCTGCACATGGACCTTCTTTGGAGGGATGTAGGAGCCCATCCCAGCAGCACGCTCAGCCTCCTCCTGTGTGTAGGGCTCCTCACTCAGCTGTTTCAGCCTGTGGGGGGTAGATGGGTGAGAAACACATGGACCAGCTCAGCATCACCACTGCTCCTCTTACACCAGGTACGGGGCTGCGCAGGGCTCTGCTCAGCTCCTTTCATTACCTCTTCTTGTGCACCTTGGACCTGAAGTGCTCCTTCATGCTTGTCAGATCCACGAAGTAGCGCCTGTGGAAAAGGGGTGGGGGGGAAAGGGGGCAGAGTCAGGGGGGCTGTGGAGAGCCAATGTGGATTTGGGAATCCCTTACCTTCGGAAGCAGCACCCCCAGGGTTGGGGTCCCACCAGGAACCACAATCAGTGCTCAGAAGGCAAAGATCCCCCCAACCCAGACCCAGACTCCATCCAGAACCTCACCGCACAGCAGGTGTCACCCCCTAAAGGAGGGCCCATTCTCCCACTAAAGGAGAAGGCCCATCAAGACCCACTGCCTTCCCCCCCCCCCCAAGAACTCCTCAGCCCCCATCCTCCAGGTAAGGAACCCTCCTCCTCACCAGAACCATCTCAACATAACTCCGAAAACCCCCAGTCCCCCCGTCAGGACCCCCACGCACCCCCCAAAGACCTAAACCTCAGACAAGCGTTTCCCCTCCCCCCACAGGACCCCATACCCCTCACGACGCCCTCCACTGAGCAGCCCACGCTCTCCCCACCCATTCCAAAAGAACCTTCCAGCCTCGGACCACCCCCCACATCCCAGGACTTCCCGCCCACGCACGCGCAGTGCAGGCAGTAGAACTGGGCACAGCCCGGCAGGTCAGGGTCGATCTCCTGCCGCAGCAGCCGCGCGGCCCTCCCGGGCTCCAGATCCGCGTGGATCTCATCTAAGTCCCGGCGTCGCCGCTTTGTTTTCGCCTGCCGGGACAGCGAGTGCGCCCGATGCGCGCCCGTGCGACGACTGCTCCGCGGCGACATGGCGGCCGACTGGAAACGCAGAGCGCAGGCGCGGAAGGTAAGAGCTCCGCCCAGCGCGGCTGAGCCACGCCTCTTATGGCCTCCCTGCGCAGCTGATTGGTGCGGGGCAGAAGGCGATTTGCATGTCTCCGCCCCACCGCCCCGACCTCTCTTCCTGCCCAAGCGGAAGTCCCCTTCCTCCTGCCTTGGCCGCTCTGCGCTGCCGGACTCTATGGTCAGAGGGCCTCCGCGCCGTTCTACGCATGCGCGTAGACAAGCGGCAGGAGCGTGCTGGAGCCTGGCAGAGCCGCGTTGCCCTCAGCGCGGTGGCGGAGTGTGGCCCTCCGAGAGCTCCTCGTTGCGTTGGAAGCTTCACGAACCACCCACTGTACCCTAGGGGCAGCCTGTAGCGCTCCCGCAGCTCCTCGTTGTGTTTCAGGGTGACCTAAAAGCTTCACAGTGTGCGCTAGGGGGCTCCCACGGCCCCCAGTGTACTCTAGGCAGCACTGGAGTTCTCCCACATCTGGTTGTCATCTAGGGTGCTCCAGTGTCCCGTCAGTGCACCCTGGAGGCTTCCACGTGCCACCCGCTATGTTCTGGGGGCACCGTAGAGACCTCCTAGAGCTGCTTGGTTTGCTCTGGAATGTCCGAGAGGCTTCCAGTGTGTCTCAACAGACTCTGTGGACCCCTCAGTGTTCTGTAGGGCACCCTAGTGTACTCCCAGGGCTCTTTGGACTGCTTTGCCATGCCCTAGAGGCTTCCCAGGGACCCTTAGAGGACTCTCAGGACCTCCACTTTAACTTATGTCACAGTAGTGTGCTCCCTGATCTCCTCAATGTACTTTAGGGTACATTCCATATACACTTGCAAATAATTTATGTTGTACTCCTACTTTGTGTTTCTTGAGGAGGGTTTTACCGTGTGAGGTGGATCTGCTGTCATCAAAACATTAGCTTGGATTAAGTTTTTCCATGAATGAGAACCATAGGAGTAAGAAATATGAGGACTAATGGTTGGTTGTCTGCTTGGATGGACAGTAACATTTTGAAAGATAGCGTGGGAAGGATAAATAATGATACACTGTACTAAAAACAAGAGCTGCCATGCCTGAATGTAGGGACAATTCTTTGCAGCATCCAGGGCTGTTGCTCTGAAACAAGAAGCTTAGTGACTTTGGAAGACACTGTGTTTCCTAGCGCCTTACTTCAGTGTGGGTTCAGAGGCTGGAAGGAGTAATGCTCGGTATCTTTGCCCTTCATGTCCCACTCTAGGGTCGTGGCTCCTGGGCATGGTTCTACCTAGGAAGAATGTTGGGTTAAGTCTCCAAAGACATGCAGAATACTGAGTTTTGTGGTGCAGGTTGTTGGGTTAAACTGGCAATGGGAAAGGTAGGCTGAATGGATGCAGTTTCTGTGAAGATCCAGCCCTCACTTCACATATTTTTATCACTTTAACAAGTCAGGGTTAAACTGCAGAATGACAACAGTAGTACTTTTTTCACATAGACATTTCCATGGGTGCCATGGCAGGGTTAAAATCTAATCCATCTTTTAGTTCCTAAGGCTGTTCCGTGTTACCCACCTCTCATCCCTGGACATAGTGGGATTTTTGAGCCCAGGCAATTTCCCACTGAAGCCAGTAGGGGTCATGGTAAGAACTGTTAAACATTTTCCTTATTTTCTGGTCTGTATCCAGCCCCCAGTTTCAAACGGGAAGAGAAAATAAGCAAGTAAAGGAGTTGCTAGAGGTTATTCTGGGATCTAGACTATACAGGGTTGGACAGAGACTGATAGGTTTTGCTGTCAAAACCTGACTGTAGTCCTTGGTATAATGCTTTGAAATGTGTGGACTTATTCCTTCAAGTTGTTAAAGAAGATTTTTTGTTCTGAGAGAAAGGTCTCAGTATCTCTACTGACTCGTTTCTTTTCTAGCAAATAAAAGGTTGTGACTTGAAATGGAGGCTTTCCTATCTGCTGCCAAGATTATGGAGAGGTGGTGGTATCAAGAATGAAATCAAAGCTTATGCAAGTAAATAAGTTTAAAATCATTTTTAAAGTTATCAGCTAGCTTTTAATATTTACCCAGAAAACATCTGCAATGGTGTCATTTCTGAACAGGCCAGGTCATCCTGAAAAGCTTTTCACATAGTCTCAAGTATAAATATTTTGATACAAACAAAACAAAACAAAACAAAACAAAATAAAATAAAACTCCATCCAAACCCAACCCCTTGTGCTCTCATTCAGTGGCATGGCACTGTGCCATGTAATCATGGCCTCCTCACTCTGCTCCCAGCCAGACTACAGCTCTATCAGACAGGCAGCAAGATGCTTCTGGCCCACGCTGTGCTTTAATTTTTTTTTTTTTCTTGCCAGCGCTGGTAATCCAGGAAAAGATGTCTGATGGGTGTTGAGATGAACTGACTGGCTGTTGAGGTGCTCAGAGGTGTGGGCTAAGGAAGGAGCTGGTGGTCACTGCAGTGATGAAGGCACTGCTTCAGCAGCACTTCCCTGGGTTCTTGGTAGGAGCTCGAGTTGTGGACGTAGAGGGCAGAGAGCTGAGGAACACATCTGGGCTGGTGCTAACAGTGCTGCCGTGTGCTGCAGAGCCACGGCTGCAGGCTCATTGCACATCATCTCAGGACATCACCAGAATGGGTTTAGCTTAGACAGGAGCTACTTCACTCAAACATCATGAGAACAGTTGCTAGCTAGGAAGGCTGAGCTTTTTGTCTTTCTGTGCATTACAGTAGCTATGGATAAACGCAATGAGCAACAGCATCTTAACCTATCTTATCTGCCATGCAGATGATTACTATATTTCACCTGCTTACTGACAAATGGTTCATGTTCACAATAATAGACCCATCAGCTGCTCTGGTTGACTTCTTACACAGCATCTGAATTGATTTTAAGTCACTTTGACTTTTAAATTAAATTACCTCATGCATAGAAACAAAAGATGCAGAAGAACTCAGCAAGGATTCACAGTAATCAAGTACTTTTTAACACACACACATATATATTAAGCTTTAAATCAACAACAAATCTTCCCCACTTTTTTAATATATGCACTCTATTGGATGCAATAAACATTAGCATGGTCTAGCTCTCAGCCACATGGTGCTCTGCCTGTTATACAATGTCTGCTCTACTGCTCTACTTTTTCCCTTTTAAACAAATGCAGGTAGACTAGACTTTTAAAAGAAATACAAGCTGGCCATAGCACTGTGGCTGAGCTGCCCTCCATACAAAGGAAGGAATTCTAGTTTTGTTACATTACGAAAGAGAGAAATAGTACTGTTCTGGGGTCTTAGATGATCTTGTTCTCCAGGGCTTCAATCCTTTTTGCCACAGCTTCCAGTGAGCAAGAGTTAAGGGGAAAAATGGCAGTGCGCATAAGTGATTCATTGCTCAAATCTCCCCTGCACAGGCAGCAAATGGAGCTGCCTTGCTGGGAGCAGGTAGCAGAGGAATGCTGCCGTCATCTACCCTGGCATTTCCACAGCTGTTCAGGTTGATGAACTTTTATTGAAGATAGAAAATGTTTATGCACACACACCCACATGCACCTATGAATTTAGTTTAGGTTGGTGCGCACTTTGACCAGTTGAAAGAATCCCTGACCTTGAGCAGTGTGGGCTGCACGAAGAGCAGAGCACATTGCTTTTCTTAGAGTTGCACTGTCTTGCATTTTTCTGCTCCTTTCACTAATTGCTTTTCATGATGTGCCTGTGAGCGGCAACCCACTGGGTGAGAACTACTGATTTACTCTGACCTTTTGCTTAATACAAGTCATGGATTTCACTCAATTTGATATAAAGAGAAAACATACTGTGTAACTGAAAGAGCAAGCCACAGAAATGTGTGTATAAATTAAAACGTTTCTAAAATGATATTCTCTCCTAATTTTCTGTAATGAAATCTTTCCCCAACCATTTTGTGAGTTGCTCCAATGTTTCACTAATTCCTCTCTGCATGAGACATTTGAATCTTACTGACATTTATTTTTCTTTTCCTTATTTCCTTATTCTTTTCCTTATTTCTCTTGCAAGACTTCCCAGTCTTTGTGCAATGTCATAGAATCATTAAGGCTGGAAAAAACCTTTAAGACCGTCTAGTCCAACTGTTCACCTACCACCAATATTGCCGTCTAAACCACAGCCTTAAGTACTGCCCCTACTCTTTCTTCAAACACCTCCAGGGATGGTGACTTCACCACTTCCCTGGGCAGCATGTTCCAATACCTCACCAGTCTTTCTGAGAAGAAATTTTTCCTATACCTCATGTCTGGGAGAAGAGGTTGACCCCTACCTCTCCACAATGTCCCTTCAGGTAGTTGTGGAGAGCAATGAGGTCTCCCTGTGCCTCCTCTTCTCCAGATAGAACCATCCTGGTTCCCTCAGCCACTTCCCAGAGCACTGTGCTCCAGACTCCTCTCAGCTCCATTCCCTATTTTGGATACACAGGGCCTCCATGTCTTTCTTGTAGTGAGGGACCCAGAACTGAAAGCAGAACTGAGATGTGACTCCACCCATGCCAGAACAGAGGGTTGGACACCTCCTGCTCCTGCTGTGTGCACTGCTGCTGACACAACCAGGATGGTGTTGTGTTCCTTGGCCACCTGGGCACACTGCTGGCTTATGTTCAGCCAAGCTCTGACCAGCACCCCCAGGTCCTGTCTCCTCCATGCAGCACTCAACCACTCTGCCCCAAGCCTGCAGTGTTGCTCGGGGATGTTGTGGACAGAGTGCAGCACCTGACACTTGGTCTTGTTGAATCTCATCCCATTGGACTCAGCCCAGCAATCAGCCTGTCCAGGTCCCCCTGTGGAGTCTTCCTAATCTCAGGCAGATCAATGCTTTCCCCCAGCTTGCAGATCTTGCAAGACTTGCTGAGGGTGCACTCAATTTCCTCATCCAAATAGTCATTAAAGATATGACATAGGGCCAGCCCCAATACAGACCCCTGTGGAACACCACTTGTGACTGATTGCCAGTTGCATGCAACTCCATTCATCACCTCTCTCTGAGCCTGGCCTTCCAGCCAGTTCTTACCCAGCAAAGAATGTGCCTGTCCAAGCCATGGGCTGCCAGCTGCTCCAGGAGTCAGTGGGAGTCAGTGTCAAAAGCTTTGGTGAAGTCTGCGTAGACGACATCAATAGCCTTTCCCTCATCTACCAAGTGAGGCACCTGGTCATAGAAAGAGATGATGTTGGTCAAGCAGGACCTGCCTATCACGAACCTGGCTGGATCTGATACCTTGGTTGTCCTACACATGCCATGTGATCACACTCAAGATGATCTCTTCCAAAATCTTCCCTGGCCCTGAGGACAGGCTGACAGGCCTCCTTGCGACACTTTGTATAGATGGGCATCACATTAGCAAGTCTCCAGACATCTAAGGCCTCTCCAGTTGACCAGGAGCACTGTTAGATGGTGGAAAGTAGATTACCAATCACCTCTGCCAGCTTCCTCACCACCTCAGGTGGATGCAACAGAATATGACAGAATCCTTGGGGAAATGGGTGATCCCAGCCTAGCTAACTCTCCATACACACACTGTTTATGGTTTAGTGAGCATGATGGTGGTGGTAGCTTAATGGATGGACTTGATGATCTTAGAGGTCTTTTCCAACCTTAATGATACTACGATTCTGTGAAAAAATGCAGTCCCACAGACACATAGGATCAAACTCACCTCACTGAAGATATCTGCAGTGAACAGTTATGTGGGACTGTGAGCAGTTTCTCAGCACTGGAGCTTGGCCAATGGACAGAAATTGGACTTACGCAGTGCAATTCCACTGCCTTTACCAGGACCACCAACTATATGGTTAGAAGTGTTGTGCTGTAGAAGACCCTCTTTTTCAACAGTTTTGTGGGGAATTTAGGCAGCCAGATCAGGTATTTGCGTTGTAGGTATTTAGCATTGTATAAAAAGTATTGTGTCTACAGAACATTAATGACCTACCAGTTGCATGCAGGCACCAGTGGGTTTTTTTGTTTTTTTCTGCTCACAGGCCAGTCATAGCCACTGCTGCTCTCAGGTCTTACGTTCTGGCTGCATCACAGGACCTGCTGCATGTAGAGGCAGCAGCAATATCCCATACAGGAACCATGCTTCCACACTTCTGGCACTGGTGTCATTTAAGTATCTTTCTAAATACTGACCTAGGACCTCATGTCTGCATCTTGCTACTGCCTCCAGTTATTTATCATATTCTACTTTGTCTCTATTGCTTTCAGTCTATTCTGTATTTTGTGTCAGGCCAGTATCTTGAGCTCTGGTGCAGGAATTCTTCCTTTTGGACACATTAAAACCCCAAGTGTCTAGTTTCTCAACTTCCCAGCCATTATCTAACCTGTTTTCCCTACGGATAGACTTTCTTAGCTGGTCCTTCCAGAAAGCCCAACCCAGCCCACTGTGTGCTGAACAAAGAGATTCCAAAGGATATATTTCTGTTGCAGTGCACTGATGAGTTCTTCTACTTTTGTCTGGAACTTCACAATAGATTTACATTCGCATGGATCTTCCTCTATGGACCAGAGTAACAAGAAGATATGTTAAGTGACACAAAAAAGAATTAAAATCATGGAGACAAGAAGTAAAGCAAATCATATTCTTTGTAATAAACATGAAGGAAATAAAAATACCATTCCTCCTAATTACTGACTGATCACTTCTGCCTTTAACCTCAAATGACCAGAGACTCTTACACTTCATGCATCCAGGACAGGCTCTGTGGAAGAAGTCTTTCCTGGGCTTCCAGTTCTCCGGAAACCCCCTGAGATCTATTACTGATGCTTAAAGTGTGCCCTAAAAATTTGAATCTGACCAAATACAGTGCTCAAAACGATCTCTGTTTGTCAGTTCATTTCCCAGTAACATCACCATGGGGGGTCATACTGCTCATAAACTTAGGCAAAATAAAAATTTGGAGGCACTGTTTGCAATCTGAGAGTCAGGAATTATTTGAGCTTTGCTTCAGGGCTCCATTTCTTGAGTAGACAAAGCAATGTGCATTCATCAATTTGATAATCCTTCTACTCCCATCTTCTAAACCTTGGTGTTCTCCAAATACTGTGAGTAAACCTTCCCCTCTCCCCAGTCCCTCACTCTCACCAACGCAGATTTTCATTTGCAGCTTCTTCCCAATGTTGCTGATGGTTCTGAAGTCAGCTGTGTAGAAGTAGTGCTCAGCTACTGGCTCGGAAGCAATTTCCCTCAGCTCATCCTCCACTGCGTTACCAACTCCCACAGCAAACATCCTAAAGCCTGTAAGCACAAGAAGAACCTGTAAGAACCTGTCAGTTGGCACCAATCCCCCATCAGCTTGTACATCCCTGTCTGCCTTCTGCACCTCCATGCAGCTATACAGTTGTTAAGTGTCTCCTTTACTTTCTACAGTTATTGACTTATTTCAGGTCATTTGGGGTTCCAAAATATTTTGCAGGCAAAGTTTTACTAGACTTATCTAGGTAATGACCACTGTCACCACAAGAACAATGATTTGGAGATACAGGTAAAGAAAGATCATTACAACACCTTGACAGGATAGTGCATCCAACTAATAGGGAAGCAGTGATACAGCAAAAGGTGGAATTTTTCAAAATAGCCTGCAGCCACCATTCATCAGCCTCTGTTGTAGCAAAGTCCCCTCTGCAATGGAGACCAGTATGTTCAGTAAAACTGTACTTGTATTGCTTTCCAGTACTGCAACTCGTATTGTCTGTCAAGGCTAATCCATTCTGTGAGTTAACAGCAGGGACCCAGTTACTATGCTTCACTACCAAAGATTGATAGCTACTTTTGTCTTTCTCTTGAACCCAACTGCAGTTTGCCCCTTGACTTGAATGATGATACTAGGTCAAGACTTTAGTAATGCCTTCTCTTCCTCCCCTTTTTGCCTTGTCTTTCTTCCTCTGGATCTTTTTTGCATTTTTTTTCCCCCAGCGTTCAACTCAGGGAACATGTTTGGAATCTAGTTTTAAGTATCTTGTTATTTATCTCAGTGAAATCACTTAGCAACTGGTGTTGGGGATATCTGTGTAGCAAGAAGAAAGGAGGAGAAAACAAGGCCTAAAGTCTTGTTTCTATGCATACGGTTTATAAGGACCTTTTGTTTTCTAAGGACTGAATATCCACATAACCTGTTAACTTGTTTAGGTAAGCATCAGCATTTCCTGACCTCGTACTTGACCTGTTATTAGGTGCTAGCCCTTAGTCCCATCTAGTTGTTGAGACCAAATCTAAAAGGAAATGAAGGATTTAACAATTCATGAACTTATTCACATGGGCTGCATCCATATACAGTGATGGCAGAAGACTGGGAATTGTTCAGCAGGAGGTCAGCAAAGGGGCAGATCTCAATATATTTGTACTTTGTACAGTTGATGCAGTGCCTGGTCCAAGAGAGAAATGAGCCACTGAGAGTTCTCTAGACCTACCTAAATCTTTGGCTTTCTTAGCAGCATCAGTGATATAATCTTGTGACCGTCCATCTGTGAAGACTATGCCCACCTTGGGAACCCCAGGCCTAGCTCCATTAGCAATGGAAAAGGAACTGTCCACGAGGTACTTCAAAGCCTGGCCTGTCATCGTGCCTTTCTCCATGTAGGCCATTTTCTTGACGGCTGCTTTGATGTCCTTCTTGTTCTTGAACTGTCCCAGAGGAAACTCCTGCCTGACGGAGCTGGAGTACTGCACCAGGCCAACCTGGGCCTGCTTCTCTGACACCTCCAGTGATTCCACAATTTGATTGATGAATTTCTTCACCAGCTCAAAGTTCTCAGGCCGAACACTCTTGGAGCCATCGATCAGGAAAACAAGATCCAGGGCAGATCCTGACCCACCACTGCAAGCTGAAGCAAAATGAGAGAAGAGAGAGACAGGAACTAAGCAAAATAAGAGAAGGGGATGACAGCAACTAAGATTCTGCTTAATTATGTAGGAAAATGTAATCCTAATACTGTTTCATTGCTAATGAAGTATGCTAAATCAGTAAAAAATCAGCAACAGTTCACACTCATGTTTTCAGAGCAGTCCTTGGTTATATGTTCATGGTTTCTTTTTCTTCGTTTTCTGAAAAGAACATGCCTGCCCTGTCTCAGCCTTACCCATGTCCTACCATGACAGATCACAGCTTAGCTCAGTGAAATGGAAATCATTATGTACCACTGCAGGTCTTCCCATCGTTGTTCAGCGTGAAACCCTCTTTACAAGCACACTTGTACGATCCTGGGGTGCTGATACAGATCTGCTCACAGTCGTGGTCGCCAGTGGCACACAGGTCTGACACCACTGCAAGAAAAAGTGCAGATTGAAATCAAGGACCATGCCAAGGCTTCTCAACCAGAGGATACACCACCCACAAAGAAAGCATCATATTTGTTCTGTGCGCTTAGTGACAACTAAACCCAACCTGCAGCAACGCAAAGCAGCTCAAAGTGATTACTCTCAGATAGCAATCAAGGAAGTAAAAGCAAAGAGAAGTTGTGACAAGTCTCTGGACTCCAAGGCTCAGCTAGGTCTATATGTAGTCTCCACGTTGAGGGCAAAAACCATCTGTCTGTCAAGCATATCACAACGTGCTTCACTCTCCAGATATATGGGATGAGATTTGGTTTCCAAACTACCATCTGTACTGGCCAATACCCTTTTTTTTCCCCAGCTATATGGTGCAATTATGATTTGTGAGTGCCATGTACAGCTGCCATCCTGGATGGGATTCATGCCCAAACACACTTGGAATTCACTTCAGAACTCTCATTGCACGTGCAACTCTCAGAATCACTCTCTACAAGTATTTCTGCAACTATGCAGTTGGCTCTAACAATGGGCTCTCAGGTTGAGTTCTTTGAAGTCTGTAAAAATTTTATGAATCTAACTAGTAGCTGGATCAGCAAGGGTCTCCCTTTTCCTGTGTCTGTTGAGCACTGTGGGAAGCAGTTGGACAGGGCTGCTCAGTTCTTCCTGCTGTTGGTGGCCACAAACTGCTTTGCAATAGCAGGTGGTGTTTGGGTACATCTCCAAGGACAGCTCTGTGCAGCTGCTTGCATAGCATGATAAACAGTCTACTTGGCAGTTAATATGGTGCTGCTCTCCATTAGCTGTAATAATACCTAGCACAGTGCTTCCCTCAGATGCATCTCTGACGGTTTTTACCATGGAGAGAACTTTGTCATCTGCATGTTGCACATCTGAAAGGCAAGGCATAGAAAGGGTTTTTTTTTCCCTCTGTCTTTTTGAATGACACCAGTGCAGAAGCTTCAGAACACACTGGCAGGCCTCTCTGCCTCCAGCTGACTTCTGACTCCAGGGCAGCCAACACAAACTCCCACGAATATTCATGCCCTGGCTTCCACCTTCTTGATTTTTGAATCTCCTCCTCTTAGTGTGTAGTGCTTATTCCTTTCTTTCATGAACTTCTGCAGTGACACCTGATTATAATATATGACTCACTTTGTATTCAAATTTTTCCTCCTTCCTTCGAGAGGATGAAGGTTTCCTTGATGGAAGGCCGCTCCCCCCATTATTTTCAAGCTGAAACTTTACTCTTTCTGAAGAAATGGTCTCAGAGAGTTTTACAGGTCCATTGTGTGCATAGGTTTGCAGCGCCTTGCTGAAGGCACTGTGGTGCATCACAGCTTTAAGAAGCGTTGCCACACTGTGCTTTGGCAGGATGGGCGTGTGAAGCCCCCAGGACATTTCCCAACACACAGTGGTTATTTATAGACAACTTCCTACACGTTTGAAAGTAATAAAGCTTTCTCATTGCATTCACTGGTTTGTGTAGGAGTGTGCTCAAGGGATGTGTAGATCTGGTACTTAGGGAGTGGTTTAGTGGGCAATATTGGTGGTGGGTAGACAGTTGGACTAGATGATCTTAGAGGTCTTTTCCAGCCTATGATTCTATAAGTGACTGTAAGATAGTCAGGCTCTTTTTAGATATTATACAGAAATTATCAGATACTGCACCAACCAGGAGAGTTTCCTTCCCCATAGGGCTCCAAAAATAACAGCACAGTCAGGGAGAGGTGGCTCATCTTGTGGCAGGGAAGTGAAACCAGTCCTTGTTTAAATAGGAACTCAGAAGATGATGCTGGCAGGGGAAACTGCAAGCCAGATTGTCAGTACTGCCCTGCTACATTAAACACAAGGGCAATGATTTCAGCTATTTAAAGACCGTGTTTTCAAGGTTCTTTTTCTCTAGAAATACATTCAGGAGCTCTTCATACAAATGAAGCCTTCTTTAAAGAGACTTCTTTAACCAAAACCTGAAATTCCCCAAACAAAACTTCAAATTCTTGAAAGGTGACTTCAAATAGCATCCATCTTCCAGATTTTGTGCTTCTGCACACCCAAATCCTTGGCGAAAGGAAGCAAGTGGATGAAGGATGATCACATGTGAAACTTAACACATGAAAAGCTTGCTGGTGGCCACCTGTGCATCTTGACTAGGAACCCAAGGGTTGTGTAGCAAGGACTTACCACAGAATGCTTCTTGAAACTTGTGGGTCAGCTTCTCTATGACACTGTAGCTCTCCACGTAGTCCACGTGGTCGTCCAGGGGCTCACTTGCGATTTGCCGCAGTGTGTGCATGTCCACCCGGCCAACCCCGATGGCGAAGATCTCAATGCCAGCCTGCCTGGCCCTGGCTGACACGTCCTGCACTCCGTCCTGGGGACGTCCATCAGTCACAACAATTGCCACCTGCACAGAGGAGGGCACAGACCAGGAGCATATTTGGATGAGTGTTGATATTGCTATTGCTTGTGGGTTACATCTTCACTAAAGGAGGTTTCACATTTCTGAAGTTAAAGAAGAAAGGAAATGCCACCTCCTCCCCCTCTTCCTGTTCTTCCTGAGGTCACAGAAGCTGTTCTCTTAAAAGTCTGACTTGCCTCTTTCTGAGCTGCAAAGGTTAAACTGCTGTGGACTGGATTGCTTTAATTATGGGACATCTGGTGCATCTCGACCCTAGGGAAAAGATTACATTCTCCATAAGCAAACTAATGCCCAAGACAAACTTTAACTCTCTTCATGAAACCCCAGGTGACACTAAGTACAACTCTGGGACTTTTATAGCACCTCTGTCCATCTAAAAATCTCAAGAGATGTTATGGAGAAACTGAAGCAAAGAGAGGGGAAGCAGTCTGCCTGAGGTCATGATGTGTCAGTGCCATCCATGATTTCTGATTCTTCCTTCCACCACAAATAGCAGCGGTAGATCCTGCACCGACTGACATCACTGTCTGTTAGAATACCAGTTGGTACAGGTGGGAACTGGATTTTGCCCTGGGTGGTGGCACCCTGAACTGCTGGAAACCCTCCAGGAGTGCTGCTCAAGCTGCTAGGCTTTCTTTTTTAACCTCTTTATTCTTCTTCTGCTAAGTGGCATTGTCACAAAATCTTCATGCTCTTTCTTTAGCAATTCAGCTGTTCCTGCCACTTTTCCCTGCAATTGTTTTGTTGTGACACTAGTGTCAATACGATCAGCAGGAGCAGCTAGCTGCAGGCAGAGAACAAAAATCCCCGGTGCAAGCAAATAGCAGGATATAGAAAACACTGCCTGCAGATGCAATCGGGGATACCCACTGGCTGCTCAGTTAGGACAGTGTGATAGCTGTTTTGCATCCTTAGCAGGGAAAAAAGTCACCTTGGAAAGTCAGGAGTGGGGTTCTCTGCCCCATATCTCCATGGGGCCCAGTTAGACTAGATGATCTTAGTGGTCTTTTCCAAACCTTAATGATTCTGTGGTTCTATGAAGTGCCTCCTAACTCTGCCCACCCTTCTGCAGTGCAGTGGCTGAATGCTGTGCCCTGGGCAATTCCAGTACTCAAGTAATCTGCTGCCCCATTCAGAGCTTTGCTTCCAATGAAAGATGGGTGAAACTGGAAAAATGTGGAGTTTTCAGCTGTGTGAAGCATGCAACCATGCCTTCTGCCGGGAGAGAGAACCCTCGGCTCAGCAGCAGCACTGGGATGTGCTGCCAATTAGAGGAAACAAGATGTTTTGTGAAGTGGCTTCTGCAAGGAGCACTACCCATGAGCAGGTTCCTGCCAACACTGCATGTCTTTCTTGCAACATTTGTCATAGGACAGAGGTGTTCTGTGTCATCCTGGCATTTCTCTGTCTAAATGAAGTGATTTTCCAAATTTAATCAGCTTCTTAGGTTCTTCATATTGGAGTGTCTGAACCCCAGATACAGCCCAGGATACACATGGTAGCATCCACATCTGGATCTGATGGGAAAGTTTTTTGTAATAAAATGCAGTGTGCTCAGAAGCTATACTGCTTTCTGACTTGCTGTTGGAACTGGGAGAGAACAACATTTGGAGGCATGAAGAATCTGCATCAGGTGTCAGGAATTTATCAGCGAGCCCATGGTTAAAATGAATGTAAACATCCTCGTTTGCTAAGGCACATGAGTATTCATGGGCATCCCTAGGTGGTCATAATTCATGGTGCCATGTGCAGGCAATCCAGAAGCAAATGAGGTAATAGCATCTCATGATGCAGTGTATTACATGAATGTTTTAACAGCACTGACAGGGGATTGGGAAGAAAGTTGAATAGCCCCCTGATTTGCTCAGCAATTTGACAGTCTATTTGTTGTTCTTCCTGAGGAAAGATAAAAGTAATTGGGCACCCCTGTAGTTTTGATGGAGGTATAAAGAGATGTTACTTGTAGCTCTTTGCCGAAACAAATAGTGTTTTTCCCTGTCCCGTGGTGGTATTTGCTGCATAGAGCACAGTAAGACTAAATGAGTGATCTGGTCAGGCTTTGACCAGTCCCATGTGGTTGGAAATCCTAGTGCTGATTTCCGTAAGGTCTTGCTGGATTTCTCTTGTGTAAAGGAGCAAGAGATGTATGCAGTTGGAATTACTGTGGCCTATTCATCATCTGAGGCAGATGAGGGGCTCATCCTGAGCAGCATGAAGGTCTCAGGAGGGAGAGAGCTCCTTGGGCTTACTTTGTTTTACACTGGGACAGCTTGGACTGGAGGTACTGGCCAAGAATTAATGCACTGAGATGGGAAATGAGTTTTTTTGCAAGGGCGTATTGGAAGAATAGAGAACTAAATGGCCTTTTTGGCTATCAGTACTCAACAACAGTGGTCTGGTATTCAAACTGCTGGGATTTTTTTGTGTGGATGGCAAAATATCTTTTTGTTCATATTTAGTTTTTTTTTTTTTTCAAACACAGTAAGAATTTTTGAGAAGCAGAAACAGATATTATCATCCAGATGCTTGTTGTTTCAGTTAAGGTGCCTCTTAAGGAATGAACCCTTACTGCTTAAGGGCTAAGCAGTACCCAAAAAGAGAAACATTTCCTATCACTTTTTTCTTCTGGATGAAAGTCACTGAGTATGGCCATGGATGATCCTCCTTAGGGGTCACGGTCACCTGCTCTGCCCATGTGTTCCTAGGACTGGGTGCTCTGGACAAACTATCGCCTTCCCACTGGCTGCCCAAAATGGTTTCACTGGAAGAAATGTCTCTTGTTGTTGGATTTTCAGCTGGTGACTCTTACACTTAAGGAGCAATGTGATGGTGATGACTGATCAGAGGAGTTTCTCTAGAGCAAATTGCAAATGAAACTTCATGAAAGTTTCCTGGAGCATGATTTTCTCAACTTATCACTCTTGGCTTTCTTCCTATTGAGTCAAGTCAGGTTTAGGTTAAAATATAGACAACTAGGTTTAAATACAGAGATTCCTGCAATAAAAGACAATATGAGGTCAGATTCTTTCACATGTTCCTTGTAGCTCAGCAGGTGAAGGAGCACAAAAGACGATCAATTGGATCATCTTCTTAGGAGATTAACTCATTTTTCTACAGTTTACTGTGAATTCCAGTCCAGTCCAGCCTTCAGGTTGCTTATTTTTGGGGTTGGAGGATCTTTAGCAGTTCTTAATTTTTTGATAATATTTTTGACTTGCCATCCCTGGGTATCTTTTTCATGTACTCCTCTGCTTTCCTTAGTGCTTTACTATCAGTGAGGGAAACTGAAAGTGTCTGATGTTCCAAAAATGTTGTAGTCAAGTCCTCACTCCATCAGCTGGGCTCTTGTCCAGCTGCTGGAAAGCCCTCATTGCTTGCTAAAGCTTTTGCTTATTTTTCTGGTCTGGTCTCATAGCAGACAGCCAGTGGAGCTGGCACAGGACAAAAAGGCCTGGAAAGCTCAGGATGTTTAGCTAAGACACATATTGTCAATAATACACATTTTCCTCATGCTCAGATTAAAGTTTTCCTGATGACGGTCATTGGGCTGAGGTCTCGTTGCCTTCAGGGCCAAATCCAGAGGGACGGATGAGGTATCTGGGGAATACTTTTTTAAAGGCTGAGTTTCCTGGATGGGGAATCTGGGTCAGGAGCGGTGATGCCCATTGCAGCCAAGTATGGAATTAATTTCATACTACAGCCTTAAATGTTAAGTAGTCGTTGAAGTCTGAGTACATGAAGAAAATACCCAGAATGGAAGACATAGCCATTAGCCAGCCTGTGAAAAACTAGTAGAGCACTGGAGGACACAGAAACAGCACTTTGCTTTATATGTAGAACTGAAATTTCCCATTTCAAAGGAAGCTTTCAGAAGATTGTCTCACATTTCACAACAGTGGATTTGGAAGCATTTTTGTTACATTTCTTGGAGATGTCTGTGAGCACGTTTATGCCTAGCAAACCTGGCTGAATCAATGTCTCAGAGTGGTGTGTTGCTCTCAATGAGTGTGAACCAATACTGCCCTACACAAAGAGAATCACTTTTTCTCCTTTTTTGATTTTCCTAACCATTCCACAGTGTGTCATGTGAAATGGGGCTTCCAAGAAGGGGATAAAGTGCGTTTGGCAATCCTGACTGCAGCAGGGGATTGGAAGCTGATTATCTTTGAGGTCCCATCCAACCCAAACCATTCTGTGATGATTCTTACCTTATTAATATTGGGAGATCTCAGCCTGGCTCCTTCTGAGTCACTAAAGGCCCGGCTGATGGCAAACTGGATGGCCAAGCCAGTCATGGTCCCTGTGGAGAGTGGCTCTATCCTCCGGACTGCCTGCAGGAGCCCGGCCTTGGTTTGGTGAGTCTTGAGAGAGAACTCGTTCTTGACTGCACTGGCATAATTTATGACCCCGACCCGTGTGGAGTTGGGGCCCACGTCCAGCCCCTCGATCACCCGCGACAGGAAGACTTTGACTTTCTCGAACTCTTGTGGGCGTACGCTCCGAGAGCTGTCAATGATGAACACCAAGTCGGTGGGTTTGGTTCTGCACAGGGTGCCTGGGAAGGATAAGGACAGAGAAGAAGAAGAAGAGAAAAATATGCAAGGAGGGAAAAAATCATTCCTCTTCCAGCAGGCAGCTGAGGCTAGATGACCTGTGAGCTGCAATCCTTTCTCTCTCTGTCTCAGAGGGGCCCAGGGAGATCAGTTTAACCTAATATTTCCGAATGTTCATTTCCTTTCATAAAAATTTCTGTAGGAAAAACACATTTAGCTGCTGACAATATGTACTCCTACAGCAGCTCTGCACTTGTGGGAGCAGGTTACCCATTTGTCTTACCCGGCTATTGCTAATGGCTATAGGAAACTTAACGGAAGTGGGAATTAAGCTGAACTAAAGCCTATTATATACACTCCTGTATCAAAGAAGGTCTCAAAAGAACTCACTGTGGTGTATAAGCAAGCTACATGGGTATTAATTAATGAGCTTGTGTCTTTGTCATGCGTGACCAGAAGCAGGAATGAAACTCAGCAGTTCAGATTCAGTCACGAATCATAACTCCCAGACTAACTAACCAACATAACACAATCCAGTCTTGTGTTTTTCAGCTAGTGGCACTAATAATGAAATAGAGCAAAGACCAGCACAGCTTTATTTCTGTGAGCTGGTGAGGGAGAACACAATAGAGAGATGTAGAACCATGCAATTGATAGTTAATCTCTACAAGCCAATAGTAAGGCATGAATATCCACTGTAAAAGATAAATGGTATAGATGGGAAACATTAGCAATGCAAACAGCTGACTAATATTTTTCTTTCCAATTTCTCATTTTCATGCTGTTTTCCATCCTAATGTTCAGCTGTGACAAAACATAAAAAGGAGTGACATTTTTTATGAATTTCAGAATGAATTGACCCATTTCCCCCACCAGATCTATAGCATTCTGGTCTTTATTTTTTTCTATCATTTAACCTGCCTCTGTAGGGTCATCAAGTGCTCTGTTAAGATTTGATTTCTGCAGAGAGGGTTGATATAGGATATATCATAAAAGAGATTTCTGTGGGCAGATTTTTAAATGTGAGCTTTTGGGCCAACAAATCTGTTCTAAATTATGACATAAATATTACAGCTAGTCCTCAGTGTGAAATCTAATGTGGCTTTCAGTCTTTCAGACGCATGAAAATAAATACCCTGTGATGTATCCATAAAGAATATAATCAGGTTAGTTTCCTGAGAGACATGAATGCTGAAAAAGCTTCTGGCTCCCAGAATAGGTCTGAATGATGTAGTGTGCAGAAGAGAAGAGGGCAGTGGTTACTCCATCAGGTGCTCTAGTTTCCACTAAAACACAATATTACCTTTTTCCCATGGGGGTGGCTTTCACTTTGCCACTGAAATTCATTGCAGAGGAAGGAAAAACTTCGTTGTCAGTTCACACTGGAAATCCCTTCAGCAGGGGCTGGTTATGCCCATTTTACAGGAGATACAAAGAAAAATGCAAAGTGTTGCAATCAGCTCCTCTACAAATAAAGCACTGATTCTCCTTTGCCACTGTGGCTAATGCATCACATCTGCTTTGAGTGACAAACCAACCAAAAAAAGCTTATTTTTTTCCTTAGGAGCAGTCAAATTGAATAGGAGTTTTGCAGCGTGTTTTCTTTTTGCACAGAAGCTCTGTGATAACTTTTTAAATCTCTCTTTTTTTTTTTTTCCTCTATGAAAGTGAAGTGTATTTCAGGGAAATAGAGCATATCAGATGGAAACACTGGGGTTTAGGATGCACTGGGCTCTGCAGGACAGACAGATCCCTGGGAGGTGACAGTTCTGAGTGACATCTTGATTCACCATAGTTTATTTCAAAGTGGAATGAAACCAGAATTAAAATCTTCTCATTTTAAAAACATCCACACCTGAAGCTATTCAGGAGCAGCTGAACTTCATGCATCAATTTAGCAGAAAATCTCTCTCAGGGATCCTTGCCACATTAATTAAAGGAACAGGAAACCTGCCTAGTAATTCAGAATGAAAAGCTGTTTATTTTAGAAACAGTGATTGCTCATGATAGGGCTGGGTTGAATGAGCGCTCTGTTCGGTCTCCTGGCTTCACAGAATCATCAAATCATTAAGGTTGAAAAGATCACTAAGATCATCAAGTTCAGCCATCAACCCATGCCAACTGCAGCAGTGCTTAGCGGCGCTGCAGCAAATATAACTCTCCCTTTGTCATCAGAAGAGATGGTGAGTGCATCAGGGAAGTGCCCTTTGTACATAGCAGCTAATACCACACTGACTGGCACGTCTGTTTTACTTATTGTGGGTCCAGAGCTGCTGCTGTGGGGCTGGGGTCACCCTGGTGCTTCCTCTGCTGTGCTCTGCTCAACCTCCCACCTTCTCTTTAAAGCCATGAAACAGGCAGAAGGAGTTCATCTCTGCTTCTGTCTGCCTAGGTGGAAAATAGTCGAGGAAGCTCCCTGCTTTTTGGTCAGAGGTTGGGTGTTGCTTCCTCCTTCAGCGCCTTGCAGTCCCCAGCAGGTCGGTCAGAATTTTGGGACAGAGCCCACAGCATTCAGCTCCCACTTACCTCTGGGCTGAGGAGGTGCCCCCCAGACTCCACAGCTTTGGAGGAGAAGCAGCAAAGAGAGTGGCAAGGCGGAGAAAATCCCGTCCATGGCTGCGGAAGAACTGCCGGAGGTTGGATGAGGAATGGCACACGGGAGCTTTGGCCCTAAGGTATTAACCTGTCCTTCCTCGGAGAGGCATGGGGCCAGCCCCTAACACGTGTGAGGGGCAGGGGGTGCACTGAGGGGTGAGTGAGAAGGGCTGGAAGAAAATATTGCTTGAAGGTGGGGAGGAGGTGGACGTCCAGCCCCGCCAGCCCCTCCACAATGGCTCCATTGCTTGGCGAAGGGGATGGGAAGCTATAAAGGGACCTGCAGTTGCGTGGTATGTGGGGAATCTGGGATGGGAACAGTGGGAGCAGTGAGGGCAGCCCTGGGGAGCTGGGGTTAGCCTGTCGACCTTCAGCTCCCATCTACATATCTTTGCTTCCTTTGCTTAATTTGTGGGCTGGAGCTCTGTCGCGGGAGCAAGGGAGAGGAAGAGGAGAGCAGGAGCAGGGGCAATGCGTGGGACACAGAACAAATTCCTTCCTGCGGGAAACAGTTGCTGCTCTATGAGGCTGCGAGCAGGGGCAGAGGGAGAAAGAACGCAACAGTTTGAGCTAGATAAATAGACAAACAGTGCAGGATGGACAGGCAGATTATAAGTTTGATTTATTTTTAACAGCAGAGCATTCAGGTCCATACAGCTTTAGCCACAAGAAGCCAATAATCTGAATCAACATATAAGAGCAATGATGCTGAGCAGAAATTCAGTGTCTCTTTTCTGGAATAATAGCAAGGAGATTTTGCCCTAGAGTAAGACGAATTTAACGATGGGTCCATCGCAAAGCAGTGCACCTATTTTCTTTTTATTAACTGCTGTATTACACTTATTAAAGCCCTTGATGTTGATGGATTGGTCTTTGCCCACCTTTCAGCTGCGCCGTTGGAGTGCTCATGCATTGCATTAGCATTGTGTTAGTGCAGTGCTGTGGCAAACTGCCTGTGGTCAAAAGGGTTGCTCTTCCCTCATTCAAATTCGCATTACTTCAGAAGGGCTTGGACAGATGGAGAGCTCCTGGAGAGAGGGGCTGTTTGATTATGCAGACAGGGACCTGCCCTTAGTGGTGCTGCCAGACCGTTCTTAACTCCTTCAACGTTAAAAGCGTTGATTAAAGTGTTTAAAGATATTGCAGAATGTGAGCAGGGATTAGTATAGAAAACACAAGCAGGTCTTTGTGTAGATGTGTGCATGCACAAAGACACTTGTTTAAAAACTTTATAAAAGCTTAAGCCTGTGAGTAGGTGCATGAATATGTATGTGCAAATAAAAATACATTCTTAAAAACACGACTGCATGTGCTTACATATGCATTTGTATGTGTGCATGTATATGCAGGCATAATTCTCCTCCATGCATTATGTGTTCATAGATGCATGGATTTCTGTGAGCTCAAGTATATCTAAATTCAGTGTGTGCTTATAGGATATCATTTGCCCCACAGATATGTAGAAGAGATACAGACACACGTTGACAGTTAGTGGGGAACAAAGTGAAATGCAAGCATAAAATCCTGCAGATTTAACCTCCAGCCCTGTCTGTGGTGGGATTTCTCCTGTTGCTCTGCTGTGCATACAAGGACCTATTGGTGCAGACAGTGCTTGCCATGAATAGGATCATTCAGAGCCCTCTGTAAACAAAGTCTCTATGGCTGTTCTCGCTGAAGAAAATATAAAGTTTCTCTGTGTCATTTTGCTGCTAATTAGTAAAGAAGGATAAATACATTTCAGGTGGATATTTTCACTAGCAGAAGTTGGGGCACACAGGCAACATTAAAGCTTTGAAAATAACGCGAGAGGCAAAGGTGTGCTGGGTACTATAGATCTGCATTTATACCTCTGTAAAAGAGGTGTTTATTTTTAAAATATGAAACATAATTTTTCTCCAGGCCTCTAAAAATGAAAACACTGGACTCAATATTCCAAGAGGAAAATATGTATTTAAAGCTCTTCCCAAGTCCACTTGCAACGTAAACAGGGAAACGATTAATGGGCTCTTGTGTTCTCTGGTGCGCATCATCAAGCGGTTTGGATACAGTGCACTTGGCTAAAGCACATGGATGTCAGAGCATGGAGGAGACAATCCTTCCATACCCCACTGCCTTCATTCTTTGCGTCACCACATCTGCCAGCCTGGGGATGGGGTAGGAAAGTGTATGGTCCAGTGTAGGAGTGAGAAATACGGTGAAGAAAACACATACAGACATGGGATATGGTCAGCTGGGAAAGTTGCTGGCTTCTCATTTGCCAAGCATGTCTGGCAGTGTGGACTGTGTAAATGTAGATCCTTTCTCTGTCAAAATACATATAATCTTTCACAGGAGCATAGATTGGATGGAAAAAGACATGAAAAATGTCCTTTTAGTTCTGATAATGCAGAAATGCCTTGTTTGATGTGGCATTTTACATTTCCAATGTAAATGTGTTTTCTCTTTGAAAAAGTTTTTAGTTTTGTATCTATTCTTCCAGTAAACACACCATTATCACATTTATTATTTTAACATAAATGTCACACTCCAATGAGCTGAAATGACCAAATCAAAATGAATCAGTCCCTGAGTCATATCCATGACAATGACCCAGAAGAAGGTGATAGGTTCCTGTGTGAAAAAGGAAATCAGATCACTATGTCAGGGCACTTCCAAATTTCTGCTAGAGTTCAGACAGATGGCATTTAAAACATTGGATTTTCCTTAAAAAGAAAATTTTAGATGGCCTTGGATTGTAAATACTTCCTAGAGAGAGTCTGGTGATACAGTTGAGTGGCACCAGTTGGTGATGGAGGAGTGAGCAAGGGGAAGGCTTGGGAAGGGACTAGCAGCCAAATCCTGAGTAGTTTACTGTTGAGTTGTATTTCATTCTAAATAAACCTGGTAGTAAACACAGCTTTCTTGCCCTTAAGCAACCAGGAAACTCCCGCATTTAGTAAAATATTCAGGTTTTTTTCTTTTTTTCCTTTTTAAAATTTCTTTCTTTTTCAGGCTTCCTTTGATGTTCCCATGTGTTTCCAGGCCTCCATTTTTCAAATATTCAGAGAAATAGTGATGAAAGCTGCTATTTAGCCAAAGCTTCAATTCTCATATTTCATTCCTGTGATGTTTCTATATCAGTTATGAGGAGTGGAGGAGCCCTTCCTGGCCTGCTTCATTATCAGAAAGGATAATGGTGCTGCATCACCAATGTATTGCAGAAGTGATATTTGCAGTGAAGGAACTGGTGCAAAGCACAAAACAAATTATGCAAATGGTGAGACTGAGGAGAGAGGAATGGCTTTAAATACAACCCTTTTGACAACTCAAGATCAAAAGAAGTACTGTTTATCCTTTAAGCTGCAAATGGCTGGCAAATATCCTGCTCAGATGCTGTAAATAGTAAATGCTGTTTATGACTAGTCAATGTTTATGTATTTTATGGGTCACATTTATTCCAGAGGGATCATTTTTTATTTGCCATGTCAACCTTGCCCACATCCCCCCGGGGCCAAGTTGCCTCCTGGGCGCTATTCCCAGCTCTGATGTTGGCCACCTGGAAGGGCTGAGCAGCTTGTGTCTCTGTGCCTCAAATTCTGCAGCAGTGGTGTTGGCCTGGCTGTCACGGTGTTATCCGTGACAGTAACCCAAGGGATAACGAGAAGGGAGAGAGAAAGGGAAGAAAGAAGAAAACTGCACCGTCAGTGGCCACACGGCCGCCCCAGCCCAGGGTCTGTAAAAAAAAAACAACGGCACGATCTGAGAAGGAACGGTAACTTTACTAAATCTAATAAAATTGAACAATTGAGAGAGAGAGAGAGAAAATTTCCAAACCAGAAACTGGGAGCTTACGTTAGGGAGGAACTGCAGGGGAAGCGCACGTGCTGAATTTCCACAGCAGCCCAGAGCTGAGCGGGGCTCTGCTGCTCCCCACAGCATTAACTCCTTAACTGCCTGCATGGTGTTCTGATGTGGAATACCGGCATCAAAACCACAAAACCACAACACCTGGCCCAGTGGGTTATAGTTGTCCTGCGAACTTGCTTGGATGGAGCAGCCGTGTAAGACTTGTAAAAGTTGAAGGTCACTGTGAATGCAGTGCTTTTTCTCCAATGAATGAACCAACATATCAACTGCACCAAGGCAAACCTTACAAAGGGACCATGGGATAAAGGCACAGTGGAAAAGACTGTGGGATGGTCTAAAAAGAGCTATTTAAAATATCAACCTTTTATGAGCTGGTTCGACCTGGTTCCATGATGATTGGGGTGGCAGACCCACAGACCCACGCTCTGGGGAAGGGGGAAAGGGAAAAGGGAAAAAGAGAAAAGGGAGATGGGCCTAAAAACAAAAGAGCAGCAACGATCTGAGGAGGAAAGCTAATTTACTAAATTAGATGTTGGAATGCAAAGTAACACAGTATAATACGATATAGTTGGAATTGAAGCTAATAGATCAAATAAAATGAAAGGAGAGAGTATCCAATAAAGCAAAGGACTTACACTAAATGCTGAAGGCGGGACAGCAGCAAGCAACTGCTGCTGGGTCGATCCAAAAGGGAAAAGAGACTGTGTCTTGTGACATGTGAATGGTTTTTCATCTTCCCCTCTGAGCGGAAAACGCAAAAATGCAAAGCAACACAAAGTCCTCTGGCTTATGTAGTTCTTCTTCTCTTCTGAGACAGATATACCTGGAAGTATTGATGATCCATGGAGCTGGAGCATTAGCTGTTTAACTCCCACTGCACTACATGATGTTACGATGTGGAATACCAATATCAAAAATCATAAAACCATGACATAAAATTATTCTCAGTAGCAGTGGTGTTACAAAACATTGGAAGACAGAGAGATGAGGGAGATCCTTGGCTGCAGTCCATGAAGCGTCTGGCCTGATGGATGGACACTTAGATGGAAAGCCATAGGCAGTGAAAGGCTTTGGGCTGATGCATGACCACACTTGTCATCTTTTGTCATTCTGGGCCTACCACTGAGGACAGCAGTTGCAATGACTTTGTTCAACTGATGTGAGTAATTACTTTAATGAACTGTCTGTAGGAAAGATAAAGAAAAAACATGTCTTGTAATGATGTTTGATTAATGCAATTATCATGGCATCTGTCCCAGGCCCTGATCCTGGAACGTTTGTAGGTGCCACTCAGAGCAGCAGGAATGAAGGCAGCAAGACAACCAGGCAGGGCAGCACAGTCCCCACGTTGTGCAGGACAGTCTGCAGTGACAGAGTCCTGGAGAGCTGCCACATGTCCATCACCCGGGGTTCCCTTGGCTGCTCCAGGGAATAGGCTTGAATCAGCTTGAGGATGTGCCAGGGAATTCTGCCAAATTGCTGTCTTTGCCCTCTTCAAGGACTATTTTTGCTCTCTTACAGACATCAGAAGACTCTTAGGGCAGGGGAGACCTTTCCATCATGGTGGATGCTTCAACTTAATCTGTCTGAGTTTGAGTGCTGTCATTCCTGTTGCATTATGCAAGGTTTTTGCTGAGTTGCTAGCAGTTGGATCATGTTTTCAGTCTGATAGAAGCCGGCACCAGAAAAATGCTTCTGATCCTCCCCAGGTTCTATAGCAACTGTATTTTCTGCTGGCTTTGGTGCCATTTACACTCTAAGACTATTTGTAGAATCAGAGTTTCTTTGTCAAAATCTCTTGACATAATGTTGTGACCTGGATTTCTAGGGCACCCCATACTGGTTTCCTTCACCAGAAAACATTCCTGATCACTGGACAGGCTTGTTAAACGTATGCCTACAAGGCTGTGAGTGGTGCTCGGAAGGGCTTCCAGCCCCTCTCTTGGGTTTGCAGCACTCCAAACCTGGATGCAGTGCTCCAGATGAGGTCTCACAGTGCAGGGCAGAGGGCAGTGGGACCAGCTCAAGGCTGAGGGAAAGAGTCTCAAGGGAAAACATCAATAAAACAAATACTGCTACAATGAAAGAGGCTCAAAAATAACTATACGTTGTCAATAAAACAGATACTTCTGCGGTGACAGTGAGCATAACCTTATCTCCTCCAGCCATGAGGACAGGCAGTCTGTAGAGACATAGGCATGGGTTGATTGTTGGACTAGTTGATCTTAGTGATCTTTCCAACCCTAATTATTCTATGATTTGCTTGGACCTTTAGAGGCATTTCTTGCAGCCCTGAGTACTGAACCTGATTTTGAAGCATTTTGCAGTTACTCTCCCTCCTCTATGTCCACAATTATTGCAGAACTTGTTTCCCTTTTATTTGCACCTCAGTTTCCCTTTCTGTGGCATAGGGAGAAAAGTGACATATGTTTGGTTTAGTTCCTTTTAGAGCAGTTGCTTTCACGAACTGAAGGCAATGGCATGAGGATGCCTACAGAAAAACAATAAATTGAACCGAAGAGAAGTGTTCAAAGTAATGTGAAAGAAAATACAGCCATGTTTCTACCCATGTGAAACACTTTTCCAGCCAAATTTCTTAATTTTCTCTCTGCAAAAGGGGAAGTGGGAGTGGTGTAAACAAAACCAAAACAAAGAAAGTACTGTTTCAGGTCAGATGAGGAAAATCACATTCAGATGGGGAATCTGATGGACATCTTGATTCCTAGAGCACATCTGCCTCCATGAGATGCTGCTTTTAGAGAGGTCCAATCCCTCTCACACCTGTCCTGTCAGTGCTGACATCATCTTTGCAATCTTCTGCCTGTATAAAAGAATTGCTGCTCATTTTTCCTCTGCACTGGAAAAAAAAAAAAAAGGAAGTGTGGAGCAGCATTAAGCATTTGAGTGTGAATTGGTTCTCAACCTATTTTGGAGACTCACATCAGTAAATCAGTGTAAAGGAGAAAAAACTATGTAAGAGTTGAATATTAAAAAGAGTCTTTTATCGGATTCAAAACCAGCATTGATATTGCCATCGTCTGACTTCTTAGAAAGCTTGTGACAGCTTGCGTTTGGTTTATGTTGGCCAAATCTTCTAGCATTTCAGAAAACCCAAACTATTTCCTGTCTAGAATTCGGACCCCAACCTGGCTGGAAACTCACAATAAACCTATACATTTTATCAGTTTTCATGGTTTTCTGAGTCAGGCTTTCACAGGGAATTATTCTGAGCCCTGTAGAGAAAATACTGAATGAAGCAGGGAGATCGATTAGCTTGCTAAGAGCCATGAAACATCAGGTTCATTTCAAAAATCAGGTGTGTACCTGGAGGCTCATCTCCTTCACATACTCTCTGAAACCAACCCCATCTCTGCAGGCGATGCACTGAACCTATTTTGGTTGGACTTTGGTCTTTTCTAACCTTAACAATTCTACGATTCTATTTTATCTATTTTGGTTAAAATGCAGAACAGAATTTGAACCACTTAAACAGATAAAAAAAAAGATTTTTAACACCATTCGGTTAGATATGAGGGATGGGATGCCATCCACTGGGATCTAGACTGACTTGAGCAGTGGGCCCAGGTGAACCTCATGAGGTTCAACAAATCCAAGTGAAAGGTCTTGCACCTGTGTTGTGGCAACCCCCATTACCAGTACAAGCTGGGGGATAAAAGGATTGAGCACAGCCCTGCCAAAAAAGACCTGGGGACACAGGTGGATGGCAAGCTAAATGTGAGCCAGGACTGTGCCCTTGCAGCCCAGAAATCCAACTATATCCTGGGCTGTATTAAAAGAATTGTGGCCAGAAGGTCGAGAAAGGTGCTCCTGCCCTCTGCTCTGCACTGTGAGACCTCATCTGGAGCACTGCATCCAGGTGTGAAGTGCTCAGTACAGGAGGGACATGGAGGTGTTGGAGCATGTCCAGAGAAGGGCCGCAAAAAGGATCCGAGGAGTGGAACACCTCTCCTTTGAGGATAGGCTGAGAGTGCTGGGGCTGTGCAGCATGGAGAAGAGAAGGCTGCGAGGTGACCTGAGAGCAGGCTGTCAGTATCCAAAGGGGAGCTACAGGAAAGAAGGGGACAGACTCCTTAGCAGAGTCTGTGGTGATAGAACAAGGGCTTCAAGCTCAAAGAGGGGATATTTAGGTTAGATATAAGGAAAAAAATCTTCCACA
Organism: Oreortyx pictus; assembly: GCA_036925125.1. Lineage (NCBI taxonomy): Eukaryota > Metazoa > Chordata > Aves > Galliformes > Odontophoridae > Oreortyx > Oreortyx pictus. The sequence goes on along the minus strand of JAUPFR010000026.1, from coordinate 5,049,059 downwards.
GTGAGGCACTGGAACAGGTTGCCCAGAGATGTGGTGGGTACCCCATCCCTGGGGACTTTCAAGGTGAGGCTGGATCGGCCCTGGGCAACCTGATGGAGCTGTGGATGCCCCTGTTCGTTGCAGGGTAGTTGGACTAGATGGCCTTTAAAGGTCCCTAAGACCTAGAATCTAAGGATTCTATGATCACACTGATCACATCAGCATTGAGCCTTGTTTTCAGCAGTATAACCAAGGAAATCACCTTTTCAACTGTGAAAAGCAGCTCAAGTATGTGATCAACATCATTATCATCACCATCTCTTTTAGTCGTCAAATGAAAAGAACATTGGGAAGTCATTCATTGAAGTTTCAGAGCAGAACAAGAATTCCCACGCTTTGTCTTACAATGTAGATGATGTTGGAATAGTTGTTGTTGAGCAAATTACACTTTTTAAAAAGCATGGACCCATCCAAAAAAGTGTGCAGATGCTAAATACCAGCTGTCAATCTTCAGCAACATCATTCACCATCACTTACACAGACTGACCTGTGCAGTCAGCATGGGTCATGAGTGTGCCACCCCTTCAGAAATCAGAAAGTAAAAAATTGAAGCTGATACAAGGTTTTTTATTATGGAAACTCATCTTTCAAGTCACATTAGAAGCCAAAAAAATAAAAACTAAAAAGGAAAGCAAACTCTTTGGTATGAAATGGCAGAGCAACACAGTCACAATTCCAGCATGTTTTTTATGCTGGAGTACAAACTCAATCATGATCATAAGCAGACAGAATAGGAGTGTGTTGTTGAGAACTTCATTCTTTTGCTAACTCCTTTCCCTTAGGTCCTCATTAATAGATGCTAGTAAGCATAGTATACTTCAGGGTTGGGCTACCTCACAAAGCAGAAAAAAGGTTATTGCTCGTTTTTTCCCTCATTCTACTTCTTGAATGCCTCAGCTGCTGGGTTAGAGATGTAAGACAGATAAGAAACAGCATCCTGCTGGGGTAAATAAGCCTACCAAGGGATCCAGGCCTAATGCCTGGCAGATGTCAGAGCCCAGTGATGGGAATCTCTAGAATACCTGGTGCCAAGTTTATTAAAATCGGCACTGTGACTCAGTAGTACTAGCTCAAAACTGCCAGTGTGGAACGAAGCATCAGCTCCAGTGGTTCATTACTGCTCTTCATAGACTCATAAAGTGAGCTGGAGTGTAACAAGCTTGACGCTGCTTTAAAGTAAAGACTTCTCAGTGAGGCTGAATTTCTTACTGAAGGGGTAGGAGGCACCAACAGCAGAACAGATATCTCCTCTCCATGAGTAGAGCTTAGACTGCTACATAGGGTGGTGGGCATTCCTTGGAAGGCAACTCCAAGGCTTCCTCGTAAGATGGCAGCACAACCTGAAAGAGAAGACCATTACTCATGCTTTGGATACATGAAGGGTTTCAAAGGGACTTGACCTTGGATATGTTTCTCTTCCTCAAGAATCTCTCGTTTTTGGAAGGTCTTAAATTTCTCTTCTTTGTGTCAGAGCAGTTGGATGCTACTACTGGACATCATCAATAATGTAGGTAAGGACATTCATTAAAATGAAGGGTGATGCACCACATTTCTCACACACTGATCCATCAGAAGGTGAAGACAAACATAATTTGAAACATGAGTGGCAGTATTAGGCATGGAAATGGAAGTTGATCTGAAATTAAAAACGCATCTTCCAGTCAGAGATTGTGATATGTGCCCATTTATTTACTCTGCCAGAAGTCCGAGTATCTGCTTCCTTGCAAATACAGTCACCTTTGCAAGGTTTTACAGAAGAGTAAATTTGAAGGAATTTTACGTAATTGGGAATTGATTACTAATACCCTTTAATGCACATTTGAATTGTTAAAACTGTTTCTCATACCACCAAAGGAGCAAACATAAGCATCATCAAGTGTCTCACCATCTAAACCATGACTTTTCATGGTAGAAACCTAAAGCAGTCTTTACTCACCTTTTCAACTGCCTGTGGGTCAGCTTTTACCTCCTGTCTCTTACTGGCTTTGATATACTTAAAGCAGCTCAGGACGCACTTGAACATATAGGCCTGAAAAGGAAAGGGAAAGGGAAGTCTGCTGTGACACTACAAGTCAACAAGAGCATTCCTGTGTTTGCCATCATCCTACCACCATCCTTCTCTTGAGGTGAAAGCCTTGAGAGAAGCCTGACACCACACATTGCAAGGCCTTAAGTCAGACTGTCCCGACCCTTCATTGGAAGGGTGGCAACTACATCTGCTCAGAGCAGCACACTGGTTTGAAGTCAATTGGACTGTAGGCACATGCTTAAGGCTGCTGAGTGCCCAATGTCATCATGCAGGAAAATATGTAAATTTTCATGTTATTTTTCTGAGTAGGCTATGAAGTCTGGATGTCTTGGAAAAACATGGATGGGTACAGCATCCTTCTCCCAGAGACCCAAGGCGTACTTGTCAACTGGGACTGACCTCAAAAGAAGGCTCATTCAAGAAAACTTCATGTTTTCATTAGTTACACTTTTCTGACAGGCCTGCCTTGCACCTCGTGAAGTTACACGAAGCAGTAAATAGAGAGATTTTCTGAGAAAAATGGATCAATGGACAGATTGTGGCACAAGAAAATAAGCAAGGCCTGTGAAACATTCCATATGAAATAAATATTTTCCCTGTACTGTGTAGTGAGGCAAAGTCATGTGCCTCTTATTTTTATTGGCATAAGACTGTACTTTAAAAGCAGTTGTATGTCCCAAGAACAAGTCCTGTAGCTTAGGATTTCCCAGAACAATGAGGACTGTTTGCCTTGATACAAAGCCAAGACAAAGAACGAGAACAAGGAATGGAGTATCTGAGTCGAAGGAATCTGTCTCTCAAATAGACTTGTGGAGATGAGGAGGTAAAGCCAAGCTTTGACCACCTTCAGGGAATACTGCAAAAACCTTCCCATTCCAAAAGCCTCTTCATATAGAAGAGCAAACGTGAAATGCACTGAAGCTATCATACAAACTGTAGCACACTCAACTCCTAACGAATTTCCTAAATTTAAAAAAAGGACAATATATATACTTCATGTTATGGCTAACCCTGTAGAAAATTTGAAACAACTGATTTTCCAGGTCACACTGCCAGCTGGGTTGCAGAGTTACCTCCACTCTTATCGCTGAGTTTATGCAAATATTAAGATATGCTGAAGTCACTTCTGCAGTGATTGTACAGGACTCTCAATTCCCCACTGTTCAGGCCACCTGGGAAGAGTCTAAGTAAAAAAAATGCTTTCCAGCTAATGAGTAGCAATTGTTGCTGTGCAGAATCTGCTCTCTACCTGGAGAGATACAATTTTCTTTTGGAAACCCCTCGGTGAAAAATTTGTTCTCTGATCCATTGAAGCAAGAAGAACAGAAACCCTCTCACTGTGCAGAAATTCTCTCATGGTGCAGTTTTCTAAGATGTAAGCAGAACCCAGTGGTTCATTGCTTTTAATTAAGTTTCAGGATATCAGATTGCATAACTCAGTTTGCATCAGTACAGACATAGCAATTTACCCAAGTGTAAGATCCAACCTGCTGCTTAACAACCTCACTGATTTTGTCACACAATAGCAGAAGAATTTCCCATAATTTGTTTTCAAACATCTTATCCTTTTAGAGATGAATGGCCAGTCATAGTTCTTGAATACAGAAAAAGCTTGGTTTATAACTCACACCCCCAGAATCCTAAGAGTGCTCAGATTATCAGACCCTCACTGTAGCATAGCTCCAATTGCACCCAAGGGGAGACCCAAGTGGCTTTCTAAGGCTTTGGCAGACTTGAGAGAGAAGTAAAAACCACTTCCTCCTATTCCTTGGGCAGCAAAGCTTCCTTTCTGCCCTGACTGCTCACCACACTCTGCAGCCATTTACCTTCAAGAAGAGGACAGCAATGAACGCAACGGTGAAGGTGACCATCACTTTGGCATATTCCTCAGTTGGTAACTTCTCCAGGGCTGGCAAAAAGCCCTGTGAAAAGAGGGAGAGAGTCTTAGTCAAACACACGTCCCCTCTGCAAGGGTCACACAACGTGCTCAGCACCTACCCTGTTGTCTGCAGACTTGAAGCTGAGGTAGGTGGGCACTTCCATGTATGAGCTGCAGAGGGTCAGGATGCTCAGACAGAAGTCCAGCAGCTGCAGAGCCAGGAAAGGGATCTTCAGGTGTTCCTGCTGCACAGACAGGGCAGTGGACAGGGTTTTGGTTATGACTACAAGACAGTGCCACCTCTAAAGATTTTCCCTGTTCACATGAGCTTGTGCTTTGTCGTCATTTACAGCCTAAGCTATTTGGGGGTCTGGGCTTGATGTTATTTAACGTCCCTTCCAACCAAAGCCATTACAACCTAAGCCATTTTATTCATTTATACAAACAGTAATATTGAGCAAACCATCTTGTTGGGGTGGTTTCTACCAGCTCCACTGAAGAAGACTCTACCTGATGTAGTGATGTTCCTAACTTATCTCACAAATACCTCCCCAGAGCCCTGAGACAGAAAATAAAACCATCAGGACGTGAGAAACCCAGTGTTGTCCCAGCTGTCACCAGTTGCCTTGTGGACCTTTTAACTCCCAGCTATTGCAGCCACTGTAAGAGCAGCTTCATCATGAAAAGCCATACCATCAAAAAGCATTCTGACATGAGCTGTTACCTACCGTGTGTCTGAGGGCTGACACTGAAACCATTGCTGGAACTTGGATGTAGGAACTGAACATTGTTAGGAGGCTGAGGAGAAAGTCCATGACTTGTAGAGCAAGGAACGGGATCAGGAGACGCTCCCTCTTCTGTGAGAAAAATCAATGCAAGTTATTTCTGTAATAAGAGAATGAGCCTAGCCATCAGTACCTAAATGACGTGTTAAATTACTACAAGAACAATATTTCTGCATCTAATTCTAGATATTGTGATGAGCATGGTAGCTTTAGCAACAGTGAAGGGCATCATTATTGATTTTAATTTTTTTTTTCACTCCACAATGAAAGTTTCTGTGAACTTTCATTACATAACCTTGATATTTGATCCCATTAAATCAGTTCCCATTAATTGTTCAGCTGCCCCAAGATTTCTGCTACAAAGAAAGCTGGGTTCCCAGATAAACGCATAGTCATTTCTCCTCCAGAAATTGGAAGGGAATACTCATGTAATAGGGGAGTTGTCATTCCCCTGCAAGAACTGACCTATATAAGAGTACAGAAACGATGCTATAGAGCAACATTTCCAAATAAGAGAATTTGCACCCCACAACACAACAGATAATCTTGATTTAAATGTCCCTCAGTCTTGGCGGGGCTGGCATCATTGTGGTCATACCTCAGCACTCTCAGTGATCACCTAAGAGCCCTCAGCAAGCAGCTAAATGACATTTGTGGAGAACGTACCTTCACCACTCCAAAGAGGAGGTTGAAACTGATGACAAACAGCATGATGATCAACAGGAAACTGGTGGTGACATCAGCTAAAAGTCACAAAATTAATTTCAGATTACTAGAAGTTGGAGCCTAATGTCTACCTCCCACAACAAAGTTTTAAATATCTTGGGCTATGATAATAAAATAAAACAAAATGAAAAGAGGCAGCGAAGTTTCAGGTAATGGTCAACAACCCTGATCAGGAAATTATTTTGAGACTTGGATAAATTAATCTACAGCAAAAGCTGTGGAGGGATCTAGGAGATACTCAAGCAGGGAAGAAGATTCAACCACCCAACAGTGGTATGGACCACAGAGGTGCAGTGTGAAATACCTTGCCTCCATCTACTCTCTGTAGTTGCAGAATGCAACACACTCCTTAAAAAAAAAAACAACAAAAACAAAACAGATGTGAGATGTGTGAGGAGAAACAAGGAAACTTTGCTTTTACTTATATCTTGTTAAATACACTGATATAAATATATATATATTTAGCCTTAACAGAATGAGAACTGAAACACAGGAGACTTCTGTGAAACAGCAAAGAAAGGAAACCCAAGCCCAAAAAGAGAACAGAGGAGAATGGATTGAGGGCTGTGCTGCAGAAGATGCTGATTATAGTTTGCATGGGGGAGAGCTCAAGAAAATCAAACCCTCCTCAGGAGCAGGAGGATAAGGCTGAGATTGGGTGCACAGGAAATGATAGGCCATAATAAAATCCAGATAAAGAAGTGCTTAATAAAGATCTCAGCCTTAGCAGACAGTCGTAGTCTCACTAAGACCCAGCTGCCTGAAACATCTTTCCCTGATTCTCCTCCCAAAACTACCTATCACAGAGAGTTTATCTCTTTAGCAGGATATTCCCTCAGATTCAGTCAAGTCAGCTGAATTTTTCTGACTCTTTCAGTCTGGCTTCATGCTTCAGGTTTGCTAATTAATTGTACAGTTGGCCATTGCCTCTGCAGGCTAATTGTCCAGCTGAACTTCCCAGGCATGGGCCTAGATTAATCTACAGAATGCCTGTGCAAAGTCTACATGGGATGGGAGCACAGGGCCTATTGTTAAAGGCCAGGTGCCACCTGAAATACCACACCAGGGCTACCAGGACCAGAATTTATTGGGGTCGTTGGGGCTGGAGGCTCAGCATGACTTACAAGCCCTTTCCATGCCCAGTGTCTGTGGCTCAGAAATGTAAGAAAGTATTTTTTAAGTCTCTTCAGTACTTACCTCCGTGTCTAGTTGACTTTTGTAGGATGAATGTTTGATTATTTTACTTAAGGGGCTTCAGAAAATGGCCAAATAGAGGACTAAACTGTAATTTAGGAGTAAGTTGTATCTTTATCTTTACCGTATTTCTTAAAGAAAGAATCCAATACCTTCTGTGAAAGTAGAATTTAGTTTTTGCTCAAGTTTATAATACCTGCATTTGGGGAATGGAGGGCTCAAATACCTTAGTAGCCTTTGCATTGTGTATCCATTGGAAATTTTTACACATCATCTTTTCCAATTTTCTGCTCCAGAAGGAATAGACCCAAGACTGAGCCGTGGAACAGGTTGTCAAGAGAGGTAGTGGAGTATCCTTCTCTGGAGATATTTAAACCCACTTGGATATGAACGTGGGCAGTATGGTTTAGGTGATTGCTTGAAGCAAGGGAGTTCTACTGGAGGATCCCAAGTGGTCCCTTCCAATCTCAACTTTTCTGTGATTTTTTGTTGTTGTACCAAGCCTAAGATGACCTGAGTGTCCCAGAGATCCCAGGGAATTTCATGAGAAGGAGCTCATATGTGCTATGAAGTAAAATGCCATTTCCCTTCGGTAGGTAGTATCACCAGAACGGAATCATATAACAGATGCTCTGCAGAGCTGTGCTGGACATCTGCACTGCCAGCAAGAAATGCCAAATAGTTAATGCCAACCAAATAAGCCCTCTTCCCCAACCCCCAAAAAGAAAAACAAACAAACAAACAATCAATCAAACAAACACAAACCAAATAAAAAACCAAACCAAACCAAAACAAAAAAACCCAAACAAACAGAAAAGCATAGAATTTATTTACCAAATGTTTATATTTGATTAACATCACATCAGGATTTATGTCCTGTATGTAGCCAGGAGGAGCCTAGAGAGACTTGTGATATTTCCAATGAATGCAGAGGAACTCCTTTCTGTTTTATGACCCAATAAACTGCAAGCAGGACTCATAATGCTGTGGTTTAACAGAGCATAGAGATGTGAACCTGATTCTTCCAAATTGCAACTGAAAGCCCCAAAATGCCGCATGGCAGTTTGTCTTCTCTTTCTTCTGGCTGGCCAGATTGATCTTGTGCTATCTCTTAAATATCAGCTGCTAAAGTTAGACTTGCTTTGAACCAGTTATTGTCCTGACATTGGCCCCACTATGAGTCATCTTCAAAGGCTCAGAATGGATAGAGAAGATATTGGATATTCTTCCTTTTTAATGTTACATATTTAGTAGAACTACTAATCTCTTGATCAACTTTTACTGAAAAGCAGCTTTCAGAGGGATGCTCTCAGTGCTACCCTGCCTGCAGCATCTTGTAAATCAAGGTAGCAAGGAGAGCCTGCTACAGAGCACTTCTCCTAAAAGCTGCTGATCCTGTCATTCTTTTCATTGTCACAGAAAAGGCAAAAAAAGAATCCCAGTTCTCCTTCCTCTCTCTGACTATTCCCATGAAAATCAGGACCCAACCCAATCTCTCTTTTTAAGGCAGCAAAACATACATCTTGAGTGAGCTGTAATTGCTTATAAAGAGCCATCTGTATTTTTTCCTCCTCTATCATTCATAGTTGGAAACCTAGCGTTGTTTATATTCTTGAGCCATGACTACAATGTTAGCACTACATATCTGGCAGGGATCAGTTTCATCTGTGAAACTCTTGGTGTGGGCTGGGGGAGCAAACTGTCCCTGACAGTAAGGGCAGAGCAAGTCCAAAACTGCATCATGAGACTGACTGTGTACAAGTCCATGGGGCCAGATGGCATGCATCCCAGGTGTCATGGTTTTATGATTTTTGGTATTGGTATTCCACATCATGTAGTGCATTGAGAGTTAAAGAGTTGGTGCTCCAGCTCCATGGATCATTGATAGTTCTGGGTATACCTGTCTCAGAAGAGAAGAACTACGTTCCCCAGAGGACTTTGCGTTGCTTTGTATTTTTATTTTTTCCACTCAGAGGGAAGGATAAAAACTGTTTCTTTTGGGGGTCAACTCAGCAGTGGGTGCTCGCTGCCGTCTCACCTTCAGACCTTCAGTTTATCAGACACTCTCTCTTGCTAATTTTATTTGATTTATTAGATTTAATTCCAATTATATTGTATTATATTGTGTTGTTTTGCTTTCTGATACCTTAATTAGTAAATCAGCTTTCCTCCTCAGATCGTTGCTGCTGTTTTGTTTTTAGGCCCATCTCCCTTTTCCCTTTTCCCCTTCCCCGGGTTGTGGGTCCGTGGGTCCCATGCCCCAGTCATCACGGAACCAGGCTGAACCAGTCTGTAAACTGGACAGCAGGGTCCTAGGGGAGCTGGCTGATGTGGTTTCCGAGTTGCTCACCATCAGATTCAGAAAGTTGTGGCTGTCAGGCAAAGTTCACAGTGACTGGATAAAGGGGAACATCAGTCCCATTTTTAAGAAAGGGAGGAAGGAGGACCTGGGTAACTACAGACTGGTGAGCCTCACCTCTGTGTCTGTATCATGGAACAGATACTCCTGGAAGACATGTTAAGGCACATGAGGGATGAGCAGGTGATCTGAGACAGCCAGCATGGCTTCAGTGAGGGAAGGTCATGCCTGACCAATCTGGTGATCTTCTGTGGTAGAATGATGGCATTGCTGGACAAAGGAAGGGCAACTGATGCCATCTACCAGGACTTCTGCAAGGCCTTTGACAAGGTCCCCCACAACATCCTTATTTCCAAATTGGAGAGCTATGGATTTGAAGGGTGGACTAGTCGGTGGATAAGGAATTGGTTGAATGACCTCAGTCAAAGTATGGTGGTCAATGGCTCTATGTCCAGGAAGAGGTAGTGTCCCCCAGATATCTGTCTTAGGACTGGTGCTCTTTAACATCTTTACCATTGATGTAGATTATGAGATCGAGTGTATACTCAGCCAATTGCTGATGACAAGAAGCTGAGTAGTGCAGTTGATAACAGCAGAAGGAAGAGATGTATGTCATCCAGAGGGACCTTGATAAACTCACAAGATAGGCCCATGTGAATGTAATGAGGTTCAACAAAGCAAAGTTTTACACTTGGGTTGGGGTAATCCCAATTCTGTATACAGACTGGGAGAAGAACACTTCGACATCATTCCTGCAGAGAAGGACTTAGGTGTCCTGGTAGATTAAAAACTTAGCATGAGCCAGCATTGTGTACTTGCAGCCCAGAAGGCCAATGGTATCCTGGACTGTGTCAGAAGAGAGGTGGCAGCAGGGTAGGGAGAGGATTGTCCCCCTCTACTCTGACCTTGTGCAATCCCATCTGGACTATTGTGTCCAGGTCTGGAGACACCAACACAGGAAGGAAGTGAAGTTTTGCACAGGGTTCAGAGGAAGGCTGGAGACACTCTCCTATGAAGACAGGTTGAGGGAGGTCGGTTTATTCAGTCTGGAGAAGAGAAGGCTGCTAGGAAACATAACCATGGCCTTCCAGGATTTAAAGGGAGATTATAAACGGGAGGGAAATCAACTTTTTACAAGGATAGACAGTGGTAGGACAAGGGGGAGTGGTTTTAAACTAAAGGAGGGAAGATTTAGATTAGATGCCAGGGGGAATTTTTTCCACTGAGGGGGTGATAAGGTGCTGGAATAGGCTGCCCATGGAGGTTGTAGATGCCTCATCTCTGGAGGTCTTTAAGGCCAGGCTGGATGAGGCCCTGAGCAACCTGATCTAGTACGTGGTCCAACAGTTGACAACCCTGCCTGTGGCAAGGGGGCTGGATCTTGATGGTCCTTGAAGTCCCTTCCAGCCCAAGCCATTCTTTGATTCTATCATCTACAAACAGAACAGTGTATACTGAGGACATCCACAGAACCTCTCCCCACATTGTTCGCAAGCTCTTCCATCTAGGTTCTGAAATCAAATTGAACTTTTCATACTGCTTGGCTGCCTTTTTTCCCTGATAGTTTTTGGAAGTAGAAGAGTTGCACTGTTTATTCCAAATATAATTAGAGAGTGCTCTCCATCTCCCAGGCAGAGACCTTTGAAACACTTAGAAAGAGGAACAAAGTGGAAGGGGGAACCTCTGCAGAAAGCATTTTCAAAAGCACTCATCATGCAAGTTGGGTATTGAGTTGCCTCCAACCCACCGAGACATTCCCTGCACTTTCTGTGCATTTCTGCAGCATGGGAAAGAAAACACTGTAAAAGCAAGGGACAGGCAAATCCTTGCTGCTGTGGGCTTTTTTCCTATGGGGTTCCTCATGACTTTGTAGGGTGAGACACGGCAGGGTGGAGGACTCCAGTTTCCGCCTTTCTGAGCACAGTGCAGAAGGAGTTATCTCAACCTGTGGTTTTACATCAGAAAGTGACTAAGAAAAGGAAAACGCACCCTGCATCTGTTGTCCCCAAACAGCTTCATGCAAATTTTTTCTGGTTAAGTGGTATTGATGTTTGGGGAGCTGTTTTCTTTTAAATTTTAAAATTTTCTTCTTTCTCACCTGATGTGAGTAGAAATTCAATCAGTTGTGACAAATGTTTTGCTTGAGACAGTGTGTGAGATATGCAATAGCCTGGCTGCTTCTTGGAGACAACTCATGTCATGCCAGAACCACCAGGGACTTGGGGACAAAGGGACTGGAGTGGGAAAGGCATTGGCACAGGCTGACTAGGGAACTGATGGAGTCACTATCCCTGGAGGTGCTCAAGAAACGTGGAGATGTGGCACTGAGGAACATGGTCAGTGGCATGGTGGAGATTCGTTGGGGATGGATGTGGTGATGTAGGTGGTCTTTACAACTTTTAACAAAAGAGGAACCTAAAAGAAAGAGGAACCAATGTAGGACCCCAACGCCCCCTGCTACCTTCCAGCATCCCAAACACCTACCAATTCTGTAGTAGTCCTTGCTCAGGTCTTTGCAGTAGCCCTTCCCATTTGCCACTTCCAGGGAATACTCAATCATCAGCAAAATGCTCATTACCTAGAGAACAAAGGCAAAAGGCACAATGCAGTCCACTGCAGACCAACTTGCTTTTGACAGTTCTGTTTCCAAGGAACATGAAGTGGATGCAGTCCTAAGTTCAGGGTGGCTTTCCAATAGCACTTTGAAGTGCAAAAAGAAATGCAGTAAAAATTAAGACCCTTCTGTAAGTCTAGCCATACTGTTTCACTGACAAAAATATCATTTTCCTTCTTTTATTTGAAAAACTTCCAAATGTGTTTTTTTTTTTTCCCCACACTGAGCCCAACTGAATCTTTTTTGCCTCATTTCTCCCCAAAGAAAATAAAAAAAAAATGATGCAAACATGACACCATGATTCCACTGAGACCAGCACTGGAAGCACACATTCTTCATGCATGAAGCATTGACAAAAGGACCATCAGTTCAGAAGATGTCATTGGGAAGAGGTGAGTGAGGGAAAGTATTTGTCTGCTCTGCACAGGGGGTGCCTGGAACACTGTGATGATGAAGGAATGAAGTCTGAGTCTGACACAATGATCAGCATGAGTGTGGTACTGTGTAGCTGAAACAAGTTGTCCAGAGTAGCTACCACAGCCTTCTGTGTTAACACTTGCTTAAAGAAGTGATGCAGGCAAGGAGGAAACTGAACTGTTGTGGTTCTGCTCCTGTTTGCAAACTTTGTTTATGGGCAATAGTGAAAAAAGAAGCAAGCGAGGGAGATGAGAAAAAACAGTTAAGCAAGCAGAAGAGATGGTTTGTTTTGTCTTTTGTAGATCTGTGGTTCAAGATGTAATACAAGATCTACAGAGAGCTCAGGCTGCAGTAATGCATGGTCAGATGCTTCCTGCACTACAGTAGTAGGTTTTGCAGGCAAAAGAAAGACGCGCAAAGGGAAAGATTTTGCCAGAAATGAGGAAGCAAATTTAGGAGGGCACTGCTATGTGGCAAAGACAGGAACTGAATGCAGCCTCTCCCATTGTCTGCATAAGCTGGAGAAGACAAAAACTATCCCCAGAAGTAAATCCATGAACGTTTTTTGCTATGAGCTATTCTATTTCCAGAAGACCTGGAGGTCCTTGGAGTCCTTCATTTCTGAGGAGCATTCACTCCCCAGGAGATTTCACTTTTCTTGTTTCTGCTGCTGGTCAATCTCCTCAAATGGCAAGATGGGAAACTGAGGAAGAAATTGCCTTTTCAGGTTTCTGTTAAGTGGAGAAAAGCAGAAGACCTGAGCCCAAAGCACCTATACGTTTTCTGAAAGATAAGTGTGAGAGCAAGGAATGGAATCCCTGATGAATTTACAGCCAGAGCCAAAGCTTCAACACAAAGAACCATCTCCAGTGCCTATCATAGGAACAATAGAGAAAAAGAGGCCCCAAGATCCTTGCAAGTGTTGAAAAACCCACCACAAAAAATGTCAGTCTCATTTCAGATAGCCAAACCAAGTATAAGCTGAAAGGTTAGTGAGAAGATATTTTAAGTGAAACCTGGTTTAAAGTTTCCATTTATAAGGGATTTTGCATAGAATGAATGAGCCACTGAACTGCAACTAGGTAAGAGTCAAAGCTTTGGGGGCCATTCCTGTGCTCTCCATCCCACGGACTGAGTCATGACCAGGAGATCCATCCGTCATCCACCTCTGTGTTTGGCATTCCACTGCCTGGCCCGTGACAACCTCATTTATTCCTGCAGAGAACAGAAGGTGGTCGAGGCCCCACAGTGTTGCTGGGAAGGTGAAGGAAAATCGGTGGCGTTGCTGAATAGTGCAGGATGGAGGCACAGTGAGCAGTTAACACAAAGCAGATAATCTGAGCAAGGAACATGGTATCTTGTAAGGTAGAAACTTAACAGCATGTTGCATGCAGCCCCCATTCCCTGGGGGATATTTGCTGCAGCCATGGTAGCGTTAAGCTGCTGTCAGAGGTTGCATCAGGTACTTTTTCTTTGCTGAAATCTGTGCAGCATGACTAATCTCCAAATTATTTATGTGTGTGCACGTGGCCTTGGTGCAACGTGTTAATTTTCTCACACCCAGTCTTTACAGAGAGCCTGAACTTGCAATGAGCAGGGGTCAGTGGGGACACTGATGTGCTGTGAGGGTTCCTGACCTCTGTGCATGCAGGGTGGTGACACCTGGCACTGTGAAGTCAAACGGTGCCTCATGTAAGTGCTTCACTTTTAGCACTTAATATCTTTTTACTTTAATTTCAAAGTGGTTGTTGTGGTTCAGAGCATTTTATCTTTTCCTTCCTGCTGCCTCTTTTTTCCTCTCTTTTCATGCAATAGAGATGCTCTAGGATGATGGGGGAACATTCCAAGGCAGCCACAGCCTGCTCATGTACAGCTCCATGCCGACACAAACCATGTCTACAGTGAGGGATGGACCTGGGGAAGGTGCCAGAGATGGAGCTCTGCTCATGAAGTACCAAAGCTCAGCTGTGACAGGTCAACCTTATGAGATGCCACTTTCCACGACCTTTGCCTCTAATTAAGGACAAGTTGCAAATGAACTGCAGCTTTTTGGCTAATGCACACAAGCAACAGCCAGGCTTTGCTCTTGAAGCTAACACCAAATAACTTGGAGTCCCTCTATGTCCATGAGCAGGAGGGCAAATTCCTCTATGCTTCCTTTGAAGTCATCTCTCAACGTCTCTTGAAGCTTTGCTAATCACATAACTGTCCCCTCCTCATTCCCCTCCTTCTCCTTCCCCATTTGTTTGAGAACTCTCCACAGCATTGTCTGTGGAGAGATCAGCAGTAACACAAATATAATTTATAGGAGGACAAGACATCACCAGGAAGCCTGAGAGCTTGTGTTTGATGGTGTTGCTATCACCTAACATCACTATGATTCATCACTGGGACCCACAGCAATAATTTATATTGATACAAACAAACAGTATTGATGTGGCAAATCATCCGTGTCACCGCTGAGTTATAAATTTCCTTTCCCTTTTCCCTCCCTCTGCCGAGTTGCAGCAACATCATAAAAAGGCAGAGAAAAGGTAGGAAAAATAAAAGGCTGCTGCTATTCTTCTGTGTTACCTCTTAAAGCAGTATGAAAATACCATCTACTGAAAAATCCAATGGCAGTCTCCTTCCTGAGAACACAGTGAAGCTTCACCCCAAATTTCTGCTGTTCACAACTCAATTGGTGTCTTCAACAGACTGACAATGATTTTCAAAATAACACATCTTCTACCTTATGTCATTGGAAATAAAGGTTTCCCTGGCAGCCACCAGCACCGCTCATTCTTCTCTGGTAAATGCCAGTGCAAACTGAGAATCTCTACTGGCACTATAGCGAAACAATTGCTAGAAAAATGTGGGTTTTTTTTGAAGCATTTGGATAAACACAAAGGAGTTTTTCTTTATGAATCACCTTCCCAGCTAGAAAAGACTACTTCTCTTTCTCTCTGTGCCTCTGTTTCTCTACTGGCATCAGTCAGCTTGCGTCACATGCCATACCTATAGCACCCTGTCATGCGTTTCCTCCCTTTAATTTTGCCACTTCCTCTTCAAACCAAGGGAATGCTTCCTATGAGGGTCCCATTTTCAAGCAGTTCATGACTATCCCTCCATGAAGGCTCTGAGTTGAATTGGTTATCAGAAAATGCTTGTGCTTTGCTGCAAACTCTGCTTTCATATGGTTCAGTTTTTGTCACTTGGGGTCATGAGGCTGCACAAGAAATATATCAATTTCCATTTCTTTAAGACAGTGAGATTATGAGCTTTGGGTCTGTGGTGAGAAGATGAGAAGCCTGTCTGGGGTGTAACCTAGATGCTCAAAAAGCAGAAGGCAAAGGAGGATATAAAATTGCAATCTCATCACATTTCAAGGTCCCCAAATGATTAAAAATTGGCTTTGAAAATGCCATTGCAGCACCTGGCTTCCACATACTACTCTGCCATTCTGAGTTTGCATGGGGCTATCTTCTGTGATCATTAATGACACAGGCTGCACAGAGAGTGTTGTAGTCAATGTCCCTGGGAGTGTTCCAGAGCTGTGGAGATGTGGCACAGTGGTCAGTGGGCATGGTGGGGGTGGGCTGAAGTTGGACTTGATGGCCTTAGAGGTCTTTTTGTTCCTAATGATTCTATGATCATGGATGATCGAGGATAATCTATGATCATCCTTCTGTGAATGCTTTCACTTTATCGCACTGTCCAAATCAGCAACTAAACCCATCTCCAGTTTCTGTTGCCTTTCATTGCATGAGCTGAATACTCCATCAATGGATGCAGGAATGGCATTATGGGAGTCCAAGCTGTTATGACACCACATGTTGGACCCTGATCTCAGCTTCACGTGAGCAAGAAGGGAGGCTATGGCACAGGGAGGGCATGCCTGGCCTGCTACAGCTACTCCAGGAACACTGTGGGGACCCATGACACACCCAAGCCCAGGACACCCTCGCAGGTGACAGTTTCCCTCATTCCACTTCTGAGCAAAGAGAAAGGCCAGGTCCCCATTAGCTGTTACCACACTGTGTGCTCCCAATATGTGACTGCATGCACCCAGCACAGCAAAAGGATTTATTTTAAGTGTAGCCTGCGGTGCAAGAAACCACATCCTCAGTATGACGTGAAGCCACCTGAAAGCACATTGCTGCAACCCGAATCAGGGGAGAAACACCACTGAATGGGAGAAGAAACATCCCTGAATGTTCTCTGTGCTTCCCAGATGCAGCCAACAGCTCCAGGAAACTGCACCAAGTGCATCTCTGCATGAGCAAGAGCTCCGACACTGAGCTGCAAGGGAAGGATCAGGAAGCAGAGATGGTTTCCATGGGCTCCAATGGGTAGACCTGGGGACAACTGTTTAAAAAGATTAAACTGCAATAAATTTCTTCCTACCCACTCCTCCCATACCACCTAACCTCTCACTTTGTGCATCTACTTTAAATATTTTGTTTATGGGGAAACAGGAAAGTCAATAGTCAGGGAACTCCATGATCTGCAGTGCTCATACCTTCTGCAAGCAATGCTCCCGTGCTTCTTTCTTGTCTCCCTCCATCCCCTGTTCTGTCACTTACCATGTGGAAGATCCCCAGAGCAAGAGTTGCTGTCTTGATGTTGAAGAAGCAGCATTTTGGGGGCTTGATTTGAGCAGTCATGTTGGGATCCCTCTGCACTGCTGGGAGTTACAGTGGTTCAGTCTGCAGCAGCTGCCACACTGGAGAGCAGAGCAAGCAGTGAAGTTCAACTTCCTTCCTGGTCTATAAATGTGTTAAGTCATCTACATGGTCACATGAGTTTTTTGATTTCTCAATAAGAAAGCAAGCAAAAACTGATGTTGCTTTTCTAGCAGATCTTTAACTGCTTGCACATCCCTGATGGCAAATGTGAGCACAAAGCTGGTTTGGGCAGGTAGTGAGTAGGATGTAGGGGAGCAGCAGGCTTTGTCCTAGAAAAACCATCAGAGATAAAAGCAGGGGGCCAAGAATGTCACCTCAAACTTGACCCAATGTTTTTGCAGTGAGGCGTCCAAATTCCTGAGCTTGAAGCAGATGGTTCCTTGCCAGCAAAGTCACTGCTCCCTGCAAGTACAGATACCGAGTAGTGCTGCTCTGTGGATCTGCAGCAGTGGAGCCACCAGGGATGGGGTCCTTGGCCAACAGACTGATGGACCTGCTCCTGGTTTGGGTAAGCAGTGTGAAGCAGCAATGAGACCTGAGTCCATGTGACAGCCACTGTGCAGTTTGTCCAGTGGAGGTGGAATTGTATCTTCATAGAACCAGAATCATTTGAGTTGGAAGGAGCTTTTGAAGGTCATCTAGTCCAGGCCCCCTGCAAGGAACAGAAACATCTACAGCTTATCAAGGTGCACAGAGCCTGGTCCAGCCTGACCTTTGTGTCTCCAGGGATGGGGTTCTGGCAGTATCAGAATTCTAATTTAAAACTGGCCATGTAAACATCTGTGTAGGCTTCCAGAGAACCTCTCATGCCTGGAAGAGGTGGACTGGAAGCCTTCAGCGTGGTTATGTGGAGGTTCTACAGTGATGAGCTCCCAACCACAGTCTTGTGCTGCAGTGGATCATAGAACCATGGAATGGTTTGAGTTGGAAAGGGACCTTAACCATCATTGAGTTCCAACCCCCTGCTGGGTGCCACCACTCAAGCACAAATCATTTTATAACTTTTCAGATGGCATAGCATGACACAGTACATGTCTGGATAGCAACAGAGATCGTAGAATCATAGAGTCATAGAATATCCCAAGTTGTGAGAGACCCAATAAGTATCACTGAGTCCAACTGCTAGCTCCACATGAGAATTTAAGACACTAAGAAAACAGACCCTATATATATCTTAATAGGAATAAGGAGAACACTTCTGATTGGAGCTTCCAGACATCTTTCAGTCCCTGTTATTTTCAATTTTAGCATTCAGGCCAACATTTTTTTCTGACTAACCTATTTCAACCACTTCTATTCTGGTTTTCTCACCACAAACAGCACACATTCATAGTAATATTTAATCATGGACAGTACATTCACAGTGTAAGTTGGCAGCACAGATTCTTTCTCCACTTCTCTATGGAATCCATACTGCACTATAACATATTTTATATCCTCATAGCCTAATTCTAGTTCTCCATCATCCCATCCCTTTGATGGAAGAGCTCAAGGACTCCAAGCTTCCCCATTGCTTGTTCACCTGCCAAATGAGATGTTGCTGGGTCAGGGCCTCAGGAGAGCTGCAGAAAGCCCAGGAAACAAAGGCTGGATGGAGCCTACTGCAATTATGCTCCCACATTTGCTGCTTTTCTGACTCCCAGCTGGCAGATGGGAAAGTGAGAAGTAAATTCAGAAACACCCCAGTTTGTGGACACACCACTGGCCAGAAGAGAGCCAGCACGTATCTGGTGCCTGTGGATTCCCAGGCTGCTCAGTTTTCATTGCAAGGAAAATGTGAAATTTATAGACTCTGAAATGAGAGGGTTGGCAAAAGATGCCATCACTGGAAGCTGCATTTCTACAACCCACTCCAAACCTGCCTAGCTCTGGTTTTCAAGGATATATTTTTTTTATACAGAGTAAATTTGAAATATGTTGGGTCTTATTCCTTCCTGGAATGTGCCTTTTTCTTTCAGGATGGGAAGTAAAGTGACTTCTACAGAGAACAGCTATGGGCCTCCAGCTGCAAGAGACCTCTTGCATCTTCCTTGCCTTCATATACAAAGGCAGAGCTAGGATGGCAGTGGCAGGGAAATGTGTCTGCCAGGTCTCCAAGCCTAAAAATTGTCTTCCTTCATGAGTTGCTGCTGTGTTCCTTGTATCTCCATAGGGAAACTTGCACCGAGCCCAACACCAAATGGCCACCATCCCTCCAGGGCTCCACAGACAGGCAGCAGGCACCTACAACACTGCTCACTTCAATCATAAAATCATAAAGGCTGGAAAAGATCTCCAAGATCATCTAGTCCAACTGTCAACCCAACTGTCACCATGCCTACTGGTCATGTCCCTCAGTGCCACATCTCCACGATTCTTGAACACTTCCACCTCCACCCATGTTCCAATGCCTCATCACTCTTAAGGAGAAGAAATTTTTCCTACTTTCCAACCTAAACGTCCCCTGGTGCAACTGGAGGCCATCGTGTTGTTGCCCTTCTCTGGATACACTCCAGGGCTCAGTGTCTTTCTTGCAGTGATGGGCCCAAAACTCAACACAGCACTTGAGGTGCATCCTCACCAATGCTGAACACAGAGGGACAATAACCTCCCTGGTATTACAAATACAGAATTCACTCCAGTGTTTTGGTGCTGCTTTGGAGCCCCCAGCCTCCTGAAAACCATCACGTAAAAAGAGGAAGCAATGGAGATGGATGGTGAACAGTTGCTGTGTTTTTTAAAGGACCTCAGAGTAGGATTTGGTTAAATCCTATGTCCTTGAGGTCTCTCATGATAAATACCTTGTATATCCTGTTGCCACTTTTGGTTGTCTCCATTCAGTGGGTGATCTTCGGGCTAAAAATGAGATTGCTTTAGTGCATGTCAGGATGGACTCTGACAGAAGGAAAATCCATCTGCCATCATCTACTGGTGGGCCCAATATAGAGAATGAAAACGAAATATTTTCAGACTCAGAGAGAACACAAAGCTGTAGACAGGGACCAAAAGCACCATGAGCTTTGAGCCCTGCATCTCTCAGCACCCCTTGGGAACTGGGGTGCATCAAACCACAATGATGTCTGGAGCATCCTTGGAGGAATATGGTTAAAAACGATAGTGGGTTTTAAAAACAGGTTTGCTTGAACATCTTTCATTTACACATCAGTTGTAAAAACAGGATTTGCTTTACCTTCTCCACATGAAATGTATTTTCTTTGGGGGCTGCCTCCCCCCAAACCAGTTTGTGGGCCCAGCTGAAGGAAGGTGCAGGAGGATCAAGTATTTCCTGCTAATATGAAAAGCTGGTTCATAATCTGAACCTGACTTTCCTTGAGAAGTGTACTTTCCTTTTTCAATTCCCCATCCTTTTAGAAGCAGACAGAGGCTTGCTTGTGCCTTTGAGCATACCATACCCAAACTTAGCTTGAGATGTGTAAAAACAAATAGAAAGTGTGGCTGAGACTGGGCCATTGGCTTCAAATAGCCCTGCACTGCCTGAATGCCAATGCATTATGCTGAGTGGCTCCTTTCAGCAGTCTGCATACCAGGTCCTTCAGATGCTCAATGCTGCTGAAAGATTGGCATTGTAGGAAGTTGGTTGAGTGAGGAACACAGCCCTAGTTTTTCCAAATTGCTATGGACCTATATATGATGTGTTCCTTGAGCCCTGCCTCTGGCTCCTTCCTGGAAGCAATCCCAGGTGGGAGCTCTCATTTGAGGGGTCTCTGCAACACATGGACATCAGCTCCTTTCTCACAAACACCTATCAGCCTCCTGTAACCATTCCCCAGTTTCCATACAGCCCTGATCCTGGCCTCAGTCAGTAGGAAATGTTCTCTCCTTCCTAATTGGCTTGCTCCAAAGCATGGCTTAATGTATTTGCACTCTACAAGAAGACAAACAACAATGTGAGAGCCTTAATGAGAGAGGTGCTGAATTGCCAGCAGAGCAATAAATCTCTGGCAGAGGCTGGCATGGGGTCTGCCACCACAAATTCCCATTGCAAACCAGTTGGGCTTGGTGTCCACTGCTGCCAGGTAAAAATGGAGCATTCAGTTAACTCTTGTGACTTTCATCCATCAGTTCATTATGCTTTATGTCTATGCTGATGCGTGTTTTGCCATTTGCTGCTTTTTATTGACATTATGTGCCACGCTGTATTCATTGCACCAGGATTTATATCTGCCCTGTTACCTGCTTTATTCTTTCATTATATTTTATATCGGTTTTGCTATGCTCAGTGACTGCATAGCCTCCCTCTAGATGCACCTTACCATATTTTACACATAACTTTACATGCCTTCTGCTTTATTTTGACATAAAAAATAACAATCTTGGAGTATATTTAAGTGCTTACAGAGGTAAGAGGCCATTGCTTTGGTTCAGCTGGATGCAGGAAGCAGCTGTGTTGGCTTTTACTTATGCAAGAAAATTGCCATATTTTGGTTTTAAATAAGACAGTAATTCTGTCTAAATTGTGGGTTAAAAAAGATAAATGATGGAGCCAACATTTCTGTTTGTTATTTGTATATCTGATAATGGAGGTATCCCCCCTATATTGACCTAGCCTAGATTATGATTCTAGAACCATTCATAGCCCCATTCTGTGATTCTGATGCTTACATTCAGCTGCTTTGATGTGCCAGAGTCTGAATTCCTAACACATCTGGTGAAGATGGTGTGAGCTATTTAGGTTCCCCCCACCCAACACACAGAGCTGTCCCTAAAGTGCCACTATTTCCCCTGGAGCTCAGTCCCACCTCAGCTATCCCAAAGAAGGTCTGTGGGATGATTCCTGAACATAGGAACCTGGGTAGAGGGACGTGGTCAGTGGGCATAGTGGGTATGGGTTGGTGGTTGGACTTGATTATTTTCATGGTCTTTTCAAACCTTAATGGTTCTATGATTCTGTGAACCCAAATGAACAATTAACACTGTTAAACAGCTCATTAGGAGAGAGAACTCCTGCAATGGCAGCTGAACCAGTCTCCAGATCCTGGAGGAAACCATGGCATAGGAGAATTCCAAAATTGACATGGTAATGTGGGTACAGAAGGACCTGTAGATGCGTCCATATGACACACAGACAAATCTCTGCTTGAGAGATGGCAGAACCATGAGGGATGCACCCACATGTAGCCTCAGGAACGCAGTGTCCCCAGGACTCTGCAGCATCAGCACATGGATGTGCAGAAATCCGTAGGACTGTGAGGGCTGTGGGTGCTGTCCTCTTCCAGCAGGATCGGGTCAGGCCACAGGTGAGGCATACTCCACAACAGCAGTTCACATCCAGAGCCAAGCTCACCTTATTTGACGGCAAAGGAGAGCCCTGTTCCACTGTTCCTGGAGCCAGCCCATTGCAAACTAAGAGAGGTGTGCCTGGTTAGTGGCTTGATGCTTGCCACAACAGGAAAACAACATATTTCTAGAACGTACTCACCATGTACAAACCTCACCCCTTTTGCATTTTCCATCCCCAGGTTTGTTCAGAACCTGCCTTCATTGCTCACTGTGAGCATCTGCAGCCACCTCCTATTAATGATATTTTTGTCCCTGTGTCCTGATTTGCTCAGGAAGAAAACAAACAAGCAAACAATGGATTATTTAGCTGCAATAGGAAACAACATGTCTGCCCGCTGCTACATTTGCAAGCCCCCAAAGATTTATTAGGAGACACCAGAAAAGGTGAGTGTTTTCAGCACAAAGCTGGCAGAACACACTGTATGAATAACTGTGCGACCTTTCCAATATTTACACATACATAAGAGCCTGCGTGGAGGCTGTTCTTGCTCCTTCACCCACTCTCAAGCTTTCCAACCTATCTCAGATAAAGAAGCATTGAAGATGTGTTTTTAGGAAACCAAGAACAACAGCTGAACAATACAGACAATTTGCACTGCAGAGCTGAGCCTCTTCAGAGCTGTGAATGGCAGCTGCTGAGTCCAGAGAGCTTTTAGGATATGCTCATATTGATCAAGGAGTGATAGGGAAGAAGGGAGATGTGGGCCACAAGGCTCCTGCTGGCCTGGTTAGAAAGAAATCCTTGCTGTGTTAATGATGGACATTCTATTCAATTGACCTGGTCGCACTTCCAGAGTGAAATTGGAAGTCAGCAGGAAGGCAGGGAATGGAACTCGCTCAGCCCTGCACACCCCAAACCCATGTACTCAAAGGGAGCGTCCTCCCTGGGTGCTGATTCAGGAGAGCTATAGAGAAGAGCAGGTCTCATTCCACTTCAGCTCTTAATTCATTAATTTCTAAGCACTTTAGACCGCTGCATATAGGAAGTAATTGTTCTAATTATAATACTAATTATACTGTTCAAGTTTTGCTGGAGTGTTGAGAGGTTTAGCAGCTCTACAACTGGAACCTGCTGAGTGCAGGTAGAGCTGCAGGAGATGGGGAGGTGGGTGGGCAGTGAACACTACCCTCAGCTCTCAGGAAACATGAAGAACAATTCAGCAGCCGTTGTGCAGATCCCTGGAGCAACACCTTCCTGTTTTTCTTGGAAACCACAAATAGAGCATTGCTGTGCCTCATCTGGATGCTCCATGTTCCTGCCCACCCCAAGGCACAGTGAGCATTGCAGGCTGCTCCCTGAAGTGTTCCCTGCTGCAAGACAGGAGCCTCAATCTGGATTACCCAGAAAAAAGAAGATTCTGAGTGATTATTTTTTCCCCTGGAAATAGCACTTCAGGTTCTTCTTTAGCCTTGAGAGCTTCGGATGCAGATGTGCGGGGCAGCTGGCTGCTGGGATGGCTCTGCACAGCTGCACCTCGACCCTTAGCAGCTCCTGATCCATGCTCTGCAGAGCAGCTGTGTCCCCAACAGTGGCCTCTTGATGTCACTGTGGTAACACCGATGGGTTCGGTGGCTTTGGATTGTGCCAGCAGCATTTTGAAGGTGGCAGAAACGGCTCCTCCAATCGTCCATGTTTTTCACCCATTCCTGGAAGGAAGCATCAATCTTATGGGGTCGTGAAATGGTATTTTCTTGTGACTGTCCTCAATATCACTGACCTTAAAATATTGCTGCAGTTTGTGTGTATAGATTTCAAAACATTCATCTTTTCTGCCAAAATAAGAACAGTCCATTTCCCCATACACAGTTCCCGTATCTGCCTCCATTGTGACAGCCCATGCTGTGCTCACCACCAGCAGTAGGATAGCAAAAGTTCTGCGGAGGGTCTGAACCAAACTTTTCCAGCTCAGAACTCAGTGGAGGGTCAGCTCACATCCTATAAAAATGTATTCTAGAGTTGTGGAGCTTTAAAAAACCCCAAACCTGCAACCCCAAATTATAACATGGAAATGGGAACATTCTATTTCACCATTTTCAAAAATCAAACACTACTTTTTCAGGTTGAGAGAACACTTGACCTCAAAATATGCTTCAGTGTTATATACGGGAAAAAATGTGTTGCAATCAAAACAAAATGTTTCACTTGGTCAGATTTTGGTAGTCTCATTTTGCAAGACATCTCATTTCTTGGGGTACTTTCTGGTTGATTTTTCTTCCCTTTTTCCTCCAAATTTCAGAACTGCCTAAGGACCAGAACTGCAGTTATTCACAGATGTACTGTAATTAGCTCGAGCTTCTCTGTATCTCTGAAGAATCCAATGAATGATTACTCAAGTGAACTACAGAGGCCACACAGGAATTAAAGTAGGGTAGAGTCCTTAAGCTGATTTTCTGCATAGAGATTAATTTCATCCTGGTTCGAAACAAATGGAATACATCCTGCGGTCGCTGTCCCCTTGTGACTGTCCTTATTAAGGGCCTGAGCTTAAAACTGTCTGTCAGAGCAGGCTCCCACTGGGCTAATGAGGTCTTTGAGTGGGATTTTGGATTGGGTTGAATAGAGTGGTTGGAGCTTGGTGGTGTGCACACAGCTTTCTTTTGTTCTCCTTGCTATGAGGTCTGCACCACCCATCTGTTGTTTGTCATCTCCACCATCAAAGTCCACCAAAGTGATGGTGAACAGTGGGCAGATCAGCAATTTCTTATCTGTTCTTCTCAAGCAGCACAGACCGAGAACAGAATGAAATACAGTGACAATATTCCATTCCACACTCCAAGAAAAATGATCTAAGCAGGGTTTTATTCTGCCCAGTAAGAGAAGAGAGTGGAGATTCCATAAAATCACTCACAACTTCATTTGTTCTGTATGGATACCATTTGGAGGGTTGAGTGATAGCTCTCAGTGGGAAACTTCTACTGAAACAAAAAGATACAATTTTTACATATTGATTTGTTGTTCTCATGGATTTTAACAGTACTACATGGGTAGCAGCTACATGTCTAATCGTTGCTATAGAGGAACTTCAACAGCTGGGATGTTCTTTTGATCCTGGTAATTATCCAAAATGCCATATTTCTCCTTTATGCCTTTGAAATCAGAAGTCCCTGAAGAGCAGTGGTGTGGAAGGACATCCTATTTAGAGTTCCCCTTAGAAGCAGAGGAGAGGTATCATCACCCAACCTTCACACCTGCTGTCAAATGGTGTGAAAAGAAAAGTCTGAAAAACTTCTTTAATTTTTTTATTACAAAATTACTCTGCAAGAAAAGCTTATTTCCCTCTGTGCCACGTCTGGTTGGGATATTTCCATCTCCTCCCCTCCATGATGTCTACATGGGAGTTTTTCTCCTCCATAATATGTAGATGTGGTCTTTTTGGGTTCACCATAGTGGTTTGGACTATTTGACTTCAGAACAGAGAGAACTTGAAATAACTCTCCCACTGCTATATATGTCTGCACTGCATTTGGGGACTGTTCTCAGCTTCCCTGGATGAGGAATTTGCTTGTATATGGGGATCAACCCTCTGAGATCCAAGCCTAGCAGATGTCTCTCTGAAGGCACCATGGTCTGGATCCTCACTCATCCTACCAACATGGGGAGTATCTGCTGCAAGCATGTCCCAATCTTACAAGTGATTTACTATGAGTGAATTATGGAGGAGGGAAGGGCATGGTCTGTGTGGGCAGTGGTTAGGTCATAGAGCCAAATTTTTCCAGCATGAATCATCAATCCATCACAGCAGATGGGTGTACAGACAGCTTTCCTTGGAGGAAATTCTTCTTGGAGGAAATCCTTATTTACACCTGTGTGAGTCAGAGGAGCATCTGCTCTGTGAGCTGCCTCTGCCAAGCCTGAAGTCATTGTGTGAGCATGGGAAGCCTCAGACTTGCCACTGCCCATCCCAGAGCCATGCTACAAAACCCCATAAGAGGACACTCCTGGGACATCTCACCGGCACCTTGAGGTTAGAAACCACATCACAGCACTCAAAGAGGAGCTCTTGGGCAAGGTCGTTTCCCACTGGGGCAGCTCCCAGCCAGGACACTGCTGCCTTTGCTCCCTGCACACAGGGCTGCAACTCATCAAACAGGTACATCTAAGGGGACAATTTTTTTATTGACGTTGTAGTGCTTTTACTGGAGATATTCTATCTCCATTGAATTCAGTATTGTGAACACAAAGCAACCCTACTTAATTTTATGGGGAAAATCCTTTGATAAAGATGAGTTTGCTCCAGTATTATGGCAGAATAACTGCAAACTCAGTATGAATGAAAGCAAAAGTAATTTATATTCCTGGCCAGCTTTTCTTTCCCAGCTCCTGCCCAGCACAATTTCATATCTATAATACTCTTCTGCAGCTGTGGGAAATAACAGAAAAACCTACTCCAAGGTAACAATGATATTGGCTGCACAGAGCTAGATTTTAAAATGAAGAAATTAGACTGGCACTCTTTTGTAGCACAATATAAAGGAACAGCCTGAACTTTCTCCAAAAATAAATTAGCCTGTTAAGGTGTTGAGAAATAAACATAACTCATTTGGCCATGGAAAGAATAACGAATCAGAGTTTGTTCCCAGTCAGAATTCCTGATTGCAGTTTGAATTCCAAAAAGATAATCCAAAACAGAGCAACAAAGAATAACATTGCCATGCTAAGTCCTTAATGTTTTACAGTGTTATCTTCCTTTCTTGAAGGCTGCACTGGGAGAAAAAGGTACTGCACTGGGGAAAGGTACACTTAAAACAGACTGTTTTGTAGAGAATTTGTGATGCTCTGGAAAACCAAAGATATCTTCATTAGTTGAGGTCTTATTTATGCCAGCAGTGGACAGGATTCACCTGTCCTAACTAGCTATTAAAGACACCCTGCATCTAATTAACCCTAATAGTACCTAAGCTCTGGGAAAATGCATAGAAAAGTCAAATGCTGACAAGGGTTGATCTGCCCCACTCACCCCGTCCAAGGAATGGGGTGACCCCCAGACTGGACCTTCCATTGGATGAAAAGAGTCCATTTCATCAAAAGAATACTTTCCTCAGCTTCTTTGCTCTTTCAGTTTCATCCTTACTTCACATTTTTGTTACTAAGTTCTAGCCATAGCTAGTAACAGGAAGAAAGGCAAAATGAAATTATTGAGGAAGAGGTGCTGCATAGGTTCCCTGCCATGGAAACAGTGCCTCAAGTCACTCCATGTGGAATCATAGACTCACAGAATGGCTTAGATTGGAATAGACATCAAAGATCACCTAGTTCAATATAGGAATGTAGACAGGTGTCTGGGATTTGTTCTCCACAAGACAGTGCTGCCTCTTCTCTTTTGCTCACCTCGTGGGCACTGTGCACAGATTTGGAAATCTCATTGCTGTGCTTGGACAATGTGTTGTATGAGGCCAAAGGACATGATGAGCTAGGTGCACAAAGAGAGGTTATGTTACATTTACTGCATTTTTTTTTTTATTAAAGAAATGGAACACTGTGAAAATTCCTACATATGGGTGCATAGTTCTATTTACCCAGACCATAGTTGGCTGGTAGAAAACACAGGCCCGATAAATACTGATTTCTCTGAAATGAAGATTATTAAATCTGTCGAAATAAAAGCAATAAAGGAGGAGGATACAGGACCTGGACTTAGCACCAGTTGTACTCTGAAGCAATGAAGCAGTTCTAAAAGGGTGAAACGTCTGCTAATTCCTGTTGCAGGCTGATTTGACTGGAAGAGGACCATGACGGCTGCCATTGACCTTATCTCAGGAGAACAGCTCTCAGATCACACCCCTTCAATATGCCCCTTTATTTCCTGAAACTATCCCAATTTACATATTAATTTACTACCTATGCAGCATACCAATCCATAAGATGCACTGAGTGAGACCTCATCCTACAGGTTAGATTGCATCCGTATTGCTTTCACCTTGACAGTGGCATTAAGACCAATTAATGCATCATTTTCAGAATTTGCAAACATATTAAAAACGCTCATTTCATCGCAGCCTCACTTTGCTGATGGCTCATAAGGACACTTGATGCTACAATCATATATTATCTCCTCTGTGCACACTCTAGATTTACTAGCAAGTATAATGCAAGATTAATTGCTTTCAGTACTCCACTATATTAATTTTATCATGTTACAGTAAACATTATATACATATTTCTATCATATATACCTTGCTACCTTTGCTAAAAAACAAAAAGCAAATTCTGTGAACACACAGTGAAGCTGTTGTTTCCATGTGCCAGTGCCAGTTCCCAGCTCACAAGGGCCATGGTCAGCCAAGCATCACAGACCAAAGCAAACCTCCCACCAGTCCATGAAGGTGAAGTAGCCCATAATTGACCCAGTCCATAAGTATTTCATGGCCTGGATGTGTCCAGTAGTTGGACTTGGTGATACTTGTAAGTCCCTTCCAACTTGGGATGTTCTATGACCCTTGATTGTAAGATAGAAGTATTGGGCTTTGCGAGCATTACTCTATTGCATACCTCACGCTTTCATTCTCTTTGTTGGGTTGAGGTTCCCTACGTGTCTCACATTCTTTTTACCTCAGAGAAAAATATCAAGATTTGCACTTGGATCACTGAAGGAAGATATCCAGCTGGAGAGTCCAGGCACTTTTGGTATAAATGGAAAAAAAAAACACAAAAAAAAAACAACAAAGCTTTTTCAAGAAAGCTGAGGATCTCTAGAAAAATATATGTATTTCATTGAAAAAATACTTTCCTTTGAAAAAGCTGTGATGGATCATTTGCAACAAGCTCCAGCCAAGAGCCAGGTTAATGCAAAGGGTAATGTTTCTTTAATTATTATTGACATTTTATATCCTTTTCTCCCAAGTACTCCTCCTCCTACTACTACTCTTCAATAGACCAATTCCCACTGTTACTTTTAATTCTATTAAATGTGCATGTGCATCGTGGCATTGCTGCACTTCAAATGCTGTTGTAGCACCTGAACACAGAACCAGAGGGTTGGAACAAGGACGCAGGGAACACTGTGTGCATTGCACACCCCTATAACACATAATGGCTTTTAGTACCCAATTGTTAAAAACAAGAATTCCTGGATTTTTTTCCACAAACAAAATTTGCAGCAATCTCCATGAGTGCAGTGTCTGTTGCTCTTAGCCTACAATCCTCTTCGCAGCTGTAGAAAAACAAGATCTGTTTCATAGCAGAAGAAATGCTGAAGGTCATTAAGTTCCACCATGTGCCTTTTTAAACTGGTGCTGTTTTTTGGGGGCTGGGTAACACAGAAACTGGTGCTGTGCTAGGGACCATTGTGATATTCACAGCAGACTCTCTAGTGAATTCTTCTTCCAAAAAAGGATTCTCACTCCCTTAGCCAGTCCATATGTTTATAAACATATACAAGTATACAGGAACAGAATCACAGAATCGCCAAGGCTGGAAAAGACCTACAAGATCATCCAGTCCAACCATTCACCCATCACCAATAGCTCTCACTAAACCATGTCCCTCAACAAAACGTCTGAACATACCTTGAACACCTCCAGGGTCAGTGACTCCACCACCTCCCTGGGCAGCCTATTCCAGTGCCTGACCACTCTTTCAGAGTAGCAGTATTTCCGAACATCCAACCTGAATCTCCCCTAATGTAGCTTGAATCCTTTCTATGTAGTCCTATCACAAGCCACACGAGAGAAGAGACCGACTCCCAGCTCACTACAACCTCCCTTCAGGTAGCTATAGAGAGCAATAATATCTCCCCTGAGCCTACTCTTCTCCAGATTGGACAATCCCAGCTCCCTCACCCACTCCTCATAAGGCCTGTGCTCCAGATCCCTCATCAGCTTGGTTGCCTTTTGATTGAATTTATTTTCATTTTCAGAAAAATCTTACAAACATAAGGTAAAGCTTTATTAAAGTGTTCAAACTAGTTGGTTTGGTATGGTATTTTGTTTTTACTTTTCTACCTGAAATAAAGGTGAGAACATGACTATAACAGATCCCTAAAACCCTTACATTCCAGCTAACATGCATATTCCCAAAGAAGTCTTCCCTAGGAAACTCCAGCTCCACTTTCCTCCCACCCTCATTTCCCCATCAAAAATAGGTTAACTCTGCATGTATGCACAAAACATCCATAAATCTTTGGCTGTATGTCCACAGACCAGAGAATTCTAACTGTGAATGTCCTGCTCACTGCAGGGGAGTTGGACTAGATGACCTTCAAAGGTCCATTCCAACTCAAATGATTCTATGCTTTTAAATTATGTGTTTCTTCCCTTCACTGTGTCCCCTTACTCAGTCCCCTATTATACTCCTATTCAAGATGTTCTTTGAAGATATTGTTTTAAATATACATAAATATATATATTTGTGTGTATGTACATGCATTATTCCCACCACAACCAACAGAAACCATGGCAATTTGGCTGTAGGAAAAAATAATACCAATTAAACATTTTCCAAATAACTGTGGCAAGAATGTGGGTTGGTCCATGCTCCTGTTTCCCCCCACAGGGACTAGATGCTGGAAAACGCATTTGGTGGTTTGGGCAAGATCCCAGGCAGCTGTTTGTGCATCTTACAACACCATCACACAGAGTCATCTGTGTGCAGGGTGATGGCAGGTCAGTGGGGATGCTTGCCACCCAGCTCCATGTCACATCTGCCCTGCCCCTGCCTCTGAATGTTCCCTGGCAGGATGAGGCACCTTTGGTGCTATTCCCACCCCAGAATGGAACAGAACAGGGCTCTTCTGGAAGAGGTCATTGCTTGCACCATCAGAGCCAACTAATATCCAAAGGAGGTCAGGTCTTGGGCACTCATTTATGAAAAAACAAAGACATCATTTTTTCTTCCCCCAAGATTTCCTATATATACATATATTTAACTGGTTAATTGAAAGGTTAAAACTTGTCAGGTATTTTATATCATTACCCCATCCAGAATCACTCATCTCAGATTTTTATCAGCGTAAAGCATCCTATTAATCTTGATACAAATGACTTCACATCTATTTCAAGTTATTTCATATTTTTGCTTGCTTGGAAATTGGTACAGAATTTAAGAGACAAAAGCAAGTTTTAATTTGAAAATGTTGCCCGACTTCTAGAAACATTGATCAGATTGTTTTCATTGAGACCAGCACTGCACAATTTTAAAAATCTGGTTCTTAAATTCAGAGGTTTTGACTTTTTTTTTTTTTCAATTAAAAAACAAAAGATAAAAAAAAAGAAGACAAAACACAACTTTTTGTTCTCATGCTTTGCAGTGGAACCCCGGTGAGCCCCAGCCCAAGGTTCTGACTTTGTCTTTTTTTTTTTTGGGGGGGGGGGATTAACTATTTTGATTTATGGCAGCATAAAAGAACAGATTTTCACCTTAAACCTTCTCTTTGTGCAAAGTGAGCTGAAAGAAGTGGCATTAAAGACCAGCACTTTTAAATAAGCCACTTCATATATATTCATGCAATTTCACTCTGAGAAGCTACTGTGTCTGGATATAGCTTTCATGACTATTCAGTAGATTCTAATCACTTTCACATTCACATCCCTCCATGTGGGTATGTGTTTCTTTAAAATCAAATGAAGCAATATAAAAAAATATCCAAGAAAGCTATTGCTCTTTAGCTTAGGGACTCTGTGCCATAAACAGGGGCAGTGCACAGCACAGAAGGGCTTTTGTCTGCTCAGAAACACAAACTTCAACAGCTCTATAAATAGCAACTCAATAATGCTGTCTGCATCCAGGTCGTCGTGCTGTGCTTGTTGCACAAAAAAAAAAAAAAAAAAACATTCTTGAACAAAGGCTTTGTGGGTTGGATTCAAAAATATCCCCACCCACAAATCCTGTGCTCCTAAATCTGTCCATTGCTATGAGGAAAACAAGGCTAAACATCTCTATAAACTGTAAAATGGGCCTTGAAGAGCTGGAATGGAATGGAATAGAATGGAATGGAATGGAATCAAGACATGGATTTTTATGAACTGTGAAAAGGGTTTAGATTCCTAGATTATACAATGATACCCATTTTCAAGTGTCTTAACCCAGAGCTGAATCTAGAGGTGACAGTGTTAGATGTAAAAGTCTGAGCTCTGTTGTCTTTCTTGATCACCACTGGAGAGGAATGGACACCTCCTGGCAACTGGCCCCATCTATCACAGTGTCTGATTTAGGATGAGATGAATCAAGTTTCAAGGGCTGACTGTCTGCTTCTCAGCAGAAGACGTATTCTCTCCTGAATTCCTTTGGTGACTACTAAGCATTGAATAATTCTAAATCTGGCATGCATATAGATGGTAGCCGTCTCCCATACTACATCTGCAAAACACTACGTCTTCTCCTTGAACACCGAACCACAAGAAACAAAACTTGTTTTCCAGATAAACTGGATCAATACATTGGAGGGAAGGGAAGCCATCCAGAGAGACCGGTCTGGAGAAGTGGGCCCACATGAACTTAATGAGGTTCAACAAGGCCAAGTGCAAGGTGGGCTGGGGCTCTCCCAGAAGAACTCCTGGCGAGCAGCCCTGCAGAGAAGGACTTGGGGTCCTGGTGGATGAGAAGCTGGGCGTGAGTCAGTAGTGAGTGCTTGCAGCCCAGAGGGCCAACTATATCCTGGGCTGCACCAAAAAAGGGATGGCCAGCAGGGAGAGGGTGAGGATTGTCCCCCTCTACTCAGTTCTTGTGAGGCCCCATCTGCAGTACTGCATCCAGGCCTGGGGCCCCCAGCACAAGAAAGATGCAGAGCTCTTGGAATGGGTCCAGAGGAGGGCCACTAAAATGATCACAGGGCTGGAGCACCTCTCCTATGAGGAAAGGTTGAGGGAACTGGGCTTGTTTAGCTTGGAGAAGAGAAGGCTCTGGGGAGACCTCACTGTGGCCTTCCAGTACTTGAAGGGAGCGTATAAACAGGAGGCAGAATGATTGTTTACATGGGTTAATAGTGATAGGACAAGGGGGAATGGTTTTAAACTAAGACAGGGGAGATTTGGGTTGGATGTTAGGAGGAAAGTTTTTACTCAGAGAGTGGTGACTCACTGGAACAAGTTGCCCAGAGAGGTTGTGGATGCCCCATCACTGGAAGCATTCAAGGCAAGGCTGGATGTGGCTCTGAACAGCCTGGTCTAGTGGTTGGTGACTCTGCCCACGGCAGGCGGGGTTGAAACAAGATGATCTTTAGGGTCCTTTTCAACGCAGGCCATTCTATGATTCTGTGATTCTTTTTTCTTGCCTTTTAATGATACATGCCTTCTAGGGTAGAAATTATTGAATGAAGTAGGGAATGCTAAAATAAGAAACAGGTGGATGCTCCACAATGACGGACAACAGCCTTATGTGGAGGTTTATTGTGCTGTGGTTGTACCTCCAAAGATCCATTGTCAGCAGCTGGAAGGAAAAAGTAGGATTCAGCTCTGTACCTCAGTTGGCCCAGTAAGGAGGATTTGGTATAAGAGGACATCTTTCTCATCGTATGTCACAGTTCTTTGTTCCCAAAACATTTGTTTGTATGTGTCAATATTTATTTAATTATGTTTTTCTGTGATTGAGGAAGGTGGATGGAGTACAGTGGAAAAGCAACCTAAAACCACTCAAGTAGAGGATGTATTTTAGGGAGAACTAGGGGTACTGGGAGGCTGGAGGCAGTGCTGTGGGGGCACTGGGAGGGTACTCAGGGGCTCCAGGCCATACTGGAAGGCACTGGGAGGTTATTGGAGGGTTTACACAATAC
The DNA here is from genome assembly GCA_036925125.1 of Oreortyx pictus. NCBI lineage: Eukaryota > Metazoa > Chordata > Aves > Galliformes > Odontophoridae > Oreortyx > Oreortyx pictus. Next base: position 5,015,365 of record JAUPFR010000026.1, on the reverse strand, counting down.
TGGGAAGGCACACAGGGAACTGTCTCAAGCTTACTAACAAAAACCCAGCAGTAGTCTAGAGGTACCTCCCGTGTCCCCGAGTGCTTTCTAGAGCCTTCTGAATCACCCCCACTGACACCCAGTGCTGTTGAGACTCTTAGAAAATACTCACAATGCCTCCCAGTGCTTTCTGGATAATCCCAGTTCCTTCTCAGTGACATCCAGTGCTGAAAACACTGCCAGACTCTTCCAGTACAAGTCAAAGCTACTTAAAAAACTTCGAAACATAACACTCCCCCACCCCATTGATGTCCAGTGTAATTTAAAAGAATTCCATGACCTCACACTATGGTCCAGAGCCATTTAAAACGCTGTCAGTGATCCCCAGTGCCACCCAGAACTCTCTGTGCCCTTCAACGCTGTTCAGAGGTAGTCAAAAGGCCCTCAAACCTCCCCCAAGTGCTTTCTATGGACATTGAAAAGTCTTCCGGCGCCCTCTAGTGCTATCCATAACCATTGAAAAGATTCCCAGTGCCCCCACTGTTGTGCAGAGACATTTAAAACTAGGCCAATTCACCAGTGCTTTCAGTGCACCCCTGTGCTCCCCCAGTACATCATACAGCTCCATGTGTATCTGTGTTGATCAAAATGAGGCGCTCAAAATGGAGGCTTGGTCTGAAAAAGGACTTTGCACCCTGATTTTTGCCTTGGCACCCTTAAAATCAGGTTTTAAGCCCTCAGAATGGGGTTTTGATTAAAATGAGGCTTTGGACAGTCAAAACAACTCTAGCCACGCAATGAGGCTTTGCATCTTATAAAGAAGCTTGAAAGTGTTGGGGTTTAGACCATAAGAATTAGGTTCTGGACCCACAAATGATGTTTGTGAATCCCCCTAATAAAAGGGGGGAATGGCTCCAAGAAATACATTTTGGATCTGCAAAAAGAGAAATCTGGACCCTGAGAAGTGAGTTTGTTTCCTAAAAATGATTGTTTGGTCCTTTAAAATTTAGGCCCTCAAAATGGATGTTTGAACACTCAAAGGAGTCTTTAGGCTATAAAAAGGTGAGTTCAGGCCCACAGATCAGGATTTTAATGCTAAAAAGGAACTGTTGGTCATCAACAGGTATGTTATTTTATGTGGCTTTAAACCCTGAAATTGAGCTGGTCAAGAGACAAGACTGTTCAGAATGTAGGATTTAAAAAACAACAGATGGTCAAATCTTCAGACTCCAGGCAAAGTATTAGAGATGTTAGGGGAGCAGCTAGAACTAGCAAGACAACGTATCAGAAAATTCCTTGGATAAATGGAAAATTAACAGTGGACAGAAATGATGTGTACATATCACCTGCCAAAGGAAAATACTTTAGGGAACAGCAAAGCAAGACTATAGGCCTGCAAAGCTTGAGATTGCCAAAGGGGAAGATTCTGGGGAACATAGAGGAGGGACAGATGAAAAAAAAAAAGAGTAAAAAAAGTTTTTATTTAATTAAAGAGAACAGGCGTAGATTCACAAATGAGAGATCACGTGAAGCAATCCAGGTGAAGCATTTTTGGCAGGGAGAACCATGAAGATAGTTTAATGAAATTTTAGTTGTGCATTGCATTGGAAGCAAACTTTCAAGGTCACCTCAACTCTGGGGCAATGAGAAACATGAATGGTGAACACTGGCCTGGCACAATGATTTGGAGGAAGCTTGGAAATTGAAGGAAAATTTGGAATCTGACACTCAGATTCATACTTCTTGAAACTTCTTATACAACATCCTAAGATGCTGGACCTTTCTCTACGCTGGAAACATGCCATATCCCGATAGCATGCTGGTGTAGAATACAACTGGATCAGAACTATGAGGCAAAAGGAATAATGTACTCACTTCATCATGGTCTAGACTGTGTTACCCAGACTTTCTCAGTTTTGGAAATAGGACCGAAAAGGATATTTGTAGAGTTGCTCTGCCTATGGACACAAGCAAAGATGCCATGGTAGCAGTTTTGGTGAGATCTTTGCCTCTCTGCTTTTCCCATCACCCTAGCTATCCATCAGTGATCCAAACACCTGAGCTGTCTCCATCCTTCTCCACATTTTTGATATTTTTGTCAACAACAGTGGCCACTTTTTCTCCTCTATTCTGTTTTTTTTTTATGCTGGCTAGAAACTTTACCCACTCCCTCAAGCTGAGATTTAAGGTCTTCTGAAGTTGTTCCCAAGGACTTCTTCCTCTTATCTGTAGAAATCTTTTATTTAGATACTGTCTTTGGGAAGGCTGCTAAGTTTATTCTCCTCCTTGTTCTCCTCTGCTTATTTGTTTCATCTGTGTTGCTCAAGCCTTTAATCACCCTCTTTGCTTGTATGACTTGGTATCCCATGGACATACAACATTCCCATGCTGGGAAAAATGTATGAAAAATGCACTAGTGAGAGCAGCAGAGCACTTCATCTGTGGTGCAGTGTGCAGGTTTATAGGCACACTTAGACATTTCACCAAAAACCTTCAATTTGAACACCTAAGTGATGTTTTGCAAGTGTTTGAGGTGAGAGCCCTGGCTGCAGCCTCTCCTGATGTGCTTTGAACAACTGACAAGAGCTCAAGTAATGAGGCTTGGAAATCAGCTCTTGGCTTTGCTGTAAATTCTCACAGCTTTTATTAATTCTGTACCTCCAGCTGAAAATTTATCTTGCATTCCCAGAATACAACAAAGGTATGAAAACATGAGAGCTACCTCTGCATGCATAGATATATAATGGACTGAACAACGATTATTCTCCAGGAGTCTGTCTGTGGGCAAAATGTGGTCAGAAATGAGGCAGATCGTCCTGAGCTGACTCGAGTGTGTGTTTTTGCTCTGCTTTTTACTTCCGATCTCACTCACTCTGGCTTATATCACAATTCCTTCCATTGACATCAACACTACTGCTCAAAACAAGCCTCTACGCAACCGAAATTTAGCAGTTAGCAGTATTCAGATTTTATTTGTGCTGGAGTCATCCCACTGATTTAACTGCCAGATTCACAGCAGATCTTACATCAGGTTCAAGTACAAGAAATGGTCTATTATTATTATTATGCACTCTATGGGCTCCTGTGATGCAATACAGAGAGTTTCTGATTCAGTAATTCACAGGGGACTCATATGTTTTAAATTTGATGTATTAAAGATGCATTTTGAATCAGTGTTTCTTCTGTGCTTTTCATGAGCTCACTATGGCCACAAAGAGATCTCTCTAACTTCAGAAAGACTTTAGGTGTTTTTTTTATTCTTTGGAATAAACTATGGTTCACTTGTAACACCTCATAACTTTGTTTTTAAAAACACTGGGGTTAAAAAACCATCTCCTGTGAATTGTGTTTTCCTACAGGATATAGCCTTACTGTAATAGGGATGGAGAGAGTGTTAAAAAATAATCTGTCCACTTCAAATTATGTTCTATTATTTCCTTCCTTGTGAAAATTACACATTGAAAGGTATAATACTGAAATAGTGGAGATAGCTGGATAGTGAGGTAAACAAGTAGAATAGACAGTATAAAGTTGTCAGAGAAAAGCCTTAGAGTTAGGTGGGGACTTATCCTTGAATGAAGGACATGGACAAGGTGTAAATTAGGTATAGTTTTAACTTATCAGCATCTTGATTAAGCGGTCCAGATTGATTTTAGTGTCAGACAGAATGACATGCTGTTACTTACTGGAGTGGAGGCTGGCAGGTATTATACAAAAAAAGCAATTAGAATCGTAGAATCACCACCAAGGCTGAAAAACACCTCTAAGATAATGTAGTCCAGTCATCCACACACCAGTATTACCCCACTAAGCCATGTCCCTTAATATGACATCAAAACATTTCTTGAACACCTCCAGGGTTGGTGACTCCACCACCTTCCTGGGTAGCGCTTTCCAGTGTCTGATGGCTCTTTTAAGGAGAATGACTTTTTTGTAATGTCCAACTTGAATCTCCCCTGGCGCAACTTGAGAACATTCCCTCTCATCCTATCAATAGTTATGCAGGAGAAGAGGTTTATCACCAGCTCACTACAACTTCCTTTAAGGGAGTTGTAGAAAGTGATGAGGTCTCCTCTTCTCCAGACTGAACAATCCCAGCTGCCTCAGCTGCTTCACATAACACCCGTGCTCCAGACTCTTCACCAGCTTTGCTGCCCTGCTCTGGACATGCTCCAGGGCCTTGATGTCTTTCATGCAGTGAAGGGCCCAACACTGAATACAGCACTCAAGATGCGACCTTAACAGTGGTGAGTACAGAGGGATGATTACTTCCCTGCTCCTGCTGTCAACACTATTTCTGATACAAGCCAGGATGCCATCAGCCTTCTTGGGCACCTGGGCACACTGCTGGCTCATGTTCAGCGGAGCACTGATGAAGAGCCCCATGTCTGTTTCCTCCACACAGTCTTCCAGCCGCTCTGCCCCAAACCTGCAGCACTGTGTGGGGTTGTTGTGGCTAAAGTGCAGGACTCAGCACTTGGTCTTGCTGAACTTCAACCCATTGGCCTCAGCCCAGCAATCAATCTGTCCAGATACCTCTGTAGGGCCCTTCTACCCTCAGTCAGGTCGACACTTCCTCCCTGAAGTGTCATCTGCAAACTTCCTGAGGGTGCACTCAATTCCCTCATAATTAGACCTGTGCTGTATAGTGTGCAGCTTGATTGGAAAGTCCAGGTCCAATGTTCCAGTACCTGGTGTTGGTCTCCAGGCTATTGTTTCCCACATCCAATGCTTTTATCCACCACTTTCAGGGGAGGAATGAATGAAGAGCAGACCTGGCTCTCATAAGAACCGTGAATTCCCAAAGATGCCAAAGACTTGGACAGGGATGCAATGCTTGGTCTGCTAGGTCTGCAGACCGCACATCTCTGAAGTATTCAACTTGTGCCTGAGATATGAGTTATGTGGCACATTCTGAGAAGTGCTACTTGACTTGCAGAGAGAAAAGTTTGCTGGATACACATTTGACCTGGCAAAACTACAAAGATACATTCCCAGTGAAAGATAGTAGGCAGATTTGCAAGTGATGGACAGCTTTGCAAGTGCAGTTTAACCTGCTTTGCAGCCTGATATGCCGTAGAGACTTCTACCCTTTTCTACATCACAGCCCTTTAAGCTAAAGCGTGGCTCTTCAGTCATTTTACATATCCTGGATATTGCTGGTAAAGACTGTTACCAGAGTAATAAATAATGTTGCTCCAGTATTTTTCTGAAGAGGTTTTTAGGTGCAAAATCATTGTTTCTGAAAGGTTTAAAATCCAGATTTTTAGAGTTTTTCTTCCAGGCTATCTACATTTCAGTGAACAAACAAATCATGTCTTCTCACTTTGCAGTGAGTCTAGAGATTTTGTTATAAATCACTGTCAGCTGCATTTTTCTTTTCCTTTTGGTATGATGAAGCAAAAAATCAAAGATTGCAATCAAAAATAAATCTATTACCACTGAGATTATGAGATACTTCTAAAAGCAATCTATAAATCAATGATATAATGAATACATTTTATCTGCCGTATCTTTTTGCATTAGGGTATACGGCTTAGAAATACCTATGTTTTAACACACAGTAGACATGAAATGACACTACATCTTATATCTAGACCCCTTTCATTAGAGAGAGTACTGCATAAATGCAAATACATGGAAGTGGCAGCAGCTGTGCATCACCTACAGTCAGGAAGATGTCATCAGTGAGAGCAATGTGCGACAAAGTTCCCAGTATCATTCATTCATCAAGGGCTTTCTGAGTTATGCAGTAAAAGTGATTCAAATTAGGTGTACTGAATGCAGGTTTTGATAGATTTAAATAATTTTGAAGGTGAATCTCCTTCCAGAGGCACCTCCGCTGACAATAAAGGTCTGGCTTTCATAAGGAGCTTAATGTCAAAAAAGTAACATTAAGGAAAATCATTTCCTACCCAGGATATCCACACCAGGGAAGAAGGGTTCTACTCCTTTTCTCTATGGCATGCTTCCCTTGTCTTACACAACCTTTGTTGTGCTGACACTGAGCTGACTTGACCAAGCAAAGGGCTTTGCGATTAAATGAATGAGAAGCAATGGCACAGCCACCTCCATCAGTTCATCTACTGAAATGGTGACTTCAGGAGAGCAGTTGCTGCTACCTATCAGAGTGGGAGTTTCTTAAACTGCACCATCCACCCTTACAGATTCTGCATCTTCCAGAGTTAAATCGCACTGTCCTCATATAAGTAATTAAGCACGTCATGTTTGTTCCTGTCTACTCCTTGCATTAAAAAAGTACATTATGTGATTAAAACCCAAAGCAACAAGAATCAGAACTCTGAAATTTCTCAGGCAAATGCCCTGGGATTCCTGCCCTCATTCACCAAAGTGAATGTGGCTTGGAAGTCACACTGGTTTCTAGGCACCTGAGGAAGGGTGCTGTGCTTTCCTGTTAGCCTTCCAGTCCCAAAGACTTGATGAATCATGACCATAGGTACAGACTGCTTGCTGGCTCTGACCTGGGGAGGAGCTGCCAATGTTTATCAGCAGCCTCTCCAGGGGCACTCAAAGGAAAACAGCAGCCCTTCCCTCAAAGCTGCTTGCACACTCGCAGGCATTTGGAGAAGGATGAATAAAACCTCAGAGAGGGGCTGTTTATTTTTTCCTATTCAGGACTGATGTCTATAATGCCTGAGGCTGTAGGGATCCCAATAGATCACATCTCCATTTTCTGAGGGATTTGCAGGAAAAGAAAAATGTCCTACAAATGCAAACTCTGGTCCAAGAACACCCATCTCCTGGGGATACGGTTTCCTCATGTGCATGAGGAAGACATTTTCAAAAGCCAACTCACATTTACACAAAGGAGAATCTGTATCAGTCACTGTATTTGCTTGGAAGGGGCTTTGGACACCTTTTTACCGTACTACATCTGCTTACAGAAAGAATTAACACCCTCTCACACCTGCCTTGTGCATGAGAGGAATGCGTTCTTGCTGGTCTGTCCTCAACTACACGTAACGTATCATGGACTCTTCAGTGAAATCCCAAAACCCTCAAAGAACTGTCTAGCATTGCCCAGAGACAGGCCGTGCTCACATTTTTGGGACAGATCACAGCCCCTTTACATCAAGAGTGGTGTAGGTGTGTCTGTCTGCCTGTCTGCTCAGTACAAAGTCATGAGACATCATGTGAGTGATGGGCTGGGGTTGCACAAGGGGCTGGAGGGAACACAGCCAGCACAGATGGCCTAGACTGATGGAAGGGACATCCCCCTGTCATACGGCATCATGTTCACAATGAAAGCCGGGGAAAAGAAGGTGGAAGCAGGAACATTCAGAGTGGCTGAATATTGGAAAATGCCATGTTATTCTGTTCTTGTGTTCTTTCCTAGGGAGCTGGTTTTGGCTACTGTCAGAGACACAGCTGAATAAACAAACTTGTTCTTGCATTCAAGTGGGCTGTAGCACAGGACAAATCTCCTTAGGACCCTATGAGCACTAACACAGCATATCAGCCCAAACGTGGTGGCTTTTTACATTCTCACCTGCTTGTATGCACATGAGAACAGATCCTTTTACTCCCATCAGACCATAGCATAACACCTAATTCATAGCTTTCCTAAAGCACATTTCCCATGCACAACTCAGCACTCCTGGAGATATCAATTTTTCAGTCACATGAAGAGCTTCCCTACTTAACACATCCCTGGAGACTTATTGAACTCAGAGTATGAACTTCCACAAAGCAAAGACTGGATCCAGGTACTGGCTTGAAGTTCACATGATGAACTTTTGAGTAGGCATAAGGCCCTCAATCCATGTGAAATTTGTCTTGATTACTATGAAAGAGAAAATTTCAGTGCACAAGTGAAATTTCTTCCTTGAGATATCATTGGATAGAGGTTTTATTATTATCTTTTGGGGGGGCCACCTTTTTCTATAATGCATTTGGGTGGAAAGAAGAACCATGACAAAGAGTAGGGAAGGTATTTTAAGCACTCTGCTGTGTTTCAGTTCTGTTCTCAGATGATGTTGAAATCAGGTAACTTGATGGCCTCTTTTCCCAAGAGCTTACATTAATATTTTTGTACTTGTTTCAATCTGCTTCAGTTCTGGCTCTCCTCTTCAAATCAGACTCAACATGAATGCTGTAGAATCCAACCAACTACCTACCAGGGCTAAGCCATGAAGTCCAAACCTAGATAGAGATTTTCTCCACTTTCAGAAGTGCAGAAGTTCAGACAGCTGCTGAACAAGGAAGTTTGGAGGTCATACCCACATGCCAGTGTAGGAAGGTAGAGGGCTGCTGAAGATCCATTGCTAAGATGTCAGGCAACATTTGAAGCTGCATAAGTAATTTAGTTTTTTTTTTCCCCCAAACTTACATCAGCACCATATCAGATTCACTTGAAATTTCTACATTTTAGCATTTTAAGGTTCCAGGCTGTCTCTTCTGCCTATGCAACAGTCTCAGCAGTGGTTAAATTTAGGTGATTACACTGAATATTGCAACATAGCTCAGGTTTGGAAACCTCAGGCTTTTTAGTGAAGTTACAGACCTGACACAGTCCAATCCCTACCTAATTAGCCTTGACAGTGGAGAGGGCCCTACAGCATCCAACTATCTGAGTCATTATGAAATTAGCAGGGTGCATGATTTTGCTTTGAAGTCAGTGAAGTGTATCTGATGTAAAGGTTGAGACATGGTGTGAGGCCACAGACTCTTAATATCTGTAAAATGATCCAATAATGAATGGTTTTTTTATAAGCACAAAATATTGGCAGAAGTCAAAGATACCAAAATAATACTGGAAAGGAAGCAAAAGTCCTAATGAAAACATAATAAAATCATTAGTTCTCGTCTCTCAAACCCAAAAGGTTCTATTAAGAAATATCTTTTTATAGCACTCATATCACCTTACTTAACCTGTCCTAAAAGTTTGGTGCTTTTGTTAGGGCAGGTATCACATCCTGGGCTTATGTAATACAAATAGATAAAAGATTTTGGTCTCCTATTTCTGTTAACATGACTATAGACCCACTGTTAATGCACTGATTAATGGTGCCACAGTGACAACACCAAGGAAAAGGAATCCCATGAATTCTACAAGCCACTTAGTATCTAAGTCCAGTAAAGAGGTCTGGAAGAGGAATGGCACTGACTGTCCTCCTTGCAGCAGGAAAAATAACATTAAATATTCTGGGTTTCAGGTTCCAAGGGCAGGCACTGCACACAACAGCACAAGAAGAAAACCTGTTTTCATTAAAGACTCTATGGTAAGTCTGTTGCAGAATCTCCTGGCTCCTCTCCCAGACTTTTTCTTCCCACTGCTGAACTGAATTTTATTTCTTTGGGTAGGTCAAAACATTCATGCCAGGGTCAGCTTGGTTCAAGCGTTTTTCACCTCAGCTCACCCTGTGTTTGGCAGCCAGTATCCTTGGAGCAAAGTGAGGGCCTCTACTGGGACACAAAGGGTTCTGAAAGAGTTGAAAAGCAAGGCAATACTCAGCAGAGAAAGTTGTCCTGTGCTCACAGAAAGCACACAATTGTCAGTGACCCTATGGTTTCCTGTTCATCTATCTACAGAGAAGACCCTGGTAGAAACACATCAACAAATCTCACTTTTGTTTCTTCTTGCAGACTTTCAAAGGTGTCTTAGAAACCTGAATTGCAACAGCCCGTGATCTGGCCCACTGTTGAGCTAAATATATGTGGGATTTAAGCATAAATAAGGGATGTGATGAAGGAAAAGAGCAAGACACAAAGCCCAGTCACTAGAGAAGACTGAAATCAGAACTAAGGTGAGTACTCTGGGAGTCAATGCCGGATAATACAGCTCAGCCTAGGATGATGGAGAGTGGGATCCCAGAAATACAAATCTTGAAATGGAAATCCTGGATCTCACGGTATCCTTTTGTATAGCTTCAGGTGGGGTACTTTTAATGAAATTCTTCTCAAAAGGATCATAAAAATACATTTCCACATATCAGTGTTTGATTTCTCAATGGTGTCACTAAAGATTGACAGCTCTGCCTAACCAGAATTGCCTGGGGCCCTATGCTGTCCCTAACAGCAGTTGACACCACCTGGCCCTGATATCCACAAGCACCTGGTAGGAGCCAGGATCTCCTGTTCTCCATGGATGGTGTGTCTTGCTGCGATCATCAGGATCAGCACTGGGCTTTATGGGCCATTGGTCTGGTCAAGAAGGACATTACTTGTGGTCTCTGAAATGAACAAAAATCCACCGTATGTCACCAAGCCAATATTTGTAGCATTTATTCCACTGTATTCCAAAAGGAAATGGCTTTGGGATCATTCCTTCTCTCTGCTATTCCAGAGAAAGAGAAATTTACTGACACCACAGAATCATAGAGTCATTGAGGATGGTAAAGACCTTTAAGTTCACCAAGTCCAACCATCAGACCATTTCTCCATGCCCACTAAACCACATCTTTCAGTACCATATCTCCATATTTCTTGGACATCTCCAGGGACTGTGACTCCATGAGGGATTTCTGGGTGAAAAGGGGAAAATTTTCACACAAATGGCTGTAAACAGGCTCAAGTTCTTAATCTATGGGTAAAGGCAGCATCACACTGCTGCTGACTTCAGTGGGGAGGAAGACCATATACCCATTGTTTATTTTCAGGCAAAGGTAGACCTGACAGGGACATTGCTAAGACTCTAGCCACAACAAAGCATTTATTTTTGTTTACCAGCTAAATTCACTGAGGTCCCTTTTAAAATTTAATTTTATTGTTGTTGTTCTGGAGTGATTTAATCTGTTGAGCAATCCCCACTCCCCTTTGTTCCCCCAGCATCGTGGAAAGCCTGCAGGGCAGCGTGAGCCAAATCTCTGCATGTGCCAACCCCTCACTCAGCAATGCAATTTAGAAGAGTAACTCTGCACTCCTGGGACTTACCCTTGCTGTTAATAATGAGGGTTGCCTGGAGTGTGACACTCTGAGGAATTCAGGTCCTCAACAGCACAGAGTGAAGTCATGAAGTTCCTGGCAGGATCCAGATTTTCCTTTCCAGCCCTGCGCCAAGAAAAATGAAATACACTGATTTCACCATAAGCCACGGTGATATTTAAAACCTGTTACCTTTTCACTGAAAGTCAGGGTCCGTTCAAATGGCTGCTATGAACCAAGAGGGCAGAAACTACAAGAAAGAACATACCTGTTTCTCTGCCAAATGCACCAGGTATTCCCAGCTACAAGGAACTTTATGTGCCCTGAGCTGTCCGTGGAGCAGTCAGGTACAAGGCACCTCTTCCCACTAATGATTCCGTTACATTGAGGAACATGAGATTTGTTTGGTTGCCAGTGATTACAGGTGTGTTGGGCTAAAAGACATCTACTCAGGAAAACACATCTAGGCAGAAGCAACCTGCTGTGCTTCTCAACATTTTTGGTGAGTGAAGATAGAAAAAATGTTTTCATAGAGTCAGGGGAGTCACTAGCAGTGATCCTTCCTAATAGGATGGTTGGGAGCACGTTGTTTCCCCTTCCAATGCCTCACTTTCCATGCGTGGAAAATGGCTGATGATTTAGCTTTCTTACACCTTTCCAGAAAGCTCAGAGCTGCTGCTGAGTGTATATGTGACTCTAATGAAAGGTCACATCCAGCTGAGCAGCAACGCCCACACTGCTGTGCTCTGAGTGTCCCAGGTGAGCCAAGCGCATGTAACTGATGAGCTCTGTTGCAGGGTTTAGTATAAAGAGCTAATAAAATTTCACCCTATTTTGGGCATGTTTTGCAAACACACTGCTCAAATTTGATTAATTCTGTCCTAGGTATATTATTTTATGAGCAGCTAACCAGGAAAAATAGGAATGAGAGTAAGCACCTGACTTTAAGAACAGCATTTGTAGCTTTGGCCAATGTCAGTTTTCAGTATTTATTAAATATTAAAGAGAGAAAATAACATTTCTACCTCTTGCTACCCTGGAAATTTAATGCTTTTGATTGTTTACAAACAGCTGCTCTCTGACATAAGCCATTGCCTGCAATATATCGTTAAGGCTATATATATATACAGCTTCCCCCATGATCTGGGGCTATTTCTTTCCCAGATATTTGCATTTTAAAGATCTGACTGAATTAATTTCAGACAAAATGTAAATATGGCACCTGGATTCTGATCAGGAGAACAAACTGTCTCTGGATGATTTTTCATGACTGCAGCAAAATCTTTGGGAGGAGGAGTACTGGCTGGGCCCCATCTCCTTCCCTAAACGTGTGCTTTCATAATGTCCCCTAATTAATGTCCCTGTTCATTTCTCCATGGAGGACATTTACGATCCTATACAGAGAGCTTCAGATGAAGAAAAAGGGTAAAAAACCTTCCCACTGCAAACTGGAGCTGTAGATGCTCTTAAGACTTGCTGGGAACAGCAGACGGATGTCTGCTGTGCTGCTTAAAATCAGCAATTGCTGATTTAAATGAGCTCCCTTCCCTACAAAGACACAGCCAGTTTGTTTTCCACAGCCTTTGAGGTCCAGCTTTGCTCTACTTATAGACTAGGAGCTGGGCTGGAGCAAGTCAAAACCCACAGCAACATCTGCAGGCAGAACAGCATGCTGCAGGCTGCCAGTTTGTTTTGCTGCTTGTAATAGTTGCATGAAACATCGTTAAAAAGGCATAGATGCCCATGTTCCATGTGTCCAAGTGTCCCAAGCCCACACCAATGTCTGAGCCCATGTCCAGCCCCGTGATCATTCCCATCTCTGGTCCTCAGATGCAGACTCCAGTGTGCTGCTCATGAGTGTGTGCTCAGGACACAAACAAAGAAGAGGTGATCAAATTCCAGGTCCATTTTGGTGAGCAGAAAGATCTTCAGGTCTACATTTGTTACTGATGAGGACCTCCATGTGTTATATGGTTACAATAGTAATAGCCCTAAGGTATCTCTCCTGGCCTCCTAATGTCCCTGCAGAAGATTACCGCCCTCCTGAGGTCCTGTGTCACATTTTCTAGGCCAGTGCACAACTTTGTGCGCCCCCAGGGTGTGCCAAAATGAAATAAATGCTTATGCTTAAGTAATTCAATTGCTCCCAAGATCTCTATTGACTCTGATGGGAAGATAGCGGCTCAGCACACACAGAGACATGTATGTTGAAGTACTTTAATCTGGAGATCTCTTATCTTATAACTCTTATCCAAGCAAGTGAGTCCCATGTGCTTCAGCTGTCTCTCTGCATCTTCGTGTAGGTGGACATTTTCTGTCCCCTTCAGGTCTTGGCACCTCCAGTAACAGCTTTCTAGCTGAGGAAATGTTTTCCACCTTCCCCCTTCCTAAAACCTTTCGTAAGGAAATGCCTCCCGGAATCACTCTGCAATCACTTCTCCAGACTTGCATCTTTTCAGTGGGCTTAGCTCAGTCTGAGGGCTACGATGGCTCTGTGCATTTCCAGTGATAAATTTTGCAGCATCTGGTCTCATGAGGATTCACTTCCATGATCATTGCTCTGAAATCTCAAAGCTGGAGATACAGAAACTTTGGAAACATTTCTAGAGGTGTCATTTGCACAGTGGGAAGAGCACAGAGCCGCATCTGTTGAGTTAGATCAAAGCTCAACAGCTCGTGGTTGCACATGTATCCTAGGAGAAGGATTGCATATGTTTCTCTAAAATGCTGAGGCAAAAATGATTAATGAGTAAGCGTGTTAACTAAGCAGAGAGTGACTGTCTTTTCTCCTTGAGTTGCATAATCTCTGTTGCACTCCAAATAAAGTCACCCAGAGCTCTATGCAAAAGAAACCTCCATGATTTTGGCTTCAGGTTTCTGATTTTGTTGTGCCCTTGCCCCATTACTCCATGCTGTTCTGCACTCCATCTATTCTACTGTTGGCAGGGCAATGGCCAACACCTTCCAATCAATGCAAAAAGTCCAGAGCTTGCAATTTCCCATGTCAATCAATTATTTTCCCTTTCTCTTGCCTTTGAAGGTAGATCTTGAAAAATTTGATTTCATTAAATGGGACCGACTTTGGAGAAAACTAAAGAAATAGAAATATATATATATCAATAAAATCCTCACAGTCTTTGAGTCTATTTCCTTACTTCCCAACTCAGCCAGGCTGCATGGGCTTAGTCACTGGGGAGAGCATCCTTTACTTTACATTGGAAGGCACAGCTCTGTGGATGACTTTTAAGCCCATTTTCTGAGCAGGACGTTTATTAAATTACAGCACAGGGGCTCCAGGGAAGTGAAGGGGGTAGCTCAAGAGCTCTGCCTCCCTTCCCTGGGCCATTGCCCTGCTCCTCTTGGCCTCACTGCTTTATTATTGCTGGGTAAAGTATTCCCTCTGCTGACCATATCAAGTAACTATTGGTGGATCAGATAAGTTTGTGTTTTTTTTTCTTTGTGTGCGTGTGTGCGTGTGTGATAAAGCATCATTTGACATGTCTGCAGTAAAATCCCTCCTTCCTTCCTTCCTTCCTTCCTTCCTTCCTTCCTTCCTTCCTTCCTTCCTTCCTTCCTTCCTTCCTTCCTTCCTTCCTTCCTTCCTTCCTTCCTTCCTTCCTTCCTTCCTTCCTTCCTTCCTTCCTTCCTTCCGTCCGTCCGTCCTTCCCGTCCTTCCTTCCTTCCGTCCTTCCGTCCGTCTTTCCTTTTCTTTCTTTTCACTGAAAGGTCCTGTAGGTTAGCACCTAGCTATCAGCTTTTTTGAAAGCTGAAGAGTTTTATCTTCCTCTTTGCTATGTTTGATGAGTACAGGAAGCCTAGGTATTCATTTTTAAGCTAATAAAGCAGCACACATGGTCTGCCTCCTCTGCCTGCGTAGCACTGTTATTCATTCAGAAGTGTTCCAGCTAAGCAGTAAATCTTACTCATAATTTGTGTTTGCCTCTAGAAGACCCAGTTGTTCATTCCCAAGTTGTTAACTCTATGCATTTATTTCAACCAAATTTCAAAAATAGTGACAGCATTGTTACAAACCGACTGAGTTCTGGCAGAAGGCACAACCTCAAAATTGCTCTGACTTTCGAAGGAGGAGGGTATGCTCTGTTGTTTTTCGGTGAGATTTGCAATATTCATTTCTCCATCACCCAAATGTTAAGGAAACAAACACAGGATGTATAGGTTGGTGATGGAGACTGATGAAGGCTGAACTCACAGAACAAGTGTGGGACCAAATGGAGCTGAAGCAGTCATGAAACAACTTGGACTAGAAAGCAAAACCTGCTTCCCAGCCCTCGAAACAATGAACTTCAAAAGCAGTTTTCCTACAGCTGAGGGAATGAGATGGTTTAATAGCAGAGCCTTGTGATGTGGGTCTTCCCATCATGTGCAAGTCACAGGATGGGGCACGTGTGCATTTCTGTACTCTCCTTGTGGGACTGGGCATGAGTCCTGCAATATGAGGTTGTAGTCTCATGCGATGGTCAAACAAGAAGCAGGAGAGCAACTCTGAGGCTGGATTGTGGCTCAGTGGGAGAAGCAGCTTTGCCTGTTTAAGATTAATCTGAGCTAGAATTAAATTATTTGATCTAAAAAATTGAGTTGATAATGTCATGGTTTGTTCCCTCTGTGGAAGCAACTGACCACTCTTATATGAACAGCTCTATTCTTGGCTCCACCAAGAACAAGACAATGCCATTTTATACAGCAGTTATATATGATGAATCACATGTAGAGAATAAGTTAGGATATATCTTTGGAGCACTGTGTGCAACCTCCTTTGCACTGAGGGGTCTGAAACAGGAGTTAGGACAGAGATATTACACAGGACCAGCTCCCAAATTCAAACTCAGATTATAGAATCATAGAATTATCAAAATTGGAAAAGACTACTAAGGTCATCAAGTCCAACACCAATCCATTCCCACCATGCCCACTGATCCATGTCTCTCAGTACCCCAATTTCTCTTTCCTTGAAAACCTCCAGGGACCTTGAGATTTGAAGTCAAGAACACCTCAGCTCTGGGAGGTTTGGCTCCAGAGCTATGACACAACCCAGCCTCAGTCCTACAATGGAGCAGGAATTGCTAACCTGCACCTAATTTCCCAAAGCAGCTTTTATCTGTTCTTAATATACCCTTGTGAATCCACGAGCACTCCAGCTCTGGATGTGGACGCACTGGAGAGTTAATCATTGCCAGGGCATGCTGAATATGCCCCTCACTCTTGATTTCATTTTAAATTAGTCACAATCCCGTTTTTTCTTTCCCCTTCCACTTCCAAGACCATTAATGCTCTGTGTATTGCGCTTGAAAGACACTACCCCCCAGCCCCAACCCCCCTCAGAAAATTATAAATTTGACTTCTATATGCAAATTACAGTGTAGTTGCATGCATCAGTGAGAACATAACCTTAACCACTGTCCTCCAAACAGCACCTGGGGATGAATTATGTGTAATTCTGAGCTAACCTTAAACCTCCAGGCCTCGGTCAGTCAGCTGTTACAAAGGGCAATTCTTAATTAGGATATTTTTTAAACCATCTGACATTAATTGTTGTAAAATCTTATTTCAAAGGCTAAAAGGTCTCCTTTTCTAGTAGTAACTCTGAAGGTAAACATTTTCAAAATTGACCAGCGGGTAACGCAGTCATGTGTCCCCTACCCATGGCTGAGTGGGAATCTATCACAATCCCAATTCTGCCATTTTCTTGTGAAAAGTTGAGCAGAGACAGCCTTGAGACGTGTTTTAATGCTTTCCCAGGAGGGAGCTGCCCCTGTGAAGGTGGCTTTTTGAATGTTAAGGAGTTTTGCTCTACTCATAAAAACAAAACAAAGGTCATCACACAATGAAGTTACCATCCCCAGTGCTGCAGTACCATCAAGCTCTAACATGGCTGGTATTCAATTAAAATGTAATCGTATCAAAGGCATTTTGGAGTTGTATGACAATGACTGTACACAGCACTAATACTGTAATGACACAGTAATCAAGTCTCAGTTGCATCCTATTCAAGTCCCAGCTGTTCTGAGTGAGGTATGACTTTCATCAGAGCTAATTATTTCATATTAATCTCAATACTTTAGCCCATACAGCTTTATAATATGCAGCTAATGAGGGTTCTCTTGTTGATGCCACAAACAAATGAGATGAACTTCCTCTGCTGCAGGGCCATAAGAGAGAGATGGAATGACTGATTGAGACAGGACTCCTGCGGAGGGATATGAATGATTTAATTGTGATTGGGTTTTATAATTGGATTTCATTTTAATAGTTCATGCTGCTCCCAAAAGGCTCTTGGAGTGGGAAGTGCTTAATAAATAACATTTATTAATTGTTGTAACCTCTTTTGTGGTGGGAGGGCTTTCTGAATGCAGCTCTCCACACCTACGTATGCCACCCAGAAGGAATACAGTACAAACACAGCCTAAAATCATGGTCAGCATCTTCCATAGTGCTGCCTGCCCCACATCCAGGGATGGGCACCACTACTCCACCTGGATTTCCAGTAGGGATTGGATTTCATACCTTTCCCACCCAAACTTCCTATTTCTGCCACCGGAGCTGAGGAATTAACCCAAAGATTTTCCAGCAGCAGCTCCTTCTGAAAGCACACAGCCACTTGAAGGATCCTGCGTTGGTGTGGGTTACTCATATGGATGATTAGTCACGAGGCTTTCTGCTTAAAGCTTTAATCCATTTTCCTTTAAAGTTGATGGAAGTTTTGGCCCTATATGTGCTAGAGTATATATTGCTTATGGCAACTGTTGTATAGGTTGCAAACCCTTATAAATCCTCTCTTGCCATGAACTCCTAACATTTTCTGAACCTTTCATCTTTTGGACTGAATTTTTCATGCTTGGTCTCTGCAAGGAGATTGTTTTTAATGGATAATTTGAACACAGTCCCTCTGGCCATTTGAGTTCAGGGACAGTTAGACACACAAAGGCTTGTCTACATTTAAAAAAGAAAAAAGTATTATGATAGAAGTGAATTGATTTAAACTCAATCTTTTACAGACGTTGACTGGGTTATTTAAGCATAGCTTGTGGAGCATGGACAAATTCACATGCCCCAATTCCAACATGTGTGTGCCATCATTTATACTGTAAAGAGATCACAGTGACACTACTGCGTACAACAGATCTCATCCATCTGCATTTCAGACCCACTTCCCTCACTGGGGCTAATTCAAACCTATAGAGAGCAAGAAAAAAGCCCCACTGTCACTTGTTAAAAATCAGAAATACCCTGGATGTCCTTGAGAAATACAGTGATAGGGATGAAATGTAATCGAATAGCATGATTTCCATGCATTTGAGAGGTTGAGAACTGGAATTCTTACCCTAAAATTGTTGATCAAGGAGGAAAATCCTGGAGTGCTCCTGTCAAGAACTCACCTGCAAAATGATGCATGCATTTTGGGGGGAGCTGCCCAGGTTTAAGAATGATGAGGTCTACTGCTCGACACACAGCAAAGCAAGAGCAGGGTTGGGAGCAGAAGTCATGACCTCTAATCTGGGCACTGATTAGAGACACTATTAAAAAAAAAAAAAAAAGGGAAATTCTTCCAGAAAATTACAACACATCAAAACTCATGATTGCAAAAGTGCAGTCAAGAGCCCAAGCATCAGAATTTCCAAGGAAATTGCCATTCCTGAGCATTTCTGCTCAGAACTGTCAGCTTATTGCAGGCAGCTGGTAACTGAACAGCTTCCCATCGTGATGCCCAAGTGATGTGTTTTGGTGCACCATATACATAGCCATAGCTATTAGAATATAGCAGTCAGGGCTAAATTGAATGAGGTGATTGGGTCGCAGTGATGCATTAGGCACAAGTGAAAAGAAGGGAATTATGTTGTCTGCTTTCCTTCCACGCTTTTCACCAGAATTGCAATGTTCCTACAAAACAACCTGAGACAAAACTGTGTTTTGATGTCTAAAGGCTACATCATCTTCCAGCTCCTGGGAATATTGCACCAATTACTACTTCTGTCTGCTAATGCAACAGAAGGAGTGTCTTTAAATGAAGAATAATTGCTCCAACTTATTTCTCAGAATACCCATAAAAACTAACAACCCTCTCAATGCCAAAACAGATTTCAAATTACGTTGCACATGTAAATGGGAAGCCAAGGCATCTCTTGTCTAGGTGTGACCAAGAGGAAGCCCTGGGTCACCGGTGCCGAATGCATTGGCAGAGCAGATGCAGTGAGCATCACGGTGCTACATTCGGAGCAGTTTTTCCTATGGAAAAGCCTTCAGCACCATTTGCAGCAGCTTGAAGCATGGATCACACACATTCTATTCATGGCCAGAATCCCTATCACTCTATTAGTGTCACAAGCTATTAAAAGGACATTTCAGAAATAGACCCCTCCAAGTGGAACCAGGAAGAAGTAACCATGGCTATTTGATATAGTCATAGCAACACGGGAGTATCACCTTGGCAACACACCAGCTTTATTTACTGAGGTGTGTGTCAAAGCATATTAAAGTCATTTATATCTCAATGAGTTCTGATGCCATCTCGTAATTCTCTGAGCTTCCAAGCAGCTCTACATCAGGGATGGAAAAGTAATCAAAGGCAGAGTTTTTGTCACAGAGCCTGCACCACACACACAAATAAAGGTATTTTCATTTCTGTCAGATTTCTGACCCATTCAAAACTAATAACTTGCACGTGGCTGCAGTAATAAAAGCATTGGCTGGAAGCAACAGTGATGGAAAACCTCAAGGGGCAAAAGAAATGCACAGAGGATCATAGCACAGAAAAGTCCTAATTCTGAAAGAAAAAAAGGAAGAGTCACTGTAGCACAGGACACAGAACAATGAACCTCACCTTAGTGCAAGCATCAGGTTCTGCAGGGGTCAAGAGGAAAGGCTGACAGCACCAAAATGATGAGTGGGAGTACCAAAAGCACGTGGAGCCAAGTGGGCTTTTTTTTTCCAGTGGATCTGACATTAACACATTTGTTCTCCCATGATGCATTATCATTCATGGGACTCTGCAGCAGATAAGGGAGAAGAGCAAAAGGCATCTTAATAGCATCTTGTGTGGGAAAAATGCTTCAATAATTTAATGCAACTCCTTTACAAGCATGAGGAGCAACAGAAGCTTCTTAAACAGTCACTCAATTATCTTTATGCCATTTCATCTACAGAGGTTTCCTTGTGGGCAGTCACCTTGGCAAATTTCTCTTTTTCTGTCCCTCTCACCACGGGCATTCAAAGAAAGTGGAAAATGAAGAAGAGAAAGGTCTTTATTTCTGTTTGTGTCAATACCACATGCCCTGCTGGTGTAGCAGCATAGGAGCCAGGCATGACCCCTAGTAGGGGTCTTTTTTGAACTGAAATTGAGAAAGAAGTCATAAGATACTGGTCCTACCTGCTTGTATGGGATGTTCTCCTGACTTTACCTTAAAAATATCTCCAAGACAGATAAATCCCATACCCCTTCTATGCCCCAGCATTAGGATTCCCGTGATCAAACTTCAGATCTCCCTTAGTGGAGAAGGTTTGCCCCCAGAGGAGCCCATTCCATCTGCCAGGAAGGAGGGTGATGGTGGCAGAGCAGCTCCACACTGTGCCCTCCTGTTGCAGCAGTGCCTCCCTCCAGCTCCTGTTTACTCCTTTAATCTCTGCTTTGTTCAGCCTGATGCTCAGAAAGAGGTGTGACTCATAATAATGCATGCGTTCCAGAAATACAGTGAGATCTTTTGACTGCTCCATCTCCATTATAACCTTTTAAAGGTTTTGTTATGGATTGGATCATTTCAGGTGCACACAGCACAGCTCGCCAGCAGAACTCAGCAAGAGCTTATGAACATGTGAGAGGGATGTCACATTTCCAGCTCAGATACACTCTACACTTGTGGAAATGTCACCAGGCAGAGATGAAGCAGCACTAGACCTGTTCAAAGCTGTTATTGAGGGGTGACAGCATCATGTTCATAGCTGCATCCCACACAATGCAATCCTAGAGAGAGAGGTCACCAAAGGAAAGAAAGCACTGCGAGGCTCAGCTGCTATTATCAATTCAGCTCTTGTAGGTGCAGGCACAGCTTCCTGGGCTCCTTCATATCCCAGAAACCTGTTCCTGGTGGGGATGAGGAGCTCAGCCAGGAGGGGCTGCAGCAGAGTGCTGGGACTCCTCTGGGCTTCGGATGTGTTTCCAAGCCAGCTGTATCTGATCGTGTCAAGACGTGTCTTACCTGCATCTTGCATATCTAGCACTGAGTTTTATAGACTAGCACTTGGTTACTTTCCCTTTTTGGAGCTGTGAAGTTTGCTCTGTGTCAGAAGTGAATTTCAAGAGCCCAAACTGAGGATGTTCTGCTGCTGCTACCTACTTGAATAGCTGCAGCTAGCAAGACATGGGCTGGCAGCAGAGCAGCTCAGTGCTGTTGGGAGAAGGCAGTTTTTTGTTATGGGAGGGGACACCATTTTTTATCTGGTATAGGAAAGTGTTCTTGGTGAAGTGCAGGGAGAGCCTTTGAAGCAGCACAGGCAGTGTGATCTGAGCTCAGAGATGGGGGTGGAAGTGGGGGCTGCAGTTTGAAGGAATATTCCTTTTATAGGACAAACCTCCCACAAGACCTCTCAAATCTGAAGTTTTTGCACCACATGGGGCAGCACTTACAGGGGCTGTGCCCACTCTGTTGTGAGCTCAGTAAAAATTCTTCCATTCCTGGTTTCCATGTCAGATGAAAGCTCTTTGGGGCAAGAGCTGCCTGTCCCTGAGTGTTTGCAGAGGACTTAGGAAAACAGCTTCTGAACACCCCTTGACATAGGAAAAGTCTGACTTAAGTGAGCAGCTAAAAGACTGAGCAGCATACATGTGCATGCAAATAACTCTTTCTGTGCTTCATTTGTGAGAAAGAAACAGCACAGGAGCAGTGTATTTACTTGTGCTATTAAAAGTAGTGGAGTGCTCTGCAAGCAGGAGATAAAAAGCCTATTAGCAGAAGGCATAAATTCATTATAACAGACCTTTATTTTGCTGGACAATGTGCTGGGGACTGCAACTGTTGGAAAAAAGCTAGATAAAAGAGATATCTCTGCCACTTAATATTCAGCAACTACATCAGCAGTGAATGCACTGAATGGACAAGTGAGGGTGCCGAACTGATCCTGCACCCCACATGCTGAGGGTGCCAGGTGGCTGCTCCATCTGCACTAAGATCCTCTGCCTTTGCAATCTGTAGGATTCATCCACCCTAATCTGGGCATCTCAAATGGCTCCCTGTACTGTCTTGCTGCCAGTGAGAAAAAAAATAAAAGAAAAAGAAAAAAAGAAAAAAAAAAAAAGGAAGAAAAAAAGGAAAAAAGAGCACAGTGGGAGCATGATGCATCCACCTTGTTTCTGACATCTGTC
This sequence comes from Oreortyx pictus, assembly GCA_036925125.1. Taxonomy (NCBI): domain Eukaryota; kingdom Metazoa; phylum Chordata; class Aves; order Galliformes; family Odontophoridae; genus Oreortyx; species Oreortyx pictus. Next base: position 4,993,131 of record JAUPFR010000026.1, on the reverse strand, counting down.
TTGGGCTGTGATGAATCACTCTCTGGAGCTACATCTTTTCCCTGTATGAGGAACTGAGGAAGACCCGTTCAGGTTCAGACATTAAAGATTCTCTCATTTAAAAGCCTACCCTTCAGGTGGGAATGTTATCCCCCAAGTATAACCCTGTGTGTCCTCTCTCAGGCACAGACTTGCTCTCTCTCCCACCCTTCATGGGGATTTCATTTGTATGTACTTCCTGAAACTGAAATAAAAGCTATCCTAGGCTGTAAATAGATGTTTCACAAATACTATTTTTCTCTTTGTGTCTATGGAAAAGAACATAATGCCAGGAAAGTTATTTACTTCTTGTAGCATGTCTGAAATACTTCATGCATAAATACTAACAGACTGCAGTGGAGTGGGGTTTCAGATTCACAAATCCCAGTGAAATACTTTTCCATGAGTTCTCAGTGGGGTGAAAGAGTGTATAAGTTACGTATTCTTACCTTGTTACTGAAGACTATTAGAGATTTAGTTTGGCTCATCCAGATCAGCTAAACAAATATACTTTCCCTTCCTGGCAATGACATTTAATCAAACTGCGTGTGCTGTATGAAACAAGCTGTGCAGGTGACTCTGAGAGGTGTGAAAAGACAAAGCACAACCATGGGTAATCAAAAGGGGTGACAGAATTTGAGGGAGGGAGGAAGATTTGTCACCGTTCTGTATTTCAGCATTGCTTTTTCCTTTAACCAAAATGAGAGCTTACAGAGATATAGATACAGACTCTCACACACTTGAGTGAATACCAAGATAGGTAAAGATTTCCTGAGAAGCCTTCAGTTATATTCCACTAACACTCTGTCTTCTCTACAAACAAAATCTACACAGGCAACTTTGTAAAAACCAAACCAAACCAAACCAAACCAAACCAAACCAAACCAAACCAAACAAAACAAAACAAAACACAAAACACATACTTTGGGAACAGATTTAAGGTGTGCTATGTGCAATGGGGCTGCTTTGACTGTCTTCAGGCATTTATCCAATCCTTTTTCAAGGAAATTGATTGGTGTTTTAATACTTCAAACTTAATAGCACTTTTTTTCTTTTTTTTTTTTTTTTTCTTTTTCTCCTGGCTGTGTCCTTGTTTTCTGCTCAGTGAAAATGTTCCCTAACAGCTCTGCTGCTTGATGATCCACTGTGGGCCTTTGCTTTATAGAGAAATGGGGTGCAAGATCCTAGGGATGCAAAGGGCCCCATGTGGGACCCTGGGTACTTTGTGCCCAGTTCTGGATGTAGCAGGGAAGAAACCTTCAGAAGATGCCCTAATGTCCTCCATTTGTGTGCACCATGCTGAAATCCCTTTGGTTTCTTGGGCCCAGAGCAGAGGAGGCTGAGGGGAGGCTTCATAGAATTGCTCAGGTTGGAAAAGACCTTCTCATGGTGGACTACAGCCCCTGCACTGCAGCCTGCAGCTCCTCGAAGCCGAGCAGAGGAGCAGTGCTGATCTCTGCTCTCTGGGGACACAGTAGGGTCTGAGGGAATGGCATGGAGCTGCCAGTGGAGGGCAGGGGGGTTTAGGGTAAGGCTCTGCCCCAGAGGGCAGTGGGCATGGAACAGGCTCCCTAGGGCTGTGGACATGGCCCTGAGCTGCCAGAGCTCAAGGAGACACAGCTCTTACTTAGCCATGGAGTTTGGGTGTTGCTATGGGGTTCAAAATTGCCTACAGGGGGATGGCAGAGACCAACCCCTTCCTCCAGCACCTCAGACTGGAGCAGCTGATGAGGGAGAGTCCCTACATCTCCCCAAATCCGAACCCCATGCCCACGATGTTCGGCCACCAGAGGGAGATCGAAACTATGGAAAGCACCCCGGAGGCTGCGAGGGCTGGGGGGAGTAGGACCCCCGCTGCAGTGTGTATCTTGTCTCCAGGAAAAGAAAAGGAAACGCACAGAAGCATTTCTTCTTCCTTGCTACAGTGTAGGCTGGGCACAACTGACCCCTCTCTATGTTACATTGCTTAATTATCTTGGATAAAAATATCCCATTATCCACGTGCCCTAATGAGCGTTGGCAGTACTGCAGGGACCTGTGTTTGTGAAGAAGAATTACATCCTGGAGCCACATTTGATAAAGCCAAATTCTCACAAGGAGCAACACGGTGTTGCTTGTCCCAGTAACATCAGTGAAACAATTTGTGTAGGTCAAGCGGTGACACAAGTCTATTCAAAGCAGTGGTTAATTAATCAACAAAAGAAACCACCATGTACTTAAAAACTAATTTCCTCTATTTCTAGTGCTGCCTGGCTCCAGCAAGCATCTCGTTGTGTCACTACACCCACTTTGGTTTTGACCAAAAAATGCTCTACCGGAGTCTGTGATTCCCAGCACGGAGCTGGGTTAGCTCTCCTAAATGATGGGGTTAAGTGCACTTTTACAGGTTTTTGGTGAAAATGTTTGCACCTGAACAGTGAGTTTTCGTCCTTCAATGAGCCGCCAGCAGAGGGGGAAGGAGCAGAAGGAGAAAGGGAATCACCTGAAGGAGAGATCCAAAACGCTGAAAGAGAGCGAACGAAGGGGTCACAGTGGGAGAGACCCCGGCATGGGAGCCATCACATGGAGCTCAAAGTTCTGCCATTAGGCAGATTTAAAAACGGCTTTTCTGTTAATGGGATTTTCAGAAATCTGGCGTCTGCAGGCTGGCATGTGGGCTTCGTTTTCAGCCCAGGGAGCTGCAGGGGGAGGTCCAGTCCTGGGGATGGGAGGCAGATGGGTCCCATCTGTCCTGAGGATGTGGGTTCTGCTGTCTCCTTTCAACCCACACCCAACTTTGGTTGGATGTGTGATTTGTACATCACTGCAGTTAGTGCAGGGGGTTTCTGCCTTCAGACGAGGCACTCTATTTTCCTAAATATTCAGAGCAATTTTCAAAGGGAGGGGCACCAAAATTTCAAAAGCCAGATAAGATTATTTTTTTGTTTTAGGAGGGAGAAAGAGAGTAATTTCTGCATTTCAAGGCAAGAAGTGGGTTTCCTAAGTGGCAAAATGCTCCCTCCTTTTTCAATCAGCTCTTTATAAAATTGTTCTATGCAAAATAAATATAACATCAGCTTTATTTGATCGTAATTGAATATCCACCAACTTCTCCACCTATCTAGCTATCTTCACACAGTGTTGGGAACACCAATCACTGATATAACTGTAGGACTGTTCGAATTTAAAATGAAATTATTATTGTCATTGTTAATGGATGTTCATGTGCCACAAATCCAAAGCTATAGAGTAAAACTGATAGTTTATCTGAATGGATCATCTGACCTATTCAGATAACATTCAGAGCTGCCAATAAAGGCACAAATCTCCCTGCATGTCATTATCTGCAGGAGCGGAGCCATGCTGTCTATGTAATCAAGGTCTTTCCAGTCTCAGAAATATGTACAAGTCACCGTATAAAGTATTTTTCTCCTCCTCCCATCAAAACTGTTTTCACTCTGTACATGCTGGCTTCTAAAATGGCACAGGAGCACGGCTCAGCTGCTGAAGAGCTATCGTCATCCCCCTACTGTATTTATTTTGCTGTGTTGTGTCTGCTGGAGAAAGCAGAGGCAATTTAAAAAATTGGGCACCTGTGGGTCAGACAGCTGGGGATGGATGAGGAGCGAGGACAGGCAAGTTCTGTAGTGACTGGTGGGTTAATTTTCCTTCCCTTCATTTAGATTCACACCCTTTGCCTTTCTGCTTTCAATATATTCAGAAACTTGAAGGGAAAATTGCTCCCGTGGTGTTTGCTGTTGCACAGTCAAGCACTGGATTCCTCTGGCAAAAAAAAAAAAAGCTCTCTAGGCTCCAGCATGTAATGTGCATCAGAAAAGGTTGACAATTAAATGAAAATAGTGCCAGGAAAAACACACTGCTGTGTGTTTGCCTGCAAAACAAGGAAGTGACAAAACTCTCCATGTCCTGGATGAGACAGCCTGCCATAATGTCACAGCCAGTATCTCCCCAGCATGTTTCCATTGGGAATTGCCAGGACACCCCTTTTTCTGCTCACAGGCTGCAGCAGCCACAGCAAACCAGCAAGAGATGGGGATGTTGAACCAGGACCTTGCTGACAGCCCATCAGTAGTTCTGAACATTTGTTTTCAGGTGGAAAGCATGGATTTACAGATTGTTATAATTGTTGCTTTGTGAGATCTGAGCTTATCTGCGTGTATTATGGGGGATGAGAGCTTATTATGTATTATGGGGCATGAGAGCTTCCCCTGGAGCCTGCGGGCTGACAATGTGAGCTGGCTATGCCCATGCAATAGTGCCTTGATCTCTTGGCCTCTCTGACTGACCCACTTGAACACAAACTGGAGGAATTAAATGGCTCTTGACTGATTCTCAACTTGCTGTACAAAAAGGGATATGAATTGTAAAGAAAAGGAGGTGGGAAGTTAATTAAAAGGGGCATTTGCTTTCATACCAGATATGGCCAGAGCGGGAATTCAGTGAACAAATGATGGAGGAAAAGTGCACAGCCCTTGGAGAAGTGCTGGCCCCGAGTCTTTCCTCCCTTTTCCTGCTCACCCTCCTTTGCAGCATCTACAGCCTTAGGCTGGGGTTTGGGTGAGAGCTGCTGCCTCCACCTGCCTTCTCCATCCATTTACTTGCTGTTCCCCAGCACATCTGATACTATCTCCAAATCTCCCGGAGCTCCAGATCGCTAAGTTTTACAAACGATCCCAGAAAGCAAAGTCAAGAGGATATCAGGTAGGCAGAACTTTGCCTGCAGGCAGGCACATCTTAATATGCATTAACATTTAACAACCAAAGTCGGCCACACCAATGGCAGCGGTAATTACTCTGTGCTTGACACTGCCCCAAGGTGATGCCTGGAAATTATGTAAACTGACATCTGAATGACACAAGAGGGGTTCCCTCCCCCTCCCCCCCCCCCATAAAGCCCCTGTGATGTTGGTGTCTCCCCTTTGCTTGGTCAAGCCCCAAGGGTCCTTCAGCTCATCAACCATATGAATTGCTATTTGGTGTCTGTGCAAACAACTGGATTAGCACAGTTGGTTTTTTGCTTTTTTTTTTTTTTTTCCAAATTTTATTTTAACCCTTGTTAACTTTGCCCTGCAAACATGCACAGCAGGAGCTGCCTGAAGCTCTCCGTCTGCCAAGTAGCATTGCATTTTCAGGCTGTAATGATATGGTTGTTATTTTCATTGCAGCACAGGAGGTGAAAGCACCTGCCTAAAGCTGCAGATAACTCCAGCAGTGCTAGGTGCTCACCCCCTATTTATCAAGACCAAATTCAACCCCTCTCAAAGGCACTCATGCACAGTATGGGCTGCATTTGCCATAGAGGAAAGACAAATTGTTGTCACTGGTTTGGGCAAGCTTCAACCCCACAACCCAAGTGTTTCTGCATTATGTGTTGTGCATGCTGCAAAGGCAAAAGCCTTATTTAAAAAAAGAATAGATCAAGGCTACATTCACCCTCTGCTGAGCCCTTTCCATGCTCCCCACCTCCTTTCCTTGTGCTGTAGTAGGTAGGTAACTTATTTGTTAGTGTTTTAAGCACATTTTCCCATGAATATCATGTAACCTTGCGCAGGATAATGGACACTGTTATGCTCTTTCTTGGCCATGATGCTGAGCAGGGAGGTGGTGCTGGTGCAATTTGCAGAACCTGCAGAATCCTGCTGCCCACGTCAGCTGTGGTTCTCCCGCCCTTCCCAGATGTGGCCCTTTATGCTCTGCCCTGATCTCTGAGTGGGGAAAATTGCTGTCAGGGTGAGCATTAACACTGTTAAACATCCTAACTGAAGGGAAACTTGGAAGACATAAAAATGTCATAAAACTGATGACAGTCACACTTTTCTGTGCTACTGCCCACTGCTCATACCTTTGGATATTTGGGCTCAAACCGGGCGTTTAGAAAGCTCTACATAGGTGGTTCAAGAGTAGCCTGGCAAGTGTGTGCTACAAAGACTTGGTGCTAGAAGCTCGCTGGCTTTAGCAACTCAGAACCTGCATCCATCTTGGAACAAACTCATTGGTATCTGGTGACACCAGATGTTTCAACTCTCAGCTCCTTCCCTGTTCACAGGACTGCAACCAGCTCTTTCAGAAGATGTGTGGGCAGAACGTGTCAGTACAATTTGCTAATGTAAGGGACACAGCCTCGTTTGTGCTCATCTCTTTAATTGAAGTGGGTGAGTAAAACTCTTCCATCTAACCAGCGTGGAGCATCCCCTCATACTGCCCCATAAACTGAGATTTCAGGGAAGGCAAAATAACGTCATACCTACTAACCCTATTTGTGCCCCTGTTCTTGAGAGAAAAACAAGCTCAAAACAAGAACAGTGGTAGTCTCTTATTAGAGGCATTGTGCCAAGTCTGGTCCTGGGTCTCAGCTGAGGCTGCTCAAAAAATCCTCACTGCTCAGAGAAATCAAATATCCGCACCAGACCTACATGCTCATCTGAAGTGGCTTTGTTTGCAGGGATGAAATCAAGGTTGAGGAACGTCAGTGTGCTGTGAAAAACAATAACTGGAACATGCTGCTCTCAAGGGGATGGAATCTATGCAGAAACAAAGCAAATAACAAAATGCGGTGTGTTTACTGGTTTGTTTCACATAGGTGGGAAATCATCAGGAGCTGAGTGAAGGCTGCAGAGCAGCACACAAAGGCTCCTTCCATTCTAGGTGATAGTGCACCTTTGCTTCTAAGGCCTAAATTGCTTCATAAATGACTAAAATTATATTCTAGTCTAAAACTTGATGTTCTGCAAATTACAGACATCAACCTTTCTTAAACAAATTAAAGGAACTTCCTGAAGCAGCAGAAGTGGAGAACAGTAGTTACACAGTGTAAACCCACAGAAACTCTACTCAGAAGACGCTTTTTTTCCTTTCCCTTTCCCCTTCCCCTTTCTCTTCCTCTCCTCCTGCCCCTCCCTCTTCCTCTTCCCTTTTTTCTCCCCCTTTTCTCCTTCTCTTTCTCCTCGCCTTTTTCTTTCCCCTTTTCTTTTTCGTTCCCACAACACTGTAATTCAGGCTGCCTTCCCAGCAACCCTAAATCATCAGCACTTCAATAAAGCCAGGGAGGCAATGCCAATTACACCGAAGGTGTATACATCTCAAATAACATAAGCCAAACACAAGCTACATTGAGTCCCTTTCCTTAAGACATTTTTTCCTACATTTAGAGACCTGGATCTGCTGCAGAGAAAAAAGGGACCTCAGTGCCTAAAATGTTGCCATATGAAGTAAAAGAGAGAAATCTCATCTATTAGATTTTATTCTCCTTCAGATTTAACCCTCAGAGATCATTTTTGCAACCTTGTCTCTTCAGCAGCAAAAGGCACCATCTTTTTCTTTTCCAATAGCAGCTGTATCTGTGTTAGCCACAAGAGACAATAAGCGGGTTCTGAAGATAAATAAATCAGAAAAGAGAACCAGAAGTGGTGGCATCACTCAGTCGTCACAATTGCAGCCCCTGTTGGGCCACTTTGGGTTTTCTGACCTGTTTTCAGCCACCTTGATGAGTGATGGATTAATTTGAACATCAGATTAGATGTTCAAGTGTATCACTGGCCTCCTGGTCTCTTTGTTGTTCATTTGCAATTTTTATTATCCAAGACCAGCATCAGATTTTCCAGCCCCCTTCCAAATGGAGTGAACGTGTTTGAAGCAGAGAGGGAAGTCTGTTTTTGTCCCACTGATTTGGAGGAGATGCAGGCATTTCTGAAGGTCTTCAGTATCTTTATTGATGACCTGGATGAGGGCACTGAGTGCACCCTCAGTCAGTTTCCAGATGACACCAAGATGGTTGGTAGTGTCAATCTGCCTGGGGGTAACGAGGTCCTACAGAGGGATCTGGACAGGCTGGATAGCTGGGATGAAGTTCAGCAGGACCAACTGCTGGGTCCTGCACTTAGATTGCTCAATCTGAAGAAGAGGAGGCTCAGGGGAGGCCTTATTGCACTCTGTGACTACCTGAAGGTAGGTTGTAGTGTGCTGAGGGTCAGCCTCTTCACTCTTGTAATTAGTTATAGGACTGGAGGGAATGGCTTCAAGTTGCTCCAGGGGAAATTCATGGTGAACACTAGGAAATACTTTTTCTCTGAAAGGGTGGTCAGGTGCTGGCATGGGCTGCCCGGGGAGGTGGTGGAGTCACCGACCCTGGAGGTATTTAAAGAACGTTTAGACATTGTGCTGAGGGACATGGTTTAGAGAGAACTATTGGTGGCAGGTAGATGGTTGGGATGGATGATCTTGTAGGTCTTTTCCAACCTTGTTGATTTTATGATTCTATGGGAAGACTGAAACACAGCAATATGATATCACAGAGTCACAGAATCATAGAATAGTTTGAGTTGGATGGAACCCTTAGAGGTCATCTGGTCCAACTCTCCTGCAAAGAACAGGTAAACCTACAGCTCCATCAGGTGCTCAGAGACTGGTCCAGAGCATCCATCACCTCTCTGTGAAGATATAGCTTCTTCCATTCCAGTTGGTCAGAACTCTCAAAAAAGTCAGTTTTCTTGGTAATTGCTGGAAAGAGAGGAGTCCTTGCTGTTGCTCTGGGCCACAGTCTGCACCATGTGCTCCTGGAGAGTGTGATGAGGCAGAGAAGCTGAAGGCTATGGTGCTGCTATTGGCATTAATTAGGCAGCCCAGGAAGTGGGTTTTCATCCTGCTTTCTGTTTGCTTTTTAATCAAATCTCTGTGGGTTGTTGCAGGCAGGGGGGAAATGAGTGGAGATGCTTTTCTAATGTATGTTCATAAGCAATTTGGAGGACTTTGAAACATGACTCTCTGTGGCAAGCGAGTGGCTTGTTGATTAACAGCTGTGCACGAGAGCCACAAAGCTCCAAAGATCTCCTGTCAGGTCTCACATGCCAAGCAAAAGAAGTATTAAGATATGAATGTAATTCAGTTGTGCCTGGATTGCCATTGTCTGGACCTCTGTGCCATCACTTCTGTAGAGGCAAAGTGGATGAGAAAATGTCAGCAATCAGATTTGCAGGGATGTTGCACTGCCTCCTTGCACTGCCTAATAAATAATTGCATAAGGTCCTGGCTGATGGAGAAATCAGATCTATTGAGTGCAAATTGTTCTCAAAAACCATACCAGAGCCAGGCTTGCTTGCAGCATGGTTGCCCACCAACACTGGTCACCTTGGAGTGCGCCTTCACATACATGCACACGCAAAGCACGCTGATAATTTCGGTTTGGTTTAGAGGAGCAATAAATCATGCAAAAGCAAAATATGGCTAAGTGAAGAATTAAGGCTGATGGACTCTCACAGAATGACAGCTAGACACCTAATCGCTTCCAATTGTGTGAAAATACTGAGCCCGGTGAGACATCATGCACTGGAAAATGGAGTAGAATTGCTAAAGCCTCCCAAAACATAAATCACTGCAGAATTTATTAATCACACAAAATACAAACGGCCATAAATCTGTCACAAACAAGCAGACCAGACCATTTGAAAGACTGGGGAGAAATAAAGTGGAGGGAAATGGAAAAAATGCAGTGGAAATAAGGAGAATGAGAATACAATGACAAGGGAACAATTCTTGAGCATAACATTTCACAGGAGAGTGATTCAAGCCTTTTTTTCTGCCGTTGTTAATGTTGGATTTGTGTGAATGCCCTCTTGCACATAGCCATTTGTGATTGTTTGGGTTGCCTATCAGCAGAGTGTGATGGATATGGCTCCCAGGGTGGATGCTGGAGTGGTGTTGAACGTGGGGCTGCTTGCCCTGGGCTCCAATTTGCACCCATTAATTGGGATAACACATCCATCCCCACCAGTGAGACCTTGAGAGCACAGAGCCTCAGCTCCTCTGCAGACACAGCCTTAAGTTGTCTCCCATCAACTGCTCTGGAATAACACTGGCTGTGGGATAGGATAAGTGATCTCATCACACCTTGACCTTGGGAGCAAAGTCTACCTCCTACTGGGCTTTGGGATTTCTGCTTCTGGCAGAAAACCATCTTTCACTCATCTCACACCACCTTACAGACAACTGATTCTCTGCATGGTATTTGCTCTCCCAGTGTTCACTTTTTCTCTTAGGAATGCAATTACCTTTGAGCTATATACTAACACGATGGTATTTTGCAAGCCATGCCTCATAAAACTCTTTCTGCATTTTTGCGGATTGTGTTCAGTCATCCTTTGTTTCACTGTGGCCACAACTCTTCCTTTCAGGACAATTGCATCATGTCTTCTGCCTCCCAGGGTGGGCATCCTTGCCTTTAATCTCCAGGGCATCCTGCTGTAAATCTTTCCCTGCCTCTGCTGCAGTGAAACAAAGAGATCAACTCTGCAAATTGTCTGAAAGAGCTCTTTGTTCTCTCTTTGTCGTATGGGATTGCAGTACAACTTTCCAGACCATGAGGAACAACTTCAAGTTTTACTTTCTTCTTTTTATTTCTCTTCTTTTCTTCTTTAAGTATTTTGTAATTTTAGTGATTTCCAGCTAGTTGCATCAATTATTTGCAGTGCAAAATGTTTTAAAGCAACAGACCATGACCATTTCCATCCATGAATACTAAAAAGAATTGGCAAGCTCTGGTGTAGTTGTGCTAATTTTTCACAACCTTGGGTTACTGGGAGATCTGCAGGAAGCTGAATGAATGCACGAGTGTTCAAAAATGCACTCTGCTAACTTTGTGTAAGTCCCTGCAAACTAAATGAGAACTAAATGATTATTAACACTAGCCAATAATTTTTGCTGTTTTCTTCTTTTCCTTTATTACATTTAATCCAGAAATAGGGCTCATAAAAGAAGAAATGATTTGTGCTAAACCTTGGGTGTCCTGTTGCACAACATTCCTGGTATATTTATAAGGATCCAGTGCCAAATGAGCAGGGTACATGTTAAATGGGCTGAGCTGGGTTTGCTGACAGCTCTCTGAAGGCAGTTAGCAGTGGGGCGTTGCTGAATGGGGACATTACTGTGCCTTCTGCCAAGACCACTTCCAGGCCAAAGCTATTCAATATTTGTAGCAGTGATCTGGAAGCAAATCACTGCTGATAATTACAGATGCTGCAACAATTGGCAGTGCAATTAATACCAGTGAGCGTTGTGCAGTTGGAATAACCCAATTTCCTCAATCACTCGGATCCATTCAAACAACAATACCAGCAAGGAGCTGGTCACTTGATGAAGTGAACCGAACCAGAATCAGTTTGTTGGAGCTCGGTTTCCCCCAGTGTGTGGGGTGAATCCCTCAGTTGGACATGTTGAGAAACAGGCTCATGTGATGCTGAGAAATGTTAAAATGGGAATGAAGGAGTGGAAGCTTGGAACTGATTTTATGCTCAGGCTGGAAGAAAGCCCTCAGTTTTGGTGCTGTCATTTCAAAAAGGCTATTAAAAATAAGGAGATGAGCAGTGAGAAGATTTCCAAACTGTCATAAACATCTCCTGGAGATGCAGTGTTCGGTCTCTTTAGTGCATTCGAGGGAGATCAAATGGTAACTTGATTATACTGCGTAGGAACCATCACAGGGGGAAAACAGCGAGTACTTGAGGGCTCTTTAATCTGCAGGGAATGGCAGAAGGGCTGCAAGCAAGAGGCGGACACATGGAAATGAGCGAGGCAGTAGTGGCAGGGCTGGTTAGCCACCGAGACAAATTGTGGTTATTTTCAGAGAACAGTGTGTCAGCATTCACAGCACCTCGTGCCTTTGTGAAATATTGTCGCTGAGTGTTGCAGCCCTTAGAAATTGGTCTGTCAGCTTTCCAGTGGACCGTGGGGCTTTGTTTGGGGCCACAGAGCAACACGCAGCAATCTTTGCTGGAGGGGACTGTAGGTATGGCTCCAATTCCTGCCCTCCGAAATGAAGTTTGGCCATAAAACCTCCCACCGTGCAGGGGCTTCCTGAGCCTGACGCAGCTCTGGTCTGCCATCCCACACAGATGGGACTCTTCCGTCCCTCACTGCATTTCACCATGCCCTAAATACCAGCCACGTTTCTCACTAACTCAGAGGAGAGAGAAATCTTCTGTGATTTAAAGTCAAATTTGTAGGTACAAGATTGGAAGCAAAAGGTGAGAAGTAAAACAAACACCAAACACAAGCGTGTCTGAGGTTTAACAGGCACATCCCTCCCCTGATATGCCTCTGATCTCTGAGCTGGCATGAAGCATTCTCAGTGACAATCCATCTTCCAGCTGTTATTCTCATCTCCAAATACTTTTCTCCTCCACCAAGTCCCAGCTGCCTTTCCATGGAGATTTGCTTCATATGCGAACATAATAGTCCTTGATGACCCTCCGTGGAGCCCAGTCTCCTGGGTTCTTGAAGGATGTCTCATCAACAACTCGCATACTAGCGATGACTCTGCTCAGATTGAGCAATAAGTGTTTTAAAAGCAATTCCCTCTTTGCTTCTGGCTGGCTTGCTGGCGTGGCTGACATCCACCCAGCTTGTTTTACCATGGGCTGCCAAGCTGCTCACACTAAATATTATATGAGACATCAGGTACACAGACGTCTCCAAAGTGTGTTTTGGCTCATTACCAGCTTCTTACTTAGACCACACACCATGAGCAGGAATGCAAATGGCAGCATGGCAGCAAGTGGTCTCCCCACTTCTCACCCATGTTGGGAACACAAAAGCACAGTGCCCTGGCAATGAGTTAAAGTCTCCTCTGGGACACCCTGCTGGGACCTCCCATGGAAGGGGCCACAACCCTTTGCAGACAGCTGTGGGGTACTGGGAATCTCCCACGTTGGAAGGACCACTTCTCATCCATCCACACTGCCAATTCCTAGGGCCCCTTGTCCAAAAACTGTGTGCTGTGCAAGGAGGACCTACTGTAGTGAACCTGCTTTATCGGGGAGTTGGACTAGACCACAGGTTTCCAGCTCCTTGGCTTTCCTGGGCCACTTTGAGTAAAGAGGAATTGTCTTGGGCTATATATTCATAGGTCTCTCCAAAGGTAATACCTCCTATTTATTTCCATAGAAACTACAACTGATACAAAGAGCACAATAACACTGTTGGATTGAGCAAATTCTTGGCTACAAAACCCTATTTTGCCACGTAGTCACCATTCACTGTGCATTTTCACCAGTGATGAACAAGAGCCTGCATGCTGCAATCGTAAAAATCTGTATCAGCGGAGGTGACCCACTGCCTCCATTATCACTGCTGAAATGTACCACTCACCCCTCACTGTGCTCAAGTGACTCAAGTGAGGTGTGGTTGTGAAGGGAGGATTATTTCTCTCTGGAATGAGAGATCTTACAGAAGTCTCTTATAAAAAGATATGACCAAATTTTTATTTGCAACTCTATACATTCAATTTCATAATTCATAATAATATATTTATGCTGCCCAAAAATGGAGTCTCAAATAAATAAAAAAATGCTGACTTTTTTTTTCAGCATTACTGAAACCTATTCTCATATTCTTGTATCAAAATGAAAAGCATACCTGTGTATTTTTTGCTGTTGGCTGTCTTTAGTCAATGTATAAAAAATCTATAAACTTACTTGCTGTCACTTGAGCTATCACTTCAGTGTGCCCTGTGCCCTGGTTTCAGCCCAGGTTGGGTTATAGCATACCATTGTTTGGTTGGCACTGTGGGGCTGCTCAGCGGGAACAGCAGTGAAGGTTAAGCTGTGCTGGGCTGAATGTGAGCTCTGAGCTGTGGGTTGGACATGCCTGGCCTGGGTGAAAAATTAATTCTAGCAAAGAGTGATCAGGCACAGGAATGGGCTGCCCAGGGAGGTATCTGAGTCACCGTTCCTGGAGGTACTCAAGAAATGTTTAGATCTTGTACAAAGGGACATGGGTTAGTGAGGAAATATTGGTGGTAGGTGGATGGTTGTACTGGATGATCTTGGAGGTCTTTTCCAAGCTTGGTGATTCTATGATTCTAAGTGGGGAAGATATCAGCTCTTCCAAAGCCCACAAAATAAAGTGTTCTGAGAAATAAATGGGAGAAGAGATCTGGGATGGGGTCATGAGTCAAGGGAACTGCATGCAGGTTTTACTCCATCATTCAACACATCTCTTATTCTGAGAAATGCCATGTGTGTTTTCCTCATTGTGAGATACTTTTGCTGAGGTACCTTCTCAAAAAGCAAAAGAGGAGAGCAGAGGAAGATGGAGTTTGGAGTGGGAGGAGGAAGAATCTGTTGGAACTGAGTGCTCAGATGGGTGCTGATGGTGTGGGGCAGCCCTCTGAGCAGCACCCAAGGGATGATTCTCCTCTATCTTACCAACAACCATTTATCTCTTACCAGCAGCGACAAATGAGGAGGTAGGAGTGGAATGAGGTTTGAACATCACAAAACACATTTTCTGTGAGCTCTGACTGTGTGCAATTTATTTGATTTAATAAATTAAGCATTATAACAGAGACCACCATTGCTCTCTGCAAAACACCTGTTGTTTTTTTTTCTTCCTCTGTTGCAATTACTCCATCTGCCAACATAAACAATAAATTCTGTCAGACCTCTTTTTAGTGCATTGTATACATCTCTGACTGGTGCTTAAGGCAGTATTCTCTTCCTTCATTTTAGCAAAGACTTTGATTAAGAAATGTTCAAGGGGGAAAGAAACAACACTTACTTTAATGGGACGAGGGTGGGGGAAGGTAATTGAGTACAATGAGAAAGGAAACCTTGTCACTGTGTCATGTTTAATTTGGTTCCTTGCCAGGCTGCTAAATTCAATTCAGATGCATGATCACACCTTAATAAATTCAATGGGGAAATTAAAATTTAACTATCTGCTCATGAAATGTTCATGCTGTTGGTTGTGTTTAATGACTAAAGACAGGATATGTTGAGTCAAAAAAAGGGAGATACTGGTCTGATTTGCTATCCGGACACTCTATAAAATTTATTTAATCCTCTGGGCTCTACACTGGAAAAGTAAATATAGGTTTAGACAGAAAATGGATTCATAGAAACTTTTGGAACAAGAGTTTTCCACAGGTATGTGAGAGAGAATCTGTGCTCAGGACCTGCATGAGCTCCAGCAAAGCCAGTGGTCCCATGCAGAAACATGCAGCAGAGGAGTGTGGGCTTCACCTTGTGCCATTTCCAATGGTCCCCCTGGATGTAGCTCACACTGACCATTGATGAGACTCAAGTCCTAAAGTAAATCCTTGCCATTTAGTTAGTTATGGCTGTAGATATTCAGCACTCTTGCAAGGCTTCCACTCAGCCTCCATCAGGAAGATCAACATCTGGGCATGGTGAATGCATTCCTAATGAATGCATTCAGGTATCTGAGGTATGATGGAAAGAGGTCTAGACAAATATTGGTCTGATTTTTGAGTGGTGAGGCCAGGACATGGACTTGATGATCATTATGGGTCACTTCCAACTCAGAATATTCTATGATTCTATGCAGTATCACAGTTGGAGGGATTCTCCAGTGGGTTGGGCAGAGTAAGGCTGCTTTGCACTAGCGAAGCTTCTAGCTTTGGGATGCTCTGTGGGATTTCAGTTGGACAAAGTACTCCAAAAGTGCCTGCAGGCACCCAGCCTTGCCTGTCACAGCCAGCTTCAGGCTTGCACAGATGCTCTGCCATCAGCAGGGAATTTAAATCAGCTAGTCATCTTGTAGGGCAATAAGCAGCAAGCAAGCTCCTCCAAACTACTGACCCACTCAAAGAGCTGAAGTGGATGGAGATGGTTGAGCACTGTGGCTAAATCAAAACCATCAGTGCTGGGTTTGTTTTGTCCTGTGCTGTTTGCAAAGTTATACAAAAACTGCCCTCCTGGTCACTGAACACTCCATAAAACCTGGAATGGGAGGCTTGATATGCTTCTAGCCCAGGAAAAGGGCAATCTCACTGCAGATGTCTGATAGAAGAGGCATAAAAGGCAAGAAGGAAAAGGTCAAATAGAAATGGCAGTGGAAGAGGCAATAGCAACTTATCCTGGCCCCCCACTGGTCCCAAGGGATGGTGCAGGAGATTAAGAAACCTGCCTGACCTCATCAATAAGAGCTGAAAATACTGGAGATGCCTCTAGATTATATTCATTTCTGCAGAGGTGAGAAATAAGCACATTTGTTGGAAGAGAAACTATGAGGAAACTTCACACTGGTCTGACTGACACTCAGTATGATAAGTGTTTTCTTCAGCCTTGGGAGAGACTTCAGCCTCTTCATCCTTGTGAGATGCTTCACAGAGGACCTCTTGCATTGACAAGAACATCACCCTCATCTTTTTGACTTGCACTGGGAGTTATTTGAGGTGAGAACCTGGAGTGTCTCTTCATTTTATTCATCTGGAAAAGTTTTAGAGGCAGAACAAAGATTGGAGGAATAACTATTAAACTTGGCAGTGCTTTGACTTTGTAGTCTAAATAGCTTTCTGTTAATCAAGTAGCTGCTGCATCTTTTTTTTTTTTTTTTTTTAATGGAATATTCATTGCTATTAGAGAATCCAGCCAAGCCTGAAGCCCCTTTCACTAAGTATAGTAAGTAATGGTCCCTTCCTCCAAGAGTCTGAATAAACAAGGCATCTGATGGGCAGGGAATGGAAAAGAATTTCTGGGCAAGATTGCAGTGCAGTGTGGTAACCCAGACCTGTACTAAAGTTGGGTACAATGTAAGGACAAAGTGATGCAGAAAAAGATGCATTGGGTTTTAGGTCAAAATGCATACCTGTATTAATTGGAGTGTCTTTTCTGGCCAGCACACCAGAAAAAAAGGAAGGTTTTTTTTTGTTTTGTTTTGTTTTTTTTTTCCTGCAGAGTCATGCCGGTTTCATACTTCTTCAGTCAACAGCTAGATGAAGGCGCCTTAAGGTCTTCAGGCAACACTGCAGTACAAAGGTGCTGAGCTGGAGAAGGTCTTCAAAATAGACATCCCTTCCCTTCCCTTCCCTTCCCTTCCCTTCCCTTCCCTTCCCTTCCCTTCCCTTCCCTTCCCTTCCCTTCCCTTCCCTTCCCTTCCCTTCCCTTCCCTTCCCTTCCCTTCCCTTCCCTTCCCTTCCCTTCCCTTCCCTTCCCTTCCCTTCCCTTCCCTTCCCTTCCCTTCCCTTCCCTTCCCTTCCCTTCCCTTCCCTTCCCTTCCCTTCCCTCCTGCTGAAATGCAAAATAATTCAAACGAGGCTATAAATATGTTAATTAGGCTGAAGGAATTAAGTGCTCATTAACTTAAACTTCCTGCTCAATTATTTTCATTGCTGTCCCTCCTTTTACAATGGGAGGAAAGAACATGTACCTGCCCTGATACTCTCCACTAGCCCTTTTCCAGTCTGCCTCTCACTGCTGCCTCCTCCAGTATTCCCAATGCACATCTGGAAGCAATGTGCACATTTGGACAGGCCATGCCAGCAGGCAGGGCAGATGTCAGGTGAGCTCTTGGGAAGAGGGCTCTGCTCCCATCTCCATCTCTGGATGACTTAGAATCATAGAACCATTAAGGTTGGAAAAGACCCCTAAGGTCATTCAGTCCAACCACCAACCACTTGGACTTGTTATAATGAGGCTGATGAAGAGCTCGGAAACCCACTCACAGTAAACCAGAAATGAAAATCTTGGGGGATGTTAGCATTAAAACAACATTTGAGCATATTAGAAGCTGTATCGTGAAGAGTCATTTTGTGACAGCAGGGAAACAGCGTAGCAATTTAACACCCACAGTTGTTGCCATCCCTTGTTTCTGTCCACAGATATGCCTGGACTGATATTCCAGGTCATTTCTCATGTTGGCAACTTTCGTCTCTTTCCAGTCAAGCAAGCCCAATAAACTGCTTATATTAAAACAATTAAATTATGTGCACAGCGTTTACATAAATGCTGGCACTGTCATTAGTGGCAACACTTAGGGATGCGGATGGTGTCTGTGTGTGCTCTGCAATCCTTCAGGGAGAGGAATTGAATTTGCCAGCCAGTTTGGTTAAAATATTTAAATGAGAGGTTGCTGCACTTCAAGACAGAGGAAATACTGCCAGGGATTGTAACTGAAAAATGATAGCTCATTGTGACACCTCTTGGAGGGACATATAGTGTGCTCTGCACCCCCACAGTACCCAGTGTTGCTCAGCCTCAGTACCATGGGTGTAGCCTGGCTCACAGCTCAACACGACAGTAAGACTGAGCTGCCTTCCTGCCCTGCATTCACATGCATGGCAAATCTCCCTTTCCACCCTCTTTCCCTGCAGGGCTGTGTTGATGCTCCTTGAGAACTGCCGTCAGGGCTGCTGAAGCAAGCACCTTCTTCCTTATCCCATGGCAATTCTGTTTTGTGTCCGTATTATTTGCGCAGGTGAAGCCATCAGGAGGACAGAACTGGCCAAAGCTAGTCTTTGCCTGTCTGTTTTCTCCACCATGTTTCACCATGGGATTCGATGCCAGAGGCTGCGCACCAAGCCATCTCATGCTGAGCTGCCAGGAGAGGCTGGGAGCCAGGAAAAAGCAAACAGCCCTGGGAAAAAGAGACTTCACAGAAAGAGTCTGCAGTTTGTCAGAAGCAAGGCTGAACAATGTTTCCTTGTGGTCTGTAATTACCAACAGAGGGAAAAAATAGCTCAGTCTCAGGGATGCTTTCATCCAACAGACAAAAGCTGCATGAATCCAATGGCTGGAGGCTGAAGTTAGTAAGACTGAAATGTAGGATGCAAATATCTAAGACTGGAGGTAATTAATAATTTCCCTCATAGCTGCTGTGCCAAATGGATGTTGGTTGGAGTGGGTGAGCTGATTGTGCTGAGGCTTGATGCTTTTCCTCAGTCTGTGCTATATGGCGCATAGGCAGCAGGGTAGGGTGATCCCAAGTGAGTAGAACACACATCTGAAGTGCCCAGAGCCCCAGGAAATTGAGCTGGTGTTTGTCTGGATTCAAGAAGACAAAGGAAGATCCTGAACTGGAACAGGCTGCCCACAGAAGCTGTGATTGCCCCAGATCTGGAGGTGCACAAGGCCAGGCTGGGTGGGACCCTGGGCAGCCTGATCTGGTGGGGGGCAAAAGGCCATGGCAGGTGTACAAGCTCAATAGTCTTTAGGGTCCCTTCTAACTCAATCCACCTATGATTCAATGATAAACTGCCCGGTGTCCACCACATAGGAGGAGCCACTTGGACTCTACTCATTTTCTACTCATGGAATGTCCCATCATGGATCACAAGAGGAATTAAAGACGCTGGGTCATTCCAACCATGTGATGAGCGGTCTATGGCTAATGCCTTCATTGTGGGATGTGCTGTTCTGTGAGACGTGTCGGGCTGATGTGCTACAGGAGTTTAAATGTCTGGTGTGAAGTCTCTCCTTCAGCCCTCGTGTTGTAGGGACTGCAAAGCTGTATTGGGCATACTATGCCTGATTAGTTTTATGGACTGCAGTGGCTCAGGGTTGCTCATTTTCCAAATAAAATATCAGTTTAAGAGTAACTTGGTGTGCTTGCTAGTTTGGGAACATGGGGTGCCATTTTATAGGCTTGAGTAGATTGCTTGCTGGCTGTTTTTATTCTTTAATAAAACCTTTTGGCAGAGCTGTGGCTTCTTGTTGCCTTACAATTAGGGAGAGAACAACCAGTGCTCAACTCCGACTCAGAGGTTTATGAAACCAGCAGAAAGATGCAGGAAGACCTCTAAGAACAATGAAGGCAGAGCTGCTGGCTGCTAATGAGAAGGAAATGTGTTATTTTTAGCTATTCGAGAAGGTGGAAGGTGAAATAAAACAACACAAGAACAAAGAAAACCTATCGTTCAATGCAGGAAGCCAGAAAGCAGTGCCAAAAGCAACACAGAACTGACTCTTCAGACAGGGAATGCATTTTGCTAATGGGATGGCGGGGATGGAGTGGTTGCAGAGCCCTGGGGCATGAGAGTCTGCCTGCTCTATGCCAGGACCAGGACCAGATGCATCTCCAGGTGCACAGGCAGTGCAAGAACAGGACAGAGAATGTCATGAGGAAAGGGAAAGGGGCATTTATTCAGATGACTAATACCAGCTCTAATTATTTAAGCTATTAGTGGCTGGAGTTGACTCCCCGCCAGTGGAGAATCCTCCCACTGAGGTCTCATTTCATGATCACATGTTCTATGGACCCAATGTCTCCATGGGTGAGCAGCCCATCCTGACAAAGCCAGATCCAGTGCCAGGGATTGCATTTCCAGCTAGAAGCAGTCTGACTGGTGGCACCTTGGAGCCGCTAGGCAATGAGAGACGGTGACATTCATCAGCTGGTGTGGGAGCTAAGCCACTCTGAATGGTGTGCTTATGGGTGTAGAAAGTGCCCTTGACACAGGGAAGAATGGACAGCATTGTTCTGTGATTGCTAGAAATCTTAAAGGAGGCACATCCTGAATTGTTAATGCTGAGATCTTAGCATCTCTGTTCACCTGGTGCTGTGTCAGCCCAACAGCTGCTGCCCAGCAGTGCCATCTTTACAACCTTTCTCAGTGAGGGATTTGGGGGAGAGCATCCTAACAGCTAGCTCTGGTCCCACAGTATGAATTGTGTCCCTGCTATAGATTCACAGCATCCTGAAATGTAAGATCTTGTTTGTTGCTACTGACATGGCTATGACTTGTAATGGCAGTACTGCATGGCAGGGCTGTAACCCAAGTGGAGCGTGGTAATGGGGTGATGCAAATCTGCCTCACTCAAGACCCCAGAGGCTGTGATATTAACCCCTAGGCAGTGTTACGGGAACAGTGGGAATGCCCCACCATCCCTGGAGGTTTTAAAGAACTGTGGAGATGTGACACTGAGGGTCATGGTTAGTGGGCATAGTGGGAATGGATTGGATTTGGACTTGATGACCTTAAGGGTCTTTTCCAACCTTAATGATTCTATGACTCTATGATAAGAGTTGTGCTGCATTTCTCCTGGAGAAACTGGCAGTCTGTGTCTTAAACAGGTACACTCTTTGCTGGGTACAGAACTGGATGAAGATCAGACCCAGAGCATGGTGGTGAATGGGGCTACATCCAGCTGGTGGTCAGTCATGAGTGGTGTTCACCAGGGGTCCATATTGAGTCTGGCCCTGTTTATTATGATGATCTGGACAAGAGGATTGAGTGCACTCTCAGTAAGTTTGCAATTGTCACCAAGCTGGGAGGAACTGTCAATTTGCCTGAGGATAGCACAGCCCTACGGAGGGATCTGGGCAGGCTAGATCATTGGGCTGAGGCCAATGGGATGAAGTTCAACAACACCAAGTGCCAGTTCCTGCAATTTGGCCAAAACAGCCCCAGGCAGTGCTACAGGCTTGGGGCAGAGTGGCTGGAAGACTGTGTAAAGAAAATGGACCTGGGGGTGTTGGATGACACTTGGCTGAACATGAACCAGCAGAGTTCCCAGGTGGCCAAGAAGGCCAATGGCATCCTGGCTTGTATCAGAAATAGTGCAGCCAGCAGGAGCAGGTGATGATTATCTCCCTGTACCCAGTGGCTGCGGGAACTGGGTTTAGTCTGAAGAGTCTCAGCAGAGAACTTAATCACTCTCTACAACTCTCTGAAAGGAGTCTGTGGCAAGGGGGGATCAGCCTCTTCTTCCACGTATCTAGCAATGGGGCAAGAGTGAATAGCATCAAGTTGCTCCAGGGGAGATTCAGGTTGGATATTAGGAAAAATTTCTTCTCCAGAGAGTGATAAGGCTTTGGATCAGGATGCCCAGGGAGGTGTTCAGCTGTCCCTGCAGGTGTTCAAGAGATGTTTAAATGTGGTACTAAGGGACATGGTTTACTGGGGAAATGTGGGTTGTAGGTGGATGATTGGACTAGATGATCTTGGAGGTCTTTTCCAACCTTGGTGATTCCATGATTCCCTGAAGTATCTTTTGCAGCACAGAGACCCATGGCTTCATTTGTCTTTCATATGCATGGATTTTGTGCTTTCTGAGATCCATCAGCTGCAGGCAGGGCATTGCATGCATCCCCTTTGCAGACATTTGCTGCTCTGTCCCAAAATGGGCTTGTCACAGAGGTACAGAAAGACTTCTAAAATTGCATCAAACAGGGCTTCCCCTATCTCGGGAAACAGTATTTCTGTATTTGCATATCTTTGGTATATCCCTGTCCCTACAAGGAGACAACAGATCTCCTTAAGGCCCCCGAAAATTTGAAAAACATAAAGAAATCAGCATCAGAGTGAAGGCTGGGTAATAACAAGGCAGAATCTGGACCGGGACCCACATGTTGCTAGAAAAACAGACTTGGGGCTGTTGAAGATGCTGACCAGGAGGCTCCATCAGAACCAAGATCTAGAGACCTCATACTCAGAGACAGTTCAGTATGGGTTTATTAGCCAAGTGGTGATGTCATTTCCTGCTCAGAACAACAGTTTCCATGGCTGATAGATTGAAAACAATTAGACGCTTCTATTCCTTTCTATGAGGAAAGTACAGGGTGAGCAAACTCTCTGGCAGTATGCACTGATTTCTGATAAAATAATTCATCCAAATGCCTATGCAAATCAGCTCTGTCCCATAATCACTAAAAAATCTAATGCTGTAAATATAATGAAAACATAATTAGCAATTAAAGATAAGGGTGACAGTCTGGTGCTAGGGATAGAAATAATGGGAGCGCTGCTCAGCATCTGAATGCTGACAGAAAGCAGCAGCCATTCAGGGTCATTGTTCCAAGTTCTGCAAGATCGTAATTGGAACCTACTTTCTTGGCTGAAGACCTCAGTAACTCTGACAGCCTGGGAATTACTGAAGCAATGGGGAAGAGACTAATCCTGTCTTCCCTTGGAGGGTGTCAGCACATGTGCCTGCCTCCCAGACTCTCTAACTGAGAGGAAATGATGAGCTCCAAGATGGAGTGGACAAATGGAATAATGAGTTCCTATTCAGTCTTCCATCTAATGTAATGGCCTCCAGTTGCACCATTGGAGGTTCAGGTTAGATGTTTGGAAAAAGAAATCTCCAAAAGAGTGGTAATGCAAAGACACATGCTGCCCATGTTGCACTGAGGGTTGATGCTGCACTGAGGGACATGTTCTGGAGAAGCCACAGACATGGGTTGATGATCTTAGTGGTCTTTCCAACCTTAATGATTCTATGATTCGATGATTCTATGATTTTGCCCCTTACCTTCCTCTGTTATTGACCTTTTTGTGAAAATCTACGTTTACCAAGTTAGTTGTTCAACTCTTGAGGACACAAATGCACAACCTGAAAGAGCTGAGCCTGACCTCTTTGGGAAGGACAACACAACATTCTCGCCCTGATATGTAGGAACCTGTAAAGATTTCTTTTCCTCTCTACCTTTAATGATGCAGAATCAGGAATTTAAAGGCAGAACATTCAGCATCCACTCTTTGGCCTCTGCCTATGCTCAAAACTCTTTTAGTTGAGAGTTGCAATTATCTCCTGCCTCCTTCACAAGGACAGTGAGAAACGTAATTAGGCAGGATATGAATTTTTGTCAGTTGTGTGCCTGCACCTTACATTAAAGCCAGTGGCAACTGAAGAGATAATTGTGTTTTTGAAGCACATTTTGGGTGAAATGCAGAAGTATATTGCTATGACCACAGCACCAAGGGCTTGCACAGAGGCTGACATCCCAACCCACTGCACATCTTACCGAGGCCTTTGTGGACAGGCTCATGCCAGTTCTTTTGGTCAACACAGGCACAAGGGCACTGAGTGAGCAGGGATGCACATCTTTAGGATCTAATTGCATGTGACATAAAAAAACCCTGTTTTCTTTCTTTATAAGCTCAGAAAAGCAAAGATTTACACAAAGAGGGAACAAATGGAGATGAGTTTTGATCCAGCCCTGGGACCAATTTAGGTTTAGGTCTTCACCAAAACAGATGGTAACATTAGTTTTTTGAACCTGGGATCTGAACTGGCCCATTTCTTGGGACTAGCTGAACACAGCATACTGCTCCATTGGAAACTGACATTCTGAGCTCTTTTTTCAATCCAAATCTAAACTCAACAGCCCAGGCTTAAAAATTCCCTAAGTCAGAGAAAATTCTAAAAATTCCATTGCCACATCATGGAAATACTATCTAGCACCTGGCCAAGACTATCCCAGGATCCAGCCCAAAATCTAGAGCCTCATTTTTTAATCAGAATAGCTTTAACTTTGAATAATGAATGCTTGAATGTAGCTAAAAATCTCAGTGCATACTGGAAGGAAAATGAAAATGTTTGTTCTTTCCATGAGTGAAAATCCCTTTGCAACCAACATACTTCGAGATTTTTGAATGATGACTGCATCATATCACAGCCTGTGTTAGCGTCAAGGTGAAATTGTGGTAGAGAGAGACAGTTTTAATACAAAAGGTTTTTATTGCATTCTTTAGCATGGCATTATAGCATAAGGAGAGATTTTTATCCTGGGTGTTGAGTAGCTGAGAGGGCTTTTGGAGCCCCTTGGAAGTCAACGGTGAGGATGGCTCCTACCTGCCCTACACACCAGGTGTTCCAACAGCAAGGATGATCCTTGCAGGTTCTTATCCTTACACTCTTTTCCATATGCCCAACCTACCGTACAACCCTTTTGCCTTTCCCATTCACCTCCATTCAGCAGAGACAGCCAGACCAACCTCTGTGTCCCTCTTTACCTGGCTGGGTTCATATCTGTTGTTCAAAAGGATGCCCAGATGACTGAAACATCCTGCTGTTCACCACATTCATTAAAAACATCATCCAGACACCATGGAAATTGCATAAATTTGTCTCAGAGAACTCTGGGCTGGAGAGAGCATTTGTTGCTTACACATCTCTGAGCGTGGCATTAAAATGGAGAGTTACTATACATTGCCTAAAGGGATTTATATCTAAAGTGATAACTTAACGCCATGGCAAATGCTTTAATTTCTTTGTAGTATAAATTAGCATACTAATCTGATAGTAATGCATTGCGGACTGAAAAAAAAATAAAATGATATAATGCATGGCTAATCATTATAGGAATTGAAATCAAGACAAAGGATCACACTGTAATTTGTCTGAAATTTCATGTTCCCGCAATGGGGAATGTGAGGGGGGTTCGATCATAGGAATGCTCTTAGGAGTGACCATTGAAGCAGAGGCCTTCACGTGCATAGCCAGCCAAAAATTTCACTGTTTTCTCACCTTCTGCATGAGAGGTATTGAAATCCGTAGGTACAACATGGAGTGATGCATACACCTGTCTACAGATGTTTTGTTCAACTTCTGGTCCATGGCCTACAGCAACTGCAGGTGGTGCATAAGGAGGTGGTGTGATGGTAAAGTGTTATTTTGGAAAGCCAATATGCATTCAGCAATGCCTTGCTAAAGTACAATTAGCTTAAGAGGAGGACAACATCTTCCAAGAGTCATACTGAGAAGTCTCCACTGCCCACAGTAGGAGCTTGAGCATGTAAACATACCACTGGACACCCGAATGCGGCTGCTTTACGCTGAAGCAGAAGTCCATGCTTTTTTGTATAACAACTCATATTCCCATGGCATTGCTGACGGTGATCCAGAGACAAATCCTTCCTGCAGAGCAAGTTTGAGAGAGTAATCAAGTAGCAGGAATGATTACCAGAAGACATGGTGGGATCTCCATCCCTTGTAATCCTTAAATCCAGGCAGGGCAGCTTTTGCAAAACACAGTTGTGACCAAACCTGTAATTATGGGCAGGATGCCCACCAGGAGATAAGAAGCTGCAGTCTGTATTTATGCAGGATGATCGCAGGATGTTTTCCATGCTGCTGGGAGGCTCCAAGCAGCATGAGGAATGTGCTCATCTTCCAAGGCAAGCATATTAGAAGGCTGACATGCTAGGCTTTTTGTTCAGCTTTTTTTTTTTTTTTAATTATTATTATTACAATCGTTTTTTAAAGGCTGCTTTTTGTTTTATTTTTGAAGAGCCCCCCTAAAAGGCTGACCATACATCCATCACACTGCTGAAATGAGGTGTTGTGGCAGGAATAGCGCAGAATTTAACTGAAAACAGCTCTGAACATTTTCATAGCTCACAAATTAAATTGCCTTTCGTGGCTATGAATTTCATGAAGCTCATAATGTCAATATCCTAGTTAAGTTCTCTTACATTTCTAGTGACGGACTGAGGATTATTCTTGTAGGGCAAATAACCCCCAAGAATAGTACTCAAAGAAAATAGTGCGAAAGGTGGTATATTCTTGGTAGGCTTAAGAAGATGATATACAGATAATTAATAAAGAAAGAGTGGCTCACCTTTGAAGATGGTCGAGGCTTGCCAATAACTCCACTAGGGAGTGATCTCCAACCAGAGATCCTTCCCTGGTGGTGGTCAGCCCTTAAATGGGGTCTTGGGAGAGGCGGAGTCAAACTCCACCCCTTCCAATCACACTCACTTGTGCCCCTGCAGCTGACTCAGTGCTCACCTCAGGTGATCAATCAGTGGTTCAGGCCATGATTCAACAGTCCCCATACACTCCACCCCTTCACGACATGAACCACTGATTAAGGAACTATAGGGTGAGCCCTCCTTAATACAGAGACCCAATACATCGTGACACTTTACATAATAACCTGTCGTGATGCATGTTGATGTAATCTGGGATGAGTGATGATCAGCGTATGGCTCGTGTTCTTCCTTGGGCCAGTGCTCGGTGGCATCTACTGGAAGCATACAGTTACGTTGTGCAGGTCCATCCTACTCTTCATCAGTCCCGGGTAGACCATCACCGGATGTTGCACATGATCTTATAGCAACTCTGGAACACTGCAGCATCATTTGGTTCCCTACGATGACTCATAGACTCACGGGGAGTGATACAGATGTTTCAAAGGTACCAGGAGGGGGAGGTCTGCCCTCCAGGGTAAGATACAGGCTGTATTCCTGTCTTGGGTCAACACTTCAGCTTGTACAGGGGCATGCCCTGGCCGCCTGTACCAAACCTTTTGGCCAGATGTCTGTGGCTGCACGATTATATCAGGCACCAAAGGGGGTGTCCTGATCTGCCACAGAGACATGATAGGGGTTCCTTTAGCAATAAAGACTGGAGTGTTGACCACGACATCAGTAGGCCATGTACCAATTACCGGAGGGACTACCGAACCCCCAACCTCCGATAATCTCCCCCAGGGTGCAAGTAGGCCACACCATAGTGATCCTACCTGCACCTTCCAAGGCCATCTTATTTTATTGGTGCCTGGTTTCAGGTTCTCAGGGGCAGGGAGCAGAAGACTGTTCTCACGGCCGGTCTGAGGTCTTACCTTATTATCTGTACCTGTAATTTGGACCCTAAGTGGGGAGGCCCATGTTGTTTGCAACATTTTCAAGGCACGGGGTCTGCCATCTCTAGGTCTTTCATTCAGATCTTGCAGGGTTTCGTGGAGTCTCCCTGCACCCCTGCAGAGACTGAGAGTCTGTCTTCAGGGCAGCCTTGAGAATACCATTATAACGCTCAATCAGGCCTGCCCCTGTTGGATTGTATGGCAGGTGGAATCGCCACTCGATATTGTTCTCTTCTGCCCAGCGTTGTATCATTGCACCCGTGAAATGAGTCCCTTGGTCGCTCTCAATGCCTTGTGGTGTCCTGTAGGCAGCCATCAATCTTGTGAGCGCCTTGATGGTATATGCCTGGCTGGCTTTTGGTACTGGGTAGGCCTGCATTGGCCCACTCGTGGTGTCAACACAGGTTTGGGCATATCTTGCCCCCTCAGATCGAGGGAGGGGTCCAATATAATCAACCTGCCATCGCTGTAGAGGATTGTGTCCTCTAGCAAGATGGGCTGTTGTTTCAGGCAACGACCTCGGTCTCATCTTGGAGCAGGCATCACAGTCTCGACATGCTTGAGCTACGTCCGATAATTGTATGGGCAGTCCCCATGCTTTGGCAGCTGCCCACATGGTCTTCTGTCCAGCATGCCGCAGCTTTTGATGCAACCAGTAGGCAGTGTTCTCAGATGGTGAGTTCTCAACCCATCTAACTTGGGCCAGTGTGTCGGCTTCATCATTTCCTGGTGACTGTAGGGGTCGGTGACCAGAAACATGGTAGACACGTACAGTTCTGTGTTTGACTGTATTCCATATGTCTAACCACATATCTTTGCCCCAGATCGGTCGGGAGTGGATAGTCCAATCCTGGGTAGCCCACTGTACGATCCAACAAGTGAGCCCCGGTACA
This sequence comes from Oreortyx pictus, assembly GCA_036925125.1. NCBI lineage: Eukaryota > Metazoa > Chordata > Aves > Galliformes > Odontophoridae > Oreortyx > Oreortyx pictus. The sequence goes on along the minus strand of JAUPFR010000026.1, from coordinate 4,965,121 downwards.
CAGCCCAACTATCTGTGCAGATATTCAGGACACCGTCACCACGTTCTTTGGTTATAACCATCCACACGGCCCGCAGCTCTGCCCACTGGCTGCTTTGACCATGTCCCTCTTCAAACCATATTGGATCTGTAGTGGGATGGTATGCTACTGCTCTCCACTTACTTGGGTTGCCCTTGCTGGACCCATCTGCGTACCAGGCATCTTCAGGAATGGGATATTTTCCTTCCTGGACAGGACTCTTCTCTGGCAGAGCAACCAAGGTTTGTTTTGGTGCATCTCTGTGATACGTCACTGGGCCTAGAATCTTTTGGAGTTCTTCTTTCAATGGTGAGGAAGACAGACTACTCCTCTGGCTGAGATAGGCGACCCATCGTGCCACCGTCTGTGCCTGGGCCACCCCTGTCTTAAGGAAGGTGGGTCAGATCTCTTACCCACCCCTGAACTGGAAGAGTGGTCTTAACTATTACTTCAGCCATCTGGGTTATTGGCTCTACCGCTTGTAATGCGGTATAGGCAGCCAATAACTGTTTTTCAATCATACTACATCTTTCTTCTGCTCCATGCCAGACCTGAGACCAAAATCCAATGGGGGTCCGAACAGAACTCTGATGTTGCCACAGGCCCCAGCCAAAACCATCCTGAGTAACATAAACATCCAATTCAGCTGGGAGGGTAGGATCGAATATACCCAATGCCTGGGCTTGTTTCACCGCCTGTTTTGCTTGCTGGAAAGCATCCTGTTCTGTTCTCCCCCAATCCCATGATTGGCCCTTTTTTTGTGAGTCTATACAAAGGTCTCAGCAGCTGCACCAAATGAGGTATAAAGGAACGCCAGTATCCCAATATACCTAGAAATTCCTGCAGCTGCTTTGGTGTTGTAGGGACTGGAAATGCCTGAACCTCATCTATGATGGCACTGGGTAGCACTACGGTCTTTCCTGACCAGACTACCCCCAGAAATTTTACTGACAGGCCTGGCCCTGGCACCTTTTGAGGATTGATAGCCCATCCTCTTTCACTTAGGTAGACGGTTAATGAATCTGCCGCCTCTCCTACTGCTTCCAGTGAGTCGGATGTTAATAGATCATCAATGTAGTGGTATAGGTTGACGTTATTAGGTTTCTTCCAATTAGCTAGGTCATGCACCACCAAGTTATGACAGTACGCTGTGAATGCACGTACCCCTGTGGCAGGACCTGAAAGGTCCACTGCCTGCCTCCCCATATGAATGCAAATTGATCTTGTGATTCTTTGGCAATTGGAATACTAAGAAATGCATTTGCCAAATCCAGGACACAATGGTAGGTCTTGATTTCCCTACTAAGTGTGTCCATTAGGGAAGCAATACTGGGTATGGCCACATGGATGGGCAGCGTGACCTTATTTAATTCCCTATAATCTACCATCATTCTCCATGTTCCATCCGACTTCTGCACTGGCCATATGGGGGAATTATATGGACTACGTGCAGGTCTTATAATACCTACTTTTTCTAGTTCCTGCACCATTTTTGATATTGCTTCCTGTCCCCCCCCGGGAGTCTATACTGCCTTACATTAGTAATCCGGCAAACAAATGGGCTCATGTTTCACATGGCCCCTCAATGTCATCTGTATTGCCCAGATACTGATGTACCTCTGTCGAAGTCTGAACTCTCCCACAGTTGTCTGGAGAGCCAGACCCCATAAAATGTCTATGCCCAAGATGTATTCTGGGATCGGGGCAATCAACACTTTATACTCCTGGGGTGGGAGATTCCCAACCCCCAATTTCAACCACATTTGGGTGACTGGAATGGTCTGTCCCCCAAAGCCACCAATCATGACTCTATTGCCCTTAAACTTTGTTGGGTCTCCCTATATATTTGATGTTTTCACACCAGTGTCTACTAGAACCATAACCTTTTGAACATTCGTCTTTGACCAAAATATTGTTAATTCTACATAGGGCCTCCAGTCCATGCCATGAATTTTGCTAAATCCAGGTCTTTTACAACAGGTGACTCAGGCATTGTAGCCTACAATGCCTGTGGATGTTTCTTCCTTTTGTTAGGCACTATAAAGTCAGCCAGATTCCAGGCTGTTGTCGGTTCTGCCTGTATTATTTGTACTCCCAATTTTCTGGGAGTACTCTGAAATTTTTGATCATTTCTAAGTTGTTTCCAGAGCTGTAACAAAACATGGTTGGGTGCCCATCGATTTTAACAAAGGCAGCCCCGGCCTGTATAAGATCATTGAACATGGTCTTCCAGGATACCCGTATGGGGCCCGATCGGGGTATCCGTGGGGCAGGCTTCTTAGTTTTAATCGGGAATGCCTCAGCTTCTTCTACTATACAGACATTGCGCCTAGTTCTTATGCGCTCCATTTCCCCCAGGTCTGCCACCAGCTGTGCTGCCTGTTGGACGATAGCCTCCGAAGCCACCAGCGGGTTCAATATGGAGACCAAAGTCCCATAAAGTTGAGAGGGGGCCTGCTGCAGTATTAGGTCTCACATACCTGCTGTAAATTTCTCGGTATCAGGGCTCTCAAATGTATCTGAATACATGGCCTCCCTCACACCAAGTTCCCAGATGTATGTTTGGAGGTCCTCCATAGAGGACCATAAACCGGTACTGAGTGGAAGGTCAGATTTGTTAGGCCATGTTAGGCGGCATGCTGCCATCAACCAATCTATAACAGAATGATTCTCATTAGTATAGTGGATGGCGGCATATAATCTTTGCCTCAGGGCTGGGTGTATAGTTATAGATGCTAATTTCAACATCTCTGTCCCATTGACACTTTCAGCTCCTGAATCCCATAACCTCAGGAGCCTTGATGGTATGCTTTCTCTAGGTTTTTGATGGAAGCGCTGTACTAGGTCCATCAGCTCATTTGCTGTATGTGGGCGAGCTGTCACATGCAAGGTTGTTTCAGCAGGGGGCCATTGCTCAGGAGGCACCCCCGCTGGTCTATCTTGCATTTTTTTTGTTTTTTGAGTTATGATTGGTCAGATCTCAAATGGATCCTCCATAGATGGAGCTTCAAAATCCAATGTAGAAATCTTGTTTTCTGAAACATCCAGGTCCACTACTTCAGGGACCTGGCCATCCTCCACTGATATGCTACATACTTGTCTTGTTGGCACATCTAGTCCAGGTTTTTTGGTTACTAATGTGCCTAATTGTTGTTCCAACTTTTCAATACGATCTCTTAACAATTGATTTTCAGATTCTATATTTGTATTTGTTATTTCCAATTTACGTAATGCCGTTATTAGAGGCCAAGCCACAGCAGAAGCGGCTAGCTGACATTCTTTCGTAATTAGTATGCCCTTATCTAGACCCTGAAAATAATCTGTCAGCCGGGCTGGAGAGGGAGAGACACTCCCTGTAACCCGCAGGGATCCCCATTTTTCAATAATGGTGGCTAGACCATAATAGGATGACCCCATAAACCCCGGAATTTGACCAGGAATTGTTTGGTCTAGGGGAATAACGTTCTTCCCCCATGCCCCATTTGAAAATGTTCCAAATGAAGGATATGATTAATTATTGTATATATTTTTTAAGTCTGCCTGGCTCATCAATTGAAGGGTAAATAACCCCCAAGAATAGTACTCAAAGAAAATAGTGCGAAAGGTGGTATATTCTTGGTAGGCTTAAGAAGATAGAATACAAACAAATAGTAAAAAGAGAGTGGCTCACCTTGACAGTGGTCAAGGCTCGCTGACAGCTCCACTCAGGAGGGATCTCCAACCAGAGATCCTTCCTTGGTGGTGGTCAGCCCTTAAATGGGGTCTGGGAGAGGTGGAGCCAGACTCCATCCCTTCTAATCACAAGGTACATTACCTTCACCTGCGCCCCTCAGGTGATTAATCAGTGGTTCAGGCTGTGATTCAACAGTTCCATACAGTGAGCAAAAAAATACAATGGGACATTAGTAATTTTCAGATCAGCCTGTAATGTTTTACGCTGTCTGAAACTAAAGGGCTTTTTCTAACTCTATGTTTGACTATTTTTTTTCCTTCACTTTTGAGGAATTCAATTCAAGTATGTGAAAAAAAAAAAGTGTCACTTCCTTCTACCTGACTGAGTCTCTCTTTCAGTGCTACCTTTGCATCACTCATGATGTGATCTCTCATATCCATGTGCTTCTACCTGGCTACTGCACAATCCCACTGGGTTTTTTGTTTGTTTGCCTTTAAGGGATTACAAGGCAACAAAAGACAACTTCATGGAAGTGTAAAGCTCAAACTGAATCCAGGTAGGAACACAGAGAGGTTTGGTTCATGCAAAAAATATTCCTAAAAGTTAGACAAATTCATAATAAGCAGTGTGGGGTTAAAATTTGAAATATCATAGGGTAATTTCTAGACTGTTTGATTTACCATAGTTAAAAATTCAACCTTAAATGCCTTCTGGAGATAGGGGATGCATAGAGGCAGAAATATCCAAGGTAGAGAAGCCAAGAAGGGAAGCAAGACTCAGTGGAAAGGGAGAAGACACCAAGAGGTCACATGTCAAGCTGTCAAGCAGCAACACTCAGGACCCTACTCTTCCTCCATCTACAACATCTGCACAGCCTCCACATTTTATTCAAATGAGAGGTAAGGAAAGTCACAGGAATGGATATAATTGATTCTAGCTCTTCCTTGAGGGCATTGCTTGGGCAGAATTGTGTCCACCCTTATTTCTGTGATTTTTCCTCCCTTCTCCTGCAGAACCAAACTAACTTGGCACCTGTTTTGCTCTGTGTTTCCATGGTAATTAGATAGGTGTTGCATGGTCCTTCTGCAGGCTGCAGCAGCCCTGTATAGACAAATCTAACAGAAAAAAAAATCTGAGCTGGCCTTAGAAACAACCCAAAATTACATTATATACAGCTGCATTTGGGATCACCACATCTCATATTCCTTCTGCTAAGGAGGAGGAACTTATTTAGGCACAAGTGGAGCAGATGGGCAAAACACACCAAATGGAGAACTTTTCTGGAATTTCATGATAAGCTGGCTGTGATGCCAAATCAATTTCTAGCTTGAGAAATCAAGCTGCTATTTCACTTTGAAATATTCCCAAACCCTGCACTGAAATCTTGATGTTTGTTTCATAAGAGCTGGATGTTCCATGGTAGGTGCCCCCTGCTCAGCCTTGTCCCACCAGTTCCAATGGAAGCATGATGATATTAGTCCCAGATGGTTGCCAAGTTTTCTGTAGACTTACCAACTTAACCAGGAACATTAATTGTCCCTGTCAGCAATTTTAGCCTTGTGATTTCCCCATAGCCCTTCAGAACTACATATGACATGGGTAAAGTTTATACCTTTATACCAGTTTATACTTTTATACCAGCTTGAGATACCCCAAATGCCTGTAACATCTGGCATGTCCCAGGGTTTTCACACTCCTGGGGTCTCAGACCTGCCACAAATAGTCTGACTCTGAAATACCTGCTAATCTCATGGAAATCTCTACATATCTCTTGAAGGTACCCATATAGCTCATGAAGGTACATACGTATCTCATGGCATCAAGCTGTGTGATACAGCTGACACACCAGAGGGACAGGATGCCACCGAGAGGTACCTAGACTTGCTTGAGCAGTGGGCCCAGGTGAATATCATGAGGTTCAACAAATCCAAGTACAAGGTCTTGCACCTGGGTTGATGTGACCCTCATTACCAGTACAATCTGGAAGACAAAAAGACTGAGCATAGCCCTGCCAAAAAAGACCTGGGGGTACAGATGAACACGAGCCAGCACTCTGCCCTCACAGCCCAGAAATCCAAGTATATCCTGGGCTGCATTAAAACAATTGTGGCCAGAGGTCAGGGAAGGTGCTCCTGCCCTCTGCTCTGCGCTGTGAGACCTCATCTGGAGCACTGCAATCCAGGTGTGGAGTGCTCAGTACAGGAGGGACACGGGGGGTGTTGGAGCATGTTCAGAGAAGGGCCACAAAAAGGATCCGAGGAGTGGAACACCTCTCCTATGAGGATAGGCTGAGAGTGCTGGGGCTGTGCAGCATGGAGAAGAGAAGGCTGCGAGGTGACCTGAGAGCAGGCTGTCAGTATCCAAAGGGGAGCTACAGGAAAGAAGGGGAAATAGCTTCAAGCTCAAAGAGAGGAGATTTAGGTTAGATATAAGGAAAATATCTTTCGAAATGAGGGTGGTGAGGCACTGGAACAGGTTGACCAGAGATGTGGTGGGTGCCCCATCCCTGGGGACTTTCAAGGTGAGGCTGGATCAGCCCTGGGCAACCTGATGGATCCTGTGGATGTGCCTGTTCATTGCAGGGTAGTTGGACTAGATGGCCTTTAAAGGTCCCTTCCAACTCCAAGGATTCTATGATTCTATGATTCTAAGGTACCCATGTAGGTGATGAATGTACCTACTTAACTTCTGTCCTTGGAAATGAAGGTACTTCCTCACATTGCAACATTCCCAAGGCCTGCACCAGACCCTGGATATGTGTCAATCTGCCACACACTGTAGGTCAGAGCCGAGGACTTCATCCAAAGCCATCCCACCAGAGAAAGCAGCTTTGGGATTGTCTGGAGAAAGCAACAATCTGCACCCCAGGATTGCACAGAGCAGGATTTTGCAAGCTCAGCACTGGGGCAGAACAGGTCCCACTGTTAAAGTGCTGCTGTACAGCCACTGAGATGAACTGATTTTTATTTTTAACTGACTGTGAAGATTGCTTGCACCCAAGAGCCTTGAAGCCTGAAATATCAATTGCCCAGGTCAACACAGCCAGCAAACACATTCATTTGTCATTTTTGGTCACTGGAGGGAAAAAGGCATGTTGTGTGTGCAGATCTGTCTTCCCAACTTGCTCAGTCCTTAATGTCTCTGTTCTCAGCAAGGGCACAGGCAGGACTAGGCTCTCCTGGTGGTGCCCATCCCATCACAAGATAAGCAGAGTCCTCCCAGACTCATTCCAGACTTTGATAGCATTTCAGAGCATGATGCTCTTGGAGCACAAACAAGAGCCCTGAACTTGGTGCAGATGCAGGATGCCTGCCCTCAACCCCTGTTGGTGACTTCTAGTAGTCGTGTTAGGGGCACAGCAGCAATAATTCACACCACAGCAATATTCTCCCTCATTGCAGTGGCATTTTGATCTGTCTAGCTCAATTTCCCAGGGCTTCCCAGCAGCAGGCTGAAGTCAACCCCTTTGGCATGAGACACCTGGGGGTGTAAGCCATGTTCTGTGAGCATCCCAGGAGGAGGAGGAATGCGTCCTCCTTTCCCTGGGAGAATCAAATGTGAGGGACTTAGTGCTGGATGAGCTCCCCAAGTACAGACACAGCGAATGAGGAGGAAACCATAATGCATAGGTACTCAGGCTTTGTTACACACTCTATAAATGATTTATTTTTAATTATGAGAAGAGTTACAAGCAGCCCAAAGCCATGCAGCTTGCATTTCATGTTGCTTACAACCAGCTTTTAATTTATTCTTCATTTATTTTGCCATGATTTTCTCCTTCCTACATAGGAAGGAAATATCTGCAATCCAAGACAATGATTTCAGGGTTAAAAGAAAAGCTTGGAAAAAGCTGAGTAATGTCTGCGGTGCAGGTTGTCTGGTTCAGCTGTCATGGCTCTGAGGACAATGAATCTGTTGGGACCTGTGCGCAGAGGCACAGCCTGGAAATGCCAAGGAGTTAAGCACTCTCTCCAGCCAAAGACCCTCTGGAGAAGGCTCAGCAATTAAACCCAAAGCAATTAGGAGTCAGAAAATCTCAGGCATCCACCAGGAGTGTGACAGCCCTGGGTGGCTCTGGCATGATGGAGCAAATCCGTGTCCCCCTGTGTCACCAGGGCAGGGCTGCAGCAGCAGTGGTGAGAGCAGCTGCCACCTCGTGCCATCAGTAACAACCAGAGCCACCAGTATGACACATCCTGAGCCTCAGACAACAACTACGACAAAGATGTTTAGACATTCACTTGCTTACTTGCTTTGTAGAGCAAGAGATTTAGTAAAAGCCATTGCAGAGCTGTATCAGGGCTTACCATTGAGCCTGGGCTTTCCATCAACGCAAAACAATGAGTGGCAGAAAGATGACATCTACCTTTATATGGAGCATCCCTGCAGCTGGTGCTCCCAGGGCACAACAGCCTCTCTGCAGCACTGTCCCTAGACCTGTCTGTGCAGAAAAATTCCCAAGTCTTGTTCTCAGCTTGTGGCGAAGCTTTTGCTTTCATTTGTTGGACGAGGGATTTCCTCGTGCTGTGCTCAGAGGAAGAGCAGTGGGCCGTGTCTTCAGCAAAGGCTAATGTAGCAGAAGACAATTGCAAGGGAAATTACATCTTGTGAGAGCAGGTAGCCATGCAATGATGTGAAAAGCGTTTTCTCTCCAGTGAGTGTGTGCATGCTGCTGATGTTTTGGTTTTCTTTTTTTATTTTTATTTTTATAGAAAGGCAGCTCAGGAGCTGATGCTCACTGTTTACTGCAGGGAAAATGATTTCAGGAGGCCAGCACACTGCACAGACACATACAGGTGTGGCTGCTCAGGCTCAGTGCACATCTTCCCTACTTCTTTAGCTCTTTTTGAAGGGATGGAAAGAACCATTTTCTCACAGAGGAAAGGAGAAAGGAGCTAACAGACCTGCAATCATACTCACCTGATTACAGACCCCACTGGGGCCATCTTAATAAAGTAAATAAGAATTCCTTTTCCCAGCCAAAGATATATATCATTTGCTGAGCAGCTTGTGACTAGTTGTGCTCATGTGGGAACTGTGGACCTGGATCTATACATCAAGGTGTGCAAAAACCACTGCTGGTTTAAAAACCAGTCTGCCCTATCCCCCCAGCTGTGTGGGACAGGAGATGCCCAGAAATACTGGCTGTTGTTATTCTAGTACTTTCCCAGTGGGTCACGTCCAGCCTAGGTCTGAGCAGCCTCTGCACTCTGATTTGGGAATCAAGAAGTCACTAAATGAGTTTTGTACAGTACATAGCTCATCAAGGATTCAAATGTAATAACGGTGTTTATAATGGATTTAAGAAAAAAAAGAAAGATATTCCCTTCGTGCATAATTTATTTACACCATGTATATATATAGTTGCAAATGTGCTGTGTTAGCTATGCAAACTGCAGAGCCAGCAAAGCGAGAGAAAATTCCCACCCACACTCTTCATCTGATGGGTCAAAGAGACACTACAAACTGACAGTGCTGCTGGCCCAAGTGAAGATGTCTATCATAAAACTCCCCAATGGTAGCAAAGCACTGGGCAGGCAATGTCCATCCCAACCAAAGGACCCCCAGGAGAGCAGGCAATGTGTGAAACAGCAGCAACTGAGAAGCAGAAGCGTGCTCCTGGATCTCCTCTCTCTTGTGTCATGTTGCTACCTGTGTTTGAGAAAGACATGTTGAAAGCCACCAAATAATGCTGGATGTCCCAAGCATGCCTCCACCAAGACTGAGTTCCTCCAGGTACACTGCACAGACACTGATGTGACAGTTCAGTGGCAAGGTTTCGGGAGGCACAAGGGCTGCTGAGAACTGCAGAGTGTAGATTCTGTAGAAAGCAACGCAGTTCTCTGAAATCCAGATTATGTGAGCACAAAGCCAGTGTCAAAGCCCTGAGCCCAAAAGGCTGACACAGGGCTGACCATCACAAAGAAATGCCCCTTTGATAAAGAGTCACAGATTTTTCAGACCTTTGCAAACAGTGGGATGGAGCCACAGAGGCACCTGATACAGCATGAGAGGGAAGTGGTTTCAAACTAAAAGAGGGGAGATTCACACTGAATATTTTCTATGATAAGGATGATGTGACAATGGCACATTTTGCCCGGAGAGGTGGTGGTGCCCCATCTCTGGAGATACCCAAGGTCAGGCTGGAGGGGCTCTGAGCACCTGATGGAACTGTGCATGTCCCTGCTCATTGCTGGGAGTTGGACTGGATGATCTTTAAAGGTTCATTCCAACCCAAATGACTCTATGATTCTGTGACAGTCTGGCCTGAGTCAGTTGCTGTATGAATGTACCAGGAGAAGATCTTTGTCCCAAAGAGTATACAACAAGGCCAAAAATAATCTACGCTACAAAAAACCCCCAATTCCAAACAGTACTTTCTTTTGGCAAATGCAGATGGAAAACTCCATGGGGGCAAGCTGGGGACTGGAGGGCCCATTACTGGTGCTGTGTGGCTTTTGTTGCACAAATTAATTTCCTCCTCCTTTCTTTCCCTGCGTGGTTCGACATTTAGTTCAGCTCTTGTGGGGCTTAGTGACCTCCCAGTGACCTGGTAGCTGGGTCTCAAAGTGCCCAGGGGAAAGGGAACCATAAATTTACCTTCACTCACTAAAATAAATTACCAGAAATTAATGTCCCATAATGAGACAATTTGTCATTGTTGATAGGTCTGGCTTTAACAGAGGGTTTTAAAACAGCACCATTAATTTATATGGCTTTGCTATTTAATATTTAAACAGGATGAATCTTGCCGAAAAGGCAGTTTGCTTGGAAAGGAGGGAGAGGGGAAGGAAAAGACTGGTGTACCTGGTCGTGTAGGGAGCACCAGAGACTTCAGTTCAAGGAAAGGTGATTCTACCTCTATAAATTCTGCTGACAACTGAAAATCATCTTGGAATGCAGGCTGAGACTCCCTGACTGCCAAGGATGACAGTGCATTCCCTAAGTGCAGGACCATCATGTTTCCAAGGGTCCCTGCATTCTGGATGAATGCTGGCTCCTGTGTGCACTAATTACTGCCAACTTTGCCCATTTTTAGAACTACAGGTTTCTGGTCAACCACAGGCAAGACGTTTCTTGCAGCAGATTAACCAGGGCTGACAATAATGCAGCCTACAACCTCATGCAAAACTTCTGCTCAGAGATTAGCAAATCAACAGAGCAATGAATTGTTAAGGCTGGAAAGAGCACCAAGGTAATCTAGTCCAGTCATGAGCCCATCACCACCATAACACTAAACTGTGCCACTTGCTGTGACACCTGCCCTTCTCTTGAAAACCTCCACATGTTACAGATGCAGCTAAGCATAGACTCACGGGGCAGCACATCTCAGCACTCACAGCTCTTTCCCTTTCATTTGTCTTCTGTAGGTGGGTTTACAGAGATGCACACTGTGGGGTCTGCATATTTATCTCACGGCAGGAAACAGGCAGCTGGCTTTCTGCATTTTAAAGATACATCCCCATGATTATGCAGTTTGATCCTCTCCTTTTACTCTTTCTCTATCTCACTCTGCACCTAAAAGTGCCTAAATGACAGAGCTTTAAGGGAGATTTAAGCACCAAAGAGCACCCCGAGCTTTGAGATGGACCTTCTCCATCACCTCTTTTAGAGGTCATGCTCACACCAAGCAATGTTCCCAACATGCCCTATCCCCCAGTGAGATTTCGTTATTATTATTTTTTTTTCTGCAGCCCATTGTTATTCCAGAGGAAACCTCTGCATTCATTCCTCTTATAGAGGGCAGATCTGCCCTGACAGGTTTCCCACCCATGGGTTCAGAAGGGGAAGGGTTTGGTGGCTGAGCAGCTCTGTGCCCAGCTGAACACCCAAACCATGGGTAGCCTTCATTCTGATTGGATTTACTTCTTGCACTTCATAGTAATTAGAACTTATTTTGGTAGCATGCTCTACATCACAGTCATAAATTAAACATTTCAAAACCCCAAAACATTTATTTCAATGCCATCTTAGAATTACACTGTTTATGAAACATAGGCAAAACCATTCCATTAAAGCCTTTGTTCCCCTCAGTGCCATTAGGCTTCACTTACTGCAGTGCATTATCATGTACCATGAGAATATCCCAAGTGTGACATAAAGCACACGTAAAGTCATCTCACCTTCAGTGTAGAATTTCTGATGCCTTTATCAGAGCAATATCTTGAAGAACCCTACTGCTATTGCAGCATCCTTATGAGAAAGAGCTGCAGTAGCCCTCCTGCTGGACAGAGGCTTTCATCCAAGGACCAGAGGAATTCCAGGTTGGGAAGACTTTTCCTTTTACTTTCTCTCCTGTTGGAAACTTTCTCTTACTTTCTCTGTGTTGGAAAAAAAAAAAAAGATGTTAGCAGTTCCAAAATGCTTCAGGCATTAAGAGAAGACCTGAGTTGGCTTGTCTAAATGTTCTGGTAAGTTGGCTAAAACCCTCATGGATCCCTGAATTCATTTTATACTTACAGTTCACCAAAAATAAAACTTTGAGACTACTACTGTGGTTTATGAACCTCATTTAAGAAAGCAATAGTAATGGTGTCAGTGTTTCTGGTTTGGGATTTGAGAGGCCAAATTTCCATTCAGAGTCCTTTGCTCCTCCAGAGACGAGTGAAGACTTCAGAAACATTCTCCTTACAACAAAGATGGAAACTCATTCTAATCATGGTTAACCTGCAACAAAACAATTTCCTTTTGAGGAAAAAAGGATTGGGCCACTTAATCCATTTAAATTCTCTCTGTAGGAAATTTTATTAATTCAGAATAAGGGCGTGCATGCCCAGAATTGATGAGATGTGATATCCTATCTGAACATCTCCTTTCAGGTGGCATTGAGGGCTCATTCTGTTATTCTGCACGTATCTTTCGCACATAAAATAATTTGTGAAATGTGATCAGTTGTTCCACACCCCAGTTTTCCTTGCAATGTTTGCTGGATTTGTTCATACCCAATACTGCCATATTAGAAACAAAGGCAGCAAGTCCTAATCTGGTGCATGTTCATGTGAATTTTATGTCACTTATCGAAGGAGACAACTTAGCTCTTTCATCTTCAGATGATGTGCCAACCCTATTAATCTTTGGGGCCAAAAGATCAATGAGCTTAATGTAGCAGACATCCAATTTATTTTTATGGGATCAAACTCAACCAAAATCACTGTGTCAGGTAGTAAAATTTCATGTTTCACCAAAAAATTTTCTGTTGGGTTCCAGTACCCTGTATCCTAAGTGCAGATAAGGTCCAAAGTGTCAGAGAAAAGGCAGAAGTGCTCTTAATGTGCTTAGCTAGTTGTTCATTGTGCAAAAGCAAATTCATTCCTCTTCCCTTGCAAGTGTTCTTATGTCCTGGAGCATGAGGTTTCATTACCCTTATCATTATCTTAGTTTGCACAATATCAAAGGTTATTAATAGTCATAAAATTACCTATTGCATTTTCATCTGTAACCATTGTATTTCCCTTTATGGTGAACTCGTTCCACACTATGATTACCCAAAGCACTTGCAGAACAATACCTTGATCCTTCAAGTTGGACTAGCAGTCATTTTATTCACATTATCGATGTGCACAATATAATACAAGCAATAATCTTTGCCTATTATTCTGACAACACCAAATCTCATTAAGATCAATGGTTCAAGAGCTCATTTGAGTTCATTGGAACACAGGCTCATTAAAACAAGTCACTAATGCTACTTGAGGGGGACTCAAATCTCTGGAAATAGGAGCAGAGGGGCCTTATTTCTATTGTCCTTCACTACCTCCCCACCTCGGTAATGTCTAGAGACTTGCTGACCTAAATGTTTCTGTGTGTAGGATGAAGAGAGACCTCACAGCCATACATCAGTTACCTGTTCGGACCCAATATACACAGATAATCAAACCTGTCATTCATCAGCCTCTAGAGGACAATGAAGAGATGAATCATAGCCAATACAGATTTGTCAGGAGCAAAGCAATCTCCTGTTTTGACAGGTTCATAGGCTTTGTGGATAAAGGAGAAGGATGGGCCCTTATGGAGCACTGGCCGTAAAAGCTAGGTGTGAAGGTATGACTGGCTATTTAGAGAACCCAAAACACTTGAGAAAACAGCTGTTCAGAGAAAATAAACAATTGTCTGGGCTGTTTGAGATTGAGCAGAGATGAAATTTCAGCCTGGCTCATCATTTGATGAATTCATTGCTGACTCTATGAATTGGAGAATATTCAGGTCAGGTCTGAAGTAGGCCCAAATGCTGGCAGACATGATTAGCTAAAGACAGTGCAGAATAATTGAAATACTATACTAGCTATATACTCAAATAATTGAAATATTAGCTTAAACTCTGCTCTGAACAGTGGATTGGAAGGAGTCAGCATCAACAGAAGAAAATTTTCAGGGATATAAGTACAGGAGGATTGGAGGAAGATGTGTGAGGAACTTCGTCTTTCTGCTTAGCCCAGAAAGGTCCTAAGCTGAGAGTTCTGGAACGGGCATGGAACAGGTAGACCAATGAAAAGAGATGGAGCTGCCTAATCTAGGGACAAACTGACCAACAGGATCATGATGACAGCACCCAAATATACAAAAAGAAAGAGTTAAAAGGAAAGGAAAGATCCGTTACCTGCGAACTTTGAAGCCAAAACAACAAATAATGTGTTCACCTACAGGAAAGCTGAAATTATAAGAGCCTTTCTCACAGTAATAATGGCACAGCATTGGAGTAGATTGTGCAGCAGATTGCAAAATGTCAGATTGTAGAGGTGTTTTATTTTTTAGGAATGTGTTGTACAAATATCTCCTAAGAAGGGTTTCTACAGAGCAGATCCTATACTGCGGCTGTGACCAGATTAAATGTCTTCAGCCCTGTCACTGTGAGTCTGTATTCACATAGTAAATGTCATTCTTAACACTAAAAACCCCTGTAAGACAGCTGGTGTTATATACTATATATACAGAACTGTGAATATAGAACTGAATATCAATCTTTATATTCAAAAATCTTGGAGGAGCCAATATCTATTTGATTAATTAAAAAAATGCTGATGTACCTTGTTGGAAATGAAAACACCAGTTTTCAAATTCCCCTCTATTTGTAGGCCAAAATATCTCTGAAATCAGTGACAAAGGATTTTATTTAAAACAAATAAAAGCATTGCTTTATTTTGCAATAGGAAATGGATCAGTCTGAAGTGCAGTCCCAGCACTTAACTCTGAATGGCCTCCGGAGAGTTTTCTGCTGTAAAGAAGAGAGTTAAAACATTACTCTGAGACTTTACACATGACTTATTAGTATCATTAATAGATCCTTATCTTTGCAAGAATACCAGTGAAACAGAAAATTGTCAGTTCCACAGAGGGAAGGGAACAAAAGTTTCCTCACAAATCCAGGGGGGATGGAAATCCATCCCCACCTTCCCAGATCTCAACCTTTATATTAAAAGCAAACAAACCAAAGCCCACAGAAAGGCACAGTCATGCTGAAAAGTTATGGGGTGAAACAGAGTGTTTCTCCTGCTTCTCACCCTGCTCAGAGGCAGAAATGCTTTCTTGTTTCCTTGAGGTTCTGTCCAGTATTTTAATTTCAAGTGTCTCCCATCAGACAAAAGTACACTATTTCATAGATCTTCATGGGTATGGAAAAAGGCGGATGGGTTAAACATCAAACTCTGTGGGCAACATTCAGACATGGTTTCAAAGGTGTGACCTGGACAGTAGAGCCATGAAGATAATGGGATACAGAACCTCAGAGCAATTTGTACTTTCCAAATCCCTCCTTCCATGCATTTCCATCTCATCTTACTTCTGCCACCCTAACTTCCTGTTTTCTTTTCTCCCACTCTCCCAAAATCCACACCAAATGCTATATTTGTGTGTGGCTACCTCTGCCAATCCATGTGCTTAGTGGCTTTATATTTCTACAGATGCAAGGAAGTAAGAAAGATCTGGAAAATTTTCGCTGAGGTTATTTTCCAACTCACTTTCATGCCTTTCACAGAGTCCCTTAGTACTGTGAATGTGGTTGGGAGGGAGAGAAAAGCAAGTGCCATGCATTCTTTCAGAAATATCATAGAATCATAGAATCACTAAGGCTCACAGAGACCTCTAAGATCATCAAGTCCAACCACCAACCCATCCCAACCATGCTCACTAACCATGTTCCCTAGTGCAACATCTACCTTTTCCCTAAACACCTCCAGGTATGGTGACTCCATCACGTTCCTGGGCAGACTGTGTCAATGCATTGCCACTTTTTCTGAGAATAATTTTTTCCTAATATACAAACTTGTTCATGCTGCAAGTGAGACTGTTGGGTCAGGGTTGAATTTGCTTTTCTTGGTATTACAGCAGGAGCCTGGGTTTAGCTTCGTGTCTTGCACATTGCTCACAGATAAGGATGTTTCTCTTCTGTGCTTTACCAAGCATTGGCCAAATATCAGTACCTAGAAGGTGGGAAACTGAGGCACATAACTGCCTTATGCTGAAGAAATCCCAAGCATCCAGAATGCCATTCTCAGCCTGGCAGGAAATCACTGCCCTTTAAACCAGGTGTTTGTTCTTCACCACGAGAATTTGGCACCAGCGAGCAAAGCAGTGGAGAGCCACAGAAATGGAAGCTGCAATTTTTCTTCTCTTTTTCTTCTCTCTTCTACAGCCAGCTGCATGTATTGGATTTCCCAACCCATTTTCTAACAGTGTTTCAATGAAAAAGCTCACTGAAGACTTGAGAGCAGTGTGGAGATGCTGAATCTATCCAGCACCACTTCATCCTGCCCTGTCCATTCCAACCCACCTGGAGCACGGGAGAGCCTGAGCTTTGCTGTAGCTCAGCCCCAATAAGAATTTTCACTTTGTCCATCCTGTGGCTTTGACAACACAAAAATCACACCCTGACTGTTCCAGAAATGAAAGTACACAGGCAAAATACGTCCAGTGCTTCAAAACTTCACAGGATCCCTTTCTGCCTTGCTTTCTCTCAGCTCTGTTCCTAAGGTTGCAGCCTTCATCGGAAAGGTGAGTTGCCCTGGCAACATCTCAGTGCTTTTCCTGGACATAAATTACCTGTCAGTCTGAGAGAATGATGAAATGGGGAAATCTGGAGGGTTTTGCCCTCTAAACCAGGATTTTTCTTCCATTTTCCCAGCTACCCTAACCAGCAGTGCTAAAATTATAATAAAAGAGAGAAAATGAAAAAGGAAGTGGAATCACCCACTTCTTCACAGTGAGGGTGATGGAGCACTGAATGGGCTGCCCAGGGAGGTCGTGGAGTCTTCTTCTACCTGTGAGTTATCTACTTCTCTGGAGATATTCAAGACCTACCTGGATGCCTGCCTGTGCAACCTGCTGCTGGGAGCCTGCTTTGAGGAGGGGTTGGACTCAATGATCTCTAGAGGTCTGTTTGAACCCCTACAATTCTGTGATTCTGTAATTTGTGAGAAGTTGATGAACATCTGCTCCACCTGCCCTGGAGGATGGACGGTTTAGCTGCTCTCAAGTTGGGGGGAAAGGAAGGGGAGCTAATGAGGGATGCTCACATCTCTCTGAACTTCCTTTACACCAAAAGGTGTATGTGAAAATATGTAACATAAAAATCACCTCCAGTTCTTCACAGTCTCATGCAGTGTTTTCTCCTTGCAAGAGATCCCTTAAATGGAGCAAGGACTTGACCAGCACCAGCCTCAGCCCAACACTGCCAATCAAACAAATCCCAGTTCAACTAGGAATCAGAGGCCCCCAAGGAATGGTGCATCCAAGAGTCCTTCCCTCCCCCCCCCCCCTTCCCCTCCCTTCCCCTCCCTTCCCCCTCCCCCCCCCCCCTCCCTTCCCCCTCTCCCTCCCCTCCCCTCTCCTCTCCAGTATTTTGTTGCTTTCTGCAATCCAGCTCCAAGGGCATTCTTTCAGTGACAAGCAACATAGGTGTTTCCTTAATCTCAGCTAATTAACTCCTAATGAGCACATGGTGTTTTTGCACATGAGTCACTGGATCAGGGCGGGATTCCTTTGGCCTGTATCTCTATGGGAAAGCTGTCCCCTCCCTTCAGCAGGAGCTTATCCCACGCTCCAATGGCCAATTCATGTCACGTTCTGTCTTCTTTCGAGGAGAACAAACCGGCAGCACAGGGGCTGCAGCTTAATGAGGAGGATGAGGGACAACGGTCCCCATCTGCCTGTTGTGTTGGATGTATGGCTGCGTTTTCTGTCCCCTTTGGAAGCAGTTGGTGGCAGCCCCAGTGCAGCTCAGCCTCCAGCCTGTGAGAGTGGCTGCTTTGATGCCATCTGCCCACTTCTAGGGGAGAAGATGTGCTTCTGAGAAAAAGGAACCAGAAGCGATGCTGTTACCCAAATGGGAGCAAAAAGGCCAGGCAGAAGAGGTGGTACAGATTAGAGGGAAGTTTTCAAACAAAGTTTGTATCTTTTTGAATTATTTTTTTCCCCATCTGCTTTTTGAAGAAAAACTTCGTGAATGCGTGTTCTTCTAATTACCATACCTGAGAACACAGAATCATAGAATCATAGTATCATCCAGATTAGAAAAGAAAACTAAGATTATCTCATCCAACCATCAATCATAAACATGTGTGAAAGTAAAACAGAACATCCCCATCCATACATCCCAGCACTCTTTCCTGCCCCAGCTTCTTTCTGTCTGTGGCTGGAAAGGACAACCAGGCAGAGGGAAGGGAGCAAACCCTGACCAAAGCATGGCTGTATTTTAGCAGCTGACTGTCTTTTTGGGGTCAGGTGCACTTTTACATAGGAAATGTAAATAAGAATGCATTTTTTGAAGGAAGAGAATAATTTCAGATCTTCCTGTTAAAATCAACTTGAATCCATCAGCCAGCTCCTACTATAGGATCTCAGATTATTTGTCCCTTATACCAGATTCCCACAAGTGCAGTTGAATCCATTTGAGAGACAAGGAAATGGAGGCAGGGAGAAGCAAGGTGAGCTGTAAAGTAAATCAATAAATGCTGGGCGTGGAAAGCCAAGAAGAGATTTACCTGCCCTGCAGACAAGTGAGTGATCATTATCAAGTTCTTGCATGATGCAAACTATCACCATGCAATCTGCCATCCCATCCGTAAGCAGGAGCAGCCCTGAACACCCCATGGTGTGTGGTGGCACCTCCCCACCCCCGACACCATCCCTCTGCTCATGCACAAGGGTCCATCTGAGGGGTTGGATGCCAGCATAAGAATAATGGTTTGCTCGTAGCAGCCAGCCTGTGATATTTATAGAAAACCATTAAAACAAATCCTATCTTCTTACATCTTCCCTTGTATGCTGTTCATTACATTTCATTTACTCTTGAAAGCTGAGGACTCTGAGCTGCAGGGGCCAGACCACATTCATTTTGTTTTCATCTGCATCTGCTAACTGGGTTAAAATCTAAAGTAGGATTAATCAGACTAAAAATAACGCCTCTCCCTCCCAAAGATCAGGTCACCAGCACTGTTCACGTCACTATGGCTGTTAGCATGCTCCTGACACCCAACAAATGGCAAGCTTTTAAAGATAATTTGGAGAAATTGTGATCTTTCCCTGAGCTCTGCCTCCTCCATGCTCTCAGCTGTGTCTGTGCACTGCACCCATTGGGTGTGGCACTCTGTGGCACTTCTGCACAGCACTAAACCTCACAACGAGCCTTATTATGAAAACTCTCAGAATAGATGTTAAGATGAAAAAAAAAATGATATGAGAAATGCATCGTTGATCTTTTTCTTACAGACGTTTACCCCCAAGTGCCCCAGTACCTTTCATCCATTTCATTCTTTTTTTTTTTTTGAGAGGTGCAGAGTAATTCCACACAGAGAGTGACATTCCACTGCACCAGCTGACCGAGAAATAGCAGTTTTTCCATCAAAATCCCAAGAAGTTTGCACTTCTCGGTAGACACCATGCAAAGGAAGCAACATTGGTCCTCCCAACATTGGTTGCAGCTGGAGATGTGGGTCCTGAGGCAGCAACTTGTTTTGCTCTGTTTGTGTGGATCCCCTCCATGACTACAAGCCATCACAGTCCCTAAATCTCTTCTTTTCCTTTTATCTTTGAACTTACTCCTAGGCAGAGTCTTCTGCCAGCAACTTGAAGCTCTTCCATACTTAGGAGGCTCTTGTGTCCCTGGATACAGCTTTAGGAATAGAGCTGAATTACACCCCGGGCCACAATTCATTGTGTTTTTTAGAGAAAATGGGAACATAATTGTTCTCCATACAAACTCTCTAGAAAAATCAGCACCGTGCATGCCTTATCTCAGCCCCACTTACAGAATTTTGGCATAATGGGGGTTATTTATGTCCCTGCCTCTTCTAAAATGAAACACATTCTTTAAGCCGTTTGCAAGCAAGATCATCTCTGTTTATTGAGCAAATGTATAAATAATGATAATGCAGCTAGAAACATGTTGTATAACTAGGTCTCTGGCAGCACAGGGAGTTGCATCAGTCTGTGCAGATGTTCATTCTCCCTGGACAGGCACATGGTGCCTCTTCACTGCAGCCTCAAATCCATCTGAAAACAGAGATGAGGTATTTGTAATCCTGCCCTGGTTCAGCCTCTCAGAACACTGGTCCTTCAGAAACACTAATTAAGCTCATTCATTTCTCCTTATCTCCCACAATGGATCACTATGGGGTTCTCCATTAGAATTGAGCGCTCCCAGTCATTCTGATGTCACACTGATGGCATCTTGCATTGCCAGTGCCTGACTTCTGTAATATTTTTTTGCAAATAAATGGAAATCCTGACTTGCCAGTCTGCCCTGGCATGCCCAGGCTGCTTTTTGCAGGATGAAGGAGGCAAAGATCCCATGTGATTTGCCTCTGGTACCAAAACTGTGTGCAGCAGAGGGTTAAACTCAAAGCCCCAGTATAACATTGGGACTTCTTTAACAGTCAGTGTATTGCATTTGATGTGACACAGGCTTTATTCCCACTTCTTTCTGACAGAGAGTGTTTTGCACTTACTAGCTGTCCCCCACTCTGCTGTTCAGTATAAGGAGCCTGCCCTGGCTTTTCAATCACGGCAGGATGCAAATCATAGAATTATAGAATCATTAAGGTTGGAAAAGACTACTGAGACAATCCCAACCCATGCCCACTGACTGCACTGACCCCACAGTTCTGGAACACCCCCAGGGTTGGCAATCCCACCAGACCCTGGGCAGCCTGTGCCAATGCATCGCCATTCTTTCAGAGAAGAAAGGGTGCCCCCCAGATGGAATCTCGAGCTGCAGGGCTGGAGGAGATGAGATTCAGCCTTCTGACTTCGATAAATGCATTTCCATTTTGCTGGTTATGACTCAACTCACTTATCTCATTGCTGTTACAGACCATGTGCAAGTTGGATGCTGGAAGTGGAGCTCTGGGTTTTGAGAGACTTTAGAGTTAAACAGAACATCATCTTTAGATATGTTTTAAACAAGGGGGTAGATAAAGGTTTGAAATAAGTCTAGTTATTGCAACAGTGGCCTAGAGACTGTGCTTTGCAGTAACACCAGCCACTGTGATCTGCAGACATGGTCAGACAGGGGTCTCACACATAGGACTATGTGTTCCTGCATTTACTTTTATTTTTTCTATGAATAAAACCAGGCAGGTTTGAATTACTTTCCACCCTCATGGTTTGAGTTCTGTACCTGGTCCTCATGGTGCTGCAATGCTGAGAATTACTACAACTACCACCGTTGGGATTAGGCAACAAGAGAAAGCTTTTCCCATTCCTACAGAGCCAAAGGTTTGGCATAAAGGCCACTGTGGTTTGGTGACACACACCCGTTGGTTCAGCTAATCCTGGATTTGGACACCAGGAGTGGATCTCATGGAAGCTATGCTGGAAACAGCACTATAAAAGGGCTCTTAGGAGAGGCAGTAGCAGAGGTGCAGTCTCCATTACAAATCTTAGGGTAATTGTAAACAGATTTTGAGAACATGGAATCAACAAGGTTAGGAAAGACCACTAAGATCATCTAGTCCACCAATTAAATTTACAATCAAATAGGACCAATGATCAGGCATGTGTCTGTGTTGCTAACCTGCTAACATGACCACAATAGCACACACGTCAGTTGAGACATCTCTAGTCTGATAGATAAGGCTTCTGGCTTGAGCTGCTCTCAAACTATACCCAAGCACCAGGTGGGACACTGCTTGGCGACATCAGCCAGTCTAACGCCAGGGAGTTTCTCACTGACAAGTCACACTCAGGAAATGCCCTGGCCACCATGCTGGTGTACATGAATCTTGGAAAATCAGGTGGAATGAAGACAACCAGCCCCTACCATTTCCCCTCTCTGGAGTGATTTACAAACTATTTGCAGCCACTGTGGTTGCACCAACATCTTCCAGCAAATTTAATACAGCAGCCTGTCTTCAAACGCTGGGAACGTGCCAGCACAGTGAGCAGAAAGAAAGCAGGTAAAGAACAATAGGAATTCATTAAGCAGCACAGCATGCTCCTGTGCCTGAGTGCCTGGCTGTGATTTCACTCTGTTCCTAAGGTTTGTGCAGCTATTAGGAGATAATTTGGCCATGTGGTAGCAGAAATGACTTGCTCAGCTTTGAAGCTGTTGATTTGTTTTGGAGTATTTTTCTTTCTTTTTTGGTGTTTTTTTTTCTTTTTCTTTTTCTTTTTTTCCCTCCCATCCTATTCCAATTTTTCTTTCAAACCCTTTGGAGAAATTCATGTTAATTTGTTAACTCAGATTTGTTGACTTGGTTTATCATTACTTGGTGTGATGCCAGAAAACCACTAACAGCACAGGCTGGGACATTACTCTCAGGAGTGTTCCAAGTGAACTGGAAGAACTTCAGGTGGTTGCAGCCCGGCCTGAAAGGGGTTTGATCCTTAGAAAATGCTGGTTGCCCCAAACCTGAGATACATGGAGTTTTTAATTTCTTTTGACTTTTTAATATTGAGAATGGTCTATTGTGTTTTTTTAGTTTTATCATGAGATTGTCCATTCTTAAAGTGCTCAGCTGAGAATGCTCTGGGATGCATCACCAGCAGTCAGACTGTGCGTGGGGCTGGCAAACATCTGCCACCACTGCTGCACCGGGATTTATCTTTTTTAGTTCTGCTCTTTAAAAGAGACACATTAATTTTACAAGGAGATGTGTAACTACCCACTCCTGGAACATAAAACATGCAGACGTGGAGCATCTGCTCATTGCTTGCTGCCCAGCTTACTCTTCCAAACCACTCACACCTCGAAAACCCTCCAGAAGGCCAAGGCTGGGTGAGCACCTCCCCACAAATCCCCAGGCTTCCAAGCACTAAGCTCTACAGCTTGCTGTCAGCAGCTGATGCTCTCAGAGCCTGGAGCATCCCACATCCTCGCAGCCACCCCTGCGAGCCATGCAGTGATGGTGCAGCCTCTTGGCTTACTCTTGTAGTAGAGTTTCTCCTTGTCATCCTGACCCCATTCAGTCCTTGTGCTTAATGAATTCCTGGCACTTTATTAACAAGAGATACCCAAGTGTGATAAAGGCCGTTTTATGGTGTTGGATGGGTTGCAAATAAAAGCAGAATTGAATGCTTTCATCAAAGAGATGCTTAGCTACAGATTATAAGAAATCTTTACATTGCATCAAAGAGAGTCTGAAAGCACACAAATAGGGTTTGGCAGACTGGGGCTCATGTCCTTGTTTTGTCATGGACAACCTGTGTGACTTTGCTGAACAGGCAAATAGTTAATCCTGCAAAGTGGAAGACCCTTTTCTATTGATCCAGAAAACATCATCAGCATCAGAGCAACCCAATGGATGGAGGGATTGATCTGGGAACAAATCTCTATTCATAAGTTTTCTATGCCAACATCCCGAACACCAGAATTACATCTTGACACAGGCAGGTTGGAACCCAAACCCCACCAACACCAGGATCATACAGTTCACCAATGGCTGCAAAGATGGGGCCCATCAGAAAAGGTATGAAGAAGCAGACTCAGGTTGAGTCTTAAGAAAATTTTATTCTCGGAAAGAGTAGTGATGCATTGGAACAGACTGCCCAGGGAGTGGTAGAACCACTGTCCCTGGAGGTGTGGCACTGAGGGATGTGGTTATTTGGCGTAATGAGGATAGGTTGATGATTGGACTTGGGGATCTTAGAAGTCTTTTCCAACCTCAATGATTCTATAATTCTGTGATGTGTTAACCACCTCTGTGCCAAGCAGAATGAGTGAGCTAGGAGGGCTGAGCTCCTCCAGGCACTTCTCATTTCAGTTGTATAATATTTATTCAGGTTTTTTTTTTTTTTCCCACATTCTGCTTTTGCTGCATTAATGAACCGTAGCAGGCAGTGCCCACTTCAGTGTTATCCTTGCCACATCCACCTGTATTACCTTCTCTGTGATAGGTATTTCTGCTCTGGCTCTCATCTGTGCTACTTTTTTCACTCCAGCCTTTTTCTGCTGAGCTGTTTTTTCCACACTGCTTTTGCCAAGGCAGGATTTTCCTCCTTTGCATTTCTAAGGGCGCTTTCTTCCAGGGATCCCAACAAAACCACTCTCCACAATGAAGCAGAGAAGGTGACAGAATGATTCACTTACACACACAGCTGGAGCACAGAAGAGCTGAAGGGGTGTAGCTGAGGTCAGGGTATGCAACAGTAGCAAGGATTAACAAAGTGCAGTGATGCTGCCATCAAATTGCCCCAGAGCTGTGCTGCACCATCAGTCCACTCCAGGACAGAGAGGCGTGCACCTCACTGCAAGGCTGAACTCAGATTTACATCCTGCAATATGCAATGGTGACACTGGTGCTGAGATCACACATTTTCCCCGAACATAAGTTCCTAAAGAATCGAGTCATGTTGTGATTGTTGTGACTGGAAAGGAGGAGATGGGAGAACAAAGGAGATGCAGGAGCAAAGGCCTGCAATGTGCTGCTGCTGTCTCTCCTGCCACTCACGAGCTGCCATCCCACCTACCGAACAATTCCTTCAACACAGCAATGGCTTCTTTTTCCTATTTCCTTCATTGCTTTTTGGCTTATCCTGTGTGGAGCCAGGAGTTGGATTTGATGATCCTTATGTGTCTTTTCCAACTCAAGATACTCTGTTTCCATGATTCTATGATTCCATGATTCCATGAATCTTTGACTCTGTGATTATGTGACTCCATCATCTCATCATTTCCCATTTCCATGATTCTATGATTCCATAGTTCTGATACTGTAATAAATTCTATGTTACTATAATTCTGTGATTTCTTGATTCTGATACTCCATGATTCCATGATTATATGATGCTATGAATCCATGATTCTATGATTCCATGATTTTGTGATTATATGATTTCATGATTCTGTGAATCTATGATTCTACATTTTTTCAGCACCTTGCTCCTGTAAGCCAGAGCAACGAGAGAAGGTAAAGTGATATCTGATATTCGGCCCTTCTTAGAATAGCAGACAAAAACAAAGGTTTATTGCTCTAGAAGGGCAAATAGCAGGAGATGGGAAGGAAGCTGAAATATCTTTTATTTTTCTTCATTCCTAATGAGAAAGAGGAAACAACATCTTCATAATTAATACAAAGAAGGGAGAGAAGCACAGCCCAGCAGAAGTGACCCTGACATGATGGGCTATCAGAGGAGGCAAAAATAACGCCTGTGCTTGAAAGACCCAGAGCTGCAAGCACAGCCACTCCATTTACATATCCCCAAAGACCCTCAAACAAATCATTAAGCAGTTTCTAAGCACCGTGAGGATAATAAAGTGATAAAAAAACAGCCAGTGTGAATTTGTTAGGAGCAAATCCTGTCAAACCAATCTAATTGCATTCTCTGACAGAGTAACTGGACTTGTGAATAAGGTGAGGGGGCTGCAGATGTGATAAATCTTGACTTCAGCAATGCTTCTGACATGGTCTCTCCTGACATCCTAAAGAAATACAATGTAGGGGAAACTCCCATGAGGCAGATGTATAATTGGTGGGAAAACTGTACTCAGAGAGCATTTATTCACATTTAATTGCCAAAATAGGGGAGATTTGTCATCTGAGGTCCCATAGGAAACAGTTCTGAGTCCAAACACTTCCACTGAAAACCACAATGACAGCAAGAAGAGTACATTTAAAATATTACATGTGACCTGAAGAGGAGAGTTACAACCCACACTCGAGACAACTGCAGTGAGCACAGTGGCTACAGGGGACAAACAACCCCATTCTGCCCCACATTTTGGAGGCACTTTCCCAGCCCAGAGCACATCAATTTGTCATCACTCAGGTTTATAGCTGAGCCTCTGTTTTTAACCCACACTGAAACATTTGGTCATTACAAACATGTTGAAAATGCAAATTGTGGCATATTTTAGGGAAGCTGAATGCTATATCCCTATGTCTTTATTTAAAACCAAATCTAGCTTCATTTAATGTCCTTCTTGGGCTAGGGCATGGCAATAATTTTCACTTGTATAAATACACGCACGATATGTGTATACATATTTATGCTATTCCAAAAAAGAATAAAAAGTAATCAATAAAGCATATTATTTCTGCAACTACAGCAATAACAGGATCAGTGGCAGCAAGCTCAGAACAAGAACATCTCTCTGGGGCTTTACTGGAGCATTCAGCACTGCATGGTATCGACTAAGAGTGAGAGAGCGTCCTGTCCAAAATACCAGCCTGGAGAAAAGAATCTGTAGCATCTTTATAAATGATGACATCCCTATGATGTTGCTTTCACAGTGTGCCAGGGCTGGAGCACGACATGGATTCAGAGCACAGCTGGTCTCTAGGTCTGAGCAGAGCCTGACGCCTGCATGGGGACCCGTGGAAGGGAGTGGATGGTGTGGGAGAGGACAAATGTATTTCCACAGCAGTGGATTAGCCAGCTCCCCTCTGGTGTTGCTCAACAAAGAATTGCAAGCCCCACACAGATGACACACTGCCCAGGAAGGGGCAGCGGGGTCCTGTCTACATGGACATGCTGCATCTATGCTCTGGGTCTGATCCCTGGTGGATGGCAAAGGGCACCAGCTGCTGGCTGTCCTCTACAGAAATAGTTGATGTGCACATGCTTCCTGTGCATTCAAGTCCAAATTTCCAGGGAGGAGAGGAACAGACTGGGTCACGCTGTCAGAGCAAAGATCAACTTTTAAATCCATCAGGATCTTTTCCACTTTCCTCCTTCTCCTTCTCTCTCTTCCTACTCCTCTATACACTCTTTTTTTCCCTCATAATTTTCCTCATAATTCACCTACCTCTGTTGGCTGGGAGCAGGGTGGGTTTCCTTGCCCTAAAGGAGCCCTTTGCCCAGGCTGGTTGTAGCCAGTGTAAAAGCATTTTAGGTACACCACTGGCCCACTCTCCCAGTGCCATGGAGGTGATGCTACAGCTTTCCTTTCATTCTTCCCTTCCATCAATTACTCGATTTAATGCACAGCTGCTTTGCAGAGAAATGTGCTTTCTGCTGCATGCCTCAGCACTTCACACCTAGGCAGGAGGGACAGAGTCCTGCCCAGCCTAAGGTCTGGGAAGAAAAGACCTTTTTCTCCTGCTGATCTCTGTCTCCATTAGGATCCTCAGCTTCTGCCATAATCAAGTTACTGCTTAATGCACTAAAGGCAGGATGCTGGACTTCACTGCAACTGGAATGTATCGTCCTGCATTAAGCATTTCTCTTCAGGCAGATAACTGGAGAAGATGTGTTTGCATTATCTGTGCATGCCCTCATATGGAGATGGCAGAAGTCCTAGGAGAGGATTACAATCTTTTTTAATTCAATAAACAAATGTATAATTGTATCTTCTGAGAACCATCCAGCAGAAAGAAGCAGAACCTTGCCTCCCTGCTCCTAAACTTGAGTGCTAGATAAAAACACCCAGAAAAGCTCCTTTTTCTCTCCAGCCTTCATGGCCAGAAGAGAGCTGGGTAAAGCCCAGCCCACCACTGAGATCTCCTCAATTTTGACCTGAATGCCTTTTCTTTAAGGGCAGAGCAGAATGTCCCATTTTAATTTGGTACCCACCACCTCTTAGCAGACCATGTTCCCCTGGATTTATAGCAGGGCAGCCTCTGGTGGCAATGGGGGCTGAATTAAACGTCCACCAAACCAAGAGATTTTAATTAAGAACACTGTTTAAATATGCAACACTAAAGGCTCTAAAGATAGGTTGTGCTTTATGGAGAGAGAAGAGAGTTCCCCTACTGAGATAGAAAGCAATGATTCTAACAGCAGAGCCTCTGGAGCAGCAATACACCCAGCTGCCAGAGGCAGCTCCTAAACCAGCCACTTCTTGGTGGGAGAGAATAACACAGCCACCACTACTGTTTTCTGCTATATTCATGAGCATCTGACCCTTGCTCTTCAGGAAATGCCTTGTTTGTACTCAGAAAGAATTGTGATGCTCACTTAGGAAGCTGCGAGATGTTTCAAAGACCTCCTATTGAAAAGCCACGTGGCACTCTTTTGGGATGTCCTTCCCTGCTCCTAGGTGATGTGGCCATGAGGGATGCTGAGAACTTTCTCCATCTGCCTGCAGCAGCAAGGGCTGCTTGGGATCCCCACTGTGCAGAGTGAGCAGCAGGGCTAAGGGAACTGCAATCTTTGGGTGAGGGCTCCTGTGTTCTCTATTTTTTTCAAAGTTTTCACCAGAATCAAGTAACTCAATTCAATAGAAAACTAACTCAGAGAAGCGCAACAGCATTAGTGAAAATTCTTACCTGAGTGTTTGGGTTGAGATGGTAACTGACCATCAAGTTCATCTTAAAACATGGTCCATATACTCAGCAAGAATGCAAATTACTCAGATAAGTGCCTCAAGAACACACCAGTCAAATGTACAGTGACAGTTATGTGTCAGGGACCCAGATGAAGTGAGGAGCTGTGTCTAAGCTTCTTACTTGATTCTCAACCCCACCATGATGGTTGTTCACCAATCACTGAACTGGGCATTGGCCAAAGGATTATTTAAGGTCTCCAGGACAGTCCATGACATAACAGGAGCTTTTGAATGTTCTTACCTACTCCAAGTGTTTGTTCCTTCAAGCACAGCTGCAGTCTTCCCTGATAGCTCATTTAGGAGCAGTAATTTTCCCAGTGAACAGCACACAGATGTATTTTCCTTGCTGTTATGATCACACTTGTAGGTGATGGCAATAAAACAGCTGTAGTTGTATTTTATCTGGCTGAGTATCAGGAGAAAGCACCTGAACTGAAGCGTTTCTGCCTCCTCCCTCCAGAGGGATGCTCTGGATTAGGTAGCAGCTAATTCACCCATCTGGCAGAGCCCTCCTCAGTGTGCCCAATGAACAAGGAAACCTCGTGTGCTGGTGAGCTGGGGACCATGATGGGGTGATGGCTTCACAAAGTCATTTAACATGAAACCTGAGCATTTCCTTTGGCAGCAGTGACAGGAGTAAGGATGAAAGATGGAACCATGGAAACCAGGTTGTATTAGGCTCAGCAAACAGTGGAATAACAGCAACAGAAAAGGAAACTTTTTGGCTTGTTTTATTGAAAATCACTCAGAGAACAATGAATGCAATCATTGGTCACTGCCAAAATGAGTTCATGAGGGGAAAGTCCTGTTTAACTAAACGAATCTGCTTTTATGTCTAGGTCACTCACCTAGTTGGCCAAGGGAAGCCTGTTGATGCTATCATTTTGGATTTCAGTAAAGCTTTCAATACGGTTTCTCACAGTATCCATCTAGACAAAATGTTCAGCATACCACTAGACAAAAACACAATGCAGTGGATGAGCAATTGGCTGATGGGCCCAAAAGGTTATAGTCTATGGGATTACTGGACAACGCTCTCAGGCATCTGATCTGATTTTTGAATGGTGCTGTGTGAAGCCAGGAATTGGACTTTGAGATGCTGAGAGATGGCAAAGCCAATCTTCATGGTACTGACAACACATTGAAACAGGCTGTACTCATCTTCTGGGCATGCTCGGTTGATACCTGACCACCTGGGTTCCAGTTTGGGTTGGAAGTCCAGCTAATATCTGGAAATAAAACTTAAAAATACTTGGGGACTATCTCTGGACACACTTTTTGTGCTTCTCACCTGAGAAGAGATGAGGGAACATCTTATGGCACTGAACTTGTCTCTTTCTTTCCCCTCACATAGATAATAAATTTTGCAAAGCAATGAATTATGGAAAGAAGCAGTTTCCCTAAGTTTGGAGTGGTTCACTGAACAATTTTAGCATTTCCAAAACTGGAAGTGGTAAGTGGAGAGAGAGCAAAAATTCCCACTACCTCTTCAGTATGTCCAAACCAAACTTGCTTGGTTTCAGTTTTGCAACTGTACATTTATTAAAAAAAAAAAAAGAACAAAACTGAAAAATGGCAAAACATATTCAAGGTGTTAAATATTTCAAGGAAAAATGAGAGGGTTTAATGACTCACGATGGTGTATTCTGATTTTGTAGGAGTGGATATTTGAGGCTAACACAAAACGCTGCATGATGCACAGAGCACACAGGCAGGTCCCAGCAGGGTACGAGTCCTTGGGTTAGGACAGCAGGCTATGTTGGACCTTGCCACCCTCCCCAGGGACAGTTCATCCTTCTTACCCCGCACCCTTCGGACAAAAGCAGTGATGAAGCGCCTGAAGCAGTGACGACTTTCCAAACTGGGTCAGGAAACCCTCCCCGTAATCCCCCAGATCAGCTATTGCATACAAGCATTTTAGCAAAGACCATCACCATGCCATCTGCTAGACTGCAGTTGAATCTGTGCCTCCAGCATACTCCTTTGCTGAAGATCCAGGAACTAGGAGGAAGTGGAAACAAAAAGCTGCAACCTTTCACCCGACCCTGAATGATGATCGACAACATTTTAAAATAGATTAATCTGTGAAACCAGGCACATATGGAGCAACATCCCAGGAAGAACAGGCTCCCTCTTTGTTTCTTGAGCCTTTCTCTCTGCTGGCTCACAGTGCAGAAAGATCTGTCTGTTTTCTCCTTTCTCTTACTTCATCCACAGAAGAGACTCAGTCCAACCCCAGAGGTTAATAGAATGAATGAGAGAGGAGAGGAGAGGGCTTTATATCAGTCTCACACATAATTAATCCTTAATGACATGTGTCAACACAGGGTTATCAAGCTCCAACAGCCTTGACAGTACTGTGTAATCTCCTCTCACAAGAACTTCTCCCTGTGAATCCCAGCAGAGACATGAGCAGTGCGCTCAGGCTGAAGGACCTGTGGTGTGGTGGATGCCCTGTCTCTGGAGACATTCAAATCCAGGTTGGACCAAGGTTCTGAGCAACCTGACTGAGCTGTGGAAGTCCCTGCTCATTGCAGAGGAGTTGGACTAGATGACCTTTAAAGGTCCTCTCCAACTCCAAGGATTCTATCTATAAGGATGGGGTTTTCTGGCCAACACTTGATCTCTGTACAGGACATGTGAGAAATAACATCACTGTCAACGGTTTACCGGGCTGGATCGGCCCGGTTCCGTGACGATTGGTGTGGGGGACCTGCAGACACACTCCCCAGGAAAGGGGAAGGGGGAAAGGAAAAAGGAAAAAAGGGAAATGGGCCTAGAAACAAAACAGTGGCAACGATCTGAGGAGGAAAGCTAATTTACTAAATAAGATATCAGAAAGCAAAATAACACAATATAATACAATATAATTGGAATTGAAGCTAATACATCAAATAAAATGAGCAAGAGAGAGTGTCCGATAAACCGAAGGCCTTACGCTAACGCTGAAGGCGATACGGCAGCGAGCACCCACTGCTGAGTCGATCCCGAAGGAAAGAGAGTGTCCCATGACTGCAGACAGTTTTTATCTTTTCCCTCTGAGCGGAAAATACGTAAAAATGCAAAGCCTCGCAAAGTCCTCTGGAGAATGTAGTTCTTCTCTTCTGAGACAGGTATACCCGGAAATATCAATGATCTATGGAGTTGGAGTATTAACTCTTTAACTCTTAATGCACTACATGTTGTTATGATGTGGAATACCAATACCAAAAATCATAAAACCATGACAATCACTAATACTCAACTCCCCTCCTTTTTCTGAGATTGTCAGTGTGGACACTGACGGAGAAGGATCCCAAAGGAGACATGATTTTAGTTGGTGTTACATGGGTTGTCTTCAGTCAGATTATGCCAAGGAGACATGGGGAAGGGCAACAGTGAACAACGTCCTATGTAATGCAAAGAGCTCTGGGCCTAATGCTCCATCTCTTGCTCAGGCATTTGATCTCCATGGGAAAAAAATTCAAAATGCTGCTGTTACTCAAACAGAAGCATCGGACTTGAGGGAGGCTTGAGCACCACACATGATGAGCTACTTTTTTCCTGTAGGATGGTCACACTCCAAGCCCAACATAAGCTGGCTTCTCTGCAAAAAGCCACCCCAACCTGGTGGCAGGTCTCTCCCAGTCCACAACAGGTTTTCCCTCGTCCAGAACAAGACCTTATTGCTGAAGGCAACAGTTGCATCTTCTGACACTCCTGCTGTGAGTGGCTGTGGGGCTACCAATCTGGGACACAACCCAAATTGTTTACCAGATGGGATGTGGCAATTTGGAGGCTGCTGCCAAATTCTGGCATTAATGGTAAAGAACAAACCTCAACAGCAGCACTTCAAGAGGAAGGCTGAAGAAGGCTTCCAAAAGCACAGCACCAGGAAGATGGCAGGTCCTGCCTACTCCATCTGCCCTCTCCAAGCCTTCCCAATCTGGTGATATAAGAAACAGCCCATCTTGTGCTGGATGGCACCTCATGGTGCCAAATCCATGGCATGAGACAACAAGGCACAGAGGAGCAGGGCAGAATCCATCAGCCACTGAGCTGGTTTGTCAGAAATGGTAACAAACCTCATCTGTCTTCTCCACAATGGGGGAAAGAAGGTCAGAAACTCACAGTCTGGTCTTTGCAAGGAAACACTGCTGTAAGTACATCTGCAGAGTGACTCAAGCTGTCCTCCTTCTCTTACAGATCATGTTTTCCACGGCCTAAACCCAGTGACATCAGTGGGTATCATCTCCAGCACAATCTGAACAGAAGAATCCCATCTGCTCCTGATGATTGCCATGCTGATATCCCACAGAAGTGGGGCTAGACCTGGGATCTGCAGTTCTGCTTGTATCAGGGAGCCCTGGGTTCTGAAAGGGAAATGGGAGCAAGAGAAGAATGTGATGTGGAAACCTTCCAATGTCTGCAGCAAGTCTGCAGCACTATGAGGGATGGAGCCAAGAGATATGGATGAAATTGTCCTTTCCTTGGCATCTGTTGCTGAGACAGTACTGTATGGACCTTGGGTCTGATATAGTACTGTTGCTGTTATAAAACATTTTGTGCACTTCAAGCACTACATTTAAGAAGGATCCACATTCAAGGTGAAGCATAATTTGGCTCTGATGTCCTTCTGCCTTTTCCCATGGAGTTCAATCCATTGGACCAACACAGACCCATACCATGGGATGGGTAACCCCAAACCAGCACTAGTCCTGCACTGAGGATATTTCTGGTGGTCTTCTGAAGGTTCAGTTTATAAGCCAAAAACAATACTGTGGGATATTTCATCCATCCCACTTGGCCACAGTTCAACCATCATCACCAAGAACGAAATCTCCTCAATGCCATGCACAGACTGGGACTTGCCAGTTGCTTTTTTGTTTGTTTGTTCGTTTGTTTTTTCACTGCCAGTTGTTCTCACAGCAGCATAAGGCAGAGAGCCCTGAGCTTCTTTAATTTTCTTTGCTGCTCCAGACTGGACAGATTTGTGTCACACCAAAATCCAATTAAGTCAGCCAGCCTTGCTAAACCCTCTGAGTTGAACTAATGGATGTCACCGTCTCACTGAGCAACACATCAGCTTTAGCCATGGAGATCAAGGTACAGTCCTGTGCTCATCTCATGGGAAGTGCAGCCCACGACATGCAGACCCCTTCGTGGGAACCCCAAGACCCTTCAAATAACATTATGGTTGCGAGGTGAGGAAGATCATCCTCCTCATTAATTCTTTGGATATTTACAGTGAAAAGAGCTATTATTTTTATTATACTCATAAGCTCCCCTTATGAGATGCAGTCATTGGGGTATTGGATACATTTCCCTGAAATGCAGGCAATAAAACAATAACTATAAAATTAACAATAAATCCAATTCAGTGGTGCTGCTGGGACCATCCCTCTGAGAGGAGATAGCTCATTCACTTCCCCTTCTTACTCCTGAATTAAAATGAATTAATTCCTCCAAGATCAGCTTGTTTATCACATCTGCAGACTGTCAATGTATGACAAGTTTCTTCGGTACTATGGGCTCCTCCTACTTAGAAAAATTCAATCTGTCTTTGAATCAGCCCCATTACGACAGAGAAAATTATCCTCCTGGACACTCATGTCCATGTCTGTCTTCCCAGGTGCACCCCAATGCCCAGTGTTCCTGCAGGTCCCAGAGAGGGGCCATGGCATTCCCAGGGAACACAGAAAACCAGATAAAAACATCATTTGATTTCCCTCAGCCATTTTGAATCATCATGAAAACAGGGGAAAAAACAGTTTATATTAATTAAATATATTCTGTGTAAAATTTCTCCCTCTTGCCATGATCGTAACTTCTCAAAGTATAAACAACTCAGTTTCTGCTGGCCATCAGACTTGTCCTCAAAAGGAGGTTTGCTCCCTGTCCACTGCTGGTAGTGGAACTGCTCACTGTGAGGATAGAATTGCTTCTCTAAAGCAACATTTTCCTGTTTTTTTTCTCTGCTTATCAATAAGATTAGCTGCAAAAACACAGGAGTGAGGGCAGCACCCTCAGAAGTGGCATTCCCAGAAGAGCTCCTGAGATGACTGTTGCCTGGGATTTATTAACCCTGTGCTGTGCCCTGCTTAAGAGACACCAGCATAAAGCTCTCGCTCCATGAATTACCACTGCCTCAAGGCATTCAGGAAATACTTCAAACACCTGCCCTCATTCAGACTGGCTGCCAAGAAAGTCTTTATTTACAGGTCCCTATTCCCATTCCACTGGGAAGACGCCTGTGGGCACATCAGGGTTTCATCTTCATTTGACTTTGATTTTCTCAGCTTGAAGATTAAAAATCACCTTTTATCTTCTCTCTCACAGTATTCCCCCTGGTTTATGTGATATAATTGCCCCCAGACCTCTGACTACACCAGGTATTCCTGTCCATGTTTCCCTCATCCCAATTAAAAGCAACAAGGACTATTTGCTTAGACATACATCTTCACCATGGGCAGATCATGCCTGACAAGTCTGGTGGCCTTCTATGATGGAGTGACAGCATCAGTGGAAAAAAGAAGGGCAACTCATGTCATCTATCGGATTTCTGCAGGGCCTTTGACGTGGTTCTGCACGCCATCCTTATTTCTAAATTGGCAAGATACAGATTTGAAGGCTGGACTATTTTGGGATAAATTGGTGGCATGGCTGCAGTCAGAGGGTTGTGGTCAATGTCCCTACACCAAGGTGGAGGCTGGTGATGAGTGGTGTCCCCCAGCAATCTCTTGGAACTGGTGCTCTTCAACTGTTATCACTTGACATAGACTGTGAGTTCGAGTGCACCCTCACCAAGTTTGCTGATGACACTAAGCTGAGTGGTGCTGTTGATACGGCAGAAGGAAGGGATACTCTCCAGAGGGAACTGGACAAGCTCAAAAAGTGGGCCTATGTGAACCTAACAAGCTTTAGCAAAGCCAACTGCAAGGTGTTGCTCTTGGGTTGGGATAATCCCAGATATGAACACAGACTGGGAGAAGAACTCCTTGGGAGCAGCTCTGCTCTCAAGGTGGAGGACTTGAGGGTCCTGGTAGCATCTGTTAAACTGTAGCTGTCCAGACAAGGAGGTGGCATAGTAGGAGGAGGGAGATCCAAGCAGCATCTGGAAACAGATATCAGGGGGAGGCAACTGCTGATGGGGGAAGCCCGGCTGGGTCTGGATGCCAGTACTTCAGGTCAGAACTGTGGCCCATCTGGCCTGATCTTTGCGCTCAGAGTCACACAGAACACAACTTCCTCCAGTACCTTACGTGGATACTTTTGAACTCAAAACCTTGGAGCCTCTTTGACATCATGTGGAGAGAAGTTTCACATTCTTACATGTAAAATAACCTCCTCTTGTTCCTTTGAGCTTATTCTGGTAGTTTCACTCAGACTCAGGGAGCAGGTTGGGAACAACAGCCCCTTGTCTGCTTTCCCCACAGCCCATCCTCTTCCCCAGCTTCTTCTCAACGCACACTAAACAGAGCAATGCCAGGAAAAAGGGTCACAAAGGATGCCAGCATCCCACTCCAAGCAAAATCCCACCCAGGATAATGCATTATTGATTGGAAAAGGGGAGAGGAGGTGATATTCCAGCCACGCAGCCGTTATGTGCCTACAAATACCACACAGCTGGCAAGGTTTCCATCTCCCCAGCATCCACTCTATCTACGACCAAGCACATCTCTATGGCAGGTACTGCACAGTGGGAAAGCAGCAAAAGGTCAAGTGCTGCTTGCTCAAGATCTGTGTTATTCATTTAGCCAGCTGAAAGATTATTAGTCTTTTAACAAAGCTCAGAAATTAATTTGTCAAGCTCTTGATCCAGGATTTCTACATGTAACAATACAAAAGGGTTATTTAGATTGGTGGCCATTCATACACACATGCATGATGACTTGGAGAGCCCATTATAGGGTCACTTCAAACAATCTGGAGCATGTCAGAAGAGGCATGAAAGGGATGGGTTGGGGTTGAGGAGCTTGGAGCATTCCTCCAACCACCTGGCGTGCCCCAGCTCCTCATCACCTCCTCAGCTTCATCTCCAAGCTCCCAGGGCAGGAGCAGCTTCTTCTCTGTGCCCATTGCTATTGAGCCCGATGCTTCCTGGATTTGAGCTCCTTGGGCATAAATTTAATAAAATAATAATATTAAAAAAGAGAAGTATGTTTGTGACTTTTCAGCAAAGGTAATTTCAAGTATTTCTGCAACATCAGAGCCATTTGTTGAAGGTTTACAGCATAAGTCCCACTCAAGTTATGTGAGTCATAAATGAGTGCATTTGCATATGTCCATAATAAAAGGGATTTTAAAAGAAGCAAGGCAAAGTGATTGATGGTTGAAACATGCGTTCCTGTGTGATCAAAGGGAGACGTCTTGAGCAAGCCTGACCCTTTCCTCTCAAAGTTTTCTTGCAAGTTGTTGTGCTTCCTCTAAAAACTTCAGAGAAATCTTGACCAATGAAGCCTGCTTGGATCAGCTCTCTTGACACCTTGAAACGGAAGGCACCTCTCTTTCCTGAGTGAGCTCCAGCAAACACCTGAGTGGCCACGCCCGCACCCCACTCTGCAGCACCCACTGCTGCAAGACGAGGAGCTGGCCATGGTAGCTAGCGGTTTTCCTGCACTGCACAGTGGCATATATCCATTCTTAAAGGGATTTTAAAA
Source organism: Oreortyx pictus (assembly GCA_036925125.1). Lineage (NCBI taxonomy): Eukaryota > Metazoa > Chordata > Aves > Galliformes > Odontophoridae > Oreortyx > Oreortyx pictus. Next base: position 4,928,091 of record JAUPFR010000026.1, on the reverse strand, counting down.
GAAACAAAAGAAAGCTATTGATGGTTGCAATAAACGTTACAGTATATCAAAAGGAGCTGTCTCCAGCAGATGAGGTTTGAAAAAAAAAAAAAAAATACAGACCACGGTTGGATGGATCTCCAGAGAAACTTCTTCCCCAGCACTTCATTATAAATCTGATAAATAAAAGTAATTGTCGCACAATTAGGTTTCCCATCTCCTCCAACTTCTTAATCACATCAAGATTAATTATCACACTCTTATTGTTTTTCTTTATGGGTTTCAGTTGTTTGTCTGTTCTTTTGGTGCTGCTCTGAGACAAGTCTTTGAAGCGGTTTAAATGGGAAGTTCAAGGCAGTGGTTTTGTTAGAGTTGCTTCCTCTTAACAGCCAGATTCATTTTCTCATCGGGGCTGGATGTTCTGAAGTCATTTAATTGCAATTTAATCTTTCTACTTTCTCCTCTAATATATTTCGGTGCAGTTCACCGGGTTATATTTGCCAATTCATTAACAGTCTCTCTGATATTTGACATTTTGCTTTAGGGAAATGCAGGTATATCTTAAATATTTTGAGCAATTCTTAATGAGATTTAGGGGCTGTGGGCTGGGAAATCAGACTTTTTTTAATTCAAATGTTTACTTTGGGGTAACTTTGGACATTTTTCTTGAATTTCCTCATGCTGATAAGTCCAGGGAAGGAAAGGAAATCAATGGGAAGGAGTTAGCAGTGCTGTTTGTAAGTGGAGAAGCATGTAACTGCCTCTCGCCTCCTGAGCATGTAGGGATTAAAAGCCAGGAGAGTTTCGTGATTCCAAATCCCAAGACTTTTTCCAGGGTTGTTTTTCTCCAGAAAGCTTCCTGTGCTTTGCCCATAGGGGTTTCCTTGCCTGCCAGTTTTGCTGCTATCGCACCCAACACACTCAGATTGTGGCATCCCTTTTTTTACACAAATCTCTGGGAGGGATGAGCTGGGATATGGCCACCATTTGGCTCTGCTTCCCAACTCAGCTCAACATTTGCTGCAAATGGGGCTGAGAGCTGGATACCTGCTCATTAACATTGGCTCGGCTCATCATAAAGATGCTGAAATGAGCTTGTTACCATTTTGCCTTGAGCTCACTGCTTCACCTCTCTTCACCTTGCCTATAAAGGAAAACATACAGATAAAAAAAAATTACAAATATGTACACAGCAGTGAAAGCAGACTTTTAAAGATTCTTGAAAAAAAAAAAAAAAATAAAGCACTTGAGACCTTTTCCTCAGACTCCAGACCTCTTAGCTCTCAAGGATCAGCATTCAGTGCAGAAAGCCCATGGCCTGCACAGACAAACCCCATCAGATCCCAAAGGGAAGGAGCCTAAAAAGAGAGTGCCGCTGTGGCACTTGGCAGAGGCTCCAGCTCCATTTCATGCCTCTTTATCTATTTAGATGGTGCTGAGTGCATTGCAGAGTGTTACTGGGGCATATTAAGTGATCATTATCAGAAATGCAGAGTCAAATATGAAAAAAAGTTTGGAAATACCAGAAATTAAGGTTGCCTCCACCAGCCTAATTAGGCCCCTGGTGAGCATACATCACCTTCCAGCATTAATCACAACCTACATCACTTCAGCCTCCATTGCTATTGAAGCATTTTTTTAAATTACAAAATATTTATCTTATTGTTAACCTTTTACAAAGCACACATCCCCTTCCCACATTGCAATACCTGCCCATGCCTCTCTCAGTACAGGAAAATGCCTGAGAGATACCATCATGATTTTTTTGGGGGCAGGAGCCAGCTGGTGAATCAAAACAAATCCTAAATGCCATCAGCACGACTGGCACCTGGAAGAGTATTTTGTCTGGCAGGAGGGCTGTTGCATTTATTTGTTCCAAAGCTGTCTCCAGACAGAGGATGTTTAATTTTGCTGTTGCTCCTTACAAGCTGCTTCCCATATCTCCCAGCTGTGCCCTGCAGTATAGCTCTGCGCACCCCATAAAGTTGCTCTCAGGGTAACCTGTGGCCCTGCTGGCAATTTTAGAGATAGAGAAACACTTACTGATCCTGCAAATCCCAGGAAGGACTCATTAAATAGCAGCAGTCTTCTGCATGCTTTACTGGCTGTGGCTTGCCCTCCTTGAGCCAAAGGGAGAAAAAAAGCTGGCAAAGGGCAACTATTGTGACTTTGTTTCTTGAGGGGCTGTTGGCAGTGGGAATTTGCTCTTGGGCAGGATTGCAGCTAGGATTATTCATTTACTAGCCCGAGGGATGAAAGGGAGTGCTGTTCTTGCAGGGATGGTTAAACTCTTCCATGCAAATCCAGCCACACAGAAAAAGCAGGTTATGCTAAATGGTGTGCACTGCTTTTGGCTGTATGAGCCTGGCAGGGAGCATCATCTCGTGGTTAGATGGAAAGAGCTGGCTCCTTTCATTAGCTCTATTCATAACACTTACTGGTAGGACACCTATAAAACCAGGCATCTTCTTTCTGCTGTGGTTTAAAGCAGTGTAATTTTTTCTCCCTGTGTTTCAAGAGACTAGCTTCAGAGCCACTGAGAATGGAGCTCCAAGTAATGCAGTAATTAAACTGTGAGGCTAATGAGGTTTGTAGCAGGGTCAAAGATGACCATGGGGTGATATGTCAATGGAGATCCCATGCCCTGTCACCAGTGACAGCCAGGAGCCTGGGCTGGGGAAAAGGGGCGGGTGGGACCTTGTGCTCATGCATTGGGCATAGAAAACAGGAATATTTCTGTAGAAACAGATTTTTACAACCATGTGTAGAACCATTTCTACCCAGTCATCATTCCTGGATCTTCTCAAGAAACACGGAGATGAGGCACTGAGAGACATGGTTAGTGGGCATGATGGGAGTGGCTTGGGGTTGGACTCACCTATCTTAGAGGTCTTTTCCAACCTCAGTCATAGAATTATAGAATCATTGAGGTTGGATTCTATGACCGAGGTTGGAAAAGACCTCTATAACCATCTAGTCGAATCATCAAATGCTGCATCAAGGCTCACAAATCCTTCCTAACTATAAATCCAGGCTTTGCAATGGCTTTGGTTCCCAGATATTCCCCTCCTTCAGAATGTCATAGAGGGTTATTGCCTCTGAAATGAAGCTTAACCTACTAACACTGCTAAAAGTGGAAACACTGTTTAGTCATTAATGGAATTCTAATAGCAAAGCTATTAATTGAAACCCAATAATGCTTCTCCATCCCAGTGACTTACTGCTATTGTTTATACTGAAGAGGCCCAGACCTGGATCTGCATCTTGTTTCCATGTTCATCACTGTCTGGACTGTACTTTTAATCATTTCATATGCCTTTGGATTGGGGGATTTTCTGCTTGTTATTCACTCATAGGAAATTTAACAAGTCTACACAGGCTCTTTAAAGCTAATGTTGCATGAAATGCGGGGATAAACCAAAGCAGACAGCTTCATAAGTACAAACATACTATCAAACTGCTCCAATCACCCAGTCTTCTCCTAATGGGTTCATTATGTAAAATGGTTCAGAGTCTGGAGAAAACTCACCGCTGCCAAGCAGCTGTGCCAGGCAGGTATTTCGTTCCTCATTTAGATTGGAAATTTAAATAGATTCACACTGTATCCAAACAACTCCTTAGAAGACTGGTTCCCAAGTTGAGGATGTAATGAAAATTGCCATTTTGGATGACAGTTGGGATGAATTTACTCACTTGGAGAACTCCTGGTTTAAAGTAGTAGGGTTTCTTGTGCCATGAGAATCTCATTATGAACCCCATCATGCGTGGGTCCTCTTGTAATACTTATGTATTACAGTATATATATATAATACAGTATGTGATCAAGAAGTATCCACACTCACTGGAGGCTGGAATCTACCACTAGATCTTTTCCTTTCTCTTGTTCTGAGCACTGCTGATCTGCTGGATAGTGAGTTTTGGCCAGAGTCAGAAAATCATAGAATCATTAAGGTTGGGAAAGACCACTAATATAATCCAATCCAACTGTCAGCCCACCATCATCATGCCCACTAACCATATCACTCAGAGTCTTGCCATTCTCTTGAAAAATGGAGCAGAAAAGCACCCACCCATTCCCGCAGATGAAGGGGATGGCCTTGATTAATTTGAATGAAGCATTACAAGGTTAAAGGTATATTACTGCTAATTCATCTACATATTGAAGAGATGTCCAACATTTTCCAGAGGGCCCAGAGTGTGACAAATTTAGCATTACAAGCCAAGGTGTGTGCTGTCATAGCCAACATCCTTTAATCTTGGCAATTACTGGGCAATTTCAGCCAAATTTGACAATAGGGTAAAGGTCTCCAAACCATTAACATCTCACAGCTTTCTTGAGGAAAGGAGAGACCTAGACATTAAAATAGCAGAATCAGTTTTACCACCCTAAAAATAAAGCAGACATTTGCAATCTTTTCCATATGGAAAATCATCTTGCTCCATAGATCTGTTTCACGTGGCGTAATACCTTGTATAAATCCACTAACATACCTCATACATATATAATTTTTATTGCCAAATGCATTGCAAAACAGCCCTGTTTGCTCATTGTTAAAGTTTCTTGTGTGTCAGAGTATGCCCCAACTCTACTTAAAAGAATGAAACTTTGCTAGCACATACGTACACCATTTTAGCATGCCTCAGCACCCTGGGAAGCTGCTCAACAAAATCCCTCAAAGACTGAACTGATGTCCTGAAATATCAGGGGAATTTCCTTGCAACTCTGGAGACCAGACTTGTTTTGGCTGAGAAAGTGTCACAGATTCTCATGTCCTTGTCTTTGTAGATAAGATGCTTTTGATCGCCTCTGCTCTCACAAACTGTTTTTTTTTCCACTGCTAGCAGAAAGAGAGAGAGGGCTTCTCCAAGCCCCAGGGGGTTACTTTTAAAGAAGAGGAGGTTGTGTTGCCATCTTAAAGACTTTCTGACTCTCTGGCTATGGCTGGAGCAACCCCAGGACTCTGTAGCTCATGCTTCTTTCAGATCATCCTATTCTTCTTTTCCCTTCCTAGCTAAAATAAATAAATAAATAAATAAATGAAACATCTCCATGCAATAGAATCAGACAGCAGAAAAAAATTCTGTGATGGAAGACCAGTGGTTCCTGCAGGCCAACATGATGCCCAGGAGTAGGAAGGACATGGCATCCAAGGAGGACATGACCCCACACCATCACTAACATTGCTTTTTCTTGGACATGCTCAGTGTTTCTAGGTATGTTTTCTGGGAGGGTGATGGAGGGCTGTTCTGCTCTAGGGTCCTCCATGCCCCTTGAGGTGCTGGACCTTGGAGCATCAGATGTTCACTGATGCCAAACAGTCAGGTAATGGCCTAATGTTGCACAATGGGAGGTTCAGATTGGATATTAGGAACAACTTCTTCCTGAAAAAGGGTGGTGATGCATAAGCACAGGCTGCCCAGGGTTGAGGTGGATTCACCGTCCCAGGAGGTGTTCCAGAACCTTGGATGTGTGGCTCTGGGGGGTCTGAGGGACATGGTCAGTAGGCATGGTGGGTCTGGGTTGATGGTTGGATTTAGTGATGTTAGTGGCCCAACACCTGTACTTACCCTGAAGTCTGTCTACACACTTCCCACCCCAGAGTCAGCAGTGGGGGAAGGTGCTCTCTCTGCTTTTAGTTGTCTGGATGCATTATTTTCCTAAATCTCACCTCCCACAAAAAAAATGCAATCTTCCCTCATCACCTCTTCTCCCTAGATTTAACATCCAAGTGCTGTTATTAAGGCTCCATTACTTTTACAAAATGCATGACAGATCATCTTGTGGTACCCTGTGAAGTACTATAAATAATTAAACTTCAACTAGACTTGTCAAAATAAATGAGCACAGCAGACTCTGCTCCGTGGTGCCTTTGATTTTGTTTGTAAGTGTTGGTGCTTTTATTTTGTTCTCTGCTAAATTGCAAAAATGAGCAAAGCAAGAAGACCCTGCCACCAAGCAAGCTCTGTGATGGAGCACAGGGAGGTTACAGAACCTTCTGTTGCCTTCTGCAGTGTCCAGTTCTATGGGGGACCCTGTTGGCCAGGAAGATCTTTCCAGCTGTACTGCACCAGGGAATGAATCCAACTCCTTTGGGAAGGTATGCAACTCTTCAGCCATGTTGAATTATTAATTGGGAATTAGTATATTTGATATATCCACTATTCTCTGCATGAGTTGCCCACAGAGCAGTGGTGATAATGCTTTTGGTCCAAAATTTGTTTTTCATTTACAGGTGGAGATTAAAATTACTGGCAATACCAGGAGCAGGCATCCTGCAGTGGCTATGAGGGCTGCTTTCTGTTGGGCATAAAACAGGGAGGAGAACTGGGGCAAGACAGGAGCTATACTCCCAGAACACCATCCAGATGTAGAATTCATCATGCTCCATGATTGTGAGCCTCCCACCTGGCTTCAGAGCAGAGAGGTACCCATGTGTAAGCTGAGAAACCCTGTTCCTGCTCCAACAACTGTCACAAAAGATATCAATCCACCAAAAGGATTGTGACAGGGGATACCTTAAACCATCATGCTCATGTTTCAAGTACCTCCATGGCCCATTGAACATCTCCCATCAACCAAGCCAGGCAGAATGTGCAGTCTCATTGGATACATTGAGCACCATTAAACGTACATGCATAGCCCAACATTAAGCATAAAGCCAGCATGATTCCCAAATTGCTCCCTTAGTATACAGGACAAATCTGAGCAGCTCACTGCCACCTCTATTGTCCTCATTCTGACTCCTGTCTCCTTGCTCTGAACTTGTTGGATGTCTATAAATTAAGAAAAAATCCCCTCTTGCATTCAGAGAGGGACCAAAAGGAGAAGTCTAAACCTTCAAAAAGCAGGGTATCAAGGAGCTGAGATCTACAAGGCACCTCATTAGCATTAACTATCCCCTCCCTGCACGGCCAACTCCACCACTCATCGTCACCCATCAGCCCAAGGGCCACCCTTGCTTTGCTCACTCTCCAATTCTGTAATTCCACACTCTCACTGCAGCTTGCTAGAGGCTTTTTTGAGCAGTTCACTGCATGTCAGATCGAGATATCCACGTTTCTCTCTGCTTGCTGTACTCATGATAATTCAATGCTATCAGCAATACATTCAGATTTTACCTTTTAAATCTTCCATCCCCAACCCAAAGTCTGCAGGGGGAAGCATGCACTTGATGTGCTCTAAGCAAACAATGCCACACTTCGCAGCATCCCACCAAGAGGAATATGATCTCCCGAAGTACCCTGGTGAGATAAAGTATCCGTTCTTCTGCACATTTGTGACCCAAGCTCGCATTCATTTGGCTTAAATGTGCTATTGGGCTCAATGGTGTGACTTACATGCTAAAAATAATTGCAGTTTTCCAAATGGATTACAGAATTTCTTAGAAGATGGAAGTCCAGGGAGGATTCTCAAAAGCTGAATATGAGGCTGAAGAGATGAAAGAATAATTTAAAGCCTTGGCAATTGGATTGTTTATTTATTTTTTTTCAATATTGCAAAATTCATAAAATCAATGATTTATGGAAATATTTGCCCAGCCATCGAGCCAGCTCTGTAACAGGGTAAATAATTGAGATGCGTTTATTACATTATTTATTTGAAAAATCGCAACATAAATAATTCAGAATCAGCTAATTATCTCAAAACTAAAGGCTAAAGGGAGACAACACAGTCCATTAGCCATGGCCACCCGATGGGGTTGTGCTCTCCTTTACCAGGAGATGCCTGGAACAGCTGCAAGCAAGAATTATAATACAAGATTATACCTCTGCTTTTTAAGATACCACACAAGCAGATGAAGACTTATGCACACACTTTATAGAAAGCATGAATTTCTTATTATGCAGTGCTGTTATTGGAATTATAGCAGCAGCTGTTACTAATCGTAATACTTATTTCTTAGTGTGCAGCAGAGATTGCAGATCCTACCTCAGAGCGAGGGCTGGGTTGGGGCTATCACCTGCACCTGGGGACAAGGGAATGGGGACTGCATGGTGACAGTGCAGGAGGAGATGGCATGGGAAGGGAGGAGAGGAGAAAGAGGAGAGGAGGGGAGAGGAGGGGAGAGGAGGCTGTGCCTTATTTGGATCATTATTAAAAATGTATTAACTTAATTGAAAAGAGCATGGAGGACCAGAACCTGAACATGAGGCAGTGTCCCAGAGCAAACCAGTTCCCTCTAAAGGCTACACTGGGAAAAGCCCAGCAATGCAGAGGACTGGAGACAGAGCACTCAATAAATATCTATGCATTTATTTCTGTAAAATTTTCTCCATTTTCCAAGAAGCTGCATGTCATGAATAACATCACTGGATCAGAGAAGTGTCTCCACCTTAGTAAGAGCAATGGAAAAGTTTCAAGGGTCCTCTCCACAGTTCACCAAAAGATAAAGATTTGGGCTAAGAACTGAAAATTTTGATTCTTTGTATTTGGCTTTGTATCAATCTCACACACAATTCATCCTTAACAACATCTATGAGCACAGAGTGTGCTGACAGCTGGGAGAGATGCTACGGCTGGGAGACCTGCTTTAACCAGCAGCGATGCCCATCTGTGACCACTGGTTGAGGGTTACTGGGTGATCTCCCAAAACTTTCCTAAGTTCAGCCAAGGGCTCTGCTGTTGGATTTGTTGGGAGCAGCATCTTAAACTGATGTTCTCATTGCTGCAGCACTAGTTGCCTATTGGTTCCCATTTCTCTGCTTGTTCCCTGTCGCCAGTCTGAATGTGGCCATGGACAGCAGACAGGATGGTCCACTTTGTATCCATTGACACTATGGGCTCACTCTACCCACACTGGTACCCGTGTCCTTGCCTGCAGCCTGTCAGTGCTTGGAGAACCTCAGTCACCCCAAGGTGGGACAACAGCCACAGGAACCCCTTTGCTCTGCACTATGCCCACCTCAACCCCCCACGCGCCATCTTCATCACGTGGGCATCAGCACACAGTGGGGCCTGGCCTTTTTTCCTCCATGTGCAAGCTCAGCACCTTCATGTTTCATTTCACACCCAGACCTTGTCCCCTGCACAGGGGCCCAGCCAGGCAGAATGGAGACACTGGGACTCCTACATAGAGCAGGGATCTGTGTTCTGCCTCCCAGTGCCACCCAGCCCTGTGCAGGGCAGACAGAAGGCTTTGGAGATATTTTCCTTGACAATACCATGGAAATCTCTCCTCTGATCAGTATGCTGAGGCGTGCTCCATTCAGCACACATCCCCTTGCACTGTCCTCTGCCAGTAGTCTCACACAGAGCTGCCTTTCAGCTCCAGCCCTGCTTTTGTTCCAGCCTCGTCTCTCCCCAGAGGAGTCATTAACTCCGCGTCGGGTCTGCTTTTGCCACCAGCTCGGTGTGACAGTCACTTTCAGTGACATTGGCTCTTGTTTTTTGCCCAAGTCCCTTCTGTCCCTGGTTGGAGCAGTGCTTCCATCTGGATGCAATATAGCCCTCGTGTCACTGCAAGAAGCAGGGAGGAAGACGCTGGTTCTGGCAGAGGAGAGTATGGTTATTGAGGACAGTTTGTCTGGGAATGGTGAGAGTCAGATCCTGGCTCTTACAGCACTCTGAGGTCACTGCAGATGTAAACTCTCTGCATTCATCAGCACCTGAGAGCCCGAGCAGGGTCTCTTTTTCCTTCCCAAAACTCCCCTTTTTCAGGAAAAGGAGCTGCTCTGGTTTAGAGTGTGGGATGCAGCCAAGAGGAAAAAGGCAGGATGGGAGGGTTCCTAGGGGACAGCACCTGGGCAATGGCATTTCAGCTTGAGAAGCTACTGAACAGCAGCACCTGAGCAGTCCTGATCTAGGGGAAGCATCTTTGTAAAGAGTGGACTGCAGAAGTGCTGCAGGGCAAACAGCTCCCAGGGAAGAGTCCTGCTCCATGGTCTGCTCCTAAAGCATCTCTCTCTGCAGGAGGACCCCAGCCCCTGCCTCCTCCCCAAGGATGACAGAAAGTAGGATGGAAAGGTGATGGCAGCGGTGTCACTGCTGTGGGCTGTGAATGGTTGCTGACCTTGCCGTTCACCTCCATCCACCCCACTGTACGTCTGCAGAGGTTATGGGGAAATAAAAGGAACGGTGATCATGCAGCTGATTTTAATGGCTCTCACTGTGCTGGAGCCCACCCAGCACAGAGCCCTGTGATGCCCCAACCTGCCCTGGGGAAGTGTTGCACCCAGCACTCTGCTCCTCGTTGGGGGGAACCAAGTACCCTCCCCATGCCTCACACTGCCCATTAGGTGGGGCTACAGTGCCCTCCACACTGGCAGCCCTCTGCACACTTGCAAGGGAAACTTTTTCTCCATGCAAGCCCACACAGCGTTGCTACCTGTCACTTGCTCTCCAGAAGACCATAAAAACACATCAATTATCTTGTCCAGGACATCCATCTCAGGCAACCGCATTTTTAATAAACTATAATGCTATGCAAATTGGACTTGATGTGCGTTTCTTTTTGCGTCTCAGAGACATTTGTGCGTGCCAGCAGACACAGCAATATTGTGTTAGCTCCCTCGCTGCTGTGGCACTGGGTATATAAGTATGATTTATTTGCCTCTTGCAGCACCAGCTGAGCATGTCTCATGCCCAAGATGCTTCAAGGTTCCTGTTTTCCTTCTGCCAGCAGAAATGTGTTACAAAGAAACTTTCCCTTCCTGATGGGATTTTCAGTGTGGTGGAGGACCAGAATTGCTGATGCCTTTCCCTTCTGCTCTTCATGCCCAGCATGCTGTCACCAGAACTGAAGAATTTCCAAGAGGATCACAGTTTGCTTCTCAGCAAGCAGTACTCATGAGCACCTATGTCCTCATGAAGATGCCATCTCCTCACAGTACCAACTGACACCACACTGCATTTTCCAGTCACAAATCTCATCCAAGAATTCATCTTATAAGCAACAGAACCAAAACCAATTGGCTTACCAATTTATTAGCAGCAGCTTTAGTGCACTTAAATCAGAACAAAACCATTGCAGCAACACTATGCCAAGAACTGTGGCTGAAAAATCTCTCTTATGTCATATTCCCATCAATACAACCCTATCAGCTTCACTGGAGTTCCCTTGGTCTGCCTTGGTAACAGTGGGATGGAAAGAGGCGCTGCGCAGTAAGAACGATGGAGAAGACACCCTTGATAGGATGAGAGGCCTTCTGGGGTGTCAGGGGACGTTCAGGTTGGGTGTCAGGAACAATTTATTCTCAGAAAGAGTAGTGATGCACTGCAGGCTGCCCAGGGAGTCAGGGGAGTCACTGTCCCTACAGGTGTTGAAGAAATGTGGAGACACTTGGGGACATGGTCAGTGGGGATGGTGGGGGTGACTGGGGCTGGACTGGGTGATCTTAAAGGTCTGTTCCAACATTAATGACTCCATGATTCTATGAAACTGAGTACGGTGAGGCAAAGGCACAGCCTCTCCAATCTCTTTCCTGGAGAGCAATTCAGAGGGAAAAAAATAAAAAATAAAAGCAAAAACAGCACAACTAGGATTTATTACAGCAAAGCCACTCGAGCACCCCTCCCCAGCTTTCCAATGAAGCAAAGCTTCACCCAGACATTTTATGGGCACAACGTGACACTCTCCATAGAGACGGAAATGTTTGTTTAGCCGAAACCGACGTGCCCCCACCGAACGGCCCTGTCAGGCGTTCCTCAAGCTGCCCTGATTTATACAAAGCCGGGAGCTGCAGCCCAGCCTCCCTCACCCCTGCAGAGGGATTTTTTTCTCCCTCTATTGGATGTTTTAACTGCAGCAGTGCTGGGAGCCTTGCCCAGGGCCGAGGCACTGCTGCGAGCACCAGAGAAAGGTCAAAGGATGGAAATGGAAACATGCCCTAAAAAAGGAGAATTCCCAGGAGTGGGCTCTGAGCAGCACAGATTGTTTGTCTTCAGCTGTTTACACCACGAGAAGCTGCTGAGGTTCCCAAATAATCCCAACAGCGGGCATTACAGCCCAGCCCCTTCCTCCAGTGACCTTCTGGTTGTTACCTGCCCAAGAGATTTAATGTGTTGGGGCGGGGGTTTCTATGCCGGCACCCCTTCCTGCTTTGTAATGGGCTGCATCTACCAAGCAGAGCTGTGGGGCGGAGGGGCTGTAGGGGAGCTGAAATCCTGATGGGGAAGAGAAGCTCAGTGGGGGTTTGCTGGGTGGGCTTCAGAGGGAACTTGCATCCTTCATGGGGAGAGGGGGTGGGTCCCAGCTGCAGGCAGAGGGATTTGTGCACCTCTTAGAGTCTCCAAAGGTGTCTCAGGTACAGTCCCCATCCCTGCATTATTCACACACATTCTTCTTGTTTCATGTTTGCTACGTTCAGCATTTGGGATTTACAGAGGTCCAACCTGTCTGTGGCTGAGAAGTGATGCAAATTCGGGTTCAAAGCAGCCAAAGGTCGGGCTCTGCAATATCCACTGGGAGCAAGGTTACAGAAAAGAGGAAAACAAAGCACGAACCTCCAGGTTCCTGTTTGCTCACCACGATCCCTCTCCTCTCAAATCCTGGAAAAACACGGAGCCCTTTGACACAGAGGACAACTCACATCCCAGCAGGGCTGTTTGCACCCAAGCCATGAGCGAACTTTAATTAGGTGGATTTAGATCACAAATGTACAACAGACTGTGGATCCCTTCCTGATGCGTCTCAGTGTATCCACAGGCTGGAAGCACCCCGTGGCTCCAAGCTATGCAGGTGGTTGTAGAAGGTTGTGTGGGTCAAACCCAGAGCTCCAGTGTCTGTGTAATGCAAATTATGAGAAATAAGAGATTTGGGTTACAGGAGAAAATGTTTTGTTTTGTTTCCTGCTGAGAACCCGTGCTGGGGGCAATGCAATGGCATGGTCACATGTGGAGAATTTAATAGGGGTCACCTATGCACTGATAGGAAATCATCTTTGTTTTGGGAAACTGTGCAAATGTTTACCCCTCTTACTGTCTCCTCTGCAACAGCCCCATCCATGATACTAATGGCTCTGCTGCTCAGCTGGATAAAATCTGGGGCTGGTCCCACTTGCTGGTGACCTGCCAAACCCTTCAAGAACCTCAGAACTGTGCTTAGGGAGGGGGAGAAGGCTGCTCCCTCCAGCAAGCAGACACAGAGAAAGATGATGGCCAACTCTCAGGAAACCAGATCTCCCCTAATCCCCAAATTGTGTCTCCTGGGGATCGTTAACCAAACATCTTGTCCACAGCTTAATTGTAGCCAATTATGCCAGCAGGGAAAAGTGCACCTTCATTGTCTGGACACAAAGAAAAGCTGAGCAGGAGAGCTGGATCAATCTACTCAGAGAAAATGTAACAAATAGGGCTTTGTGAGTATCTTTCTTCTCTTTTTTCTTCTTTATTTCATTTTTCCCTTTTTCTTTTTCTTCACTGGCTTCTTGCCAGGTCCAAAAAATCTGGGGCAAGGGGTGATGAGGGGGAGAGAATTAGGTCAAACTGAGGAAAAACACCAGGCAAATTAAAAAAGAACGAAGTCGGTTCAGATTTTAAGTGTATCTTTTAAACTCCTTAAAAGATGAAATGAAAGTCTTAGCAGAAAAGGTCAGACTGAATGTAAAAAGAAAATAGCAGGGTCCTTTTCTGAATGTTGTAGCTGGGGGAGGAGGGAGGTGTGCAGGGAGTGTGTTGGTGTTGCAGTCTGAGCTATTCACTTCGAGGGGAGCACCACAACCACCTCCAGCCCCCAGGCTTCCCACGGCCCTACACGCCAGTCCCTCCCAGTGCATCCCAGTCCATCCCAGTGCCTGGTGGCAGCTAGAGCAACTCCTTCTGTGTGTGTCTGTCCTTGTAGTTACCTGGGGATGTTGCAGATGATGGGGAGGTTTCTCCCGTTTGGCCATTGCTCCTTTGCCTGGCGTATACCTGATTGTTGGGCCCTTGATTTTCCAGGTTTTCTCAAATCACAACCATGTAGTTGGCCTTCCCATCACTCATAGGGTTTCTGTTGAATGGGGTAAGAGTGGATTGTATAAGCTACATGGAGGAAGAGCCCTGCCTTATCCATCCAGCCTCTCCTGAGGGATGGGAAAACGAAGAGGTGACCTGAAGCTCCAGGACCTTGTCCGAAGGCAGCAGGATGTTGTGGGGATACTGGACACTGGTGCTTGATCTGGACACGTGTAGTTGATTTTGCAAAGCTGTCCTCAGACCTCTGAGCTGATTAAAGGAATGGAGGGTCAAATAAAGAGGAAAATGTACATTACACAATGAGCAAGAGCAATAGAAATACCCAAGTGTGTAACAATAAAGAGGAAAAGCAGACGCGTATCCAGCACAGCCAGGTAACAGACCAGGCAGGGGAGAAGAAGTGCTAAAGAGTGAATCTGAGTGTTTTCTATTAAAGTGCTCTGAAAGGCAAGCAGTTCACCAAGTGTCTGCCTCATCTCCTACACCAATTAACTCAGCAATAGAAAAACCTCACACGGGCTCATCAGCAACACTCTTTCTTTCATGACTGCTTTCCATCAGCTTATACATATTTAAATTACCTCTGTCTTTGATGTGCAGTGAGCATACAGCACTGAGAAAAACCTTTCTGAAGTCAAAAGAGCCCATCACTTTACACTGTGGCAAAGGACAATCCGATGGTGATGTGCAGGGCTGGGTTCACATCCAGCCCTTGGCTGGTGGCAACCAAGAATTACAACTTTGTTATGGTGTTTTTAACATTTTTCCATTAAAGAGTTGGGGGACAGTGTCATTTATGTTCATCTCAGCATCCCTGTCATTGGCGGTTGCCGATCCTGCAGTGAGTCTTGGACTACACTGGCCTGATCAGATAGACATGAAGAAGAATTCCTGCATATATCAGCTGGGAGATAATGCTAAATGAGGACCTCATGCCAAGGAGTGTATGCACATGGGAGCCAGAATTTAAATTAAAACAACAAAGAAACGAAGTAGCTCAGGCAAGCCTTCCTCAGCTTGCACAGCAGTCCCGTGTTGTGAAAGTCCTGAGTCTGTACATGGCCACCATTGAAAGCAAGAGAGCTGCATGGACGGGATGTCAGCAGGTGGTGCTCTTCCCTCGAAATCTCAATACCAGCCTATGGGATTAGGGGAAGCTCCCACTGCTCTGGGCATCCTTCTTAGTGGTGAGATATAAAACGGAGGTCTTGACCGCTCATGACCATTAAACTGCTTGGAGAAATGACTGTAAAAACAGCACCTTCAATCAACAGCTCTATTCCCTCCGATATGCCCTAGCTATGAGTAGAGGTTTTATCACGTTTAATACTCGTACAGAAATTGTTAATGCTTATATACAGAGCTGATGGGAAGGATCTGGTGCCCTCCTGCCCCAGAGAACAGTTTTGGTGCTCCCCTATCCTCATAACTGGTTGCATACGAGGCCCCAGCTCGGTGGCAGGTCAGCTCCTGCTGCTTGTCATCTTTCAGCTGGACATGTTCCTCGCAGGCAGTGGCATTTTGTGGGTCTTGAGGATGGTGTGTGTTTGTCTGCGGGGGATGCAACACAAGCAGTGATGTGTGGAGAGGGATGCTCCCAGCGCGGCTGTCACATTTCTGGTGTCAGGAGCACCAGTGAAGCTGACAGCTGGGGATGGGGAAAAAACAACAATACAAACTGAGCCTAATTGGTCTGGAGCACTTGGAAAGCAAACAGAGAAGCTGGGATACCCGAGTCTGCTGGTCAGGGTGGTGACATCTCCTTGTGAATACCCCAGAACACCAGGGCTGTGCTCTGATCCCTCCAGCTGCTCTCTGAAGCACCCACTGCATCCCCCAGGTCTCATGGTTGTACAGATCAATCCTCAGACTGTGCAGCTGGCATGGAACCAGGGAAATGTGGCTGCTTTCTACCAGGCTTCCTAACCCACTGATATTCCTGGCACAGGTTCTCAGCTCTTCTGGCCAGCTGACATCTTTCCTTCTCATACAGTGTTTGGACATCTCTTAAATAATTTTTCTTCATGGTGGGTCTGAGCCTCCTTTCACCTTCTCTGGTATGAACAGCAGATATTCAGGCAGAGCAAAAAATCCAGTCTCGCCCTCCAAAAAACTCTTAAGGGCAGTCTGCTGATGCAAGGAGCAGAGCAAAGGAGTTTGAGCTAATAGCTAATTTTTACAAAATACATAATTTCTTCAGAAATCCCTTGGGAAAGCACAAGAAATCCATTCAGGCTGTGAGCAATAAATACAATAGAGCCTGGGTGCATGAGCCGAAAGACAGCTCTATTTGTATGCGCTGCCAGTCTCCAACAAAACTGCTTTGCTACACAGACCTTTCTCAAAAGGGAGCACTGTTGGGTGGGCATTTGTTAAAAGCACCGTGCTATCCTTCAGAGTGAGAGCTAGGACTTCTCAACAACCCTTGGAAAAATTTGAGGATTATTTATTGAAACACTGGTCCAGCAAAAGCAGGTATCATGGCATCTATTGATATTAGATGAGGGTTTTGCCAAAGGGCAAGAAATGTGCTGTTAAATAAGAATAGTAACTAGTATAAGAAAGACAAAACTCCACTACTGTCCCCTGCTGTCCCATTTAGTCCATGTTTCTGTCTGCATCTGTTGTTTCTCATTGCAGCCTCCAAGTGTTGAGCTTTTTGGGGGGAGAAACCTTCTTTTTCCTTACAACTGTCACGTGCAGAGCACAGCTGGGCTTGATCTTGGTTTCAGTGTTGCACTACTGATAATAAACAGTGCCAGTTGTCATGAATTAGGACACTCTGCTGGTCAGGGAAGACAGGGAAAACACAAAGGTATCTGAAAAGATTACAACTGACAAGAAAGTGGTGGGAAGCTTGGCTTGTGATGAACACCTCTGTAATTGCTGGAATAAGAGGTGAGGAGGAGTGGAGCAGTATATTATTTGGGGTGAAATCTGTCTTCACCTGAGATTAGGTTTCACGAGAAGGCTGTGGGATCTCAATGCTTTGTGGGGGAGGTAATGGTAGCTCTGCAACTCCATTCCCCATACTGACGTCTCCCTGTTCATTTGCCAACTTCTTCTTCTCTGTCATCTGAGTACAGCCCAACCAAACTCCAGGCTGTTGTTTCTAACATGCCCCAGACACTGAAAGTCGTTCTTTCCTTTTCAAGAGCTAAATAGTCCTGTTTCAGTCTGCTCCATCTACTGACTTAAAGAAGGCCAGCAGCTGGGGCACGGAGCAGGCTGGAGGATCTCTGGCCCATCCCACCTCTTCTGCATTCATGGCTCCCAATGAATATTTTACAAGGCTTGAAATATTTACGGTTGGAGCTGACCTTTTTTGTTGCTGATACGTCACGCGTGGTTAGATGTGATCATTTCACGGCGACATTTACTGAGCCGTGAAAAAGTCACAAACTCCACCGAAGTCATTCCCATGTTCAGCTCAAAGACATGCAGTGTTGACCCCAAAAAGGACCACCAGGTCAACCCCACCATGCAAGGGATAACCACATGCTGGGAGCTCAGTCCTGGACACCAGAAGTGCTCCAGGTGAGATGTATGGACTCATCCAGTGCTCCCTGCCCAAGGCTCTTGTGTGTGTTTTAAGTTTAAAAGATCTCAGTAGTTTCCAGTGTTTAGCAGGTGTCCAGACAGGATGTTCAAAAGCACGGAGCTCGATAAGGTCAAGGAAAGGGAAGCAGATTGCCCAATCACACATGGAAAGGGTTGAGAGTTCTGGGTGGAGGAAAAATGATGCAGATGCTGTTTGTAAAGTCAAGGGATTTTTTTAGAATTGGCAAATTTACAGCAGTCCTTCAAAATCAGCTCTTGGCCTGTATATTTCTTTAGTAACCATTCAGCGCTGTGAACTGTCATCCTAAAACACACAGTCAAGATACAGTGGTTTAACATTTGGCTTAACTACACCCCTCACTTTTAGGTCAGATTCAAGTGTCCACACAGCAGTGACCCTCTGATCTCCACTTCTTCTGCCCCTCTTTGTATCTGATTGTAAAAAGTTCTGGGAAGAGTTGGTCCTTACCCCTGCTCCTGCCACCAGCAGAGTCCCATCGAGACTGTTTCCTGGGACCAGCTCCAGCCTGAACATCTCAGCCCATCTCAGCTGGGCCAAACCAGCTCTGCCTTCCCAAAGCTGCTCTCAGCTCCTCTCCCATCTGCTGCTCGCTGGCAAAGAGGCAGCAGCAAGGCAAAGCCTTGGATACTTGCCACAAGCCCTTTTTTGCATTCAAAGCCATCTCACATGTCTTGAGCTCTCACTCATCTCAGAGCAGTGGCAATTCCAGAAAAAAAAAGAAAAAAAAGAAAAAAGAAAAAAAAAAATGTCAGAAGATGATACTCAAGGCAGTGTTAAGCACAAGTGATAGGGCTGTGCACCAGCAAAGCTCCCAGCTGCACAGTCCTCAGCTTCTCTGCTACAGTCTTAAGAGAGAAATTGCTAACTCTGCACGGACTTTGAGCTCATTCAAATTAAGTGTTAATAAAGCCTCCTTCTGATGCTTTTTCTCCTTCTCCTTTTTGCAGATTATTTCTTCTCCCTCTGTTTTCTCCTCTTTCTCCCCCCTGCCCTTTTCCCCTAAAGATATGAGCTAAGGATGAAAAGTATCTGTTTTCTGTTTGCTCTGTGACTATCATTACTGTTCGCTGTGCCTCTGCTGTCTGAATTCTGCAGACAGGGCGCAGTAAATGGGATGTTTAATCTTGCTGTCAGGCCCATACATCATTCCCCAAGCTCCTTCTGGGGTAACAAGAGCAGCTCAATTGACAAAACAAGCCAAGGAATGAATAAACCAACAGAAAGTCTGATTAATCCACCCAGTGAAGGAAGAGAGAAACACACCTCTGTCTCTCCTGGTCCCTATTCCTTCTCAGAAGGGAAGGACACGTTGCTCTGAGCACTCATGCATCTCCTACAGCTTTGTCCCAGGAATGTGTTATACATTGCCTCTCCCTGCTTTGCTAAGCCATGGAAAGAAGCAACAATTTCCCCTCCCCCTGTGAGTCTCATTTCCAGTGTGAGATGGACTTAATTTGTGTCTCCTCCAGGCAGCAGCATCTCAGAAGTGCCTGATGTACTGTGAGGTGCTGCTGTCACCAGGAATAAGGACTCATTAAGGTGATGGAGGCCTGAGTGGAAGTGGCAAGCAAGGGTTGCATTTCAGGAGCTGCACTTCCAACAAATTCGTCTGCTTTCTGTGGGTGGAGAGATCCCTTCAGGTATCCAGGCGCATCCCAGTGGGAGCAGCTCACACGGACATGGGAGGGATATTTCTCTCTGTGCTTTCAAGCTGAAAACAACCTGTCAAACTGAGCTCCTCTGACTGGAGCTGAACCATGAACGAACTGGTGAGGTATTGGATCAGGCTGTCCGAGGAGCTGGTAGAGTCACTGCCCCTGGAGATGTTCAAGAAATGCAGAAATGTGGCACTGAAGGTTTGTGGGCATGGTGGGGACGGGTAGATGGTTGGAGCTCCCTCCTGGCCCTAGCTCTCAGACCTTCTGGCTCTCAGCTAGGCACAAAGAGAATGAGATGTGCATAGCAGCAAAGCTATTTTGAGATTCCTGGATAGACTGTTACCACTAGGAGAGGTCCCTCTACTCAGAGGAGGCTTTCCATCCTGTGCAGAGGAAGTGCCTCCGTAGCCATTACAGAACTCAGGGTGATGAAGAAGTTTGTTAATGGAGCTGAGGTAAAAGGCTAGACTCATCCAACTGTGTGAAGTTTCTGGAGATGCCCACCAGAATAATAATGGCAGCATTAAGCATTCGGAGGGTACTTAGCAGTGCTGTCATTGCAGGCAGGACTATCAGACGGCCAATAATGCATGCTCAAAGCCACCCGCATCACAGGGACAGGTGGATATAAAACATGTCCAGCTGCTTGAGCACTGGGGGCAGGGGATGGGAGAAGGAGAGTCAGTTTCAAAGGTGAATTGAAATGCTTTTAAGCATGAACAAATGAAACATCTGAAATCCCAGCTCCTGACGGGAATGGATGCCGAGATCAGTGTTATACCTCTGTGCATTTTAATGGGGAACATCTGCCAAGACTGTGAGGTTGGTGAAGGACAGAGGCTTTTGGGGAATTTCTTTCTTTCACCTGGAGGGTTCAAAAGAGCTGATAATCACTGCTTGAGCAACTCGCTTTCCTGTCCCACTGATCTCTCAGGTCCTGGCAGAAGAACACCAATGGGACTGGGGTGCAATGGCAGCTCATGTTTACATACCCACTGTCTGATGGGATGTCTCCAGCAGAGCCCAGAAGCAGTTCATAATGGAAAACACTTCTGACGAAGCAGAGAGGTTCATCTCACTGTGCACAAAGGCTTTCCTATCCCCTAAAGCAGTTTTTCAACTCTGTTTCTGAAACTAAATTGATGACCAGTTCTTAAGTTTCAAACCAGTTCCTTCCCCATTCCTCAGTTTCCCTTGGTTTGAAATAGCAATGACACTTCCTGTATCTGTCATCAGCTACTGCTCTTATTTATAGAACCACTTGATCAGTAGTGATGTACTCATGCAAGAAATGCAGAAAATAGGGAAATGAGAGACAAAACATTTCAGCTTGAAGCTGTGATGTAGAAATGGCACCCTGTGCAGCAGGAGCTGAGACAAGAGCCCTGAACTCTGTGCAGACACAGACCAGCACAGGGCCTGCAAGGTAAGCTCTACCACAGAGTGGAATCCACAAGAAAAACCCACAAACAGTCCAAAAAATCCATTAAAAATGCGTCTTTCTTCTTGTAAGAAGACAGTCTGTCTGCATCGCCTTTCTCCACACCTACGCAAACAGTGACAAGCTGGAACAGGACCATGGCACCCTCCTGAGCAAAAATTAGTAAGGCAAAAAGAAAGAAAAACAAAGTAAAAAAAAAACAAACCAAAAACAAAACAAAACAAAACAAAACCCCACAACCTACATACAGATCAGCTGTCACTTCCAATCAAAATACTCATCAGTGCCCTGTTTTCCCCCCAAACTGACATCAGCACTGCAGTGTCATGCCTGCCCTGCCTCCGTGGTCCCCATGGTAGTGATGGGTGGCAGCTCTTCTTTGGTAACTTTTCCACTGTTTTGATCTTCTGTTGAGGATTCTCCTGCTCATGGTCTGGGCAAACTGAGCCAGCAAAGCCCTGCTCAGCCCTCTCTAATTCTTCAGTGCAGCACCTCCCACAATAGGGGCTCCTATTTGCCTTGTTTAATTATTGTTTTTCCTGTTGCCTCAAAGGCAACAACAGAATGCCTGTAAATTTGCAAAATGGAGTACTGAACAAGGAGGAAATGACAAATTCTGGCATCTCTTCACCTTCAGCTTGCTGCAGGGTTTGTAGTTGATGTGATAAAGTTGTTTCAGGAGAGGTGGTAACACGATTTTTTTGTTCCCAGAGGCCCTTCCACACTGCTGTCTAGTTATCTAGCTTGGTTCAGGCTGTACATTGGAGGCATCTCAAATAGAACTGGATTGTTTCTCTCCATGACACAAAAAGGCAGAAGCGGGCGCCTTGGCCAGAATATGCTTCCTCTCTATATTTGATGTTACCATGACCCTCCCCTCAGGAGATCATAAATCTCCTGTTTCACTTCTCACCATCACAGCAACTACCTGACTAGTACAGAAGGAACATTTATGCTGTTTAATAACTGATGGGAACAGAGAAGGTATCAGGATCTGACGCTGGCCAAATAATTTGCCACTGAGAGGACCCACAACAAAACCCAACTTTGACAGCTAGCAGAAAGGACCTGAAACCCTGCCCAGTGCTGCTGGTTGGAGTGCACTAGATTACTGAGAAATTAAAAAGGGGAAAAAGTGACTCTGGATAGCAGGAGTTGAACAGCAGCTGAAGGGAACTGAAGGAGAGGCAAGACTGGAAAAAGCTAACAACTGGTGAGGTGCAGAGCCAAGAAATACACAGCACAGAGGGCCTAGCTCAAGACAACTGCAAAGAAAAGGACTTTTCCTAGAGTTTTTCCTTGCTCTGAACAACTCTGTCTCGGCATGTGTGAAAGCCACTAGACAATCAGTCTGGATTAGTGAGACATCTGATTAAAACAAGTACCAAGAACAATGGCTGCTGATGATGAGTAAGATTGGATTTAGGTCACATTAAAACACTGAATAAATCATCCCACTAAAGACCAATTATACCAGATTCTTTGATTGATGAATGGAAAAAAATATATATTCTGATGCATTTCTATTGATTTCTAGGTTGCCCTTTAACCAATTCATGCCCAGAACAAAGCATATTTCTCTCCCAAACAAAGGCTGTGGGCAACTTTCTTGCTCTCCAAAGCTTTTGATGCAGTACAGAGCAGAAACAGACTTGATCTGCAGTTGTTCCAAAGAAGCATAAAACGAATACGAATGTGGCTATGAACATCTGCAAACTGATGGAATAAGAACCATGCAGGAAAAATTAGCTGTCCCCTGACCCTCCCTTTAACTCGGTCCATCTGCCCTATGGAAAGCTCTCTCTCAGAACCTGTGCCAGTGCTTTCCTTCACATTACACAGCCCTGCAAGACATAGCCTTGGCTAGAGTCTTCTGAAGCCTTCTTTAAGACCTTTTGCAGCTTTTGTCTCTCCTTTTTCAGGATGCTTCTGTTCTTTCCCAGGCTGCTGTGCCTCTTTTCCCTCCTCTGATCCCTCTTCTCTCTCAGTGATTTGCTTCCTTCATTTCCACCAACATCTGTTAAAATTGCAGGGGACAGAAGCTGTCCCCAATTAAATCAAAGGTTAAATCACCACATTTTTTTTTTTTATTTCTTAACAAAACCTGGATTTCATCTTAAATCACACTCTAGAAGAAAGAATAAACACGTGCTACGATGGGTAATACATGATCATCCTGGCTTATTATGCTTAGCCAGCAACCTTTGTCCATCTTGTACATTAAGCACCTTTTCATTTGCCACCAGTTTTTTTCCTCAATTTGTGCTCACTGATCTCTTAAATTATTATTACAAAAAAATAAAAAAAATCTCCCTACAGTCTCATTTGAAGATACAAAGTACAATCCAGGAACAAAAGGATATTGCCTCTCCAAATGGTTAACTGAGTCAGAAACAAAGCTCAGTCTCACAAAGCCCAGTTGGTTCGCAGAGATTGATATCTGCTCCAAGCAAAGGCTTCATCCTAGAGGTAACCAACTGCTTGCCTTCCATCACCTCTCATCCAGCACTGTCCAGAGCCTCCTCACCCTAAATCTCCTACCTTTTGGGAAACCTTTGACATCAAAGCTTAGGCAGCACAGAAACTCCTGCAAATGCACATCTTTATCATAGAATGGTGTGGGTTGAAAAGGGCCCCAAAGATCATTTTATTTCAACCCCCTGCCATGGGCAGGGTCGCCAGCCACTAGACCAGGCTGCCCAGAAGCACATCCAGCCTTGCCTTGAATGCCTCCAAGGATGGGGCATTCACAACTTCTCTGGGCAACCTGTTCCAGTGTGTCACCACTATGTGAGTAAAAAGCATCCAACATCCTCCTAACATCCAACCTCGATCTTTCCTGTCTTAGTTTAAAGCCATTCACCCTTGTCCTATAACTATCATCCTGTGTACACAATCATTCCTCCTGTTTATACGCTCCCTTCAAGTACTGGAAGGCCACGGTGAGGTCTCCCCAGAGCCTTCTCCAAGCTAAACAAGCCCAGTTCCCTCAACCTTTCCTCACAGGAGAGGTGCTCCAGCCCTCTGATCATTTTAGTGGCCCTCCTCTGCACCCATTCCAAGAGCTCTGCATCTTTCTTGTGCTGGGGGCCCCAGGCCTGGATGCAGTACTGCAGATGGGGCCTCACAAGAGCTGAGTAGAGGGGGACAATCCTCACCCTCTCCCTGCTGGCCATCCCTTTTTTGGTGCAGCCCAGGATATAGTTGGCCCTCTGGGCTGCAAGCACTCACTACGGACTCACGCCCAGCTTCTCATCCACCAGGACCCCAAGTCCTTCTCTGCAGTGCTGCTCTCCAGGAGTTCTTCCCCCAGTCTGTATAAATACCTGGGATTGCCCTGGCCCAAGTATAACACCTTGCACTTGGCCTTCCAGAACCCTATTAGGTTCACATGGGCCCACTTCTCCAACCTGTCCAGGTCCCACTGGATGGCTTCCCTTCTCTTCAGTGTATGGACTGCACTGCTCAGCTTGGTGTTGTCTACAAACTGCTGAGGGTGCACTTGATGAGAGGGTGCACTTAAACAAGCAAGCACATGCAGAACCTGCTAAGGGCCATCAGGTAGCTATGCTCCATTTGCAGCCTGATCCTTGATTCACTGAGCTCTACAAAAATTGTACTGGGTGCTTGTTTACTTTGAGAAATTACTGTTTTCCATGTTAGACATGGGATGGGCTCAAGCACAGCGATGCTGACACATGGGCATTGTCTGCAGAGAGAGCTGTCCTTTCCATAGGTTTGTTTTAATTATCCCCCCAGGATAGCAGAAATTTTCCTATCCTGTAATAAATATGTCTGGACTGTGACCAAGGTAAAGAAGAAAGGATTAGTTACTAATCTTTTCTGATAGAGAAGACCAAGTTAACAAGTTTATTGATTTTGGTAAATACAGCTCTTTCTGTTGCTGCCTTGCTTACATAAATACAAAAATATATTTAGATAAAGTGCATACTGCTGATCCTGTGTGCTGTGACTCAGCAGCAACGCTCATGTATAGAAGGCCAAGGCATCCTTGAAAGTTCTTGAATTCAGATCACTTGCTCCCACCAAAAATACCTCTGGAATATGCGATCCCTTTGCTAAATGTCTGTGAAGCGCTAATTGGTGCGTATTTCACTCCTAACAAAGCATGTGAGAAGCTGAGCAGAGCTCAAAGGCAGCTTGTTCTAACCTGCCTCGCCACAGGGGACATGCTTGCCAGGAATCAATGGCATAATCCATTTTGCTCTGTCTCGCAATATACTCTTACATTTAAGCCACAAGAGCATTGTAGTTTTGATGCCAAATTAGTGCTGGCACAGAGTATGTGCATCACCTGCACCTGGCACTTCCCCTTTACAAACAAATCCCTAACTGTACTCCATTTGGCATCCTTTACAATACAGAGGTTATCCAGAGTTTAGCTGAAGCTTTGACATAAGTGCTGAAGCACCATGGGAATTTGGTTTCCAGCCTGACACAACACAAAAAAACCACCTACAATCTATAGATTTACAAAAGATGCTTAAGTATATATTATTACCAATCATAATTACAAGAATATGAATGATTTAATCGCATGATGGCAATATGTACATTCCTATATTTATGTGTGTGTGACAGCTCTGGTACAATATGAAGAGCCTGGAACAATCCATGTCTTTACAGAAGCACATCCTTAATTTGTTCGTTGTTTATCCATATTATTAGTCTATCACTAATTTTGGTTTCATAATCTGTTGACAAGATAAGGTGAGAAAGAACTTATCACTTAAAAAAGTAAATAGCAGATAAAGGTTAGTGAAAGAGAAATCAATGAAGAGATTAAGGCATTTCTATGAGCCACCTAAATGAGACAGTTACAAAAGAAAAAAATATGGGTGTCATTACAATGTAAGTAAAAGTTGGTTTCATGTAGCATTTTTTATTCTTTTCCCAGAATCTGTCTACCTAAGGTTCTTTGAGCAATGAACTCACAAGAGGAGTGCAGGCATTAAAGCCACTCTCCCAGCAGACGCATTAGAAGACCTGCAGGGCTTCCAGCAAAACTAGACTCAACTTTCCTGCTCGTTCGAAAGCAACCGTCAAGCACGAACTAACACAAATATTTAAAAATCTTTCAGGGTTTCTTTATACATTGCAAAGAAATCACAGCATGATAGAATTTGCTTTCTAAAAGCCATCCTTTGAAGGTCACCTTAAAAAATCCCAGGAGAATGCAAAGTGCCTTAAAAGGAACCTTCCCAGCCATCAATTCAGCTCTTGCTATTGCTGGCAGCCACATAATAAAACCTATTCATAAAGCTCAATTTTAAACCACGTGGACTTCTTGCCTTCACTGCTCCTGCTGGAACCTGTTCCAGGACATCACTTTCTCCAAGTTTCAAGACCTACTAATTTCCGAACGCTGTTTATTGATGGCCATTTTGTAACTGTTTGTTCCAGGTCCAGCCTGGTCCCTTCGTTCTCCTCTGTGCATGGCACAGTGCCATGCTGCCCTGCCTGGGGACACCATTGTGTTCATTTCCTTCTGTTGGGCAGACCATGATGAAATCTGGGACACACTGTGGTCCTTTTCAGATATAGTGTAAGAAGTGTATTTTCCAAAGAGAAGCTCCTGCCTTGGCTTTCCGCTCTGGGCAGCCTGATAAAGAAGACCTAGAGGGAAAAATGCATGAGGAAAACTGAGGTCCCTTGGATTGCTCAGCCCAGAGAAGCAGAGACTGAGGGGAGGACTCATGGTAGCCTGCAGACCTCACGGCCAACAGCTCTTCATATCCTACAGCTCCACATGGTCCATTGCTCCCACACAGCTGCCTACAGTCCTCTCATAGAATCCTGCATCTTCCACACAGTGGAGAAGAGGGGCAGGAGCTGATCATTTCACTCTGGAGACAGTTTTTGAGGGTCCCCTTCCCAAGTCGTCCCAGAAAACCCCATCCAGCCCGAGTTCCCTGTTCAAACAACTCTAGAAGGAGGCAGTGAACACCTCCATGTGCTGGATGAGTCATATTAGCCAAGAATTATCCTTCACATCAGGAAGGGGGAACATTTCTCTGAGAGGCAAGCTCCAGGTTATACTGGTACTGCAACACTGCACGTTCTCCTGCCCTCAAAGGAGAGAAGAGATCCTGATATAATGAACAGAGCCAGATGTCATCCTGTGTAAGCAGGGAGGTGACAATACCTTGTAGGTTTTACCTAAAAATGTCTTCCCAGACAGGTACTACATGGTATGGAAGTGTACAGCTGGAGAGAACAGTATTCATCTCCTCCAGCAACATCAGAGAAAAATATACATTCCCTGCTCTCCCGTAGGGTTTTACAATGAGACATGTACCTGGCAGTGTGGCATCTATCTGCCTCTCCAACATAACACAGTGCTTCTTCCCCAATGCAAGGGTCTGAGCAGCATTGTCAAAATGTGCAAGAGCTGGAAACAATTGAAGTGGAGACAAAGACTCGCAGGAAGCCATGGCAGCTTCAATAGCAATACCTGTGTAAACAGAACTGAATTAAATCTACGTAAGAAAATCTGTATTTGATATTTTTAAAGGACTTTTCATCCCTGGATTGTTTTAATTGTGTGTATGTTTTCTTATGATACAGTGTTTAATGACATGACTTCAGTAACAGTACATAACTTGACGTGCCACTCCACGTTAATGGTGACAGGATAAAATATGACACATCAGCTCCTACTCCTGCCATGCCATAATGTGACAGTGTGCCATACTGAAAATGCAGCAATCAGTACAGATTGTGCTATTATTTTGACCAATTCCCACTTTATTTTTTATTTTTTAAACAATTAAGGCAGCTTCTACTTGCTACTAGTTGAGATAAATTTTTCTATGGTGCCACCTGCTTGTGCTGTAATGAAAATCTGACGCTTCAGACAAGAAAAAAAGACAAGTACTTAGCACACTAATTAGAGCAGAAACTATTTTCTATATCCTAGGAAGGTGACTTCATTTTAACGCTGAGCAATGCTACAACCAGCTCCTGCCATAAACATGGCATTCTCACCTCCATTTGAATATTTCAGAAGCTGTTTGCAAACAGTAATAAATTGGAAGTTTGTACTTTTTTTCTATCTCCTTCTCAAAGGCAGGTGTGAAAGATGGGAGGAGACAGATAGGCATGAGAAGGGTGCAACTACATAAGAGCTGAAATGGATTTCCCAAAGCACCATGTAAATCCTCATCACCTATATCCCACTGCTGAACTCAGTGGAGACTGGAAGTTGGGAAAGGGCAGCAAAAACAAAGAATGGCAGAAAAATAGAGTCTATTACCAAGAGGACAGTGCACTTTACCCTGACCTTCCTGCTAACCTCTAGTGTTTTAAAAAAGTACAATCTTCACAATGCCCCAGATATTTGTTTCCTTTGGTCACTGCTAACTGGTCTGTAAAACGCAAGTTTATGCCACTTTTTGTGACAAATTTAGTCTATGGAGGAGAGGTTATATTACTATTTTCTGAAGAAAATCACTGTTGCCTTTTTTACATCTCCTAGGTAGTATTTTCAGTCCTGCAACATTTCCTTCTTCGTGTGCAGGGCAGTCATGTATCACCCTATGTGGATGCATGTGGTGTGTGTGTAGCTCTGAGATCAGCCTTCTTCCTAGCACAGTCAGAAATGGGAGGAAACATTGATAATGGAGATTTATCCTACATTCCTGTATCAAGAAGAGTTACACCAGCATGGATGGTTGAAGACCAACTCCTTTCATAAAGCCAATCCTTCAGGAGTTGTGGCTGGCACACAAGCCAGGCATGAAGCAATGACCAGAAGCTCTTGCTTCCTATCTCTTGGCTGTCATGTCTCAAATTCTTTGGATCAGTGTCCCATTTCCTACCTTGAAACTTCCAGAAGACCACATATTCCTCTCATCCCATGCTGGAGTAGAGGAGGTGTTAAACATGCTGCCCACGTGGCTTTGTGAACAACCTTCAGATCATCATCCCTCACTTTTAAGCAGGAGCCACTTCTGCAGATTTCAGAGCCTCTGGTCCAGAAAACAGTCTGCTTTTCTAAGTCTGGACCCTAAGGAGGAGGTCCAATGTGTTTACATCTGAGAAAGGCCTCAGGCAGTAAGGACCTGAGGGCTGAGAAATCCTGGAGCTTGTCTAAGTACCAGAGCCTGAGAGAGTTCTCCCTCTACATCGATTTCCTTTTATCTTTTCCCATAAATCAGGCTTTTCAACTCTTATATTCTTCTCTGTTCCTTTCCTCTTAACACTCTCCAATCCATCAACCTCTCTGTGATGTCAAATGCCCACAGAAGAATGCCCTGTGACATTCCTGGCTCAGCATAGCTGTTGAAGTAAAGGACTGAATTCCACACCAGATTTTGAGTTGAGTGACATTTCCAAACACATGACAATGGAAAATTTCCAATACTTGCCATATATATTGTAGATCTATAACCAGCCTTATGATGCAGATCAGGCAGATAAGACCTGACACATCAGCAGCTGTTCCATAACTGTAGATATCCCCAGCACTGTTTTAGAACACAATGTCATTCTAAACAATGCAATTGATGTAAATTCATACTGATGTGTTGATATATCAACATTTTATATAGATATCTAATCTACATATTTGCAGTCACAACAGATTCAAAAATTGAAATTAATAGTATAGTTTTATGGTATCTATTAAATGGATTACCCTCTCCATCAGAAAGCTGTGTGTGACAGCATATTCTCTCGTGAACCAATACAAAAGGGGCTGGGAGTGGGAGAAGTCATTTAGAAATAGTGTTCTGAATGTCAAGCTTGTCATCTGTGTTATTAATATGTTGTGAGTGGACCCTAGGTGATGCTCTCTGTGAGATAAACATTATGAATGGAGTAAGCTCCATGTACAATTAATATTCCCCTTGATACATCATTTGTAAATGTTTTAGAGAGGTTGTAAAGAGGAAAAGCTTGCTTAGAGATGTACGAATTAAAGGGAAGGGAAGTGAGAAAGAAAAAAGAAAGGGAGAGGGAGCAATCTAATCTGTATATCTGATAATGGCCCATAGAACAGCACCTGGCTTAGCATGGGGCAGACAAAATGAGCTGAGCTGTTTCTTTCTTGTTTGCTTTCATTTTGGGTAGCTCAATAATTGTCTAAGATTATGACTGAATTTCAGTCCTCCTAATGCTACTTTCTAGCTCCACTTCCAGGGTTTGAGGTGGAAGATCCTCGAAATCATTTGTGGTCAGTGATCTTCCCTAGAGGAAATAAAATGTAGGAAGCAAAGAGAGAGGCTTGAAAACAGCCTTAGAAAATTAACCTACTAGTTATCCACTTAATGAGATGGAAGCATGAAACTATCAATCCTGAGAAAGGCAGAGGGCTTTCCAGGATGGTGAAGGGGAAGACAGGACACATACAGAGGCAAAAGAAACAAATGTGATGATGCAGCTTTTCAGATGGAAAAGCTTGGGTGCCCTTACAAAACCTGCAGTCTTCTTGCATTTAACTCTGGAACTAGGTCACTGGGTACAACCCAGCAACTCCTGAAAGCCTGGTCAGGATACCTCCATTGTACTTTGTCTCATCCTGGATGTAATGGAGAAAGCAAAGCAGGTGACTTCCAAAATCATGCTTCAGATCCTTGCTCAGAGAAAAGAACAGAAAAGCATATGTCTTGGGGACACTGCAAGAAAATCAAGGTGAGGATGGAAAAGGCGGAATCCCACCAGGCAAAAAAAAGCTGGAAGATCATTTTGGCCTTCCCAGTGTGATGGGTGCTGTATAAAAATAGAACAGCAAGTTGACACGATCTAAATAAAAGATGAAAGGCAGTCAGTGAATACAAAGGATGGCCAGCAAAGCACTCAGGTAACAATGCATAATGAGCACACTGTATGCAAGGAGCAATTCCAGCACAGGGTGGCCTCACCTCCATCCTATGCCCAAGTAGTCCAGTGGAGGTGTGTGAAAGTCAACAGTTGATAGCCTGGTATCTCCCACCAGAATTAATTCACACCAAGCCAGTTATAGCTTAAGTCACAGTCATGGTGAATTTTAAAGGGTATACAGATACAGATATCTAGGAAAACACCCAGACATGGGAACAAGAATGGGAAAGGATCACGCAGATGCTTTCCATCACTCCTTATCACAGAAAAGCTGGCTTCTCTATAGAGGGTTCAGTGTCTGTTCCCCACATTTCCAGGCTATAGAGATCAACACCTACAGCACAAATAAGCAAAATATCAGAAGCTGTAAGTATAAAGTGTCACAGAAAGAAACACCAGCAGTGCCTTCCAAGCGTGTCCATCCCTATCACAACAAAAATACTCATGCATACACTGAGAGTTGTCTTGATCATTTTATTTTTTATTTTTTAGGGAGTGAGAGAGAAACACACAGAACATAAAGAGAAAAAAAAAAAAGTCAGGCAAAAGCCTGCAGGAGATCAAAAGCTTCTTTATTCTTTCAGTCTTCCCCAAGGAACAGCTTTGCGATGCTGCAACCAGAGCCATCATTGTCCAAAGTGCTCAGAGATGCTTCAGCAACACTAAGTCAATGCAATTCAGGATGGGGTGAGCATATTCCTCACCACCCATCTTTTCTCCTAAGAATGTGTCAAGGCTGCTATGGAGTATTGCTGGCAACCTTCTAGGACAGATGCTGAGGCTGTCTCTCATTTATTCATCTGTTTACAGGGACTGGTCTTTATTTGCTGAAGTTTCTCCATGCCTCAACAGAATGTGCAACAAGTTGGAAGCTTTGCATTTGTGAAGAGTCAGACAGAGATGACAGTGAAGAAAAGGCCCCTGGGTATTGCTCCTGTTTATCTTGCTGGTTTCTCTGCCTTGCTCATGCCAGGCTCTGCTGCTGTTAACTCAGGCTGCAGATGCTCCTTGCCTGGAGTGGGGCTGGGCTGTGTGCTTCTGCCTTCCCTTCATTCCAGCTTTGCAGCAACTCATATTCCTTTCAAAGACAGGATGGAAGAAGAACCTGAACTACTCTGAAGATGAACATTGCAGAAAATTGGAGTGGAAAGGAGGGCTGAGTGCAGATCGCACCCATTCTGCACTTACACATGCATGTCCATGGTTGGACTAGTGATCTTAGTGGTCTTTTCCAGCCTTAAGAACTCGATGATTCTACATTCCTTCTTCAGCAACGTTGTGTTGGTACTTGGCATGAGTCAGGCTCAGCAGCTCTTTCCCATAAATCAAACCTGCTACAGAGCCTCGTGCAATGGCTGGGAGTTTTTCAATCAAGTTTGATGATCACTAGAGCTATTATTGCAGGAGGGAGGTGGCTGTTGTAACTTCATACAAACCATGTCTTTGTGGCAATGCTAATGAGTCACGAAGCTTATACTGCTAACGATGTTGTTGCAAAATGCTCCCAGAAGGATGCAATTAAGAAAGGTTGGTGATAATGGACATTAAAGAGACATTTGATCAGCTCTCTATTGAGTGGTAAAAGCTGCTCAAGCAGGCATGCACCTGGGTAGAGCCACAAGGATCCATCATGCTCTCTACTTCTGCATCACCTCCTGCCACACTTCTCTGGTTTGTGGCTTCTATGGTTGCCACTGAAAAACACTTTCTGTACCTCTGTGCACACACAGCAGCCACAAGACTCAGCTCTTCATCACAGGAGCCCTTAACTGTCAGACAGGCAATTTCAGAGACGCTAGTTTTCTCACTTGACTTGGGACGTGAGATGTTCTTCCTCTGGATGCTCTCTTTTCATCAGTTCTTCTGATATTTCCTCAACTCTCAGCCTTTCAGTAGCATGTTGCTGTTATTAAGGCAGCTGTTTGATTCATTCTAGCTGAATTCTGAACCTCCTGAGCTGCTCACACTGAAGGCAGTCCCTGCTGAGAAAAGCATATTGCCCCGAAGGGATGAGACCAGGGAGCAGGAAAGAAAATGGAAGTCCATAAGGAGTGTCTAATCCAAAATCTACAGTAATGGGTTCAGGTTTCTCAGGAGGATTTGTCTAGCAATTGTAATTATTTTGGGCTTCCTCCATAATCTCAGCAAACTTCATGTCTTACTGTAGCTGTACTGATCCAGAAACTCTAGGGATTAAAGTCCGCTATTTCTCCCTGCAAACTGAGGTTTGGATTAGATGCCTAAAGGAATATCATTCCTGATTTACCAGGGCAAAGTCTTAAGTCCTCTGCCAGAGCAAACTGGGCAAACCACCATCTTCTGTAAGAGCACTCCACTCACTGAACTGCAGTAACTGCAGTTGCCTTCTCTCCATCTTTCAGTTAATTCACGCATCATTTAGAATCCTTAGGCCACAAAAGTATTCCCAGACAGCGGCTCAATGGCCTGTGTGCTGCAGGGAAAGCAGGCCATATATCACACAGACACACACCGCCAAAAGATCTGAATCTTCTAACATCAGCATAGGACATGGCTGAACACACCACCAAGGGATCAGGGAGAACATAAATTATGACACCCACCACGCTATGCCTGCAGCTGGTGATGAAGAAACCATCTGTGTTAATCTTCAGTTCACCTTCACCTATGGCAAATAACATTTCTTAATTTCTAATATGAACTACAGTTTTCCAAACTGTTTTATTTAAAGCAGATATTAAGGATGAAGGGTTAAAATTGCCACTTTCTGTCTCTTAACACAGTGCGATATAACCAGCAGCTAAATTACAGCAAGCCAGACAAAAGGGCAATGAGTCTCTGCTAGTCTTGCAAAAAATTGCTCAGGTGCACTAATGCATCTTCTTGAGCAATGTCTCCTCCAGCAAAATTCTGCTTGCTGAGATGGTCCTTAATCAAAGAAAGAGCTATTATCTGTGACATGACCAGGAATTTGATGGTTCCCCTATCATCAGCAGGGGAAGGAGAAATTCTTTGCCACAGTGTCTAAAAAAATCCAAACCCAAAGATTGAGGGCTGTGAGAACACTCCTGGAAGAGGGGCCCTCTTCCCCTCAAGGAGTGACTGAAGAAAGGTGATCAGGAGAGTAGATGGGCACACAACAGTCCTCTTCAGGCCAATGCAAACAGAGATAACCCCTTAAATAAATCTCCTCTCAATGAACCTGAGACTATAATTATGTGTTGAAGAGAGCTGGGCAGCTCTTCAGTTGGACATTAATCCAACACAGATACCCCTTCTCCCTCCATTTCCCACCTAGAGAAAGATCCTGGTGTATCTACCAGGTAACACAGCAATGTCATGCAGTGCCAGTATATGTGTACACCTTGCCTACAAGCACATATGGGCTGTTCTTAGAGCTTCCCCTTGGCAGCTGTAGGAAGAATAATGACACCCAGGTGGTCCAATTCTTCGTTTCCCCCAAAAAACCTCTTCTATATGGGCATGAACAATCAGCATGGATTTTTTTTTTTTTAATTTGTCAGCTCTTCCTTCATCATCCAGCATTTTCCCAGCCAGAGCTCCTGTATGTAGGCAGATAACACAGTGCCCAGCACACTAGGGACATGAGTGCCTGACTTCCATGCTATTTCAGAACTGGTGACCTATATTCAAGCTCTGGATGCCAGGCAGAGCTAACAGGAGAGACACTCCTCAGCTCGCTTTTAGACGTGCTCACAAGTGAAGGATTTCTGCCTGGGTCATCAACCCTCATTGGCAGAGCCTGCTGATGCCTT
Source organism: Oreortyx pictus (assembly GCA_036925125.1). Taxonomy (NCBI): domain Eukaryota; kingdom Metazoa; phylum Chordata; class Aves; order Galliformes; family Odontophoridae; genus Oreortyx; species Oreortyx pictus. The sequence continues at coordinate 4,893,938 of JAUPFR010000026.1, read as the reverse complement.
TGTTTTGTGACATGGAGGAGCGTGTCAGCATGTGCCAGGGATGGAGCTCCATCAGACCAGCTCCTGTCATTAGAGGCTGTAGGGTCTCCATCGTCTTGCATGGCATCCTTCAGCCTGTCTGCAGCCCACACTCCACATGGCTGCAAAATCACACAGCTTTGGGCTGATCTAATAAAAAATATGAAGAAAGGAGAGAGGCAGTGATAAACAAAACTTTGCTAAAGGTGATATTTCATAGTGTGCTCCAACCATACGTGACAGAGGGGGACTAGATAGAGATTGGGCTGCAATAGAAACATCACCTTTTGAACAAGATACTTTATCTGTTAAATCAGTTCCCTCTCTTGTCAAATTAAATCCATAGCCCATTTAATCAGGAAAGTCAAAGCCAGATCCAGTGTCTCAAGGGAAGTTTTATTGGAAGCAGATTTTGTCTTTGTGAGAAAGAAGGTAATATATATTTGAGGCTGCATACTAATGCTAAAGGATTTGTCAGGAGGAAAAAAAAAATGGAAGGAGGGAATGGTACATTTTCCCACAGAAAATTATCTAGACTGGGGAAATACAAACTGACCCAGTTTTCAGATTTCTCATTTAAGCAGAAAGAAGTAAACCTTGTTCTTAATGTTTCTGAACAAACACAGAAGCTTTGGAAGGCATGTCAAAATTATTATGAACTCAAAGAAGGGGGAAAATAGCTAGGATGAGGGAGGATATCCAGTGTCACATTTCCTGAAAGGTGTTGTGGAAAATGTAGGTCAGTCCCTGGGAGAGGATGACTTCTTGCCTTCATCCCTTCCAACAGAACAAGTGTCTCAGGGGCACTGGTGGGAAACAGGTCCCATCTCTGTAATATACTCTGAGTTCTTCTGCATGGATGAATCCTTTCCTAGGAGGAATAAATCCTGGCATGAGGAAAGCCAACAAAGCTGAAGAGAAGGAAATATGCTAGACGGGGAAAACAAATAGGAGAAGAAACAAAGACCAAAAAAATCTGACCCACCAGAAGGGAATGCACAAGGAAAATTGCTGCTTAAAACTCAAAGCAGCCTCTGGGAAGGAAGCAGCTGAATTTAAAGCGACCATTTTGGAGATAAAGATGATGCTAAAATTACTGTTGAACACTATCCAAAAAGGCAGATAATGCCTAGATTACATCTTCAAAGTTTCATAGCCTTAAGCCAAAGGAGAAATAGAAGAGCGAGCGCAGGATCATTGACAGAGCCTCGATTTCCTAGGACTGTCGTGAGCCACATTGACTTGGACTCCAATCTCTGGTATGTTTAATATGTAGATTGACTTAGGCTTTCTCAGTAAGTAATTTAAGAAAACAGCATCTGGAAAAAAAGTCTTAAGTAATTTAAACTCGCTGCAAGCAAAGGCAACAGAAGGTCAGTTTTTTTTTTTTTTAACTTATGCGAAAAGTGATGACATGGTTGCTGGAAAAAGGCCAGATTTGTGCAGGGAAAGAGGATTTCCTGCCTGTATTGCCATCCACTGTAGCTTGCTGCTCTCCCTTAAATGACATCTGGATGTGTGTGTGGGGATGCACATGTCCCCTGCTGCCCTGGGCACCCTGCAGAAGTTCTGAGCTTCCCAGATTTCCTGCTTCAAGTTGCATTAGGCTGACTGGGGATGTACCCCTGCTACAGTGCATGGGAGAGGATCCCATCCAGCAGGACTGAAGCAGCAAGGTAATGATTCAGAGAGATGGATTCTCCCTGCTGTCACTCCCAGGAGAAAATCAAAATCTCTGCTTCATCCCCTCTTTGTCTGGCTTGTCTGCTTAGGGTCCAGCTCAGCGAAGCATTTAAGTGAATGCTTAGCTCTCATTGATTTCAAGGGGATTACGAATGCAGCCTGAAATTAAGTGTGTTTCTAAATGCTCTGGTGAACCAGAGCCTGAAAAATGTGTTTTGCGATGGGAGAGGACCCTCCGTGCATCTTTTCAGTGCCTCACACTGCAATCCCCAAAGCAAGGCAGAAACTACTTGCAACCACAAACCTGGAGCCTTTCCCCCGCTTTCCATAGGACATACATGTTTGGTACTGTATTACAGCAAGATCTTGAACACATTGTCCATCTCTCTGGGCTTCCTTTCTTCTCTCCCTCCCAGTCTTAGGAAGAGCAGAGAACTGCAAAACCCATCTCTTCAACTAAGAACATAAACCAAAACATTGTTCAGTGTTTATGGGAAGGCTCAAAGTGGTCCAAGCCTGAAGACATCTGCTCATCCTCCAAGGATGACCCCTGAGTCTAGCACTGTCTGCAGCTGGCTAATATACATTGCTTGCACATTACTTAGCACTCATCCCACTCCAGAACTCTTGTCTGTGTCAGCACCATATGAATATCAACATATGGAAGGGGTTACCATCAGAAGAACTTGTGTTTTTGGGTCTGTTTTGTAGCCCTGCAAGCTCAAAGGATGGAGAATGCAGAGAGGAAGGGAGCACCTTCTCACAGCAGGAGAGCAGGGAATAGGGAAGCTCTGGCACCAATATGGCAGCTGGGAAACCAAAGCCAGGGAAGGAGAATCTTTGTGGCATGCTTAGTTAATGTCTCATGTAAAACCAGCCTCATATCATCCCTTTCAGAAGCCAAATCTTGCTCACTAACAGCATGAGATCAGCTTTTGAGCATGATTGCTTTTGAGCTCCTTCAACCAGCAGCATTCTCATAGCATGGGAGCATGCAGAGACTCTAACACTGAGCTGAGCTCAGAGCTGAGTATCCTCAGAGTCAGCTGTGACCAACTCTGCTGCTGTTTTCCAATACACAACAAAAACCATCTTTCTGACCTCCAAATTAATTTCTCACAAGACACTGGGATTCTTTAGGTTTGTTTTTTAAAGCTGAAAAACCAAGGTCAGCATGGTGGCCTGACCTGTTTTAATCATAAAATCATAGCATCATTAAGGTTGGAAAACCACTGGGATCATTTAGTCCAACAATCAACCCATCTCCACCACTCAGTCCCTCAGTGCCGCATCTCCACTGTTCTTGAACACCTCCAAGGATGATGACTTCTCCAGCTCCCTGAACATACTGTTCCAATGCATCATCACTCTTTTGTTGAAGGAATTTTTCCTAGTATCCAATCTGAAAAGCTTTACTCTTTTTTACTGTGTTTCCTGTTGTGTTTTCCCCCCCTCCCCCCCCACCACCAATTTTCAGCCTGTAGTAAAAACTGAGCCTGGGATATTTCAATTCAAAGATGAAACTTTTGGCAAAATGATAGACGTTTGAAATCAGAGGCTTGTGAAGGGAAAGACCAGGAAGTGCTGTGAAGATGGATGCTGCCACTACCCCCCCAATGTAATCTCTGCTTCTGTAGATTTCTTTGTGATCAGTCATTGGTGCTAAGTAACCACGTTTTCACATTAAAAAAAAAGCAATTTGTTCCAAATGCAGTGGCTACAGGAATGCCACATCCTATTCTTAACAACCCCACGATATACTGACAGCAAGCCAAATCCTGTTCTCAATTACAGGAGTGTAAATTCACAGTAACTCAGTACATAACCCTGCATGCTGGGAGCAAGCAAATGCTCAGAGCTTTTGGAAATCACATAGGGAGGATTTGCATATGCAACGATAACTGAAAGACTGTCAAGCAGCACACGGGGTAAAAGCAAAGTGAGTACTATGCAGTAGGTTGGTGTTGGTGTCAATGCTGGGCATCACTGCCCATGCTCTGGATGGCAGGAGTATGGCAGGTTGGACATAAGCTCCCATGCGCATGGGGGGAGGTATCTTTGTACAACAGTGTGGCTCCAGGATGGGGATCACAGCACTCAGACATTGCCTCCTCCTGCATCCCACATCCCTTGCTGCTACAGCTGGGCAGCACACTGCATCAAAAGGCTGTGCTTGAAAGAAAATCCTTGAGAAAGCCTCCACCCCCCATCACCAGCACAAAGCATGCCCGAGACCTCAGAAGCTGTCCCTGCCAGAGACTTCAAATTGAGGCAGCACGTCCCTTGTGTGCCTTCTGCTTTCATGTGCCTGGATGTTTCCAAGCCCCCTCACCAGTGTGATGGCCGCTCCGTGGGAATGTGCTGAGGTCTCCACAGAGCTCCCATTGTGGAGGGACACAATAGAGTCACCACATGGCTTGTGGGGAGAGCGTAGTTTTGATGTGTGGTGGAGGGACTGTTGTGGGGTCAGGTCACTGTGGGGGCTTGGCTTCTTCCCTCTGTCCCCAGTGCAGCCAATTGATTCGTTCTAAAGGGGAGAGGCTGATTGTTTCTAAGGTTGCACTGGAAGAAACCTCATTTCCTGAGCTCCCCCTTACTCTTATTTCTTCCAACACCCAGAGCTCGTGAGCTCCATCCATCACACCCTACATCTACTCCTGTCCATGCCCCTCCCCTACTGATAACTTTGGCTCCAGCACTGAACCCATCAATACCACCCCAAAGGAAACACTCCCCTCAGACCTCTCCAGCTGAACATCTCAATAAGGGAAACGAGCACTCGTTAGCGCCCCAGAGAAGGAACATGATACTGGAGGAGAAGGGACATGTACCCCTCAGTATGATGGTTCTGATGCTGTAATCTTTTCTTGTTGACCAGAATGGGAATTGCTGGGAGGGAGGTGAGACTCAGCAAATCTGGGAGTTGCAAGCACCTCCTCCTGTTTGCAGCATCCTCCAGGGTGATTGCACAGTGCATGCCATTAGATATACCAGGAGAACACTTCTAGGGAAAGGAAATTTGCACCTCGGCTGCAGTTCATCTGCCACTCTGCCTCCAATATGTATGGAAGCACAAAACCATGCTGAGGAGATGGCAGTCATCTCCTTTGGGATTACAGGAGCAGACTCCAAAGTCCTTTCCAAGACTTGACATGCAAATATGCAGTTTAGGAGCCTGATGTTCAAAGATATTTTTTCTCCAGGATCTCGGCCAGCAGTTAGAGGAACTGCACATGAGCAGCAGGGCTGAGCGTCAGGCCCTGGAGCCAAATGTTTGAGAAGACACATCTCGTTCTGAGCATCTTTATTCCAAAGCTGTGCCAGAGTGCACTTGTTACTGTGGGTTAAATCCAGGCTTTACCCAACATAGCCAGAAGCCCATCATTGCTAGACAAGTGGGCAGAGCCTCTGCAATTATATCTACAGTGAAGCAGAGCAAACAGAATTTTCTTGCAGGGTAGCTTATGACGAAGCAGTATCAGCCCTGGCTCATTTTAGTGCTCTTGTTTTACAAGCATATGCTGTTTTGGAAACATCTGAAATGAATACAGCTCAACACAAGGCACCCAACGCAAAGCATCCTCTGTCAAAGGCGGAAATCTCAGACACGTGTCTGAAAAAAAGACTTGAAAGCTTTTTGTTGTTGTGTCACTGGTGGTAATTTAAAAAAAAAGAAAAGAGAGCTTTCTTTTTTTGAGAACTCCCACAGATGTTTGTGGTTTGGGATTTTTTTTATTAGTGCCTGGTTAGTCTCATGGCTATTGAAACCTGCTCTGCTCTCACACATAACAAGGGGGCTCTGATGATGTTCAAAGGGATCTGGAGAGCAGCAGCCTGCACAAAGCTTTGCTCTGCTTTCTTGTGAGGGAGGGAAGAGGAAGTGAGTGGTGGGCAAGAGTCTCACGGGCGGCTGTTTGCAGTGGAAACAAAGTCCATGAAACAGAGCCTTAAAGCTGTAAGTCCCACAGGCACAGGTGATTTTCGCTATTGTAACTTCCCCAATATTGTTAAGAGGTTTTTGGATGCAGGTGGAAAACACAGCCCAACAGGGAAGAGTCAGTGAGAAAGAGTCAGTATGGAAGGTACGAGCCATGTGTCAGTATAGAAGAGCTGAGACTTTCTTCACATGTTCTCCAAATCCTGACTGCTTCCTATCAGGGAACGTTAAGGCTTAGGGCAACAGGAAAAGCAAGCCCAAGGAGCTCACCAGGTATCAGGCTGAGACATGGCCCATTCTGGAAAGGTCACAGTGCGTCAGCTGGGACACAACCTGGAAAGAAGCAGATTTTTAAACAACTTGAATTCCCTCACCAATATTTCTGCCACCACATATCTGGATCACCACTTGTCTAAAAGACTGAACCAGTGCAGAAATCAGGGTTTGCTGCCTCCTCATAAATGGACTTGGTGCCAGACTTGACCTCCTCACACACAAGTCTGGGTCATTCCATTATTTTCCATCCTGAAATTCAATTTGACCCAAAAGAGCATTTTATTGCAGTGTTTTCCACCAAACTGGGAACTGCCAAACAACAGATGAAAGCTGAGAACAAACAGATATTGTGCAGTTGCAAGAGACAGAAATAGAGATAATTACCCCCAGATGGTACAAGTTGCAGAAACTGGTGTTGAGGGAGCTTGGAGATCAACAGAGCTGGTGAATTAAGTAATAGAATCATAGATTCATAGAATCTTTAAGGTTGGAAAAGATCATCAGTCCACCTCAGCCTGTCACCACCATGCTTATTTAACTCTGTCCCTAAGCATCACATCTCAACACTTCTTGAACGTTTCCAAGGATGGTGACTCCACCACTTCCCTGGACAGTGCTAGTGCTTTATCTCTTGGTCTGGCAGCATCAGCTCAGATAAAGTGGATTTCATCACTCTCCTCTGACCGTACCCACAATTCTCATTTGTCTTCCATCTCAAAGGACATTAGCAGGACCCCCTCTATACCCAGGCAATCAGGTGTGGAGAGGCTGAGTGGCTCATAAATCCAGTGGTTGGCAGGAGGAGATGCAGAGCTTCTCAAAGGTAAATAAATAAACTTGTGCAATGGCATCCTCTAGAAGGCAAAGTGTGAGGCTGAAGCTGGAGAGAAAGAGGAGAAAAGCTCTCTTTCCTGCATCCATCACCACTAGACATACCTGCAATGGATCCAGGCAAGACAGATGATGCTAACCAGGTACATATTTCTACAAGTTAATGAGGAGAGGAATTAAATCTTAGCAAGAATACCTAAATAATCCAATGAACAAGACTGGTGTAGGTGAGAGGACAAAAGGAAGCTGATCTCACAGCTTAAGAAAGCCCAGCATTATGGGAATCACCACCTCCACTCTGTTGTCAGCTCCATGGATGATGATTTGAGCTCCGCGGGGCTGTACCCACAGGTATGAGAAGAAAGAACTTGCAGGGCTATTTTTTTGTACAGGAATGTGCCCCATCATACTACTTCTGAATCTAGACCCCATCTGGGGGGGAAAATCCTCATCCCAGGTGCTTCCCCCCCTTATTTCTCTCCTTGAGCTCTCAGGACTGGATACTTGCCACTGAGCAGACAATTTACCATCACATGACTCTCTACTGATGTTTCCATCAAGACAGGGAACACGAAAGGCTCCACTGATTTACTGAGGCTCACTGATTTTGTGCCTTGACAAGAATTACTAAGGAATCTCATTACAATCTCCGTGCTTCTCATTAGCCTGGCATTGGAGCCTGCTTGTGAGCAGTGACAATCAAAGCCTCACTTGAGAAAGCTCAAGGTGCGCAGGTAGAGATGTCAGAAATATGATTTTTGTTCTTGTAGCTGCGGACCTAGTGCAAAACCAGAAAAAGGTGGAGGACCAGGCAGGGGGTGCAGCATCTTGGGGTAGGATGGGCACTGAGCTACTCATGCTGTTCTACTTGCCCTTCTCCAGCTGCAGTCATGGCCAGGGGCTGGAGAGGTCCTGAGCTCCGAGGGATAAGCTTCCTTCTGCCCTGGGTCCCGTTGTGTAAGAAGAGGGATTGGTAACTATGAATGGCTGAAGAGCTATTTCTGTTTTTCAAACTGCTGCATGACAGTAATGCTCCTTTTAGGTCTCCCTCCTTGGATGAATGGAAGTTTGGTTGGAAATAGTTCAATGTCAATGGGGAAGGTTGGCAGAGGGTTTTTTTTTTTTTTTTGGCCTTTACAGTTAGGAAAATCCAATTGGCTTTCCATTTCTCTTTGTGGTTTTGGAGCTGTCAATTAATTTTCAGTGAATTTGATAAACTGGGAGAAGCTTCAAATATGTTACAATTCTACAAACTGTGCAAAAATAGATGGCTGGGAAAAGAGAGCCTGTTAGTATCTCCCTGGGTGGATGCAGAATGCATTTATCTGAGGTGTCAAGCACCAGTAAACTCACTCTGGAAAGTCCCCAGCCTCAGGAATATCAGAAATTGCATTTCTATAGGCACAGGAGAAAGGGAAAATGAAATTGAATATTCCAACCCCAGCTTCTGTACAGGGCAGTTTGTTTCAAAAATGGAAATGTTTCTCTCTTTGACCTTGGAGTTACTCTAATAATATGAGTACCTCAAATTAGGGCAATAAACATGTTTTCTATCTGTTATTAAATCAAGTAAATATTGAGACATCGTGGAAATTATACCACAGATATTGGAGTGCACAGGTCAGTTCTGACGGAGCATGAAGGAATGATGCACACAGTCGGGGTTCCTAATGGTGACCCCAGCACATGGGGTAGGCTCACATCCCAGTATTATCACGATGTGCCGAGGACTAAGTCATGAAACACCCTTGGAGATCTTCAGTGCTGTGAACAAGACACTGCAAGGAGTTCTTCTGATTTTCACGCACACTGCTTGTCAAACAGCAGCGTCCGGCTTGTTAATGCATTTTACAGCATTTACACAGCAGTTGCTTTTCTAGTGGCCATTAAGACAATTCCACTTGGCCGATTCCCCTCACCCTCTGTTTGCTGCCACAATGATTTGGCTCCACATGTCTTGGAAAACTAGTTGTGTTTTATGATGGCTTAAATCTGGAGTCATCCCCTTAGGGTTTCCTTTAAGTGTTTTCATTGTCTCCCCTTCCCCTGCTCTGCAGACCCCAACAGGGGGGTTATTTTTTCAAAAGCCAGGTTAACTGGCTGAGACGTCATTATAAATCTAGAGCAAGTAGGCATGAGATGTTCCTTGTGGGCCTTTTTCACTGAAATGAGTCCAACAGCACAGCAGATGCTTTACAAACACACTGCAATTCTTTTGAGTTCATGGGATCTTTGCTGTCTGACCCTTGGAGCTGGAGGGAGCCTGAGCATGTTCCTGGATTACAGCTGCCCAGGAAATGCTTTCTCATAAGTGTTAGACAAGTCCTTGAATTGATGGAGAAGTCAAACCTATAGTTAGAGCGAGTGCTAAACCCTAAAATTCTGTGGGGTATGCACAACAGAAATATGAACATATAGTTGTGTGTAGAGGAAGTACACAAGCATAACAAGGTGAATTGGCCTTTTCTCCCAGGGAATTAACAATGGGACAAGAGGTAATGGTCTCAAGTTATACCTGGAGAGGTTCAGGTTGGATATCAAGAACAATTTCTGCTTAGAATGTGTGGTAATACGTTTGCACAGGCTGCCAGGGAATGGTGAAGTCACCATCCCTGGAGGTGTTCCAGGACCATGGAGATGTGGCACTGAGGGACATAGTTCAAGTGGGCATGGTGATGGTAGAACTAGATGATCTTAGTGGATTTTACCAACCTTAATGATTATATGATCCTTCAGAAGGTAAAAACTATGGTCTGCAGAACCCCTGACTGACTGCACACACTGCATCATCATTACACCATCCCAGCAGACAGGAGCAGTGCAGAGGACCACATACAAACACTATGCCAGGACATGTCTGCGAGAGCAGCTCTTCCCCATTTAGCCTCTGGTGGCCTTGAGATGTTCTATCACACACATCACCTCCAGTAAGTACTTGGTCAAGCCCATGAAGCTCTAGAGCATGGCAAGCTTATCTCTACTGGGCACGTCAGATCTTGGAGGCAGCTAGAAAGCACTTCATGAAATGACTAATAGAGGGCAGATTCAAAGCAAGACCTTCCAGGTTCATTCGGCTGATAGGCTGGGAGCTGCAAAACACAAGTGATCAGAGCCCAGAGAGGTCCCAGCTGATTGGAATTCCACAACTCCCTTTCCACCCCCATTGGTACTCTGCTCCCATGAGTTCTCCCTACATCATCTGTTAGCTCACCTTACCCTATGACTTTGAAAATGAGGTGCAGGGAGGGACATGGAGCAGCAGCTCAAGCTTGCTGGGTGACATCTGTCTATGTCCCCATTCTCTTTTGCGATTTGCCTCCAAAGAGGACAGCTGCTGAAGACTTAACACTGACTCTACTCTAGACAGCCTCTAGCTGTTAGCTAGGCATGAATAGTATCTTTTGCATTTAGTCACACCTAGACTATGCAGAGAGCAGTTCAGGATGCTCCTTCAGCTGTCCTTAGAGGTAATTCCTTTCTATTCAGTCAATTGCCCTTGTGTCAAATACCCTTGCCCCAAGAGATAAATGAACACAGTTTGTTCAGCCTCTGATGAAAGCAGATGAAATGCTCACTCATTTTCTGAGATTCAGTTGTGCTAAAATCTATCAATTAACTATAGACATCGGAGCTCGCTAATGCCAGACTAATTATGACACGCTTCAAGCACTTCCTATTAGTTATTCTTCTGGTTATTAGGTGTGGAGGAGAAGCATATAAATAGAAAGAAGATCACTGCTAGAGTAGGAAAAACTGTTAGAAAACTAAGTTTTTGGTGGAATGTTCCAAAGTGACATTTCAGGAATATTGATACTTAGGAAAGTATGAATCCAGTGTAAAAATTAGCCATATGACATAAATATCCTGAAATCTCCCTATGTATTAGGGCTCTCCTATATTAGACGCTGTGTGAGCAACTGTTCCCCAGCAGCACCAGAACACTGCTGAGCCCTTGTATCCCTGCATCCTGAAACGTCCCTCCCTCTTCTCAGCACAAGAGAGACTGAATGGCTTCATAAAACAAACTCCTTCTAGAAATGGTTTCAGCCAAAAACATTTTCCATGTGTGCCTTGAAATGAGTTTGGGTCAATAAATGGATGGGTGCATGGTCACATTAACTACTCCTACCACGTCTGTCTGTCCTGAGTAACTTGCAAAGCTGCTGGTTGACTCCAACACCACCTGAGAAGGGGGAAGAAGTCTCAAGGATATTATTTTTTATCCAGCTTTTGTGAAAAGTAAGTCATAAGGAAATCCTGTCACAAAGATTCATTTTTCCTTAGACTCATGGCTATTCACACAGGAGGAAAGGTCTACAGAAGTCCCAGCTACAGAGAAATCTTCCTTTCTCTGGCTCAAGCAGAGGATTGATCTGTGACAGCTCTACAAAAACAGAAGTCTTTACCTGGCCTCCTGCTGTTGGAAAACAGAGCTCAAGTGCCCCGAGCTGCCTGACAACGCTGAAACTCTCACTCCAGCACAGCAGAACACAACATTAGGCCCAGTGAGTTGTCCAGGAATAGCCTTTTTCATGAGCAGGAGACAAGGCTGTGGTGATGGACTGATCCAGCCATTGACACCGTGGATTAGAGAAAGTTCCCTCTTCCTGTGCCCCTGATCCATTCAGCATTCCCAAAGAGCCGCTCTTTAATCAGGCATCTGAAATAGAAAATGAAAAAGTCACCAGGGAAGACAGCCCTGAGTTATAAAGGGAACTTACTATGAAGCTTGAAACTAGAGAAACACACCCAGGAGTCTCCTTCTTGCAGTTATTCTCTTCTCTATCCAGCAAAAACCTCAAGGGATCAACTCCCACTAAATTACCCTCTTCTCTGCCAGCCAGAAGCTTGTATGCATCGCCTCCCACTAAATTACCTCCTCTCTGGCCAGCCTCAAACCCCCGCAGCACACCTCCCCTCTGTCAGCCACAATTAATCCTTCCACTCAAATTTCTAGTCCCAGATTCTTCTCTGGGTGAAAGCTGCAGGGCTGCAGCAAGGAACAAGACTGAGTCTTCTAGTGGCTTTGAGGAGCAGGATCTCACCAAAGCCAAGCATGAAACCACAGGATTTGCTTCTGCTGTTCTTTTCATGCTTCTCTGAGATGGAGGGAGTCAAGAGTTTTTTGCTATTTTCTTGAAAAATCCACAGGCTTGGGGGATTTGTTTCTGTTCTGTCCTCTCCCCCAGGAAGGACAGAGTCACATCCCACTGCCATGAGATGCACAGCACTATAGCAGTGAGGAGGGAGAAGTGAACATTTCTCATTCCCATCCCAAACACTCTAAATCTCTTTGTGAAGTGTTTGCTCTAGAAGCCACCAGTACATTTGCCATGGGAGATGGTCTTTGCCATTTGGAGCTGGTGATTAGGAAAAACTGCCTGCTATCAGCTGACCACTACATCCCAACAGGAGACATGCCATCTCGGGCACATCAAAGCTGATTTCATTATTAAAGAAGCTGTGTGTTTGCTCTGATGTATTGGGGGGGGGGGGGGGGAGAAAAGAAAACGGCAATTTCTTTTGTTCTCCACATGCAGCAAATCGGTTTTTCTGCTCTGTCTTCATTACCTGCTCAGTAATTGTCACTGCTGAGTGCCCATTGAGACATCATGAAGGATGCTAAAAGCTTTCCTCTCCCTTTTTGCTTTTCCATCTGCTCATCCTCTTGCAGGCTGATGGAGGCAAGGTACCATCCACTGCTTTTAAAGGAGCAGGGAGTTGTAAATGCAACCCCAGGTTTATTTTTAATGTGTTAAATAATATAAATATAATGGCCTCTTGCCTGTCTGCCCACTGTCCTCATCATTTGCTGCAAGGGCTGATCTAAGGGTATCAATGTCCTTGGGTGAAGGTGGTGGCTCCCTCCCTGGTCTGGACCATTCACTGCACTCAGAATTAGCCAAAGTGAAGACTGGGGTGTTTCAGAGTTTGGGGAGCAGTTGTTTGCTTGCAATCCTAATTTTCACATTATTTCAGGACTTTGACAGAGGTATGTGAGCAACTTTCCTTAACAAATTCTGGAGAAATACAGAAATTCAAACCAAAGGAATCATTAAGTGTACCCTAAAGGTCAACTGATGGTCACCTCACAGCCTCCTTAGGCATATTCAACACCTCTCTGCCCTTCCTCCCTCTAGGATGTGATTACTCACAAATAATCTGGATCCCTCTTGCTGCAATTTAAGCTCATGATGCTGTGTCTTCTTCACTACAGCCATAAAAATCAGACTTCATTCCCATCACACAATTAATATTCAAAAAAAAAGCCAACACTATTTAAGGGAAATGACTGCTTCACTGTGCTCCTTAGTGGGAGTATTGTAGTCATTTCTTAAAACTAGTTGAAATGGTGCCATTTGCAGTGTGTTGTTGCAAAGATGATATGAGATAGGTTTCGTATTTTAAGATAAGAAACCATTTCAAAGCACAAGTCAGTCACCACACCATGCTTTTGCTGTGATTTGGGGCATCTCAGGATCAATGAAGCAGCAAAACACGCAGTCCCACTCCGGAGCCTCTCCTTTGACCTGTCTCTGTTTTCAGCCTCCCAGCCTGCTCCAGTCCTCAATGCTTGGGTGTTGTTTAGAAAGCTGGTAATTTCTAGTTTAAATTTATTTACACTAGTTGAAACCCACTCATTTCCTAATTATTGCCTTTAAGCTCAAATAGCTCTTCCCCCTCTTTCTTTCGATGCCATTAGAAAAAGATGTGTTTCTCCTGTTCAGCGTCTGCTGGCTGGTTTAGACACAGATTTTTACATTCCCAGGAAATACAGATAGATAGATAGACAGACAGATAGATAGATAGATATACTCTGGGTTCCCCAACCATCCCCAAAACCTTTCTTGGCTCCTTTTCTTTGTAAGGATGTGGTTGATGAGAATTGCCAGCAAAGTGCAGATTTGATCTTATTGGATCAGTTGTTCTGCCCAAGCTACTATAAGAGCCTAAGAATCATAGAATAATTAAGACCGGAGAAGAACTCCAAGATGATCAATTCCAAGTCCATCCCATCTCCACAGTGCCCACTGAACTATGTCCTTCAGTGCTACATCCCCATGGTTCTTGAACACCTCCAGGGATGGAGGCTCCACTATCTCCCTGGGCAGCCTGTGCCAACAAATCCCAACTATTTCAGAGAAGAAATCTGTCCTAAAATCCAATCTGAGTCTTCCCTGGCACAACTTAAGGCCATCGCCTATTATTCTATCACTGACAGAAGAGATAGAACCCAACCTCTCGCCAACCTTCTTTGAGGTAGTGGTTGAGAGAGATGAAGTTTTTTCTGGGCCTCCAATTCCCTTCTTGGGACAAGGGAAGATCATATAATTGAATAGAAGAGATACTAACACACAGTAACAACTGAATCTCCCTGTAGAGCTTGGGTTGGCATAATCTGGTCCTCAGGTGGCTTTTCAAGGGGACAAACTATCCCAGCCACATTTGTTGTTTTGTGACCATGGGTCATGCACTAAAAATGATAAACAGAACAGCCTGGAAAGAGAAGGTTTCCCTTCCTTCTCCAATCAAAACCAACCCAAGTGGTAATTTTTAGCTTGCTGCCTTGGCTGTTGGCATGGATGTACGCACAAGGAGATGAGTTTCATCTTCTTGGTGCAGAGTCAAAGGCAGTAGCCCCCATCTTTCTATCCACAAGAAGCCTCCACTCACTCAACCGCCCCTACATCTGTGTAGACATGAACTCAGAGATCCTATCTCCAGTGCCTCCGGGAGTTCTTGAGAAAGCAGAAATAAGAAGGAATTATTAATTATGCTATTATTAATTTATTATAATTATTAAGTGCTGGTGTTTTGCTGGACACCAGGGTTGGCTCCAGCTGGTGGGACTGCAGTTGCAGATAGTGAGAGATATGAAAAGAGTTTTCTTGTACCCCAGGTAACTACCACACTCTGGGTTGAACACGTGTAGGGGACAGGGGCTTCCATAACAACAGCAGCCCATAGGGCCCACATACATTAAATCCCAAGCACTATACACATTCCGTACTTGTAGAAAATGCCCTGAAGTGCAATGGTACAGATTCAGGCTGAAACCTAATCCCCAGGGCTGGGCATAGGACCTCATCTTTCCAAGCAGAAATTGCCTCCTAGCTGTGCACAGGCACAGAGGAACTTTCAGCTTCAAAGACAAGCAGAAGGAATTGTTTCTACCTCCAGTTAATGCTATTAGAGAAGTTATTGGGTTAGGGAGATAGGAGAGAAATCTGTGCTCATGCCTCTGTTTCCCCAACATACAGCTAAAAGGAAGATAAAGCAACACTGCAATCTTCAGCAAAAAGCCTGCTCCAAGTCTAAGAAAATCCCCTTGGCTTAAGCACACTGTCTGTGATTTTAAGGACTTACCAGAAATCTCCCTGACTTCCCCATGTCCCTTATCTCCACAGTACAGTGGAACACTGCCCTGCAGCTGCCTGGAGAGCACCCATTGGTGCCAAGGTGCTTGTCTGAGTCCTTCCCATGACCTATGTGCACAGCTTGCTGCAGGCTGGGCTGATGTCCTTATCCAATTACCTTGAAATCACTTTTAACTCAGGCCAAATTAAGGTAAAATGCAAATAGGTGTGTTAATTCCCTGCCTCCAAAAATAACCAACAGAACAAGGGATGTTTGTGGATCTCAATGGGGGTAAGTCCAGGGGAAAGCTCTATGGTAGCAGTAAACTATGTCTTCTGTGTTGGGGGGGAGTGGGGCTCTTGTATTGGCCTCCAAAATCCATCCATAGGGATGCATCTGGGGTTGTGTCTTATCCAAACCAGCTGTTCCAGTTCTGCACTCACAATGACTGAATGTTGATAAGAAAGGCAGAATCTCACTGAGATGTTTGGTCTTTATCTAAAAGCAAACTTCAATTGTTTTTATTATTTTGTGAAAAGCAGTAGCACAGGCTCCCTATTATTTTTAATTGGCTCAGTTCCTCATTAGGCTGAGCACAGATTGTCAGGCAGCAGAATTTCTCATCGAATGCAAATCAAAGCACCAAGTGTCCAGGCTCCAGCAGTCCTGGGCATATTTTGCTTCTCTACACCTTTTTATAGGAGGAAATATCCCCTGTGGACTCCGATGTAGGACATAGGGCAAACTGTTCTGGTTTGCAGAAGGGAGGAAATACATTGTAATAGGTGAGAGCCACGTGAGCAAATCCCAAAGGTGCACTTATTGCCACAGATCCCAATTGTCTCAAAGCAGGTAAATAATAGGAGAGGTCTGACAGCTCTATTTGTGCTATTTGTGACTATTAATATTTGCTGATGCTCAGGAAATGCTGTCATGTAGAGCAGGAATAGGCTGCTCTTTGCCTCAAATCCTGTACAATAGATCAAAAATACTCAGAGGCGTTGTGGAGCCATAGGCATCCGGCGTGCCCAGATATTCATCACTCTCATCAGGCAGCCCCATATCTCTAATGGACAAGGAGTTTTATCCGGCCATTCTCTGCTGGGGGGTTTATTTTGCCTTTTATATATATGTGTGTATATATATATATCCACATATACACACACACTTTTGTAATAACTTCCTGTCCTTGGAAAGCAGGGAAAAGTGTTCAGGAGGTGACCTGTGTCCATGTACTGAGATGGGAGCAGTGTTGGCAGGGTTGTCCCTGGGATTTGGCACTGAGTCCATTGCTGCCTTCATCCTTCACTACCCTCAGCCTGGGCCCTCAGGCTTCCTCTGCAAGGAAGGAGGGGAATGGGTTCACCAAAGCCAGCAGAGCTTGGAGGAGCCTTCTGAGGCTGGGGCTTATTCCTTCCATGAGCATGGGGGAGGCTTTTCCTCTCCTCTTTCACTTGCTGATTTGAGACTGACCTGGCTGTGCTTCCTGACTCCCAGAGGTAGTTTCCAGATGCAAATCCCAGGCAGAGGCATCCCATTTGCTTTCCTTCCAGCATCTCCCAGTGCCCCATGTAGATCTCCATCCAGCATAGAGCCCCTGGCACTACACCTAAACACCATGGAGCATTTGGGCACCCTGGGGACCTGCCCAGGCTGTGGGACTGCTGGACCATCCCTACAGAGCATCCTCTGCTACCAACCTCCCCAGAACCTGGCACCTGACTGCTTCATGACTTCAACACGCTGCCTTGGCAGCCCATGGCATGGGCAACCAATGGGCAAATCCAGTTGAAGGGAATTTGCATAGGTGGACTGTTTTGGGTACACTAGTGCATCTTTCATGACCATATGTTGCATCCCAAATTTTAGACCACATTTGACTGCTTTGAAGTAAATCTCTCAGTCCCTAGTATGTTAAGCAAAGGAACAGGGAGGACAAATTACCTTCTCCAGGTTTCTGCATTGGATGCTTGCATAGACTATGGTGAATTATCCTCTGGTGTTTTTGACTTCAGTGATTTTGGATGTGATTTTTTTCATGCACTCTCTCCAATTTATTAAGGACATTTGGAACTCCAGCCCTGTTCTCCAAGGTACACGCTGTCCCTTCCAGCGAGGTACCATCTGCAAATTTAATAATCATCCTTGTTATGTCATCATTCAACTGTTAATGAAAATATTGAACAAACTTGCCCCCAGGACGGACCCTGTCTGGATGCCCACTCAATTCATACATCTGTTTTGACAGGGAACTGCTGACAACCACTCCCTTGGTGCTTTACATGCAGGTTTCCACCCACCTACAATGATTGCATGTAGATGAGGGTCCCCTGTGAGGTGGTGACAAAACCTCATTGACCTGTTTGTGTCAGGGAGCTCCCAGCTGCAAAAGGACACTTGATTGATTTGACATATTACTTCTTGACAAGACCTCAAGAGTGATAACCTTGTTTTTTTTCAGGGAGCTTACAAACAGTGTGATTATTTCATGCTATCTATCTATTTCTGGTTTTTAAAGTCAACTGGGAGGCCTAGAGCACCCTGGTTCACATCTTCCACCTTCTTGAAAGTGTTTTCAGAGGTCTCCAAGGGGAATGATCACCAGATGGCTCAGACTGGTTTTCAAATGTTTGTTGGGTTCAGATACACTGCAAATATCTTCTCTGGGTCTCTCCTCATTCCTTAAGTGCTGACCTAGCTTCTCACCTGAATCTATGCTTCTTGCACTGTGTGGACCTTGGTGTCAGGTTTGGCCTTGCCGTCTTTCTACTTCACCTCTATGGGAACGGATGTGGGAGCTGCTCCAACCATCCTCACTAAATTTCTCATTGTTCTCCTCTTCAAGACAAATGATCCAACTTCTTCCAGTTCCTGTTTCCAGACATTTAGGCAAGTCAATTGTGAGAGCCCTTGTCACCAAAGAGCTGATGAAACCAAGCCCAGCATTAACCCTTTGGTGTACTGCTCTTTAATCCTTTACTTTGAAGGCTGGGAGCATTTTCCCACATCATCTGGAGCTCGTTAGTACAAAAACGGGTATCTTGCAACACATCTTTCAGGGCATAGATACAAGTATCTTCCCAGGCACTGAGGGCTTTGTGGGAAGTTGCCCACTACAGTAGTGATAGTCCTGTCCCCCTCCTTCTCTTTCAGGGTTTGTATCTGAAGACCTTAGAGTCACAGATTCATGAAGGTTGGAGAAGACGTCTAAGATCACCAAGTCCTTCCCCAACCATGCCCATTGAGCATGGCCTTCAGTGTTACATCTCCACAGCTCTTGATCATCTCCAGAAATGGTGATGCTACCACTTTCCTGTCAGTGTATTATCTCTTGGCATGGCAGCATCAGCTCAGGTAAAAGGGGCTTCGCTATTGCCCTCTGGCCATGTCCATCTACCTCATCACCTTCCATCTCAAAGGGCATCATCTTTCCCTGCTGTACTCCATGAGATGTTCAGCACTGGGTGCCAAGCCGTTTTCTTGTGTCATTGCCCAAAAAGCCCCTGAACCAAGTAGGAGTTAGTTCCTTTGGCCCAATACTTTGCAAAGTGAAGCGTCAAATAGGGCATTGTATTTGGACACTTCAGCTGTCATGGAGATTTATAATGGGTTATTCACTGTGAGCCCCTTTTGATGTCTTAAAAACCTCACTGCTCATCCCCAGCGGTGCCCAGTGCTCAGCCACTTGCTGGAGACACATGTGGACACGGCAACACTTGCGCATATGGGGACATGGTAGCCACATCCTGGGGACACCCGCACCTCTCCACACCCTGGTCATATGCATCAGGGGCAGTGCTGAGAGACTGCTGTGGCTCATCAGCATCTCTGTGGCACTGCCATGGAGATCATTCATTTGTTACCAGCTCTCACCTGCTAGTATCGCACCCCAACAAGTGATACCTTCTTCCCTTGCATCTCACATTGGCATGGCCAAAACCTGTGGCAGCAAGAAAGCAGGCAAAGCCCTGGGCAGGCAATGTTTAAATGACTTTATTTTCATTATTATTTTTTTCTTTTATAAATGGGCACAGCACAGAAATAATTAAAAAAAAATAGACAGTACCATTACAGTGCTAGATCCATTGGCAAAGATTATTTTTATAGTCTTTTTTTTAATTATTTTTAAAGTTTTGGCCATTGAGTAAGAACAAAAACAATTAACAAACATTTTATTTTATTTTTATTTTATTTTTTAAACAGACACTATGAAGCAATTAGGTACTAAACTCTAGAAGAGTTATGTATATACAAAAAAATGTTCTGTTTAAGATATGTTTCCTATTAAAAATATTTACATGCATTTTTTCCCCCTCCCAAGTTTGTTGAAAGGTAGAACACTCGTAGTTCCTTCTACTGTTAAAGGTTTCTCATTCTTCTATTGGGAATTTAAATCAGCTCCAGTTAAAAAGTGAAGTGGAGCTCACTCATCGTTGGGCTTTTCTTTTTCTTCAAATTATTTAAATCTTATGGAAACGGATAATTTTTGGATGTATATCAGTGGATTTTCTTATTTTTTTTCCTTTATTTTATTTTTTTTTCTTTTTAATTTATACAAGGATGTTTCATGTTTATTTACAGAAGAACCAATGGGTGGTGATTTATCCTGGTGGTGAGCACTTGTGAGAGATAAGCATGTGATTTTAAAAAGTCCTATCAAACTGCAATGGACACGTTTATTTCTAAAGTCAGCATTTCTGTCAGTTTTGATTGTCAGCTGTACATTTATGCCTTAGACCAGGGGGTGGTTAACACCCAGAGTGTCACTGGTACCCCTGAGGTCTTTGGAAATGCAGTGATGGAGCTGTCTGCTATGTGGGGGGGATAAATCTGGGCATTGCACGGGCATCTACTAGGGTGAACTTTAACCAAATAAGAATAATAAAAAATTATATATATATTAAAAAAAATTTTGCTAACTCCAGACTGAGACTTCTCTATAGGGACGGAGTGTGGGTATGGCCATGGAGCTGCAGGCACAGTACGTGGAGGGAAGCAGAGCCACATGGGTTTTGGGGTCTCACCGAGAGTTCTGGGCTCTGTTTCAGCTCTGGCCATGGAAAGGGGTGGGCTGCAGCAGGCTCCTTGTCCCAGCCCTGGAAAAAAAAGCTGGGGGAGGCAAAGCCAGCTCCTTGCCCCCATAGCCACGGTGAAGGAAGGAGCCCCCAGCACCGTGTGTGCTTTGCACACACACGTATATACATATATACATATATATTAATTACATACACACATATATACATACATAGACACATGCCACACACATCCCCACCGCCTCAAGTAAAAATTTCAGTTGTGAATACTCAGCATCACTTTGGGAGCTGACAGAGCCCCATGGAAAGCTCCAAATCCAGAGATGGTTGTAACTATAAAAAGGAGAAGAACACAAGAATCCACCTGTTTGCTCAGTGATGAGCTTGCTCCCTTTATAGCCTCCACTCTGGTGGCTCTTGGTAGAGGTTGGATAACTCTTGGGAGCAGGAGCCAAGATTCATATGGTGCGAAGAGGAGGGATTTTGTCACCCAGTGGGCAAAATGGGGAGGGAATGGAAATTTTATGTCAAGTCCTGCTGCTTAGTTTTGAAAGATTCAAATAAAAGGCTTCAGAGGAAAGGGGTGACTCAATCCCAGCCACGAGAAACCCAACCTGGCTGGATCCTGCTGATGCCGCCCATGTCCCATTGCTTTCCTAAAATGTAGAAGTGCACACAACAAAGGCTCTTCCTTGAGGCCTGGTACAGGGACACCAAAGACATTGGAAAGCAGAAGGAAAAGTCTTTCTGCACCAGTGGGGTTGCTCACATCCTCTGAGCACTATCTGTTTTTGTCCCTCCCTGTTACACAGAGCTGATGGTGTCTGCATTTTTTCGGAGCTGAACTTCCCCGTGGTCAGCTCCACCCCACCCAGACTCATCTCCAGTTCCAGAGGAACCCTCCTTGTGATCACATCTCTGCAGTCTCTGAACTCATGCAGCAGAAGAGGACAATGGATGAAGCCTGGTCAATTCTAATTACGGATTTAATTGCCTTCACCTCCTTTTTGGCCTGTGATCCCCTGCTTTTAATGGCTGTAAGAGGAAGCGCTGCCCAGCTCCTCTCTCTGCAGCCAGCCTTCCTCACTTCTGGAACTGTCACGGATTTAAGTGCCAGGATTACAACTTAACACCAGCTGAGTGAAACAAGGTTAAGCTTGAGTGAATAAAAAATTGTATTAAAGAAGTTCAAACTATTAAAGGGGAAAAAATGGAATGAAGAAGATTAGGGAAGCAGCTAAGAAAAGCAGCATTTAAAAGATTAAACTGGGAGGGTTGACATTTATTTTTTTTCTTAATGTAAGCTCAAAAGATTAAGTCCGCGTTATTCCAAAAGACACTGATTTTGGGTGGCCTGGATGTTTGCCACGCCCAACTCGTGGTATCACGGAGAGTTTCTATTTCTGCCATGCACCAACAGCCAGGGCCCTTTGGGACCAGAAACACAAAGCCATTTAGCTTTCCCCTTTGAACAGCTTCAAAGTGGCCGTTGGGGCCAACACCAGCCTTCCTCAACCATCTGGTCACCTTCAGAACATCCTCATCCTCATGCTGACAGAACTGAGAAATGGATGCATATATACAGACACATACACCAGCACCTCCAGCATCCCACCCAAGGCAGCCAATAGAACAGCCTTCTTTGAATGCAGAGAACAAAATGATGACTGTTTTGAGGCTGACTTCTCTAAAATTGGGATTATTACAGTTGAGCCAAGCTCCTTACCGTGGAATAAGACCAGCAATGAGCTCAGGGACTGAATGCTGATGTGCAAACCTCAGCTCTTCACAATCACTGGGCCCCACTCAGCCATTGTATGCAGTGCAATGGCAATTTACAGGGACTTCATTTCACTTATATATATATATATATATATATATATATATATATGTAAAACTGTGTATGTATGTAGTTATATATATACACACACATGTTCAGCCTCTAGAATTCCCAATACAAAAAGGAGCTCTGCTGTCATGCAGCCTCCAGCAGGGTGATAAATCCCTAAATGCACTCATGCCCTGAGGGGGACAAAGTGTTACTGCATCCGTGCTGGTCAATTCACAGTGCAACAGAGCTGAAGAAACTGATATTTGTGTTGTTTTCCTGTTTAAACTGCCCTAAGACCAAAGCCAACATCTCCACAGGACACTGCTGAGATTGCAACCATTGTTAAAGAAAAGATCCTCGGCTGCATGGCAAGCAGTGCTTCAGCTAATTAAAAACCAACTAATTGAAATATCTAATTGATTTTCTGTGAAAAAAATCCAAAATCCAGCCTTTTTCAAAGGAGCAGTTGGGCTCTGCACGTTGGGAACTGGCAGAAGGAAGAGCATTGTGTGGTTGATGACAGTTCCTGGGCTCTTTGCTTGTGGGCTGCCCTGAGCTGATCCCCATGGGAATCATAATTCAACAAAAGTAATAGAAATGCTCAACACTGGGGCTCACTAAAGCCATGCAGCAGATATCAACTGTGCTCCAAGCTGCACCCAAACAAGTCTGTTCCTGTGGCTGGGTCCCCCAGCTTGATTCATGTCATTTAGTGCCTCTGTTTCTCCTTCTTTCCCTTTCTGAGCTGCAGGACACCACCCCAACCAAGCATGTTTGTATTCTCACCCCATGCCAGCTCCCCATCAAGTGCCATCCCGCACCATTTGAAAACCAGTGCTGCCGGAGGGGCTGCGCAAGCTGAGCTTTATTGGTCACAGTGAAAACCCAGTGAAAGCACGGGCCCTGCTCCACACCACGCCAACATCACATGGGTTCTAGAGATGTCAGGTCTCTGGCCATGCACAGTGATGCAGCAAAGGGTGCTGTTGGCCAGAGCAGATCCACACAAGGAACCCAAACACGGCCTCTTGGTGCTCCATGAATTCTCCAGATGGGAGCTGGCTGTGGTTTTGTTTGGTTTTGTTCCCCCATTCCAAGAGCAAATCCCGGGGCACCAGGTATTCCGGCCCCTTGTGCTTTTTCAAGGTTCAAAGCATATCTGAGAGTTGCATCCTTTTTTTCAAACAGAAGCAGGGAGCAAAACGGAATTCCTGCAAAGTAACCAGCTCCGTTAAAAAAAACAAATAAACAGACAAAATAAAAAGAAAAAAAAAAAAAAAAAAAAAAGAGAGGGAAAAGCCTCCTTTCTTTCCAATTGAAACAACAACAACAAAAAAGAAGATAAATCCAAACCCCGCGCCCTAGGGCTGGTACATGGTGTCCGGATCCCAGAGTCCACCATGGAGGTGGGAAAAGCCCCGAGAGCTCCATCTGCCATCTGCAACGTGGCGATCTGTTTGCACCAGAGATATGGTTTCTCCTTTTGCATTTTTTTGTTTGTTTCTTGTTTTTTGTTTTGTTGTTGTGTTTTTTTTTTTTGTTTTTTTTTTGCTTTTTAAATTCACAGTCTGATCCAAAAGAGAAGAGAGATAAAGAGAGAGACGGAATGGAGGAGAGGAGGGAGAGTTTGGAGCAGGAGCAGGAAGCGTGAGGCATGCCAGGCTCTTGTCCTATGCGTAGAACTCCTCCTGCTTGTCCGGCTTCTGGTAGGTCACGTTGGCTTGTTTGGGTTCCTCCAGTGTATAGCTGCCTTCATCCTTCTTCTTCATCCGGTAGATGAGCAGCATGACAAGGAAGGCAGCGAAGAGGGCTCCCACCACACCACCGACAATCACAGCTGCAACAGAAAGGAATACAGCTGTCAGGAGGGGAATCAGGATGGGTTCTATTTGGCTTTATGCTTTATGACCTGAATTCATGTTTTAAACTGAACATGAAAGTGGTGTCCTCATGCAATTTGTGTAATTCAAGGAGCTGCAATGGTGTGCTGGTTACTGTGAAGGATGGGCAGGACCTGTCTATTGGGGCAGGTGAAGCTGGGTGTCCCAGCACCACCCCAGCACCTTGCTGAAGGCCAAGCCCTCCATCCTCCCACCAACCCATGTCCTCCACTCTCACCTATCAACACTTCCTTCCTCTCCAGGATGTTCTTCTGGGGGAGCTGAGCAGCTGAGCTGCCTGACTCTATTGTGTTGTCGATGAGCCCCGGCTCTGCATTCTTGCCCAGCCCTGGTGCTGCTGGTGGTGTCACCACTGCCACCACCTCATTGCCCAGCTCAGAACGAGTTGTCTCCTCCTCCTCTTGGATCTCGAAGTCCCCGCTGGGGCCACTACTGGTTGGGACTTCCAGGTCACTGTC
Organism: Oreortyx pictus; assembly: GCA_036925125.1. NCBI lineage: Eukaryota > Metazoa > Chordata > Aves > Galliformes > Odontophoridae > Oreortyx > Oreortyx pictus. The sequence continues at coordinate 4,869,612 of JAUPFR010000026.1, read as the reverse complement.
GAGGACCGTCGTCAACTCTCCTGGCTCCACCTGGAGGAAAGGACAAGGTGGAGCAGAGGACAAGGACTTACAGGTGGTTTGTGTCTCCAGCAGCATTAGTGCGGCTGGAGGAAGGGCACCATGATACCACGGTGGGGGAACGTGGGGGGTTAATGTTGGCATGTCCCTTCCCAGTGTCACTGAAGTGGATGACTGTATTACAGAGAGCAGTATTGATCCCACATCTTGACTGTCACCTAAGGTCTCCTTGGGCAAGCAGGACCATGTAGACCTGTCCCCATCCAGGTGCCATTGAGACACACAAGCTCCCACCTATGGCTTCCTACAAAGACTTAAGGAGGGTCCTACTGCCCTGTTCTCCTCCAGCCCAGTCCTCATCTACCCGTTGCCTCCTGCACATCCCCACAATCACAGCATCCTTGGGGACAAATCCATCCTGAGCTGCTTCCTCTCCCTGCTGCATGCTGAGCTGATCCCACAGAGCATCCCTGAGAAAAGCACCCCCAGAACTTCTCCTTTGTGGGGCAAATGATTCCCTCATCCCATTACAAATGGGGATGAGCAATAAGCTGATGGGGATGAAGCCAAGGCAGGCAAGACGGAACCCTCACAATGTAACAGTGCCCCTGGCATGGTGCACAGCTCACTGCTTCCACAAGCACGTGGATTTGTGACAGAGATTAATTGAAGGTCAGCAGGAGCCCGAGGCGCTACACACATATATACGTACCCAGAAAAGAGGGACTAGTTTAGACAAATCACTCCACCTTTCAGTCAGAGTGGTTTTCAAAAGGCCCCTTAGGGGCTCTGAATGAGAGATGGAGCAGTGGATGAAATCCCCTGCCCTAGACACCCAATGGGCTGCAAATGCTCAAGCAGAACTGCCGAGCGATTTGATCTGACAGTGCCAGGCTGTGAGCTGGGCTGCAGGACATGAAGCTCAGCAACTGTACCCATGGGAAAGCCCCTCTCCTCCCCCAAACTGCCCTCCTATTGCTAGGAAAAAATGCTCTGGAGCATTTTCCATCAACTCCACCCCTGTACTCTACTCATGGTGGAGCTAGATGAGGTTCAGGTTGGATATTAGGAAAAATTTATTCTCTGAAAGAGTGGTGATCCATTGGAACAGGCTATCCAGGGAAGTGGTGGAATCGCAATTCCTGGAAGTGCTGAAGAACCTGGAGATACGGCACTGAGGGCCATGGCCAGTGGGCATGGCAGGGATGGGCTGTGATTAGACTCGTTGATCTTAGAGAACTTTTCCAACCATAACTATTCTGTGATTCTATACCTCCACCCTTCCATCTCCCCTTTTCATCCCCCAGAACATTCAGCTCTCTGCAGAGCTGGAAAGAACGCAGGCTCAGGACACAGCCACCAAAAGGGATGCAGTCCTGTCTCAGGACACAGCCACCCCAAAGGCTCCTCATGACCACTTTCTGGATTCATACATCATCTACAGGCCCTTTGGCAGGTGAGAAGGGCTCCTGCATCCTACCTGGGGTGCTTCTGTGGGTGGCAGCGTGGTGGGACTGGAAGGCAAGGTAGTGCTTTTCTCTGTGGGTTCTGAAGTCCTAGAGGTGCTTGGTTTTGGCAGGGCCCTCGGCCTGGCTGTGCTGGAGGGGACAAGCCGTGACGTGGTCACCTCTGTCGGCACACTGGTTTCAGGGATAGAAGTGGTGGGTGTCTCCAGGGTGGTGGCCTGGGTGGTGGCTGCCTTCGTGACAAAAGGAGGCAGTAACCTCTGGGTAGTGGTGGGCTTGGTGGCGGCCACAGTGGTGCTGATGGTGGTGGTGGTTGTGGTGGTAGTGGCAGCTGTGGTGGTGGTGGCAGTGGTACTGGGAGAGTCACTGGCAGTGGTACTGGTGGTGGTTGTTTTCCAACTGGGGATCACTGGTGCTTCTGTTATCTTGGGGATATACAAGACGCTGGTTGGTTGCTCAGGGGACGTGTCCTCAGTAGGGAACAGCTCAAAGGGGGTTGCCATGGGCTGAACCAAGGTGACAGGCAGCATGGCCACTGTGGTGGGCAGCGGGATGGATGCGTCCGTGGTGAGGCTGACTGCTGTCTCCAGCCCCGACTCCTGCTCAAAATCTGTAAGAGGGGGAGAAGAGCAGAGGATGAAGCAGGCATTTCCCAGGACTGGCTGGTCACCTGGCCTCACACCCAGAAGTCAGAAAGCATAGAGCAGTTGTGGGCTCAGCAGAAGGCAAGAGATGCACATTTCCATGTGTTGTCTAAAGCCCCTCTCTGAGGTCAACCTTTAAAACATCAGCACAGGATGTTAGGAAAGGGCCAATCCTGCCTGGTAGGACCAGAGACTGAAATGGGAAGTGGAAGCACTTTAACACAGCTTTTGATACTGTTCCCTTTGCTTTTGGCTGGTAGAGATTGGGAGGGCTGCTGGGGAGATGAGCATGGGACAGACCACTCCTCCCATCCCACAGCTTCAGTCCTACCAAACTCCACCCCATGACCCCACACCCTTCCCTGGGAGCCCTTCAGCTACTCACAGCCTGAGCCGGAGCCGGAGTAGATGTCATCCAGTTCATCATCTCCAAAGGGATCATCATCCCCGGAGCCCTCCAGGTCCACTGGCCTCTCATAGTTCTCATTGCGCCAGCGCTGAGCCTGCAGCCAAGCAAGGAGCTGCATTAACCAGCTGCAATGGGCACCACAGAATGGGGTTAAATGGGATGGGATGGGATGGGATGGGATGAGGAGAGCAACCCCAAGAGAGTTTCAAGGGAGTGGGACTGCAGGCAGCAGCTGAGCTGCTCCAAACTGTTTTTATCCCCCCATATAATATCCTATTGCAAATCTTTCAGAAAAGACGACATTTTGTGGAAAGTGCACATTGATTCTGATAACATTTCCTGTGGAAACAAGTCCTCTGGAAAACGGGAAAAAAAATAATTGCTTTTGGAAAGTGTTAGGAAAAATATTATTTTAATTCTCCAACTCTCTATTGTTTCCTTTTAGACTATTTTCACGTGATTTCTGGCATAGGTGTGACATTAATGCACGCTATCAGCTGCCACAACTTGGAAAGTGACAATATGACACCATGTCAAACTTCAAATGTTCCACTGCTCCATGGTGCTGCTAAAACTTGAAGGGCCCCTGCTCATAGGGCTCTTAAGCATCTTGTTTTGCAGATCAAAGTGTCTCCTGTTTGTGTTGCAAGGAAACAGTTTGACACTTCATTACAACCCAAACAAGGAGGCTTTGATCTGTAAGATAGCATCAGATGTTCCAAGATGTAACAAGCCAGGTTGGTGGCACTTAAAGCAAAGGGGTGGAAGGGCCCTCTTTGCTATTATGGGATTGTACCTCTCGATAACAGCTTTGAGTTTGTTTCCATTCCAGACTGAAATAAAAATGAGTTTTGCAATGTTAAAAAGTGGTCCTGTGTGGGGCGAGCTCAAGAGGCGCCTGCTGGTCAGACTCCTGCTGCCTCCTCATCCTTAATTTCCCTTCTTGGAAATCAAAATGTCCTCAATTGGTAAAAACAAGATGAGCCCATGAGATTTCATATTAACTGCTGTAATATGTACAGCATCGAGCTCCAGCTCCTGGAGAGGAGAGGATAAAAAGCAGAGAAGAACTGATACACCAAGGACGACTGCAAATTACTTTGCTAAATAAGCAGTGTCTCAACTGCAAGGTTTGGGGGTTGGAAGAGGAAACATTTGGAGCTGCTTTTACTTGCCTTTTGAATCCTGTGCTTGTTGGGTATAGCATGGCCAGACTTCAAAGCCTTCCGAAGAAGACAGGGATGCCCAGAAACTTGCATCTGTCTTCTGTTAAGACTAAGTGAAGACTAAGGCTGTTGCTTAATCCTAGACCTTAGCAACTTTTTATGTTAATAGCACTGACACTCACCAGGAAACAAGGAGCCCATAACACAGGCGCACCCCAGCCCACCTCTCAGCCGTGCTGGATGACCTGTTGAGCTCCCCAAAGGTCACATTCTCTCTGCTTGACCTGCACAGCCTCCCTGTAATGGGAGCCACATGGTCCGGCTCCGCCGAGCTCATTTCTACCTTAAATTGGATCCAGATGAGGCAGCTCCAGCCATCAGTTCCCAGCGCTTGGATGGAGAAATGAAAACAGGAGCATGGGCCCAGCATGTGCTCATCCATCTCATCATCCTACCACTCATCATCCTACCATTCATCCCACCATCTATTCATCCCATTATCCATCAGCCCATCCACCCATCCATCCAGTCATCCAGATATCCAGCCATCCCACGCTTGGCTGAGCAGTGTGTGCCCTGGATGCATTTTGCCCAAAAGATCTTGGAGCAATGCAGTGTAGCAAATGAGTATATGTAGTGTGTGCCCATCCCACTGCAAAGAACCAAATTCAGCTAAGCAAGGGAGCAGACAGGAAGATTTAATGAAGGCAACTTGGGAAGCTGTTGGTGCAGTTTGCAAGCAGGGTTTGGTCCTGGTGGTCCTGTGGGGATGAATCACTGTGAATGCCCTGGTGATGGAGGAGATTTGTGCATAAGGGCATTGACACCCAGTTACACAAAGAGTACCACAGCTGATTCCATCGCTCAGTGGGGCTGAGTCCAGTTACACTCAACAATGATGGGAATTAATTACTCCTTTGCCTCGGAATGAGTTGCATCTGTGCCATGCCAGGGCTTGTCGATTTGTCTCCCCACTCCCCATGGCAAAGGCAATGGACAGTTTACTTCCAGTTGCCTGAAACTCCTGTGGACACATGATGACACCAACCTACTGTCCCCTTGCTGCCTCCACACTGTGGCTTGGCAGGGCCAGCTGGGAAACACAGCCAAGGAGCTGCAGCAGCAGAAATCACAGCCAAGTCCTACACTAAGAGCCTTGAAAGTGAGTGAGAGCTCAGGCCCTTTGGCCCAGCCCCATCAGAGCTGAGCCAGAGATTAGAGAGGCTTCATTCCCTTCGTGCTGTTAACACGCATCTATCTCCAAGCACGGTGGATGCCCCATCCCTCCCTCTCCTCTCTCTTTATCAAGGTAGGTGACATCATTTTACATAGAGAAAAATGTAATAATTGGGAAGAGAGTCCCACTGACACACCCAGCACATCAGTGCTGAGTGTTTGCTCGGAAACCAAGGAACCAAAGGGACATGCCACCTCCTGCATGACCCTACACATCTCGGGGCATGTCCTGCTGCCAAACATCTTCCATTTGTGCTGGGAGGAAGGGTGCCTTATAAATCCATCCTTAATGGCAGGGAAAGGCTGGTAAACCTCCCCAGGATGCTCTCAGGTCCTTCTCTGGTAGCCATCGGCATGGCAACGGTCACCATGGAAACCACCTCCTCCATGGCGACGCAGCATCCATCGAATGTGCAGGCAATCAGTGATTTCCTCGAGCACACCCACCTCAAACAGCTCCAGGCGCCGCTTCCCATTGAGGTCATGGGGAAGGGACATGGGGACCCCAGTTGGGAAACAGAATTCCGTGTGTCCCATTGGGATCTGGCAGCCAGGGCATCTGGGGAGAGTGCCAAAGCCGGTAGCACTGGAAAGCTCAAACAGACACATCTCTGCACCCAGGGTCAGCAATCTGTCTGTGGCCGAGTGCCATTGTCTCTGGGAAAATGCGTTAAATTGAGAACAGACCACAGGAAAAGTGATGATTATTTCTATGATATTTTCCAGGGGATATTTTCAATTAATCAGTCCTTGAAAGCACCTTTCTGGTGTTTTCTATACAAAACCTTAATAACTCATCCTGGCACATGATTTAGTGATACTATAAACAGTTGAAATAACATTAACTTGCACATAAAGTTGGAACAAAAACATTGTTTCTTAACCTTAAAGACTCCACAGTTCTTTTCCCACTACAAAATTGCTGCATTTCCACGCTTAGATCCAAGGCTGAGTTAAAAATAAATATGTCGGCAAGCTGTTCCTGACAGCAGGACTGATGGTAGCGACCATGGAGGCTGTTTGAGCTGGAGGTGTCCATAGCAAAGCCAAGGAGGATGTCCAAAAGGCAGTGCTGGATTCTAGGGGTGCAGGATGCTGGCAGAAAATGCACTTTCTGCGCATGGGAGGGTTGCATCCTCACCAGGTCCTCAGTCCCAGACCAGACTCAGCTCTTAGAATCATAGAATCATTAAGGTTGAAAAAGACCTCTAATTTCATTCAGTCCAGCCAGCCACCTACCACCAATACTGCCCACTACACAGTGTCCCTAAGTACTACATCTGCACGTTTCAGGAACACATCTAATCAGCATCTCCTCCTCCTCGGGATCGCCTGCTTCCAGTATCATTTTTTATTCCCATACTTCAATGGATTAGTGCCAGATCTTACCCCACAGCAGAATAAAATATCCCTGAGCCAGAGGTGGCATGAAAAATAGCAAACCTCCCAACATCTATTGTTGCTAACACCTCCACTCCCAGCACGCTCTGCTTTCTCCCTCCAGGGAGATGGAGGGGAAAAGACACAGCAAGAAACCCACACAGTACCACCTCCTGCTGCATACATGCAAAACACCCAGTGAAGTGGTACAAATGACCCCAGTGCATGGGACTGCATCAGGCAGGTGATCAGGCTCCATAGGAATAGGGTCAACACAAGTGCCAACCTCTCCATGTATAGGATCTCCCTAAATGCCAGCCACACAACACAGAGGACCACCCTAAGTGCCAACCACACAACAGATAGAGTCATCCCAAGTGCCAACTCCATGGACAGTATCACCCTAAGTGCCAACCACAAAATGGATAGAGTCACCACAAACTCCAACCACCCAATGGATAGGATCATCCCAAGCACCAACTGCTCCACAGATATAATCACCCCATGTGCCAGCCACCCAATAGGGATAGAGTCACCTCAGGCACCAACCACTCTATGGATAGGATCACCCCAAGTGCCAACCACAAAATGCATAGAGTCACCCCAAGCACCAACTGCTACACAGATAGAATCATACCAACTGCCAAACACCCAATGGATAGGGTCACCCCAAGTCCCAGCCATCCTGTAGATGCATCGTTCTGCACCTCAGAGACAACCCAGCAGCTTAATCATACCGTGCAGAACTTCCCCACCCAGCCCAGAATTGATTTAATTTGCTCTATTTCATAATCCTATTGCAGCTTAACATGCAAAACCATCTTGAGCTTTTCTCACCTTCCACAAAGGCATATTTCAGAGCTTGCTCTCCGGGCTGAGATTCAGCTCTCCAAAGAGCTGGAAAATAGGATTTTATCTCTTTTTTCCCCACTTGTTAGATTGGAAAGAACCTTAAAGTTCATCTAGCTCCAACCACTGCCATGGACTGGTTGCCCCCCACTAGATCAGGCTGCCCAGGGCCCCTTCCAGCCTGGCCTTGGGCACCTCCAGGGATGGGGCACCACAACTTGCTTGGCTAACCTGAATATTGGGTTGGGTGCTCCAAGGGACATTCACTGACTCACTGCTGCAGTTTGGGAGATGTTGCAGTGGGTATGCAGTTGGATGGGAGAGTTAACTCTTGCAAAACAAATATATGCATGCATGCATACATACATACATACATGCTGGAGCACCTGGATTTAGGAAAGAAAAAAAAGGCATTTCCTCTCTCTAGTCCATGGTAGGACTTAGGTTATATTCACCAATCCTGAGCTTTATCAGCTGCAACTATTTGTTTGCAAGTGTAATCAATCTGCTTCTGACAGCACCATTCAGCTGTGTTCCCCACTCTATCATGGTTTTCAGCAACCCAATGTGCAATAAAAAGTAATATAAATGCAATTAAAAGGAAAGAAAAAGACATTCCCCTGCATGGAGCAGATCAAGCATTCAGCAAAACTCTGCCCTTCAGCAAAGTGCAGATCAGCGGGGACCACCCGAAATGCAGCCCCCAGGACCCAGCTGTCTGCATGCACCAATAAAGCTCAGGTTTCCAGATGAAAGGAAAACTCCCAAACACATCCAAGCGTGGAGCCTTGATCCCAGTGCTGCCATCTCTGGTTACCTAGCCCAGGAAGCACCTCCAGCCCCGCAGGTCTCATTTTACCAAGAAAATAAATGGGTGGGAGGGGTCAAGCCCTATAAAAGAGCAAAACTTCTGCTAATGGACAAAACCAACAGAAGCTCTGGATGAGTCATGACCAAGAATGGAGGATTTTCAGCATTTGGCATGTGATGGGAAACGTTTCAAGTTACGCATCTGTGTGTATATGACCTGAGCTGTAGGCATGTGTGCACGCATGCACACGCTGAGGGGTTATGTTGCTGGAAAGCACTGTTCAAATATTTACACAGCCTAAGCCTCATTGTTTCCTGCCCCCAGATGAAGTCCTTTTAATGAAATGTAACTAAACAAGCCGTTTCCATTCTGCCTTTCCAACAATAATTATGGCTCATACACTAAACAGGATGGCAGCTTTTCAATGCTGTGTTGGAGAGATGGAAGATGTCATCCTTGAGGCAACATTTCCTAACACACAGTCACAGTCCCGAACCTTTGGGAGAGGTTTTAAATGCTGATTCTGCACCATCAGAGCAGCCCACCTAGCTGGGATGCTCATGAGGCTGAGACGTTGCTGTATGCAGGAGATGGAAGAGGTATTCTAGGGGAGCAATGTGGTCTCCATCATCCATCTCCATCATCCAAGGTCACAGCAGCACCCAAGCAGCTCCTGAGAGATATCTCTGAAAAGAGGCATGGCGTTCCCAAACTCACTGATCACCAGACCAAAAGGGAAGGGAAACTGAGGCACACCATCCTGAAAGCCTGCAGCCAACTGGGACCACACCCTCATCACACACAGCCAGTGCTCATGGGATGGGGAAAGAAAGAAATTGGGTGTGTTGGGGCATCAGAGACCAAATTGGGAGAAAAAAAACACAGAAAACCAACAACCAACCTACAGACAGACCTCCAGCTCATGGTGTTGGGGTTCCTTTTGGGTGGGGTGCTCAGATCCCATGGGTTTGCACAAACCCTCACCTCGCCCCTGCAGATTTTGCATTTCTTTTCTGCTGCTCTCATGCTCCCTCAGGCTTCTTGGAAAGCAAACGTGGGAGCACCCCATGCTCACAACTGTGGGCGGTTCAGCGAGGGACAGAGTGGGATTAAGGATGCAGCGCAGGGGATTACCCGCAGCTCCCGGCAGATTGTGTGTGCCATGGGGGAGGGCACAAAGCCCCAGCCCTGTGCGTTTGATGGGTTTTATGGTGTAATAAATGGAGGATTTACCTGGGGAGGCTTTGCTAAAATTACACCAAAGGCACACATGCAAGCAACAAGCGTTCAGAGGCATCAGCCTCAACACCCCAAAGCACACCTCAGTGCCCGTGCAGGACTGCAGCACTTAGCCCAAGCTTTGTGCTTCTCCCAGCTCCCCTTCCTGCTCACTTCCAAAAAAATGCACAAGGACACATGCTTGTAGATACAGGTGCTATTTTTGGCACCTTACATCATTAACCTCTGGGACTCATTGCCACTTGCGGCATCCCCAGGGACGCGGTGCAGAAGGGTGAAGCAAACACAGGGATGGGGGAAGCACACTTGCAGAATAAAAGCAAGGTTGTGGCTGGTTTTGGTACAACACCAGGGAATGAATGTGGAGTTTCCTTCCTCCCATACATGCTGGGTTTGCAGTGTGATGGGGATGCTACATAAAATGCTTGGATGCCCAGACAATGCTCAGAGGATGCTCAGAAGATGCTCAGCCCCGCTCCCTGCCCGGAGTGTCCATGGGGCTCACAGTGGGGATGGAGCAGAGAGGTGGTGTGGGTGATTTCCTAACAAATTCCATGGAAATTAGTGCAAACAGAGCAATCAACGTGGAGGGAACCCAAGGTCGGCCAGCATCAGCTCCATGCTGACCCTACCTGAGCCTCAGCATTTCCAGCCTCCTGCATCCCTCCCATCCCAGAGCATCCCTAAGTTCCTGGCCAACCTACTGCTCTAATATGAATTTTTCCAGCTGTAGGAGCAGGGAACCCCTGGCCAGGGTTTACATGGAGAGGAAAGAAATGCTTTGATCTTCCCTCCAGACTGCTCTTCCCACCCCCAAAAATGATGTCTTTTGATACTGGCATCCATCAACATTCATTAGCCCAGCCTTGCACTAAGCGTGTCTTCAGGGGACAACAGTGGCAATGCAGCTCCTGGAGTGACCTGCCTGGTGTCACCCAGGAGTCCCCCAAAACCTAATGCCAAGACTTCCAAACACTCCTTTCACACCCAGACCACACCACCTCCCTCTCTCCCTCCTGCCTGTGCCTTTATCTCCTATAAGCCGATTGCTGCTGCAGCTCCAGGCTCAAGCCCCACAGTGAACTTCCAGCACGTGCTGGCCCCCAGGTGATGTGGGTGCTGCTGACAGTCCCAGCATGGTGGCATTATAGGAATTTACAGCCTGAAACACGCCAACATGCCACCCTAAAGCAGTCCCCAGGCCAGAGCATTGAGACAGGAACAGGTTAAAATAAAACTTAAGAACTGAGCATAAGGGTGGGATGCACTGATAAGACTATCCCAATGGAGCAATCTGAAATTACAAAACCACAGTGAGACAACAATGGCCTTCATCTTCAGGATCCACAACCACAGCGCATGCCCACCCAAAGGAATTCAAGGCGGGACTTATGGAAATGCCTTCTTGGAGTTAATTGCAATAAATTCTCAGAAATGCAGTGAATATGCATGCCTTATGCTCTTAAATATGCAGTTGCTTCTCCCTTCGGTGTGCAAGATAGGTGGGGCTACCCCCCCTGTGTGCAGCACCCAATAAACACACCTGCTTTATAACCTAACTGCGTTATAGTTTGTTACCGTAAGTCAGTTCAGCGAGCCAGCCAGGTGAACTCTTTGCTTATCCATGGGGCACTTGGGGAACAGGGACCCTTTAGGCACACCCTGAGAGGTTCTCAGAAAGGCTCCGTGTCCTGACTGTGCCACTGCGGAGCAGAGAAAGAACTCTGGCAGTGGACCAGGTATGTTGGGAACAGGGAACCTGTAAGTCATGAGGAGATGTCCTGTGTTGGGAAAAGAAGTGAAGGAAAGCTTCCCCTGAGGTTCATGAGCTCACTAGGAGTACAGGAGCAAGGTAACCCATGGGAGATGTTTCTGTGTATCTGCCCTTAAAGATCTGAACTTGATTCAGCTGGAGTTAATGGGGATTAGGCCGTGGCACAGTGTGGGTGTCAGATGGGTCACTGTCCTGCCAGGAGGGGACGGGCAGACTTTGTGGAAGGAATAAATGTCTGAAGCAGTTTTGTTTCTGTCATATTATCACTGTTTATATAACTGCTAAATGTTTGTGTTGTAAAAGCACTTCCGGTGGAATTCTGTTCCTTGTGTGAGTGAGAGCAGTGCTGGCATGAATGTTGTGTGAGTGAGACATAGCAAAGCTCTGGGGCGAGTGCAGAGTCCCAGTCTGTGGTTCTGTCCTTCTGAGAGGGAAACGGCCCAAGAGGGATGAAGCGAATGGTTGGGGAGGGTTAAAATATAGATTGTATTTGTATTGAACTTTGTATTTTCCATCCTGAAAATCAGTGTAACCCTGTAATCATAATAAGGTGCCATATTTGCATCCAAGTCCAGGAGGTAAAAAGGAGTACAGGTGATCGGCACTTCTGTTGGTGTTGTCAGATCAGGTTTAAATCAGAGTGCTTATTAGGCCAAGTGGAGTTAATAGGGGTCATTTGTGGGAATCTGAATTCAGTAAAAACTCAGTGAAGTTCAGTCATGGGTGGGTCACAGGGAAAAGAAATCCCTAAATGAACCCCACTTGGGTGTGTTTTAATGCTCAGGTGGGATATTGCTGGGTTTAAAGACCCCTCTGGGTGGTATTTTGGCTCACTGAAGAGACATTGCTAGGGAGCCAGGGGGAATACTGAAGAAGAAACCAGGGACATAAACAAAGTAACAGGACCAGTTTTTATAACTGAATATTCGAATCATGAGACCAAGTACTGGGCGTCTGTGGAAGCTGAAGAGCTGTATTGTTTGAAGGTTTTGAAGGGACTGGGGAAAATTGTTCTGATGGTGTGCGGAACTGTAATTGAGGGTACGAATAGAGAATCATGTCAAACAAAACAACAAAACAAAACGAACAGCAAAAGGGTTAAGGAAAAACAGTGGGTTTGAGATATCAGGGCTTGTGATCTGCGCTGGTCAAGGCAGATGTGAGAACTACCCTAGCCCCCCTGCCCCTTTGTACTTGTGAATGGGGCTGGGAGGGGACTGGACATTGGAAGAGAGAATAGCCATCATCTGCGGACATCTAGGAAACCCAGTATCCCAGTGATAGCACTTCAGGGGGAAGGAGGTGAAGCTGAAACATAATGTTAGTGGTCTTTGTAATGATGAACATTCGAAAAGTGGAAAAGGTTTGGGAAAGACACAGGCTGAGGAGGTAAAGGTGAGCAAAGTGTAACAGGGATGTCAGGACAGAGAAGAGAGGTGAGGGATCTGGAATACTGAGGAACAGAGATAACAAGGAAACTGTGAAGAATAACAGCAGCTGCTACCATTGCTGCACTGGAGCAGGGCCTAAGGACTCAGAGATCCCCTCGGAAAGAGGTGAGGGGCCTGGAAGGGCCCAGGGAGGGTTCCACCCACACTGGAGCCAAAGCAATGTGCAAACTGAAGGGAAATGGGACAATGGTGGAGAAGCCGTCCCAGGCTGAGGGGGAGGGAATCATTCCTGATCGCAAAAGCTGAATGATGGGAACCTGGGCAGTTCACCATAGCAGAGCCACTGGTTAAATCACAGCTAGGAGAGCAGGGTAAAGAGGTTGATTTTCTGTTGGGTACGGGTACCTCTTACTCTGTGCTACACCAAGAATTATTACCCGTAGATGCTGATTTTGTAACAGTAGTGGAAGCTCCTGGCCAACAAGAAAAGGCTTACTTTTTGAGACCAATTAAATACAGGTTGGGAAAACAAGTAGGAATACATAAATTCTTGTACTTCCCAGGTTCTCCAAAACCATTACTCGGGCAAGACATATCAGAACAAATGGATGCAGAGATTAAGTTCAATAAAAATTGGAGCTAAGGGCCAAGCAAGACCAATTGATTGAAAAGTTACAGAAATCTTAAATCAGGTGTATCCAGGAGTGCAGGCACCAGGGGTACCTGGCAGAGCAAATGTGTAGCCCCAATGAAAGTTAAGTTGTGTTACGCAGGAGCCAGCCCAGTCAGGGTAAAGCAGAGCCATTTGAGGATACAAGATTGTAAGACAGAAGAAATAATAGGCAACTTTTGGAGTTCATATTATTAACTGAATATGAATCCAAATATGACACTCCAATCTTGCCAGCAAAATTCAGATGGCAAGAGGTATTGTTGGTACAAGATTTGAGGGCAATTAATAGAATTGACCAAGATACCAAGTTAAGGAATGAGTAGGTGGGGTTTACCATTCTGGATTTGAAGGATGCCCTTTTCTGCCTGGTTTTGACAAAGAAAGTATGAAGTTATTTGCCTTTGAGTAAGAAAATCCCAAGATGGGGAGAAAAGTCTCAGTTAACCATTGGAACCATTGGACAACGCTGAGGATTCCTGGACTCACTGATGGAAGCAGTTTTGTGAGGCAAGGAAAATGTAAGGCAGGATATGCAGTAAATACTATTGAAGGAATTGACGAAATAACTGCTTTGACAAGAGCCTTAAATATATGGACAGATTCTAAATATGCATTTTGGGTGGTACATGCTTACAGTACCATCTGGAAAGAGCGAGGATTGCTCACACAGAAGGAAAACAAATTCAGCATGGTGTAAATCTACCAAAAAGCAAATCCTATTATACACTGTAAAGGACATCAGAAAGGTAACACTGTACAGGAAACTGGGAATAAGATGGTGGATCAGGTGGCAAAACAGGCAGCTGAAGAAAAGGAGGTTGGTGAGCTGGCTTTAATTCCAGACAGTAAACTTCAAATTGCTATAAAGTATTCTAGAAAGGACATGAATCTAAATAATGATTTAGAAGGGAAGAGAGAAAATTGATAGATGAGTGCATACCCAGACGGACACATCGTAGTTCCCTTTAGGATCTAAGGGAACATAAATTATACAATCCTAGTATCAGGAGCAGAGTATAAGTGGGGCCTACTGGGACAGAGAACCTTCCATGGCAGCAATGGTAAATTGATTTTTTGGAACTGACAAGAAAAGTGGGGATCCGTTAGGTGTCAGTTCTATCAGATACCAGCTCGAGTTGGCCAGAGGCATCGCCTTGCACGTCTAATAAGGTGAGGGAAGTAGCTAAGCTACTGTTGCAGGAAATAATTCCTGGATTCGAGGTACTTGACACAGTATCATCTGATCGAGGGGCAAACCTTATTGTGAAAGTGGTACATTAAATCAATCAATTATTGGGAATAGATTGGCAATTGCAGACACCAGTGAACCATTTGGTTAAACTGCAGATTGTCAAGTTAGGACAAGAGGCCAGGCTGCCACGGCCTCACGTTTTGTCATTAGCCCTTTTGAGATTCTATATGGGAGGTGGCCATATCCCATACGAAAGGGAACTTGGGGCCAGTTAGAAGTATTAACTGAATATGTAATAAGTTTAGAAAGGCAACTCTGGGGAATTGAAAAATAGTTTTGGGTATTAGAGCTGGGAGACTTGATGGCCCAGTACATAATGTGCTATCAGGAACCTAAGTTGGAGGGACCTTTCCTGGTATTGCTGACACCACATACAGTGGTCGGTGAAGGAGCATACACCACACGGATCAAGAAGGCAACTTGGCCTCAGTGGAACATAAGGGCAGAAGGGCCCCTTAAATTGACTTAAAAGACAAAATGCATAATCTGAATTGATACTTCAGCTTGGTCATGGTGTTATAGGTGTGAAGAACGATACACACCGATCATTGTCAATAGTAAGTACATACAATAATCAGTCAGAGATGACCATGCAGAAGCATTGGAAACACATTTCCTGACGTGTGGGATAACTTAACCAGTTGGCTACCCAAATTTCCCTGCCTGAAGCAACTCTTCTGCCCTGTACTGCTTTTGTTCTGTTAATAATTTCTGTGTGTATTACTCTGTGGTGTGCCCTGTGGATGTGCAAAATCTCTGGGAATACTTGTGAGGAGTGGAAGATGCACAAATGAAGGCAGAAAATAGAGAGTGGGTGTTATTTTAATCACTGCACAATAACAGAACCATTCAGCAATAGAATTTGATGGATTGAAGAAAAGGGGGTGATTGAGACAGGAACAGGTTAAAATAAAACCTAAGCACTGAGCAAGAGGATGGGATGCACTGATGAGATTGAAGCTGCAAAACCACAGTGAGTCAACAAGGGCCTTCATCTTCAGGACCCACAACCACAGCGCATGCCCACCCAAAGGAATTCAAGGTGGGACTTATGGAAATGCCTTCTTGGAATTAATTGCAATAAATTCTAAGAAATGCAGTGAATATGCATGCCTTATGCTCTTAAAAATCCAGTTGCTTCTCCATTCCGTGTGCAAGATAGGTGGGGCTACTCCCCTGTGTGCAGCACCCAATAAACACACCTGCTTTATAACCTAACTGTGCGTTACAGAGTTTGCTTCCACAAGTCAGCATCCATCTAGGGCTCCCCACTGGGAGGTGTCCCCATTCTCCACCTCATTCCCAGCCACAGTAAGCAGGTCTGAGCAAAACCCTCCTTAAATGTGGGTAAGAGATGCCCACAGGGTGTTCCCATCAGAACAAATGTACACAGCCCAAGTTGTGGCACCCATCCCTGCCGTGTTATCCCTGCTGTCTCTGTCCCCAACATGGGATGTGGTGAGGCAGGCAGCAGATGGCTCAGAAGCCTAATCCTGCCCAGCACAGGCAAAGAGTGGTCCAGGACCTCATCTCCCAGAGCAGAAAACCACAGGGAGCAGGGAGATCCCAAGCAGAGAGAAGGCATCGAGACATGAGCCTACAGGAGCCCTAATCCAGAGAGGAGAAAGGGTATGGGGTGAATCCTCTCCCTGGGCAACGAGGTGAGGAAAAAGCCATGGGGAAGCTTCCTGAGGGTGCATGTTTCTTTATGGGGCCACACTTCCCTGGGGTTTTGGAGTGACACACAATACATCACCGTGCACTGCACTGTGCTGGTCCTAATGCGGAGACGTGGGTGAAGAGCAGCTGCATGGCTAACGTCCCATAACCCCACCAAGGGGTCGGACCCATCCAGGTGGGCTGGCAGCAAGCAGAGGACCCCAGAGCCAGCTCACAGCGGCAGGAGGGGGGAGGGCAGCCAGCAGAGCAGCCCACTCATCCCAGTGCTCTGGTTCCACTGCCTCACACCCTCTTCCTTTTCCCAGGACGGAGCGCAGAGCACAATGAGCGATTGTTCGCTGGCGCCGCCGGGGGAGACTAAAATGACCTCAGCGCTGCCGACGGGAGGAGGATCTGGATGGAAACGTGCGCACGGGATGGGGAAAACACAGCCCCGGGGCCGCGCAACGCAGCGTTCTGCCCCGAGTTCTGCCCCGACAGACAACAACGCACGTGGGTCGGTGCACGCAGTGCGGAAACCACAGCAGAACTGAAATCATGAATGGCCACAATGAGCAATTGTGGTTGCTTATATTTATATTATATATATATATATACCTTATGTCATATCATTTTCTGGGCTTGGCTGCTGGAAAGCAAGCAGGAGGTGGCAGGAGGAAGGCAGACGGGCTGGGCTGGGCTTGCAGTGCAGCCATTTGGTGGTGATGGAGTGAAAGCCCTCCACCATGGGCTGACTATGCCGGGGATGCTCTGCAGGGTGTTCTGCTCTGAGCACCAACCCTTTCACAGCCATGAGACCCGAGAGCAAAGTGGGCACCACCATTAAGGGGGATTTCCATGAGCATGTGGCAACAAGGAGAAAATCTTTGTCCACCCAAATGTCAGCAGCTCGTAAAGTCGTTCCTGAGTGTTGTGGGTGACCAGTGCTGTGACAGTCGCCCCACACTGTATCCCAGAGCTGTCACAGCTCAGTTGGAACCCTGCAGTCTTGTGCTGAGACACAGCTAATGAACCTCCTAATGATTAATCAGGACTCCATCAGAGCCCCCTGCGTGCAGCTTTACCGCTGGGAGATTAACACAGAATCCCCCTCCCAGACTGCAGCCCCCACAAACGCTGCTGGACAACGAGGGGGCCCTTATCCCAAGCAGCCCTTCTCCTTACAGCATTTAATCAGGAATAATTCATCCAGGGCAGTGCTTTGCTGAGCACTGTCCCACGCTGCAGACCATGGCATTCAGAAGCTGCATGCATGGGAAGGAGCTGCTGCCCTCCTTCCTCTGAGTTGTCATGGAAATGGTGATGGATAGGGAGGAAGACGCAGCACTTGTCAAAATCAAACATGCTCACAGCCCCTTCTGCAGATTTCCAAAGGGCCCCGGCAGGCTCAGGATGAGCAGGGATAACTCTGTGTTGGTTTAAAGGGATCTCACAGGATGGGGACACAACATTTCTAGGGGTGGGGATACAGAGGTGCCTCAGTCTGCCCCAAAATTCTGTCACTAGAAACCCTGTAGGAGAAAAGCACTGATGCTGATGCACAGTGCAGGTAGGGACGCTCAGCACACCTGGGGCAGCGAGGAAAGGCACCCAGTCCCAGCCCCATAAATTACCCAACTGACATATGTAGGACGACGCCTGGCATGCCAGCGTGGCCATGACCTACTTTTGGAATTTACATCCACAAAGCCACGTGCAGGGGTGGGGCTCAGCTCCCGTGCCCATGAGCAGGCTCCCCCCTTCCTGGCACATCCAGCATTACTCATTCGGAGCGATTCAGAGCTCCAACAGCTCTCAGTTACAGTCCCTGGAAGCAGGTGAGGAACAAACAGCAGATGCAAGAGGAGGTTTCCCTCATCTGAAACCTCTTTCCTCCATCCAAAGCAGTTTCTGTAGTGCCCAACTGCTGAGAACACAGCAGGACAAGACAAGAGGAAAGGGAAGTGTGCTCTCTGGCTCTCTATGTCATGGCCAGAGAAGGCGGAGAAGGGAAGGAAAAAGATAAATCTACTTTTTCTGAGAGCAGGTGGTCAGCACATTGCCAAAACCCAGGGGGATGGGTATAGCATCCCAACATGGGGCTGGGTACTGGCATCCACGCGTGGGGTCGGATGCAGCATCCCAGCAAGGTGCTGGAGTCCAGTATTCTTATGTGGGGTTGGATACAGCATCTCCACTTGGGGTTGAGTACCAGAATCCCAGCAAGGCTGGGTACCTGGTGCAGGCTGCTGATGTATCACACAACAACCAACCACCCCAGGACACAGCCCCAGCATCCCACAGACCTGCAGCTCCAGCTCCTCTCCCCTCAAAGCCCAAGAGCTGTCAGGGCAGGAGTGAAACAGAGGCAGGGCAATGCCAGGATTGGGTGGGCACACTGCCATGGCACCAGGATGCCGAGGAAGCAGCCCCAGGGCTTCATCCACCCCTGGCACTGCCCCAAGGAGACATTTCTGCCCACTGACCTGGGCCCAGACCTCGCCCTACTCTGCAGGACAGGAGGCTGCAGCCCCCGCAGAGGATGAGAAATGGTTGGAGAAGAGCTGAGCTGTACACTGGAATTACACACAAACCACGTGTTTGGGTTGCTGGGTTTTTTTTCTTTTTTTTTTTTTCTCCCCCTCTAATTGCTCCTGCTATTTTAACTGAGACAGACATTTCCTTGATGATTTTCAAGGGCTATAAATGTTTTATGCCCCTGGCACAGCTGATGGGTTCCCCTCAGCTCCTCCTTCTACAGCACTGAGTGCCTTCACCTCCCTCCTCCTGGAAATCAAAGGGACTGGAGATGCTCCACACCAGGGCTTGGGGAGCACCCACCTCTGCTCAAGCATTCCTGCAAGTGTGCAGGTGGTGGCTTTAAAGACATCAGCACAGGGACGTTTGGGATTCCTTCTGCAGGATCCTGTGCATGGCCTTAAATGCCACAGCTTGGACTGGGATGGGTGCTTGGGGAGGAGGAATAAAAGTGTTCAGCCCTGAATCGAAGGTAAAGAGGGGGGTACTAATTGAATTACCACAATGGCGGCTCCTACCTTAATGACTGTACAATAATTAGCACTCAACCCATTGTCCCAGTGATGGCTGCATGGGGAACAGTCCCCAATCAGAACAGTGCTGGGGACACCCCAATGCCATGTAAACACCCCAATCCACGGGGACACCTCAGTGGCTGGCCAGCTTGTGCCTCTGCAGCCCCACTGCGTCCTGCTGGACTGCTAACTACCCAGAACTATTATCTACTGATAAACGGGGAGAAACAGCTCCTTTTTGTGACAGAAGAAAAGAAAAACAAGCAATTACAGGGGCTGGGCACTGAGAACAGAGGTGCCATGGTCTCAGCATCTCCAGTGCATGTGGTCCTCGATGGGATGCTGATATCCCATGACCTTTGGCAGCTACGACTGGGGCTAATTAGAGCCTAATTAGTGCTCATGGATACAGCCGGAGGGGCTTCTCCATACCATAGCCCCTAGGCACACATATTAGGGATAAGGAGGAGCATCTCCCCTACCATCCCAAACAGAAGTGGAAGAGGAAGAGGAGGAGGAAGCAGCAACACCACCAGTGACAGCTGTGGGGCCACAGCACGACACAGGCATTCCTCAAAGCCCCAAAGAGCTCTGGATGTGCAGGGACGAAAGAGCCCCAATGTCAGCTCAGTCCCATCCCCCAGCGTCATCCAACCCGTGGCAGGTCCCTCTGCTGTCTCGCTCGGCTTGCTGCAACTCCAAAAAAGGGAACCCCGCTCTCTGGCAGATCCAGGCTGAAAGCACGGCCAGAGCTGCACAGAGTCACCCTGTTTCATCAACAAATACCTGGCAGCTCTGCCTTTTTCCATTGGGACGGAGCCAGGGCTTTGGAGAGGGCCAAGAGCAGTCCTCCCTCCTCCCCCAGCACTCCCCAAAGTGTCACCTCTCCTCTACTGTCACCAGAGCCCCATCTTCTCACCATTCCTTCAGCGAACGCATGGGCAGCACATGAGGGAGAGGGAAAATTAAAGGCTGCATGGCATTATTTGCCAAGAAGACTCCGAAAGAAGGAAGAAACAAACAAAAAAAGTCAAATCTCTCGAACTCCCCCCTGTCCCCCTCCTCCTTTCCCCCCCTCCCCCCCCCCCCAAAAAAAGGGATTTTATGTAGAAGACCATATTGGATCACAACTCCCACTCTCTTTCTATGATTCTTTCCCCCCCAAAAATGAAGCCCTCGGGTATATTCCGAATGTTCCCGAGGGATGCCTGTGTTTGCAAACAGCGTGTGCAGGGGCAGGCAGTCCTTCTCAGCACTTTGCAGCAGTTATTCCACCAGTGTGGCTCATGGAACAGCTCTGCCTCCCCCCTCCTCTTCCTCCTCCAAAAAACAGCATTTTCTGGCACATGAACTCTTTTGCCAGCAAGTTCTGCTCAGCACTGCCCCAACCCTGAGAGGCAAAATGGTGTTGGGGCAGCACACCTGGAGGAACCTTCTGCAAATGGAGTATTTCCCCCATTTCTCAGCAATGAAACCCTCCCTTCTCCACTGGCCAGGAAAGCAGCAGCCCTGAGATCTCCACTGTTATTTTTATCCGAAAATGAGCACTTTGAGCTGTGGCCAAGCCATGGGGAGGGAGGGTGAGAGATGCTTCACATCGTGGGGATGTAAACACGGCCGAACTTCCTGGCTCAGGGCTCACATGCTGAACATGAGCAGAGAGCCATAGAGGTACCGTTGCAGTCCCATCGCTGCTCACCCCAACCGGTGCTGCCCTCTGCTCCATGTGCTCCCCAAAAGTACATCCCTGTGCCACCTCTGCTCAGACCTATTTATTTCCAAATCCAGGCTCAGAGCGGTGATCCCCGACACTGCCCTTTGCCCAGTGCAGCCCCAACCCCGCAGGTCCCATCCCACCCCACAAAGGGCTTTTGCCCCGCGCAGCTTTGCACAAGGAGCTCGGCATAAATGTCACATTAATTAACTGAGGGAGATCTCCGCGTGGCCACAAAAAGCCTTCTGTTCTGCCCCACTCTCTGCCTCCCACCTCTGCTTTCCCCACGGATGCCAACGTGCAGAAGCATTTCCAATTCCCCCCCTCAGGAGCCAGACTGAGACCTCACACACTCGTTGCATGCCATGCTGTTCACATCTCCTCAGACCTCAAAAAAGAAAGATCCCCCAGCACTGGGGTGACAGCCCCAGCGCAGCACAGAGCCATCCCATTACCCGCTGGGGCTGACCCCACCCCACGACCAAGACCCCATCACTGACCCGGGGTGGGAACAGCCAGCTCACTCCTATCCTCACCCTACTCCCATCTTCCAGCTGAGAATGTATTCCCTTCCCCTCTCCTTGGCTCCTGGGACCACTCTTTGATTCTCAGGTGTCTGCTATGGGGTTGAGCTCATTCCTCACTCTATAAGCACAGCAAAGGATTTCAGACCTCATTCACAGCCCAAAGCGATGCTGTAGGGAGGGGGGTGAGCAGGGATGGTCCAGGTGATCCCGGTGCTCCCCAGCCCCGGTGACATCAGCAAACAGGATCCAATTGGTCCAACACTGGCACAATATCACTGTGTCCCCATGCACGAGGGGACGGCGGGTCTCTGGTCCATATCCCACCCTCCTGAAACCATCACACATGGGGCTGTTTCAAGGCATTGCCTTCATCCTGGAGCCTCCAAGGAGAGGGGAGAAGCAAAGACTGTCCAACACAACCAAACAACTTAGAAACAATGGCAAAGATCAGTGGAGTGAGACCTCAGTCCCCTCCTGGTCCCCAGTGAACCTCAGAGCCCATCAGCCCTATCCTCAGCCCTCCTGCCTCCTCCTCAGCTAACGGCTGCACTGCCATCCACCGACTAAAGACCCCAAAATGGGGAAGGGAGAAATGAAGGGATCCCCCCCAGTCCCAACAAGGAAGGATGGAGCGAGCTGCCAGCCAGTCCCCAACCTCACCAAACGAATGGCAAAGTGCAACAACCAGCTGAATAAATGCAGCTGTGTGCATTGCCCACCGTGTGCACGCAGGGCTGGGCTGCTCACACATCACACACCTCGGAGTGCTTTCAGTGAGAGCCTCCTCAGAAATGGGAGCTTTGTATCTGCTGCTCTGGAGAGATGCAGCCACCAGCACGAGAGCCACGCAGACAACCCTGGAACATCTGCATCCCCGTGCTCAGAGCATTCCTGGAGCATCACCAAAGCACCTCCAAACCCAGAGCATTCGTGGAGCTTCTCTGGAGCATCCCCAACCCTGGAGCATCATCAAAGCATCTCCAAACCCAGAGTATTCCTGTAGCATCCCTGGAGCATCCCCAAGCCCACCTGGAGCGTCCCCAGAAGTGGGGCTGCAGGAAGAAGGGGTACCAGAAACCAGAAACCCGATAGGAGTAGGGGAAGCTCGGTGCTGTTAAATCCAGCAGGTTGCTGCTGGGCAACCAGAAATGGGGACTTCTCCCGGGGAAGGTGAAGGGAAGGGGAAGGGACTCCCCACGCCGATGCTTTGCCGTGCCGAGCACTGGGAGAGCCGCGTCCGGGGACCGCGGCACACAGCACCGCCCCGGGAGCCGCTCCATCCCGACGCGGACTCGACGCCCAAACCATCCCCCGGGAAGAGCCCTCCTGGGGCGGCCAACACCCCAACCCCGCCGGCTTCTCCCGAAGGCGTTTCCCTGTGACCTTCAAACGCCATTCCCCCTACCCCCCCCCCCCCCCCTCAACTCCCCCCCCAACACCGCGCGGTGCTGATCCCCCCCCCCACCTCACCCCGCACCGCTCCCCGCGGTGACCCCGCACTCACCAGCGCTGCGCGGGCGCTGAGCAGCAGCAGCAGCACCGCGAGGCCCCGCAGCTCCGCGGGCATCTTCGTGCCGCAAGGACGGCTCAGCAGCGCGCGGGGGCGGGGAACGGCCTTTGTTGCCGCCGCCCTCCCCGTCCCCTCCCCGCACCGCCGCCCCGCAGGAAGCGCCCGGCCCCGATCCCCGCTCCGCCCGTGCGCGGAGACTGCCCCGCCCCGGTACGGCCCCGCACGGCGCGCTCCGAGATGAGGGGGCGTCTATGGGAGATGGAGGGGAGGGAGGGGGCTATGGGGTTGGTGGAGGGGTGTGGGGGAGGATGGAGGGGGTCGAAGTTGGGGTTGATGGGGAGCGTGGGGGTCAGTGCGAGGCTGTGGGGGGAGGGAGCCGGGGGTGGGGAGGAGTGGGGAAGATGGAGGAAACTCCGGGGTAGGTAGTGGGGATGTAGAGGCGAATGGGGGCACCCAGGGGTAGGAAGGGAGTGGATCGAGGGACTTCTGAGCGGTTAAGGGGGTACCCAGGAGTAGACAGAGGGCTTGGAGGCTGATAGGGAGGGATGCAGGGGTAGACAGAGTGCTACCAGGAGTAGATGGAGGTGGCAGGGAGTAGCCAGCAGTAGTTAGGGGGCAGAGGAGTAGATAGGGCTTAGGGGTAGCTAGGGGAGTACCCGGGTGTAGTTAGAGGGGATAGGGGGGAAGATGGGGGAGATCCAGGAGGAGATATGGGGTCACGAGGATGACCAGGAGTAGAGAGGGCGGTAGAAAGTGGTGTATAGGAATAGATGGGGGTACCCAGAGGTAGTTAGAGGGGGCATGGGGGAAGATAAGGGGTAGTCTGGAGTAGTTAGGGAGCATGGGGGCAGATGAGGAGGATGCAAGGGTAGGAAAGGGTTACCCCAGGGTAGATGAAGGCATGGAGACAGGTAGAGAAGAATGAAGGGGTAGATAGCGGAGCACACAGGGCTAGACAGGGGGATACGGGGACAGATGGGAGAGCGAAGGGTAGATAGCAGAGCATGGAGAAGATCAGGTGTACCCAGGAGTAAGCAGATGGGGGTACCCAGGGGTAGATAGGGGGGGCATGGAGCAGCCTAGGGGGAATCAGTGGACAAGGAGGGACCTGGAGCAGACTGATGGGACCCAGGGGCAGATGGGGGGATCCTGAGGGCAGCATAGGCAGATAAAGGTCTAAGTGGGGCAGGGGAAGCAGGGGTAACTGAGGAGACCCAGGGGTGGGTGTAGTTACGCAGAGGCAGTGGGGGGAGGAATAGACAGGGAGGACACAGGGCAAGTGGAAGAGGAGCTCAGGGACAGATCCTGTGGCAGATGGGAAGAAAATGAGGGGCAGATGGTGGGGGGACCCAGGGCAGGTGAAGAAGGGGACCTTGGGCAGATCTGAGGCTGAATGGGAGAGTCGCGAGAACGTGGAGCAGGGAGGTGGCCAAAGGGACATCACCTGGATTTACATGGGAAATCAGCCCAATTCGGCTACAACGCAAAGCACATCCCTGACCGAGGGCACCAAAAGGTGCGGGGACGAAGCAGATCCCCTCAACCTGTCCTCGGGGCACCGCTGCCGCTTCTCTCCGCCTTAACTGTGCAATAATTAACGAGATGCGAATAATAATAAAGGATGCCTCAGTGCCAGCGGGGAGGAGCCCTTTGCTGAGGCTGCACCGCCCCGCAGCGGTCCCCGGCGCTCCCTGCACTGAGCAGAGCGCTGGGACATCCCCGGGGGGAGTGGAGGGGTCCCCGTCCCCGGAGGTGTCCCAAAACCGTGGGGATGTGGCACCGAGGGGCACAGACAGTGGGCGAGGTGGGGGGTGGACTTGGGGATCTTAAAGGTCTTTCCCGGCCTTAATGATTCTATGTGGTGGGAGACACAGGATGAGTCTGGGACACGGTGACCTTGTGGGTGATGACCTGGTGTGGTGGGACACGGGTGACAGGATGGGGGCACGGTGGGACACAGTGAGGTATGGCTCGAGGGTGGGACACAGCTGACCTCGCTGGTCACAACTTGACCTGGTGGGACACAGCTGCTATGATGGGATGTGTCTGATGGGTAGCAGGACGGAGCCAGGCCCACCCCACGCTGAAGTTCCCTTTACCCCACGTTCAGCAGTGACATGCAGCACGACTGCTGTCGTCCCCGTCCCCATCAGGGCAGCACTGTGCCCCCAGCACCGCCCGTGGGATGCACCCTGAGCTGAGATCAGGGAGACGGTGCGTGCAGAAATGTGGCCAAGGGGGTGAAGATCGTTAGGGAGCAGTGGGCTGCAGCAGCTTGAGAACCAGGCGACCTTCGGACAGCGAGCGGCTGATGGCAAAGTCGGGGTAAAGGTGAGGAACGAAGTGTGTGAGGAGGAACTGCACCAACTCCACTCAGGGATGGAGTGGAGCTGAGTATGGAGCACCTCTCTAATGAGGAGAGGCTGAGAGAGCTGGGGCTGTTCAGCCTTGAGAAGACTCAGAGGGGATCTGATCCACGTCTATCAATACCTGAGGAGCTGGAGGCAAAGGGACGAGGCCGGACTCTTCTCAGCAGTGTGCGGTGACAGGACAAGGGGAAATGGCCACAGACTGAAGCATAGGAAGTTGTGCACCGACGTGCATGGGAACTTCTGCACAGTGCAGTGGCGGAGCACTGGAGCTGCACAGAGGTGGTGGATCTCCTTCTCCGGAGATGTTCTGGACACCGAGCTGTGCCAGCTGGGCTGGGAGCTGCTCTGGCAGGCAGGTTGGACTCCACGATCTCTGGAGGTCCCTTCCAACCCCTACAGCTCTGCGATGCTGTGAGTGCCTCTCGAGAATGAGATCTCAGGAGTTTCCATGGAGACATGAGCTCAGTGCTGAGCCGCAGCCGCTCTCAGTGCTGCGGTGCATCCCCGGCTGCTGAGCTCTGCCCCAAACACATCAAACACAGACAGGGACAGGAACCCACACTGAAAAAAAAAAAAAAAAAAAAAAAAAAAAAAACGAACGGGAGGAGGAGAACGAAAAGGAAAGCACACACACAGAACACGAGAGGCAGTGGGGAAAAACACTCCACGCCCCTCCAGGCAACAGCTGTGGGGACTGAGAACGGCTCACAGCCCGAGGACACAGGGACGGCATCCACGGGGCAGGAGGCACTGAGCGTCTGCTCCTCCTCATCTCGCACAGCCCCTGCACGAGGGAGGCAGAGGAGCAGAGGACGCTGCAGGAAAGCACCAGGCCAGATTCCAAAGTTCTGTATTTTTCAAAATAAAGATCACACGTTGTTTAGAGACAATCTACACAAGAGTTACAAAAAATAGTCGCCCAGGCATAAGCATACACAGGTTTGTTAATTATACACATATGGTTACAAGTGTGCTTGCAAAAAAGTTCATTGGAAATATACACAAGGCTCTGTAAATGTACACCGTGTAGTGTTACAATTCTATATTCAAACAAGGAAAATTGACAGTATGTTACATTCACTTACAAGTAGACAAAATGCAAAATACAGTTCATCTTCTGTACAAAAAGGGGAGGTGATTCACACTTTACAAGGTGGAAAGGGGCTCTGATTGTAAGGAAAACCAGGGGGCTCTGCACTTCTGCACTTCTCGTTTCTTACTGTCACAAAATAAGCAAAACATTACTTGGGAAGGTTCAAAAAAACACTACTTGGAACTGAACCGTTCTGCAGAACATTTAGAAAGGACCGCTACCGTCCCACGAGGTGACAAATAAAACCGAGCATCTCCTCAAACATTAACTAGGCTGTATAAAGAGAACATCTCCTTCAAAAGAAAAAAAAATTTACTTCTGGTTGAAATTACAATTTACAATATACAACACTATATGCTACGACCATAAAAGGTGTGAATATACACTGAAATGCACAGGTTCTGCTAATTCTTTTTTTTTTTTCTTACCAAAAAACGGGTTTATGTCGATTCAAACTTCTCCACATTTACATTACAGAGGTTTACAAATGTACAATTGTACAGTCAGAAGTATGTTCCACTACTAGGGTACATTATAGATACAGATCAGACATCAAAACAAGAAAATACTACAAATTTTTATATATGTAAAGTCTACACCAAGTATACACTATATATTTATAGAAGCAAGACCAAAGCCGAGTTGGGTTTGTTTTCCTCATGCTAAATAATCAAATGGTGTCTCCCAATGGCAACAGAACAAACTGAGTGGGCAGTACCACGTACCCCCACTCCCCCCCCCCCCTCCAAATCCTGCCTGGCTGTGCACCTCTTCCTCCCCAACGAGAGCACCACGCTGCCTCCTCGAGCAACTCATACTCCAAATAAAAACAAAAAACAAAGCAATTAAAAAAGTTTCAGAAACTTAATTCTTCTTAAACCAAAGCTTTAGAGCGAGTTGATTTCTTTTTTTTTTTTTTGTCTTTTTTTTAGTATTTATAAACAGCATTAAATGCGCCGTTCAACTAAAATCCAAACTTGTCGTCGCTGACTTCTGAGTCAAAGGAGAGAAATGGGTGTTTGCAGGAAGCCGCCCGCGAGGCGGACGCATTAAAAACGCCGCGTTCCTCTACGCCAAACCAACCGCCCCGAGTCTCCACATTTGGAATATAGATACAACAGTGAACAGAAGTGGGGCCTTCCATGTACATCTGATACCTATGTACAAAGTATTCTATACACCAGTAAAACAGCAGGGCAATCAGTTAATTAAAAAAAATAATTAGTACATGTTATGCATAATAAAATTAAAGAAATTTACAAAGGCTTTTTTTTCTTCTTCTTCTTTTTTTTTTTTTTTTCCTTCTTCTTTTAGTAGTTTAGCAACCGTGAAGCTCTCTCTAACTGCAGAGCGGAGGCGGGCTGGCTGCTGGCTGTGGCGCCGCGTGGCCGGGGCTCTCTGCAGCTCAGGGCCTCAGATGATGCCGTTGGGTGGTCCGCAGATGGGCCCGAGGTCGACGCCGTTCTTCATGTAGTACTTCTCCAGCTTGGCCAGGATGTGCTTACCGTAGGTGTACTTGCGCAGGGTGGCAATGTGGGGCCGGATCTAGGAGATATAACCAGAGACTGAGGCTGAGGAAGGTGAACACAGATCTGATGAGAGCTCCTGGGGGGGATGGCCCTGCACAGCACTGGGCTCTGCTGTGGAACAGGCACAGAATCCTTAAGAGTCGGAAGGGACCTTTAAAGGCCATCTAGTCCAACTACCCTGCAATGAACAGCAGCATCCACAGCTCCATCAGGTTGCCCAGGGCTGATCCAGCCTCACCCTGAAAGTCCCCAGGGATGGGGCACCCACCACATCTCTGGGCAACCTGTTCCAGTGCCTCACCACCCTCATTTCGAAAGATATTTTCCTTATATCTAACCTAAATCTCCTCTCTTTGAGCTTGAAGCTATTTCCCCTTGTTCTATCACCACAGACTCTGTCCCCCTCTTTCCTGTAGCTGCCCTTTGGATACTGACAGCCTGCTCTCAGGTCACCTTGCAGCCTTCTCTTCTCCAGGCTGCACAGCTCCAGCTCTCAGCCCTCACAGGAGAGGTGTTCCACCCCTCGGATCCTTTTTGTGTCTCTGCTGTACTGAGCACTCCACATCTGGACGCAGTGCTCCAGGGTGAGGCCTCCCAGCACAGAACAGAGGGCAGGAGCAGCTCCCTGACCTTCTGTGGCCACGCTGCTCTTTGCAGCCCTGGGTACGGTTGGCCACCACAGGCAGCACACGGGGCTGGTGGGCTGAGCAGCTCCTGCTGCTTTCCAGCTGCACAGTGAGCCAGGAAACCAGCACCGTGGCCCTCCTCCTTCCAGGCTGAACTGCTCAAGTGCTGCAAGCCAGAAAGGGCTCTGAGTATGAACTTCAGCTGTGTGTTTAAGAGATACTGGGAACAGCACGCAGCATTCCTGGGCTGAACAGTAGTTTAGTTTCTTTCTGAACCTAACACTTACAATACTGTTGTTTTTTCTTTTTTAAGCAGAGATCTGTGGAATTAAAACTTCATACTATTTCAGAATAAAAGTCACTTCCAACTCCACTGTAATTCCTGTAACTGGAGCCAAGCCACCGTTAGTGGAAGAGCACCCCCAAACAAGGGAAAGCACTGTTCCAGCTGTGCTAACATCACCACACTGCTTAAGTTCTCCTGGAAAGTTTCAGAGGAATGAGACACAAGAGTAATTCATTTTCCTACTACACAAGAAACATCCCACACTGCCAGCAAGCTCCTGCAGTACTCAGTCACAACAGACCTTTCACCCCACAGTAGGAACTGCACAGGAGAGGGAAGCAGCCAGAACATGATGTGCAGCACTTCCTTGCCCTCCCCTGCTCCCAGGACAGATACATCACCATGACTTGTCTGTGTCAGGACTGACCAAAACTCCCATAGGAAACCCACCCCACGCTCATCCCATTTCTTCAGCTCACTCACTAGCTGCTTAATTCAACTTCAAGAACCACACTTGGAAAAACCCGATTTATGCCTCTGCCCTCCCCACACTGCAGTCCCTGGAAGGTCTGACTGCTGCTCAGAGGTTAAGGCACAGGAAAGCTTCCCAGGTCCAACATTTCTTTATCTTCATTTCTGTAATGACTTAAAATGTTATTTCAGCCATCTCTTCTGTCAGTTGTTGTGCTGTTGTGTTTTTTCCCAAAGTGCTGCTGTTAACAGAAGCACAACACAAACTGCTTGTTTGCACTACGAGCAATTCTTACAACCTAAGACCAGAAAACGTGCTCCACTTTCCCAGGCTCTCATTCAGCTCGATAACACTGCTGAAATCTTCACATCCAGCCACTCTTATTTAGCTGTCATCCTACTTCTATTTTTGACAGTTGCACTGATAACCTAATTAGCATGTTCTGAAGAAGACTGCTTGACAAGAAGAACGTGTCAGTAGAGATTTTTTTTTTTTTTTAAATACATACCCCACAGCTCATACAAAGATTAACAAAGACATAGGTCATTACGCTACCGCTGGACTGTGTATATACACTTGCGCACATTTTCTTTATTTCTTTTGGATTGATTCAGGTTTGGGTTTAAAGTATTTACTCTGAGTAACTCCTAAACCTAAGAGTAAGTCTACCTGAAGATCAGTTTGTTTCCATGCATGTTGTTCACAGAACAGGAAGATGAGGACACTGCCTGATGCTCAGAGCCCTTCTGGCCACAGGGAGCAGGCTTACAAGCCCTGTATGGCAGGACTGGCAGCAATGCTTCTTTAATTCCCAAATGTCTTCATTTTTGACCAACGTGAAGTCCTTGCATTCATGAAAGTCTTATACATACTTACAACTGAGAAACACAGCATTTGGTTAATGACTCCAGGCCCAGAAGGTGCAGGAACACCACACATACCCCGTTAGCATGGTGCAGACAGTAAGCCTGACTTCCCTGATCAGGGCTGGAAAGCAGGGATGTGAAGTGACAGGCAGTGCTTGGCAGCTCTGAGAAATGCAACCAGCAGTTCTGCCTTAGTGCTTGAGGTCTGGCTCAGCTCTGCTGAGTACGTAAAGCTTCTCTCATTAGCAAGCACTGTTCTCAGAGAGGGCAAGTGTGTCATCATTGCCAGACCTCCAGAAGGCACCTTGCCAAGCACCAAACCGGTGGCACTGCTGCAGCAGAAAGAAGTCTTTGCCGTTGTTTTTTTCTGTTTTAAATCAGCATTCACTATGCCATGACTGCAGAACTGGGTTACTGGGTCAGAAGAGACTGCTTGAAGCAACCAGCTGGTTTTAAGGCCAACAGCATCTCACTGACTCCTGTTTTCATATTCCAACCAGTACTTTCCTGCAACCCTCAAATACCCCAGTTGTCAGGAAATCCTAAAGGCAAAAGCAGTTATCAGACTCATTTTTTCTCTGCAACCAGTGTGGCAGTGCCACTTCTTAAAACACAGGATCCTTATCAAACAACAGCAGCTGCTCACCTTGTGCATGACAATCTTCCGCTGAGCTGGTTCTGCCACATCGATCATCTTCTGTACCACATAGTTGGCATACTGATCCTTCATCATGGTGTATAAGGCACTGTGAGGGCCATCATTCATAGTGCACACCTCATCAATCAACATGGCACGCTCCGTACGAGAGGCATGGGTCACACATTTCTCCACAACATTGCTGTAACCATCAAAAATGGACAATTGGTGAGCAAACAGCCACCCAACCAGGCCTTTCATTTTCTAACAAGTGCAGGTCTTTTGGGACAGACACATGTGCTGGCACAGAAATTCAGTAATGCAACACGAGTGGTGCAAAGATCCTGGGATCTGAGTGGAAATTTGGGTAGAAGACAATTTCAGGCTTTATTTCACCCAAATTTGTTTGTGCAGCTCTACAGTGACACTATATTTGAGATCAGTGTCTGTTCTCACAGTGTACCCTGGAGAAGCAGATGAGTTGTTCTTTGGCTTTCTCAGTAGTGGAGCTCAGTGGGAATGGAGGTCCAAGGTTATAACAACAGAGAAATACAATCAGGAATGAAAGATCTTAACAAAGGCAAAGAGCTTCCAAAATTCCTGAACGTATTAGATAAGTAATCTCTGCCCTCTGAAGAGCAAAGTTAACTATGATATGTGGTTAGGGGAGTTTCACTCGTCTCATCTTCTGCATCCGTGCCTGAATCACAGAATCATCAAGTGATTTGTCACAACTGGAGCTCAGCTCAGGGGACACCATTCACTAATTAACAGGGAGGAAAAGGCTGAAATAACAGCATTCAGACCACGCTCTTCTAATTCTTGTTGATGTCATACTTCCCTTGTGTTCCTAAGCAGTAACACAGTACCCATCACAAAGAGTGGTGTATATTAAGCCTGTGAACAGTTCAGCCTTCATGTTCAAATGACAAGAAATACACACAACAGCAGTTCACAAGCGTGGGAAGTGTTACTTCGTTTTGACATCCCCTACAGTACCTGAATTTTGCTTCTACCCATGTTCTAGCTCTGTTGCAGCTGGACTAACAACCCCAGATTGTTTCAGCTTCCCTATGAGGCAGATGTACATTACTGGAGATACATTATGCATGTATCTCAAGGACCACAAGGCCTTTGCAGATGAGAATCAGTCTTCTGTGAAATCTACCTTGCCAGTCCCTCAGTCCGGTTTTTAAGCAGTGATAAACTGCATTCTGCTGTTCAACATCAAGTTATTTTTCACCTCCTTTTACCTTCCTACACCCCACTCCCAACTCTTTTGCAACTCTAGCACCCGTCCAAGCTCTCACAGGGTGTGGAGACTTTAAGAAACAAAATTCATACCTAGCAAATTTATGTTGACTCAAGACAAGCACGTTGCCTCTAATTTCTGCTACAATCTTGCTCTTGTCCTCAGGCCGACCATGTTCTAGTACATGCTGGATAACATAGTTCCCATACTGATCCTGTTTGAGAGACAGAAGTGTGTGAAAATCTGGACTAACATCAACCTAGTTTCCAATGTGCATTAATTCTTATAAACTCTGAACACTAATTAAAACATCTAGTTTTTAAACCATGCAAATACTTTCTGCTTCTACAAAAATATGCACTCTAGTCTCACCAGAAGGTAAAACACCACATCTTCACACCGATTGTAAAACTAAGTTTCTCTTAACATGAAATGTCAGCATTTTGCTCATTTTCAATTACTGCTCTCTCCAGGTTCCAGAATATAAAAATGTGTACTGGAGGTTGATGGCAGGGTTCTAGCTACAGAAAACTATTCTTATGCATGCTCATATTCTAAATGTGTCCATGTTCAGACTACAGGACATGTATTTTTTCCGCTCAGTAGCACCAGAGGCATGCCCTGATGCCTTGCCTCCAGGCCCAGCCACTTCCCACTCCCCATTTGCTAAATATGAGCACACAGGACAGGATTCATTTCATGTTACATTCGCTGTGTCCCAGTGCACAAATCCTAGAAAAAAAGAGCTCTTACAAGGAATGCAAGAAAGAGAACCAACACATCTCAGAAACCCCAACTGTTCAGTACCTTTTTTTCCTACAGGTAATCAGCCCCTTACACCAACTCCTTTAAGATCATTAGGACAAGTACCCACTTCTTTTGAAAAGGACTCAAATCCAACACTGATACTTACTAGATTAAACAATTAGTGATGATGCCTTCCCTGCCTTCCTCCTCAGGAATGGAATACCTAATGCTCACAACAGCCTGAGCAACAGTCAGCTGCAATCCCAAATATGCTGCTAGCTTTCCTAATACCTAGTTTTCAGTACCCTGAAAACATCTCCCAGCACCCAATCCCCCACTCCCATGCTGACCTGCACAAGTTGCTCAGTGTGTTGGTGAAGTTCCTCCAAGATGGGAAGAGTCTGCTCAGGAAGACAGTGCTCAAGGATCCTCTGAATCACACGACAGCCATATGGATGTGTGGACAATGCAAAAACCTGCATTCAACAAAAACAGACAAACACGCAGCAACACATCCGTTAGCCTTTCTGAACCCTAGAAACCTTCTGGAATTAAATGTACACATGGTAGTTTTCCTGGACATGGGAGGTAAAACCAGCTCCAATGCTTGCAGCACTGCAGCTCAAGATAGTGCAAGCATCTGCTTCCTCACTGCCACAGGAGACCACAGCCACACCACATCCCTACCTGTGCTTCACCTTCTCCATTTACAAACTTTTAACAAATGGGAAAATATCTTGATTAACATAAAACACACCTGTGTGGGCGAGCATTATTGGAAGCTGTGTTAAAAGTTTCAGAAGAGTAAATCCAGCATACTGTTTGCCAGTTGCATAATTAAAGTTATGGAAGAAATAGTATGAAGCAGAAAGGTTAAAAATACTCAAAGGATTTTCCTCAAGTATCTGGATTTGTTTAAAAGCCTTAACTGTGCTTAGCAGAAGTGACAACAAGAAACCTTCTCTCTCATTTCTAAAGGATTATAAAATCTGTTGCTAAGAACATGACACCTATTCATTTTATTATCGCTGTGTAGTTTTTCTGTCTAAAGCACAAAGTCCTGTTTGCTGGCTTAAAATTAACAGAAGCAGCAAATCCAAGCATTGATGTCAAGCAGACAGACTACAATTTTTTAATAACTATTTTCAGTAAAGCGTGCAGGAAAATAGGCTTTCAAATGCAATGAACCACAGAAGAAAAAAAGTCTTGAGGTAATAAGTTTAAGCTTGCATATGAAAGTTCAGTTGAAACTGGGACAGCTGGCCAAAGAAATTTCACTGCCATCCACCAAGTTCCCAGATGTATTTCTGCCTTGCCTAACTCCCTGAGGGAAGGTCCAAAGCTAAATGTGAACCAGCAAATTTGCTGAGCAAGTTCCCAGCTAGAATCCTGCTTGTTTTGACACAGCCAAGCAAGTCAACACTTTTGCAGATGTTCCAAGAGCAGACAAGCTAATAATGTCTGGTTCCTGCTGTAATAACCCCAGGCTATCTTCACATCCCTGTGGCAAAACCCTCAATACTTCAAAGTCACTCTCCAAAGCCAATTAAGCTGAAGATGGAAACACCCAGAACAGCACTTCTGTAATGGAAGACAAGCCAACTACAGCCAGAACAAAGGCTGCCACACAATCCAAATCCAGAACTACTAGGATAATGAAACGTTAAGTAACTATGCTTAGGGAGACAAAACTCATCTTTTGCCCCGATCTCAGACCCTTAGGAAGGAGTCTATAAGCCACCCTCACAGGGAGGACCATAACAAACATTTACACTACTCATCAGAAGATTCTGCTCACCACCTTTACTATGAAGATATATCAACAACAGATCTGTTTTCTCCCATCACTCAAAAATACTAAATGCTGCAGGAAAACAGGTGTTTACAAGGCTGCTTTGCTGTACTATACCTGAAAATGACAACAGAGACATGCCTGAAGAACTCCCAGGCTCACGTTGTAGGCTTGCTCACCTTTCAGCTAATACTTGCTGAACGTTAAGACCCCAAATACGTGACTGGGTTACAGTCAACTGTTGTGCTATGTAAAGCAAAAGATAAGTACGCAAGAAATGAGAGTCAGTATCTTGGTTGAGGACTTACCTGTCCCTTAAATGCATCAATGATAAACTGCAGGGACTGAGGCTGCACACATTCAATGCACTTCTGCACCACATGATTACCATTCTGGTCTTTTACACACTTCAGGACATGGCCATCCAACTCCCGTACCATCTCGTTCTATTAGGAGGAGAGAAAGAAACAGAAAGCAACACGAGGATTCATGGCTGAGAAAGGCAAAGTTTTGGCTGCTAAGCATAGCAGAAGAACACAAAAGGCATGAAAGATGCACAGATGTGTTTCAGTAATTTCAGGGAAGACTTCCAGTGGCTGAGGAATGAAATGAAACCCAATACAGAAGCCACCTACAACAATACCATTATGAAGAAGACACTTCATTACACACAGGTATCCTTCTAAAGCTAAGTGTTCACATTTAAGATTATTTTATTGTTTGTATCCCAATATACAAACTTACTATGGTATGTATAGTTTCCTCCTCCACTCCCCTCAAGAAGAAATGTAACATTTTTACGTATCAATCAGCTTCACACATCACTGGGATAAAAACTTGTGAGTATTTTTCACATGGAAGCTAATACTATACATTAAGGAAATCTAGCAGGTAAGTTCTAGATATGACTAACACAACACATGCAGGCTGAAAGCTTTGTAAATGAAAAACAAGTGATTTTTCAGGAATTCAACAGTTACACACAGACAATTTACCTTTGTAATGGATACAAAAACAGGAGCACACAGTATTAATGTCTTGTAGAATGCAGTTTTGTGAGGAAATCCTTGGACCTGCAACACTACTTTGCGCTGCCCCACACCACTCTGCTGGCAGAGAGCCACCATGAGATGGTGCTAAATTCAACCTGGGCTTGACCCAAAGGGAACACATCTCTAAATTCTATTTCAGTATCTTTTGTTGGTGGAGGCTTTTTTTTTGTTTGTTTCCCTAACTTATTAACCTACATTAAGATTCCTACATAATGATTCCTAACACCTTAGGTAGCTAGCTTGCAGAGTGTATTTTCCATCTTAATTCATTGTTAATAAAATCCTACCGGAATTGATTTATTAATGAGCTCTGAGTAGATTTTAGGCTATTAACAGCCCTTCTCCAACAATGGGCCTGGCCTGATGCGAATCAGGGGCTCCTTATGCACCCTCGCTCGGTGGGGAAGCAGGGTACTGACCCACATATCAGAGCAGCAATATCCCAGCAAATAATCCAAAGTAAAACTTTGGCACAATTTACTTCAATTTTAAAGTATCTTCTCATTCACTAACACTGTTAATTCCAGCACCAGACAGCCTACATCATCTGACTGCAGGGAACTAACAGAGAACCAACACCATTAGCTGTACAGTGGAACAAGGAGATGACAATGAGATCCAAGAACAGTATCACATAGTTACTAATCATGCACAAGAAACATAAGAGATGCACCATAAACCAAACCAAAAGAACACCATCCACAAACAAGACCAAGAGTAACAGAAGACTGCAGTTCATGTCACCAAACAGCAAGAAACGTTCAACACCAAGAAGAAAGTTAAAGTTGAAACTTACAATTACCTGCTGGTCTGGGGGAATAAACTCAAGGGCCTTCTGGATCACCCTACATCCATACATCTGCAAAGCCAGGGACAGAACATGCCCACGGATACGTTCTGCCAAGGCTAACTTTTGCTCCAGGCTGCCAAACTGGAAAGATTAAAACCAATCACCACAAGCACAAAATCCTCATGTGGTCAAGCAGCACAGCAGCCCTCCCGTTCTGTCATACCAAAGTGTTAAACAAGAAACACCATACTTACTGGAAAAAAAAATAACAGCCACACCCTAATGCATCTGAACAGGCACAAGTGAGATGTTTGTTCTGGCTCTGACATGCACGACATATTTGAAACAAATTTGACATGCCACTTGGCTAATGCAGTAACCCTTGAGAGGGTTGCTATAAAATTACCGGATTAAAAAAAACAAACTAAAATCACTAAGGCTGAGTGCAGAAGGAACAGACCAGCTTCAGGAAGGAGAGAGAGGGAGCGGCTCACTCTCCTTGCACAGAAACACACACTTCTTCAGTGGATGCTGCTTGTTGTGTTTTTATACACAGGTACTCTCCAAAATTTGCATTACTTCTAAGTACATGAGAACTGACAGCTCAGTGAAGCATCCACGGAGACAAAACTATTATTTGTTGGATCTGAATCCCCACAATATGTTACTTATTCCTCAATCTTCACATCAAAAGGCGAGATTTATTCTTCAGAAGAGATTTTTAGTCCCACATTACAGTCACCACAGCAGGAACGATGCAGCAGCACATGGGGATGAAATTACATCAGTGTTGCCAGATATCAGACCTCAGCCAAATGGCATGGCTTCTAAGAACTCATCCTATGCCTCAGGACAGCAGGCATCTGAGCAAGAGTTGTGAAAAGGGGAACGGAGACTTACTTCAAAGAACTTTTGGATGACATAATTTCCAAATACATCCACCATCAACTGATAAGCTGCCTGGAGTATCTCATTGAACACAAGCTGACGTTCTGCAGGGGTAGCACGCTCCAGTTTCAGTTGAATAAACCTGAAAAATAAGGCTGCTGTGATATCACTGGCAAATGCATCCTCAGAGTATTTGTTAATACAGAACCTTCACACACTGAGCTTTTTACAAAACACAGGTGTTTAAAACAAGTGCCATATATCACAGAAATCTGAAACCTTAAGTGGTGGCACTCACGAGGTCTATGCCTATGTGCCATTATCTATACCCCAAAGACTCAAGTAAAGCAGATCTCAACAGAGTAATACAGCAAGGTCTCACATCCAGGCAGCTTTCAAATGAGTTCAGCGGTACCAGTGGGACTAGCAAGCCAACTCCCCTTTGGAGAGGGATGCCATGCTATAAGAACTTGACTCCATTCTACAAAAAGGAGGATCAGAGTGTTACACTACCTGGTATAATTTCTTTTCACACCCCCTCTTCCTTTCCTTCAGGATGCAATGTAAACTGCAAACTACGTC
The DNA here is from genome assembly GCA_036925125.1 of Oreortyx pictus. Lineage (NCBI taxonomy): Eukaryota > Metazoa > Chordata > Aves > Galliformes > Odontophoridae > Oreortyx > Oreortyx pictus. Next base: position 4,831,857 of record JAUPFR010000026.1, on the reverse strand, counting down.
AAATCAAAAAGCAGCAGTCACAAAAGCTCGACACAGTGCAAGGTTTTAAATCTCACCTGGATCCATGCTGGTCCTGGGAGAACTCCATGATGTGCCCAGCAATTTCCCTCAGCTGTAAATTGGGGTACCGGTTATTGCGAAAATCTTCCAGCAGCCTGCTTCGGCCAGAGGGCATAACATCAGACATGCCATAGCGCAGGCGAGATGAAGGGAACAGCGTGCTGCTGGGGCTGAAGAGGCTGGAGGCACTGCTTGCACTGCGGTACTTGGCTTCAGCTCCGGGAGCAGCAGAGATGTAACGGCCGCTCCCATTTGTGAGCCCTCCTGCAAGTCATAAAAACAAAGGGGTTTCAAGAGACATAAAAGAATTCCTTGGCTGTTTCATTTCAGAACAACGCACAACCTTCGCATGACATTCTACTTCTAATTACTCTTTTTCCATCAAGATGGATTCGCAACATGGTTCAACTAGGGAAGTACTCTCAACCAAGCTACATGAACTGCCCCCAAAATAACTTGGATGGGAAGACATTCAAACAGCTCCTTAACATGGCACTCGTGTATTAGATAAGGATAATGTGAAGATTTCAGCAGAGAACAGGCTGAAACAACTTCTGTTCCTCACTCTGTGTTGGCATTGTCTAAACCAGACAAATCAATCCCACTGCTTGCATTTTTTGCTAGCTTGTGATTTCAAATTACTTTACTTTGTTCCTCACCTTCACTTCTTTCCCCACCTACTCTGCCGCTGAACCAACCTCACCTAAACAGAACTAAAGCAAAATCAGACAGCAAACAGGCAACAAGAAGCAAGTAGAAAAATGTTAGAAAAAGCTCAAACAAAGCAAATCACTATTCAATGCAGATAAACACCAGTAAGTTAAAAGCAATGAAGATCACAAAGAATCCTTTCGAATGCTTTCAAATATGTACTAAAGATTTTCATTCATACTAGGAAAACACTTTGTTACCCAGTAATAGGTCTGGGAAATATCCATCACACAGTCAGGAAGCTGCAAGTCTTGACAGCAATCGACTTAAACCTTTAAATGCCATTTTCTTGCCTCTACTTTTTGCACTGTACTTCAGCAGCAGACTACTCATTCTTGCAGGGCTTGGGATCCCTCTGCTGGCCAAAGGCTGCAAGCTACTTGGGTGTGTGTCTCCTGAGTGGGCTAGAGATCTCTTAAGAAGAATATTCCTATCACATGGGAACCTGCCACGTGGACAGCCAATGGGAGGCAGCAAGGGAAACTACTCAGAAAACCTGCAAGCCTTTGCAAAGGAGGAGAGGAAGACCTTCGAAGGCAAAGGTCCATGGGTCTGCCTGCAAAGAGAACAGACCATTTCCCAGCAGCAGTGCAAATGATAGGTCCAGAAGAACAGAGTGAACAGCACTCTCTGCCAGCAATGCCTCAAGGAAGCTTCCACACAGGAAGCACTATATGAGAATTAAGTATCTGATAACGGACCAATTAAGTTTCCCCATCTCTGAGCTGGGCAAGCATGTCCTGACTTCTCCCCACCAGCTGCCAAAACTCTTGCTTTCTTGGGAGGAAAGCAACTCAGGAACTTCCTGTTCCCATCTCTTTCTTGTGCTGCTTTGCCAATGGCGTGGCTGGCATCTTCTCTGCCTGACTTCTTAATTAAGAGCTCTAACAAATGACTAAGTGATATTCCTTACTGCTGCAAGGACCAGGATACGCAAAGAGAATATGAAATCAACTGCTTCTAAGGTAATGGAAACCAAATTAATGAGCAATGGTATACTGAGTCTCCACTGCATTCCAAGCACTTGGTTACCCTTTGTTTTTCCAAAGCCTGGAGCAGGTAAGAGCCATGGCACAATACACTGAAAAAGCGTTTCCTGATCTGTTACAAGTGGCTGTAAAAGGAAAGCTGAGCACTCACGCTGTTATCATCTACATCTTGTCTCTTAGTTTAGAGGCAAAGTATCATTTGCACAGGCAGTCTTTTCTACCAGAGGTCTGCAAAGCAAAACCCTACTGTTTTGAAGGGTCTAACAGAACTATTTAAACTTTCCTAAGGGTCTCCCCTTCTGGTAGAGATGCTGACTGAAGGTCTCACCATAAGCTTCAACATCATACTGAGAATTAGAGACCATGCAGGGACAGGTTTCCTAATAACACAAATGCTTCTGAAATCCACCTTCCAAACTCCTCAGCATCTCAAGCTCCTGTATCCCAGTGCATGACCAGGAGTATCAAACAAGTAAGGGAGGCTTCAGTGTGATCCTACGGGAATGAAAATGCTCCCTGTTCAAGAGCTGCATGCAGAGTGGGGCAAGAAGCACTGATGAAGCTTGTGGGAACACCAAGATGGATCAGAGGGGCAGAAGTCCCAGAGAACAGATATGCCTCCTGCAAAGCTGTTGGGTAGTAACCAGCCCCTGGCACAGGCTGCAACTTGATCTTTAAGGTTCCTTCCCACCCAAGTCATTGTGTGATTCTATGAAGACGCTGGCACTGACAGATTCCTGTGTCGTCAGCCAGAACAAGCTTCAAGAGAAGGTCTGCCAGCTGTCTGCAGCCATCAGGCTGTGCCAGCACCTGGCTGTCCACACTAAGCACACCGACAGCATACAGCACATGGAGCTGTACAAAAGAAACAGGCGTGGCACAGTTCTGGTTCTAAACAGACTGACAGAGGAAGGATGTATTTTCACTGTATAAATCTACAGTGCTTTCATCTGAGCTAAGCACGCTTGCACATGTTGCATACACCTTTGAACTTAAAGCACTTATTTAGTTCAGCTTTCCTCCTTCAGCAGTTCTCATAAGGAATGGCTGCACACTTATTCCAGGTACCTGTGACTGCCCAGATATTTCACATGGTCACTTAACACCAGAAAAAAAAGTAATGTGACAAATAGAATTTTTCATAGCCATGAACTCTCAGAAAGCCACAAAAGCAGGAGCAGAATCTTCACGACAAGCCCAGCAAACAAACAACCCTCACAACCCTGTGTGACAAAGCCAAGTCCAACACACACACAGGATTTAACTGTACCTCTCCTGACTGCAAATGGGATTTAGCACCAACTTCTTATGTCATCCTGTAACCCTGATACTGAACTACACGAAGCAACTCCTCCACAGCATATAGTGAAGGGACTTGGCTCTAAATCTGTCTGCTCTAATTTCCCTTTTGGCAAACACCACATTTGAGTGCTCCCATCTGTCCTTTCACTTTTACATATTAACAAAACTCTCCTCACCCTCTTTATCACAAACAAATTTGGGTATCTTTCCAGAACGGAAAATGAGTCTTCCTCAAGCTTCTTACAAGGCCTGTAATGATTTCATAGCATTCAAACTTATAATTCAAAGAAATGGTGACCCTGTTCACACTACATCTTACGCTATCCATGGAAGACAAAATAAATGACCCTTTACAGATTTCAAGGTAAAAACCACACCCAGCCACGAGACTTCTCCTGTAGTAACCAGCAAGCATGAAGTCAGCCACCAAAGGATGAAAGGTGCTACAGGGAATGGAGCATCTTGTCAGAATGGGAAGAGCCATACTAACTGCCCTGGGGCACGGCCCACTTATGTAAATGGCAGCTCTCCTTCTTTTCCAGGGTTTGTTCTTGGAACAGACAAGCCTTTCTCTGATCCAGCTTTTAAGATTTGTTCTTTTGTTTGCCTGCAGGGGCAACAGACTTTTCCTAAAGCCAGAATTCGACTCTGATTAGTCTTTAGCATTAATTTATCGTGGCTATTCAACCGTCAGCTTAAGGACTATACAGCTGCATAAATAAAAGCTAAAACCCTTTCCAATTCTATTAAAGCCCTGAACAAGAGAAGATGGTAAATTTAAGGCCGATCTCAAAAATCCAATTTATTACTACTTCATGCTAACCTTTATCCAGAATCCACATTTATCACACACACATCCAGTAAACAAATATACTACCTGATGAGTAGTAGTGTGTGCACATGTACAAAGCGTTCTGGGAAACAGAAGTTGCATTAAATCCAGACAGACACTTGACAGAACCAAAACAAAGTAATATTCTGAGCAAACACTACTATTTGGTGCGGATGCAAAGAAAAAACCCATCTTGTTTGTTTATGAGGCCTGAGAATGAACACTTCAGAAAGTTCAGATCAGCACTGCTTCATTATTTAATACATACTTTGTTTTAAAGACTTACTTTATTGCATGTAACACAGTTCGGGACCAACCAAAAGATGGAACTTGCACGTAGAAACATTTATTCAAAATTAAAAAAGCCATGTGCTTTTGGTAATGTTATACTGATGGGAATTTTCCAAAACTCAAACAAAATCCTCAGCTAGAAGTATTGCTCCAGATAACACTACGTATTTTGGTTAAGAGAATAAGCTTGATTATAAGGTCGTCAACTTTCTTACTGAAAACTGAACGGGTATTTTGAAACATGTGACAAGCTTATGGATCAGTCCCTAATCAGTTGGAAGATAACAAACAGCTGGTGCTTTCTCTGTGTGAGAAAACTGTTTTTAAAAGACCAAGAAATGTCATATAAGTTAATGTTAATTTAGAGATGAGGAACTTAGGGAGCAGAACATATTCGTTCCTGTTTGACATCTCAACTACCGAGAGAGGCACCAACACAGAATGCAGGTGATGCAACTCCTGCTTCAGTGTTTCACCAACTCCTGCAAAAGCAGAGAATCTGTGGCAGTAGTAAGAGCAGCAAGCAGAGCACACACACTTCACCCACACCACAGCACAAGTGCTGGCATTTCTGCTCTAAGTGAGAGCGTGGCAGCATTAACCATGGACAGTGGCACTGTGGCTCTTACCCAGGTTTAAACTGGAAGAAGATCCATGTGAAGATAAGGAAGGTGGCGGAGTCTGAGAGTGGCCAGGCCCTTGGCTGGGCAGAGGCATACCCACAGGTCCAGGTGAGGAGGAAAACCCGAGGCCATTGTAAAAACTGTGTCCTATTGGTGTCAAACTGCTTGATGTCCTCTTGTACAGGTCACTGCTCCCCGTCAGGGAATCACGGCGAGATCCACTGCCAGTGTTGGAGTTAGCAACTGAAAGAGGACGAGAGCAGGAGTGAGTGAGGTCAAGAATCTGCCTGAGACAACGCAAAACCTGAAGATGCCTGCAGAACTGACAAAAATATAATAAGGCCTATAAGCAGTATCACCACCATCAGGGCACTGCTTTCCTAAGGGAGGTGAATGTGCCCAAATGTAATGCAGTAATTACAGACATACTGCTGATTGTCAAGTAGAAATCCTTGGTTCAAATAATTAGCCTGAATCCTGTCCTTGTTTCTTATAGTTTAGTAGTTTGCATACTGAGAGAAGACATCCAGAAAAACAGTTCCAAAAACCTAAAAGCCAAAAGATCCAGAAGACATAACCTACCTAAATGAAGCAACAGAACAAACACAAAAATGACAGCAAGCATTTTGGCTCCTGGGTACAAGCACTTGCATTTTGCTTCTGAACTCCGAAAAGAAGGAAGGGTTTGTACACTTTAAACAGCTTTTTCCCTAAGCGTTTTGCTCTGTTTAAGGGGAGTTATTAGATCTCCCTACAAGCATTGCCTCATATTTGTTCTTTGCCATTAGAGCTAAAACAAATCCAACATGAGATTTCACCTATTCTTTACTTAAGAGCATATATGGCTTTGTGTACATTTCCTTGGAACCCTCGTTCTCACCTTTCATTTTATTAGAAAACAGCTAAGGAGTCACTTTTTTACTTCTGTTTACATCAGGGTTTATTGAGATGGAAATCAGAATTTAAGTTAAACACAAAAACAAATCTTGGAGAGTTTTCTTGTAAACAAAATAAAAACCTCTCCAAACACACTTAAGAAATAATCATTTTTGCATTAAAATCTTGTTTAATAGTAGAATTGCTAATGATTGTAATGAACTAATCACTGTTTTTTCCATGACTGTATGTAACTTCTAGAAGCAGTGGCGTCGCATTTTTGTTCATGGATCAAGGGGAAAACAAGCATGTGCATCTCAGCTTTGCACAAACCAGTCACTGAATTCAATTAGTCAAATGAACTGGAACAAAAGAAGTCAGTACTGCATTTACTTTAATTCAAGATGGTTCACATTTTCAGGCTGGGATTAAGAAAAAATATTTAGAGTAGCATTTAAATAAGCCTGTGACTTGATTCAGGGACACTGCATCTCCCGGTCTCTTCTGACGGACCAGGTTCTAAAGGCACGTTGTAACTTGCCCTTCAGACTAATGAAAGCAGGAAAGTGCAGGACATAATTACTACCTCTAAGACTAAGCAGCAATTAAAACAACTGCTCCACTTCAGAAATAAAATCAATTAAAAATTAAAGGAAAAAATCTCAACCCACAGACATCTTTCTGGTTCGGTTTTGTTCTGAAAAAAATCTTAGTCTCCAACCACCATACGAACAAATCAAAAGAATGTTTCCATGTTTCTTGAAACCACAACTAACTGTTATTTTGGGGGGGGGGGGGGGGGTGCTGCAAGATAGAAGCAACACCCAGAATAAAGCACTGAAACCACTTTCTTTAAGCCACCAGAAGCAAGCTCCTCAGCCACTGCTGAGTAAGAGTCAGCACACAGTTACCCCTGCGGAGCCAATTCCTGCCAGGCCAGTATCTCCACCAAGCACATGCAAGTAAAGGCGAGGTGATCCAAAGCTGTTCAACAGCTTTATATGCAGCAGCAAAAGGATGTCTGACAACGCATCAAAAGCGATTAACAAATTTAATGTATTATCTCAATATATTATCTGCTAAAAGAAGGCCCATCAGAACGCAGTGTGCATTTTGAAAGCACAAACAGCTCCCCGTGAAGCAGCTGCAGCTCTTACCTGCTGTCCCAAAGCCTCCCAGCGCAGATCCCAGCGTGGCACCAAGGGAGCTGCTGCTCCCAAAGCCCAGGGAGGTGTTGGCAGGCTGGGCAGAGCCCTGAGAGAAGAGGGAGCTGCTCTGGGAATTGCTGCTGAGTGAGTTGTTGCCATAAAATGAGCTGGAGGCCAGGTTGTTGGTGGGCTGCTGCTGCGGCTGAGGCTGGGGCTGCTGTGTCCCCAGGGGCCGGAAGGGGCCGTTGGTGGTTCCTGCCAGGCCCCCAGCTGCACCGTTGGCTGAAGCTGCTGCTGCTGCAACTGCTGCAGAGAAAGTAATAGGAAGCAGAGTTTGAAAAATTCATTTCACATCTGGTTTGGAAGTCAAGTTTTGTCAGGTTCCTTTTATTTCCTAGGGATTTTTTTCTTTTTTTTTTTTTCCTCACAACGAAAATCTCTCTTTCACATCAAAATCTTCAAACACCTCTTTACTCTAAACCTACACTCCTCCATCAGGCTCACACTGAGCCACCAAATACCAAAATGCAAAATTATTATTATGGCTGTTTGTATTATTACAGCTACATGGATCAAACAAGTTCCCTAAGATGTGAGATCCAATAACTCAGGCGCACTCTTAGTGTTAGCCAATCAAGGAACCAAAGTTTAGAAATAATCAGTGCATGAAACCCATTCCTGCAGTGCTAAGAACATCAAAACCAAACACTTTTGTTCTCCAGCCAGTTCCAAAGCAAAAGGAAAAAAGCAAAATAAACAAGAGCTACAAGGAAACAATTTAAAAGCCCATTTCATAATCTGTTAGTGACACTGGCCAGGACTGCTTACACACAGATTCTTGCTGAAAAGTTGCTTTTAAACCTTGAACTCCCAAAAGAACCCTAATAAAATCCAGAACAACTCGTAGCAGTGACCAGGCATATAACATTTTATGCAAGCAAGGCAATCATCTGGGAGTTTGACATAGGCTAATGCCCTTTGTTATGTGGGAAACTGGATGCCAGCAGGCCAATTTAAATAACTCACAAAATTCTGCAAAATAACACCATTTATGCTGATGCTACCTCTCAGGGTTATTTCTCAAGGCTCAGCTCACAATGAGTCCAGAAGAAGCTCTCAACAAAATCCCTGCAGCGGATCTCAGTGAGGGCAAGTGAGTCATCAATGCCAGAAAAGTTCAGAGGGGCTTGGTCCTGCTCTTTGCGGACCGAGGCACCCAGGTGGGAACAAGTTTCCATCTGGTCAAGCTGCAACTCACCTGCCTGTGCTGCAGAGGAGCTGATGATGACCGGTGCAGGAGCCACCAGACGTACTGGTGCCCCAAGGCCGTTCCTGGCCCCCGCATTCACCACCAGAGCACCAGTTTGGTCATAGTAAGCAGCAGGAGCCAGCACAGGGTACCCTGCAGAGGCAAATTACAGCACACAGTAAGGTGACAAGCAGCACAGTGTGCAGTCACTAACAACTGCAGTTCGGTAACGTTTCTAAATAAAAATCACAATGGTAAAGGAAAAAAGCAACAACAATCTTGATTCTCATGAAGCAAGTTCTTCGCATTAACCGCCCACAACTTCCACACTTACACTTCTACCTCCAAGACTTTCAGTTAAAGAATAAACTTTTTTCCCTGAAGCTCGTATATGCCCTTTGTGTAAATTCAGTTATTTGGGTGGGTAGGGGGAAGTCTTCAAATACTACAGCACTATTTCTTTCCCCTTACAAGTACAGTCTGTGCTGGCACACTCCATGCAAGCACACTGAGCTTCCATCTCTCCCACTGCATGTTGGAGTGGTTGTGTGTGCACACTTATTTGTTTTTTATTTGCCTTATTTGGCAGAGAATTTCAAGCTATGCTCAAGATGCGCCTTTTGATTGTACCTATCTATAATAGAGCATTCTTAAATGCATACAAACACTCAAACAAAAAACATGCTTGTGACACAAAGAGCAGCAAGCAACAGTCTTTCCATAGCACACAGCTGTTCAGTTTAGGTACCCAGCTATAGAATTTTAGATTAAAAAAAACTACACACACACACACACACAAAAATAAAATGAAGTCATTCTCTACTCTGGGGTCACAAAGAGGAGACTGCTGCATGAACATTTGTTTTGAAGCTCTAGCCTCCAGAGTCCCAACAACACAGTCTCAAGTCCACATATGCCTTGAAAGCATGTATGCTACAGCTCACTTTGTAACTGAATACAGCAACACTCCTCTTAAGCCTTAAAAAAAAAAAAAAAAAAAAAAAAAAAAAAAAAAAAAAAAGCAACCATGAGCAGACCTGAGGGCAAAATAATCCTGCCTGACTGCATTTGACCCAACAGGACATACTTGCACATTATTCAAATAATACTTACACATACACTTTATCATTACAACAGTATTCTGTATAATCAACGTACCACACAGACTCATGGATCAGAGCTAAAACTCATGCAACAGTCTTTTCTCCTGCAGAACTATAACAAAACTCTGTTTTTGCCTCCTTTTCTTTTCTAAGCCACTAGTATTTGTCTGGAAGACATCATGAAGGGAAAGTCTTTAACCTCTTAAAATCAAGCACTCAACAGGGATGGGTAGACAAGGCTAATGAACAGGACTAACATATCTCAGAAACCTTAAAATAAAGATCACATAAACTGGCATGAGTCACAGAAAACCACGGAAACAACATGGAAAACAATTTTGGGTATGCAATTTACACATCAGTACAGTTGATAAGATCTGTTTCACCCATGATACAGGAATCTAAACCCTGCTTTAACTTCATGCAGCACAGCTGGCTATGTTGTACCTAACAGCCTCTTCAAAATGCCTTGTATACCCGCAGATTAAAACCATGAAACACTGCAATATAAGCAAAACTGCTGAATTCCAGGTAAACATGACACCATGTAGAGACTCAAGATGTAATTCTCTTGGATCACACTGGCCACTGGAGAAGTCACAGCCCCTTTGGCTCCCTACCTGGCATCCCTGCTGCCAGCCCTTGTCCAAAGGCAAGGGCAGAGTTGACAGCAGCAGCAGCTACCAGTGGATCAGTCTGCTGTCCCTGCTGGTTCTGGTTTGGGGTCAAAGGACGCTGACTGGCTCCTCCACGGAGAACCTGGAAAAAACAGGACACGAGTCTGATTAGCTTGACACCGGGGAATAAGCCGCAATAACCACATTGCAAGACTCCATCAGCAACCTAAGCTGCGAGTTATCACACACAGTAGCAGCTATGTCACAACTGATGCGTGACAATGCCTCCCTCTCTACTCAGACTGCAACTGTCTTCTCCACCAAAAGCTGTACCACTGTGACTATAGGTAAATGCATAAGACTTAATTTAAATAACGCATCCTTTTTCAGCCTTCCCGAGCAATCTTAAAGAGCTTCAATTCCAGTCTCTTGACATACCTTCAGTCTTCATCCTCTGTGTCTGTGAGACATCTGTCCCATAAGAGATAACGTTTGGTCTCTGCTACAAGAGCTTCACTGAAAGTTCACTTAAGCAGAAACCTGTATGGGCTTGTGAGCTGTCGGCTGACATGAGGTGACACAGGTTTTTCCAAACTGCCATCCCCCACAGAAAGCAGTGACCCACTGACACGACACTTACTCACTGGAAAGAATGACCAAAGATCACACAGTCTTTTCTGTGTAGCTCTTGTGGTTTAAACACACATTGCTCTGAAAAGGGAAGATGGCAAACTGACCTTTCCTGTAATTACCTGTGACAGGCTTTGTTTGCAAAAGCCTTTTACTCAGTGGTGATGTTACAGTCTGCAGTCACTTGCGAGGTCAGCTCATTAGAAGAGCTGTCCTTTGGTCCTCAGCATGCATTGTTGCAAAAATTAACACTGTATGTGTCACCCGATAAAGCTGTTAAAAGCAACACACTGCTTTGTGCACTGTGACTGGAAGAGGATACTGAAGCTAACAGACTAGAGCCAGATCCCAGAGGCAGCTACTGCTGTCAAAGCCTGAATGTGAACTCTTCACCTCTTTCCAGCCTAGGAAGCCTCGCAAGCTGCAGCTGCTTGGTAAGCACGCACAGAGCACAACCACTCTGCAGAATGCAGCTGATGGACGACGTGCTGCAGTAAGTGAAGCACTGGCAGTTTTATAAATACACTATCCCTCATAAGATGTTGTGAGCATCACAAATAGACTGCCCACACTCATTACTCTGTATTTCTAAAACATTTGCCTCAGCACTTCTCCGAAGAATTTCATACAAAAACGTACACTTATCTTCTTACAGACAGAAAGTCCGTGATAAAAACAGTACACGCAATCCCTACTCATGCCTGCTTCATGACTACAGAAATAATGAAAAATATCATAAAGGCTACTGATGATTGATAGATATTGCTTTAATGGCTTAAGCCTTTGCAGAAGCTCTCTTTGCACTAACCTGTTTAAGGGGGAAAGGTTCCTAGTTTGAATGCCAAAGCACAGATGTGCCACACTTTTAACTCAATTTACCTGTGTGCATGGATGTGAGCAGAAGGTCTGTTCAACACACTCCTGTGAGAGACCTGCCAGGTGGGAGGTTTGATGATTAACTCTGTCAGGAGCTAAGTGTTCCTCTTCTGATCACTAGTCCAAAACCACTGTTATGAAACATCATGGCTTTTCTTATCTGAAAAGGCCTTATAATACAACATAATCTTTTTATCCTATAGTGTGTTGCCTTTTTTGGTTTGTTTTTTGTTTGTTTGTTTTTAAAGCAAAAGCTAATAAATGTAGCTGTAAATTGCCATCTTCTGTAAGGCCTGAAATCAGAAAAGCATGAGGGCCAGAAAGGAAGGCTCTGTGTCTCCTCCCTTTTCAGTAGAATAATGAATCATTTTACACCCAAGCAGGAACTCCTTTGGGACAGCAGCTGATAGCACAGTAGAAAGCCAACTTCAGGAGCAGTGCTTCATCCAAGTATCAGAACAGGCAGCTGTTCAGCACAGCCAGCTGAATAACAGAAGCCCCATTCCAGCTCTTGACACCTGCCCTACATGCCCTCCTTCAGCTCAAAGTGGAGTACATCCAAGTACATGTCCAGTGAAGCACAACCCAAAGGAAGGCAGAGTGATCCTAATCCTTCTCGCATTTGACCTCACACATTCACTAACAATAACTGCATTTTTACTTTCCTGAAGGAAAAAAAGCCACCTATATAGAACAACACCTTAAAAGTACAGAGCACATTACTTACTGACACGGAGCATTTGACACATTTTCATCTTCTCTATGGCCTTCATATGAAAGCAGACTGCATGGCAATGATTTCCACTTGCACATAACAGCACATGCTCCCTAACGAACGACTGTCAATTACTGCACGTGCAGAAGCACCCTACCACATACCTGTTGCTGGCCCTGCTGGGTTTGCTGAGTGGTCTGCTGATTTGCTGAGTTAGTGGCAGCAGCAGCTGCTGCAGCTTGCTGCTGGAAGAGGCTGGCAGGATAAACTCCCCAGGGCGTTACTCCGTAGTACTGGTGAGGGACAACTGCAGGGCCTGAAACACAAGCAAATCAGTGAGCTTTTGTGGTGTCACAAGCACTACACAGCGGACAGCCACCAAAAGTATTTGCACATTGTGTTTGATTTAACAAGTCCCAGTTCAGGTTATCTGCTTTAAATTCTTTCAAAATAGGACGGGGTTGTGCTATCCGTAATTCTCATTTTAAGTAAGCTTAGAAGTCAGACCTGAAGTTTCACCTTTACTTGCTTTTCCCTTAGCAGAAGTCGTCCAGTTCTGCTGACAGCGATCCTGTTGGAACTCCGCATTTTCACTGGTAAGCCCTAATTTTATAGTGAAGCAACAAAACTTTTTACCTCTAACAAAAAGAGAAGGAAACTTGTCCAAGCAAGAGAGACATAGAAGTGTCTCCTGACACTCATGACTCAGTAAAACCCATCATTTAGCTCTCCAATAAATAAGGTATAAAAAAGTCCTTCACAGCCAGACAGTATCAATTCCCAAGTGTGTAAAATGTTATTCTAGACACTCTGTCCCACCATGCCTTTACAAACCAACACAGAAGAGCCCAAATATCTTCTATCTTTCAACATTCCACCTTCCTCTAACTGCTGTCTCCATTTAAGAAGCTTAAACAAAACAAACAACAACAACAACAAAAAAACAGAACAACAGAGAAAGCATTGCAGTTCATCAGCTCTCAGGGCACTGCACACTTCACAGGGTGATAGCAGAACAGCAGAGGGTATCCTTACATGATCCTGGTGTCATGGCATAACATGGAAGAAGAGATGAGCCCTTGGCACTGAACAGCAAAGACCCTCCCACCACCTATGTGAATCCAACAATATTTTTCATCTGTCTGCTCTGTATCTTTTGGAAAAGTCATCAGGAAGGTATTTCCTTCAATCTTCCAATACAGTACCTATCCTAGGGGTTGTACAGAACTCCCCTACAGTAAAAGCACCTCACAGCATGACATCCTCCTTAAGATAAACTACTGTATATTTGACACTCTCAAATAAACAAGTATTTAGTGAATCTGAACCACATACTTGTTCTTCAACGAAGCAAAAATAGCTTCTATTTAAAGAGTTAGCATTTGAGTTCTAACCCAGTCATTTAAGTAGTGTTGTTAGTTCGCTCAGTAAGTCACTGCAAGCAGGACACAGTTAACTCCCAGCGCTCTTCTTGACCAAAGGAGACACAACGTGTTTGTATTCACTTAATACAGATGCCAAGTGCTGGGGTGCTTCTGCACTCAGAAGAAAATCTGCAAGGAATAAGCGTCAGCCTTTGCCCTTTGGCTGTATTCCTGTCGTAATACCCTTTACTTGGGCAAAATTCAGGTATGGTTCTGGGTTATTTTAATCTCAGGTTTTATTATCAAGTAAGTATTGTCTAGAAGATTTTTCTTTTTTTTTCCTAGTTAGAGATTGCTCATCAGATCTGAAAAAGCCTGAGGTGTTTAGAAGGAGAGGAGACAAAGCCTTTGAAGTCTGCAGGCAGCAGGGCTTAAAAGAGCTCCGTGCATCCCTGTGAGCCTGGCTCAGCTGTGCACACTGTGAGGCTCTCATTACCGAACAGCATTCTCAGTGAGGGCAAGTGTGTCATCATCACCAGGCCCATACAAATACACACAGTGCTTCTTTACTTCTGCAGACATTAGACGTGCTTTTACACTTACTAAAGATGCATGTACAAGAAAAAAATAAAAGCCACTTAGTGCCTTCAAAATCAAATATCAACACTACTATGTCTCACACATTGACACACACACACACACACACACACACACACACACTCCTAAATATTCCTTTTAACAAGTGTTAACAGAACCAACAGAAACGTGTTCGTGGCACATTTCCCCCTTTCACTCTCACATCTCAGAAAGCACTGATGCAGGAGCAGAACCAAATGGGGCTTCCTGGCAAGGGGAAGAACTTGGTGACACCAGAGCATCCAGAACCCCATGTCAGAAAATGCAAGAACTTTAGCAAATACTTACAACACTTGAGCTGATCCATCCAGAACTAACAGTATAGCAGCTGCAAAATTCCCAGGAGCAGTGTCTTTTCAGGGAGGGGGTGGGAAATAGCTCAACTCCACCGGCTCTGGTGCAGCCCCATCAAACCCTGCACTACCAACTTCGGGGCCAGCACAGACCCACCCCAGGAAGGGCACCTGCACTTGACACTGTGCCCCAGCCAGCTGCATGTGCTCCCCAAAGCCCCAACCCATGCACTGTGCATGCAGCCATCTCCATTTCCAGCTCTGGGCTAGACGAGCACCAAGTGAGAGAGGCTCCTAAGAAAGCCCAGTTTGAGAAGAACAGAGCAGACATCTGAACACTCTACCTTCACTCTAGGAGCACTGTGTTTTTCCTGTATGCAGATTATTCCAGCATCCACTTTTCTACAAAGAACAGAAACACTTTTCTACCTATTATATACCTCGGAGGGAATCAACATTTCTCAACTTGTCCTAAAAAACGCAAGATTTTTCTTTTATTATTATTATTATTAAATTGACATCTTTCCAAAATGACAGAAGTAATTTCACACCACTTCCCTAAGGTCTGAACTCACAAGCTATTTTTCTTGAGTCTAGGAAGTCCTTCCCTCTATTCAAATGTGCTATTCTTTTAACTGCTGCTATTGTTGGGAAGAAAAGAGCATTATCATGGGGCTGACAGTCTTATAATCATGCAAAAGCTGCCATAATGATACATTCTTAATTGGCAGAATCATCTCTGCCACAAAACACAAAAAAGTTTCCACTCCTAAGAGTAACTGTGAACAATAGACTACCAACAACTCTCAATTCATTTCTTCCATCTCATTAACTTCTCTAAGTCTTCCTAATTTAATGCTCTCATACAAATCAGGGAGGCCTTCTGTCCATAGACTTGTCGCTCTAAACAGCTCAGTAGTTCCACATCCCTGCAGTGCATCACTCCTTCTTAGGAGAGAAAAGGCTTTCAAAACCAAGTCTAGACAAAAGGTGCCTTTGCTAAAACCAGCATGGCCAGAAGTGAAGTCTGTTGCACTGCCATTTTAGCAGAGTCCAAAGCCCAGCAAAACAGATGAAGTAACTCATTTCTCAGTGGTGCAATACCATAAGCAAACTGCAGTGAATTACACACTCTTTTCTGTTGTTTTCAAGGCTCATGAAGTTTAAAAATTATTTAAGCAGAGACTCCTATGCTAAGTTTGGGGAAACTTTAGGCATCCTAGGGGTCTGTTTTCTATTTGCAGTTTCTAAGGCCTCCATGAGACATTCAGGCAGTTGCAGCTTCAAACTACTGAGAACATACTTGTCTCCCAGAAATCCTGCAGCAGTTACATGTGGTCATCTATGAAATCAAGATAGGGACCGCCTGCCCCAGTAAACTTCAGTGTGTTGAAAGCACTAAGGTGAAGCAGAAGGGCCAATGAGAATCCTCCTTTTATAAGAGTTACTTACAAACGCCGCAAGTACTCTTATCATAACTGGACCTGATATTGTTCTGGCACCCTCCCCTCCAGCAAGACCTGACTAAAGCTCCCTACCTAAATTCTGCACAGCAAGCTCAGGTTGTTCATTCATTGCTGTGCTTTCCTCATCACACGACAGTTATCGACTCCTCGAAATATCCTTGTACTCTAACTCTTGGCTTTCCTCCACCTCATCACAGCGTCATCTGTTTGCCCACAGCATGTCGTTACCACACTTATCTTTCATTGTTATTATGCAATCAGCATACAAAATGCACAACAGCCAAAGAGTCCAAAGCACACATCTTCAAATTATAAACTTGACTTTACACACTTCCATACAGTCCATTAGAAAATGCCACAAGCTGGTAACAGTTGCTACAATCCCATTTCAGAGCTTGACCTGATACCGGTCCCACAGCTTAGAAACTAAGCAGCACTTATCTAACAGCTGTTAGAAGCGACATCCCAACCCTACAAAGCAGTTTAACAGAGTGCTGTGTCCACGTGCAGCTGAGGTTTCACAGTTCCCACTTGGTAAAAGCTCACAGCAGAAGAGATGTGCAGTGAGCATACAAGCTACATCTAAGTGGAAGACAGGAACAGTGTGCAGCCTCCACCAAAAAAAAAAAAAATAATCATCACTCTGAACTAAGCTGTTTCTATTTAAAATTTAGCAGGCTCCCACTCCAGGTGGTTTAAGAAAAGTGAAGTATGGTGTCATGGTTATAAAAATATTCTTCTGAAAGAACATTCTTCTTTTGTCCTGACTGCTTAGGCCAGAACTTCATGGCACATGCAGCGAAAGTTCCACATGCAATGTGTTCTTCTCACTGTCTGATAAGCTGTGTTACTGAGCTGTCATCTCAAGATACAACAATTTTGGCTGTGACAGTTGGAAAGAATCTGGAAATGGATATATGAACGTTTGGGAGGAAGATCTTGCACAAAGACAAGTCACCATCTTTGCCTGCCATCTGGACAGCTCCTTGCAGGAGTCTTGCAGCAGATATGGGGAGTTCTTACCTACAGAATCTAAAAGATATCAATACTTCAGGAACATCTAGCAAAGGGAAGAGGTATCACTTGCAGAATGTGATACAGTAAATCACGTTAGAGCAGCAAAAAGATATAATATTCCTGGCAGGAAAAGACATCCTCCATCTTTCCAGTATTTACAAAGTGTATTTCAAAAGGTGTCTTTCACTATCAGTTAGCAAAACATCCCAAGAATCTAACAGCGTTCATCTCTGAGGGCTTCATTTCAGACTTGCTGTTATTTATTCTCAACAGAAGAAGTCCACAGAAAGTGTTATACAAGAATTACCACATTTAATCTACAGAAAATAAGGGTTTCCAAGACAGCTCTGCAATGATATACCATGTCTACAGTGATTACAAAGTACTAATCATTAATTTCTGCTATCAGCACAGACTAGAGCACAGTAAGGAACACACAGAGAAGTGGAAGCACCTCACCTAATGTCGCAGCTGCCGCGAGCCCGGCTGCGTATGGATCCGTTCCTGGCGGAGCAGCGCTGATGATGTACGGATTGGGGACAAAGGCAGCAGGAGCTAAACCTGCTGAAAACATACCTGTCAGTAAAAACAAACTTGACTAGAACTGAAGCCCTATCAAGAATACCTCTGGCTACCTGGCTGGGGATTCAACTGACTGGACATTGCAGAACAAGGGCTCACGCTGTTTCAGTATTTTCCAAGCTTTTTATAGGTTGTTTCTCACTGTGTTTCCCACAGCTTTGTTATAACAATCTACAGAGGACATAGTTTACATTAAAAAAAAAAACAAAAACAAAACAAACAAACAAACAAAAAAACAAATTCCAAAGATGCAGTGCTGCATTAGGAAGGCTGAAGTGGCAGAACAGCCTGCACACAGTACCCGTTAACTGCTCAGGTATCTGTGCAGTGCAGACACATCCTTGCTGCTTAAGTGGCTATTAACACCACCCAGATATTAACATTACCTATTTTTATTTTGATGAGTTTGAACCACTTTGAGTTCCATGCCAGATACACATTACCAGTACTTCAATTTTCAATGAGTCTGGAAGGATCTCAGGAACACATGGACAACATCATGGCAGAGACAGGACCTGCTCTAAGTGTCTGCGCAGGCACTACCTTTCTCTGCAAGGTACAGTTTAATCATTAGATAAATCACTGGAGGGCAGGAAGGGGTGTGGAAGGTGGTAAAAGTGAAGGAGAACAAGTTAAGAAGCCAAATAATTTTAATACAGGTCTATCCCTGAACTCCACTGAGCACATATGTGAGCAGCACAGAGCTCAGAGAACCCCAACACAACAGTAGGTTCCAAGAACTACCCATTGATTTGCCTGCTATACCAAAAAACATTTAACCCTGCGATTGTTCAAGTCCAACCATCCAGGAGGAGCCCTTCTGCAGGTCTGTTACTCTATGCAGAGTAACAAATGCTTTCTTCCCACTTAATCCACGTGCTTTAAAATTATGAATCACGCATTAACTTAAAAGCTGTAATTTATGCAAAATTCAGACCCCAAGCAGCCTAAAATTCTGCCCTGTGATAATTTAAACATAGATCATCAAGTAAGAAGCACATTCAGGTGTACAAAGGATCATACGCTTTTTCACTTTGTTGCAGTCAATTCACACCTGACTCAGCAAGTGCTTCAAAATGCTCTCACTGCTGAACAGCATGAGAACACGTGTCACTGCTCCCAGACATGACTGCTCTGGAGCTTCCTGAAACTGTACAAGAGGCACCTCCAGAACTTTTCAGGTAAGTCTTCAGACTTTCTTCTGTTCTTCTGTTTCTGGTTCAAAGCACTTACCAGTTGCAAAAACGTATTTCAGATTCTCTAAAACCTACCAATTCTTTCTCCCTGTAGTTTTCCCAAAATATTCTCAGGACTAAGAGACCACTAGGAAAAGGCAATGCATTAAATACTATACTTACCTATATGAGGCTGATGGGCAGCTGCCAACGCATACTGCTGCTGCTGGGCTGCTGTTAGCTGCTGAACAGCAAGAGCATTCGGTCTTTGGAACAACTGAAGGGACAAAAAAAACCAAATAAGGTCCTTTATTATGCAGAAAAATCACTTTTTTAAAAAGCAATTCCTTTACACTAGATTTATTTTCACAACTACAGACACTCCTCTTTAGCAGGAAACATGTGAAAAGAAAATTTAAAAAAATACCTTTGAAACCAATTGCCTGTGATGACCCACTTAAAAAGAAAATATTTCTCAAGTACAGCTAAACACTACCCACAGTTTCTTCTGCTATTCTCTGCACAGTTGCCCCAAGGCCTTGCCTCGCCAGCTCCTCCTCTAGCACACACACATCCCTCCGCAGCCTAGGGATCACCAGGGGCTGTCACAGTTCTTGTAGACCCTGAGCACTACCAGCTATGCTGAGAGTACTGGAGGACAGCAGGCAAGAGGGGAAAGCTCATGTGGGAGAGATGCTCTTGGGACATATCACAGATGTAGGAGCTCACAAACCCTCAGACAAATGATGGAGAAAATGCTTTTTCCTCTACCTTCTAACTTCCAGTCTCCAGCATCACCTACGTAAAACAAGGCATGGAATATGAATTCTTCTTTGACCACAGACAGAAACCAGTTCCTGAGACTTCCTGGTTAAGTCATCCAAAGCACATCCAGGCTTGCCAACTTACAGTTCACTACTTGAGTCTTTGGGAATGATGCACAGCATTACTGAGAACAGTCATTTCATGGAAAGAATACCACAAGTCTTCAAAAGAAAATGTGCTTTTACTTCTTTGCCCCATTCATCCAGACTCTTACTAAGAGTTCTTCCTGTGCCAGAGATGTCTCTAAGTAAATGAAACACTCCCTGAATCGCTACATTAACGCACCATTGCCCATCTCCAATAAAAACATGGAAAATGCATTCTGAAAAATTCTCAGAAGCAATCTTTGTCCCCATTTACTTCCAAAAGTGATCATTTCTGAGGTGTGAATAACTTCATAAACCACTGTGATAGATGTTTTCTCTCTATAATTGTTTGGGAAAAAGTAAAAAACAAAGACACCAGTGCCTAAACGCTACACAGTTTTCACACCTATTATCCCTGCCTTCCCTTCAGGTCTCAACCAAGACAACCAAGCCTCCGCTGTCAAAAGGAACAATAACAATTCTGCCCAAATTCTGGCAGAAACCTGCAAACATCAGGAAGCAGATAATCACTTAGGAAGCATGATGTTACTATAGGCAAAGACTGTACTTGGTTCTCCTAAGAACAAAACAAGGAGCTGTGCTGTTTAAACAGAAAATATGAATAAAGACAGGTGACAGCCTATTCTCTTTTTATAGGTTCAGAAAGAGAAACAATGATCATTAGGTGGAAATTCAGTACTTGGGGATCACAACCCACACTGCTGCCTTCCCCACTGACTGTTCACCCCCAGAGATGCCCCTCTGCACATCTGTGGAGTATCGTAACACTCCTACTGGGAAAATGCGTTAAACTCTCAGGGATTTCACCACCTCCCTTGATCTCACAGAACTGTAGGGGTTGGAAGGGACCTCTAGAGATCATTGAGCCCAACCCCCCTGCCAAAGCAGGCTCCCTAGAGCCTCTCCCTAGACCAGGTTGCACAGTTAGTGGTCTTTACTCAGAAAGCAGCATTCAGCAATACCTGATATTACAAAAAGTTGACTGCTTGTATAGGATATAAAGTTCACTGCTCCACCACTAGCAGCTGACCAAATACTTTGTGCCATCATTTAGTTCAACAAAGCAAGCACACCATGTAGTGACCTACGGGACATGGAATGAAGGACCCGGTCTCTGTAGGAACCTTCAGCAGCATGTTCTCAGATCAGTCACCAGCCGTAACAGTTCAGAAACTAAACACAATCCCAACTGCTTCAGCGCTCTAGATCCATCCAGAACAGCTGTGCTTGGTTTTGTGCTCTACTGATCTCAGTGATGAAGCATCCTAGCTTTATTCTCCTAGAAACACTTCACCCATTTCCACACTCCTGCATCTGTGGGATCAGCTCTTCCAGATTGCTGGGCTGGACTCTGCCTAAGCAAGCAGCAGCAGAAATGCTAGATAACCACTCACTGGTACAAGGGGCAAGAGAAGCATTTATCTTCTCTGAAAACACCTTTTTTTTTTAATGCTCAGAAATTACTGAGGTGACTTCCACACCTCCCAACTGTATCTCAGTGATTCATTTTTAAATTACTAGTACCACCTACTCCAAGCATGAATATTTTCCCCCAACAGCTTTTACTTCTTATTATTGTTATTGTCTGCTTTCCCTCTTGTGACTGCAACTGCTCACTCCAAGATCTGACTTCCAGACATGCCAGTGCCACACAAGCTCTGTGTATTTTCCACTACTGAAATGAGGGCACAGCAGCCAGCACGGCAAATGGCCGCTGTCAACAGCCATTAGAGCTCACCTAAAGACTCAAAGAGGAAGACTGAACAAAAATGCTTTGCCTAAAATGTAACAGAAGGGAAGAAAGAGGGACAGGCTGCCAGGGCACAGTGCTTTCATGTGCTTCACAAAAAAAAAATCTCTTCTGCATCCTAATCTCACAAAGAAACCTAAGATTTGGCTATGGCTGCTTTCCCAGACAATATTATTGAGTTTCTTTAAAACCACACGCAAACCTTTGGCCATTTACATTGTGCTGGATGCAGGAGGAAGGGCTGGATTCCTTCCGTCTGTCTGTGGAAAGCCACGTTAACAGCATTTCCCTTTAAACTGAAACGCTGTTTCCCTAAGCCTACAAACCAAGACTCAACTTACTGTGAAGAAACCGTGAACAGCTCAAATGTTCTGCAGTTTTCTACTGCCTGTAACACAGAGAAGGGAGCAGAGCAGAATTTCAGGCTGTACTCGGGCAGGTAAGTCCCAGTTCCACACAGCTCTGGGAATCATCAACCCTATGCATTTAATGGAAGCATTATGAAGGCCTCAATGCACTGTCTCCATTGGCTGAAAGACAAGCCCTAGATTCCAAAAATCAAAGACCAAAGGTAAAACTCCAGTAGAAGCTTTTTGGCATCTTATTAAAAAAAAATTACTGTGTACTGAATTAGGGGTTAAGCCACGTATCTATACTGTGGTGCCTGCTAAATGGAAAAAAAAAATAACCCCTCAAGGGGCTATTTTAGCCTGTTACAAATTATGTTCAGTTGTAACCTACAAACAATAGTATAGGTAGTATAGGTAGTATAGGAGGATGTCAGCAGTTTGCACAAACAGGTGCTGAAGCACCACTGCAGCAGGTGGGAGAACTCAGAGGAAATTTCAAGGACTCAGAACATCACACTCTGTGTTACCCAGTTATGGGAATACTGTACAATTAGATTTCTGTAATCCAGTTTCTTCTGAAACATAAACATCTGACATCTCTAATCAGATTAGATGTGATTAAGACCCTTCCTTCCTAACATTGCTTTTAGCTGCACTTAATTGTAATCCCTTCAAAGTACATGACGCTTCCCTATGGACCCAGGAAGACACTATTAAAGGAGAGATCTTTGTGCTCGGGATGTATCTTCTGACAACAAGCGAATGGAAAAACACCTGTATGAAAGAAATCTGTCTTTTGAAGTACAAGCTGTAACTGCAAACAGCAAATACTGAGAAACACCAGCTGCTAGCTACAACATTAAGGAAATGGGTCCTATCTTTGAGCCAACATACAATGCACTTACACCAGCATGTACCAAGAGTGCATACGTGGCAGTGAAGAAAAATAACAGTGAATTCCTATCTTTAAAACTACACTTACTAAAGCCTGTGTTTACCATGAGTGAAAGCAGCTGATGCAACTAAAATGAAATTTTCAAGTAAGTGTGTGCATTACACTACTATTTCTACCCAGACACCCTGCTCACTAACCCAATCCCAACTACAGAAACCACCGAGATCTGCAGCCCCACAGGCAGCTCAGAAAAAAAAGCCTCAAGCATGAGATTACACTGAGATTACATCAGCTCCGCACAGGTATTACCTATCTGCTTCACACAGAAGAGAAACAGTCGTGCCCACAGGGCCATCCAGAGCCTGAATCCAGAAATCCATGTTGGTGAACATGCTTTCCAGACAGCCTTTGCTTCAAGAGATTTTTTTATTTTATTCATTTTGCTAGTTAGGCACAAGATGTGTCCAATTTTAAATCCTATTTCTCAAAGGCTGGGAGAAAAAAAAATAACTTGCAAATGAGCCTTAACTTAAAATAGGAAAGATTGCCAGACAAAATACAAATGACAGGCTTTACATCTCCAGTTACTTTCTTGTACCTAATGGTTCTTAAAAAAAATCAGTTATCTTAGCTCCAACATACTGTTTGAACAGAACAAAACACAAGACTGGTTTTAAAAAAAAGCTGAAATATGCAAAGACAGACATTTAAAGGTCCTACATCAGAGTAATACAAAGGCCTGAAAATAGCTTTCTTCTTTCTCCTTTCTGAACTATACAGCAGCTATTTAGCTTCATCATTTTTTTTAGATTTCCAACATTAACCACTGCAGCATGCTACATAACATAACAATCGAATGAACTGCAATACGGTCATTTATATTGCTTTTAAGACCACAGTAGCTCTCTGGAGGCAGGTCTTTAGTATAAACATGGCAACAGCCTTTCCTCAATACGCAGCATCTATCAGGCTATTTTGATAGAAAAGATCAGATATTCCAGGAAACCCAGGGCTGCTAATACACTCCCGCAATAAGCTACAACAAAGGATTTCACTCTTCTTTGAAGAATATTACATGTACAAAAGGAAAGCAATAAACATTTACAGTTGTTACCCTGACGAGCAGGAACAGGACTACACTACAGGTCGATGTTTGGATCCAGGCCCAGCATTCAGGAGAGGCCAAACAGCAAAGCAAGGACTTGCTTTACCTGTCTGGGCTGAGCAGTTTGTGCCTCTAATATGGGAGAAAAGGTCAAACAAACCTGCTGGTCTGAGATAAGCTTTGTAGTATTGGACTCTTATCACAGGCTTTGAACCACACTCAGTGAGAGCCTGGCCATCTCTGAGCAGCACTGCCCTGACCCCAGAGCTGGGCCACAGCCCCGGGGTTAAACAGCAGTTCTACCTTTAAGTCACTTGAAAGGCTCAAGGGGTTTTGTTACTCAGCACATTTTATTAATTAAAAGCTCTTCTCAACTGCAAACTTACCCAAAAGCCAGAAATGATCGATCTATAAACAGACATGTGGCATACAGAAACCACCCTAAGCCTTCAGCCACCCCACACTCACACTAACACAAGTCCTCTGGGGGAAGAACCAAGGCAGCAACAACAGACTCTGCGACAAAGCTTTACCTGCTGTTGGGAATTGTAATCGAAGAGCCCCACGGTGGCTGCAGCTGAGTCCACAGGTACTTGAGTGCCAGAATAATCAAACTGCAGAGGCTCCATGCCAACATGCTCCATGGGATCCAGAGGAACGCTCTGTGACTCTATGTTGGAGAAATCCTCCACGGGCTTGGCACCATTAGTACTCGCCAGCTGGGCTAAGCCCTCAGATCCGTTCTGGTTCGGGCCCAGAAGATCTACTTCACTAGCAGAGTTCTGGCAATTACCAGGTGTACGGCTACACAGAGGAAAAAAAAAAAAGGAGATCCATCACTAAGCATGTACATTTAATGCTGTCACACAGCATCAATTCACAGCAACAAACACTACGATCCGCTAGAGATAATGTAGATGACACTATAAAGGTAAAAAAAAAAAATAAAATTATAGGGAGCTATTCCAGATCCTCCTTTCACAAATTCTACAGAACAACCTGTTTAACTATTAACAAAGCTCTGACACTGTAGTTCACCTGCTTTTTGAAATACCTGCCATGGCTTCCTATTTACTCAACATAAGCACTGAGCTGAAGTAAAAAACCGTTCAACTGAATTCAAGGGCAAGCGGTAAACATCTCACAGCATATTTGTTTTCCTTCTACAGTCAACATAAGGCTCTGTAAGCAAACTAGCAAGAAACAGAAAGGCTTTCTTAGATTTTATCAACAGCCCAGATTTCATCACTTGTGAGATGCAAGGAACAAGTGCAAAAACTCAAATGCAGTTTAGCTCAGCTTATAAGCAGGGTCAACATCTACAGCAGGAATTTCCAAAGGAATCCCTCACAAAGTAGTTAACAATTGGTGTGAAAATAACATTATGTAATGCAGAATTAAGGGGTTTTGTACAGATTATCAGTTATCACCCACCTTCTTACAAGTGCTTCCCTGTGCACATTATTGCATCCTTATGACACTGCTTAAGAGAGCCAGAGGTTTTCCCTACTGCTCTCAGCACAGAAGGTCTTGCAAAAAAACGTGTGATGCTGACTCATCATTAACAGATGGAGCACATACCTGAAGTCTTTGACATCTGTGTCGATTCCGTTCTGCACAGGCAAACCATTTGTTTTATCCATCACATCCCCCTCCTCCTTCAGATCTCCTAATTTATCGCCATCAAATGTGCCCTTATTTTTCTTATCCCCTTTGTCATTCTCATCATTCTCCGCATCCCTTGGACCCTAGGCAGAAGAAACATTATTTTAATAAGCTTGAGTTTCAGATCAATTTTGCTTTCATTCCAAGACACTAACAAATCAAAGATACAGGTCACAATAAAGTAATTTTCAAGCATTAGTTCTTACAAATAAAAACATAAAAAGAGCAAAATAGTTAATTATAATCAAAGAAACAAGGGAATTAGCTTTCTTTCCCAAGCCTCCCAAAGAGGCTTTATCTACCTGTTTGGTTTCTTCCATTTAGTAATTCAGAGCCTGACTCTATCATCCTAAAAATCCCATCCCAAAATTACTTCTAAAGAGAAATTACCAAAATCCTCTTCTAAATTGGACTCAGGCACCCCAAAATCAATTTGGAAACATTAAATACAACAGCAGGAAGGAAAATGTTTTTAACTACACAAGGGAAATTTAGTCATATCAGGCAGAAATTCTTTACCCAGAGGTGGTGAGGCCTGGCGCTGCTGTCCAGAGCTGTTATGTCCCATCCCTTAGGTGCCCAAGGCTACGGATGTGGGAACCGAGCCCACAGCAAGGGGCTCTGCGGTCCCTTCCCAACCCAACCATTCTGCGTCTCTATCATTTAACATCTCTGTATCAGAGGTGCAGTAACTGTCTGGGCAAGTGCATGTATTCAAGCAGAGCAGGGCCACCACGCTGCTGCCTCGTTTTTCAAGGACATTACTACAAGTTGCACGCTGAATGCTAAGGTGGAACTCGTAAGAGCACTCGAGTCAACCACTAACTGGACCATACAAACCTAAAGCACTTTGAGAAAAAGATTAAAAAAAAAAAAAAAAAAAAGGGATAGAAAGGGTTTCGTTTCTGCTGAGCAGTTTTGTAAGTGGTATGTTACCTTCAGCATCCCTATCCTTACGTCTGTGTTTTATTTCACTTGGGATAAGAATAAAGGGTGATTGTGCCATAGGCAGTTTTCAACAACAAAAGGGAGAGGAAAAACAACATAATTCATGATAAAAACAGCAAGGGACATATAAACATATTTATCATTGATAGCTTCGGTGCTGTCAAAGACAGACACGTCTTCCACCTCAACTGAAGGAAAAGTGCTCTGCAGAAAACGGCATTTGAACCAAATCATTTTTCTATTCCCTCTATTTTAGTGGTGGAGAGGGAATTGTTTCCCCATGTTTAGAGAAAAAGCAATCATACTGATGATTATTCTTAAATAAAATCAAACTGTTCTTACTAATACCTGAGAGCCCAATTTGAAACACCAATTATAAATACAAATTTGAAGCTCTGTTCTCACCTACACAATGTGGTATTTACAAATGAAACCCCTTTGTTTCAGAACTGACATCCTAACCACCGGCACTACAGAGCAGATAGCTCTGAATGACTCAGGAAGATAAACTGACTCCTTCACTGATTATTCTTCATTTCCTCCAAAAATAATCTTTCTTAGGCTCAGAATGCAACAATGTTATCAGGGGCCCACTAATGAGGGGAAAAATAAGAGGATGGATGAAGGAGACCAGGAATGGGCTCCCTGAAGAGATGAGCACAGCAGTCTCCTAACAGTAACAAACCAGCTCTGCTTTTATGTTTCTCAACACTCACTGATCCTGCACTCAGCTGATGAGTTGGAGTTGAGATGTGGCTTTTTTTTCCCCCACTGTGAGGACGGGGCTTGATTATGGCTGTACTGCCACATGCTTAGATTTGAGGTAGCAGTGACTGCGCTTTCTTCCCCACCCCACCAAGCACAGTGACTAATGCTATTTCTCCACAGGAAACAATAAGCCCTTGAAAGCATTCCCAAACTAGAGTGGCATCCTAGCATCATTACATGGAGCTTTTTGTTCTCAGCCAGCAACAAAGCATCCACACGTTCACTCAAAAACCACACTTAGCTATATGGACATTTGCATACTTTTCAACAACAACAACAAAAAAAAGGTGTAAATGGTGTTCCTGGAGGTACACTTCACCTCAGAACTGGGGGTGTCAGCCACCTGCAACTCCTTTACACCCATGTCTATACTGCATCCCCTCACTCAACACTGGCCTACCCATTTTAACACAGATGGCTAAACTGTGTGTAAGAGCAAATTAAAGAAAGAAACATCTGCCCTAGGAATGGATTAACAAACAAACAAAGCAGCAAATGGAGAAAACAACATAATGGAAACTCAAATTTCAGAATCAGGCACACTTACAAATCCTCCTTTCCTTAGGCAGGAATCTCCGGGAGATGAGCTCAACACATATTCCACCATGCTAACTCCAAGTCCTCCACTCTCTGACCGCGGTGAAAGCACTGAGTTGACTTCACTATTCACATGAAAGCCCTGACCAGGTCTTCTCTGAACCATAATTGGTTGGGAAACAGAGTGATCTGGAACAAAATGTGTAATCCTTGTAAGTAGATCCAATTATTTGAAGGAGACAAGTCATTAATCATTTACTCGCTGATGTCTTAATTGTACTAAGAAGTGATAGCTTTTTGACTCTGATGGTGCCCATTGGAGAAGGATGGCTTTCTCATTCCTGTAATACTAGGACCTATAAAGCTACAAGCTATAATTGCATTCAAACTCTAAAATCGTAACGTTACTTAGAGACACACATTTCTGAAAAGGCTGCAATTAAAAAACAAAGTTTATTCACTTTTAATAAAACTCTTGTGTTAATAAATTGAAAAAACAATCCGTCTCCATTTAAACTAGAACTTTTAATTAAAACATCATCCTACAGTTACACTGTAGCTTACATTTGTTTTCCTGGTCACATGAATGAACATACTCATATCTCTATACTGCAGTTCCTCCTAGCTGCTATTTCCTCAACAACAGTTTGAGAACTTCAGTAATTCCTCTCACCCCCCTGACCTACAGCAGCCCCACCCCTTTATCCCCTCTGCAGTTCAAGGGTTTGAAATCCAACCAGAGCCGACTTAATGATAGATGTGTCCAAGTCCTAACAAGCTCTGCAGAAACTGCTGGCTGGGCAGAAGGTGACCTTCCATCCCAGCGAGGGAAGGGAAGATATACCCAGCGTCTGCATGTTCAGACTGGTAATAGCCAGCAAGTTAAAAATTACTGGGAGACAGTAGCATAGCTGCCAGGAGCTGGTGGAAGAGGCGTGGAATGACACTGATACTGTAGCTTCCTTTTAAGGCATAAGCCATCAAGAGAAGGTCTTTTTCCTCCTAGCTAAACTTCCTTGCCTTCTCCCTCAAGTATCTACCCAGCCACAAAGTGGACTATCTGGGAAAAAATTAACAAAGAAAATAGGAACTAGTTTTAACTCAGATAAGTCCCAAAGCAGCTTTCATTGCACTGCTCAATAACTTCTTGTACATTAACGAGAAGAAAGAAGCAGCCTTTATCAGGCAGGACTATTCCTAGCAGCGCTGGCTTTAAATGCCCTTTAACTACCACAAGCAATAGAAGTGAAGGACCACAGCTGTACAGATGACTGCAGTGCGTACTGTGGACACCGACAGAAGGGAAAAGGGATGGAGCAAAAGGTATGTTATGGAAAACCAGGCTTCATCAGTTCTGCCACTCATGGAACAAATTCAGCTCCTAGCCAAGGACACTTCCACACTCCACCTCCACAACGCTCTCTGGCAGTGACCTGGAACAACTGTTCAGATCGTGGCTGTTCTCATTTTTAAGGAGCAAAAGGGAAAATTATGACTTCCCTGACTCACAGACAGTAGTGCAGGTCATGGCTTGGGAATAAAGGCTGCAAGGTACACTGGATTAATTGAGAATAAACAAAGGAGGAGATGAGACTACAGGCTTTGACTCATGGAGATATGCCATCAGCCAATGTAGGAGGCTGCCTCCCCCATGTCTCCCCTGCTCGTCTAGTGGACACAGCCAGCACAACAACTGTGGCAGCACAGGAGAAAGTTTCATCCTCTGCTACTGCTGCTCAGAGCCCAGCTCAGCCCTTTAATCCACCCTCAACTTCAGCAGATCTTGTACAAGCAGATACAAACTGCAGCTGAGGACTGAATGCACATGCTGCAGGCAGTGAGTCAGACAGCTGGAGGCAGCAGCTCCCTGAGATCTCCCCAGTGCTCACAGAGCCTGCAAGGTTCAGCTGAGAAGACTTTGAGAAACAGTTTTGTTTTTGTTTTTTTATTAAACCCCCCCCCCCAGTCATTTAGAAAATTATCTAATTTTAAAAAACACCCTTACTGTATAGTTTACTTTAGAAGAGTTTCTCTGTCAGTCCTGTCAGTCTATTTTTGCCAGGCAAACAAAACAAAACAGAGAAACAGCAATGAAATTGCCTTCTCCTGGAGCTGTACCTTCACACAGCTGTTTGGAAACTGCACAGGGTACTCAGCAGAGTCTAAGGAACATATTCAGTACAGACAGAAAACACCAAAAATAAAGACTAAAAAGTTAACACTTCAAAACACATGCATACCTTTTTTTTTTTTTTTTTTTTGCCATTTAACTAAAATAAACCTGAACATCTTCCCCTTAAAAGCTCAAAATATGGGACAGCCTCTGATCCAAGAACAAAATTCTTGGCAGATAAACTTCAACACAACTAATTCAAAACATCTCTTCTTGTATTTCAAAACCGATGTTGTTGGGCTCCGGCTGGTTAAGTATTTTAAAATTACAGTTTTGTTTTCTAATATCTTAGTTCAGTCTTAAAGCAATCCATCCCAAGGCAGAAAATGCATCAGAAAATTTAAATTCAAATTTTAAATGCTATATTTATCTCCCTAGAACTTTTAGATAAGGGTACACGTGTTCACACAAGACAATATTTATATAGCTATGGATATCTTCCTAACACTAGCGCAGAACAACGTGGGTTTTAAAAGTTTTTATTATTATTATTATTATTATGTAAAACAGATGTTTTAGAAAAAAACATTTTAAAAGCTGTGTCATCCAAACTGGCCAGCAATTTTGAGTGGAGAAATTGCATGTTTCAGTGTTCAATTCCAACTAAATTAAGTAAATAATGAGCTACCTGATGTTCCCCAAGCACTGTCTCTCCACTGATCTCCCAGAAATATCCCTTTTGGTCCATCTTTGCTGGAATCATCAGATTCCCAAAACTTTTTACCCGGCAACAGCTGCTGCAATTAAAAAAAACAAAACAAAGCATGATTAAAATAAGTATAAAATGCAAACATAAACCATAAGCGTCTCCCTTCTAAACATGAGTCAATCATTAAACACAAACTGATACATGCTTATAATCAAAATATTTATATACTCCTAGATCGTCAGCCATACAGCAACTGAAACAATAACTCCATCTCAGCAATCCTCTTAACGTTCTTAAATGCTTTGCAAACACCGCACACGCAAGCACACGCATACAATTGACATTGTGCAGCCACTCTACACAAGAGCTACTGGCAAGAAAAATGTTAAGCAGAAACACTGCTGTGATGAGAACACTGTCATGACTTCTACCTGAGCTGTGAGGATACCTCCAACACCACCCAGCATTTCTAGTAGTACTTGCCTACAAATACCCAGGTTCTGATGCTGGTAGGGACAGAATAAAGGAAGAGGTGCCACAAGCTCTCACTTCTCAGTTATTTAATGACTGCTAAGGACTCTCAAAGCTATGAAGGTTATTGGTAAACACTAATAAGAACAAACAGTTTTGGGCCACCGCAGCTGCCATGCATGCATTGATCCTGCAAGACGAGAGGAGAAAGGTAATGCATTTACTAAGGATGAGACAAAGTCACCATTGGCTTGGATGAATTCAAGGAAGACTGTACAGAAGTTTAGAAGATGGCAAAAAAGAATGATGTGCATTATTTAGGGGCTGCACTTGAAAACACTGTGTGGCGTCCACATATGGCAAAGGGAATTTCAAGCCCTCCTTAAGTGCCTTAGATGTCAAGCATACAATCCACAAATTAAATCTTAAGGCTGAATGAGATGTATGTAATTCAGACAGTAAACAACAGCACATTCAAAGCAAATTGAAAAAAAAAAAAACAAAAAAACCAAATGAGCCTTGCCTGCTGAAATTGGAATAAAACTCAAGGAACTGGAAGATTAGCAAGTACTCACATCTGTACAGAATTACTACAGCAAAAACAAGAGTCATTATATATAAGACATTTGACTAATCTATTAGTGTTGATAGCTCTGTACTCCACCAGCTCGTGTACAAATTTAAGGCTACAGCCTAACACACAGACTGCAGGGTGAAGGCAAAGCAACAGCAAATAACTTTAGAGCTTGCAACTTCCAGAGTCCTCTGGTTTAAGACAGACAATGAGAGAAGCTGAGCTCACTCTTCCACTTTAGGAAGACCTGTCTACCCAACCAGTATCACAAAGCAGCTCTGTGTGCATGAACTTCATTCTGATGTTCCCAGACTGAAATAACAAGAAAACATCACACTTAAGACAGGTATTATAATGCAAACAACACCCCTTATAAGCAGCAGTGAAAAGCAGAACTTCCCACCACCAACAGGAGTGCAATTCCACACAGTTATTTAATGAACACTCAATGCTGCTGTTGCCTAAGAGTAATTCTACTTTCACACTGATAGCATTTGAGATAAAAATCAACATGAGACAACAAGCACAGGAAAAAAGAAAGTGAGATGCGTTATGAAGAAGCCTGTGCAGACACAAGATGGAGGACAGAGGTGTGCAGCAGGAGCAGAGCTCAGCACAGGAGCACTGCTGCTCCAAGCGCAGCCTCAAGCTGCAAGGCTTTGGGCACATTGCCACACACCTGGGCAGGGTCTGTACCAA
The DNA here is from genome assembly GCA_036925125.1 of Oreortyx pictus. Taxonomy (NCBI): domain Eukaryota; kingdom Metazoa; phylum Chordata; class Aves; order Galliformes; family Odontophoridae; genus Oreortyx; species Oreortyx pictus. The sequence goes on along the minus strand of JAUPFR010000026.1, from coordinate 4,799,786 downwards.
CTCCCAAAGACAATAAACCACTGCACTCCCACCCACACAGCCTATATAACCAATCAGGACTGAAATCCAGGAGGCCACCTTTGTATCAGAGAATCACCAAGTTTGGAAAAGATCTGCAAGCTCATCCAGCACAACCGTCCACCTACCACCAATTCATGTATTCCTGTGTCCCTGCTAAACATACATTCACATGTATGTGAACACAGTGCCTAGAAGTCTGCTTTAGCAAAAGGTTCCAGAAAATTCTGGCCCTCAAACACCAAACTTCCACTGTTCCCAGCTCCTCAATCCATGGCACATCACCCACATCCCGAAACGCCCTGTGCTGCACACAGTCTGCCCAAGCAAGACCATTTAACTGTTCATTTTCTCTACAAGTTATCCCATTCTGCTTCCAGTCTCTTCTTCAGCAGTGAGTCATCTCCACCCAAATCTCTCAGAGAAGGAAAAAAAAAAAACCCACCACCTAAGAAAGCCTTGTAATCTAAGTGCTAAGCTTCCTCTTGGCTTTAACGTTGTCTTTTTATTGAGAACAAGACACAGTTTGTTATTTTAACTCTCAACCCACTATGCAGAATCAGTGTTTTTCCTGGCTGCTCGTTCCCTGCAACCAGAGGAAAAAACACCACAAGACCAGCAAGTCACTTGCTTTTTAGGTATCTGCTGGTGACTTTAGGATTTGTCATTAGCGATAGCATAAGCTGCTCATGAGCCTCTCAAGTGAATGATGAAAGCAGTGCGGCTTGCACCGTGCTCCCTTCTGCCTAACTGAAACACAAGACAGCTGTAAGGACAAGAGATGTCCATCAGCAGCTCATCCCCAAGCACACCAATCTGTTCCCCCATCACAAAACGCAGCCCCCCCCAATCCTGCTGCCACCATCCCACCAATATCTGCTCTCCCTACACCATTTTCAGAAAGTTCAGAAGAAGGCAACCGAAACCAGTTAAAACTTCTCATGTCCTTCCACAATACCTAACAGTGTGTAAAGGGACTCAACGTGCGCAGCAGGTAAAGCTCAAATAAAATAAGAAGCAGCAGAGAGCAGACAGGAACAGCTAAGTAGATTTACAGCACCTTTTACCCAAGAAAAAGAGCATCATCTAGTTTATGGGAAAATTCAACTACTACCATATGTTCTTGAGTTTCCAAAAAGTAAATACATATTCCTCATATACTCAAGAAAGCAATAGCAAATTCTATACTTAGAAAATTTATTTATACTTGAAGATAAAAGGCAACTTTAAAAAAAAAAATCATGTGTAAGAAGAAACGTGCACCTGCAGACTAACACAGAAGAGCACTGGGGAGGCCCAAAACTGCCTGGTTCGTACAGAGCAATACGTCATGTGATTTTAAAGCAATACCTAATTTTAATACAATTCTAAAATCTGAAGCACACCCAATTGAAGGTTCAGTATTCCTGAAGCCTACTGCAGGCAGCCAAGCTCAAGCTCTGCCCCTGGTTTTACAGCTTTGAGGCCTGCATTCTGGGACAACAGAAACAACAGCAACGAGAAAACTCAGAACACTTTCTCGCAAAGCACTTTCAAATCTGAATTATAGCAGACACATACAACATACCTAGGGAAAGGGATACTCATGTGAGCCACTGTGCTCACATATGTACTTCACATACAGCACTACAAACTAGACACACACACTGAACTGAATGAGGAAAAAAGAACAACCTTCCTACGCATCTGTGTTACTGAACCACAACAACAAGCCGTTATGAATTCTCAAACAGAGAGCAAGCTTTTATTTAGATTTTGGTTGCTTGTTTAATAAACATTTCTATTTTCTTGAAAACACAAGCTGATTCACTACCACAAAAGATGGCAGACTGTCCTCTGGCTAGAGGATGACTTCAGACTGATTTAATCCTTTATTGTTTTACTTGCCCTCTACCCCTTTCTTAATTTTACCCCTTAACAATGTGATCCTGAAGAACTGTACCTTAACACCTTATAGTTTTGCTGTGTGTGAATCACAAATAAGGATTAGAAAACATTCTGATACTGCTATCTTGCATGTACTGTACAACAACAACAAAAAATCTTTTTCTCCAGAACATAAAATCTCAGATTGAAAGCTCTAACATTAGTAGAAACAGAATATTAAAAGTTTAATTTCCACATGGATTCTATATGTGTTTTCAGCTGGGATGGGCAAGAAGTAAACAAAAGATGTCAGGGGGGCCCTCACCCTGTCAAGTACTGCTCCATCCCAAACAAGAGGCTTAGCAGTTATCTTCTACTGAAGTACGTAACAGCCCAGCAAGATTAAAAATTTTTCTTTAGGGAAAGTTGTCAGTTGCAACGGAAAAGAAAAGTTATTCAAGCAAAAATAATCCAGTTCTTCAGGATGAAAATTTAAGAAAAAAAGAAAAAAAGGAGAAGAAAAGTTAGGAGACTAGGTCATTTGTTCTCTGTTTTATTTATTAAAATTGACCTTATCTAATACAAAAATAATCCCTCTAAGCCCTCTTACAGAAGACTTACAGAGTTAGGCCAATATTCAATTTAGCAGAAGGGGGAAGAGGGATGACATACATCAACAAAAGCAATGCTACATCAACAAGTACTGAGACTGTGTGTATAGGCCCCCTGAGATGGGATTATGAATTAAGACAAATTAAGTAAACCAATCCCCTTCAGACAAGGCAAATATTAAGATAAAAGAAGCCATCTGTGCCCCACCACAGCAGCTGAAGAACTCTGTTTCTTTGCAACAACAGGTACGGACAGGCAGAGCACGTATTCACAGGTCCCATTTGGGCAGCACTGCAGAATTACAAACACTAAGATGTTATCTACCCTCAAAAATGTAGCCTCCAAAAAACAAACCGTGTCGAGACTGAGTGCACAAGCAGCAGACAGAGCTGGATCCTTCTGACAAGCTCCCTGCTGCCAGGACAGCTCTTATTACTCCACCCCAAACTGTGGGCAGCTTCCTGCCTGGCTACTAGGGCTCTGGCAGAAAAACAGCCAGCACATAAAGAGGCAGGATGACATGACAGGGAACAGCATGGAAAATTAAAACAAAAACCTTCTGCATCTTAACATGCTGACAAGCTGTGAAATGCATGGTAGTGAACCCACAGACATGAGCTGCCTCTCTGCAACAGCCACCAGTGCAGACCCAGCTGCTCCTGGTGAGATGCTGCTCAGCCCCTGCTCCGAGCATCCCCAAGCTGCTGGGGCACCACCACACCCACAGTCTTGCTACTTCCAATGCTGCTAGCATCAGATAACTAAAAAACTGAACAGAAAAATTATTCACATCTTTCAATATTCCACAGTCCAGCAGACAATGAATAAGTCACTTATAAGAAGAAAGGGAAGACATCATTCGTGGTGAAAATGTCACGTGGTGTTCAAAGTCCAGCATGACAACCTTTCCATGTCAGAAAAGGCTTTGGGCACTAAAAGTAGGGTGTTATCTAGGACCTAATCATCTGCATCGTGTAGATCCATGTGCCACTTCAGCCTTAGCTGTTTAGGAGACCTGCTGCAATGAGCCATGGAGCTTGTAGGAACTTGGCTGAAGTCAGAGCTAACTCTGAGTGCGGCACCAAAACCTTGGTGGACAGCAGCCCAGAGCACAATAATCAAATGCCTGTGATAAACACAGGAACTACTTCTTAGCAGCCTCTCTTCTTAGGAGTAGGGGAAAATTTGTTGTTACTTAGACACTTCCTTCTGAGTTTTTGGTTCAACTCCTGCCTTTTTGAAGAAAAGACCTACAGCTAATCAATGGCTTTGTTGCTGTGTGCCATGCTTTGTAGGAGCAGTTCCAGCTGCTAACCCAGTGGCTCCCACTCCAGCTGCAGTCTTACCTCACAGCATCACTTACTATCAAATGGAGTGCATTCAGCTAAAATACATATGCTGATGAAAGAGACAGACACCACCTCTTGGTCTCTCTGCACTGTGCACTGCACCAAAAAGATGCTGTATGAATACTCAACATTGTTAAACTTCATATAAGAGGGATTTAAGTGAAGAAAAGCAGACATCCAGCCCCCCTGTCTCAAGGGCCTGAAAAGAACCTGCACAGTGCATGTTAAGCTTCAGATAAGCATCAGTTCTGTGTGATCAAAGACCCCGGAAGACACCATGAGAGGAATGGACATGCATTCTGGTCTGTGTGCTAAAGCAGCAAAACCAACCAAATCCATAGGGGTGATTTTTGAACAGCCCTTCTCTGTCATTCGGCTTCTTGCTTCACCAGCTTCTGTACACTCTCTCTATTACATTCTCCTCTGCAGATGTTGAACAGGAGTTGATCACAGTTCGAAGAGACTTCATTAAGCTTCCATGGCTTCCAGTGAGGCTTCAAGATGGATTCTTCAGTGTAAACAGCACACTTGGAACAGATATCCCCTTTAGAAAAGGGCTTTCAACATCACTTGCCACACCCCACTACAGACAATCCAAACCTTTTCCATAGTGTTAAGAGTTTTCCCCAGCTCTTTTTCCCAGCCTCACTCAGGAAGCACAAAGCTGGCTGCAATGGAGGAAAAGGTACAATTCTGAAGACAGACAGCCACAACACAGATGAAAGCTGTGGGTTTTTAAACCACTCTTAATTTCCCCAGATTACACTATCTGTTCATCAAAAATCAAGTTATCTCACCTGCTGTTAAAATCCAGACAATTATTTGACTGCACCCTTTTATAACGCTCTCATGTCTTAGGAGGCACAGACTCCTCAAACCACTAAAATGGTGATGATATTGCTTACCAAGAAGTATGAAAAAGGAAGATAAAAGACAGACTAAATGCTTTGTCTTCCCAAATGTATAAACAAACACTTCTCCTCATCTTTCTCCTCTGGGGTTTTCAATATCGTACTTAGGATCTGATATTACCAGCTCCCTCCACAGCTAAGAATCAGAAGCATGGATCTCAGTTTACACAGTTCCTGAAATTGGCCAGATAGATCTATGTTGAAATACCTCAGGAAAGAGAGAAAATCTGGTGGATAAAGAAAGGAAACCACAATGGTTGACAAAGAAAATAAAAGGGAAAGAAGAAAGTGACTTGGTTTAGACAAGAGAAGGTGAAATGCCACCTCTCCTGGAAGAAGCACACCTGCTTCAGCATGGAAAAGCCCAATGACAGAAGGATGCTGTCTCCAGGAAAAAGAAAAAGGTGACTCATCATTTAAAAGGCTCAGTAAAGAAAATCTTGCATTCAGAAGGAAAAAACCCACTAAATTCACTTCTCTCAACAAATAACTGAATAAACCAAGAGTCGGTAAAAATCAGCATAGTTCAGAACACCTTTGGGCATTCCAGCTGACATGATCTAATGCCACACTAAGCACTCAACAAGTGCTGCACTTACTCTAACCAGGCTTCCAGAGAACCTGAACACTACCTGAAAACCAACGTCCTGCAGGAGTGAGGTTATTATTACTATAATATTACTATAATATTAGTATTTACAGAACATTCACAGCCCTGTCATCCCTCTGGCACGTTACCTATGGAGGCACATCCACTGTTTTACAGCAGCTTTTGATGGATTTATAATGGCATGCTTTCTCATTTCTAAACTATTTTCATCTCCTCTTAAGTCAATAGTTTCAACGTAGATTGAGAAACACGGAGATTTTCCTTTCACACACTGTCATATTGAACCGCAATTCAGCATAATTATCATCCAGAGAAGAAAGAAAGGAGAACGGAGAAGCTTGGCTGCCTACACCAGGAATTTAGAGGTCTTTCACCTGAGAGAAGATGCACTATGAAATAAATCTGACTTTCTATGTTCTCCACACCAACCATTTCTGGATTCTACAGGCTGATTTCTTTATCTAGTTCATAAACTAGGATACAGAAATAGGAATCACTGGAGATAGGGAAAATAAACCAATGTGAATGTCACAGGCTGGAATGCTTCATCTCTGCTCTTCTAGAAGCCTAAAGGCATGGCTGCAAAGGAAAAGGCAAGGACAAGAAGCTTTTACATCCCAACTTTCAGGAACATATAACAGCCAACTATAAGTAATTTGCTCTTCTTCCAAGTTAGCATAAGTAGAGAAGTTCTCTATTCAAAGAAAAAGACTACCTTCACCTAATCCGCTGCCTGCTTACTGCACAACAAGATTAAGGAAATGCATACTGCTGTGCTACAAAGTTGGAAACTGAGCATCCACTGACCTGTCCAAAGCACTGAACACTTCTGCAACCCTTGATTACATTGCCCAGCTACTCAAACATTAAACACAGCCCCTATGCTTTATGACAAAAGCCAGTGGGTGGCCAGGAGCACAAACTGGGCAGCACACAATGACTGACAGCCAAACCCCACAATACTGCAGCATCTGAGATCATGGGATCCCAAAATAAACATGTTACAAGTATTGTAACACTTGTCATAAGACAGATTTCTAACTGTTCTTTTACAACCACCATTTTGCTGTTTGATGATACAACAGGTGGAGGGCTTAGCTGTTCCTCCTACTAAGACACATCCAGCCTGACAGGTTTTTATTTTGTTAAAGCACACACACACAAACTTCACAGCCATAATGGAGAACTTTCCATTTCAGAATCATATCAGCAGCCTCAAAAGCCTCCTACACATTAACTCCTCCCCCCAAAATACGCACAGATCTTCTTCCGTAGACCTTTTACTTACCTCTCCCATTGCCCGTCCTTCCAGAGCAAGCGCTTGAAAATCATGGTTCAGCTCATCCATAGAACGCACCTATTTATAGATGGGTAAGAAAAACATATGAGGAAACGCTTGCTTTTTTTTTTTTAATGATAATCATAGTTCACAGCATTTTTTCTGATACAAACTTTGAGTTACACTATATTGCAGCACACAAGGCTACTGAGCTCCAAGAGATGACTTACCTTTAAGATTCCCAGAAGACAGAACACTTAACATTAGATTTATATATGCACAAAAAAATGGCAAAACAAACAATTACCTTAAGGCACAAAGTCTAACATAACTACCTTTGCCAAGTTTGTTTTAACCATTCACATTGAGTTGCACTGTTTCAAGAAAGGCAGTCAATGGCATAAGGAAGTAAATCAGCAGCATTTCCTTTCAAGCACGACTAAATAAAGACTTACAAAAGCAGCAGACATATTCAACTTCCAACAATACAAAAAACAGTGCTAGAAATAAAAAGCAAATTAAACAATCATGTAAAACAGGAGGCAGGGGATGAAGAAAGGAGAGCAAGCAAAGTCTTGAGATCATTTGTCAGTTTCAGTTACTATACACTTATCAATGCTTCAAGCTGTACCCCAAGGCTGCAGAAGGCCCTTGGACAACTCCTCATGGGGCCTCCTCCTTCCCAGGAGGTCACACAGCAGTGCCCAGGGACAGAGGACTTGCCAGCTGAGGCAAGGAGGTCCTTCCCCACCTCCGAAGGGCACCACACAAGAGTGAGGAAGGTACTGGTGGGCACATTGGCCCGCTCACTGCAAGGCCTACAGCCATACTAGAGCAGTTATGTAACTTCGCAGCCGCTGCTCTGGACCATGAATACATGAAAATGGCTTCAATTAGAACAGCAAAAAGCAGCAGTTTAGAACTGTTAGCTAAATCAATCAGTAATTGAAAATACAAGAAAACGTTTTTTTTTTCCTGCTTTTCAACCCCAAATCTCACCCAGGCAAGCTCCTGCAGCTGCAGCCATTGAGCACGCACAGAAGCAGGAGATAAAACCAAAACTGGACTTGAGGATGAAGCACAGAATTTCAGCCATGTGCTGGGATTCAGGTTCACTTATTGCCCTTCCCAGGTTAACGCACCTGAATCAGAGCAGCACTCATTACAACAGCCACAAGCACTTAGGATGGCACACAAGAAAAACTACACAACTCCTCTCTGTGTTTTCCTAATCTTGTAGCTCCACAGATCTGATACAGGTTTCTGTTGGAGCAGTGCTAATAGTTAAGACGACATTCATTTATGAGTAATCCACACACTGTTGGCACAGCCCTTTACAGGATTTTTCAGGATGCTGAAGACACACAGTGTTCAGCCACCTCACTACTGAAGACCTGTAGGCACCTCTAGGTCAAATGAAGGAAGTCAGTTATAACATCTGGTGGGTGACACAGCACAAAGGCAAAAAAAACTGGCTTAGACACTCGCACACCATGCTCACCGCTCTGAAGCCTGACTCTGGCTTCTGGTATTCCTGCCACTATTTCCAGCCCTATGGAGTCAAGACTCCGCTATGAGTATGCTTTGTTTCTACTTAAGATTCAGTAGACCTCGTGCAAGAATATCAGATACAAGGAAAATAAAGTCCTCTCCAGTGCAAGTTCTGCCTATTCTGTGACAATACTGCTTTGCAAAGGACTAATAGTATGTTGTTACATTCTATATTTCTGTAATTGGCAAATCCTCAGTGCCCAGTCATGCTGAATTTGAGTTTAAAAATAAGATATCCTCTTACCATCATCTCCTAGTTCAAAAGGATTTTCAGTTTTGCCTCAGCTTTGTCACTTCTTGCTGTGACCCTCACAACACTACAAATCCGTGCAGAAAAAAAAAAAAGGATTTCACCTTCCAGAAACCACAGCACCACTTAACGACCAAAGCTTTGCTTTCCTGCCAACTCCACCGCTGATCTGCCAGATACTGCATCTCAGCTGCCTCATGAAAGAACAAATTCTGTAAATCAGTTCAAGCTGAACTTATGGGAAATGTGACAGCCCCCAGACACACTATGCCACAAATGCTGCATTTTATTATTTCAACGAGATATGTGAGGAGTAAAGAGGCTAAACAAAGATTCAGTAGGTGTGTGCGTTACTTTCAGTGCTAAAGCAATGTCCCAGCAAACCACAGACGCAGCCACAGTGGCACTGCTCCAGGACTTGCAGCACAGTGGAAAGTGCTAATGCAGAAACAGAGGCTGGTTTCTGATGCTCTACACCCCCCCAGTTTCACCAAAATAAATAAAATCCCACAGGCGGATGTCATGCTATGGGAACCTAAAAACAAAGCTGCAAAGATAAAATCATTGCATTCCTAGCAGAAAACAGAATATCTTTAAGAGACGTTTCTATTTTGCTCTGATCATGCCACAGCAGCTCCAGGCTAGAGCTCCCCTCACAGCTTCGGAAGCACAACCAAGCTGGGTGAGAACTCCAGGCAGAACATGCAGCTAACTGCTGAACCACAACACCATTTATTGCCTCAGTGCCCCTATTATCCTTCTTTATAATGCTCCGGAATGTTACAAGGTCTGTTGTACTCTATCATAAACATAATTCATTTAAGAAAAATGCTACAATCTGATTATTTTATTAGCTCACATGAGATGCAAGAACATTTTTAGAGATTTCTTGTTCAAGAACTTTCCTTCAGTAGAAAAATGTTCTCAGCCTCTGGAAGCAATTCCAGCAGCACACATACACAACTTCCATAAAAGTGTGCAGCCACACTCCCATCCTGGCCTGAATTCTCAGAGAAACCAGAGCTGGCGTAACTATTAACACCAACATCCATCTCCAGTATGGTCAAAGTCTTCAATGCAAGTTCATGATCTCTCACCACAACTCACAGTAACACAGCAATCCTAATGATTATGGACTTAAAGCTTTTCTAAATCAGGTCCCTAGACCCAACTCCCAGTTACTGGCTGCCCAAGGTGCATGTAACTGCCAATCTGAGACTCCCTTCTTGGCCACATCATTCCTTTACCCTCACTAAGCGTCTTATTGATTTGTATCTAACGAAGACTTGTGTATTATTCCATTTCCTAAGGCCATACCCAAACATCCTCTTTTCATTTCTTCCACTTTATAACATCAAGTAGCAGTATCTCTTCATTTTCTTACATGAGGTGAACATGACAGCACAGGGTTCCTTAGTTTCCATTCAAGCAAGAATAAATACCTTCTCAAACAGCAGAACTTCCAACCAAAGCCATGAGTGCTTACACCTCTGCACTCCAAAAGGCAGGTTATACTCTGAAATGGTAACTGTGATATAAACACCCTCGTGTCTCACTGGGATCTATCCTCGCTGACCTACAACAAGCACAGTCATGCAAGGCAGCACCATGGCAATGTAGGCACTGGAAGCATGGAGGTCCACAAAGAACAAAATTATGCACAGATCAGCATTAATGTATACAAGATTTGATTATCATTAAATGTAGTTCATCATTCAACTCTGGTTTAGAAAGAAATCCAGAAGACAGTGCCAAGACCAAGTGGCTCAGTCCCTGATATCATTACATGGCACGATAACCTGGCTCCTTGATAGAAGAGGCGATCTCGGGAAACACCAGGAATCACAGCAAGAGCAGTCAGCCGTCTGTAATCACAACTGCCTCAAAAGCCAGACAACAAAACAGAATTCTTGAAAAGCCCTCAGCTGCAGCCCTCAGCCTCTTGCAGGCACTCCACCTCGCAGAGCACAACGCAACACTTAACCAGTTGCACGGAACAGACCTCTCAACCCTCTTCTCAAGAGGGCTCGCTCTCGGGTAATGCAGAAAACCAGCACACTTGCTTCAGAAGCCTGCTTGACAACATAAAGGCCTTCAAGCTGCCTTTCAGAAATGCTGTTTCTGAATGAGTTACAAAGCAATCCCATTGCACAGGAGCGTGCCTCACCTTCACACTGCACTGCATACACACTTGGGAATCATGTAAATCTCACCAAACGTAATGAGTACCTCATTCAAGACAAGTCATTTCCATGCACACTAATACAGGAATATGTGTCACTGGAACACACTGCAGCTCAAAGTCACTCCACTGGTGCATGTTTTGGTGCTGCATCTGCCTGCACGCTGTGCCCACAGGCTGCAGCAAAGCCCAGGACTGCTCTGTTTCCCTCTCCCTGAAGCCCCTTAACCCATTTTCACCTTAGCCCTGAAAAACACGTAATAAAGAGACAGCTCTATTACTTAGTACTCACTCTACACTGGACCTCTAATTCTCATTTGCAGTTTCATAAATTGGAAAAACAAAAACAACCACACATCCTAGCTACTCCAACACCAAGAGGAACTCAGGCCGTTTGTAGCTTCAATAGCTCCAATCCCCACTGACTGTTTTAGAGAGGACGAGACTAAATAGAACACTTTCCACTCTTACCTACCGTGGATCTCAACAGCACAAACCAATTTATCTCTAGGTCAATGGTCACTTCCCAAACTCAGCCTCCAACGCAGCAGTACAGCTTGTACGCAACTCTGCATCAGACATCAACACAGATTTCCAGCCCCTCGAGCAGCAGGCAGCTGATCTATGTCAGGTAGCCAGTGCATGCAGGACAACCACTTCTTTTTCTCTAAATCAGACTCAGTTTTGCAGCAATGAGGCCCTGTGATGACAGCAACTCAGAAGCAAACATTTCCCCAGCCTCAAAGCTACAGACACCCGTCCCTACCATACCTGAAGTACTTCTCTACTTGATCAATGTAGCAGAAATTTAGGCAGCAACATTCCAAGAGCTAGAGGTAATTTGTGCCACACTACAAACCCAAGCAAAGCACTTTTCCCTGTCGCTGAGCCCCTGAGAATCAAGGTGCCAGAGGTACAGCTTTTATAAAAATGAAAAAAATAAAAAAATAAAAGCAGCGCTAAAAAACCACAACCCTAGAAACGTAGTGAAACCTGGGGAAGCATCAGCTGTACACCAGCAGGCCCACAGAAAGGCGGCCATAAACACACCCGAAACCCAAGCAACCGATGGGGCATGCTGCTCTGCTGGCACTCAGAAGTCCTGTTAAATTTAACCTAGCAAACAACCAGGCCCATGGGGCTAAATGGCACTTGTCAAAAGGGATTCTGCAGTCAGTTAAATTAACAGGAACTGCAGCCACAAACTGTCCTCACGATTAGTAACCAGGGATTTGAAGGGCCTACCAAATTAACAGGAGAGCAACAGCATATTTACCTTTTGGATTTTCAGTACCACAGTTTGAATTCCCTAAGTCTATTTTTCCCCAGAAGTCATAGCTACCAGCAAAGCAGCCCAAGTGTCATTTTCAGTAAATATCAGTGTCAATAATCAGCCTTAATACTGCACCTTATATTCAGCAAATAGAGGTGCTACGGATTCCTAATATGACCTTTACACACAAATTCAAAAGGTAATATTGTTCCATATTTCACGATGCACAAGTAACTCAGGGGATCATACACTGGTCTTATATATTAAAGAATCTTTGTTTATATTCAATTTATATTCAACTAGACAGATACGCTGCATAACTTTCAAAACTTCATTTCACTCTTAATCACAATGAAGGGTCACAACATTTCTTCTTCATCCTCATGCAAGTATTTCCCAATAAGAAGAAGAGGAGGTAGAATTAAACAAATAAACATGGAGTGGACAGAAAAAAAAAAACCAAGGTCCTCTGGAGAATAAGATTTCTCTCTGAAAAATACCCAGACAGAAACAAACTCTAGAAAATTAAGGAAAATTATTATTTTTTTTTTTTTTTATGTAGCATGATCTTAAGAAGATCAAATACCTGTGTTTGTTAGCAGTAACAGTGACTGAAGAAGATTTAAACTACCTATTCCTATTAAGCCAATTATGCTAAATTGGGTAACCAGAGCAAATGAGGAGGCTGCTTCTGCAAGCCTCAACTCCAGCTTCTCCACCTCCCTTTACCTAAAACCATGGTCCAATTTCAAAGGCTTCCCCACTCCTTCCCCAACACTTTCTTAAACCAGGACCTATCTCACCCCTCTTCGCCCTTCCCATGCTTTACAACATTTTTTCTCCCACTGCTCCATCTCCCCAGTTCTACCACTGCTCATGAGACACAAAACCCCATACACCATCTGCTAAACCAGAGGCAGGACAGGCATTGTGAGGGCAGGACTGAGTTATGTTGGGGCATGTAAATGGCTGCTTTCAAGATTTCTTTGATCTACAGTAAATTACAGGGTCGACTGCCAGCTATGCAAACCAAGTGCAGGTTATCCCACGAATACTACAATCAGAGACACTGAGCAAAGATCTCAGAGCTTATCTTCCATCCATGGGAAATACTCACTCTTCAGCCTTTGCTGAGCAAATCTGGAGGAAACCCTCCAAAAACGTTATGCTCCATACAACACTAACAGATCAACATCCACCCTGTCCTACCTGAGCGTTTGTTCTGCTTTTTTGCTCCTGCAGAGTAATGCAGGAAATCACATTTCTGTTACATTATCAGGAGAGGTTAAAATGTTACAATTTCTCAGCCACAAAGACTAATAGCACCTGTTCGTTTCTGTGAAAGGACAAGAAATGGGATTCCAAGCTCTCGCTTGTCTGCACAAGCACACTGCAGGTGCTCACGTAAAGCACCTCAAGAGTGTGACCACTTCCTGGACATTAATTTAATTAATGTGAATGCATGAATAGGCAAGCGTCTTGCAAAGTTTCCATTAATTAAGCCTTCAGATTTTAAATCTTGCTCAATTTGTAACGGGGGAGAAAAATACTTTTATTTTCTGGAAAAAACGTTCCTCTAAAAACCAAACATTACCGCAAGAACTTCCAGATTAAGGCAGTAAGGACAAGAAACAAAACCATTCAGGAATCAAACGTTCTCAGAATGGGGAAAGCAGGAAAAAAAATTTTAACTTTAACAGTCTGAATACCTTGTGGCACTAATCTATACAGTTAGATGTTGCCATGCCTTAGGCATTGTAAGTAACTATCACTAAGGCTTTACAAATTTCAAATGGAAATAAAACACCTCACTCAGCTGCGGGAGAGTGTGCGTTCTCTGGTTTGAACAGCTCACATAGCATGTTATTTAAAAGAATAAATCTGCTCTGCATGCATGCACACTATATATAGTATCTGGGGGGGAGGGGGGAAGTATTTACCAGCTGACAACAAGAAAAGCACCACACACTTTCAACAGCAGGCCTTCCACTAACAACTAGATCCAGGGTTAAAATATGTTGTTCCATCAACTGATTACAGCACTATTTTTAGACCTCTCCCGTAACAATAGTCAGTAAAGAAAGAATGTGAAGTCACAAGTATTAGGTGGGATTAGGTGGTTTAACTACTATTTTTGTAGTAAAGGATTCATCGTTAGAATTGCTACTACCATTAGCATCTGAAGCAGAAAAGCTATTGAAATTACAGATTGGCTAATGCTTCACGTGGCACATAGCCAAGATGATTAATGATTCAGAGTACAGAAATAAATGCAAGAAAGGCAGCCTTTCAGCATGGCGCAGCTTGGTTAGCTAATTATGTTTTTCCTCAGATTTTATTCACCTAGGGAAACGCTTCATTAATACGGAATTTAGGTTAACCTGTGATGTCTTAGCTACGTGTTGTTGGGGCACAAGTTTTCACAATGCTGGATTACAGAAGCAGCAGCCTTAATTTTGCACCACAGGAGCTGGTAGTACTTGGGAAAATCATCCCCTGCCTTCCAGTGCATGCCTGGATCAGTGCCCTTGGGCAAGCACCCCAGGCTCCACGAAGAACTGGCCTGTGTGACCCCTGGGAGCTTTTTCCTTTCACTCTCACCTCTACTCTGACCTTCAGTAGGGGGAAAGGTGTAAATAAGGGACCCAGAAATGCCTCAGTTAACGGCAGGTTCAGCACTGCCATTAGGAACAGATACAAGTGGCTTGCCACACGGACCGCTTCGCAGCAGGGTGAGGGACTGGTTTCAGGGTTTAAAATCAGCGAAGTTTTAACCTGGTATAGCATCAGGGCAGTACAACACAAGTAGCACAGTCAGATGCTCCCACGAAAAACAACTTCTCTAGAACAAGAGTTACCCCTAACAAAGGAAGAGGAGTAATGTAATATCTTAGAACAGATCACTTGACAAGAGGGAATGCAGCATCACATGATACCCTCAAACAAAGCAGAGTTTGTTCTTTACAGACCTGTAAGATCCCCACTCAGAGAAGACAGCTTTAAAGTTGTTAGAAGCATCACCACACTCAGTGTTCTGGAACAGCTTTGTTAAGATTTCCGATCAACAGTCAATCTGAATCACCTAAACTTACAACTAAGACACAGCTGTGGGTGGCTTATATGACTTTTCCCTCCTGTAAAGCCTTCTCTTCAGTAAAAGGCACTCATTTACAGAAATGCCAAGTGCATCACAACCTGTTGTGCGGAAGCCCAGGCAGGCCACCCCAACTCAAACCATGAGAGAGCTGATAAGTGGAAACCAGAGGGAAGAAGTAAATGAGCAGAAACCTGCCATGATTTCAAAGCTGTGCTCTGATAAAGCTCTACTCAAAGCACACTTAGGCACAATACCTTAACCGAAATACCTAGTCATACTGAAGCACTGAAATTTGTAAATTCAATAGTGCAAAAGGATTTGCAGACTATGAAAATGACAAACTGCTGGGAAATCACAAACAAGATCACCAAGTTGCTCAGCTACAGACAAACACCTTGCAGTTGACTACCAGGGAAAGAAAGACCTGTAAGAATTCGTTCCCTTTGAATCTGAAGCGACTTCCTGAAGATTTCAGGTTGCTTCCCTCTCACCCCCATACAAAGGATTTCAAACATCCAACTTGGCCATCTATTCACTTGCAGAAAACTAAGATAAAATGTTCTGAATCCTTTCCTCCAAGGCATCCCTCTCTTCTTTATTACAGAAAAATTCCTGTGAAACAAATAAACTAGCCATTTCAGCAAGGATGTTCTAACATCTGGGTACCACAGCAGCAGTCTTTTCAGTGTTAATGTAAGAGAAGGCCTAACCAGTTCACTGCCATACATGGAAGTACCCTTGAAGGCTTAACAGCTTTAACTAAACACACACAAGGAAGTGTTTCAGCCATACTTATGTTACATCCCACATGTGATTTATAATTTACTCCATACCTTCAGCTAATCAGACATTATCTAGACCACAATGGTCATTTCCATAGGCAGGTGAAGAAATCTCTCTCCACAAGAGTTAACAGTCACTTAAACAGGATTTCACTTCGGATGAATTGCTACAGCTTCCTCAGTTCTCAGGATCACTTTAGATAACCTTATTGTGACTTTGAGGCAACCTGAGGTAACGGTGCCAGCCAGCAGGCTCCAGTGCTAAATGACATCAAATTCAGACGCTGTCCCAGCAACACACACCAGCTAGGGTAGCTGTGCTCAGGAAAGGCAGCTGCCACAGAATCACCTTCTGTCTCCACTTGAATGTCATTTCTCAGTTAAAAAGTTGCAGACACATTGCCAAAGGGCAAAACTGAGCATAAAACCCAATATCCCAGCCCCATTGCTCTCACTATTCTTCACCAACTATATGTGAAAAATTCCACACATTCAAGAAGACCATCCCTGCAGAGTTCTATTGTCTCAATTTATTAATTAAACATACTCTCAAAGAAAGTAAATCCCTCAAATCATTTACTTCTACTAAGCAACTCCCATATTACTCTAATTGCAATTCAGACAGTGTATCCATTTACTGTAATTCACAAGAGACCAGCACCAGACAAACTCTGCTCCAGTTCAAGAACACCCATGCACATAAGTCCCAAGAGACCCCATCCAAGAAAACCCACCCAATTTTCCTGAAAACCCACTCAGTATTGTTAACCATTCCCAGAAGATTATCTCAACTGTCTTGTATTTCCCCTGGGAGCAGTAGGTGGCTGTTTGGATTTGTAATGAGATACACCAACCTTCCACAAGCAAATCAAACCCAATCTAGGTCCTCAGTCATCAACTTATTCACTCACCTATGCAAAGTTCAGATCTGCATCTGTTTTCTGCAGGACAAAGACCATAAAAAGATTCTAATGCACCTAGCCTAGCAGCTGCCCAAGGAGCCTCAAGAACAGTAAGGCACTGAAGATGAACTACAGCTAAAACCCTTTGGTTTGTATCTCAGTATTACTGGTGGACAGTGACACTCAACCTTATCTTGCTTCTTTTTGCAGATAATGTATGTCTGCAGTCAGGACTTGGCTGACAGACAGGCCCTCCGTGTAAAGAGTTGGATGATTAAATAAACGTTTGTAGCTGCAGGCACATGGAAGTTTGTTTGGGAGCTCAGAAATTCAAATTCAGGAAAAAAAAAAAAAGTCTATTTCAGCATTACCTCTTTGTTCTTACAGACACTGGAGAAGTCAGTATATATACTATATGGATAGAGGGAATATCTTTAGTACCTTAATACGCAAAATGACAGTAGAATCTCCAACTGCTTAATTCTATATTGCCATACAACTTCCCCTCCTGCCGCTCTTTTTATGGAATATAAGAGAAATGCGAAGGGAATTTTTGCTAGTTAAAATGTAAAGAACAGCTGGCATTTTCCTCCTGTTCACAACATGACACTATCTATATAAGAAGAAAAATGTTTTGTTTTTTTCCCTGTTAAAGCCATTCACACCTCAATTCTCAGAGCTGCTAGTAAAAGGATAAACAAGAGAGAAGCAGACAGCACAATAAAAAACAAAAAGCAAAAGACAGCATAAATGAATTCTGACTCTAATACTCTCAACCACTTACAAACACATGACAAAATACTATAATCTGCTGAAATCACTGGAGTATTAACACCAACAGACAGGGATAGATAGCTGTCATGTACATAAAAAAGAAATTGGGACTCTACAATTAAGAAAATCCCTCTACCCTTAATTATGATCTCCTAAGCTCTAGGCAAACACTAACCTATATTATCTTATAATTTTTCTTTTTTTTTTTTTTTTAACTTTCCATTATCTTCTAGCTACTGATAGGGCTCAAGACAACAAAAAGGGTCTTGTGGCACTACGGTTGAAAGTTTAAAACCAGAAATCCAGCCATACAAGTGTATCACAACAACAACAACAAAAATCAAGAGCTAACAGACATCCAGAACAATGCCACACCTCCCCACACCTCTCACCACTTCCTTCCACTTCTTCAGCTCTTGCAGGACAAATTCAATTCTACCCTGGTAAAATCCAAATTGAATTAAGCCATTTTGTATGCATATGACTAGTTCTTGCTCCAAGGAATTTACAATTTAGGAAACAGATGCAGGGATGGCCAAAAAGTCAAAAGAAATGGCAATATTAGGATTACATATATCCTGCGTTGTTTCCCATGAGTAAAAGCCAAGGCAAAGAGACAACTATAGGGAAAAAAAGCATTTGTGAATGACTGAAGCAAAAAAGAGCCCTATCACTGTACCACAGACACCAGAAAATAGAAAAGCTCACTGTCCCATCTTAGAGCTGACTTAAATATGAAGACTGGTTTAAGGACTGACACAAATGCAAAACACCAGGACTGAATGACAAGTACATGGCAGCTGATGGGAAAACCACCTGGAAGAACATACAAGGTTTCATCCTAACTACATAATGGAGGGTATTTCTTAAGCATCAAGTCCAAGAACAGGTGGGAAAGAAAAGCATCATATATATTCACAGCTGGAACTTCACCTTGCAGTTATATCTCAACCATACTATCTTTTCAGAAATGTTCTGTCTTTATACACTTTTTTTCTTCTTTAAATCTTTGAAGTTCCTTTACACCAGTAAAAACTAACTCATTTTCCCAAATAAATTGTAAAAGGAGTCACATCACTTCATTCAAGAACTTTCTGAAGAAAATCAAACTGAGGAAAAGCAGCACATCTGCTGAGATTAGGTCACATCCTTGCAACGGGGGGGTTCTCTGACATTAAGTCTCCAAGTTATTAAAGAGTGCAGTAGAAGAAATTCCAACACCACTGCCATTTTCAACGCCTGCAGGCCCACCCCCTCCACTTCCAAATACCATTGTTGTTTTTGCTTTTAGTGATTTTCAGAGACAGAAAGATAGAAAATGCAAACAACAGCATTCCCTGCCTTAAACATCTCCACAACATGCCAATCACATGACAACTTTTATTTAAAAACTTATACATTAAAGCCACTGAGTAAGAAATGTTTGCTTACTGCTTCTTATACCACTTCAAGTGCATTAAAATCTCTCCTAACTGTGTCTCTTGAAGCAAGTCACTAACTGTATTTAGTGACTTAAAGCTTTGATAGTTAACATAAAGCTACACCTCAATTCTACACAGTTATCCCTTAGTATATTATGCTGCACAGAAGGGAGTAACTCCAATACTGTTCTAGCAGCTTACTTCACATGGCAGTACTTAATACAGTGTTTCTTACAAAACAAATTAACGGGGCACTTGGGTTTTCTTTTTTATTGATGTACACACTGACTTCAGTGAGGTTGCAAAATTCACTGCAATGTTTGCTTTCAAAGGGCCTAGATGACAACACATCCCCTGGGGAGACACAGCACAGGAACAAGGGCTTGATCATTTTTACTTTAAAAATTAGAGGCAGGAGATATTAATAAAGGTTGCAAAAGCTTTGTGCCTGCTGCTCCGAATAGATTTGTGGGAATCATACATTCTAACAATGTGCCCATACCGAAGCTCTGCTCCCATGCCTCCCTTAGCATAGGAGACAGGTCTCCTCAGCTTGCTACTGTCTTTGACGAGTTACTTACAGGTCACAGTCAGCAAGCTACAGTGAGTCATACACCCATTTCAGACCCAGCACATCTGACAATGCAATGACTGAAAAGCCTTCTAGTAAACACTACTACCAAGGTATGTTTTGGCCTACTACCCCTTCAGAGTCATTTTGTCACCATGAGGAGTTAGCTGCATTTGTGGAAGGTACTGTTCCTCATGTTCTTAATGATGTTCTCTTCTCAGACTAGCTAAGCATATTAATAGCACTTCCCCATCCAAATACTGAAAAAAAAAAAAAAAAAAAAAAGAACAACCAACCTCTGAACAAATAAGCGAGAAACGCAGACAAGCACACATTACAAGCAACCTCCGTAACTGTGTTTTTCAATATTGAGAATGGTAAAAGCTCAACCTACATGCATTGGCAGTTTTGTAATACCATTACATAAGAATTATTTAACTACAGCAACAGATTTGAAAAGCAGCAGCAGCAGCAGCCACCACTAAACTGGTTCACACACAGACACGCAGAGAGGGAAAAGAAATCAATAAAGGGAACAATAACTTTTGCAAACACACATATGACTGTCAGACAGCGCACTGGGATTTCAAAACCCCTGAGAACCAAAACGTTTCAGTTTATAGCTAGCAAGGCACTGCAATACTGAAAAGAGAAAACAAACAGGACTGCTGGCATTCCAACCACTGAAAACAAAACATCTTAAGCTTTAAACAATGTCATTAAAAGCATCTATCACAAGCCCGATGCGCTCACGTGTTCAGTTCGGAAACATTTCTTTACCTGATGTTCTGCATGAATGTTATCCCCAGTAGGCCAGCGATGTTTGCTGTTATTATAGCCGCCTCCACCACTTCCTCCTCCCCCAAGCTGCTCACCATGCTGCCTCTGAAAGAAGTAATCCACCATGGCGTCGTCCTGGGAGCGGCCTGCAACTCCTATGGATCCAGGAACAGGACTGGAGTGTGTCCCTGCTGCAAGCGCCTGGTTTGCAGCTGGCTGTGGCTGAGCCTGGGACCCTGTTCCAGATGTCAATACAACAGGCATGTTGGGATTAGCTGTATCTTGAGCGTGCTGTTTCAGGTGGGGGCTGAACGAGTCCTGCCAGAGCACTGCTTTTCTCTTCAACACACACGCAACGCTCATTCCACCAACACCTACAGGGTGAGGGCAGGGAAGCAAGACAGAGAAAGGGAGAAGGAAAAGGGAAGGTTAAATCCTTCAAGCTTCAGCTCTGTGCACTCAGTAACACACGTCTCTGATGTGGGAAACATCACGATGCCAAGTCCAACGCCTCATAACGGTCATTTGCTCTATTAACTTCACAACTAAAACACCATCCAGAAATGCACGCTGGCCCCAAATCCCACACGTTGTGCTGCTGAGCGTGTGTGAGACTCATGTAAGGCACCCACTACACTGAAACCAGAACGCCCATTTATGAAATGGACTAAACAACCCAAGTGCTGCTGCAGAAAACCATGAGAAAGAAATCCCCCAAAGAACACAGAGCAATGCAGATTCTACCATTAGTGCCTACAGTGCTTGTTTACACCCCCCAGGTCACAAAGCGAATCTTCCATCAGCACAGAAGTGCCACCACGTTACCACGCACTCACACAAAACATCAAAGCCCCAAATGCAAGCTGAAAACACTGGATTTCTGCTTAATGAGGTCGCAAGCCCACCAGGCACAGTCCTGCTAACTCCAAAGTTCCAGCTGCACTGCCACAAATCCGCATCTTTTGGGGCTCTAGACAAATCTCAGGCAAGACCCAGCAAAAGCACAGTTAATTTCTTCACCAGCAGCTCCCACTCCCAGAAGCTTCCTCTTTCATCTAACACAGACGAGGCAGTGCTAAACAAGCGAGAAAACTTGGCAAGGGAGACATTTTGAAAGGGAGCAAAGGGGAAAGGAGCATTGTGGGTAGTTCAAGTTTAGTTCCAAGATGTGTTTTTATAGAAATGCCGCGTTAAATGTAGCAGACAGCTGAATACTGTCATTCAAAGCACACAGAGCATCAGAAATATGTTAAGTCACCTACACAACACACATTCATTAGCTACCAGCAGCTGCAAGGCTCTGCTGCAAGCAGCTAGTGGCTGCCAGGACCCCTCTAACTCCCAAACTCTTCCTAAAAATGTGCAATAAACCTTTCCCATGTAAACAGTTGCCTGCGAAGAGTTACACATTTACAAACAAAGGCAGAATAGTCAGGAGATTTGGGGAGAACGCTGCCACAAAGCACTCGAAGCAGACAGCTTTCCTTTTCCCCAGATCAAAATACAGCATGTAAATAAGGCACTCTGCGTTATCATTACCAGTGAAATAGTTTAGATTACCAGGCTCTGAGCAGCCAACTGAACTTCAGAGGCATCACTGAGCAAACTTCAAGCACAAGCAGCAAGATCTCTTAGTAAGGCAGCACAGCTCTGCCTTTCCCACAGACAAAACCACTCTAAAAAAGACAGGCAGTGTTAAAACATGAAGCTGGCAGCAAACACCTCAACAAGTTAAACCCAGAGCTGGATGGGAGTTCTTTTTTGTTGCTGTTGGTATGGGAGGTGGTTTTTTTTTTTGGAAAGCTGGACTGGAAATTCAAGCTCCCATTGTTCAAGAGCTGCACGGCCTATCAGAAGTTTTAAGGTAAGAGCGCGTGTTTTCTGTAAAACCTGCAGGAAGTGGGAAAATTGATAACCAACCCGACTGCTTAAAACAGCATTAAAACACCGGTGCTAAATGCCACCCTTCACCCCACCGCCCTCAGCCTTCATAAAGGAAATTCCTTACTCATGATCTGCGTAAGGAAATCTCTGCTCTGCGCAAAGTTATTAAACATGGAGCAAAACAAACAAATGAAAAACAAAGGAGGAAAAAAAAAATTCAAAAAAAAAAATAGAACCAAAATACCAACAAGTATTTCTCATGCTGGGGAGAGGCAAAAAAAGCGGGATTCCTCTCCAACAATCACCAAGTGTGTAATTAAAAATGGCCAAACGGCGCTGATGCGAAGAGAGAAAAACAAGGAGAGGGTTAAAAAAAAAAAAACACATACACACACACAAACAAGGCCACAGCGCACGTTTAAAGTATTGTCCGCATTGTGCCTCCCCCTGGCTCCAGGCCCCGTGCTCCCCCCCCACACTCTGTCAGGGACCCCCCAGCACCCCTCCTCCGCGTTTCCCCCGCCCCGCCGCGCCCACCCCAACACGGTCCGGGCCCCCCCTGCCCCTCCCCGGGCAACAAAGCGGGGCCGGGCCTTCCCCGCCGGGCCCGCTCGGGGCTCCCGGGAGGGGCCGGAGCCGGGAGGGGGGGGGCACCGCCACCGTGAGGGAACGCGGCCCAAGGGGGACCGCCACGGGGCCGCCCCCCACCGAACAATGCCGCCGCCGTCCCCCCACGGGCGGATGGGGCACGGAACAGCGGTGCGAAGGACGAGGAGGGCCCGCCGAGCCCCCGCCGGGTAACAATGGGGCCGACACACGGCCCGGCGCCGAGCGGGAGAGCCGGGCGCAGCGCCCCGCCGCCGCCGCTCGCTTCGGGCCGCCCTGCCGCCGCTCCGCCCGCTCCCCCCGCCAATATGGCCCCACCGGCGGCTCCGCAGGAGTGCGCGGCGCGGCGGGCGCCCGTCCCGGTGCCGATACTCACGGGCGGAGCGGTAGGATGAAGCTGGATCTCGGCCCCCCCCAAGGCCGCTCGCCGCCTGCCTCTCCCCCTGCCTTTCACTCCGACAACATGGCGGCACACTGGGGACGGGGCGGCGCGCTGCATGCCGGGAAGGCGAGGCGGCCCGGCCGCGGCCCGGGGTAGGCCCCGCTCGGCCTGGGGGCGGCTCCGCGCCGTTGTTGGTGTTGGCCGAGCCCGGCGGTCCCCGCTCGCTGCTCCCCGTGCCCCTCACCTCACCACCGGTATCTGACTGGAGATGTGAAGAAACCTTCACCCCGAGGGGCCTGTGTGCGGGGCACCCCTCACCGCTTCCAGCTCGTTATGGACATCTGCATACATTTTACTGCAGTGTGACACGTTCCGTGGCGCAGGCTCCCACACAGGAACGTGACAGTGTGGGGTTCTCACTCCTACCCCAAAAGGGACCTGGTGACGGTGACGAGCGGAGTCTTAATGTGTGAAATGATCGAGTGCTTTCCAGTTCAACTTGACAGGGCTGAGTGGGGAACCTGCCAGGTTATTGCATAGTTGTTGTGGTCATGACGTTCACTGTCCCTTGTTCAACCTGCCCAGCAGCCTTTGGAGGAGCTGGATGCGTGACAGAACCGTAGAATTATTATGGTTGGAAAAGGTCTCTAAGTAATCACCCAGTCCAACCGTTGACCCTCCCCCACCATGCCCACTGGACCACAACCCTCAGTGCCACATCTCTATGGCTCTGAAACACTCCCAGGGTTGGTGACCGCACCACTCCCTGAGCAGCCTATGCCAATGCATCACCGCTCATTAGGAGAAGAAATTTTTCCTTATGTCCAACTTGAACCCAACATCAGAGCTCAGTGTTAACTGTTAACAGCACTGCCAGGCCCCTACACTTTGCCCCCAAGCTCTTAATTCAACACTGACAGCCCCAAGACCCCAGCCACCTCATGGCTTCCACAACCACAGCATGACCAAGCTGTGTTAGCGTGGCTGTTTTTCAGGGCTGGGAAAAACCAATTGTGAGGGTCCCCCTCGTACAGAGCCCAAGCAGAGGCAGATGCAAGCTGCAGTGCATGAAGCAGAGCATCGAGTGCATTGGTAGGTGCTGTTTCCTGCCCCGCACACTGACAAGCTAGGTGCTAGCAGCCCCACACACGTTTTAGATGTTTTCTCTTTGTTCCTTTTTCTCCCCTTCTCCAAAGCACAAACTACGCACCCCAGCATGCATTGCTCCGCTCCAGCCACGCTTGCACTCTGGGCATTCAAACAAAGAGCTGCACTCTGGGATCAGTAGTTCCTAAGTGAGCGCGTCCATGTTAAAGGGGCAGCTCATTGAAACCTCCCAACGTTGCTTCCGAACACCCTCCCCAGAGCCTGGGGATCCTCCTGCTGTCATAAATCCAGCGCAGCCTTGCTGGGCTCGGCCCCGCTCACCACAGAAGCACGCTGCCCGTGTGGGTGTGCAGCACTCAGCACCGATCTGGTTGTTCTGCTGCACGAAGCCCTAAGGGCTGCTGCCAGCATGGATCTTGCACAACAAGCAGCTCCTGTTAGCAAGGCCGGGCTGCCCCAGGCTCCCAGAGCCCTTCGCTAGAATAGGAACCTCAGCAGGTTTTTCTGGAAAACGTTCCTAATGAAGATGCAGCTAATTGTGCCAAACTGCCCTGCCCTGCTACAGGTGGGGTCAGCCCATCAGCAGCGCAGCATGCAGTGACCCTCTGTCAGATCTTCAGCTTCCAGCTGGGAGAGCACCAAACCCGACCCTGTGCACAGTGCAACACCCCCAGAATGTCACCAACTTGTGCATAGCAGAGCCCTGTGGGAAACGCTGGTAGCAAAAACATGTCATCCTGGCACGGCAACAGATCATTATGTAATGATAAGGGGAAGGATGGAGCCCTGTGGATGAGGTATTAGTGGTTAAAACTCACGGAAATGGTACATAGGGGCACTCCCACTCCTCCCAGCCTTTCTCCTTGCCTCTCAAACACTACCAGGAGCCAAAACTTGTTATAATCACTGGAAAGTTTCCTAAATTCACTGGGGATTGACCCAGGTCCTCCAGGAATGGGACCTGGAGGATCATCCTGACTCCTCCTTCCCCTGTGTAGTTATTATTTTTGCTGTCCATGGTGCGAGGTGGGAGTGTCCTGTCCTTCTCTCCTGACCTGTCTCCATGGCCCAGTCTCACCTCGTCACCTGAGCTTCACCTAGTCTGACAAGGGAAAGTGACATCTTCAGGAAGAGTCTGATGCCATCTTAACCTCTGAATCACTCCTGGAAGTGCCTTTCTCCCTCCACTGACCGCATAAGCTTCCATAGCATCCCCAGGCAGGTGTGGCCGTGTGCAGCCTTGGGGACATGAAGAGCACCGAGCAGTTTCATTTCAAAGACAAATGTGCAGTTTTATTATTTCTGAAATTAAAAGACAAAGTGGAAGGAAGAGCATTTCCTCCTGGTGCAAAGTAGGGCAGCAATATTTAGTTAGCCATAAATAAATAAACAAATGAATAAATAAACAAACAAACCACTGCTTTTTTCCTACACCAAACCAAAGCACTTGGACTTGAGCAAAAAGAATTCAGAGCCAGACTACTTTTGCAGATTATACCAGGTTGGGAGAAAGTGTTGATCCACTGGAGGGTAGGAAGGCCCTGCAGAGGCATCTGGATAGGCTGGATTGATGGGCTGAGGCCAATCGTAAGGAGCCCAGCAAGACAAATTTTGGGTCTGGCACTTTGTTCACAACAAATCCATGCAACGATAGCAGAGGCATTTTTCCCAGCTTGCAGCACATCCCCAAGCAGTTCATCTTCAAGAAATGGCTTTCCAAGTTCCTGGAAGCATCATCACTGCACATCCCATCCTACACGTACACAGATGCAGGGGATGTGAGACAATGTTTTCTGATCTGGACCTGTCATCATTAGACCTGGATGGGAAATACCACGTTGGTTCTGCAGCATTTTTCCACCATCAGATAAAGCTTCGTTTTCACCAACACTTGTCGCCTACAGCTTTTCATGCTCTTGTTGAGAAACAGCACAACGTTTTCAGGAGGCAGCAGCCAAGTGAACAAAGCAGCTGCTGAAGTTTCGTGGTTGCTGGAAGCTGGAGGAAGTCCTGACTGCAGAGCCACCTGGCAACAGTCAAGTCAGAAAGTTTCATCTTGGCTGAAAAATCATTTTTTCTTGCAAAAATGCAAGATCCCCTTATATGGGGGACACAATGCCTCATCCCCATTTCTAATCATTAGAGCTCTGAAGCATGCAGCTGATTAAGCTTTCCAGATTGTTTGTTATCATTAACTACATCAACTCTGGATTTTCTTGACAGGCAATTACATGACTAAGCCCTTCGGAAGCTTAGCCTGAATGCAACAAGTCCCAGAGCCTGATGGTTCTTCGTGGGGAGTGACTCCCCCTATCACTCCCTATTTGCCATTTGCATTTCATTATCTCTCTTTGGGCAGTGGAGGATGATTCCACATCTGGGATGTCACCAGAGAGGGTGACAACATGCTGCTGCTGACCACCCTCCCCATGGTGCAGCTAACTGCATTTTGCATCTTGTTTCCCATTCAAGGAAAAAAAAAAAAAAAAAAAAAAAGAAAGAAAGAAAATTGAGCCATTTAGAGCATGGGCCCAGCTGCAGCCTCACATGCTCACATTTAGGAAATACCAGAATTAAATTTGCCTGCGCAACCTTAATTCAACCCCCTTGGGCGCATGCTTTGTGATCCAGCCTTTAATTACAGGTTTGCAGACAAGGTTTTTCTCACGGCGCCTGTGGCCCAGTTAGTGACCAGGCTGGCTCTGCAGGGGAGGGACACATCCCTGCAACCCCTAAGTCCTCACCTTCAGTGACTAGAGGGACAGAAAGGCAGCTCTGATGCTCAGAATGGATGCATGCTTCTCTAGCTTTGTGCACTTTAAGTAGCTGAGCAACAATTCTGGATTCTGGACAGCTTAGTTGTGAAGCTACGAGGATGGATCTGGGTGGGGTGAGTGTGCAGGGATCCAGTACCCATAGGGCTGGGGCAGGCAGAAGCTCTCTGGTGCACCATCAAACCCCACTTCAGCTTCAAACCCTTTTGTACCACCAAACCCCACTGCAGCCCCAAACCCCACTGAAGCTCCAAACCCCAGTGCATCTAGCAAACCCCCGAATTCTCTCATTATCTTCCTGGTGTATGCGGTCTAGCTGCCTGCTCCCTTCAGTCCACTTGCACAGACAGAGCCCTTTGATATGGGCACCTATATGTGCCTGGGTGCTGGGTGGAAGCAGCTTTCATTCTGCCTTCCTGCTTGCATATGTGAACCGGGCAACTCTCACATCTCTGCCCACTGCCTGCAAGCTTGCAGTGATGGCACTATCCTCACCAGAAGAAAAAAACCCATGCCCATGGTGAGAAGGGGATGCACCTGGAGGTACCAAATAGGAACTCACCCATGCACAGCCCTTGCCATATGCAGCTGGCCTACTCATGTCATGGAGGCTGGAGCAGGGGTTGGAGCTGCCTCCCTGAGTTGTACTTGCAAAATAGTTCTTTGCTGCAGGGCAGTAGGACTGGGGGGTGAGGGTAGCAGGACCACAGGGATCAGAATGAGCTCCACAGCATGCTTGGAGAGAGCACCAGAGACAATGAAACCACAGGAAGAGTGAGAACTAAGTGCTGGGCACAGCCACTCCCCAACATGGAGCAAGAGATACCGGTGCCAGGAACAACACTGGGAATCCCATGGCAACACGGCAGAGAGACAAATTCGGGGAATGGCGTAACACGGCTGGCACCATGCTGCTTTTGGACACAGAGCCTTTCCTGCCTGTCCAGCACCTGCACAGCTCCCACCTTCCCCTGCACCCACCAGGTCTGTGGGTTCCAGTGGTCCATGTATACAAGAGGGAACCCATGGGGAATGGGGATTTGGGGTGGCACCATCTGCACCATGGCAGGGATCTCTCACAATGATGCAATGCCAGGAAGGGATGTATCTTGGAGACCCCATGACTTGCCACCCCAGCCCTGAAAAGGGAGAAAAAGGTACCTCAGGCTGTGTTTTTTTCATCAGTTTCCCACAAAAAACAGGCACAGAGGGATGTTTCCCTTGGCACAAATCCAGTGCTGCTCCCATCCCATGGACCTTGCATCCTCGCACAGCCTCAACTGGCCTGCATTTTCTCTACTAAAGACCTAAGGTTCAACATGTAGCTAGGGAAGTGTGCGAAGGCACTACAGACCCACTTGGCTCCCTGAAAAGAGTCTCTATGTCTTTGTTCAGCCCTGTGAAAGCGGCTTTTTTCCTCTGCCACATCTGTGCCTTGCAGCGGTTCTGTGGCTGCAGGAGGGGAGCAACGTTCCTGTGCGGGGTCAATCGGCCCTTTGTTGCTCCTTGTCCCTTTCTTCACTGGTGCTGCGATGGAAGAAAACCCATTGCCTTGCTTCCTGCCCTTCCTGTTTACGGCGACGCAGCATTGCTTTAACATGAGCGATGCAGGAGATGCTTGGACTCTGTAATGACATCTGAGCATCGCTGTAAGGGCTGCAAAACTGAGCCCCCAACCCACCCGTGCTGTGGGTAATGGTGCAATGCACACATTCTTGGAGTGTCTGTGTGGTTTGGGGCACTGAGAGGATCAGTGCTGGGAATGCTGCGTGTGTGTGCCAGCATCAGCAATTCACGTTGCCCCCACAGTGCTTATTTCAAAGAATTTTTCCTGCTGCTTTGAAATCAAATTACATCTGTAAACCCGTAGGGAGCTGGAGGGAGTGAGGAACTCTCTGCTTGCTGATGGCAGGGGGAAACGCAGCAGCCCCTGAGCCGAGTTGACTCCCTGCAGGCACCGTGGGCAACAGGGGAAGAGACAGAGCACAGCATTCTTCAGCCTGCAGGGGAGGCTGCTGGGAGGCACAAGCAACATCTCCAACCTGCATTCCCAACCTGCATCCTTACCTGCATCCTCACACACACCCCCAACCTGCATCCCCTACCCACATCCTGAATCCTCATCCATGACCCTCATCCCCAACCTGTATCCCCGCACCACTCAGCCCACTGAGTGATAGAACATGGACCAGAAAGGAGTGCTCTTTCTCCACGTGCTGCTGCTTTATTTAAAGCAAACAGGGAGCTGTTGATTCTTTCTTGCAAACGTAGAAATACGGTCAGTATAAATTTCACAAGAGAAGTTATTTGAAACTGCAACACACCCAAATAATGGGTAGGTGTGATGATGTTTGCATCAAAGGTGTTGCAATCCCCAGCCCAGGATGAGTCATGTGGGAAATGCAACATGGTTAACTCATGGGATGTGAATTACAGAGGGGTTATCAGCTCTGCTGGGTGCTGGGGGATCAGTTGGTGCTGGTGGGGTTTGTTGGTAGGGATTGAAGTGGGATCACCCCAGCTCCCTGGGGACTCATAATTGTGATAAATGTGGGCCCCACAACATGGGGCATGACTATGTGTTTTCTTATCGCTTTCGTTTTACATGAATTTTTTGCAGTTCACTATAAACCTACACACAACCTTTTGCTGTCTCCGTTTCACTTTGCTTTGGGTGCAGACACACTTCAAATTTCCAGCCCTGAGCAAATGCTACTCGTTGCCTACAAAGCAAACTCCAGACCTTGCTTCCTCCTGAAATGTCCTGAGCACATGCCAAGCCCAGAAATACAGCTTCCCCCCAGCCAGGTTGGTCTGTATGGCTCCTGAGGATTTTATTTCTTCTTTTGCACTGCAGGGATTTTTCTGTGCATGCTCCCGTTCCCTCTAACCCCACTGCCCAGGGAGTGGTGGAGTCACCATCCTTGGAGGTGTTCAAGAACTGCAGACCATGATCAGTGGGCACAGTGGGATGGGCCGGGGTTGGAAAACACGGTCTTAGATTAGAGGTCTTTTCCAACCCTAGTGATTCTATGATTCTTATCACACAACAGTTAGTTTCTCCAAAGGCCACTGGATATGTTGGATAAGAGAAAGTGAATGTTGTGACCACAAAAGCTGTGTAATAACCTGCCAAATGCCTCCACCCAGCCCTGATGAGTTTAATTGGAAAATACTTAATTAACCCACACATTTCTATCGTTCAGGCTCTGCTCATCACTATCTCCTCGGATCTGTCACAACCCATCTGGGCACACAAGAAGGACAAGGTACCCCCAGGCTCCCCCTTTTTATCCCCTCCCATT
Organism: Oreortyx pictus; assembly: GCA_036925125.1. NCBI lineage: Eukaryota > Metazoa > Chordata > Aves > Galliformes > Odontophoridae > Oreortyx > Oreortyx pictus. The sequence continues at coordinate 4,769,500 of JAUPFR010000026.1, read as the reverse complement.
TCCTGTTTCTGCAGGCTCAACACCTATGTTCACACTTTTCCACCACTGAAACCATCCCACCTTGCTGGTCATCCTTGCGAGGAGAGCTGGTTCCCAAGCACTTGTAGAAGTACAGGCAGGATGCCCTTTAAGAAGCATTACCAAAAAATAATTTAATTTTTCATGAGTTCATCAGCTTGGATCCCTTGGCTGGAGCCCTTGGTTAGCAGGATGTGAGGGTGACCAAGTGATACACACAACACAGGGACACCCAGAGCCATTGGGAACCAGCCCATCCCCATGCCACATCCCAGCTGGGGTCAGGGCAGGACAAAGGATCACTGCTCAGACTTATCACAACGATATCACCCAATTCCTTCTCCCATTTTGTGGGAAAAGGGGGAGAAAAATCAAATGAAGTCTGAATATGTACAATTAGACCATAGCACAACTTAAGGCCATTACCTCTTGTCCTGTAAGAAAGAGAAGAAGGAGGGGGAGAAGATGGAGAAGAGGACAAAGTAGAAGACAAAGAAGATGAAGGGGAAAAAGGAAAAGAAGAAGCAAAGGAAAAAAGTGAAAAAGAGGAAAAATAAGGAGTAGATAACATTTGGCCACCTCTGTGCGGGCGGCCAGGTTGTGGCATGCCACAGACATGTTGCCTGCCATTCATTGAGCATCAGTGTCAGCACTGAGTCCTGCAGGTGTTGGTTTTCTGCTTTTGTGCTGAGGTATGAGGCACCAAAAAGATGGTGACCTCAGGAGCGAGCTGGAAGCTTTTTCTTAAAGGGAAAAAAAAAAAAAAAAAGTGAAAAACCACAAATTTTTAATTGATTTAACCACACAAAGAATGGAAATACACAAAACCAGAGCAGGCATCGGGTGAAAACTCCTTCCACTTTTATAATTACAGAATAGAAAAGAAATCCTTGGTTCACGTTACAAAGACAGTCTTATAAAAAAACAAGCCAACAGAAAAAAGATCACAGAGCACCAGTGACAGTGGGACCATGCCCTCTGCTGTCCCACAAGGTCACCAGTGCTAGGATGTGGTTCTGGGGGCAGGTGGATGGGGTTGATGCTGGAGGTGGGCTCTGCTGCCTGGAAACCACTTTATTTTTCAGAGATAAGGGGATAAGGGCTTGGAATTATTGCCTGCAAAGCTCCTGCTCAGGCTAGGGTGAGGTGATGATGATGGAAGGGGGAATGTAGCCCACCCAAGGATGTGGGATTGGGCAGCATTTCCCTTCTGGGCTCCATCCTTTGGCACTTGGCGGCTGCTTTGTGGGAGGGGAAAATCTACTCCGGGGTGCTGAAAGAGCCCATCCTGGAGGAGCAGCCCCCATTCATAGCCAAAGGTGTGCAGGGAACAGGGACGTTTGGAGACAAACCATGTGGGGTCTGGGACCGACCCCAACTCACCTCCATGCCACAGGCTGGGAAAAAGGAGAGTGAAACTGGAGTACATCAGTGTCTTCTTGAACTGAAGCTTGCTTGCAGCTTTTTCCAACACTTGGTATTCCCAACTCTTCACTTTGAATGGAGATCGCTTGGAACAGCACCCCAGGAGCTCACATCTTTCCTCCCCCTGTCTCCCAGCTCATCTCTCACCTTTTTTTTTTTTTTTTTTTTTTTCTGCCAAAATGAATGACCCCGTTTGGGGCAGTACCAGAAAGGACAGATTTACCCCCAAAAGCCCGACTGCCCGAGGGAGGCAGTGGGCACTGCCAGCCTTCTCTGAAGGCACAATGCGGCCTTGGGAGGAGGAAGAGGAAAGTGTGAGGAGTTGGGGGTGATGCTCAACAAAAGTACTCAGGCACTTCAAATTAAAATAAAATTAAATTAAAAAAAAAAAAAACCTAAAACATTCATTATATTAATTAAAACAGCCTGAAATGGCTGTGTCGAGAGCAGCGTCAGTATTGCCAAATTCAAGAGTTCCGATAGTGGGGATGGAACCCCAAAATGCGGAGAGCCTGTGGGGTGCTGGTCCTGGGGTGTGGGGATGATGAGCAGCACAGATCCAATCCCCTGATAAGACAGCGGGAACTTTTTAGGAACAAAACCCCTACTTTGTGCCATCCCGACTTCAAGTCTGGTGCTTTAGGATGTTCTCCATTGGGCAATGATGCCACGGGTGTGTCAATCCCACCAAGCTGCAACTATCCCCCACAGGCCTGAGCTGCTCCAAACAGGCTGGGTTTTTCCCCAATTCCTTCTGGAAGAGGACACGCTGCTCAAATCAAAAACCAGGTCCGAGAAACAGAAGAAAAGTGTCCAGCGACCGAGCCCACATCCCCACCATGTCCCCATGTCCTGCTGTGTCCCCACGTCTTTGCTGCATCCCCACTGTGCTGGCCCATCTGGGGGCTTGAGCACAGCACTGAGGGTTTCCTTGGGTCTTTCATAGTTGAACTGGAGATGTCCTGGCCATGGAAGCCTTATGCTGGGAGCCAACCGGATGATGGAGCCCTTGGACGTGACCATGCCCAACTCAGCTTCATTTTTGGGGTACGAGAGGAGAACAGAGGGAGGTGGCTTGGTGCTGTCCCCGTCCCCCAGACGTGGCAGTGGCACTGAGCTGGGGACAGGGGGCTCTGAGGGGTCCTGTCCCATGCCAGCCAAGGTGGATTCAGGGCATGGAGTTACCCAGACCTGAGGAGTTAAAGGGAGAACTGAAATCAGGGCTGGACCCTGTGTGTTCCCATCTGTCCGCTCTGCTTGGTGCAGAGTGAGAAGACAAGGAATCAGGACCACAAGCACTCATCCGTGGGGACATGCATGCGCCTGCTGGGGGTCCCATCACCCTCATTTCACCATTCAAAATATGACATAGCAGCAGGGGACAGACTGGGCCGAGTCCCTCCATGGTGGCATGAGGTTCCTCACTGAGGCTGCCTCTGTCCCCAACTGCCTGTGGGGCACTGCGGGCTCAGTGCCCACCCCAGAACCCACAGTGAAAACACAGGAATGTGGGGATTCGGGAAGACAATGCCATGCTGGGTGGGCTGCGGTGTGAGACGTGCACATCCTCCTTCTTCCTCTGGGTGGAAGCCCTCCCACACGCCCGGCTTTAATCCAATTACAGCTAATTGGGAACTGCCAGAGAAGCTTCAATTTCACAGGCTGTGGGTAGGATGGATTCATCTTCAAATTAACCCCTTCTCCCCAATTTCTCCCACCCCAACCACTGCAATGGGAACCCTACTGAGCTCTATTTGCCCCACAAAGGCAAATCCGAGCAGTCACCACCATCACAGGGACCATGCAGGGGACACCATGCCCCCAGATGATGGGCTGCGGCGGAGCAGGAGCCATGCTGACTCCCAGTGTGGTGGGCGCTGGTATAATTCTGGATGCATTTGTTTCCTCACAATCCCCTCTTTGCATATATAATTGCATGGCGTGCCCTTGAATTTGCATACAACTCTTAAAATATAATTAATTGTTGGCAACCAGCAAAACCCAAATGAGGCTAATCCCTTTAGATTTTGCAGCCTTATCTCGTTTGAGCATTTATCTAGTTAAGCTTAATGGGCAGGGAGAGGAAAGGAGCCACTGGCACTTATCAGCCACGGCTCAGTGTGACAGAACCACCCAAAAACTCCTCTCCTCTGAGGCCGAGCAGCCTCACAACCCCAAATCCTTTGGGTTCAGTGTCTCTATGGGGCTCCCACAGCATCCCCAGGTGCACTCACGTGTACAGTGGCTGTAGCTGTAGGTGTGACGTCTTCTGCGGTGCCTGGTAACCATAGGAATCAAACCCACCGATGAAGTCAACTGGGGAGACAGGAAAGCAGTGGGGTGAGCTGGGAGGGTACGAGGGGCTGCCCCCCTCCCCTGTGAAGCTGACTTTATATTCAGCCAGCTCTCCATTTTGACGGCATCCATCCATTTCCAAATCTAATAAGATATTCCATTAAAAAGATGCATTTGAATCTTGGCTACAGCGGCATTAATATTAAAAGTGTATTGAATGCCTGAATTTGTTTGAGTGTCGCACAGCCGCCTGGAATGCAAACATGCTTCAAAGACAGCACGGGCAGATAAGCCCCTCACCAGATCCCCGTCTCCATAAGCAAGTTATTACAACAGGCAGTGTCCAATTTCACACGGAGATTTTTCCTTTCCGCTACAGTGGATTCAGAGGCGGCGGTGGGGAGAACACACCCTGAGGATGCTGAGACCGTTTCTAGGGATGTCAATCTAGTCCCAGGGATGATGAGACCAGTTTTAGAGATGCTGAGAGTGGTCCCAGGGATGCTAAAACCAGACCTAGGGATGCTAAAATTGGACCTAGGGATGCTAAAATTGGACTTAAGGATACTGAGAGTGGTCCCAGGGATGCTAAAATTGGACCTAGAGGTGCTAAAATTGGACTTAAGGATACTGAGTGGTCCCAGGGATTCTGAAAGCAGACCTAGGGATGTTAAGCTTGGTCTGGGATCCCACAGCTCCCCTGGGCTGTCCCCAGTACTGTACTGGGATCCACCAAAGGACCACGCATCCACTTTCAACCCAGATGCATTCTTACTAAGACAAGGGGGATGCTGAGTGCTTCTCAGTGCTTTTGCCATGCTGGAAGCAGAACCACTTCACTATCTCTGCTCGGCTGCTTGGGCTGCCAGCTGGCATGAATTAATTAATGGCAGATGAGCATTTAATGTGGCTGGATGGCTGCAGCCATAACTGCCTGTTTAATTGTTGTTGGGGTACTTAGAGCTTCTGTATGGGTGGGTGTAGTGATTATTGTCAGAGCAAAAAGCACAGTGTAGATTACAGAAAAAATTAGCCTGCATCTTCACTTTATTTTTCCCTTCTGTCCCTGCTCAGAGAGCATCATGGATGGGGGGAGGCTCCATCCGATCGTGAGTGAAACCCACTGGGTAACATTGGTCCCACTCTGCACTCCAAGGTTGTGACTGTTGCCACCCTGCAGCACCCATGAAGTGTGCTATGGAGCTGGGTGGTGCTGATGGCATGCAGTGGCACATCACATCCTGATACAGTACAGCTGCCTCCCTGAGGAGGGAAAAATGGGGCCAAATCCCAAAGATGCGATTCCTTCTCCTTCCCTAGCACAGAGCTGCCCTTGCCCTATGTTATCTGGGATGGATTTGCAGTAGTGCAGTTTGCCCTGCAACCAATAGCAAAGGCACTCACAGCTGTCTTCTTCCTCCAGAAACACTTTGCTGACATAGCAGGCGTAGACAAAGCCAAAGAGCTGCAAAACAAAAACGGGCAGGGAGAGGCGGTTAAGGGAATGAGCAGCACCATGGGGAGGGCTCTGTTTGCTCCTCTCTTCCCAAAGCACCCAAGCAAAGCCAGTGCCACCCATGACCCACCAATGTGACACATGCATCGAGATACGTGAAGGCAATGGGACACTCCAGCAGTTCCTTACCGCCAGGAAGATCTGTGCGGCGCTGCTGAGCACCTCGATGTACTGGTAGTCCAGCAGGCAGCCGCTGACCGTGATGACGTGGTGGTCCTCGAGTGCCAGCCGGGAGTTGAGCACCGGCGTCACCAGGCAGCCCGGCCCATTCTCCATCCACCACGAGCGGTGCAGGGAGGTATTGAAGGTCATGATGAAGTCTCGGTCCTGTGGGAGCAGAGCAAAGGTTCATAAAGAGGTAGACAGAAAATGGTTTTTCCTATCCCAAGGATGCTCCTCAGGCAATATCCCTGCTGCAAAGCCACACTGACACCGCACTTCCCCCACAAAGGATGGGTCAACACCAAGGATAGGTCAGCACTGGTGGATGTGTTAGTGATTACCCAATTAACCACTCATCTCTACAGTCCATGGCATTCCCAGGGTTCACTGCCTGCACATCCCAACAGCAGGCATGCACAGTGCTGAAATTTAATGCAAACAGGAGCACGGTACTTGTGCTCATTGAGGGTTTGAGTTCTTAAAGTCAAGCGATGCAGGTTCACTTCCATGCGGATGTCTCCACTACGCTTCATTATGACATTAAGTTTTGCTCTTTTCATCTAAGAGGTATAATATAACATCTCAGGTTTGGGCTGAGAGTGCCCTTCAGCATTTCCAGCAACCCTTGATGTTTCCAGATCTGTTCATCCTTTTGTATCCCTGCAGCTCAGGGTCTCCCTCAGTCCTTTTCCCTGGAGCAGACACAGACCCCAGGAACCCCCCAGAGATCCCCAGGAAAGTGGGAACTCACTGCACAATGCTAGCATAGGGACGGAGACTTTTCTAAGCTTCATCTTCTCTCTGCATTCAGAAACTGTGTCACCCAATTTACACCATCCATAAAGCCACGCAGCGCTAAGCGCCGGTGGGTGATTAATGAGTGCCCTGAAATACACAGCTCATCAGCCTCATTAATTCAGTGCTCCTGAAACTCTGCCTCCACCACTCCACTGCATCACTCTTCCCACCCACTGATGTCCCCAGTGCCATCCGTCAGTCTGCCCCGTGTGCGCCTACATGCCCAGAGCAGCAATGTGCACCTCAGTGAGGGTCCCTTGACATGGGGTGGGTGCTGAGTTGGGGAAATGCAGGGGTTGTCTGTGCTGCCCCTAAAAGCAGAGCCAGAGGGGCTGGAATTGGAGGATAGGGCAGGAGAATAGGAAGGGAAGAGATGGGGATGGATAGAATGAAAGAGAATGAATGAGACAGAGAATGATTAGATGAAAGGGAAGGGATGGAATGGAAGGGTTGGGACAGAGCATAGAAAATGAAAGGGGAGAGATGGAAGGGATAGAGGAAGATAGAAGCAATGGGACTAAAGGGTTGGGTGGAAGGAATTGAAAGTTTTGAATGGGATATGGGGAAGGGAAGAGGATGGAAGAGAAGGGATGGGACAGAAGAGAAGGGATGGGATGGAAGAGAAGGGATGGGTTGGGGGAAGATTGGATGGAAGGGATGGAACTGGTTGAAAGGAATGGAAAGGTTGTGATGGAAGGAATAGGATGGAACAGAAGAGATGGAAGGTGAGGGATGGAGTGAGACAGAAGGCATGGGATGGGAAAGAAAGGAAGGGATGAGATGGAAAAGCAGAGGAAAGTGAGAGGAAGGCAAGGAGGCAGCAGTGCCTGGCTGTGCTGTGGAAGCCTGGGGGTTACCTGCGACAAGTGCCCAACCTCCAGGTAGAAGCAGATGATGAAGGCGTTCCAGCCGACCCACAGCACCAGCCACACCGCATACTGTCAGAGAGAGCGAGTCGATCAGTGCACGATGCTGTGCCAGCACCATGAGCATCCTGCTGCCTGACCCATTTCCCAGCTCCCGGCAACTTAACAGTAAGGACCTGGGGACCTGAGACACCTGGCACTGCACGGTGATGGTCGCCCAGCAGTACCTACCATGATGAGGTATTTGGATCTGTACTGGATGGTCCCGAAGATGCCCAGGATGACAGCCATGATGTGTAAAAAATTGGCCAGGATGGGTGCCCACTGGTAGCCCAGGAAATCAAAGATCTGCCGCTCCAGAGCTGCGATCTGGGAAAGAACAAAGGAGGGGACAGCGTGGGAATCAGTCACTGCGGCAGCTCTGTGGACATTAAAGGCAAAGAGTATTGCGTAATTAATGAGAAATCCCATGGACAATTAGTTACAATAGACTGAAATGTCTGCATGATTCATCGGCCACTGGTGGGCAAATACATCATGAGTGTGGAGTTACTGGGAATACTCCTGCCCAACACTGGAGGAAAAGCAGCACAGAGCCGTGAGCCCATCCCCTGCGTGCTTCATTTTCCCCACTGAGCATCACTCCCTGGGTCAGACCTGGCCCTGAGCTCTGTACAATGCCCTCCTTTAGGGCACAGGAAGCCCTAGCTGTGGCTGAGTGCTGGCAGGAGGGCTTTGGGCTCGTGCTGGGTCTGTTGGGCCCATTTCCCCATCCATAAAGCGTTGTTCACATTACCACTCATTGAGCTGGTTTAGTGAAAGCTCTAATTAATGGAGATTTTAACCAGCAGAGCAAAGCCCTCCTTTCTCTATCCCATCCAACACAGAGTGAGCACGGAGCCAGCGCAGCCCCTCGGGCCGGGCTGTTTGCATTAAGGCTTAATTCACCCCCGTGCTATTTAAACTCTCTAAGGAAACAGCCTTTGGAAATACTTACAAGTGGGCTGTAAATCTTTTAAATCGTGGAATGTAAATAATAAATGATACAAGGAGCGTGGCACTCAGGGTTTTATAGCCATCCATCGATCTGGTGGCTGGTGATGGAGATGCTGAGCAGGACCCCTAGTTGCTGGATACTTATATGGGATAGGTAAGAGCCTCCAAGACCATCCCAGTGCAGGACCCAATTTCCTGGGCTAATAACACCCCATTAGAAACTGCCCTCATTAGCACCCCATCACCCATCACAACCACAGGTGATGCTCCTGGGGGTGTGGGGCTGAGCCGCCATGCACCAGCCCGCTGCTAATGAAGATAATCCTGCAGCTGATCAATGCAGTGAGTTTTAGGGCTCCCTCTTAATTAAACACTCTCTAGTTCATTGATCGGCCCCAAAGTTCCCTTTGCAGCAAATCATAGCAATTAGCCGGGCGCGGATGTGTGCTGGAGTCCTGCTAATTGAAACACTGTGATTCCATTGGAAGCGTGGAATGGAGGCAGCCGTGCTCCACCAGTACATGGGGAGAGGAGGCAGAGCTGGAGCAAAATGCATTTGTTTTATTTTAATGCTACTGACACCAAATTTGAGTGGAAAGAAGGTTCCCATCACTGCTGTCCCCACATCACCTGTTGGCCATGACACCATCACTGTGCCCCATGCCAATATTTGGGGCAGTTTTCCCAGCCTTGCGCTCACAGCAGCACTGAATAAATCTGGCAGATTTGTGGGGTGGTGGTGGCAGCTATGGGGTAATTTTCTGCCCCACAGCACAAGGAGCAGTGGGAAATGGGGCTGAGCCTTCTGGGATGCAGGAGAGGATGTGCAGCGGCTGCAGACCTCGACCCCCCCGCACTCCGTCCTCACGCCTCAGCTGCGATGGGGCTGACACGTTTGCTGACACAGATGCATAAATATATTATCACAGCCCCCAAAGCCTCGATAATTAACCGGTGGAGAGAGACAGGAGCGAGCTATTATGCTGGAAAAACACAGTGGGGCTGAGGGTTCCTCACCCCCTCCCCTTAGGCATCGGGGAGCTGGTGGGGACAGTCCCTCTGTCCCTCTCCCTCCTGAGTTTCCCCATGGGGCCGGCAAAAGGGTTGAGCACAGACAACCCAAAAAGCATTGCAGCTGCTCTCCTTGGATCCCCACAAATACCACCTAGATTCCAGGCCATGGCTTTGTCCACCCCCACCTGAACAAATCGCCAGTCTCTCCTATGGGGCAGGTGTGGGGACATCCCAGTGCCACTTGTCCTCACAGCACTTGTGGGACCCAAGCATCACCTTCCTCTCAAACAGAATCTCTTCCAGTCTTTGTTTTATCCCCCTGGGAAATATCAGGAAGAAGATGCTCCCTTCACCTGCCGGCAGGGCTTTGTTAAAATCCTCTGAAGTGCGACGGGCAGGTTTCCTCCTGGCTCCAAATGTCAGAACAGCAGAGCCCGGAGCCTTCCCTGGGGAACCAGCAGCAGCAGAATGGTGATTGTGGTGGTGGTGAGGGGGAAAATTCCTTGCTTCCCTTTTCCCTTTTCTCCAGCTGTCTGAATCCCCTCCTGGTCCCTTCCTTGGCATTTCTTGTATACAGAAGACCCCAAATTTGGAGCAAGATGCCACAGCATCCACGTATGGCATCCCACTATAGCATCCCAGTACTGCATCCCGGTGTTGCATCCCAATATGACATCCCATCACAACATCCTGGTATGGCATCCCATACCAGCTGGGCACAACAGGAGGTGAAGAAGGGACCTCTCTGGTCCTCGCTGCTGGCATCTGTCTCTCCAGTATGGCACCAGGCTCCAGCCCTGCCCCTGGGACCAGTGAGGAACGCTGAGACCTGTCACTCCATGGGCTCCATGGACTGGTGGTAGACCCCCAGAGAAAACCCAAAGTTGGGCACTCTGGGAGGGCTCAGGGGGCAGAGTGGTGCTCACATCTCATCCCACACCCCTACAGAATCCAGGTGATCCCAGCAGCACAGAACCCAGAGGGAGAAAGACGGCAGAAGGGCAAAATCCCAAAAAGGCGATGCTGCAGGGGGCACGTACCCCCAATCCAGCGCTGAGGACTGGTGATTCCAACATCCTCAGGGCACTCAGTGCAGGTCAGGTGCTGACACAGCCCAGTTTTGGGGCTGTGGCAGTGACCCAGCAGACAGTGGAGCAGGATAGGGCCCCACTTGCTCCTTGGTGTCACAGCATCTGCACGCCAGCACAAATCCCTGCCTGGCCCCACAGCGTGGCAGGAGCTGAGCACGGATCCATGCCCCCCGATGAGCCATTATCCTTCAGCTGGGCTATTTCCTTCTGAACACCATATGCCGCCGGCTCACCAGGGATTTACTTTCATTTAGCTGCGTTTGAATAGATTTTTTTCCATCACGGATTCCCTTCTGCTGAGGCCAAAGATGCTGCGAGTGCAGCTCCTGCTGAGCTCACACAGCCGCGGCTGCTTGCTGCCAGAAATGCACCATTTCTGGGAGGTTTTGCAAGAAATACTGGGGACCAGTGGGAAACCCAATAGACAGGGATGTGGGGCAGGATCTGTGGGGTGTCCTGAGGAACATTTGTCTGAGCCACCTGGGAAGGTGGTGGCACTGTGTCTCCAGGCAGGTCGTGCTGGGGGTTATGGGGAACATGGGACCAATGGATTGATGGGTGGAGGGATGGAGAGGGATGAAGGGAGGAAGGAATGGAGGAAGGGAGAAGCGGAGGGATGGAAGGATTCATGGAGAGAGAGATGGATGGATGGATGGATGGATGGATGGATGGATGGATGGATGGATGGATGGATGGATGGATGGATGGATGGAGGAAGGGAAAGATGAATGGTTACCCTTTTCCTGCCCTTAGGGGTGGGGAAGGCATCTGGGCTGGATCCTGCCCTGGAGCACAGCACCCTGCACTGGGTGCCCTGAGCTCTGCCAGTACCTGCACCCAGGAGCTGCACATCTCCACTTAGGGAAATTGGCTGCTATTTAAATTAATGGCAAGTGAGCGAATTGACTATTAACGAGGTGCAAATACCGCTGCGAACCCAGGGATTTCATTTAATGACTTGGAAACAAGTTCTTGACCTACTTCCAACTTGCAAAATCTTTCACGAAATTGCAGGCAGTGGCACAGATGAAAATAAATTAAAGGAGCCAGCACCATGCTCTCATGCATGGGCAGGGCTGAGCCATCCTGAAGGCAGGACACGGCCCCAGGATGGAGGCACAGGCTTTGTTACCCCAGCAAAGCCTCCACTGGGGCTTTTCTGCCCTCAAATCCCAGTACTGCCAGCTTGGTATCCTTAGGAAAACCCAACAGGATGAGGATATGAGGGCACAGGAAGAGCTCTGGGGTCCCCCCAGGGCTCCCCATCACCTGTTGAGCCCCCACATCCATTGGCCAGCCTTTGCTGTCTTTTGCCAATTTTTTTTCCTGCTCCATTATTTATTTAATTTTGCCAGGCGCCGCATCCCGCTGCGTTGCTATGGGAACTTGGCAGCAGCCCCAGCCGTCTAGACACTGCGCCCCAGGAGCCCAGGGTGGGGGTAGGATGCGACCCCAGCACCCATGGGTGCATCCACCCAAGCATCAGCATTTCCCAAGCCCCCTTGGTCCCTTCTCAAAGCATCCCATGAATCCAGCAATCCAGGGACTCCCGGTCCCTTCTCAAATCTGCCTCTCTGTCCAACAGCTCTGGGACCCCCCAGACCTTTCCCAAAGCTCCCCCTGGGAAAGAGAAATTGAGGCAGTGAATAGGAGGTGACTGGAAGGAGGATGAACAGCTCATGCCAAATATCCCAAAACAGGGTCCCCAAATGAGCATGGTTCCTTGGGGTGAGCCAAGATGGGACCTATTGGGAATCCTCTCTGCAACTCAAACAATGGGTCACTGGGGGTTCCAAACAGCCCCATCCCACCCATGATAATTTGTTGGAACTCTTCTGGAATCCTCCGCACAGCTGATGTTGGCAGCCAGCTCCTATGGAGGCTCCGGACAAATCCCAGTACCATTTATGCAGCGTACAGGCTGGAGATACAATATTACATCTATTATTTTTACTGTTACATAAATGCTGAACCAGAGTGATAAGGCTGAGATAAGGCTTTGGGCTTTTTTTACCACCTCTGACAGAAAGACAAGGAAGGCAAAGTGATTCATTCCGATACTTTCCCATCATAAGCTGTCTCTGAATTGATGCCTTCCTGCAGACAGGCTCCCCACAAAAGGCGCAGAATGTGCTGCTTTAATGTTCCCCACAAATGGCCTCAAAAAGGTCCCCCACTGAGGAGGACATCTATCCATCCCACTCCTCCCTTCTCCATCTCACCCCACCCCACCCCATCCCATCCCACCTCATCTACCCATCCTATCCATTCCATTCATCCCATTTCATCTGTCCATTTCATTCTTCCCTGTCCCATCCCATCCCACCTGTCCATCCACCTAATCCATCCATCCTATCCATCCAATCCATCCCACCCATCCCACCTCATCTATCCATTCCATCTATTCCACCTCATTCCACCTCATCTCTCCATCCCATTTCATTCATTCAAATTCCATCCCACCCCACCCCATCCCACCTATCAATCTATCCTGTTCCCATCAGATTTACCTCATCCTATCCATTCCATCTTACAGAAAATGAACCCCATCCCCAGTCCAACAGTTTTCCTGTCCCTGGCTCAGCCCTGGCAGCACACTGTTCCCCCAGCTCCACACAAGGACACAGGATGCTGTCCCATGCCCATAGGATGTGTGGCAGTGACAATGGACCCATGGCCCCAGCACCAAGCTGTGATACTCAAGGATCAGGGCACTGAAACACCGACAAATGCCTTATTGCAAATGCCAGCTTCCAACAAACAGGCTTTTTGGACAAATAAAATTGTGATTAATCAAGCGCCTCAATTAGACACAATGAGCCACGGCTCGTGATTAAGCTGAAGACTCGCAGCAGAAAGCACATTAGCAGCATGGACACTCAGAAGCTGAGAATTAATTAAAATGAAGCAAAAAAAAGTTAATAAAAAAAATATCCTAGTAAATGGAGAAGTGCACAGAGGCTTTTTCCATTTAGTGGGGACTCTGGGGATGCCAAGAGGAGCCATGTCCCCGGTCTCAAACCAACATCATAGTGTTGGGTGACAATGGGGCAGGGACACCTCTGCCCATGCAACACAAGCCCTGCCACTGGCTCTGGCTCCCCGTTTGGGCAGGGATTAAGCTGCAGGCAATTTCAATGCTAATTCTCCCAGTTAAGTTCTTTAGTCCAACATCTGCAAGAAGCAAGAGGTAATTTCCCCTGGATCTCAAACAGCGACTCAAAGATGCTGTTAATAAAATGTGATAGAGGGGCAAAAAGAGAGAGGGGAAAAAAATCCAATTTACTGACTTATTTAGTGACACCTTTCGTAATCAATTCTCCCAGGAAATAAATACTGATTAAAGCCAACCGTATTGCTATGGAAACCGGCAGTCCCTCCTCCCACGACCTGCAGGCAGCTGAGAGGATCGGGTGAGGAATCTGCCTGGTAACAGCCGTGCTAATGAAGCAGGAGCAGAAATCATCCCAGGAGCAATACTGCCGCCAAAGGAGCAGACAGGGGTGCCCCTGGGAAGAAGAAGACACGCAGGACTCCCCAGTGATTGGTGTAAGGGCAAGGCAGGGCAGCCACAAACATTCCATCCTGTCCTATCTTATCTTGTTCTATCCCATCCCATCCTGTCCTGTCCCATTGCACCCCATCCTATCCCATCCCATCCCATCCCATCCCAATCTTATCATATCCATCTAATTTCATCCCATCACATGCAATCCCATCCCATATCATATCATATCATACCATCCTATCCTATCCTATCCTATCCTATCCTATCCTATCCTATCCTATCCTATCCTATCCTATCCTATCCTATCCTATCCTATCCTATCCTATCCTATCCTATCCTATCCTATCCTATCCTAACCCATCCCATCCATGTCATATCCATCTCATCTCATCCCATTTCATCTCATCCCATTCTGTCCCATCCCACCCCATTCTGTCCCATTCCACCCTACCCCATACCATCCCAACCTTATCATATCCATCCCATCCCATCCCATCTCATCTCATCCTACCCCATTACAACCCAGCCTTATCATATCCATCTCATCCCATTCTGTCTCACCTCATTCCATTTCAATTCCTTAGACAATTTTTAGCATTAAAACACACGTGAATCCAGCATCACCCAAAGAATCACTGAGAGTTCTGACACACCCTGAAAGAAAAACTAGATCAAAACCAGTATTCCTTCCGTTGGGGTGAAGGCCCCATTGTTCACCCACCAACTCCTCTAACATCCAACCTTTAGGATCTCCTTCTCCCACTTGCTTGGTGCCACCGCCTCTGCCACTCGCCCTTGTTTCTCAAGGCCATAATTTGACCCACTTACATGGGGGAGTGGTGGCAGTTATGGGTTTCATATTGCAGGTAATAATGGTGAGTTACTGTCATCCGGGAGCTGTGCCCCCATCAATCTCCTGGGCAGAACAAAAAAGCAGCACAAGTGGGAAGCAGCAACATGAGGTCCAGAATTCCCCAAGAAACTACAGTGGGGTTTTGGGCTGCTCTAAGAGCAGCGTGCTGGGTGGGACCTCATTAGTGCTGCTTGTTATTTATTTGGAGTTTAACAGTGACCTCCTTTATTGAAAATCCAGCCGCTCCAACCCCATATCCCCGTGCCACCAGGAACACTGGCTGGAAACAAACAGGAACACGGGTACGGATGTACAGCCCTAATAGAACTGGAAGCCTTATCTGCAGCAATTGCTGCACGTTAGCAAAATAACAATCGCTGTTAAACACGCTGCCACCTTCCCCATTCATCACAGCGAGGATTTAATAAGGCGCCTTCGCCGTGCGCGCTGTGACCACCAGCACATTATTAAATGCAGCGATTAGCAGCTGCGGTGGATGGGAGCTCATTAGAGACTTCTTAAACATCCATAAAAATTGCTTTTATTAAGTGGTGATTCCTCTTTTCATGCCCACCGTGTTAGGCTGGCATGACACTGACTGACCCATGCAGAGCATCCCAAACCCAGCAGGGGGACACCAATGGGGACATGGGCACATCCTCTGCTCTGTGGTCAGTCCCACCCTGAGAGGTCACAGAGGGATGGACTTCTCCCCATGAAAACAGTTTCTTTCCCCAAAACCACATGGTGCACCCCAAGAGAGCTTTCTGACCTAAGCCCTTTTGGTGCATCCGCACTGATTTCAGTATATAATTTGAGGGGACAACTGGCACAGATGGCGTGGCCACGTGACCAATGCCTCCACCACCTCCTGGGGTCCCCATATGGGTTCCCATTGATGGGCAGTGAGGCTGTCCCTGCAGCACCCAGTGGCACCCTGCTCCTCCTCCTTGGGTCCCACTAATGACAGTGCTAATTGTAGGGCAGGTTACCATGGCTAATTGCTTGTGAGGAGACACAGGCCATGCCCAGCGTTAGGACTACATGGGCTTTGTCTGCTTGCTGCCATGAGCAGTGGTTTGTTCAGGGCCTCAAATTAAAAATAATTGGGGCTGGGGGCATGAGACAGAGCCCGAGGGGAGTGGGAATGGAGTGGGGTGGGACACACTGCTTGGGGATGGGGGACAGTAGGGACCTTGACCAGTGCCCATCACTATCACCTGCACCCATGGTGACATTTAGAGAATAAAGGAATGGAAAGGAGGAAGGAAGAAGAAGAGAGATAGGAAAGGGGAAATGGTAAGAGGAAGGGGAAAGTGGAAAGGGAAAAAGGGAAAAGAATAGGGGAAGGGAAGGAATTGGAAGAGGAAGAGGAAGGGGAAGGGGAAGAAATCCCATCAGGGCATTCAGGAGTGTGTTTCAAGGACACAGGTTGAGCCCCACAGGGCCAACACCATGGGACCACTGCATCCTGTCCTCACTCCCAGCTATTTATTTCCATGTAGGAGGAGAGGGAGGACACATGCTCAGCCGCAGGGGATTACAGGGGATGGGACAAGGGTTCTCAGCATGACATTTACAGGCAACAGCTGAGGACCATCATCAATCTGAGCTATTACAGCACAGAACTGGACAGCAGACAGGAGGCTTCCTCATCCCCATGACCCCAGTGCCCCTCACAGTTGCCTGAACATCCTACAGAGCATCCTCTGCTCCCACCCAAGCTCTGACACCAGTGCTGTGCCCACAGTTATATTGATTGAAGACTGGCCCAGAGCACTAATTACCCCTAATCAAGGCAATTACCCTGAGAACCAAGCACTCAGAGCTCAGTGTCCCATGTGTGACAGTGAACTGGCTAGGCATGGTGGCTGTGTCCTCTTCAATGAGAGACAGAGTGGGCAGTGAGGATGAGGAGACACTGGGACACAGCCCAATATTGAGAGAAATGGTGACACAAAATACCCAAAGCATGAATTATAAGGCAAAATGTGCAATCTCAAGGGTTCCTGCAGCACATGTCCTGCATCCCCATCCTGCATTACTGCACTTCGTGGCTGAGTGCAGGCTGATGGGCTCCTGCCATTTTCTCAGTCCCAAAACCTCCTTCCAACACAGAGGGAAAAGCCAAAATGTGTGAAATTTCCCAGCCAATGACACTGGAGTAGTTATTAATCTTATTAATAAAGCACTCAGGGCTTAATGTCCTGTTCAAATATGATCGGGCTGCTCTGTGCCAACTTTTCCTTTCCATTTTTCCAGGCCGTTACATACATATTTTGAAAATTGAAATGAACTGTCACTTTCAAGCAGAGGAAAAGATCTCCATTAGGAGGTCCCTGCAACACTGGTACACAGCGATGGCTGCAACACCCATGGGTACCTATGAAAAGAGGCAATGCCATCAGGATCCTGCTCCCTGGGATGGCTGTGGGATCACAGAGCTCTTTTCCAGCCCTATTTCCCACCACACACCATTGGCACAGAGCTGGGATAATGCTGATATCCCAGTGCCCATGCCCAGTATCCTCCCAGTGCCCATTACCCACTGCTCTCTGCTGTGTTGGCACCTGTTGGTGAAGCTGACTGGAAGTGTCCCTAAAAGGACCATGGATGGGACATGATTTGGCTCCTGGCCATCCTCATTTCCCATCAGGATCCCATAGGTTCTGTTTTTTCCCCAGCAACTTTCACATCCTGTGTTCACAGCAAATCTCAGTGCGCTGAGTTTTGGACCATTTGAACCCCAAATCCTTCTTCCTTCTCAATCATCAGCTCCCTTTAGTTCTTCCCATGCTGCAATCCTTGGAGAGGAGACCCAACCAAGAGGAGACCACGTCCCCATCACAGGGGATAATGATGGGAAGCAGCAGTGCCAGTCTCCAGTCCATCTCCTTCCATGTGCAACCATCCCCACCACTGGAACATGCCACCCTCCCAAAACATCTCATCTATGCAGGGTGAGGTCTGTATGGTTCCTCTTTGGCACACTAGTGTCTGCTGGAAATAAAAAAAAAAAAAAAAAAGGATTTCCAACTCAAATGACACCAATTAGACACAACCCGAGGGGTTACGACTCATGCGGTGATTATTTCCCTGCCCAGAGCTCACCCAGAGGCAGAGTTGGGAGTTTGCAAACAAACACCACGGTCAGGAACCTGGCCAAGCTCTCTATCGATCCATGAGCTCCGCTGCCAGACAAACCCCCAGCACACAGCACTGCTTCCGCATGTCACATGCTGGTGGCATGGGGATGTCCCAACCACAGCCACCACACTGGGAGCACAGAGCCCAGGGACAACTTTTGTATTCGTTCACTGAGAAAGAAGACCAAGTTCTGTTGGACAAAGCTCATTCTTTGGGACACTGTTCACACTTCCATTGGCTTTGTGGACCACACCTGGTTCATCCGAGGCACTGCTTCCCTACCTCACCCCTCCAAGACATGTTTTCATTCCTCTGAATGCTTCCTATCGCTCCCAGCTTTGTTGTAGAGCAGTTAATGATGTAGAGTGATCTTCAAGCAGTCCCGATAATACTCATGGATGTGTGTTAACTCACCCTGCACATTCAGACATTCTGCACTTTAATAGTGGTTTTAATTGAGAGCTGTAACACCGCTCCTTCCGAAACGCACACCCATAAACCTTTATGGCAGACTGTCAGCGTGGCTCTTTGTATGAATAATGCAGATACATGTGTGCAATGCCCACGATGCTCATGCACGTGGATGTCTCACTGTGCCATGATGCCACCACAATCCATAATCCCAACCCGAGATGGCCATGGGCTGGTGACAAGGTGACCTGGGGTCTACACACCTGCCCAGACATGTGGACCTCTGACACATATACACCCCTGGATCTCCTTAGTGCTGCCCATGAAGCAGCCCCATCCCCACCCCAGCAGCACTCACTGCCCTGCAGCATCTTGTGTCCATTGTAGCATCCCTCGGGTGCACACCCATCATGCCTGGCCCGTGGGGAAGGGGCACACAGATCAGTGGGGCCTGGGCCCTCCATCAGTGATGCCGCTGTCAGCCCCAAACCCAATTTCCATGGCAACCATGCAAATGTGAAAGCTTTCCATAATCATTAGGGAGCGGAGCTGAGCAGTATAAACAGTGACTGCAGTAGATTACATGCCTATTACGAACAGTCGCGGCTTCTGAGCGCTGGTAATTATACCTAATTGTGCATTTAATTGTGTAATTGAAAACCCTCATTCAGAGTTCATCCTGGGCTCCATTCCCCCCATCCCTGGCTGTGGGGGCAGCCCCAGTCCCATCGGCCTCACACCATTCCTGAGCACAGGCACAACGGGAACCATGCGAGGACAAAAGATGCCGGCAGCCGGCAGCAGCC
This sequence comes from Oreortyx pictus, assembly GCA_036925125.1. Taxonomy (NCBI): domain Eukaryota; kingdom Metazoa; phylum Chordata; class Aves; order Galliformes; family Odontophoridae; genus Oreortyx; species Oreortyx pictus. The sequence goes on along the minus strand of JAUPFR010000026.1, from coordinate 4,750,594 downwards.
GTCGCTGTGCTGGAGGTGGTACCAAATGCAGGATGGCACGGCATCATCGTGTGGCATGGCATTGTGTGGCATGGCACAGCACGGCATGGCACACTACTACTTGGGCAAGCTCCAGCAGGCTCAGCCAGGCAGGAGGTACCAATCCAACCTTCCTTTCCCTCCCAATTAAAGGAAAAGGAGAGGAACAAAGAACAGACAAAATCCTTTGGAGTGCCTCGGGAGCAGAGAGGCAGTGGGGCTGTACCTCTGCCCACTGTCATCAGGTTTCAGGGTGAACAAGAGGAGCAGCTCAGAGCTCCCGTGTGCTGCCAGTGGTGAAGGGCAAAGCAGGTTGGCTTCTCATCCAGCTGGCTCAGTAGCTTTCTTCTTGGCATAAAGAAAAGAGAAATCCCCCCAACAATGATGAGCATCGCAGAGAGCAGCAGCAAAGCCCACAGCCCCATCCCAGTGGAGCCAACTCTCTGCTCTGAGATGATCTGCTGCTACAGCAATAAGCAACCTGAATAGTTGGAGATGGCATAAACACAGTTTTCATTTCACTTTATCTCCTGATCACCGATATCTCCATCCAGCCCCTCTCAAGACTGAACGGAGCCACATGCAGGAGCTGCCCTGCCAGCTCAGGAGCTCGCACCAATTCGTTTCTCTCCTGAAAAGAAACGCACCCATACCATCTCTATTTACAGCGCTGCAATATTTCCCTGCAGGATGATGCCAACAAGACTTTGTTTGAGTTGACCAGTAAAAAAAAAAGTGACTGAAAGCCGGGGAACTCCTGCACACAAGGAAACACCCATCGCTTTTATCCGGAATGAGCGGGAGCAGAGCGCACAGACCTCACCGACACATTGCCGCCTCCGCAGACAGACGGACAGTCCAAAGCCACGGGGAAATCACGGCAGAATTTCGGCGATTCCCTCTGTGTCCGTCACTGCTGCTGCTGGTGAGGCAGGTCCAGGGGTGCTGCTTGGCCACAGGGTTTAACGAACCGAGAAGCGCTTGGATAATTAATTGCAACATCGCTGGCTGCTGGTTTGATCGGAACACGCTCCCTCAGCCCGGCCCTCTGTCAGCAGCGTGATGAAGATGGATCCGTGGGCGGCGGAAGCGCGGCACGCGATGATTGCCAATACCCACAGCCCCGTTCCACCAAACCCTGCTCTCCCTCTGCCTCCCGGAGGAGCGGTGCCACTCGGTGCAGAGTTTGCAAAGTGCCGCTGCGTCTCCAAGTTTGACTACGAGCGCGACTGACGCAGGGACCCCAAGCAGCATCCCTGGAAGCCGCCTTCCGAGCAAAGCGCTCACAGCTGGAGACAAAGCTCGCGCCTGCCCGTGCCGCGTCCCTAGGCACCGGCATCGCCGGGAGCTGTTTTAAACCCATCTCGTTACTGCAACTACAGCGACCGCTATGTGGAAGCAAGGGATGAGGGTCACGTTTCCTTCCTCTTAGCATTAAAAAAAAAAAAAAAAAAAAAAAAAAAGAGGGGTGTGGGGGGGGGGGGGGGTCGCATTGAAGCATCCACAGCAAGGTCACCCGCACAAAGCACCGCCCGGCATGCTGCTGGGCGCGCGGCCCCTCGCCTTACCAGCTGCAGGCAGCAGAATCCAACCAGCGTGCATCTCCCGTTGCATCTCCCCATGGTTTCCCAGCCGGAGCCGCGGATTTCCCCGCCGTGGCTGCGCGTCTCCTTCCTCCAGCTCCTCAGCAGCCGCCCGGGTAGAGTCAGGGGGGCAGCACGGCCATGCCCCGCTCTCCAGCCCCGCTACTTTCTTCCCAGCCCCGCCACCTCCCGCATCCTGCAGGGTTAGCACAGAGGCGGGCTGCGCTCAGCAAGGGGCATCGCCCCCCTTCCCCGCCTTCCTCCCCCGAGCCCCGCTCCCCCCACAGCCCACTACATTCCCATCGCCGGGCGCAGGGCCACCGGGGCCGCGCACACCTCGCCATCCATCCCCGGGGCACGCAGTTTTGCGCTGAGCCCGCCCTGCCCCTCTATTGTCTCTCCCGCACAGCCCCGGGGGCGGGCGGGGAGGAGGCAGCGGGGTGGGGCCGGGGGCGCGGCGGGCAGGGCGGGCGGTGGCCGCCGGAATAAGGCCACCCGCGTTCCCAGCGGGGCCCGGCGGGCGGCGCGGCCGGGCAGGGGGCGGTGCGGCCGGGCACGCCGCGCCCGCTGCGAGCCCTTCGCGGCTTCCGGGCAGTCGGGGGAAGCCGGGAGCGGGGCCGCCTCCCCGCAACCGGCGGCGTGGCACGGATGTGGCTCGCGTCCGCGTTTCGTTAGCATCGGTATTTGGTGCTTTTTAATTGCAGAGTTATTATTATTATTGCTTTTGTTTCTGGGTTAGAGCTTGATTTGCAAATGCAAAGGGCTGAGGAAGTGCTGCTTCTTCCAGTTCCTCCCCACCCTGCGGTCCTTGTGGACTGTGGGTGGTGGTGCTTGCAGCCTGAGTGCAGGGACCCCATAGCCACCTCCCCAGCGGTGACCATGCCAGGGCAACACCTGGGATTTCAGGGAGGACAGACACAGCCTTGGGAGCAAAGCTTCTCTCCCAGGCAGAGCCCACACAGCTCCCCAGGGCCAGGAGTGACCCTTGACCAGAACTCAGCCACCTGGTTCTGGGCCTCTGCTCTCAGGAGGTTTGGGCAGGGAGGCACACGGGCCTGGCAGGGTATGCCCAGACTGCCACCAGCCGTGCCTGCCTTTGTTCTTTCTCCACAGCACACCTGGGGGAGTGGAGTGTGCAAAGCTGCCAAGGAATAGCTGGAATGGTGCTTTGAGCTGGTGCTTTCCCAGTGCTTTAGAAACCTCTCCCTGAAATGCCACCCAGCAAAAAGACTTGGAGACAGTTCACTGCTTTTCAGTTCCGTTAATTTCTTTTCTTCAGCCCTGATTTTTACAACAAAGCATTTTCTGAAACTGCATGTACCTGGGCACCAGAACAGCTCTGCTCTGAATCTAATGGGCCGCAGTCTTGCAGAAGCATTTGGGTGTGGGTGCAAGCCCATGGTCAGACCCAGCCCATCCAAAGTTTGCCTGAACACACACCTCCATGCACCAACCTGCTGGAGCCACTGCTCCTGGAGATGTTCTGTCATCCTGCAGTGGAAATTTCCCCCCTGCTCCAGTGCAATGTGCTGACATGCACCCCCAGGAGCGTTCTGGGAGGTCTAGGCAAAGGATGGGGTTTGTAGGAGGCACTTAGCTAATGTGAGTGCAGAGTCAGCACTACAGGTATTCAGTGTGCTCGCAGAGCAATGCCCAGGGGAGATGGCTGAATGCAAACTGGCTGGGGGTGTTGGAAAAGGAGGTGCTGCTCCTGGATGTATGCAGAGGAGGAATGTAGGGCAAAGGGATCTGCTTCACCCCATAGGTCAGAACCAATGAGGTCCCCACTAACTCACAGTGTTTTGTTGACAAGTGGAAGACCTGGCGTGCTCTGCTCAGCCCTCCCCATCAGTGCAAGGGGCAAAGGCTCCAGTAAACACCAGAGGAAAGCAGAACGTGCTGATGGAAAATAATGAGAGCGATAAAAGCAACACAATGGTGCTGAGATCCTGCCTGGCTCTCGACCAGGTGGAGTTTTGCAAGGAATCAATTTTAGATTAAAAAGGTCAATATAGCATGTCGTGCTGCTTCCCTAGAAGGCAAGGAGATAACTTCATTTGTGAGTGGGTGGGGAAGGGCTGAGTGTTTTGTCCCCTGCTCTGCTCAGCACCTGCCACCCTCCCTCCACACCTGCTATCTTTTGCTTTGCTTTTATTTTACTTTATTTTATTTTACTTATTTATTTATTTTGTGGTAAGAAAGAAAAGAGATGGCACGCAAATGACGGTGGAAATATCAGGAGGAAATAAAATCAGGGTCACATTATTCATTCATGGAGATGGGAGGAAGCTGTGAAGATAAGTGCTTTGATGTACACGAGAGGCATTGTTCGTAGAAAGCCATTCTTTTTCAATATTGCTGGCTTTTTCAAATGGAAATGTGGTGCGCGGAGGATGACAGGGAGCGCTCCTTGCCCGCTCATTAGGGGCACAGCATTCCCGAGTCCCTCAATCCCACGGGATAGGTAGATGGGTTGCAAGGAGGGAATGTAGAAATACCAAGAGGTTTGTGAAGGTCTTTTTCAACCTGGATGAATATATGGTGTTACCCTGAAGGTCAGGACAGTGGTTAAAGCTGTTGATCTTAAAGGTTTTTTTTTTTTCTCACCTCGATGAATCTATGGTGTGTTATCCAGTAGGTCAGGTTATTGGTTGAAACTGATGGTCTTGAAGGGCTTTCCCAGTCTCGATGAATCTACAGTATGGGTTATCCAGTTACCCAGTGGGTCCAGTTTGTGGTTGAAGTGATGATGCTGGAGGTCTTTTCCAGCCAAACGAATCAATGTTATGGGTTCCCCAGTGGGTCCAGTTACTGGCTGGAGTGACAATGCTGAAGGTCTTTTCCAATCTAGATGGTTGGGTTACCCAGTGCTTGTCTTCTGACTGCTACTCAAGCAGAAGTTCTGCCAGCCCCGCAGGCCAAAGCAATTAGATGTCCCCCATGTCCCTTTGCTGTCCTCTGTGTTCCCACAGCTCTCTGGCCTGTCAGCATGGTCACTGACATCAGTAAGATCATTATCCCCTTCAGTGGCTGTTGGGTGCAGGGACTGGCCAAAGTCTGCATCCTCAGGGTGTGGGTATCCAGGTGGGATCACTCTCCTGGCTCCACATCTGTCTGATATCTGTCTGGCCAACAAACATTTGGAGAGAAAAAAGCAAATCTGTGCCAGGAGCCATGGTGTCCACCCCTCCCCAGGAACCAGCCAGGTCTTGGGGACATCCCCAGAGGGAATATGGCAGCCCCAATGCACTGGATGCTGAGCCAAAGCCCTGTAAGCATCCTTGAGAATCCTGGGCAGTAATTTATGGCACCAAGCATCCCATTGCAACAAGACGGAATGATCGTTTTGGTGTGTTTATTGGCCAACAAATCTTTGAAGGGGATCCATCTATCTGTGTTACAGTGACAGGGAGAAGATATTTATTCCCATCCATTATGCAAATCAGCATAGAATAAACACATGCAAATCTCTGTGTTGCTGCTGTGCAGGCACAGGTCTGATACAATGAAACCCTGCGGCTGACTGGGGCTCCCTCATGCATCCCCTTTCCTGGTGCTCCCAACAGAGCATGGATCCAGTGAGGTAGCAGTGGAACTCCCTCAAAAACACAGAATAGTGCCTTTAGTGGGGAATGGCTTTGCACTTTGCACTCTGTTCAGGCTAAATCCCACCCAGGGCTGATGGTCAGCTTGGTTTTGGTGGAACAGCCATGAGATACACATGCCGGGGCTGAAGACTTCATGGATTCATGCTAATAAGCCCCTAATCAACAAGAGGTCAGAATGGCAGAGCAGTCCTGCAGGTGGAAGGGAGAAGGTGGCTGTGTGCAACCCAGCTGGGTCCCAGCCAGGTGCCTGGGAGCAGAGTGCTCCAGTCCCAGGATTAGGGATGCTCCAGCCCTTGGAGTCGAGATATCCCAGCCCTGGGATCATGGATGCTCCAACCCTGAGGTTAAGGATGTGGAGCATCCTTGTGATGGGCAGCCCAACCCTCGGCACCAAGCTCAGGATGCCAGACACCAGCCCAGATCCACCACCTCCAGCACACATGGAAGCAGAGCAGCTGACCCAGACCCCAACCATCCATCCCCTCCTCATTTCACCCATCCCCAAAACCCAGTGGTTTGAACCCCTAAGGGACACCTGGGAGTGGGCACCCGGCATCCCACCACACGGGGCAAAGGGAAGAGATGGAACAAACCCAGCACACAGGGCACCACCACTTCCCCAACCTCCTCCAGGAGTTAACACACATCTATTAAACCACTGTGTCCCCAGTTTTAACATAATTAGCCGTCAGCCTGCCAGTCAACGTCAGCTCCTGCAGATCACCATTAATGGATCGCTGTTCAGTCAGCTGTTATTGAATCGATACAGAAATTAAAATGCATTCTTTCCATTCTTTCTCAGCTGTCATCTTATCTCAGTGTCTAGCTAAAAGCTCGACAGATTACAGAATCCATCATCATTTAGCCTTTGTAGCTTGCAAAATTCATAATTAACAAAAAAATTCTATTCAGTTTCTCATGTAATTTAATTAGTTTTCTATTAAATAGAGACTAAATATCATCTAATCCCCCAACAGAGCAAATAATTGTTTTCTATTCTTTTAGAAACTATCGCTACCAACATTCATTAGGAGCAGCAATGAGAAAAGGTGTAGAAAGAGCTGGAGGAGGGATGGGGCAGCAGTCAGTGGGGCAGGTGGGGATGGAGCAGGGCCGGGCTGCCCATGTTGTGCACTGCAGATCTGACCTTGTGTCTCCATCCAGGGGGCTCCATCCTGCAGAGGCTGACGTGGCATAAGGGTCCAGGACCAGAGCAGGGACAGAGATGGGGACAGCCATGCAGCGCTGTGGGGCTCGCAGTCGTTTATCTGGATCGTGGGAGAGATTTAATTTATAGTGGAAATCTCTCAGGCAAAGACGTCCCTTGGAGGAATAAACCTGTTTAAGAAAACAATTTTCTCCGTGCTCGGATTACGCCTTTAATGGCTTGCCACTGTGTGCCCTGGAGCTCGCACTGCTCCAGTGAAGAGAAAATGTCTGTAAGCATTTGTATGCATGCGTGCATGCATGTGTGTGTCCACGTGTATGTGTGCATGCACATGTGTGTGTGGATGCATGCATGCTGCACATGTAAGGGCTCAGCTTGGCAGCAAGCCCCTTGCAAGAAGGATTTCTTATGGCCATACCCCAGCCCACCTCCAGGGTGCCCCCAGGGCCAGTACTGAACCCCGGGAGTTGATCCCCCATGGAGGTGGCGTGGAGCTGCAGCTGTGCTCCTGCTGCGGGGATTTGGCTCTGCAGAGCGTGAAACCTGCCTGGCTCCCAGTGCCCCCCCGGGGGCTGTTAACTGCCAGAACCTGCATTCACTCTCTGCCCTTCCAACCCCCTGAGCAAATTAGATTAAATCCACAAATTGCCAGGACGGGGCTGGTCACAGCTCACCGAGCATGTGTCCCATTACCAGCAGGTGGGTGCTGCTCCTAAATCAGCTTCCAGCTCTCTCCAGGGATGCAGGAGAGAAGAGCGCTCACTGCTGCAGCAAGTTTGCTCATGTTCAGGTGGCACTCCTGGGCTCTTGTGGTCTGTTTAGGGACGAGATGACCTGAAAGCAATCCAGCCCCATGCTTGCTCTCCTTGGGGTGGGGGGATTAGCATTAATCCAGATCACTCCCCTGATCTGGGTCACAGCTGCGTGGATGTCCGTGCTGATGCTGAGCATCCCATAGCCATGGCTACCAGCTGGGACTGGGCACCCCAGGGTGCTGCCGGACCTCGGGGTGCAGCAACACAGCCCACCTGCAGGGCACACCAGACACGCTCACACCTCTGCTTTTTTCCCCGTTTCTTCTTCCTTTTTTTCTGTGCAGGAAAACACGGGAGCCTTGGCTGCATCCTTCATCCTGGAGGCCAAGGTAGGTTTAAGCCTGGTCATCCCCAGGTGTCTGGGGAATGCAGGAGGATGCCTTTCTTCGGCTTCACAGCAGGTTCCTCCTTTGCTTATTAAGAAAAAAAAAGAACCCTTTTTTCTTCCTTTGAACAAACACAAGTCAGGAAAAAAAGCAGTTATTATCTCACCACCACCAGCTAAGCCCCGAGTCTCTTCCTTCAGACACTTGGGCATACATTCAGATAAAACAACAAACCCTTGAGTATTATAATAGGCCCATGAAGTACCACGTGCACATGCCTGCTTGCTCTTGTGCGAGGGAACAAGGCACCGGAGCAGGCCTGAGATCTGGCACTCCCATCTGGGCCCCCTGCTTTCATTCACATGCATTCCAGGGCACGTTATTTCATACTCTGCTGTTAAAAATAAATCTTCCCCTTGTCTCCAGCTCTCTCTGGCTCTTCAGCTGGAGGGTGATTGGCTTGCGGATGCATCCATTCACCACGATCTGCTGACAGGTCCTCCCCCCATCTGCACCATCCTCCTCCTCACCCCATGTGTCAGCCCCAACCTCAGTGGGGTCCCAGCACAGGGCGGGCTGCAGGCAGGGGCTGCAGCAGCTTTGGAAATGCAAATCCTGGGGTGCAGCAGTGCCATGGGTCCAGCTCCACTGGCACACAGGGTTGCTACGGGCTGATCACACCTGCTGCTCCTGCTGGGAGTTACAAGCTGATCCTCACTGGGTTTGAAACTGGAGCTCTGCTCAGTCTGGGCCTGGCGCTTGAATCGTTCAGCCCAGCTCTGGATCTGGGCAGCAAATGCAGTGGTTAGTCACAGGTGATGGTTTCCTGCATCCCTGAAATAAGGATACAGCAACAGGACAGGAGCCATTCCAGGTGATGGTGACAATGCAGTGTCACATACTCACCCCACACCCACTCTGCCTCCATGGGAAGGGCAGCCACACTTCCCACCCTCCTTTAGTTTCTCCATCCATTCCAGCCCCATGGGCATCATCCTCCAGCTTTTCCCCTCTCTCCACAGTGAGAACAGGGACAAGCAAGACCCTGAGAGGAACTTCCTCCCATTGTACTGTGTGAACTGCAATCATTTTCCACCTCTTAAATACCTCCTCATGGCTGCAGCAGAATCCTCCTGGTCAAACACACACTGAGACTGCACAGGAGTGGGAGCACCTCAAGTTCACCATCCCAGCCGACGTGCAGCCCTCCTCCAGGACAGGGCAGAGCACCAGTGAGAGCTGAGCAACACCTGATACAACCTGAGCCACGGCAGCAGATGGGGAAAAAGGGGTGAAAAAGGACAAAATGTGCGTTGGCAAGAAACGGGGGCAGACAGGTTCAGAACAGAAACACGTGTGGTACAGACCTGACCACGGAACAGTGGGGATAAACCAGCAGGGAAGGAACTTACATTGCTGGAAGGGAAATTATTTGCTCCTACACCAAATCTTGATGCCCACTGTGGCAGATATGCAATGTGCACCCAACCTGCTTCAGAACCTGCTGCATCCCAGCCAGCCTGGTCAGCAGGAGGGGGATATGCAACCAGCCCAGCTCCTGCACTGCTGAGTCCTGAATGCACTGTGCTGCTCACAGAAAACTCATTCCTTTTACATTTATTTATAGCAGAAGGCTGGCTCTACTCAAAACAAGAAAATAGAATTCAGCAGTAGCCTGACAATTATTTCCAGTGTGGTCATTTTTATTGCCATGAATAAAAAATAAAGCTGCTCTTCTGAAGATCAAGTATATGTTTTCCCTGGGTTATATATGAGTGAGGGCTTTGATTTAGTATTGTACAGTAGAAAAGTAAAGCAGAACAATAAATTCCATACACACAGCTCTTGTAAAAAGGTGTCTATTTCAGTTTGACCATATAAAAACAACCAAGAGAAACTGGACAGAGAATATACAAGCCACAAATGGAATTTAAACAAATTATACAAATTTCAAGTGATCTGGGTAAAGGTTCAGGGGCCCGTAGTACAGCCTAATTCAAAACCAATTTAATTCTAAGCTTTCCTTCTTCCCCAAAGGGGAAAAAACCCAAGCTGTACAGCAGGGCCACACAGACACTGCAGCCTGTGATGTCCCACTGAGCTGCTTCAACGTTTTCCCATGACCACAGGTGTGAGGGGGCTGGCACCAGTGACAGGCAAGTCAATGCCACTTCTGTAAACCAGAGACTTGGAGGGTGTGAACCACGCTGCGTTCTCAGCTTCACTGGATCTCCCCCATGTACAGCCTCTTGTCGCTGGATGCTGAGAGTACTGCAGGAGAGAGGAGGAAGGGAGGAATACAGACATTAAGCAGTTTGACACACCTGCTGATGATGTGCTCTGTGGATTTAGCTACCGGCTGTAAGCTGTCTGTACACCCACATCTCATTTGCTCCCCAAAAATGCTCCACAGGATTGCTGCTTCAACATCTCAGCACACACTGCGCGTCCTGTCTGCTGTCCCAAGACAGGCATAAAGGCACGCTGCCTGTAACGTCTCAGCATTAAAACACTAAAGAGAGACACATAAACATGCTGTTAATGCTCTCAAATATCCTGCAATGTTCTTCTGCTTGCAAGGAGAGTTCAGATTGTGAATCAGGCAGGGCCACCGGGACCACGTGCCACTAGAGGGCAGAGGGTGGCTGGGAAAGCCTGGCCTCACTGCTGGCAGCAGAACAGAGGCAAAATGCAGCTGCACTCAGCCGGAACTGCCCTAACGCAGAAGAGCCAAAAGGCTGCTGAGCACATTCAAACACAAGTGTTAAGGTGATGACAACTCCATCAGAACTCTGTTCTTGACCCTGGCAACTGTTCCATTCAAGTCTATGAGAGATGTGTGTGGGGGTTTTGCACGAAGCTCACAGAGCAACGTCTGTCGTCTTGCTCACCGTGCCCTCCCATGCAGATGCATATTGTGGGATGGGTGGAGTGAGTTACAAGATTAATGTTCCCAAATGTTAACAGGAACCAACTGCAGAACCCTCATGCCATGACTGGATAGGTTTTTAATTTTTACTTTCAGATGAGTGATTGATTCACAAAGAGGAGCTCAGCAGAACACAATTACAAACAATCCGCTCCAAAGTGGAGAGATTGCTCTGCTCTTCCAACACAGTCTCTGATCTGAAGACAGAGCAATGAATAACCAAGGAACAAACCCATAATTCACTGCCCTGAATCCCCACCCCCAGGCTGCTGCAGACTGTCATGCTCAGCACCACTGAGCTCTCAGCTTCCCTTCAGGGTTGACTTGTGTAAATTTTTGGCTGAAGCAGTGTGATGACCAGGCTGATGATGTGAGTTTCCATAGAAACGAACAGTGCCCTGTGGTCCTCCTCTGGCCACAACCATGCTAAGAATCTGACCCCAGCTATGGCACTGTAATAGCTCTGAAAAACCCACCAGGACCTTCTCACCCACCACTGATATGCAGTGCCACACCTTTGCCCTGGAGCAGAACACTTCTGGGATGACAGAAAACTACACTAAGAGCCTCTTGGGAAAGGCAGAGACCCTGTGCTGCAGTTGTGCCCCCAGGCTTCTCTACCTGTTATCACGTGGTCAGCAATAGATATACCAAACCCAAGTACCCAAAATCTTTTTCCATGGTGCCCTGGAAGCAGCAGTAGCTCACAGACACCTGCAGCTCATGGCCAGACCTCCACAGCACTGCCGGTCACCCAGGCCCACAAGTAAAGCCCCCACTGCTCAGCCAAGGGCCTGGCTCCAGGCTGCAGTGGACTTCTTTCCCCCAGTCCTTTCTCTGATACTCGGGGCTCTGAACCACAGTCTTTGTGCTGTTTCCTGGAAGACCAGCATACAGCCAGTTCTGAATCCATTTTCCCAGCTGACTTGATGTGGGGAGGACTTACTAATGGGTTCCTCTGGATGGAAAGCCAGTTCATTCACCGATCCTGCGTGGCCCGGCAGCTTGTACAAAATCCTCCTGGATGTGGTGTCCCACACATAGACAAACCTACAAGACAGTCGTTATGAGAGCAAGCATTTGTAAAAGGAGAGCATCCTCCTCCCACACCAACGGCTGCTTCCTGCAACGGTTCACCACCCAGGCTGTAATAACCACAGCTGTTAGCATGGATAAACAAGGAGCCCGTCAGGAGCAAAACGCTGCACTGCTGAATTAAAAGGAGCAAAGGTCTGAGCAGGTAGGAGCTGACATGCCAGCTCTGTGTTAAAAGCCTCTCTGCTGTCTCAGCACTGCAGCACTGAGATTGATGAGGCCACGGAGACCCTCAGCACAGCAGCAATACAGTGGGCTTAGGGATGCATGGAGCATGAGAACATCTCTTCCTCTTGCAAATACCTCCCTGCAAGCGCCACGGTGGCTCTCAGTTCACGCTGGCAGGCAAGCAGTGAGGAGGAGTCTGGGTGCTCCCCCCACATCCCTGCTATAGCACAATCCCTCCCAGTCAACAACCTTTATATATGGATTTCTTCCTGCGATGCCATTAAAATCATCATTCACTTGGCAGCATTTATTAGGGGGCTGATCAGACTGCACCCAGCCCTTTGATTCATCTCCTGCAGCCACTGCTGCAGGGTCCTGCCCGTGTGCCTCACCTTGGCTGAAGGACGACACCGCTTGTGCAGTGGGTCAGAAATAAAGTGCTGGCACCGGGCAGCATTCAGACTATCCTCGCAGTCTCCAATCGGGGAGAAAAGGCACCTTTGTGCAAGCTGCAAAACACAGCCTGTCCCCACCACGTCCCTGCTGTCCCCTATGGGTGTCAGTCACTACACCAGTTCTGCTGGGGGACAAAGCACTGCTCCGACCCCAGGTATGGAGAGCTCCTGGAGGAGTGAGAACATTTTTTATACATCTACCACAGCCAGGCAAAACGATGCTGCATCCCACCTGCACGGCCTCCCTTCCAAACTTAACACGGAATGTCGCTTGTTACAAGGTTCAAAGCTCTTCAAAAAAAAAAAAAAAAAAAAAAGAAAAAAAAAGCAGTGGCTTGGGAATGCTGCCAGTTCTGCATTACGCTCCTACTGCCTTCTCGTTTTGCTCTTTAGGCAAGTGACTGGCATCTAAAATAAAATCTGTCAGGGGGCAGAAAAGGAAAATGGCAGAGCAGTATTTGGATGAGTTCAGAGTGGGGAGCAGCTCTGCTGCACACTGCAGCCTTTCACATAGCATGCTGCACAGGGTGAGGGCATGAGGGACAGCAGGCAAGAGAACACGTGTAGAAGCAACCTACAGTTACGTTCCTCCAAAGGAAGGTCACTGCAAATGCCACTATGCATCACTATGTCTCAGCTGTGCAGATTCAAATGTGCTCAGGATCAATGGCCCTTTCACAGCCCTGCATGTAACCCAGGCTCTGAATTCCAAAGTGGGACCATGCCAGGCTTATGCAATGCCACCAGAACAGAGGGCCACCACTCCAACTGTTCTTCCCCTCTGACAAGGCTTTCAACACCTGATGAAGACCAACATTTGTTTTTACAATTTGGCCTCTCTCAGTTGAAACAGAAATTAACTTATTTTATGCCCCCAAAACATTGAATTTTTTGACACTTGTTGGCTAAGTAGAGAGGACACTGAATACCAACACAGGGCTTTTTTCAGTCATTCATTTTCAGGCTGGTGTTATTCCTGATATTATTTTCTTGAAGAATGTGAAAAGGAAAAAAAAATGGAGCGTCCCACTTGAGTCATGAATATCATTTAAAGCAGCACTTCTTCAAGCACAACCATTATCCAGCAGCTAAGAATCATATCAGGCACTTTCTCTATGGCATTCTGCTGTAATGGTTTTTCTTTGCTATGGCAAAGTAGGAAAACATTAAGCAGCTGATTTTACAGTAACCCTTCTGAAAGGCTCACACTGAAAAAAAAAAAAAATCAGATAATTGTCACACACACGCTCCATACAATGCAGAGCAATGGAGTAAACATTGGAGAATTATCTTTTATGCAGACAAATGAGTTTTTTTAATCTTGCTTTGCTTTCTCAGCAGATGCACCTCCTCAAAAAAAAAAAAAAAAAAAAAAAAAAAACAGTACCAAACTTAAAAACTCAGAGATAGCAGAAAGATTTGAGTGGTCTTATCTAACCCACCCCAGGACCTGGCTGTGTGCTCTCCATCACCAATTTCACAGCAATGTTGCTGTCAGGCTGCAGAGCTACATCAGCATCTGCAGAACCAACCTAATGGCGCAATATTTCAAGTCCCACTTCACTGTGTCAGGCTGCCTGTGCTGGGCCCATGGTCTCAGCATGTGAAGGAACAGGTATTCATCACCACGTGCACTTCTGCTCAGCCCAGTAGGGACTGCAGGAACGGGTCATATCTCAGCAGCCTGCTGTGACAGTTGGCCCCCCACTATATCTGGACAGTAAGTGCTAAAGCTCTCCCTGTCGTCTATCAGAAACTCACTAATTTGCTGATTACTGCTGTTCCATGCCTTGGACTCTGGCCTGCAGGAATTCCTGTCTTGATGTCACTGACAGTGCATCTGGATCTGCTCCAGAGGCGTTGGTGTCCTTCACAGTGACCTTCAGTGTCTGGCAGGGACCCTCTGCTGCCTTCCTCCCTCTGCCCAGTTTACTCCCTGGTTGCTCTGGTCCACAGAATCTCTCATTTAAATAAGTCATACACATCCTAATTTAGTCAGAACCTAATTTCCTCAAACTTGTTAAGGTAAGGATCACAAATGATCCTTGGAACACCACTGGTGCTCCCTGCAAGCTTTGACTGATCCTTGTGGTCATTATCAGCACAACTCCAGCACTCTGCCAGAATCTCTGCTTTTAGAAAAGTCTCACAAGAGTCTGCTGCTATGACTGCAAGAGACCTAGCATGCTGCCAGCTATGCTCCTGTCATCTGCTTGTCCATCTGTTGGATGCAGTGACTGAACACAAGCAGAAATGGAGCTCTCTAGAAGGTTTCTGACAACAGTAATAAGGATTTTACAACCATATAGTGCTCCTCCACTGATGCAAAGGCAATATGAACACATCGCTGCTATAATCACTGCAGACAATGCTCACAGATTACCACTGGGGCTTGTTTGGGTCTTCACACCTCCATGCACAACTTTGGCTCTTCCCATTAATTTTAGAGACGATCCGGCTCATTTCAGGAGCAACTGCAGAAGTGGTTTAGGACTGGCAGTAACAGAGAAACACAGTGATAACCCACCTGTCAGCAGAGCCTCCTGCTATCTTACTCCCATCTGGGGACCAAGAGCACCTCAGAAGATTCTAAAAGGGAAAAAAAAAAATACACACTGTTCAATTTCCAAAGAAGATTTAACTTTTCCCTTCCACTTCAAGTAAAAATCACCACGAGACTTTAAATATCATGAGCACTACTTTAATGATCCCTCTTCAAAAGATGAGAAAGTAATTATAGATTTTATTTTATTGCTGGAAACATCCATTGCCTTGTTATTTTACACAGTGTTAAGTGTAGAAAATACTTAATTTACAGCTAATTACAGCTAAACTGAGCAAAGAAATTTCATTACTAATTGGAATCTCCCTTTGTACATTAATCTTTCTTCGAGTTCTTATTAAAGCCTCATTGGTTTAAACTTGAACTTAAAAAAAAAAACAGTTTACAGAAAAGTTAACAGACAGTGGCAGCGTTGTAAAAACAATACTGCTTCAGTCTGTAACACACTCACCTTTTCAAAATTATGCACGTTCCCCTGGAAAATCTTTACACATCTCTCTTTTGGAGCAAACGGTCGCACGTCCCAAATGCGAACTGCAACAGAGAGCGTGCAGTCATTAGCAGGAGGTGGCAGGGGCATGGGGGCAAGGTCAGCTGCTAATGATCAAAGACCTGGTCACATTCCTTAGTCTTTTCATGCCTAGGTTTCCCCAGAACCTAAAGAAAGCCGACTGCTTCCCTGCTGCAGGAAGCTGTGATGCGAAAGGTAAAATGCAGAAATTTATGATTACACGAAGATCACTGCCAACAGGAGGGGAAAAATCCAACGCAACTATTACACAAATGAGCCACTGTCTCCTTACATGAGCATTTGCTTTATTCTAATGCACTTCATGATCATACTTCTAATCAGATCAGCTTCGCTGAGCATCCATACGCAGGAGACGAGCAGTTTGGAAGCAGCACTGTCACTCCTGGCTGCGGGGAAGCAGCCGAACCACTCTGACAAAAGCCAGACCAAGATTATGCTCAACTGCCTGTGCAAATAACTTGTGCCACAGCCCGTGTCCTCATCGCCCTTTGGGAGACGTGACAAACCTTTCTGATATAACTGCTCCCTCTCTGCAAAGGATGTAACCGTCACAGTTCTAACAAAGAGAACTGCACCTTTCTCTGCAGACCCAGCCTGCGTCCTCCCCATCCCCTCACCCAACTATTTTAGCACAATGACCAATTTCAGCCGCTCCTTCCAAGATGCCACAAACAGCTCTTCAAAGGCCGGGGCTGACAGCTGACTGCACAGCCGTGCTGTCACATTTTGTAGGATGTACCTGTGTTATCCATTGCGTTAGAGAGCAGGTAAGAGCCTTCTGAACTCAGACTGAGGCCTGTCACCGAGTCTGCATGTCCTCTCATTGTGTACGTGAGCTTGTTCTGGCGAAGGTCCCACACCTTTCAGAAAGCAGACACAAAACTGGGGCTTAGAATGGACAGACAAGACTATCGGAAATGCTCTTTCCAAACCATTTCATGCAGGTACTGATCAGTCATCCAATGGAATCAGTTTTCAGTTTCAGTTGGGTGTGGTCTGAACGGCTAAAATACAAAGCTGTAATGTTACGTGTTGTCCTCTAACGGGCAAATTCTTTTTTACCTACTTCTTACCGAACATGTCCAACCACATTAGCAGAAAATAGTTAAATTTCAGCAGCTCATGTATGCAGGATTCCCTTTCAATCTGGCCTAGCTCCCTCAGTCCCCAAATTGCACTGTCCCATGGCACAGAGGAGCAGTTGTCCAACCTCCAAAATTTCACACACTTCCTTCTTCTAAGTGTTACTGCCAGTCAGGGGGCAATCAGAACAGATATCTTTTCAGTTCACCTCACTTAGTGGTGGCCCTCTGACAAGGGATGCTCCCCATGTCTAGGTAAGACTGGAGACTGAGGCTGAAAAGACAGCAAGACTGACTGAACTGTGAAGCTATCATGGGAATCTCAGCTAACAAATGAACGAAAACACTGAGCATGCTCTTAATAAGACTATCCACAGTAGGTGACAAAGTAAATTATCAAAGCAGAGGTCAGAGAATGTGGCTGTGTCATCAGATTTTCTTTAGCCTACTTCATATGGATCTAGAGCCTCTGTGAGGGGCACCAGATGCCAGAAGAGCTTGCATACCATATCAGCGGCAGCGTGTGACAGCAGTGCTAGGATGCAGGGCCAACCACATGGCAAACAGCCCTGGAACAACGATCTCAGAGTTTGTTGGCCATAGATCAAGAGAGACATTGGGCGCTGTGGGTCAGCACAGTCCTTGCGTCAATAAAATCAACCAACAGACTTCTACATTTGTCCTTGATCAACACAGCATTCTGCTAAAGGAAATTTTGATGGGATGGAAAAGGTGAGTGCAGTTGGAAAAAAAAACAAAGGACACAAGCATCATACCTTAATATCATTGTCAATGCCCCCAGATATGATCTGATCGCTGGTGTCATTGAAAGTCACAGCCAAGACCTGGTAAGTGTTCTGAAATGTCTGGACAGCAGCTTTCTTCCTGATATCCCACAGCTGAAAAGACATCACGTTGTAAAAATTACATATAGGAAGTTGCATGCATGCTTTGTAGACTCAGACCACTCTACTAAAATCTGCTCTTTTAGATCTCAAAGGATCTTTACAAAAAACACAGTAAAAGCCTGTTGTAACAACACAGGAATTTCTCAATTTTAAGGAAAAATAGGAGGGAAGAAGGCAGTTGAATAAAAGATTTCAGTAACTGCTTGCCTCTCACTAATTAACGTTGCTCAGCAGAAAAAGTGCAATTTTGGTTTTTTTGACTGATTTTGTTAACCTTCATCTAAAAATATTCCAGAAGGAGCAACAGAATGTATTTCCTGGAATCAAAGTTTGTTGATAACAAAACTACAAGAGTAACTAGAAGGTGAATTCCTGCAGCTTAAATGGGGAGGAACATGAAATGTTCCTTAGGGATCCTACGTCATTTTCATTGTACGCTATCTCCATGTACTGACCTTCACTGTCCCATCGTCACTGCCCGTACAGACAAGTTGAGGTCCTCGCCTTGCTGGGTAGCAGGAGTTCACAAATGAGGTATGGCCCTTCAGCCTCTTCACTCTCTCTCCAGTCTCACTGTCCCACACAGCCACAGTCTTGTCTGTGGATGCTGAGAAGAGCATGCTGTGAAGAAGAATCAGTGTGAGATTCTCAGTCTCAGAAGCATTACATCCATCCCACCTCTCTTACTCTCCAGACTTGAGGTCAAAACTTGAAATATTAAATGGGACTGTGCCACTGAATCAGACACTCATTTTGCTTGAGAAGATCATGTCCTATAACTTGTCACCTGAGAAAAAAGACTGACACCCTTCTTGCTACAGCTGCCTTTCATGTAGTTGTAGAGAGCAATGAGATCTCCTGCCAGCTCCCTTTCCTCCAGACAGAACAACTCCAGTTCCCTCAGCCACTCTCGTGTTTCTTGTCTTTTAGTCCCTTCACCAGCTCCATCACCCTTCTCTGAGCATATTCCAGCAATTCAGTGTCTTTTTTGCTGTGGGAGCACAAAACTGAACACAGTACTCAAGGTGCCCTCTCACCAGTGCTGAGCAAAGAGGGACAACCACTTCCCTGATCCTTCTGCCATATTACTTCAGATGCCAGCCAGGATGCCACTGGCCTTCTTCTGGACACACTGCTGGCTCGTGTTCAGCCTGGATCCCTTCCCACAGGACACACTTCCAGCCACTCTCCCTGAGCCTGTACCACTGCATGGGGTTGTTGCGACCCAAGTGCAGTACTCAGCTTTGTTGAATGTCACATCACTGGACTCAGACCCATCTGTAACATTCCAGCCCAACATGGTGTCACCTGCAAACTGCTACTGATGGCACACTCAAACTCTTCACTGAGATCTGACAAAGATCTGATAAAAACATTGACCAAAACTGACCCCAGTACTATTAAGAACTATGCCTAACATGTAAAGACAAATGAGATGTTTCACAGCAGGCTGAGGTGCTTTCACCAAATCCCACTTCTGTATGAAATTATACATAGGATTTTTGCCTCCTCAGACACAGTCTGCGATGGGAAGAGAGAATGGAAAGTCTAGCAACCTCCTTGTTCACAGGCAATGGTGGAAGAACCTTCTGAAATAACAAAACACATACGTGTTTTCTTTCTCTCATAAGCAACTTGTGCTTTCCACATCAACACGAGCACGCAGATTTTTGAAGACTGAAGTCAAAGGCATTCATGTGTCACAAGTGGCTCCAGAGCCAATTCTCAGCCTCAAGCAGGCACCACTTCTAATCTGTGAATGCAAAAGTGCTGCTGCAAGGGCCACTGGCTGAGTGGCAGCAATGGGAAGGTGTTGTGTAAGTGATCTGTTCAGCAGAAAACATCTCCCCTTAGTAACAGTGAGGATTGGGCAGGAATCTAACAGCATGCCCCTTACCTGCCATCCGTGTTATAGTGCAGCTCCATGACCGCCCCGCTGTGTCCCTTCAGGGTGGCGAAGTTATCACAATCCCCATAGACATTCCATAGCACTATAGAAACAAGAGAGATGAAAGTGGCCAATGCATGAAAGTACATCTAATTTGGGCTGTGAGACCTGCAGCCTGGAGAGAAGGCTCTGGGGAGAACTCATAGCCGTCTTTCAGAAACTAAAGGGAGTCTGTGAGAAAGAAGGAGCAGATGCTTTAGCAGGATCTGCTGTGATAGGACAAAGGAAACCGGTTTCAGATGAAAAGATGGGAGATTTCGACAGGACGTAAATACAAATCATCTTTACGCTAAGGGTAGCGAAACCTGTCCCGCTACTCACAGATCAACCTATCGAAACCGGCGGACGCGAGGGTGTTGCCGCCAGGGTGGAACTTGCAGCAGTACACCTCTCCCTCGTGCCCCGACAGCAACATGATGGGCGCCTGCAGCGAGGAGCAGCGCGGGGGACCCTGCGGGAGGACACGGAGAAAGACGCGGTGAGCCGCGGGCACGAGGAAAAGGCGCTCTCCGCTCCCGCGCCGCTCGCAAGGCCTCACCGACTGCAGCAGAGCACCGGGCGGGGGCTGCCCGCCGCCTCCGCCCGCCGCCGGCGGGTCATGGCGGGGCCGCTTGGCCGCCGAGGGCACGAGCGGTAGGTCGGGACCCGGCGCGGGGCCGGGAGCAGCGGCAGGCGCGGGGCCGGGGCCGGGAGCTGGGCCTGGCGCGGGGCCGCCCGGCGCCTTTCGCTTCTGCTGCTCGATCATGGCCACGGGCCGCGCGCGCCCGCCCGGCTCCCCATTGGCCGAGCGCTCTGCCCTTCCGCCACGCTGATTGGAGGAGCGCTCCCGGATGGCCCGCCTCCCCCCCCCCCTCCCGCCCCGACTTGCTTTTCGTCGCGTAGAGATGACGTCTCACGGCGCGCGGATTGACCGCGCCGACGCCGGGGAGGGCACTAGGTAACACGCGTGACTTCGATTGGCTGGTGCTGCGTTCCCGCGAGTATTGCGAGCAGCGATTGGTGGGATGGAGGGGTTCCTGCGGCGCGGAGGTGGGGAAATGGCGGCGGTGAGCGTCGGGCGGGCGGAGCGCGCGGTGCTCTCGTGGCGGGTCCGTGTGCGGATGTGGTCCTGGGAGCCGCTCTTTCATTGACTTTTTTATTCCTTTAAGACGACTCGGCTCTCGGCGCGTGCGGCCCCGCGCTGCTGAGGCGATGGAGCCGCTGCCGGAGCTCTACGCCATCTTCCAGGGGGAGGTATGCGGGCACAGGGCGGGGAAGCGGCGGCTGAACGCAGCTCAGCTCCTCGCTGCCGCCACTGAGTTCGGGCGTTTGTTTACATACATCTCTGCGCGTGCTCGCGTGTGAAACTCTGCATTTGGGCCCTATGAGGTGCTGCTCAGAACAGCGCGGCAGCGGTTGGGCCCATCTTGATCTCGTTGTCAGGTGGTGCTGGCCCTAGCTTGCCATGATGCCCAAAGCTGAAGGAAATTTTGTGAGCTGAGCGGGTGTTGTGTGTGTTCTGACAGCTTCTTTGAGAGCAGGTGTTTTAAGGGCTTTCTCTTAAGTGTTGTGTTGGTGTTCTTCGCAGGTGGCTGCTGTGACAGAATATGGGGCATTTATAAAAATCCCGGGCTGCAGGAAGCAAGGTTTGTTTCTGTTATTTTGTTTGGACTCAGGTGATGTTTGGACTCAGGTTGATGTGCCCAAGCCAAGCAGCCAGCCTTGGAATTAAGCATTTGGCAGCTTTTGGAAAAAAATTGTTTTTTTGTTTTTTGTTTTTTTTTTTTTCTTTTAAACAAGGCAGTAGTTATTTCTCTCAGAATGTAGGACTTAAATGGTATGCTTGCATGTGAGATTCAGAGGTCTGTTTTGATATGGCTTCTTCCCAAATGTGGTATATTTAAATAGAGACAAATTAGAGAATTACTACAATTTCACAGTTTGCACTGCTTATTTCTCTAATGGCTGTTTTGAATGAGTTTAGTGCACAAGACTAAAATAAAGCTCAGGTGAAACAAGTCATGGCTGTCTCCAAGCTCTGTCTATGATGTGGGAAACATGCCGTTTGAAACAAACTGATTTTACAAAAGGAGCAATGTAAGCCTTTTGTTCTGTTATCCAGCAGTCTCCTTCCACTGATCCAAAAGTGCCCAGTTATTTTTGTGCCAGTTCTAATAAGGGTTTTGGGTAGAAGTGTGTCTGCAGTAGGGGAGTTGCTTTGGGTGCAGACAGACTCTGTAATAGGAGCCTAAACAGCAAATCGTGTTACTGTACTTTCACTTCTGTGTATTACTGTACCGTTATACATTACAAAACATATGCAGGAGTAGGAATAGTAAAAGGATGAGCTGACGATCAAAAAAATTGACACTGTTTATTTTGTAGTATTATTTCTTTATTTTTTTTTTTTTTCCCTTTCTTCCACAATTCTGATCAGGCCTTGTCCATAAGACTCACATGTCTTCCTGCCGCATAGATAAACCCTCAGAGATAGTAGATGTTGGAGACAAAGTATGGGTGAAGCTCATTGGAAAGGAGGTAATGTTAATTCTTGTTCATTTTGTGCTTTGTAGATAAAAGTGTGTTGTAATACATTATCCTACAAAAACAGTGAGCAGTGAAATAGCCAGTCTGCAGAGGCTGTGTGCTCATCGTGTTGTCAGGGATGTGATGTGTTGATTTTTGGATGAGCTCTGCCTACCTTCAAATGTGACTTTAGGCACTGACCTTCTGTGACTGAGAATAATGCAGTTCAGGAAAAAAGACTCCGTTAAAGCTTTTGACTGAAAATCAGAAGAGTTCTTTTTCTCTGCGTATCCATTCTTGCCTTGCATTGCCAAGGACCGTAAGGAAGAGCCCTGTACAATTTAATTTTTCAGGGTGCAAGTTTGCTAAACTACTTATCTTAGGGAACTCCATTGCAGGTGATTTATTTCTGAATTATATCAGAGCTTCCAAGTTCTTCACAGTGCATGTTTGGTCATACAGATTCACCATCAATCTGGAAGTGATCTTATGTTTCTTCTGGGACAGCTACTTAGCAGAAGTTGTACTGATCAGAATGCTCTACACTGAAAATGCAACTACAATATAATATATACAATGTAATAGAACAGAATCACTTTGATTTGGTATTCTGTATAGTGCTCAGCTCTGCTAGCAATTTCATTCCTCCTCTGTAGACCTCCAGATGAACTGTATTAAAGCATTAAAGATTAGCATCATGTCATTGACTCTTCTTGTTCCATATATTTCTCTTCCAGATGAAAGATGACAAACTGAAACTGTCCCTTTCCATGAAGGTTGTTAACCAGGGCACTGGAAAAGACCTTGATCCAAACAATGTTTCCCTTGAGTAGGTAAATCTGTTGAGTAGAGTATAATGGGTCGTGCAGGTTGCTGCTGCCTGCTTTTCCCTGTCTTTCCCTCCTAGCCTTCCTCCATAATTATCCTCTAGGTCCTCCCTCCTTCAGAAGTTCTTCCTGAGCCACCTAGTGGTGCACTGGCTGGTTGGAGGGCTCACTGAAGGTGTTGCCTTGGTTGTGCTGCTTAGAGGCTGGCAGGAGCTGGTGGAGGGCTGCAGTGAATTTCACCCTGTTGCATCCTGATAGTATTTTGGTTCTTGCATTTAGTGATGGCTGTGCGCTTGTGCTGGGAAGGTTGTTCAGCCCAGATTGGAATGGACTCACTTGTATGTGCTATGAAATCAAATCTCAACTGCTTACATGATTCAGAGCTTCCTTGTCTACCTTTTCCTGTGATGTATCTCGCAGGCCAAATAAAATTGCTTTATTTTCACACTGGATGAGTGTGTGTTCACCTAGATCATACAGATGTTTCTGTAAAGGGCTTAATTGCAGCTTACAGCATTTGCCTGCTTTGTGTGCAGGCTGATCAGTTGATCTTAAAAGTACCAGGTAACACTAACATGCTCTTAATGATGTGGTTTATTGTAATGTATTGGTAGTCAGCTCTATTTGGTTTATCTTAATTGTGTTTTTAGAGCAATGTTTTGGGAGGAGAGGGGGGAATTAGCTTGACAGTATGTAAGTATAAAGGGTTGAGATTGAGAGTAGATTGAAAGTGGAACTTTTTTTCTCTTTCCAGTCAGGATGAGAGGAAAAAACGCACGTTTAGAGACTACACTAGTCAGAAGATCACACTTGAAGCTGTCTTGAACACCGTGTGCAAGAAATGTGGCTGCAAAGGTATGTTTTTGTAGGGCTGTTTTGATCCTGTTTCTTTTTGGTGCAGCTTTGTTCTAATGTGATAGTGACCTGCAGATGGAATTTTAGTGATGACTTGCTTTGTAAGCACTAAATTTTGCTTTAGTTTTCCATCACTTGTTGTGTGAGGTGGAGACTGAGATGCATTCCTTCTAGAAGATGTGTTTCTTAAAATTGCATCCCTGACCTTTCTTCTGAGAATGGGTTCTCTTCTTCCTACATTTTTTGTTAACATAACCGAGGCTTCATTCCAGTTTTGCGTTTTAAGAAATAAATGCATGCCTTCACCAGACCACTTAATGAAGGTAAGAAAAGTCAGAGGAAGTGACTCCACAGAATCACAGAATTGTAGGGGCTGGAAGGGACCCCCAAAGATCATTGAGTCCAACCCCTCTGCAAAGCAGGGTCCCTGCAGCAGGCTGCTCAGGTAGGCATCCAGGTGGGAGCTTTGCTGGTTAGTTGCTGGAAGCACAGTGCAAGTTTGCAAGCAGCTGTCTTAGAGCTCCTTGTAAGTGATTTTTACTGAAGACTTTATTTTGCTTAGTACAGCTGTGAGAAGTTTGCTCATGTGGTGCTTCTGCAGCAGCTTTGCAGGTGTTGAGGGGTAAGGTAGTTCTTTGTATCTTGGATTTTTGCTGCACCCAACTTCTTGTCTTACATTGTTTGACCGTAGAGTAAGTGCTTAGGCTGAATTTGATTCTGTTTTGGAGAGGGTTAGTAAAGACAGATATAAAGGCAGCTATTAAGCACCAGTATGGTTCTGTGGTCTTATAAAATACTGTTCTAAAGAAACTCCAAAACTTACCTGGGTTCTGAATTTTTCCACTTTGCTTTGTATGATGATGTTTATCCCTGACAGGCAGGCAGATGCCATCTATCTATAGTTTCTGCTACCACTGTTAGTGGAGTTAGTGGATTGTCTTTGAAGTCTGGAGTAGGAGTATAACTAGTTTGATCTAATTTCCTGTCTGTGGTTTTCATCTCACTCACCAGATGTCCATCCCTTCCATGTATGCTTTTTCATGCTGCTTAATTCCTTGCCCTTATTTCCCTTTAATACAAGAGTGTCTTAGCTTTGCTTGACTAGTCTTTCCAAAGTGATATATTTTCCTCAGACTCTCATACTTAGTTTTAATCAGGGCATGCTGAAGTAGTACAAATACTTGGATAAAAAATGTTCATTAGTGGTTGTTGTATCGTGGCTACTAATAAAAAGGTTGTTGCTGGCACTCTTGGATGTATGAAATGCAGCTGTACAAATTAGAAGTGTGTGAGGATGGAGGGGGGTTGCTCCTTCAGAACACTCTTTTGCAGGTCATTTTGCCAAGGAGTGTTTCATGCAGCCTGGAGGGACCAAGTATAGCTTGATTCCGGAAGAGGAAGAAGAGGAGGTGACAGCAGCAGAATGTGAAAGACGCAGAAAGAGCAGCTTGTCTGATGGTTCTTCAAAGAAAAGGAAGAAGGTACGAGGTACCTTACTGCTGGTTTGGAGGAGTGAACCAGACAAGGTGGTTCTGTTGAGTTACATCTGTAATTTACTACAGCGTATGATTGTGAGCGGCCAGTTCTGGGCTGAGGAAGTGACTCAGTTGTGTGCAGCTTCTGTAGCTAAAGGGGAATCTCTTCTGCAGACTCTGCAGTAATTCTTTCTGCCTGTAATATCTCCTTTTATTCTTGTTTAGCTGTCCCTCAGCTGGTTTTGTGCTGTAATGAACAGCTCTCAAAAGAGATTCCTTACAGTGAGAAAGGGATCTTTTCTTGTTGTGAGGTTTAATAGAACTTACTTAGGTTTCCTGAATTTCCATGTTTCTTGCCAATAGCACTCTTTTGTCTTCTCTCTTGCTGCTGTTATCCAGTCACCTTACTTTAATCTGAAGCAGATGCCCACTGCTGCCTTGCCAGCCAGTGTAGTTGTGAACTAGGTATATCTGCACATGCCAGGGTAAAATCACAGACTGTATTTGCTCAGGAGGTGTACTCCATTTCCAGGCTATAAAACTACATGTTTCCAGGGATAAAAGATCTTTTATGTTCTTGTGTCTTAATCTTGGAATGTTTGAACTCTGGTTTCAGGGCATACTGAGTTAATTAAGAAAAAAAAAAAATGTACAGACCTGAATCTGAAACAGGAGTGCTTGGTGGTCTGTCTGTTTATACAGAAATGAGCATTCCATTTTGAGACTTCAGCAAGTAAAGCTTTTATCAGCCACCTTCACAACGTGAGTCCTACTCTCCAACACTCTTCCAAAGCCTTTTTCATTTATTTATTTATTCTTTCCTTCTACAACCTTACATTATTTCTGTTTTCCTGGAGAGGGGCAGCAGGCAGGAAAGGCAGTGGGTTTTCCCATGTTTAGAAGGCTGAAGAAGGGGAAAATTTGGCAGAGGTAGTGAGGTATGCTTTGCTTCCTGGTACATAAGCTGTCATTCAAGAATGTGTTAGGCTTGTCTGTGAAGTGTTATGCTTCAGTGTAGAATACATATACCCTTCTGTTCTGGTCTTGCAAGTACTTAATTGAACTGATTTGTTTCTCAGATCCCAGCCTAACTGTGACTGTTCTTTACTCAAGACATCAGTTGCTGTCTTGCCATGGTGAGAGCTGGCTTCTGCAAAACCTCAGCAGAACTTACTTATCCTACCTGGAGTTCTCCTCCCTTTAGTAGTAACAATTGTTTTCCTGGTAATGGCTCACTGTCTTACAGTGTGGCTGTTATTTAAATTCTATTGGGAAAATTTGTGCTGGGAGATGCATGAATTTGTCACATTAGTGCCTATCCACCAGGGCAGGGATTCCCTGTGGAGCCTTGCCCTGCTGGGACTTCATGATATGTGGTCACTGTTGTGAATTTGTTACTTTTTTCTTTTTCTTCGTCTGTGGATTTACAACCTTTCTTTAAAAAATTGCTTGTTTCTTTGATCTTCTCCCTCCTCAAGAAAGAGATCAAAAGTTTTCAGATATTTTCCAGCACTGGAAAACAAATCTTTGAGCTTTTTAGAGGCAGGATGTGGGATCCTTGAAATGAATAGCTCTCTTGTTGTCTTGGGTGCCTGCTGTGATCTTGTCTGGGAGTCACCATGTGCTTCTCTGCTTGCCTGGAGCCCTGAAAGGATTTAGACAAAATAGAAAAAGCTCAATCTACCTAGTGACAATTGCTTAGCAAACCCCATCCCATCTGATATAATTTCTACACCTACGTTACAAATATATTTTTAATGAGTAGAGAGGTTCTTGATAAATAGGAAACTGCTGTTTAGTGTCATAGTAATAGCACTAAGCTTTAGGTTGTTCGTTATCAGCATTTTCTGTGTCTCTGATCTGGTGGCTCCTTGCCATCTCTGAGTGCTCTTCCCTCCCTCCAGACACTCCTTAAAGAGATGTTCTGGGGACCTTACCCCTTGTTTTATCTGCATGCTATCCCCAGTGTTCCTGTATGGCTGGATCCTTCCTGTGTGGAGAAATGTGGTTTGGTGCTGTTGTCTTGGTATGTGAGAGTCTCTTAGAAAAAAAAATAGTGTTTTTTGTACCATTAGAATCTCTTTCTTACCACAATGGAGATAAACACGAAGTTTTTCACTTCTCTGCTTTTCTCCTGCCTGAATTTTATGGCATTTACAGGAGTGGAGCTCTCTGCACTGGAACATCAGCTTCTGGAATGACAGTGGGTACAAGACCTTCTCCTTACAGATCACCGTGTTAGTACCACACACCTCGTGTTATCAGTGAGAAAACACTGGCTGGCGGCAGGAGCTCAGCAATGCTGTCACTGCGTTCTGGAAGTACCAGAGAGCATCTGAGGAGCATTTGACAGCTGTGCAGGCACATTTGTGTCCCTTTCACTTTTACTCTGTGGGTCACAGGGTGAGGGAGCTCCTATGGGAACACGGCAGTGTGCCTGTGCTGAGCTTGCGTAGGAGGGAGGCGTGCTGGGAAAGAATAAACCCTTCTGATTCTTTCTTGCCCTCTGAGAAAAGAACCGCTGTTTCAGCACTAGGAAGAATATCTTTAGTTTGAACTTTACAGAAATGACCTGTCCTTTGCTGTAGTTTTGCAATGGTCACTGGAATTGTATGGTAAATGGGATCTGTGATAGCTTTTCTGCAACCTTAGCAGCTTTTTCTTTAATCCTGTAGATTACTGTGAAATATTCTTGTCTTTCACTTAAAACCACACCTCATTAAGTGCTGTTTGTTCAATGATCTGTAACTCATCAAGCTTGTCTATCCTTGCCTGTTGCTAGCACTTGCTTTCCTAATTCTTAAATGGCAGTACCTTAGGACACTGCAGTCATGTCCACTCTAATCATACGATATGCTTTTCTCTTTTAGGTCTTTATCTATGCTTTTCTGACTTTTGCTGTATTTAATAAGTGGCCATAGCCTAGATTCATATCATCAGATAAGTTCTAACTGGTCCTTAGGCTAGGAATAACATTTATTTTTTTGGATTTACATAATGAATCTTGTTTAATGTTAAACTGAGATTTTATTTTACATTTCTCTATTAAAGACTTAGCAGGACAGACATCTGGAAGTCCATTTTCCTTTATTGCAGGGACAGACATAAAGGCTCTATACAGCTCCTACAAAGTGCTGGTGGAAAAATTCTTAAACTTCTTTGAGAGCTGTGGACACTCCCCTCTTATCTCAAAATCAAATACTTGTAGAAGGAATGAGCTGTTAGGACATTCTTAGAATGTAGCCCCAAGCAATCTGTCTTACAAAGAACAGAAAGAGACCTCATGGACTAGTGTGATCCCCTTTGATAGCACCAGCTTCTTCTAAATACCCAGCAATAGTAAAGCTGGGGCTATCAGGCTGTAACTCAGCTTCTGTATGCACAGTTCTTGTATTTGAGGGATTTTGAGGCAAGTTGGTTCCATTTTAGAACTGTAATAGATCTATTGGACAGTACATATGAAGAACTGTAATGGTTTTTGTACTTGTAAGGATGCTCAGAGAGGACTAACATTTGGAGTCTGGACAAAATTTGGGCAAAATTCTCTCACGAAGTTTGCACAAATGCAGTGTTTGTAGTACTGAGGGTGTGCCTGGGTGTGCCTGAGAATTTAGCTGAGCTCGGCTTCATCCATCAGCAGCAATCCCTCCTGTCTGTAGCTCTGGGGTGGCTTTGCTGCTGTCACGGGCATTTACTTTTGTACTGACCTGTAAACCAGAGGAAGGCTGCACAGTGCAGGTAGCTCCTGGTGAGCAGAGTGAGTCCAGCACCCATCGGGGCATGGGAAGGCAGCTAATGCTGCTCATTCTGTACCAGGATGCTGGTACTTAAAGTCAAGTCTGTGGTCTTTTTTGTTGCTGTGAATGGTGTACCTCTCCCTGTAATCCTGAGGGGACGGATGTGACATCCTGTCTTATCTTCAGCTTTCACGTGCTGAGACAGCTTCCCAAGCTCTGGAATGAAACTGTTAGTTAAGGTCTTCTCAGATTTTCTCACCACGTGCACAGACCAGAAAAGCTTGAGAAAATTCTCTTTGCTGCATTCTTTTTCTTAGAAGATCTAACAGTCTTCAGAAGAAGATGGCAGTGATTTGCTTCTGCCCTTGACGTGTGAGTCGCAGACTTTGTAGAGAGGTTGGTGCTGCGTCACAGTTATTGTGGTGCTATTGTGGAGCTACAGAAACTGATAGCTGCCGAAAGTTTGCTAGGTGTGCAATCTCTGTCTTTTTGAGGGGTCTAAGAGAACTCTTGTTTGACATTCAGCTCCAAGCTGTGCCTTGTCTGTGCTCTCTGAAATTGAACTAATTGTTGTGTTTCATGTGTAATAAGGTACTAGCTTCCTTCGTTCTTTGTCCTTAATTGAGAGTGTCTGTGGTGCTATGGCATGTCATCTGTGGTAAATTGAGATTTTGAGATGGGCTGCTCATGCCCACAGTGTTAGAGGAGAATGTGTTATTAAATGAAACACGCAGCTTGTCTTCCAGTAAGCTGGTATATTCGTATGGAGACCTCATTTGCTTGAAAGTGGCTCAAGCTAATGGAAGGAATGTCTCACGGGGAGGAGGGGGGAGAACTCAGCCTTCTCTGTGCTCATTGCATTGAGGCACTTTTTTCCCCAAACCATCTTAAGACAGCTTGCCCTTTACTGCATGAGGTGAGGCACTGGAGGGCTGCCAGCAGCTGGGTGAAGTGTCCTGTAAAAGCAAACCTCCACGCTGCCTGGGCTTGGCTTTAACATCCTCCCCTGTCACAGCGAGCTGCCTGAGCACCTTCAAGCCAACAGCAGGCTCAGGATGGAAAAATCAGTATTACAGGGGATTCTTCCCCCCCATCTTTGCTTTTTTTTTTTAATTTTTTTATTTTATTTCTGTCCTTAGCAGCTGTTTCTCACACAAGTGCAGGTTTCTTCATTTGCGGTCTTGTGGGTGAATAGGCATATTGCCTTTCTGTCTTCCTTCTGAGAAGTGAGTTTTCTTTAGGTGGATGCTTTCCAGTGTTTAGCTGGGATGATTGTTTTCACCTGGGTGGGGTGGGTGTGTAGCAAGCCCCAGGCAGTGCTGCAGGCATCCCGGAGAGATGGGGTGACTCAGGACAGGCCCACAGTGTCAGCACTGGATTTGGACCTTCAGCATCCAATTCTGATCCTGGCTTTGTTGGAGCAGGTAGAAATACTTTCCCACATGAGTCATTCTGATTTTGTGCAGGTATCACTTGTATATCCATGGCTGATGGTGCTGTTCCCTTTGCCTATTATGCATTCTTTTCCTCTTCCTTGGCTTAACTGTTCTTCTGGGTTGGCTGTGGATGCACAGAGCAGCTCGCCAAGAGAGGAGACCTTCCAGAGAACTTGTTTTGCATGTTGTCCTGTGTCTTGCACAACTGTGCCTTTGTGCTTGCTGCTTTTTTGAATTTCCTCATGAAATGAGTGCATGGCACAGTCAGCCCTGCCAAGGCAGGAGTGTGATTTACAGCAGCCCTCTTCCAGTAGAACTCTGCTGCAAGCCCAAGGGTGACCTTGAGGTCATTGGAAATGCTTGGCATTGAAAAGAAGCAGAGCTGCTAGCTTGGGGTCTCCAGGCCTCTCATGTTACACTCCTTTGCATAGTGGAATGTAGAACACGTTTTATATGGCAGACACTGAAAACACAGTTTGAGGCTGTCAGTGGCAGTGCCCATCTCTGGCAGTGGTTGTGGCTCTTTGCTTATGCCCCACTTGGAGGCTGTTTCTGTGAGCTCACTCCAGCTGTGTTTTTGCAAACCCCCGTGTCTTGTGCTTTCAGGAAGAGCCATTCTTGGGCCCAAACTGTGCATGGGGTGCACAGTGCTTGTGAACTGTGGCAGGATGACAAGTCTAAATAAGATACATGTGGTAAATTATGCAAGAGGAGAAAGGAGCTACAGATGGGGGGGGGGAGAAAGCCCCATCTAGTACAGCTAGCACTTGGACTTGCCTGCATAACTGGATAATGGAATAAGGTGCTGATTTTCAGCAAGTTTGGGAAAGTCTGTGCCCACTCTTACGTATGCAGGTCCAGAGCAGTTAGCACACATATATTGTTCAGGAATGTGTAGCTCACTTCAAGCAAAAACACCAATGTTGGCTTTAGAGCAGCGAGCTTTGCTTGCTGGGCTGCATTCCTCCCTGCTGTTGCAGTGGCATGGGTGGCCTTACTGACCCATCTCTGTTTCGTGAAACTCCATTTTGCTTCTTTTCTTACTCTTCTTTATGCCCTTGAACTACAGTGTAAATTAACGGTACACATCTGCAGACCGAAGTCTCTTTCTTAATGTTGATGCAACCATGGAAGAAAGCCGTGAGTGCTAGTTGCTGGATGGAATTCTTGCTGGATTTGGGTGAGGAGCTGGAACCTTACTACCGTTAGCAGTCCCAGCATGCTTCACAAAGTGGGCCTGCTGTCCTGCATGGTGCTTAAATTGGCATTGCCATCCTGCTCCCCTCCAGTGCTGGGGCTGCTCAGTTTACACCGTGCAGGCAGTGGGGCAGAGCAGGGCTGGTGCTGCCCTTCACATGCTGTCTGCACAGCCAGATTGCATCCTTCCCCCTCAGTCCTGCTGTCAAATTAAGTGGATACAAATTGCCATTCCCGTGTCTTCGTCTGCCTTGAGACTCTTTGTCTGGTACCACTTTGGGAGGAGGTGTACTGCAGTACAGATTTCAGAGTGATCTGTACTAGGAAGCTACTGCTCAATGCCTTCAAAACTCAGTTCCTCTTAAGAAGTTCCTTGCAGGATCTATTCCAGCACCAGCTGGTCTTTTTCTGCATATCAGTGTTAGGTCCCTCTTGAACACTTACAGTTTTTGTATCAGGGCCTCCCAGAAATGCAGCCCTGGGGACTCAGTGGTGCCACTGAGCTCTGCCTGCCACGTGGTGGGGGGATGAGATTGTGCAAACAGGGTTATTGCCAAAGGGTTCTTTCCTCATCCCGTCTCCCCTCCAGGGAGGGACGAGGGAAACTTCACATTTGAAAAAAGTTTCAAGCCTTGGGGGTGGGAGGGGGTGGTGCAGGGTACACCCCAGCACAGCTGCTCTTAGGACTGTGGTGTGCTGGGAGGAGAGAGGCCCCACAGGACTGTCCTTTCCCTCTCAGTGGTTCCCAGGTACATGACCGTGATGGTTGAGGTTTCCGAACTGTTCCTCTGGATTTTGGCTATACTTGCAGTGAGGAGAAGGGTGTGTGATTGTTAGTGCTCCAGTGGATTAGTGTTCTTTTCCTTGGCAGCCTGTGGGCTGCTGATGGTGTGGGGAAGTGGGGGTAGCACTCCCATCCAGCTGGCTGTTTCAGAGACCCATTTCGTTGGTGAAAGTTTTCCTCCTGCCAACCTCTATAAAAAGGAATAGCCTTAAATAATGGAGTATGCTCTTTGTGATGTGACTACCAGCATTCAGGCTTGGATTTCCATTTCAGTACCCACCCTTGCCCTGCCAGCTCTCAGTCAGTGCCTGCAGCAGCTATGGGCTGCCACAGGTGGCAAAGTCCAGGTAGCT
The DNA here is from genome assembly GCA_036925125.1 of Oreortyx pictus. NCBI lineage: Eukaryota > Metazoa > Chordata > Aves > Galliformes > Odontophoridae > Oreortyx > Oreortyx pictus. Next base: position 4,718,227 of record JAUPFR010000026.1, on the reverse strand, counting down.
GGGGCAGAGCCTGTGTGCATCATCGTGTCAGAACAGGCTCACTTCTCTCACAGCTTTTCAGGCTCTCATGACAGCAAGTGGCTCAGTGCCCTGGTGAATGCAAGTGACAGTTTTCCCACGTGCAAAGCTTTATTTGTTTTGCTTCCTTTGATAGGAGAAGAAGAAGAAAAAGAAGCACAAGAGTAAGCAGTCCTCTGACTCTGACTCAGACAGCTCTGACTCGGACAGTGATGGGGCTCAGCCAGCCAGCAAGAGGTCCAAGCATTCGGGGAAGGCCAGCAAGGCTCAGAAGAAGAAAAAAAAGAAGCATAAGAAGAAGACCAAAGAGTGACAGCAGACAGAGAGGGGCACTGCTGTTGTGAATCCCTGGGAGCAAGCAGGAGCAAGTCAGTGTGCTCCTTGCAGCGAGTCAAGGAGTTTCCTTCTTCCAAAAGTAATGCTCAGCCTGTGTTTGTTAAAGTTGTTGACTTTGCTCTAAGTTTCCCTCTGTTACCTTAGGCGTGGACTGCCATTTTCTCCCACCAAGGCCAGTGGGCGTGCCTGCCAGCATAGTCTAATTACACCCATTCATCAGCCCCTCTGTGTCCCATAGCCTCCTGTTGGGCTGGGTGAGCTGTCACCACCCTGCAGGGTCAGCGTCAGCCCTGAGCTGTGACATCAGCCCTAGATCCAGTTGCCTGTAAAAGGTGGAGCTGTGTGTCCCTGCACCCCAGCCTGCCTGCACACATGGTGACCGAGCTCAGCCCTGCTGCACAGCAGCTTCAAGAAAGGGCACTCCTGTCTGTGCCCTCACCCCACTCCTTTCCCAGTGCAAGGTGCTGCTTGGAGGGGCTCTGTTCTTGAGTTGGCTTTGGTACACAAACCCTCCCCCTGCCACATTCGTTTTGTCTGTAAACACTGAAAGTGGCAGAGAAAGAAGTGAATGGGCGAGTGGTGATATTTTAAGTAAACATTAACTGTGGTGTATTTGCTGCCTTTGTAAAGGATGGAAAATAAATCTCTCAAATCTCCAGGTGTACTTTGCACTGCTTTTTCTTTTGTGTGCTCCACGCTTTGTCTTGAGCAGTGAATGAAAGAGCCCTTGATTTGCAAGCTGAGCACTGCCTGCTGGGGGGAGATGGGATGTGTTATGGGGCCTTGAGAACCAGGGAGGAGAGAGAAGCCCTGTGCCACGGCCTGCAGGGCTTCCCTGGGGCGGGCATGAGTGGTGCAGTGCTCGGTGGGGCCCTCTGTGCATTTTGGTGATGGCTGTGGTAGTGACTGCATTGGGAGTCCTCTAATGAGCTAAAGGTCAGGGAGGTTTCGCTGAAGCAGGGTTGTTTCTAGTGCTGCTTGCCCCAGTCTGAGGCTGACACAGTGGGGCTGGGCACGAGGCTTCAGCCCCTGAACTCCCTCAGCTCCGTGTGGTCCTTCCCAGACCGGGACCTGAGGTGCTTTTGACCTTGACTCCCCTGCTCCTCTGTGGCCAGGCACGTCACATCGCCTGATGCTTTGGCAGGCAGCACCTGTCTGGATTTGTGCTCGAGTAGGATCACTTTGGTTGATATGACGTGTGCTTGTATCCTGAGTGATTTATAGCAGAGCTGCCACTGGAGTGAGGTGATATTCCCTCAAAAAAAAAACCAAAAAAAAACACAAAAGACAGGCTGTGTGTTCACCTGGTGCTGCAGCAGTGATGCAATGGGTGGCAGAGACCCCGAGTGCAGTGGGGCTGCAGAACCTGCCCTGGACTGGGCTCACTGCTCCTGTTGGTGGGAAGTGTCCGTTGCTGGGTTTTTCCCACCTGCTGGCATATTTGTGAGACTGATGGGTGCCCTGTGAGAAGGGAACATGTGCTGTGCAACGGATAAAGGGGATGGTGATAGCCCATGGGTGCACACACCAAAAGCCTTTTTCGCAAGCACGCCAGCCACAGTCCTGTAACAACATTGCTTTTATTATTTTTCCACATGGGTTCTTCCATTAAAAAACAAAACAAATAACCCAAACGTAACGCCCTCACCCCAAGCAGCCCCATGAGACCACGGGATCAGGGCACGGTGTCTTCTGAGGGCTCCGGCACTGTGGCTGGGGGAAGGCAGTGACAATTCGACGCTGGAGCTGGTGCTGGGGGGCAGGCAGGGAGCTGGGACAGCCTCTATGATGCCTTCTCGTAGGTGCGGGTGGAGACAACGCTGCCCATGGTGAGGGTCTGGGGGCAAAGAACAGGAGGTGAGTGCTGGGGTGGAGTCTTGGGCATCCCCCATCTGAAATCCTTAATATTTCCTTACCAGAATCAACTTCCCATCCTTCAGCTCCCGCACTAGTGACGTCTCCTTCCCATCCCACTTCTGCACGTGGACCAGCTTGCCTCCATCTAGCTTGACCAAAGACTGTGGAGAGAGAGTAGAACTGGAGCTTTGCTGCTCCATCCCCGCAGCTTCAGATGCTCCTTTTCATCCCATGGGGCCTGGAGACCAGCGATGGGTGCCTCCAGGATCACTGGGTGCCAGCATCCCACCTGGCACTACTCACCCACCTTGACATGGGACACCATCTGGGTCACAATCCTGGCCCCATTTGCCCCTGTTGGCACCAGTGACCCCACTGCGGGCACCGTTGCGGTGACCCTGCCCTCCCTGCCCCACAGCTGCATCCTGAGCTGAGCTGTTGAACAAGCTCCTGCTCATCCAGGCTGCTGTTTGCACAGCCGCTGCTGTTGACTCAGCCCTGAGAGCCCGGCCAGTGCCAAGGTTAGTGTGACAGCAGGCTCAGCTGTGCCAGCATGGGAAGTGGCACTGGCTGCCCAGCACTGTTCTGCTACCCCACTGCTGCCTGGCACCTCTGCCTCCCCATCTCCAGCCCAGGGGACTACATGCCCTCAGCTGTCCCAGCCTCTTGTCCCCTGCAAACCTCTCTGTGCACCCAGTACTGCCGCTCTCCTGGAGCACAAGCACCCAAAGGCTGAGCTTCCCATGGCTCAGGTCCCCAGCACTGCGCAGGTTCTGCAATTTGCTGTCCCCATGGCTTGGTTGACATGGCTTGAGTCCAGCCCATGGCTTGGGTGCCTCCATGGGTCAAGGTCCTGCATAGCTTAAGTTTCTACATCATTTGTGTCTTCTCGTTGTTTGAATCTCCCAATGGTTAGATGTCCCCATGATTTAGGACTCCCCATTACCTGCATGTCCCCACAGCTCATGTCTCCCCATTGCTTGAGTTCCCCATGGTTCCCATGGGTGGAGTCTCACCGTGATGTGGGACCCTGCAGACCATGACTTGGTTCCCTCCACAAGTTGGGGCTCTGAATTGGTTTGGATGTCTTTGTGGCTTGGTTTACCCATGGATAGGTGCCCCCAAAGCTCAGCTCTCTCCACTGCTTGTGTGTCCCCATGACTTGGATGTCCCCAAAGTTCAGGTCTCCCCATGACTTGGTGTCCCCATTGTACACATGTCCCAATGTCTTGAGTATCCCAATTGCTTGGGTGCCCCACAGCCTGGCTCTCTTCACAGCTCAAGTTCTCCTAGCCCTGGACCCCACCTATCCTGGGTTTGGTTGCTCCTCACCTTGGAGCACCCCACAGCCCAGCAGCCCCACAGCTCCCTGCTTGGCTGCCTGGGGGCTGCCAGACTGCCCCCTCCTCCCCCCCTTATTGTTTGCCCTTTGGCAGCCAGCCGAGGGGCATCTGAAGGGCATGTCCCTGGCTGCTTCACATGTCTCTACCACACACCAGCAGCCAAAGAGCTTTTAGCATAGTTTCCACCACCCTGAGCAGAGCAGCCCTACGCTTGGGGCCGAGTTGTCACGAGACAAAGCAGGCAGGCTGGTTATAGTCAAAGCTGTGCTTGGAAATAACTCCTGGGGGCCAAACCTGTGCTCTACTGCTGCTCTGGTACCCCTGCAAGAGGGATGACAGCAGGGTGACTGAGCAGATAGAGCAGAGGATGAAGACAGGGACATGCTGCAATGTCTGCCTGGCACTACTGCCTTGCTCACACTCACACAGTTTCAGCCCAGCCTCACTCCACACCAGCTCTGTGTCTGCTTCCTCATGGGGCAGGAAGGAGTTTCGTGTCCTACAAGCCCCATGGTGGCCCCCAAATCTCTTTCACAACACAGCCACTTGGTTACAGCATCACCTTCCGCAAAACCCAGTTGCAAGCAGAGGCAAGGGCAGAGTGTGCAAAGGGAAAAGGGCGGAGGGAAGCAGCCCCCCATCTCCCTCACCTTGACATGCCTGTCATCGGCCGTGGTCTCGTCGAACTCCTCACCCAGCTTGAAGCTGATCTCTGTGTTCTTGAAGGTGCTCTGGGTCTTCACTGTCACCTTGTCACCATCCACCTCGATGATGGTGGTGGGTTTGGTCAGGCCGGCCATCTGCCTGGTGGCAAAGCCCACCCCTGGAGAGGGGACAGGGGATCAACACGGTGTCCCCATGCATCACCCCAGAGCCCCTCCTGGGTTTTTTCTGTCTCTTCAGGATGGGGGACTCACTGCATCCCCATGGGGCTGCACTTTGGGGGAGGATCTGGGCATCACTCAGAGGCTGATCCTACACCTTTACGGCTGGGAATGGAGCACCCACTGCCACCACCCCTCCAGACCCCTCTGGGGCTGTGGTCTCATCCTGCCGAGGGACGGAGGATTTAGGACAGAGGATGGGGGCATGCACTGCCTTGGACTCCCTCCATCAGCCCTCCCCCCACACCGGGGCTGCTGGGGGAGATTCCACGCGTTCCCCCCCCCACAACCCCGGCTGCAGCCCCTCCCCAGCACAGCACCGCTTTGCGCTTTCCTATGCTTATTTCTGTATTTTATTTCTATTTTCATTTTTTTTTTTTCCCGTTTAAACCCACGCAGCAGGCGACGATCTCCACCCACCCCGTCAAAAAAAAAAAAAAAAGGCGGAAAAAAACGGCGATTTCCGCGCTCCCGACCCCCACTCACCCAACGCCTTCATGTACTCATCGAAATTGGCCGTGTCCACCAGCTTCCAGGTACCCACGAACGCTTCCACCATGGCGAAGCCGCGCGTGTCCCCGCGTCCCTCTGTCCCCGCAGCGCCGCACCGCCCGCAGCTGCCGCCCGGCCCCGCGGCTCCTTAAATACCGGCCCCATCACATGATGGGAAGAGGCTCCAGAAATACCCCGGCGGGGACAGGCAGCGCTGCCAACCACCACCCCCTTGCCGCCCCCACCACCCCCCGTCCCCTGCCCGTGTGCTGTGCCCGGCCCCACGGCGGTCGCGGACACGAGTGGGTGCGTGGAGATGAGGATGGGCGGTGCCGGTGGCCGTGTCCTCATGGTGAAGCGTGGATGGAGAGGGGGAAACTGAGGCGCGGGAGCATCCCGTGGGGACACGCGGGACCTCGTCTTTGTGTGTGTGCTGGGGGCAGTGAGGGTGAGGACAGCCACATCCTCATCCCTCCCATCGCTGATGATTGGAGTTTAACGCCTTTTGGACCCTTCAAATCAGCCCCATCCCAGCAGCTGCCTTGGGTTCCTGTCCCTGCAGGGCTCAGGCTTGAAGACCCTCTGGTCCTATGGATGCTGTCCCCCTCTCTCCCCCCATGCCTGTTCCCACAGTGCTCGTGGCATCTGGGATGCAATCCCCTCCCTCCTTCAGGCTCGGGTTGCAGCATGCCAGGGCATTGAGGTAGCAGTGGAATTTGGTGTCCCCTGCCCCAGTGGGCACGCAGCCCTGGCTTGGGGTTGAGCCTCCTCCCATCCCCCTCCGATCCCACTGACTGTGCCCCGTGGCGATAGTTCTGGGGTTTCCATTGTCTAAAGTGTCCCCAACCCCAAGACAGGCACACAGGGGGTGGCTGTCACCTTTGGGGATACAATTATGGGAAGGGGTGAAAGTAGAGCCTGGGGAGGTCAGGCATCTTCTGCCAAATTTCAGCCCATTTTGTTCAGGGATTGGGCAGGAACCATCGAGTGTCCCCATACCCAGCACTGCAAGGCGGTGGCATCAGGGTTGAAGTGACCATGTCTGGGTGTCACTCAGGGACACTTTGTCTCTCTTTCCATCCCCAAGATGTCACTTCAGGCAACCAAAAATAGCCAGGGGCTCAAGTTCAGCCTCCTCCCCTTGGCCCTGGAGGGGCTGCGAGTGGGAGCCCCTGTCCCTTGGGCAGCACAGTCATCAGCCCCTGTGGGGACAGAGCACGATGCACTGTGTCACAGGAAAATACACACAGTTTATTACCCAACCATGGCCCTGGGTGTCACCCAGCTGCCCCCCAGAGTGCTCAGTGCTCCTTGAACACACCCTCCAGGTGCCACAGGGTGGGGACAGGCCGTGGTCTGGAGGCGTCACCCTTCTCTGCTCCCCCCATTGCCATCCTTGGGCATCAGAATCCCAGATGTGCATGGCTCTGGGGCTCCCAGCATCCCCTCAGTGCAGTAGGGCCATGAGACACGGGTGTGTTCACAAATGGACACACACACACACACAAACATATGTGCAGAGGGACGGCCATCCACAGGAGCACCCATACACGTGGACACCCACACATGTGAACACTCACATCCATGGACAACCATACTCACAGGTATTATTGCACATCCACGCACATGGACACAGGTACCCACTCACAGCAGCAACCGTGCACGTGAGCACCAGTCCGTGTGGACGTTTACACCCACAGACATTATCACACAGTGACACCTGTAGGCATGAGGACCCACAGACATGAAGACATCCACATATTTGGACACCTGTACCCACAGACACCCACACACACAGACATTATTGCACATGGATACCCACGCAAACAGACACCCCTGTGCGTGGGCACCCACGCGTGTCGATGCAGAAAGGTGCACACACACAGACACCCATACAAACCCCCACAGACACAGACACCGACACGCAGAGGCCCACATGCACGAGGACACCTATATACATGGGCATTATTGCACACTGCCACTCACGCACACAGACACCCATGCACACAGCACCCACCCCCAGCAGTACCCACTCCCATGCGTGCCCATGCCCATGGACACACGCTGTGGCTCTTAGTGCCACCCACCCTGCACAGCTCTCCTCTCCCTCCTGCACTGCTCAGAGCAGAGTGGCTCTTAGGAAGCCATTCAATGGTCCCACAGTGACAGCTATGGGTGACCACCCCATTACTGCCTGGAGACAGGGGCAGATGTGAGCCCTGTGCCCCACACCAGCCCCCCCACCAGCTCACCCCAGCTGTGCTCTGGAGCTGGGCCACGAGTTTTGCCCCCAGCAGCAAGACCCATTCCAGCGGGCAGCAGAGCTGTGAGTGGCAGAGGTATCACCATTCCCTAGGGTGATCATTTTGCAGCGCAGTCTCTGCTGGTGTAAGGAGCACCCTGGGGTGCTCTCCCTGTGGTGAGGTGCTGGCTGTTGGGAGACTCTCCTCCCCAACCCATCGATGATTCTTCATCCAAAACAAAAAACAAAAAAAAAAAGGATCCTGGATCACCCACTGGAAAAAGGACAGGACACAGACGTGGTACCCAAAACATCACAGTGAACAACACTTAGACCCCCTGGGATGCTCATGGCATAGCTCCCCCTGGTTGCTTGCTTCTGCAGGTGCCGTGGAAGAATAGTGTCCTCCCATGGGGCAAACATCCCCGTCCTTGCCCTGCGTGGGAATGAAGTGTCCCTTCGTCCCCATGGGTCTCCGCATGGCTCCTCTCCCATGGGCAATGCTCTTGCTGCATGGCACAAGGGCAGCGATGTGGATGCTCCGCAGCGTCCTCACCCCGCTGCTTCAGTCCTCCAGTGGGGTTAGGACGTGTCCTTCAGCTCTGGGCTTTGGGGCTGCGGTGGGGGCACCTCTGCAGAAGGTGACTGCATCTCCTGGGAGCTGCCTGTGGTGTGAGGAGGGTGGTGAGCGGCCACACTGCCACTCCCATGTGCCACCCCCTTGTGTCACTCAGCACTCACCTGCACTCAGGGACATCTCGGCCAGTTTGAGGGGCAGGTCGGAGGGGCTGACACCCGCCGGTGAGCCCAGGATGTCAGGTAGGGCATTGCGGCGTCCGGTCCTCCCTGAGGATGCGAAGTCCAGCACCGGCTCCACTTCGGTCATGCTAACCCTGGTGAGATATGGTCCTGACCCCATCAGCATCCCCATGGAGTGATGAAGACCCAGCCACAGTGCAAACCTTGCTCAGGGGTTCTACCATCCCCATGGGGCTCTCCCATCCCGAGCACGAAGCTCAGCATAGGAACTCCTCCCCTTGTTTGCAGTATCAAGGGGAAAAGGGGTGCTCTGGGACCCTCTGCCCCACCACCGGGCCCTCCAGCATCCTTACCGGGCTCCCTCCAGCCTGGCCCGGCTGCGAATCCCCACTGCCCTGGGTGCTGCTCACGGGGTCTGTGGGCTGGGAGCCCCCTGACTCCAGCCTGGGGGAGGTAGAGCAGAGGGTGAGCTGAGCCCATGGCTGCAGTGCCACTGGAGTACAAAGGGGGATGGAGATGTCTTCAGTGGGGTGGGAGAGGTGTAGGGCGCAGCACCCAGCACCCTCCTGCAGTGTGTCTATGAGTGACAAAAGCAAAGTTGTGAAGGGCAGGGAGTGTCTTGTACGTGGTGCAGGCAGGAGATGGGATGGGAGTGAGGGAAGGATGGATGGAGGAATGAATGGAAGGATGGAGGGATGGACATAGGGATGGACACAGGGATGGATGGATGGAGGGATAGAAGGAGAAAGGGAGGGATGAAGAACCAGGAAGGGGATGGAGAGAAGAATGGAGAACCTAGATGGGAACATGGAGGTGAGACAGTAGGGGAGGCCAAGGGGAAAGAGCAGGGTTGGCTGCTTTGCCGGGAGACAAGGACGTGGTGTTCTAAGCCTCACCATGCATAAAATGAACCCCATAATGTCCCTTGGAAAGGGATTGTGGATTTCATGGAGGTGGCAGGCAGAGGCATGTCATCTCAGCCAGCCCTGGGCTGCCAGGCCCTTCTCAGCACTGTTGGACAACCCTGGACTTTTGCACTAGGATTCCTGCAAGCTGAAAGCTTTATGGTCGGTACAGGGATGGCACGGACAGTACTGGGGACAGTCGGTGATCTCACAGGCATGGTTCCCCTTCCCCCAGCCCCTACACTGGCCTGCATTCCCCTTTGGTGTTGCTCTGAGGGTTGTATTTGGGACTTCCCTCCCTACCTCCAGGACTGGTGTGGTGCTGAGCGGTACCCAGGAGCCCTGCCCGTGTCCCCAGCCCTTCTGCCACAGCAAAACTCACCGGATTCCCCTTCAGAGCCACTTGTGAGCAGATAGTGAGCCACAGTCCCCTTGGACGCAGGAGCAGGAGGAGTGAGTGACACGGGCTGAGGCTGCGGATGAGGAGGTGAATGATTAACCAGGCTGTGAGTCACGGGGCAGGATCCGGCCCTGTGCTGCCTTGGGACTGGATGAGAAACCCCCCGAGCTGGCTCTGAGTCCCACAGTGTGCACGGTGGTGTCCTCTGGCACACACATGTGCAGAAATGGTGCACGGTGGCACACATGTTCACATGCGCGACACCTTCTGGTACACGTGTGTGCATGCACAGTGCCTCCACGGAACACGCACATGCGTTCATCGTGCACTCATGCACTCATGTGCATGCGTTACCTCCAGCCTGCAGCATCTCTCATCGCACAGCAGACATCCGAGTGCTCCTCTTTCATCTTGAATCACAGCTCCCTGCCTGCCTGGAGGGAGCAGTCAGCCCAACAGCGCCCTGCTCCGGCCCTGGCACACGGCTGCAGCGTCCCTGGTGCTGGAGCATCCTGTCAGTGCAGGAGCACCACTCTGTCACCCTGGTAACCACTAGGGAGCAAGGCCTGGCTGCTCATGCCTCGGCCAGCGTGATGTGTGAGCACGGTTACGTGCACAAGCGAGAATCAGCTAAGGCATGCACACGCATGCATGCAAAAATGCATGCTCATGTGATCACACGCACACAGGGATGCACACATATGTATGCAGACATGCATGCACGCACACACAGATGAGTGCACACGCACACACATCCAAGTTAACACACACACACACACACACACACACACACACACACACACACACATCTTTCCCTCTGTGTCTGCACAGCTGGGCACAACCCAGTCAGACAGCAGCCTGCAGGGCTGGATCAAAGCTGCCTTCCCGGCAGCCCCAGCAGCTCCAGCTCTGCAGAAATGTGCAGCAACGTCCCTTAGGACCAGGCTGGGTCCTTCCCATCCCTGGGCTGTGTCTGCTGCAGGAACAAGGTCCAAGGTGCAGTTTCCTGCCCCATGCGCAGCTTACTGCCCTGCAGGCAGCAAATTAACCGTGGCGTTGGGCAAATAATATTACATAAACCCCAATCTCCACCCTGCGGTGGGGATTTCCCCTTCAAGCAGGGCCATTTCCGTGAGGCTTAGCATGGCTTCTCTGTCAGAAGAAGTCACATGGAAGGTCCTGGGACTGCTGTAATGCCCCTAATGGGATAGAGAAGAATGGTGCAGAAATAGGACTTAATCCTTGTAAGAGATCGGCTGCAATTGGAGATGCTTCAATGGGGTAGAGGGAAAACACAGCGTGAGGACATGGCTCTCACTCAGGTTTTCCCTTGCCTGGAATTTGCAAGAGAAGAGCACAATGAAGGCACCAGTTTCCATTCATGCTACTTAAGTTCCCAACACTGTAATGGGGGAAAATATCTCCTGAAGGCCATTTTGGGGTTGAGTTGGAGGGCACGCCCCAGCCTTGGCCCTTAAGAGGGATTTGTTCAATCACAAGTGTAAGAGTTTCCCTTTTTCACTTTCAAGTGGCCAATGGAAGATGGGTTTGGGCCAGTGAGGGCTATGGGCTGGGTTGTATTGGGTTGAGTTGTGTTGGGTTGTGTTGTATTGCATTGTGTTGTGTTGGGTTGATTAGGGTTCACACTTTTGTGGATGTTTTTCCATGCTCTAATGGAAAAGGATCAGTGCTGTGTCCTCCAATAAATTCTGGAAATGCTGCAGTCTCCAAAAACCCACCCACAACCCCACAGCACTGTGGCTATTAGGAGATGATGAGCACAATTAAAAAGGGGAAGTGCTCATAAAGCATAATGCTGAATACAAATGAGTGCTGTGAGCTGGGGAACAAAGAGCCGCCCCATATCAGATGAGAATGAGAGCCTCAGGCAAGAAAACCAGCACTGAGGAAAACCCAGTGAGGCTGATTTGAGCAGAGACCAAACCCACTGAGATGCATTTGAAGCCTGGAGCAGCAGATGGCCATAATTAAACACCGATCTGGAGATCTCCCACACAGACAGCAGGTTGCCCCCAATGTTTTTGGGTGGGGATCTGAGGCTGCTCCAAAGCATGGAGTCATGGCCATGGGATTTTTTGTGGGATCCCCCCAAATTGCTGCCCAGCCGCAAAAGGTCCGGCACATCCCAGTGCCCCCAGACTCCAGCCCATGGCTCGGTCACCTCAATGCAAACATTCGTTCCAATTGTGTCTCCTTGTCACCAAGCAGCGGATTTGCTTGTTAGCCTAATAGCCTTACACCAGTAATTCTTGCCACCTTATAAGCCCTTATCATCACATCCAGAGGTGGGCACAGGTGATCTCTATTGAAATCATGGGATGTGGTCATGCGGAGGAGCAAGCAGTGTTGCTGCTCCATGCTAGGACTGCTGCTCAGGGCTGACAGTGAAGCTCGGCTCTGCTTAATGCCCTCATTAAACCAGGAAAAATCCAACCTGAGTCTCTCCAGACAGGATTCCAGGCTGTTTGCATAAACTGTCACTTTTGCTTATAATGCTGAAAACACAAATCAGAGCAAGTCCTGCTCGAGGGTAACAGCGCGACTGGCTCATGCACTCACTGACATCCAAACTCAGAGCTTCCCTGAGCATCTGAAGGGCAAATCCAAATGCTCCCAACATTAATCTGGTGCGTGCATGAGACAGAGTTGTCCCCAACCTGCAGACCCCGATGTGCCCATGTCTGTGCTTTGTGTAATGGGGCAGCATAGCACCCCAAAAGGCACTGATGGCAGAAAATCCCTGCAGAACTGGGCTGCACCACGCTGAGGTGGGAAAGATTGGCCCTGCATTTACCCCACCATCTAATGACCTCTAATTACAGTCAGCACAATATGTCCAGAGGAGGATGGAGTGTGAGGTCAGGAATTTCTTCCTGTAGCTTCCCCCTTTTGTCACGTCTCAAATGTAAATAAGGTGATCTAATGTGAGGTAATTACAATGATTGAACCCTTGGTAATACAGCTCCCACTGCAACCTTCAGTTAGCTGCTCTGACGACAGCACAAACTATAATTTTACATAATAATCGTGTCACCCACACCTAAATCGGTTTCATTCTGTAGCAGTTTCAGGCTCCCTCTACACACGGCCTTCCAGCATCCACTTATGCTGGAGTCGATGGTCCTGATCTGAGGAAATGGTTATGGGTTCCTACATGGATGTAGTAATACATCTATGAAGGAACCTCCTACCTCCATCCCACAACCATACAAAGGGTTACTGGCCTCACAGGGACTTCTTCCTTCTACCCCAAGATGTGGTGGATACAAAGGCAGTTGCTGGGGACAGCAGCTTCTCAGAGAGCCCCTAACCCTAACTCTAAACCCAGCTTCAACCCTAACCCCAACACAAACCCCAACTCCAACCCTAACCCCCCACCCTAACCCTAACCCTAAACTTAATCCTAACCCTAACCCTAACCTTAACCCTGACCCCACAGCCAAGTCCTCTCAGGCTGGCAGCTAGCAGGGATTCTCCTTCCCCATGCAGCTGCCCCATTAAGTTAGATGGAAACCACCCCTTTGTCTCACACATCCCGCTCCCAGGGCAAGGGACTGAAGTGGCTTCCCAAGGGTGGGAACTGGGAATGAGCTGTTGCGTAGAGCTGGGAGCATCTCCAGGATTCCCCTCTGCAGCTGGCAGGGATGAGATTGAAAGCTGAGGAGGGAGGAGATCTGGGATCAAAGCATGGTTTGGAATCCCCAGCCCTGTGCAGTCCATGGGGATGGAGCAGCCGTGCCTCGGCTGAGTGCAAGCCGCCTGCCTGGAGCCAAGGTCAGAGCAGGTCTTGGACCTGTCCTTGTCCTGGTGGCACCATGGAATGTCCATGGGTGTGTGGGGCACCACCAAGGTCAGGCACCCCACAGCCCTAAGCACCTCATCCTGCAGCCACAGACAGCAGGACATTGGACTCCTGGAGCAGGGGATGTGCTGTCACTGGTCCTCCGAGCATCCCTACATCCCAGTCACCTCCTTCCTTCCCTGCATGACATTAAGTGTTGTGATATCACTTGGTGGGCAGCCCGAAGGTCACAGACTATCGGTACTGGGGGGAGTACGGGACAGCTGAAGCATCCACTCTGCCCCTGACACACCCTCAGAGGCACAGCCACCCAGCCAAGGGACAGCAGCCAGCTCTGGGGGCCAAAGGGACCCAATCCAAGCATTGGCAGGAGCAACCTGCCAAAGTGCTGCCCTGAAGGCAGTGAGGAGGTGTTGTCCCTGGGGAAACCCCTCGATCCCAAGAGGTTCCCTTGATGGCCGGGAGATGAGCACGTGCCCTGTATGGAGCCGTGCTCAGACCCGTGCCCACTCTCCCTGGGTTCCTGCTGCCTGTAGCCCCTCCAGCTCCCCACTCCCCAAAACCTAGTCCCAAAATAACCTATTCCCGATGGGGTGACCTGCTCTCAGCCTGAGTTTGGGGCTGTGGGGTTCCATGGGACTGAAGGAAGAGGACGTGAGGATGGGGCAGGATAATGGGGATGGTGGTTACCCCAGGATCTACCAAGGAGCAAGAGGAGAGTCAGGGCTGGGATGGGACAGAGGTGCTGGCCTGAACATTGCTTGGCGTGTGATCACGAACCCCGGAGCCAGCAGCCTCCAGACAGGTTGACAGACAGCACCAGACCCCTGGGAGACGCCTCCAAACCAGTGAGTTGCACCCCGGAGCCCTGCTCAGCACCACCGCCCGCTGTAAACTTTCATCCCCAGAGCATCGCCGTGCCCTCGGCGTCCCTCCTCTATCCTTCCTTGTGCTGCCATGGACAAGCTCCCGGGGGGGCTCAGGGCCTCCTGCCACCACCGGCCATCAGCTGCTCACCTGGGCTGCGTGGGGGCCGGCGGCGGTGTCGATGTCGGTGTGGATGTGAATGGGGATGGTGGTACCGATGGCGACGGCGATGCCGGTGCTGACCCAGGTGCTGACGCCTCCGTTGATCCCAATACGCGACGCCGCTGTTGATCCCGGTAGCGACGGGCGATGCCCCTGCTGATCCAGGTGCCGGTGGCGGTGCCCAACCCGGTGCCGATGTCTGTGCTGATGTCAAGTGTGATGCTGCCGCTGCTGCTGCCGACAGCAGCGTGGATCGCGGTGCCGGTGTCAGGACCGTTATGGGTACCGGTGCCGGCGGCTCAGGACGGGCCGGACCCGGCTCCCAGCCCCCGGGGCAGCCCGGAGCCGCCCGCACAATGCTCGCTCCCGCCGCCTCCTCCCGCACGGCCCACGCGCGGCGCGGGGGAAGCGCTCGCACCCGGCCCCCTCCCTCCCCGCCACGCCCTCCCGTCCCCCCTCCCTCCGCTCCCCCCCTGGTTAACGGGATCCCAGCGGCACCCCCGCAACCCCCGCGTAGCCTCAGCGGTGGGAAGAGGACCCTCGATGCGATGCCTCCCCACAGCCGCCTTTCCCCCCCTCCCCCCCGGGTTGGCCCCGCACTTGGTTGCTGCCCGCCGAGGATCAGCGCATCCTCCTGTGCCCCCCCCCGCCCCAGGAGGGGTCTGGTCCCTGCCTGGCCACGAGCACCACGCGTGATGGTGGAGCAGAGAGGGCGTGCATTGAAAGAAATGGGATGTGCAAGCAGCGGGGCACAGAGGTTGCGAACTGGGGATGCTTCCCCCACAACCACCGAGGCACGTTTTTAGGTGCCTGACAGTGCTGGGGTTGAGCAGGGACACCCAACCCTGCAACCCAGGCGAGGAAGGAGCCTTGGCCAGCACTATTTATAGCTGCTCACGCTCCGCTTTCTCCTTGACTGTCTTCCCTTTCAGCAGTCTCGTGCTGGGTATCAGTGAGGGGCGATGTCACCCTGACACCTGCTGGGATGTGGCACTCGGAGAGGGGGGACAGCTGCCAACCCCCTGCCCTGGGAAACGTTTGAAGGAATGGAGGTGGTGCTGGGATGGAGGGGGATAGGAAGGAGGAAATGGACTCCTGTCTCCACCACGGAGGGATGGAGCAGGGTGCTGTTGAGCATGGCACAGGTTGGTTTTCCTGCAGCTCTGACTTGGACTAAAAGCTACACCCAAGGGAGAGCAGCACTTTGCTATTCCTCTTTGATCCAAATGCCTAATTCTCAGCCTGGTTCAGGCCCTGACTTCTTGCTGGGAGTGGAGGAAAGATTATTCCTGAGCTGAGTGTCTGGGCTGCCAGTCCCTCTGTTAGGTGGTATTTTGGGACACAGGTCACTAAGTTTGGGGACCTGCAGGTTTCTTGTTTCTCAGTCCCTGGTCATGGTCAAAGACTTTCCATGGTCCTGGGACCGGACTGGTGCATCTCTTTAGACATGAGGAAAGGGCTCAGGGCAGCAAAAGTGGACCGAGGATATACTGGATTAGGCTGGGGAGATGCTGTGATGTTCTGGAGTGATGTTTGGATGTACTAGGGGACGCTAGGACATGATGGGATTCACCCAGTTTGGCTGTAATTATGTCTGAATGAGTGCAGAAAGGCAAAGTCTGTTGTTTGTGCTCCAGTGACTTCCAGTAACTGGAAGCTGCTGTTACAAACCAGTTAAAAATAATAAAACTGCTGAGTGTGGGGATAGCGAGTGGCCATCACCCAGTGCCACCAGTGCTGCCTCCTCCTTTGTCCCCCCCTCCTCCTCCTGCAGTGGCAGGGATTTGTGCAAGGCTCCCAGCACCCGGCTTGGGCTTTTTTTATCCCTGGCTGCTCTTCCATTGACATTCCTAGCTGTGCCACCGGCTTCAGCGCTGCTCGCTAACCCCTTTTACAGGCAGCTAAATATAGCCCAGGCAGCCAAGGAAAATCTGCTCGGCTGGGCACGTGGGGCTGAACAGCAGTGCTGCAGCCTCACACGCTGCTGGGAGGGCATGGGGTGGTGGCACCTTGTCTCCCACCCATGTCGAGCATCATGGCACTGCTTGTTTGGATGCACTCTGTGTAGCTCACTTTGTGCTCACTTTGTGCACATCTTTTCATGGGCTTCTGCACACCTGCATTGTCCTGGAGGGGTCACATCTGCTGGGACACCTTGATGGCACTGGGGACACCCCATCATGCCTGAGACTGAGCTATACCATGGTGCATGGAGTCCCCAGATGCACACGAAGAGCCAGGGCGATTTGATCCAGATTTGTGAGCTGCTGCATCCCTGTGAAGCAATGCTGAGGGCTCAGATCTGAAGCTGGGGTGAGCTGGGGGTGGCAGGTGCTGAAAATCACAGAATCTTAGAATCATAAAGGTTGGAAAAGATCATGTCATCCAACCCCAAACCCACCATGCCTGCTGACCAAGTCTCTCAGTGCCTCATCTCCACAGATCTTGGACACCTCCAGGGACAGTGGCCCCACCACCTCCCTGGTCAGCCTGGGCTGATGCCCAACCATTCTTACTGAGAATATTTTCTTTCCTAATATCCAATCTGATCAATCCAAAATGCTTCCAAGGTGGATTTATGGCTCCAAGAAAAGAGTCATGTCCTCCTTCTGCGTTGGCCATGGACACCTTCAGGTCATGCCATCACCCCTCTTCTTGCTTCCTCAGCTTCCTGCCCCTCTACCCGTATGGATTTGAATTCTGGTGGCTTGGGGATTAAGTTTAACTTAATCCTCCAAAATTTTCCACCTTGTGGGAGGTGCAGCAGTTACTGTGACAGTGCAGAAGCTCCTGTGTGATGCTCCAATCCATCACCAGCCCTGCATCTGGCCACTGTAATGAGAAAGACAAACAGCATCCATCCTGACTTGGCAGGGAAATGGGAAGGCAGCTGGGTGCCCTGCCTGCAAGCACAGCTACACCAACCCTCAAGGGCAGAGGGAGACCAGAAATACTCAGTCCTTTGCTTTTCTGGATGTGGGTGGAAGATCCCAGCCTGGTGAATGTTGAGCAATTGGTGGTGGCCAGTGGCATTTCTTATGGATAACTCCATCTGAACTGCGCTGCCATGTTCGTAGCCAAAAAAAGTGACACAGGTGGAGCTCAAGTACAGAAGGTTTTGCCTTCAAGGTGGCATTGGCCTTCCTGAAAGTCACCTCTGATGAGCACTGTCTCCTAGCTAACAGCCTGGCTGCCCTACTCCTGCCTTATTTTTTCCACTGGATTGGAATACCAGCTCCTGTGATGCTGCTGTCCATAATTAAAAGCTATGCAATCGCCTGTCACTGGTCCCCTTGTGTCTGCTCATTACAGAAGAGCTTAGCTTAAAACTAATTCCCTGACTTGAAAGCAAGGGGGAAGGGAGATGCTTTAATCTCAAGACTTTTGCATTTGTCCTTCCCATCCGTCTCCCATTGGAAGCAAATGGAGCACGAGGCTGTGAGGGTCCTGGCTGACCCCAAAACCTCATCCAGGAGTGGGGCCAGGAGCGTCACACAGCCGTCTCCTCACAAATGTTCCTGGTCCTCATGCCTGTGCTAGCCGATGCTCTGATTTTGCTGATTTTCCAAATACAGACTCAGTTATAAATTATTATTAATTACTGTAATGTAGATTTATCCGTGAATAGCACTGCTCGGGCTCAGCAGGAAACCTTCTGGCTGCGCCCACGGCTAAGCTGGTATTGTCCCAGATACCAGCACATGAGATCGTTTGTTTTCCACCTGCTCCCCAGCGGGGTGACATCCCTGGAACAGAGCCTGGTGCATCCGCTGCCACTCTGGTGCCACCTCCAGCCCTAAAATCCCCCCATAGAGGTGGGAAATCCCCCCTGTGGGGCAGGACAAATGTCATTTTGTTAGGGAACGAGCTATTCCCAGGGCTCCTGGGATGGGAAGGAATGGTGGCATGGAGTATCCTGTGTACTCCCAACAGCACTCGTTGTTTGGTGGGATGTAATGCCAGCTTGACCCTTGGTTTCCAGGGGACTGCCACCTGCCCTGCCAGGTCCTGCTGGTGAGGGTGTCCCAGGATGGGGACAGCAGGGGGTGTGGCGGTGCTGTGACACACATCCCCCTCGTCCTGAGGGTGTGAGGGATGGCAGCGACACGGGGACATCACCTGGGTAACGTCAGAGCCGAGGAGCCGGCCTCACTGCGGCACTGCCATCTGGTGGCACCGCGCGAGGGACAGAGGGGACAGCGCTGGGGGACACGAGCCCGACAGCAGCTGGGACTCAGGAGAGCTTCGTTTGTGGGCAGAGGTGCACGGGGTGTCCCTGTGATGTCTTTGCGATGTCTCTGAAGTGTCCTCTGGATGTGGCTTGGATGTCCCTGGGATGTCCCTTAGATATCCCCCACTACTTCTGGTGCCCCAGCTCTGCTCAGCCCTCTCACCCCTCCCCTGCCGTCCTCTCAGATCACGGCCCCTTTTGCAACGAATGTTATCTCGAAAATTAAATTGCATCCTGCAGTGATTTCAAAGGGAACACCTTCTGCACCATGTGATCAGGGATGGGATGTCAGGGTCAGCCAGGGACACGGAGCAGGATGCATCCCTGGGGCTAGAACGTGGGGTCAACCCCATGCCTCCCATTGGCAGCTCTCTGCAAGGACTCACCTCAACCCACCGTTAAAATTCACAGTGTTTCCTTCTGAAACCACACACCCTGAACCCCCCTGCTCTCCACAACTGCAGCCCCAGGGACATCAGGGGGACCCAACCCAGGGTTTCCAAAACTTCACAAGTTGTTCGACCCTGTCACAGTGTTCCGAGAGAGGTTGTTGATGTCCTGTGCCTGTGTTTGAGGGTAACAGTCATGCTCTAATGTTGCATAGTAGAACCACAGGCAGACAGTAGATCCCTTCACACCAAAGCTATTCTACTCTACTCTACTCTACTCTACTCTGCTCTACTCTACTCTGCTCTACTCTACTCTGCTCTACTCTACTCTACTCTGCTCTGCTCTACTCCTATCCTATCCTATCCTATCCTATCCTATCCTATCCTATCCTATCCTATCCTATCCTATCCTATCCTATCCTATCCTATCCTATCCTATCCTATCCTATCCTATTCCATTCCACTCCATTCCACTGCACTCCACATCTCTATTTCTTTTTCTAACCTTTTATTTCCCTTCCCTTCTCTTTCTTTTTTTTTTCCTTTTCCGTCTTTTTTCTTTCTCTTTTCCTCTTTCTCTTCCTCTTTCATTTCTTTTTTTCTTTTTTCCTTTCTTCTTTTTCTTCTTTCTCTTTCCCTTTTCTTTCCCTTTTCTTTCCCTTTTCTTTTCTTGCCTTTTCTTGCCTTTTCTTGCCTTGCCTCTTTGCCTTGCCTTGCCTTGCCTTGCCTTTTCCTCTTGCCTTTTCCTCTTGCCTTTTCCTTTTTTTCCTTTTCCTTTTCCTTTTCCTTTTCCTTTTCCTTTTCCTTTTCCTTTTTTCTATTTATATTTTCCTCTCTCATTCTCATGACCAGCAGTGCCACTGCCTCGGCTCCTCCCGCACCGCTGATCCCCGCACCCCGGCTGATCCCATTCCTCCCGGCCCCGCCCCGCTCTGCCCCCGCCCCTCCCGGAGCCACCTCCCCTCCCCCAACCTCAGGGCCCGCCCCGTGGAGGTGTAGGGGCCGGGGGAGCGGTTCGGGGGAGCCGCAGCCGCACCATGGGGGCCTGTCTGGGGGTCTGCTCGCTGCTAAGCTGCGTGAGTGCCCCTGGGGGATGGGGACAGCGGGAGGGGGTCGGGGTTGGGCTGGCACCGAGAGCTGAGGCTGGGATTGGGGGAGGGCAACTGGAAGAGGTGGGAGTAACCGGGAGATGCGATCCACTGCAGCCGGGGAGAGGCGGGGGAACCCGAGAGGAATGCTCCCCTTTGTACCCGGAGGCACGAGGGAACCCCTGAGGAGATGAAGAACACCGCTGGTGGGTGGCCCCTTCTGTATCCACGACGATGCAGGGGACCCCCGTGGGGATGCTTCTCTGTCCCCGGAGGATGCAGGGAACAACCATTGCGGGGCAGCCCACTGCACGGCAGTCGGGGGAATCCCATGGGGCTTGTTCCTTGGAGCAGAGGGCTCGTTGATGGGGGAAGCCCACTGTGTTGGGAGGAACCCATAATAGTGAGGCACCCCTATAGGATGCACTGGGGAAAAGCTGCCCCCTCCCCCCGCCTCCAGGGAGGATTGGGGGTGTTCCAGGTGGTCAGTGGGTTCAGAGCATCCCAGGAGGAGTTGGAGCCCCGATACTCGGGGGGAGAGGTCTGTCTGGTCTGCTGCGAGGGTGCTGTGCTGGTGACACAGGTGGGTGCTCCCAGTGCCGTGCCCATGACGCACAGGCAGGGCAGGGCTGTGAAACCTCCCCGCGTGGCTGGGAGCTGCTTTCGCAATTTGGCTTCATAGTTTCAGACGTTGAGCTGTCATAACGTATGGCCCAAGTGCAGGATGTTCTGTGTGTTACGAGCGTGCCTGATACTTTTCCTTATGGGCCCATATTGGAAAAGCCAGGAGTAGGATTTCCATGGGCTGACAGTGCTGACCTAATTATGGATCTTTTTCCCCCCCAAAAAAAGCATTTTGACCCAGGCTGTGGGAACAAGGTACAGTCACATGCTGATGGGGTCTGTATAGGTTTAGGACAATACATTTCACATCGCTGTCAGCGTAGCCACGGGGCAATGCTGGCATCTGCAAGTTGCCCACCTCCTGAGCCCGTGCTGACCCCGTGGTTTGGTACTGATTAACCCGTGGGGTCATTAATTTAATGGGAGATAACGACAGGTTGCTTGGCATTGCTTTGGGCTGACTCAGTCTGTGCAGCCTCAGGGGTACCGGGGCAAGGGCAGCCTGCAAGAAGAGGTGTTGGTTTGTGGTTGGGTTGTTACTGAATGGTTGTTGCCATTAGTTGGGTTGTTAGTGGTTGTTGCTGTTTGTTGGGTTGTTGTTGGGTTGTTACTGAGTAGCTGTTGCTGTTTGTTGGGTTGTTGGTGGGTTGTTTGCTTGCTCTTGGGTTAGAACCTTGCAGGCAGTGTGCATTTTGCACTGTTTGTGTTCCCTGAGCTGCTGTTCCATGTGAGCCATGCTGACGCTGAGCTGTATTCAATGAGGAAGTTGACAGTGAAACCAGAGGGATTAATCTTTAATCTGCGGCAGCCGAAACCTGACACTTCCACATCAGCATGCCATGTTGTTGCTGTGACTGCTTCCCTTTGCATGCTTTTTCCATCCTGAGGATGCTGCCTGCTCCCTTTAATGTGGGCTCCCCAAAACCCTGTATGTGCATCTCACTGATGTACCCATCGCAGGGAAAGCCATCTTAGGGACATGTCTTAGTGGGCATGGGGGTGGTGGGTTGACAGTTGGACTTGATGATCTTACGGGTCTTTTCCAACTGTAATGGTTCTGTGAAAATGGGGTGCACGAGGTGGTGCTTCCCATACATCTTCAGAGGTGCTCTCACGTGGCATGCAGTGTTCCCATATGTGCATCTCCTGGCCATGTCCATCTCGGGGTTTTCTCCCTTTTTCCTTCTCTAACCTTGCTCTTGCTGCCTGATTTCTTTTTAAAGCAGCTGTGGGCGCTGGGGATGCGCACAAGCTGTGGTTTTCGTGTTAAAGGTGCATTCATAGAACGTGTAGAGCTGTGATTGCCTTGCGATCACAACGCCTGAAGAGCATTAGGAAGCCATGGCAGCATCCCCCACATTCAACACAACACAGTTCATGTCTGAAAGACAGAAAGAGCCATTCAAAGGGAAGAAAAGGAGCTTTGAATGCAAAATAAATCAATGCTGTGAACTTACAGACAGAGGGAAAGCAGCTTGGTGAGGACCAGAGAGGGGGACAAATGGGGAAATGTAGTTTTGGGTCCTTGGAGTCACCTTGCCATGGTGCTGGGATGGTGGTGGTGCCCCCACAGTTGACCTTGGCAGTTTAAGGGAAACCCAGGGGGCACATTATTCCCATTTTCTTCTCAGATATTTAACTCAGGACCTTTTGTTTTTGTGACATAAGAGAGGGTTAGTGGTCCAGAAATGTTTCTTAAAATGTTTCTAGTGTTATTTATTTTCCATCTTTGCACTCTTTTAGGTTAGGATATGGCCTCACAGCACTTGTAGGGGTGATGAAGGCTGAAAATAGACCCCATCCTGAGCAGTTACATTCAGAGCAGGATGTGGTGTCCAGGGCTGGCTGCTGGCCCACTCCTGCCCCATAACCAGCATTACTGCCTGTCTGAATGCAAAACCCCTTGGCTATTCTTCCTCTAAGGCAAGGAAAAATTGCAGTTTGGGAGCTGCTTGGAGCTCTCCCAAACCTTGTAGGCATTAAATAGGTGGATGAATATACCAACTATTGGACAATCTGGTGGGAACAACATTTAGAGGAGCATTGAAGTCAAATTAGGACCAGGGATGCAAACAGCATCTTCCCAGTGCTCCTGCCACTGTGGTTTGTGGTACCCAGGGATTTGGGCAGCCAGGACTTGTAGGGATACTGTGTCCCATCTGTAAAATGAGCCCAGCAGCTGAGTGCATCCTGCAGCCCCTTCCCACTTGTCTCTGGGCTCTCATTGCAGGTGTCCTGCCTGTGTGGCTCAGCACCATGCCTGCTCTGCGGCTGCTGCCCCTCAGTCAGGAACTCTACCGTCTCCCGCCTGCTCTTCACCTTCTTCCTCTTCCTTGGTACACTCGTCTCCATCATCATGATCATCCCTGGCGTGGAGAAGGAGCTGCACAAGGTAATGCCGATGGCTTCAGTGCGATGCCTGGACTCGATCGAGGGGGTTAAGTCAGGATGGGTACATGAAGCTATATAAGAGAGGGAAAGTTTTGGGGTGCATTGTTGCCTCTGATGCTTTTTTTCCCCATCTCCTCATCCTTGCAGCTCCCAGGTTTCTGCAAGGGCAGCAGCTTGGTGCTGGGGGTCCAAGCTGATGTTGACTGCAGTGGTTTCCTGGGCCACAAGGCCGTGTACCGCATGGGCTTCTCCACAGCTGCCTTCTTCTTCCTCTTTGCTGTGCTGATGGTGTGTGTGCGGAGCAGCAAGGACCCACGAGCCGCTGTGCAGAACGGGTGAGCTCATCCCCGTGCTTGTCTGGAAACACTTTTAGATGGAGGACATTGACATTTTCTTTTGCCCTTTTTATCCCCATTTTGGGCATGGGGTAAAGCAGAAGGGCAGTTTGAACTCACTCTTAGGTTTTGAGGTTCTCTGACTTGTTACACTCCATAATATTTGTGGTGTGTGCAATGTGCTGGGGAATTTGAGGTGTCTGCTGGACATCCCTCTCTCTTCGCTGCTCCTGATGGGGTGCACATTGCCCATGGTCCTATCCAAGCAGCCGAGTATGCCTGGTGTTGGAACTGCTGGGGGTTCCCATTTTCAGACCCTGACTCCTCTCCCCTCTCACAGCTTCTGGTTCTTCAAGTTCCTGCTGCTGGTGGGGCTCACAGTGGGGGCCTTCTATATCCCTGATGGCTCCTTTACAACAGGTGAGGGGCTGCGAGTGGGCAGGGAAGTGCCCTTGAGGTTTGTTCCCTCCACATCCTCGCTCTCGGTGCTGCCTCAATCCTCCCCATGCTGTTACAGTCCCATCACTGACCGATTTCCCTCCCTCCACCCAAGTGTGGTTCTACTTCGGTGTGGTCGGCTCTTTCCTCTTCATCCTCATCCAGCTCATTCTCCTCATCGACTTTGCCCACTCCTGGAGCCAGCTGTGGCTGCGCAATGCGGGCGAGAGCAACGCCAAAGGCTGGTATGCAGGTGGGTGCTGTGCCTCAGGGGCTCGCATGGGGACCAGCTGTGATGTCTGGGGCCCTACTCCAGTCCCATCCCTTTTCCCCTTCCTTCCCAGCCCTTTGTGCTGTCACCTTCATCTTCTACGCTGCCTCCATTGCGGCCATTGCTTTGCTCTATGTCTACTACACCAAACCCCAGGGCTGCACAGAGGGCAAAGTCCTCATCAGCATCAACCTCGTCCTCTGCCTTGTCATCTCGGTTGTATCCATCCTGCCCAAAATCCAGGTGAGGTGGTGGGGGTGGGTTGGCCATTCTGCCTCCCCCTGGTGCAGGGCTGAGCCCTGAGCCCCCCTGTGCTGTTTGCAGGAAGCTCAGCCACACTCGGGGCTGCTGCAGGCATCCCTCATCACCCTTTACACCATCTTCATCACTTGGTCTGCCTTGGCCAATGTCCCCAGTAAGTGCCCTCATTTCCCTGGGAGGTGCACGGGGTCAGGGATGGGCACTGATAGCTGTGACCTCCCCATCCCCCCCAGCCCAGGAGTGTAACCCCACACTGCTGCTGAGAAACAGTACCAGCTCAGCTGCGGCCACACAGACACTGACAACGTGGTGGGACGCGCCGAGCATCGTGGGGCTGGTGGTCTTCATCCTCTGCACTCTCTTCATCAGGTGAGGCTGTGACAATGCCATTGTGGTCCCCAACACTGGGACCCCGAGGGTCCTGCTCACAGCTTTTAGGATACCAGGAGGAGTTGCATGAGTCCCCAAAGTGCTCTGCTGCCTCTAGGATGCCCCTGCAGGGCGTTCCCATCCCTCACTCATCTTCGCATTTGTCTGTCTGCTCGCAGCATCCGCTCCTCGGACCACACCCAGGTCAATAAGATGATGCAGACAGAGGAAAGTGGGGCTGGGGCCGGCGCTGAGGCAACAGCAGAGAGTGGAGTGCACCGTGCCTATGACAATGAGCAGGAGGGTGTCACCTACAGCTACAGCTTCTTCCACCTCTGCCTCCTCCTTGCTGCCCTCTACATCATGATGACACTCACCAACTGGTACAGGTGGGTAGTGCTCCTGGGGACCAGTTATGTCCCTGTCCTCTGCTCCTCCCTTCTCTGGGGTTATCTTTGCTCTCAGTCTGGGCGCAGCTGCTGGGATGAGTCCATATGTGAGCAAACCTCATGTGCACCCCATCAGTATTCATTACTGGGAGGGATCTAAGAACCCAATGGATGCCTTATTGGGTCTGAGTTCATTGGGCACTCCCCCCATCTTTTACAGCATCCCATAAGCCTGCAGTATCCCCTGCTGCAGTTTTCCCCTTAAGCTTGCAGTATTCCCATTAAGCTTGTAGCATCCCCTCCAGACTGCAACACCCCCCCTCAGCTTGCATCATCCCCTCTCTTGCAGCATCCTTCCTTGCTCACAGCTGTTGCATCAGGGTTGCAACCCCCAGCACACAGCACAGACTGAGTGCCCCCCTCTCATTTGCTATTCCAGGCCCGATGACAGCCTGCGGGTGCTGCACAGCCCATGGACAGCCGTGTGGGTGAAGATCAGCTCCAGCTGGGCTGGACTGCTGCTCTACATGTGGACACTGGTAGCCCCCCTGGTGCTGCCAGAGAGGGACTTCAGCTGAGCACTGCTGTAGGGTCCTCACCTTGCCCAGTGCCTTACCCTTAGACTTGATTTTTGCACGTGGGTTTGTGCCTTCTTGCAGGTTTTCCATTTTAATTTAAAAGGGATAAAGTGCCAAGCAGGGACAATGAGCAAGAGGCCTGAGAATGACTTGAGGGCGGCTGTAAAGCTCTCCTACCCTCCATAAAGCTTTTCTACCCTCCGTGCTTGTCTAGTGCCTTCAGTGGTGCCTCCAGCCCCTCTCCATTCAGTGTTTGGAGAGCTGGGGTTGCTCAGGCTGCTGTTGCCTTGCTTGGTGCCCTGGGACTGTGATGCCTTTTTGCTGGTGACAAGGAGCCACGACCTGACACCAGACACATCCCCAACGAACCCTGAGGACAGCCATACTGGGGGCTGCATGTTGCTTGTCGTTCTGCCCCCTCTCCCCCCCCAAGCTTTGGTGGCTGGGTGGCTCTTCCAGGGCTACCCCTGCCTCCTGAATAAAGGTTTGTTTGGAAAAAAGTCCAGACACCCTTGTCTCCTCTTGGAGTCTCTTGTCATGTGTATGCATGGTGGGTGCACAGTGGGATGGCATTGTGTGTTGTGCATGCTGCATGCTTCACCTTGCATCCTGCAACCCTTTGGTCTGCATCTTGCATCTTTCCTCCTGCATCCCAGCACCCTTCAGTCCGCATTGTGCACTCTGCAGCCCGTGTCTTTCATCCTTCACCCCTGCAGCCTTCATCCTGCATCCCTACACCCTGTATCTTTCATCCCACATATTTCTTCATCCTGCATCCTTCTTCATCTTGCATCCTGCATCCTTCCTCCTGCATCCCAGACCTTCGGTCTGCATTGCTCACCCTACACCCTACATCCTTCATCCTGCATCCCAGCACCGTTCAGTCTGCATCTTCCATTCTGAAACTTGCAGTCTTCATCCTGCATCCTTCATCCTGCATTCTACACCCTTCAGTCTGCACTGTGCACCCTGCAGCCCTCATCTTCCATCCTGCACCTTGCAGTCTTCGTTCTGCATCCTTCACCCTACGTCTTGCATCCTGCATCCTTTCATCCTTCATTCTGCCTCCCAGCATCCCAGATATCACATCCTGCATCTCTCATCCTACATCTTGCATCCTCCCCCTTTCTCCCTTGCACCCTGCATCCGCACGTTGCGTTATTGCTCCCACACCCCACATCCTTCACCCTCCAGCCTCTGCGACGTGCTGGGCTGCAGCCCGGGACGAACTGTGCACCGCAACGGGAGCGCGGGGCGGGGACAAAGGCGTGGACGAAGGCGGGGCCGTGCGGGGTCCCGGTGGTAGCCACGAGGTGGTGCTGGCGGAACGCGCCCGGCGTCCTCCTGCCGGGTGCAGACCCCGCGGGGTGTCCTGCAAGCTGCGTCCTGCACCTTGTTTCCTGCACCCTCCATCCTGCACCTTTCACCATGCGCCCTGCACCTTGCTTCCTGCGTCCTTCTCTTCTCCCCGCATCTTGCACCCTTCATCTCTGCACCATGTATCCCGCACTCTGCATCCTTCACCCTGTGCTACGCGCCCTGCACCTTTCTCCCTGCATCCTGCGCCCTGTATCATCCATCCTGCAGCTTGCACGTTGTGTTCTGCATCCTGCACCCTGTACCCTGCATCATGAGTTTTGCGTGCTGCAGCTTTCAGCCTTCATCCTGCACCCTTTGGTCTGCACCCTTAAGTCTGCATTGTGCATCCTGCAGCCTGCATCCTGCACCCTCACCATGCACAGTACTCCCTGCACCCTTCACCTTGCATCCTGCACTGTGTCATGCATCCTTCACTCTACACCCTTCATCCTTCACCACTCATCCTGCACCCTGTGCTTTGCAACTTGCTCTCTGCAGCCTTTCTGCATCCCCCAGGAAACCTGTGCTGTGCTGTGTGAGCAGAGCTGGGCTGTGCTCCTTGGACAGCAATAGGGACAGATGTACTCCTCCAGCTCCCAGTGGGGCTGTGACATGTCCTAGATGTGTCCCCGTGTGCACCACACACAAGTGTGGAGGTGCAGGAATAACCTGCTGGCTCTGGTCATTCCCATGAGTTTTCTTGGGAAGATCTGAATGGCACAAAGCACTGATATGGATTTATTTCACTTCATGCTTCCTCTCCCTTCTTTATCAAACAACCTCTGCTCTGTATTTTTTTTCACAGAACAGTTCTACCAATGATCCCCAATATGAAACCTAACTCTAATTGCTCTAACTACTCCAATTCACTCTCCTTAGGGGATCACCTCAGAATTACGACCTGGGGGGCAATGAGTGCAATGTGAGAAACTGAAGAAAACGCCAGAGCTTGCATCACCAAAGGTGGCTGCAATTGCTGCCTTGCTAAATTCAACAGGGTGAAATAAAGCAGAGAGGGGCTGGGTCTAAATCCCACAGGGGTGTCACCATCCCGCAGCTCTTTGGGTCACAGAGGAGTTGGGGACCTCAGTGACATCACCTGAAGGAGGGAGGGACCCTCACGCCCAGGGAGTCCCAAGCAGAGCCCCCACAGCTGCAGTTTATTCTCTGCAGTGCGTGCTCTTTCCTGGTTTTATTTTATTCATGGGATTAACACATCGGGCAGCAGCCGGCCTGGCTTTTGCTCTGAAGGGGAGGAGAAAGTGTTTCCATAATTCATTTAAATGAGGCACCCGGGGAAATCCAAATTGGACTTGCAGCGTGTTCACGGTGCCACGCAGAGCCCCGTGATCTGCAGCCGGAGCCATTAATGCCTCCCAGACGGACCGCAGAGCATCTATAATTAACAGCGGAGCAAAGTCATGGCCCACCCTCCAAAGCAAGCATCTCCTGCTCTGAGCAGCTCCTGTACCCCACATCCCTGGGGCAGGGATTTATTTCAGGTCACCTTCTCCCTCTCCCAAGAAGCCCAATGGAGCATCAAGGAGAGCACCAGGGTGAGAGCAGCAGGAGGAGAAACCCAGCAGTGCGTTAAATCACAGCTCTTTCACTGGCCTTGGGGATGAGGGGTGGTGGTGAGGATGATGGGGTTTGCATCAGTCCCTTTTTTTTGCTACAGCATCGGGTGTTCTCCATGCAGAAGGCAGAAGTTTGGGGGCCAGTGGCAGCCCACGTGCTGCACGTCCCCCCTGATGATACAGAAGTGCTGCTTCTGAACCTCCAGCACTGCCTATCTGTACCTCCAGCACTGCTTTGAAGAGCAGAGAAAGGATGAGAAGGAAGACAAGAAAAAAAAAATTGAGCTCAAACCCTGCTGCTAGAGCAACATCTGTATCTATAAATACCAATGTGAGCAGGAACAGACTGTATCTCCTGCAGCTCCCGAAGGCAGCAGAACTGCCTCGCCCCAGCTAACCTCCTTCCAACACATGCTCCTGTAATGTACACGAATTGAGGCTGCAGCTTTTCAGAAATCCACAGAGAGAACCAAACAAACCTTTAGTTCACTGCTTCCTGCTTCCATGTCCCATGTCACCTCCCTGGGATGCATTGTCCCCCACCCCATGGTCACTCCTTTGGGTGGAATGGGCTGAGCTTCTCTGTCCCATGCACATACTTTGCTGATGTTTGTACCTTATGCCTGATGCTGGTGATGCCAAGCTGAGACTTTCTGGATCCCCAAATTCAGACTCAGGCTCTGGATACATGCAGCCAGCCTTGGATGACCCAAATCCTTGCTCAGACAAGATGGAGGTCATGAGGGGGTCATGAGCATGCTGGGATCCCCCATTCCCCATGCACTGTTTGGGTCAGGGAACATACGAGGCAGCACGCTTGGGTCACAGTATCACACAGAATAACAGAATGGCCTGTGTTGGAAGGAACTTCAAGGATCATGAATCTCCAACCCCCTGCCGGCGGCAGGGCCACCAACCTCCCCATTTCATACTAGACCAGATTGCCCAGGGCCTCATCCAATCTGGCCTTGAACACCTCCAGGGACAGAGCATCCCCAACCTCTCTTTGCAGCCCATTCCAGCACCTCACCACTCTCATAATAAAGAACTTCCCTCTGACATCCAACCTAAATCTTCCCTCCTTCGACTTAAAACCATTTCCCCTCGTCCCGCTGTTCTCTGCCCTCTCCATGAGCTGACTCCCCTTCCGTTTATAGGCTCCTTTTAGGTCCTGAAAGGCAGCAATGAGGTTACCCTGCAGCCTTCTTTTCTCCAGGCTGAACAAACCCGGCTCCCTCAGCCTGTCTTTGTAGGGCACGTGCTCCAGCCCTCTGATCATCATTGCGGCCCTTCTCTGGACCCTCTACAACAGCTCCCTGCCTTTCTTGTTCTGGGGGCTCCAGACCTGAACACAGTGCTCCAGATGTGGCCTCACAAGAGCAGAGTAGAGAGGGACAATCACGTCCCTGTCCCAGCTGGCCATCCCTCTTCTGATTGAGCCCAGGATTCCATTTGCTTTCTGAGCTGCAGGAGCACTCTTCTGGCTCATGTTTAGTTTTTCATCCACCAGGACCCCCAGGTCCTTCTCTGCAGGGCTGCTCTCAAGGACTGCTCCTTCCAGTCTGTATAAATGCCTGGGTCACCCCAAGTTGCTCATCACATAAACCCATCTCCATCCCTCCTTGGTGACAGAAGGCAGCACGCACACACACTGCACTTCTGTACCTTTCCTTTCACATTTCCAGTTAAAATTCCAGCCAGACCCCTGCCCCCCTGCCTGTCCCGGGTACTTGGCTCTCTGTGGTGCTGCTTTTGGGATGCTTTTTGTCCACACAGCACCGCTGTTGAGCTTTATTTCCTTTATGATCTATGCACTCTGTGTTTGGATGTGGGCCACGAGCATCCTCTCCAGCCTGGGGCTGAGCACAGCATTATTTGTCTCAAGGAAGAGGGGCTGAGCATTCCCAGCTCAAAATATCCCTTTGGGGCTGAACGAGTGGAGACATTTGCTCCAACAGACTCTTGCACCTTTAGCTCTATCTTTCAGCTGGGTCCCATTTGCTTGTTTTCTTTTTCTTTTTCTTTCCTTTTTTTCATTCTCTTTGGCTCTTTTCCACCCAAAATGCCGGCAGTGAAGTGACACATCACGTCCCAGCCTCACAGAGCCTGGGCTGCCTCCAGATCCTGGAGAAATCCTGTCCTGGAGCATCATTCCCTGCTGCCCTGCACGTAGGGCTGCTCCAGATGTCTGTGCTGATGGAGCTGGGTGGTTCTGACATCACTCTGTTCCATGGGGTCTTCTTGAGGGATGATGTGGGTCTTTTTTCCTTTTTTTTTTTTCCCCTTCTTTCCTTTTAATTCCCTGTCTTCTCTGTGTCAGCCCCTTCTGTCCCTCCAGATGGGAATGTGCAGCTCCCCACGTCCGCAGGGGCTCGCCAGACCCATGGATGTCACCCCTAGTGACATCAGCGTGGTCATCACTGAGGGAAATTAATGCCACAAAGCAAATATTGTCCTCCTCTCTATACTCATGACACCAGTGAACTGCAATGCATGAAGTCAATTGCTCGTCTCAGTATCCAGAAAGCAGAAATCCCCCCTGCCTGCTTATAGAGTTCCCTTTGCTGAACCAATGATACAGGTGGGAGACGCACGCAGGCTGCAGTTGGGTGCTTCCAGAACCTTGTGGTTCAATCTCTGCACATTTGTGCTAATAAATGGAATTTTCTACACTGAAAAGTCTCTGCTGTTGATCTGGAGAGGAGAAGGATCAGGTTGCACTCTGGGGTGTGCACAGGGGGTATAAAACCCGGTGCATGGCAGTGTCAGCTGCTACAAGCCTACAGCCTGGATCTGCTAAAGGTTTTAAGGGCTTAGCTCCTGCTGCTCAGGCACCCAAGTGCCCCTGAGAGCTTGGGCAGGAGGACTGATGTGCAACTAACTTGGCAGTCTCATTTATTGCTTGCAATGGAATTAGCTGGGATGTGAGGACAGAGACACTTTCCTCTTGCAGCTCTGCATGATATGATGCCTGTGGGTACTGCAGTGAGTTGGGACCTGGTGCTGGTGGCTTTGCATTGATCTCCCTTAGTGCTAGCTTGAATCTGGAATGGAACTGAATGGAATGAAGCAGAGTAGGCAGAGAAGATTAGGGTAGAATAGAATAGGGTAGAATAGAATGGTACCAAAAATCCACAGTTGAGTGGGATCCAGAAAGACCATTATGTCCAACACTTGGTTCCACACAGTACTACGCAAAAACTCAGCTGTATGCCTGAGACCTTTACCTTCTCTAATTTTTTTTTGGGGGGGTGAGACTTCAGTCAAATTGCCTAAAACCCACTGAACACAGATTTGTGTGTTGGACACCTCCAAAGACCCAAGTGTCTGCTTTTGGGGCCTGTCCCCATCCCTGTGGGGCCTGAGCAGGTAGATGATGGATGGGCTCCTGGAGGAAAGGGCTTCACTCTCAGTCAGAGAAAAGACCATGAGGATCTTTTATAAAGGCCAAGTGCTGCTAACTGAGCCAAGGCAATGCAGAAATCACCCCTTCTTATAATAATAAAGAGATTTTCAATTGCCCTAGTGCAACAGAGTGTACCAGGTTTTCCTATGGGATACTGAGAGGTCTGTCTCAGCTTTCAATGAAAGAAAAGAAAAGAAAAGAAAAGAAAAGAAAAGAAAAGAAAAGAAAAGAAAAGAAAAGAAAAGAAAAGAAAAGAAAAGAAAAGAAAAGAAAAGAAAAGAAAAGAAAAGAAAAGAAAAGAAAAGAAAAGAAAAGAAAAGAAAAGAAAAGAAAAGAAAAGAAAAGAAAAGAAAAGAGAAAAGAAAAGAAAAAAATAAAAATAAAAATAAAAGAAATGGAATAAGAAAAGAGAAAAAGAAAAGGAGTAAGGAAAGAAAAGAAAAATAGGAGAAAATCAGTGTCATGGCCCTTTTTTACTTCCCAGGAAATTTGGTTAAAATATCTGCTTTGTTCACCATGTATTTTCATGTTCTAAAGCACTTTGAATGTAAAATTTGAGGGTGAATCATATTTTTGCTTTAAATAAAACTCCTTCCATACTACTGAATGTGTTTGTCATTGAATGTATGACTTGTGTGATGGAGCTGTGGTTAGAAAGAATGAAGCAGCCAATAATCACCCCAAAATTCCACCAAGGTGTCCATTACTGAGGAATTTATCTGCAGACTTTAGCATCAGTCCTGAAAGCTGATGGGGTAAAGATTGTGGCATTCCAATGCCTGCAGGACTCTGAGACACAGAATAATTTAATCACAACCTAGCATCCCTCACATCCCAGAATACATGTACAGTTTGTCCCTGCTGTTCTGAAGCTCTAAACATGGAGGACACACAGCCCTGAGTACTTAGCTGAACCAAAAACAGGACTGAAATGTCTTTGAGAACATTAGATGGAATATCAGCTGTAATCCTGGTGGCCAGCAGCCCTTGGAGAGCAGGGATTTTCCATGGACACCTGCTGAGGAGATGAAAGAAGCAGTGTGGGGATCTCCCAACGCCTTGGATAGATGGATAGACAGAAGATG
The DNA here is from genome assembly GCA_036925125.1 of Oreortyx pictus. Taxonomy (NCBI): domain Eukaryota; kingdom Metazoa; phylum Chordata; class Aves; order Galliformes; family Odontophoridae; genus Oreortyx; species Oreortyx pictus. The sequence goes on along the minus strand of JAUPFR010000026.1, from coordinate 4,685,348 downwards.
TTTCACAGTCCAGGCTCCATCTGCATGACTGGGGACAAGTGAAAAACAAAGCCAGAGATACCTGTGCTTGCAAATAGAGGGAACACAGTGTTTACATGGGGAACAACTGGAACAGGGAACAGTGCCTGCACTCCCTGGGGCAGGGCCATCCATGCCAGCCTGATTCGTGTTCTGTTGCAGAAGGAGAGGTCATGGGGACCCTCTGGAGAGAATGGAGATCACCTCTGAGGAAACAGTGACAGCAAATGATTGGGGCCTGCTGAGGACTTGGCAGCTCCCCACTGTAGCTCTGGCATAAACCTCTTGAGCATGTTTTGCCTGGTGAAGTGGAGGCCAAGATGGGACCTTCCAACAGGCTGTAGCTCGTTGAAGGGCAGAGTGAAATGATGGGTGGTGGAGATAGATTCTTCATGGTGTTGGTGGAAGGTGAAACAAAGAGCAACACAGGGTTAGGAGGTCTGGGAGGTCCTTCACAGGGGTCTGGTGGGAACAGCTCCATTCCAGGGTGCTGTCAAGGCTTGATTGGACAAAGCCATGGGCACCCTGTGCTGATGAAGGTGATGATCCCACTCCACAGTGAGGAAAAGACTGGAGATCTCCAAATCCTTCTCAACCAAGGTGCTGAGGGAGGACACAAGGACCTGAACTTTACTCTGCAGCAATGCTGAGCAACAAACACACAACCCTGGGTATGAACCCTTCTCTGCCCTCTAGAATCAAGCAGCTCTGTGCTTTCCATATGACAAAGAAAAGATCGTAGTTTTGCATTAAAAAAAAATCATTTTCCTTTTAAACTAATTGCAGTCATTTTTGGGAACTCTTGATGGGAAATGTTCTAGAGGGAGCCTTTGTCGAGAATTCCCCTTCCCACATAGAGGAAAACTGGGAAGGAGAGGAGAGAAAGCAGCTCCCACTTGGGGCTGCAAGTTGTCAGCCAAAGCTCTGGCTTTCCTCTGGCAGCACTGCAGCCTGGTGTGGTTGTGTGTCTCAAGCAGTGTCCATGTGTCCCCACTCCGGTGTGATAATGGACTGGGAAAGAATCATAGAATGATGGAATGGTTTGGGTTGGAAGAGAACTTTAATAACACCTAGTTTCAACCCTCTGCTGTCTGCAGGAGCACCTCCCACTAGACCAGGTTGCTCACAGCCCCATCCAGCCTGGCCTTGAATGCCTTCAGAGCTGGGGGAAACACAACATGTTCCAGCATCTCACTACCCTCACAGTGAAGAATTTCTTCCTAATATCTAGTCGGAGAACCACACTTAAGGGTGCATGGAAATCTTCTTTTCCCACATCCCGCCCACTCCTCATGACCTCCAGGCTCTGCAGGCACTCAGGATTTTGCCAGCAACCTGCCTGGGTTGTCTTCAAGGGGCTGTGGCCCTGCCATGGGTCCTGCATGACGCAGGTGTCCCCCATGTCCCTCTGGATGCTGACATGTCCCACGCAGTGCCTCACTACTCCTTCCAAATGGCATCCTAATTTCCCTCCCATTTACTCTGCTTTTTGTCACTGACATGTTTGCAAGATGCTAATGACTCCCATTTGGGGTTATTCTTGGAGCAGGACTGCCAGCGAGCAGCCAGACCTCAGAGGCAGCCGTGCCAGCACCACACCATCACCAGAGAGGAAGTGGAGCAGAACCCACTGCTTTTAACAGACTATCGGAAAAGCAGTTGTTTTTACCCATGATACTATTCATCCTGCTTTTTCTGCCCCTTCAGAGACCATTCTGCTTTGCTGTAGGACAACTGCAGCTTGGGGAAGGCTGCATTAGGGAAAGGCACGTGCATTTGGGGGGCTCTCTCAACTTTTGCCTTCTCTGTTGCAACAGCAGCTTTCCACATGTCAGAGGACAGACCAAGAGATGCATGGGGCTGGAGGGGACTCTACTCGGATCCTCTGGACATGTTTTTTCTCTGGCATCCTGATCCTAGAGCACCCTGTGGAAGGGACAAGGAAGAATGTGCACAGCTATTTCACCAAAAAAGGAACCAAAAGTACGTGTCTCCATGCTGTCCTTCACCATGTATCTGTTTTTCTCCCCATACTGCTCTGCCCACATGCAATCTGCCTCTCTGCAGGCGCTCTGCTTTTCTGTGAAGTCTCTGGGGGTAATGTTAAGGGAGCTGCTCTGGTTTATGCACGTGCCGAGGGCCTCATTTATGGCTGGGTTAAAACCTTAGCTGTTCCTTTTCCTTTACCCATTCCCCACATCCTCCAGTGGGACTGGAAGAACCTTTCCAGACCGTGAGGAATTTTCCACCTAAACACTACTCTGACCTACACTTTTTTTTTTTTTTTTTCTGTAGAAAACACATAAAAAGCAAATAAATAAAACCTTGATCTCTCAGCTTCCAAAAGGAGAGGGACTTTACCCTGCTCGGTGAGCACCAGTGAATAATTTTAATCAAAAGCCTTTTCTGCAAATAAGCGCCTCTATGATCTGTCCTGAGGGGCCCATCCCTGAGTTTCCAACCCCCTGACGAGGGCTGGGAGCCAGCAGCACATCAGCTTCCTGCAGAGCTGCTCAACTTCTTCAAACCACCAACACAAAGGAGGGACGCCAAGGAACCCATTGGATCCCGCCAAGCAACACTTGGCTGCCGGGGATGGCTGAACGCTGAACGCGCTTCTGACGGCGCAGTTGGCAGCTCTGCTTCGCTGGGCTTTGTGGAGCCATCCTTGGAAACACTGCTGCTGCTTAATAGCAAACATGTGGGCATCCTCACCCTTTCCCCCTCCAGTGCTGGAGTGTGGACCAGAGGTAGAGGATGGTGAGGTTTCATCCCTCTGCTCTGATGAAGGAGCTCATCCCAGCAGACAAAGTTCCCCCTTGACCTTGACACTAAGCTGGCAGCTAAGGAGACTCCTCCAGGCCAGATGCAGTAGGGTCGGCATCTGACAGCAGGGTTGAGGACTGCTATCAGTGTAGGGGATGAACCTCCAGAACCCTCCCTTCACATCCTTGCTTTACCCACTCCTGAGTCCCTTGCCACAGGTCTGGGAACTTCTGGAAGAGTTTCCCTTGCAGATGGATATCTGCTCCTTCAGTGCTTTGCCCACAGTCATGAGGATGGGAAGATTCCTGGGAAGACTGCTCCCATCCCAACAAGTGCCTCACTGATCCCCTGGCAGTGGGGCCCACGAAGCCATCACAGCCATCTGAGGTGTGAAACCTGGTCCTGATCCTACCACAACAGCCCTGGCAGCTCTCATGACCTGTTTTCCACGGATGAGTCAGGGAGGCTTGCTGTGCTGGGTTGTGGTAGCAGGGGCAACTTCTAATGTATTCTGCCCAATCATTTCTGCCTATCTGTCCCATTGTGACCAAGATCTTCCTGGCGCAAGCTCTGTGAGATGCCACCAGCCCCAGGGGCAGCACATGGGTTCCTGAACTCCCTGGCAACTTCTTGAAAGGTAATCTGAGCCCTCAGCCCTGCCTTCATCCACACCAACTACAGTTAGTCAGGTTGTAGAAATGCCTCTCCATCTTCCTCCTCACCAGATCCAGGCAACCTTCTTGTCCCAGCAAACCAGCTGCACTCAAGGGATGCATTTCCTGGCAGTGTTTGAGGGAGCAGAACTGAGACTGAGTTCCAGAGATGAATGAATATGCAAGGGAGATCCTTAGTGCAGGAGTGGGGGACACAAGTACACCCCACAGATGAGCGAAAACATTTCTCCTAGATGTTCAGCCTTTCCCTGCTTCAATCACCCTTTAGCCATCCCACAGGACAAACAGCAGGACAGAGTGCTGCAGGGGCTGTGTTCCTGCAATGATGTGAGGCCAGGGAAGTAATAGGGACATCTGACCATCACTAGGAGAGTGTGGGTTTGTGGACACAGGGACCTAACCATACTTGCATGGAAGCAGAGGGATTCTCCAGAGCATGAAGCTTTGGTGGTTTCCCTTCATTCTTGCAAGCTGCAGAAATAAACAGGCTTTGGAACATAAAAAAAGGTGTTATTATTTCAAAATCATTTTACACTACTGAGATTATAAGGACACCTGAGAGGGATCTCTGCTCTTCTCTGAGCATCTGGAGACACCTGGTGTGGCAGAGTCCCCTATACAGGGAGACCCTGTAAACGCAGTGTGACCCTGCATACCACGTCAGGTACCTGAGGACTCTTCAGATCCTTAAAAACTTCTATTGCACCAGTTCCCCACCTGGAAGATCCTCATGCATCTTTTCTCAATGGGCTGTTGGGTCCATTTTCTGCAATGCAATGTGGTCCTAACATCCCTAGCTTGAATGGCCACCCTGGACATAGGGCTGTACTCATATATAATCGTAGACTGTGTATGGTAGCAGAGATCACCATGCTCATGTTCAGAACATCTGCAGAACATGCTATGTCCTATAGGAATATAATATGAGATTGATTATTTGATTGGAAGCATAGAGATAAAATATTTAAAAGGTTGTAAAATCTGATCCGATTTGCTATTTGATTTGCAAGTGGATTCAGGCTTGGAGTTGCTGATACAAAACTGTAAGTAGCATAATTAGTAACAAGCATCATTGTGATGAGGTTTCATTTAGAACTTTGTAATTTGAAACAGAAACTGTTTGTGGTATCTTCTGGGACAAAAAAAAAAAAAAAGAAGCACAGAGTGTCTGCTCCAGACAGTTTGAGATGAATGTGCTGGATCTGATGGAAACGAAGGAACAGACTCCAAAGCCTGAAGTCTGTTGATTTTTCTACTGCTGTTATTTCCAGTTAAAGTGTCATCTCACTTGAATTTGCTATCAAAACTTTTTTAGACGGATTTGGAAATGTACAAACCTCAGACCCATCACTGTCTTGTGCAGTGTGTTCCATGTAAGGTAGCAAAACTCAGCAGTGTGAGCCCTTGTCTCACAGCTCCTCCTGAGACAGCTGCCAGGAGGGGGATTTTTCACAGGCTTTCTTTTTTCTTCAGGAGGAAGAGCCCATCAGCAAACCCAGTGCACCAGCATGTGCTCCTCCAGGTGACTTTGTCCACTGTGGCAGTTTCCATCCGAAATGATCTCATGTCTTAAAAGGAAGAACAGGGATTCCCACATCCCGTGGCATCTGCAGGGAGGTTAATTGGTGCCAATGCAGTGGCTAAAAATGAAATGCTTGACAGTCCTCCCTGAAGGCACTGGAGCTCCTCTAACAGGCAATTCAACTCCTGGCGTATCCTTCCAGGCTGGGCAGATGAGTCCCCATCTGGAGGTGCCTACTGGTCCCTGCAGGCTAACCAGGGAGTTAAGGTGACATTTAGAGCTTAAAGCTAGGTCAGATGGCTCTCACTCCCAGAGTGTTTCTGTGTTACAAGATTTAGCACAAGAATTGTGTGTTTTCCAATCTCTGCTGTCTGAGAGGCCCTAAGTAAGTTTGTGGACAACACCACGTTGAGTGATGCAGTCAGTAGATTGGAGGGAAGGGAAGCCATCCAGAAGGACCTAGACAGGCTGGAGAAGTGGGCCCATGTGAACCTAATGAGTTCCACAAGGCCAAGTGCAAGGTGTTGTACTTGGGCCGGAGCAATCCCAGGTATTTATACAGACTGGGGGAAGAACTCCTGGAGAGCAGCCCTGCAGAGAAGGACTTGGGGTCCTGGTGGATGAGAAGCTGGGTGTGAGTCCGTAGTGAGTGCTGGCAGCCCAGAGGGCCAACTATATCCTGGGCTGCACCAAAAAAGGGATGGACAGCAGGGAGAGGGTGAGGATTGTCTTCCTCTACTCAGCTCTTGTGAGGCCCCATCTGCAGTACTGCATCCAGGCCTGGGGCCCCCAGCACAAGAAAGATGCAGAGCTCTTGGAATGGGTGCAGAGGAGGGCCACTAAAATGATCAGAGGGCTGGAGCACCTCTCCTGTGAGGAAAAGTTGAGGGAACTGGGCTTGTATAGCTTGGAGAAGAGAAGGCTCTGGGGAGACCTCACCATGGCCTTCCAGTACTTGAAGGGAGCGTATAAACAGGAGGAGGAACCATTGTTTACATGGGTTGATAGTGATAGGACAAAGGGGTATGGTTTTAAACTAAGACAGGGAAAATTGAGGTTGGATGTTAGGAGGAAGCTTTTCACTCAGAGGGTGGTGAGGCACTGAAACTGGTTGCCCAAAGAGGGCATTCAAGGCAAGGCTGGATGTGGCTCTGGGCAGCCCTGGTCTAGCGGTTGGTGACTCTGCCCATGCCAAGGGGGTTGAAACTCGATGACCTTTGAGGTCCTTTTCAACCCAGGCCATTTTATGATTCTATGATAAGTATGGAGCAAAGACGTACCCAGTGTGTCACCATGGGCAGATGAAGGAGAGCTAGGAGTGTGGCCAGCAGTGTCCTGGGAAAGGTTTTCTTAGGAGACACGGGAAGGGTGAAGGTCACTGGGGCCAGACTGGCAGGCACTTCTGGTGAGTGGAAAGGGAACGAGTGCCTGGAAGAAAAGCACACTGAAGTCAGGTCAAATGTATCTGGGATTTCCTTCATTGGTTCAGACCATGGGTCAAGACTTCAAACTTGGACAAAGAGTACAACAAGAGGTAGCATGGATAGTATGAGAGGTTCAGCAAGGGAGGACAAGATCAACAGAGCAAAATTCATCCAAAAAATGTCAGGAAACCTGTCCTCCAGCAGTGAGACCTGAAAGTAGCCCCCATGGGGATGTGGAAGACCCTGGCCAACTGTCATCTGTCCCATGCAAAAGCACCAAGACCTGGAGGTGGTGTTACCTCTGGAAGCAGTCACCAGCAAGAGGAAAACCTCTTGGATTTTTGTGCTCTGAGCAGTTTTGCAGCTTAGCAAAAAGTCTCAGTATCTGTGAGTCACATCAGGACAACAGCAAGGGTTATGGATGCAGAGCTGCTTGCAGATCTAACAGGGCACTTTCACTTAGGTAATGTTGATTTCTCTGCTGCTCCCCAGCACCCAGAGGATATAATATGTCAAACTGGAGGTGTTTGCAGATGAGAGATAACAACTGTTGAAAAAAAATTAAATTAAGTGCCTTTAGAAAGTGTTAGCTGAGGTGCAGAAACAAAACAGCTGTGGCTGCAACACCTGGGAGCGAGTGTGAACTCGAGGAATGCAGGAGGGTGATAATATCTTGCTGTTTCACCCAGCAACAGCTCCTGGAGGTAAACTGTCACCCAGCCAGGGAGGAGAAAGCATGCAGGCAGGTTTCAAGAGGTACATGTGGTCTTGCCATTCCTTTTATCTGTGCTTTCAGTGCATGTGCTAACATTTACATTCTCAGGGCAGTTACGCCATCATTTAACCCTTTTGTTTTGACTCATGTGCTTGCACCATATCTATTAGCTGAAGAGCAAGTAGGACATCATGCTCCTACTTCTGAGCTCCCCGTTGCCCAGACAAAGGAGGTGCAGTTTGGGGATGCATTGGCTGCCATTTATAGTCACATGGGATGTGATGTGTCCATCTGGAGCCCCAAAATGTGCTACACACCCAAGGGGACACCTCTGGGGGTGATGTGGTATGAGGTGACATTGCGTGGGAAGGTGGCCCAGGCCATAAAGCAAATGTGAGACTTAAAGTGGGGCTGTGACAGTGGCTGGAGGGACAAACTGATAATTGAGGTGACCAGAGCTGCTTGCAGTAACACTGCCCATCTGTCAGCAGATTTTCTTCCCTCTGATACTGAATTTATGCCTGCCCAAAGAGAACTGCCACAGCACATCCTGACAGAGTCATTTACTTTTTTTTTTTCTCAAATGGAAGCAAAAAGACAAACATGTTCTTTCACTTTTTCCAGGCTGCCCAAATCAGTTCTGTTATAGCAATTCCAAGACAACCATCCTCCCAAGTGATTCTCAGCCTCAGCCTTGGCCAATGGGCCACACAACAGCTTCTACCAACAGCAGATGAGGGGAGATGAAGGAACTGGCAAAGAAAGCTTGCACGAGCACAAACTGCTGGTAGGCAGCAAATCTCATAGCAGCTTTTAACTTCTATGTTTAACCTCCAGCTCCACAAGGAAAACTCATGGACTGCTTGGATAGAGGGCATGGAACAAACCTGGCACCTCTAAATGTGGCACATGAGTGTTGTGATGGGCCTAAATGAGTGGTGGTTTTGTCAGTCGAGTGAGCAACAGGGGACACATTGCCTCTGACTAGTGTCTTGCAAGCAGTCTGATTCTGGTCCTAGCTGTAACTGCAAATTCTGCTCTAGATGATGAAGTGGAGGCCTGTGATGTCCCAGTTTGGGATACCCAGTCCTAACTTGCTCGGGTGTTGTGAGATTGATGTAATGAATGTGAGTGTTGTTTGCAGAGCACAGATTTGGAAAGGAAACCTTGGAAAAGCTAAACCCAAGACTGTCAAGAGAGAAGTAGTTTCCTTTCTCTTTTCCTATCCATCACACCTGTCAAACACTAAGGGCAACCCCAGGAGAATTTCCTTCATGCGGGAATGGAAAAAGAGTTTCAGGTTTGTAAGGGCTCTTCACTTGTTGCCAGAGGAAACAAAGCAAAGAGAGTTTTCAGCTTTACAGATGTACAAGATTTAGAGTGCTCTGCACTTTAAATCTGATTGTGTCAAGGAGCAGTGGCAATGGGAAGGCTCAGGCTTGCAGGGCGCAGGTGCTGAGTGCTGCAGGAGGGATATCTTCCCTCCTTCTGCAGCCAATGGGCACATGGAGAGCCAACAGCGAGCTCTGGGATCGGCTGCAATTGGGTCTTGGCTCATGTGATCTGTAAAAAGAGCAGAAAACCAGCATGGCCACATTCTCTTGCACTTCTGAGCCAGGTGAGATGAACTGATGGTCCTCTCTGGCCATGAAGTTCTCACCTTGAGGATGGTATCATGCACAGCATTGAGCCTTGAGCACAGCAGAGGATGGAGATGTTAGGACATGACCATCCCATATTATCATCCTGTGATCATTCCTCCATCTCTGGAGGTGCCCAAAGCTGGGTTGGATGGGGCCCTAGGCAATCTGATCTGGTGAGGGGCAACCAACCTACAGCAGGGATATTGGAACTCAGTGATCTTTAAGGTCCTTTCCAACTGATTCTGTGATTCTGTGAACCTGGATTAAAAGTTGCTTTTTTTCTTTAGCATATAACCAGGTGGATAACACTGGGCATTGCCTTACCTGCCCCTCATGAAGCACCTGCCTTTTCCCTGGCAATGAAGTAAAGCTGAATCCATGCTGTGTCCAGAGTTATTTCCTGATATTTACTCCAAGAGTATGGGCCCAAAAGACTCTTGTGGTCCTACCACCATCTCCCTGCCTCTACCAGGTGAATGAAACAATGCCACTTTCTTCTTCGTGAGCAAGAGAGAGGAACAAATCTTTAGATTTCATAAATGTGAATTTAAGAGAAATATGCTTTTCCTTCAAGAGTTTATTTTCATAACCCAGTGGGTCAAACAGCCTGAAAGAGGGGAGATGTTTTCTCAGTAGGCTTCAATGTGAAGCAGTCCAAGAATGCTGGGAATCCTCCACGGTGTCAAGTTGGATGTCTCAGCCCTGGGCTGAAGGTCTGTGCGAAGCATCCGCCCTCCACATCTGTTTGGTTTTAATCGGAGATTTATTATGAACAAAAGCAGCTCTTGGAGGAGCTACTCTCTTCTGACATGCCGGCTTGGCCTGCTGGACCAGATGGACACAAATAGTTTCACATATTAGTCAAATTCTGGAAGGCTGTTCACCATAAACTACAGGCAGGCATGAGCAGAAAGGACATTATATTGTCACTGATTTATAGATGATCACAGAAAATAAATTCTAGCCTTCTATGGGGATGTTAACCACTTAAGTTTTGGTATTGATCTCATAGCCAAGTGACTGGAATTCCAGGTTTTTGTAGCCCCAAAGCCAGTAGCAGTAAAAGTTGATATTATCTCTGGTGAATTTGTGCTACGCGGTGAATTGGAAAACTGATCTGAGAAGCACAATAGGAAATCATAGCAAATTCTGGCTGTTTTTTCACATGATCTGATAGCGGTAGGACAAGGGGGAATGTCTTTAAACTGAGAGAGAGGAGATCTAGGTTGCATGATAGGAAGGAAGTTTTTGCTCAGGGGGTGGTGAGGTGCTGGCACAGGTTGTACAGAGAGGTTATGGGTGCCCCATCTCTAGTGGCATTCAAGGCCAGGTTGGATGGGATCCTGGACAGCCTGATCTGGTGTGGTGCAACCCTACCTGTGTTAGGGGGGTTGGAACTAGATGCTCTTTAAGGTCCACTCCAATCTAATCCATTCTATGATTCTATGGAATCAAATTGATATACTGAAAACCCAAGGACCCATTTCCTAGGCTGCAGTTGCAGAACTTTGCTTCTTAATACTTGGTTTTCAATGATAAATATTTAACGAGGCAAACGCATCCTCCTGCACTCATAATTAAGGGGAGATAGATTGCATTCCTAATGATTCCTAACAAAAGCAAAAGCAATTTCCTCCAAGATCAGTGAGAATTCCCAAATCTCCTCAAGTGAAATAAGAGCGTATAATGAATTGAGTGAGGAACTGATCTAAACCAACAGAGGACATTCAGCATCTGAAGGAAAATGAAGGGCAGTGCTCATCCTTACTGCATGGCCTCACCCAGGGGTTAACAGAGGGATTCTCTAGCACCATCTTACCAATGGACGATGGGAAATTATCTGTCTCTGGACCTCATTTCCTATTTGTAATATGAGGATTATGTTGGCTGGCTCTTAGTTGCTGGAACATTTTTTTTTTATGCCAAGATACAAATTGCAACATCTCATGGAAAAATGCTTTTAAAGCATATTTGTTGTTGGAAAATGTTCATATTTGAGTTCGGAATTTTCAAATATTGCTTCATATCATATGAGAATGTTTTCCCATGGTTATTTTTATTGATTTCAGTGGTTTTACCAAACATGTCCCAACTGTTAACAGGGTGATTTATCAATGTGCCATAGCTGATATCAAATGAAATAAAGTGCAGACTAAGAGGTACAGTCACAGAGCCACAGAAGGGGCTGCTCAGCACCCTGTCCATTCATTCAATAAAATTAAACCACACCAAACCACTTTGCTGGGCCAAATCCTTGCAGCATTTATTTTTTCACATTCATAACCTGGATTTCCTAGGTGGGAACAAATGGCACAACCTTAACCCCAAGGACACCCTATAACAACATATTGGGAAGTACCAACATTTTGTGCAAAAGATGGCCAGAATTAGCAGTCTGTGTAAAACAATATGCATCCTTCCCCCCCCCCCCCTTTCCCTCCCTTCCCCCCCCAATTAATTTTGCTCTTAAAAAAGCTGAATTGTTTTGGCTGAAGTTCACACCCTTCCCTCCCTTTGCCCCTTAAATAGAAAATCAGCCTGAGGTGGATGCTCCATTACAGAAAAATTCAGCACAAATGATTTAAATTAAAATTATAACTCCAAGCAGCATCCTACAAGGAGACTTTCAGACAGCTTTAATAGGCAATGATGCTATAGATGGGGCTAGTGAATCACTCCTTTTAACTGCATAATGCTTGCACAATTATATCCAGAAACAGCAATTAAAAAAAAATCAGAAAGTGTATAAACTCTGGGCCAGATACTCAGCCAGAGCTGCATATAGAGACCAAAGGACCTCAGCAGATTTGCGCATGTGAATTGGTGATATTCTGCACCCATCTTTTCTTCTCTAGAACAGCCCAAGGCACCATTAATTGAATCCTACTGCCTCTTCCCCAAGGAGGGAAAAATCTACTTCTGCATTTGATCCCTTACCAGAAGGCAAACAAACTGAGGGTTTCACTTATCTATTGAGGTGCTTTTAATTATTTATTTATTTATGCCTGTTAGCAGGTGTTACACAACATCGTGTCACCGGCAAAATTATGTAGCAGTCCTGGCAACCAAGAAGTGAAATGGTTCCCGGAGTGCCTTAAGAAAATAATTCTTTCCTTTGGAAATTGGATTATATAAAAATGAGCCTTTCTTTTTTCCCCCATTTTTTTGAAAAGATGACAAACACTGGGGAAATGGAAGGGGGGAAGTTTTAGAATATCTACACTGAAGGGGACATCTGGATATGGAAATGCAGATTTTGGCTCCATCTACCCATAGACCCCGGGGAAAGCCACTGCTCAAAGCAAGGGGCAAAAAACAGAGCGAAAAGACTCAACCTCAGATTTTCCAGCCCCGCTGGGTTTTCTTTCCCCAGGGGGTGAGCGGTTCAGCTCAACTGACGCAGATGGCTTTCAGGAAGAGGAATGCTCTGGTTTGGAAGAGGGCCACATCTTCCGGATGTCTTCTCCTTTCCTCACCATCAGCATTTCAGGGTGCACTTCCATGGCCAACTCCAGTGCCAGAGCTGGGTGTCCTGGATCCAGGGGACCTGCAGCCACCCAAGGGTTGAGAATGCATCTCCACCATCCCGAAGTCACCCATAAAGGCAATGCAACAGGACAGCGATTGCTGCCGGGTGATGTTGCTCCAGGCTCTGCTCTATGGTGCAGTTGGCAATGCATGAGCATCACCTCCCCCCCATCCTCGCAGCAGAGAACATTCTCATAAAATACAATGCTTGGCTCTCTTGTTGACTTTCTTAATGCCCTCTACAAAGGGCATTTATTGAAATATTTAACCCAGCTGTAAACTCACACCGGGAGAGAAATGATGAAAATTAGCCTCACCTTGTCTTTTTGAGGCAGAAAGGAGCAAAATTTTGATTTTCTCTAAATGCAGAAAAATTCAGCAGTAATGAGGGAGGCACCCCCTTCCTCCCTAAATATAGTAGGATCAAATTAAAAGTCAAGATCTTTGTTGCTGTTATAAATAGCTAATGAGCTGACAGCATGTGCGAGTGCACTGCCAGCCCCTGCCAAGCCACAGCTCATCAGGAAGTTTCAAAGTGACATGCACCATGGCAGCAACCAACTTTTGTAAGTACAGTCTGGGGAGAAAACAGTGATTATGCAAGAAAACATGGCAAAAACAACCATCTGCTTCATTTTCTCCATTTGTTTGCCCATTGGGTTTTTGAGTCCATAGGGCTCAAGTTTTCCACATTTTCTCCAAAACAAATAATTGACTTATTTTCCTTTACTTTTTTTTATTTTATTTTTTCTAATGAAGCCTAAGATTATCACATAATCACCTGCTGCCCAAAGGAGGCAATGGCATGGCCAGGAAACCCAGCAGTACTGGGGAACGAGGTGTCTCTGGACACGCGGACTAGGAAGCAAAGCTCCAACCTCCCTCTTTCCAGCAGTGTGTGAGAACCAATGAACCTTTCCCCTCTCCCTCAAGACTTGCAATAGCCTCGTATTTAATGTAGCGGATCCAAAGGAATAAAAAAAAAAACCTCTGAAAAAAGAGAAAAAAAAAAGTGTTTTCTGTTTGTGTGCCAAAACATATGCACTTCGTTATATCTCTGGCTCTCACATCTCCCATGTGCTGCGAGAGGGGAAGTGAACTGCAGTGATTTCACTGCTGCTCCTTGGTCATGCTCCTGTTCACATTGTCTCCCACCAGATAATGCTGGCTTGGAAAACACTGTCTGTGCCTGAAAGCCAAGTGGTGAGAGAAGGGGGAAAATCCCCTGCCTTGCTGTTTGCAGGTAGTAAATCCTCATGCTGGGTGATGCCGACATTCCTGGGTGCTGTCTGCCTTCAGGGCAGGGTTTTTCCCTTTCGCCCCAGAGGTGCTGGGAGCAGTAAGCAGCAGGGCTCCCCTTCATCAGGCACAGCTGCAGGGAGATTCCTCTGCTTCATTTTCCTGTAACTCATATTTAAAGGCCAACAAATCACCCTGTACACATACATACACAGAGCAAAAGAGAGTGGAAAAAGAGGCTGTGTTAAGAAACATGCAGCTTGGGGCAGATTTTTAGAGGATTCCCCATTAAACAGAGCTCGAAGATCCCACAGATGACTTTTACCCATCACCTTTTCCAGGCTCTAAGCCCATCCCAAGGGAGGGGATGGCACAGGACATCAATCCCTGTCCCTCTTGTATCTGTTGATTAGCAGAGCAGAGACAACAACCATGTGGCATATCGACCTTGGCCATGCTGGTGGGCATATTCACAGCTGCAGATGGAAATGTGATGCACTGTGGTCATAGATAATAACACCAGAAGTTTGAATTAGATGTAAAATCAGCTGAACCTCTTCAGGTGCTGCTTGCAGCCTCTCAGCCAGGGATGGCAGGCAATAGAGGTCTTGTGGATGAACTGCTCCAACTCCCATCCAGTGCAGAGCCCCAAGCCTATCAGCAGCCACTGCAAAGCAGAAGCATCAGTCAAGATGTCAAGGAGATGTATAAATGAAAAGGAAGCCTCACATTTGCTGCTGCTGTCAGTCAAGCACATCACAAGAAGCAATAGCCTTGAGTTGCTCCATGGGATGTTCAGTTTGGATATTAGGAAAAAATTATACTCTGAAGGAGTAGTAATGCTCTGGCACAGGCTGCCCATGGAGGCGGTAGAGTTGCCGCCCCTGGAGGTGCTCCAGAACTGTGCAGATGTGACACTGAGGGACGTGGTTTAGTGGGCGTAATGGTGATTGGGTTGGCTGTTGATATTAGTGCTCCCTGGGATAGCATTTCTTTGCTCATGAAGCCAAGTTGTTGTGTTTGCAGAAGAAACCAGGTGATGGAACACCTGGGACAACTGTTGCATGCTGGAGAGCACTCATAGTAATAAAAGATCTTGATGCAACCAGTCTCATCTGAGTCATTCACCCAGTGATGGGCTGTGAACTGTCTCACTGTTCAATCTGTGGGCTGACCTCATGCTGCAAGTTGTCCCCAGTGGGACCTAAGCAGTCTGAGGTACGTTTTGGAGGTGACACTGGAGCACTGCCCACACCATCCCTTATGTTGTTTGTGCAAATTGTTGTCCCAGCAGTTGCAGGAACATCTACAGCCATGGGTCTAAGAGCATTGAGAAGAACATGGCAAGTGCCATTCACACAGTGGGGAGAGGAGAGCCTGTTTTTTGTGCACTCACTGCCTCAAGGGTGCTCGGTGGAGATGGGTACACCTCAGCATCAAAAGTTGTGTCCAACTGTTTGTGTCTCTTCATGCAAGCAGTGCAAAGGAGTTTGGGAGGCTACTCCAGTAATTCTCCCCATAATTAAATTGTATAATTTACTTCTTCCACTGGCCTCATGCAGGGAATTAAACACAAGATTAATGAGGTGTCTAATGGTTTGTGTGGCCCCGCTCAGAAATAAAGCAACTGTTTGTTCCTTGTGCGATTGGATATGTGAGAGCAGCCAGTTTCTCTCCAGATGATGTGCACTGCTACCAGTGACAAGTGCAGATGGATGTTTATGCCGCTTGCCAAGCTGTTGAGAAAAGCACTGACGTAGATCTGAAAGAAATGCACTCAAGCTTGCTGCTTTACACTGGGGCTTCGAGAACAACAGTACAAGGAAGGAGCAACACCCGGGGTTCGGTTGTGGTCAGGGTTGCTGGAGGTTGCTCTCACGGCAAGGCCGTTTTCATCCAGCTGGAGTGACAGCTCCTGGATGGAGGTGGCACAAAGCTGCTGGTGGCCAGAACATCTTGTCATCCAGAGCCACAGGCCCATGGGTGGCCATGACAAGTAGCATAACCCCATGCAGATCTGTCTGCAGTCTGGATGAGCAATAAAAGTCTCCTTTCTTTAACCATGACATGTGCTGGAAATGGAAGTGTTATCTCTTGCTCATTCTCCTTTTTTGTTTTCTTTCTTTATTTTTTTTTTTAGGACCTCACAGTTGAAGCATTATGTTTCAAAACACTTGGTCTCTGCACCAAAACCACGTGGGCTGTGTGCTCCTGCTTCAGACACCCAGGCTGCTCCCCGCTGGGACTGGGACTGGGAGAAGCAAGGCAATGCCCTCTACAGCCAGCATTCTCATTGGGCACATTCTGCTTCTCCCATTTCCAGAGTTTTCAACACTTTTCTGGCTGGTATTCTGCAGCCTGCACCTCTTGTTCCCTATACAACCACCCTAAGCAGGAATTCAGGGATCTTGACGTCACCAAGGGATTCATCATCCAACCTCATGGGTAGGAACCACAGGCTGCAGTGTTTCCCTTCTAGAGCACAGGAGGGACTCCAGAAGTTTGCATAAGCCAATGGCACTGCCCATGTCCTGGATGCACACTAGCCTGTCTATAGCCCCCATACCACTGCTGCGATCCCAAACCTCCTCCATAGCCATACCTGCATCTTCCTTACTTTCCCATCAGGATGATATTCCCAAATCAACCTGCCCCAACACCAAGCAGCCCCAGGCTACTTGCCCTGCTCACAGCATCACAGGTCATCCCAGAATCCCAGTATCATTCCCTCCTTTTTGCAACAATCTCTTGCATAGCTGAGGGTCGTTATCATGTCTTCCCTCCCTTTTAGACCAAACAAGTGCAGTTCTCTGTAGGTCGTATTTTCAGGACTGCAGATCATGACCACTGATTGCCTCCCAGCACTCTTTGAGCATTGTTCTTTTAAAGCCCGTGCCAAAGCTGGATGAGTTTCTCCAGCTCTGACCTTCCCAGTTGCTGGCAGAGCACAAGGATTATTTCACAATTCTTATGGACAGCATTTGGATTTATACATCCCAGGGGATGAGAGAGGGGCGATGCTTAGCATCTCCACTGGTCACACATTTGTAATTTTGCCTCCCATTCAGGCTTCAACTGTCTAAGAATCACGAGTCATGGTGCTTCAGTAACCCCTTGGGTTGACCCATTCTGTCATTCCCCACACCTGGGAAGGCCAAAATCCCCATGAGCTACCCCAGCACGCAGTGCTGAGAGGTTACAAATGGGCAGAAAACAGCACTAGTAAACAAAATCCAATTCTCACCTCAGGGAGAAGGTCAGGAGAAACTTAATGCTTTTTTTCATAGAAAATAAAAATTCTGAGAATTTGAGGCTGAAAACTAATCATTTTTATTTTATTTTATTTTATTTTTGTTTTGTTTTTGTTCCAGAAATGCTCTCCAGTGTCTCATGCATCTTCCTGGACCCTGGTGTTGGTTCTCTGGCCAAATCCCAACCCTCAGGACACTCCATTGCCTGCATCCCTGTTCCACCATGGAGGAGTCTCCATCTACACTGAGCCATCAGAGATGTAATTCTTTGGCAAAAATCAACATTTTTGACAGATGAATTTAGACTTGTGCCATCCAAAGAAAACCCTGCCATGCCCCAAAGGTGCCAATAAATGCAATGCAGAAGACAATGTCACAGCAACAAATCACTGAGGACCTTTTGGAGTGGGTCTCACCACTTCTTGCAGAGGAAGAGATGTGGAGATCCTGACCTTCAGCATTCCCACCCATGCCCAAGGCAAAGCAGTGTGGGCTGAACAAGCTGCTGCTTGGTCATTGGATTGGGAGCTTCAAAGGATGCAAGAACAGAGGGACTCAAATCTGCCACTTGTCCAAAGAGTTTTGTGGAAATTTAGCAGGGCAGGATTGGGCACAGCTGAGTTGGAAATGTTCCCTGACACTAACCAGCATCCTGTCCTGTCCTTCCTCCCGAAATGCAACCAAATGGGACATGGCTCTGTCCAAGAGCTCATGCCGCAAATCCACTAGACGCTGTATTTCCTAACCGAGGGGCTTTTACAGCCCTTACAGTAAGTCATAAAACTTGAGGAGGATTTTCTTGTGGTTAAACACTGAGGCCTGTTTTGGCCAAGCAAAGTGGGCTCTGCTCTGTCCTCCGGATGGAGTGGAGCTGGATTTATTGTTATTTATGTTTCAGTATAAGCATTACTCAGAAGGTAGCATTAGTCATAAAGCTGGCTCCCTGCGCGGCTACCCTTGTTTTCCTTGTGTTTCTCTTCCTGCCTTTAGCTGAATTCCCTTTGACATCAGCCATCAAACATAAAACTGCACATAGATCACATATTGTCAGGGACTGGCAGGGTTTTGGATTTGGCCTCTCTCCACTCTACAGCTGTTTGGAGAGCTCGCTCTGCTGGAAGGAGGGTGGTCTGTGTCTCTGCCCTTTGAAGTGCGAGGAGCCCCCAGACACATGCTCAGGCTCTTATTTACTCTCAACTCTTCCATATTCAAATGTCATGTAGGCTGAGGCTGGAGAACTGTGTCAAAACTCAGACATGACATCTCTCTCCTGTCACTGCCACCATGGGTCGGCAGTGCTAGGTTAATGGTTTAACTTAATGACCTTAGAGTTCTTTTCCAATCAAAATGATTCCATGATTCTATAAACCATGGGCTCCTTTTTGCAGGACATGGCAGTGAATGACTAGACTAAATGACCTTAGAGGTCTTTTCCAACCTAAATGGTTTTATGATTCCTAATTTTATGGTTATGGTGGTGGAGAAACCTATGGAGGTGACCCATATGCCCACTTCAGCTTTGCTCTGTGGACTGAAAATATGCCAGCAGCTTTGCCCATCACTGTTCCCATCAGAAAAAGCCCTTGGGCAGTTCCCTGAGGCCTGCAAGTATAGCCAGCAGCTCCTATAGAGCCACTCCAGTTCTCTGTCCCATCATCTCCTGCAGTCTTGGACTTTAGAGTCCATGTGTCTGACCACTGTCCTTGGCTTTCCTCCTGCAGTCTTCACTCCAGTCAGTGTCTCCAAACACATTTTCCAAAACAGATTATTATTTACTCACCCAAGGCAAAGGAAAATATTCAAGCAACAGGCGGCCTCCTGCATTGTGCTTACCCAACCCCTGGCGTATTTCTCTCTGGGTGCTGTAATTTGGGATGGAGAAGGCAGACAACCTTGATGTGGTTTTTTTCCTTCTCCCGGAGCTCCTCCAGCATAGTCATTCCATCCTTCCCATGCCAAGTAGCTGCTCACATTCCTTTCCCAGACAGAGTTTAATCATCCTCCAATATTAGGAAGTTAATGAAGAAACTGCGCTCAGTTATTTCAGGTTGGTTATAAGGAAAAATTCCTTCTCCGAAAGAGTGGTGATGCATTGGCACAGGCTGCACAGGGAGTGGTGGGGTCACTGTCCCTGGAGGTGTTCCAGATCTATGAGGATGTGGCACTGAGGGACGTGGTCGGTGGGCATGGTGGGGATGAGATGGGGCTGGACATGGTGGATCTTAAAGGTCTTTTCCAACCATAAAGATTCTGTGATTCTGTGATTCTATGACCTGTAAACACCTGCTTGCAAGTGCTGTTGTGTATTATGAGTCTGTCCACAGGCTTTATAACTGTCGATGCTGAACTATATATAAGCACACCCCAAAGTAACAGTGCACTCATTCACCTTTAGATTTTCATGGATTCCCTTTGAACTTCAGCAGTTCAAAGATTTGTGGAAAATAAATCATGCATGGGAGGAGAAGTGAAAGGCTGATATCTATCCTCCTGAATGTAGATCTATGAGCCCAGCAGTGGCTCTCGGTTTTTGGTGCATGATCTTAATCCCACTTCTGGTGTGGGGTCACACATGGATGACCAAAGCACTGGGAGCTGCTCTGAGAGCAGTGTTGGAGGAGGATTAGGGTAAGGGTAAGAGTTAGGGTTAGGATTAGGGTTAGGGATAGTGATAGGGTTAAGGCTGGGGTTGGGGTTTGGTTTAAGGTAGGGTTAGGAAAGGGCTGGATTAGGGTTAGGGTAGGTTTAGGGTTAGGGTTGGGGTTGGGGTTATGATTGGGGTTAGGGTTAGGGTTAGTGTTCGGATAGGGTTTGGGTTAGGGTTAGGTTTGGGTTAGATTAGAGTTAAGTTTAGGGTTAGGGTTTGGTTTAAGTTTGGGTTTAGGGGTAGGGTTGGGGTTAGGAACAGGAATAGGGATAGGTTTAGAGTTAGGCTTGAGGTAAGGATTAGGGTTTAATTTCGGGATTGAGTAAGATTTAGGATTGGGGTTAGCTTTAGGGTTAGGTTGAGGTTAGGGATAAGGTTAGGGACTGTGTTTGTATTAGATTTAGGGATATGGTTATGGTTAGTGTTAGAGTTAGTGTTATGTTTAGAGTTAGGGTTGGGGTTAGGTATGGGGTTAGTGTTAGGGTTGGGGTTGAGGTTTGGAATAGAGTTAAGTTTACTGCTAGCTTTCAGGATGGGCTTAGAGTTAGGGTTAGGTTTAGAGATGGACTTTGGTTTAGGGTTAGCATTAGAGTTGGTGTTTATTTTTCTGGGTTAGGAATAGTGTTAGGGATAGGATATGTAATTTCCCTGCTGTGCATTGTGGAAACCTACTGTCCTGGGGTAGGGCCATACCCTCCTATCAATTGGTCCCCCTTCATCTGAACCAGAGATGGGGACTGCCTGGAATATAGGCGGAGGGCTAAATCCTAGTGCTGCTCACAGTGATCCTCCCCTGACCCTCGGACCATGTGTGTCCCGGCATGGCACAGCTGGCTGTGATTCATAGGGCAAAGCCCATGTAAGGCAAAGAGAAGTGCTTGACGTTTATTGCTTTTTGAATTCCACATACCTCCAGATGAGAAACAAGACACTTAAAATGACAAAAATGCTGGCTCATTATTTACTGGGGTGACAACAGAGTTCTCCTGGATACATCCCGTTCTGAGGCTGCATTCATGCAGATCAGCACTGCCAGGCACTGAGTGCCTTGACAAAGAGCAACTTCCATTCAAAATGCATTCCATATGTCACCACTGGGCAGAGGAGCTGTCGTGGCAAACATACCTGTGTCACTGCAGCACTGGGACAGTTACAGAGCAGATATGACTCAGTGGCACCCAGGGAGGACAATGGGGCTTGCACCCACACCCTGTCTTGTCCTCATTGGACACAGCAGGGAGCAAATGCTCATAGCTGGGAACAGCAAATTGCCATCACTATTCCAGACATATCTTTACCCCTGTTAGTTTTAGCCAGGCAAACAATTTGCTATGTGCAGCTTATGACAAAATCAACCCCCTTTTTTTCCCCTCTTTCCGCATCGCGAACACAGAGCAGTTTGTGTGACTTTCTTCCCTCTTCATTTGTTTGCCAAGTGTTTTTTGCAAACAGAACTTGGTTCTTGTGTCGTCCACAACATTTTTTCATGCTTATTCACAAGGTGTGTGCCAGGCAAGGTGCGCAACTGCTTTGCTGAAATCAATGACACTATTTCTGCTTGTCGGCCAGCATCCCAAAAGCAGCTATACCAGCATCTTTGGCATGGCAGTTTGGCTTGCTTTTTGCTTTTTGAGAAGGACAGTCACAGTCCTACAAATAAACTCCTCAGACAGCTACTTCCACAGATGCACATGTACATGGATTGCAAGCATCAGGAGGATCTTCAAAGAGAATTGACTTAAGAAATCATTGAAAGATTTATGGTTCTGAACTGTTTGAGCATCTGCTTGCAACCTGGGAGCAGGAACGTTGCCATACTGTGCTCAAGACATGGTCTTTTTCAAGTGCACAATGGTATTACTGCTATGGGCCATGCTTGCTTGAACAGGTTAACGTGATCAGCATGACAGAGGAGAATCTGGGAGACGACACCCCCTGGGAGAAACTGCAGGCATGTTGGAACATGGGGTTTGGATTCAGAGTGATCTTGGCAAATTGGAGCAACGGTCTGAACAAACAGACCTGAATTCAGCAGGGACGAGCACCTGGTGCTATAGACACACAATTGCACAAATAAGGCACAGGAAGCTATGTTTGGGCAGCAAGGAGAAAGAGTGAGAACTAGTGGGTTGTAAGTAAGCTAAGAGTGGAGTACTTCTGCAAACTCGGTGACATTTTTGGCTATGTAAGCAGAATTCCAACATTGCCGTGCCAACCTGGTGCAGATGGGGTGCACAGCACTTCAGAGGTGGTTGGGAGCATTCAGCCTTCTCACACACAGTGCAGTCAGGAAAGGCAATGCAGCCCCAGCCCAGCTGCAACAAATTCCTGCCTGGATAAATCAGGCAGCAGGCTCAGAGTTTCCATTGCTACTAATCCATGCCCAGACCCGGGTGCAGCTGCCATGCTGAGATTAGCTCCAGGATCATGCCCTGACCTTTACATCCCCTCCACAGCCATTCACTGTAATGTTTGAAAATTCCTGCATGTTTGAGCACCTGAATGTATCCAGAGCCCCAAAGTACCCATTACGTGGCATCCATTGCTATGGATGACTGCAGTGATGACTGCAGAAGCTGCTAATAAATGCTCAGCAACCTCAGCTGAACAACTCCTGCGTCTCTTCATCAAGGGATGTAACTCCATTTTTCAGATGATTTAAAGAGAAAATAAAGACAGGATTGCAGAAAGTTAAACCCCTGGGAAAGCATGTTCTCCTGCCTGGGAATGCAGCTCACCAGCCTTGCAATAGACCTTGCTGGTTTCCACATCCTGTGCCTTACTGTAAGAAGGAGCGGTGGTGTATTGTTCCCTCCAGCAAAGGATTAGGGTCCATCTTAACATGAGTTTATTTTCTACTTCTTCCTGCTTGCCTTGAGTCTACTACTGCTCTTTGTGCTGAGAATGTCTTCAAGTGGAAGCTTCATTTTTGTAAGAGAAAGGTTGGAGTATCCAAAAGCACCCGCCAGAATCAATGGGAATCCTTCCCATTCCTTATCTCACAGCATTCCCAGCTGGCTATGCCACCTCCCCCAACCCATTGACATGGTCTGGATGCTCAATGTACCAAGCCAGTGGCACAGGGACAGAGCAGTGACAGCAGCCGCAGTGCCCTCCTGGTGCAGGAGTTGTACTCTTGGAGGCACGTTTCTGTCCTGCAGCCCATCTGGTGGGCTCCATGCAATGTGTCTGTGGGATTTCCCTTTATCCTGCAGGAACCACCAAGCTTTGCTGCAAGGCATTGTATTAGTTTCCCACTTTCCTTCTATGTTTGCTGTCTTGGCTATACTGTGAACACCCCAGTAAACAGATCAACATACTGCACTCACAAAGCAGTATAGGAGCTCCAAGATCAGTGCATTACATCACAGAAAGATATAAGATCTATGGGGTTTACCAGAACCATCAATACATTATACCTGTGCCATACATCTTTGTGTATGTGCCACCAAAATAATGATGCAGGCGCTGTGATGAAATTCATGACATACCACATCATAGCCCATTTTGCAGTGTTCAGCCCACGGCATTTTCCTCCTTGCTCCATTTTCTCCTTGCCTAGCAGGTATCACAGAGATGGATGGTATGGGGAATACCTGATGGTGGATACCCCATCCCTGGAGACACTCAAGGTCAGACTGGACTGGGCAATCTGACCTAGATGTGGATGTCCCTGTTTGTTGCATGATAGCTGGGCTAGATGATCTATTAAGGTCTCCTCCAACTCAAACTATAGTATTCCACTCCACTCCATTCCATTCCATTCTATGGATATTAGCATGGCCATTGGAGGCATCACCCCACCGTGCTCACCTCCCAACCCACGGCTATTTCCCAGAGCTTGCACCTTCACATGCAACAGCACCAGCAACACATGGCTGCTGAGCTGCAATACGATGTTTCTGTCCTCTTTTCAGGATACATTTTCCAAGCAAAACGCAAATGCCTTTCACATATATAATGTCTGCAGGCAGGAGCGCAGCAGAGCTGGATTTAGTCACACAGCTCTCCCCATGTGTCACCGCCAAAAGGTCACTGCATCTCTCCTTACCCCACTGGCACGGTGCCTGACAGCGTGGGCAGCATTATATAATGTGGCCTTCTTGGAGCCTGGAGCTCTGCAGACGTGCCTCCTGTCATTGCTTCCTGCAAGCAAATAACCCCGGGGCTTTGCAGAATCCAAGAGCCTCTGAAACCCTCAGTGCTGCTGCTCAGATTCTCTTTGTGCACCATGCTGCTTGCAAAGGCAACCCTCTGCTGCTCTGTGTTCCTCCTTTCGCCTCTGTTGGTATCAAACCTTGGAGCTGGAGAGCTGCAAAAAGAGCAGCGCTGTCTGTTTGGGATGCTGCAAAGCTTGCAAAGAGGGTGGGACAAAGTGGGAGCTGATGTGCTGGGTCTGGATGTGATAGCCACTGCACCAGCTGTGTGCATTGTGTTGTCACATCTGCCAATGTGCTCCTCTTGGTCTTGCCAAGCTCTCCCTGCTCATCTCGTAGCAGAATCTTTCCCCCTCTAAAGTCCCAGAATAGAATCACAGAATTATAGAATTGTTAAGGGTGGAAAAGATCTCAAAGACCAGCTGTCAACCCATCCCCACCATGCCCACTGACCATGTCCCTCAGTGCCACATCTCCATGATTCTGGAACGTTTCTGGTGACCCCACCACCCCCTGTGCAGCCTGTGCCAGTGCATCACCACTCCTTTGGAGAAGGACTTTTTCCTAATATCCAACCTGACCTTCCCCTGTCACAGCTTAAGGCCATGAGCTTTCCTCTCTGCATTCAGTGGGATCTTGTCCCACGCTGATGACAGGACAGCAACAGCCCCATGATGTGGCTGCATTGGGGCTGCATAACCGCTCCCATTCCCAAAACCCAGACCTGCCCCTGGGGAGGAAAACACCCTCTCAGTGCAAGCCCTCAGAGTGCTTTGTTCCAAGCAAGAAAAACAAACATTTAACTTCTTAATTAACATCCTTCAACTCTCAAACAAGCCAAGCAATTATTCCTTCTATATGTCACTCACTCTAATGACTGGTTAATAATAAAAGCCATGCTGGTCTGCAGTCTTCAAAGCCAGGAAGTAAGTTTTAGAGTTAATCTCCTTTCACAACAAGCTTCAAAACATGTCTGTGTTTATTCTGGGACAAAACCATTGGGAACGAATAGGCCTGAACAGGGTGAGCAATTTTTTTTCTTTCTGTACGTAATTTTTTTCTATCTTGTTATTGAGAAATATGTATAAGAGAGGAAAGCACTTTGAAAGCAAGGCTGGAAGGGAGCAGCAGGGCTTTGGGTAATGAGCTCTGAGCAATGAGCTCTGAAAGCAAGAGGATTCCAGCAGCTGGTGCACCATCAGCCTTGCACCATGCACTTGTCCCAAACAAACCAAGGCTCAAGCCCATCAGCCTTCTCAACAAAGTGACCCTTACGTCTCCAGCCTTCCCCAAGCAATGCTTTGTGCAGTTGCTTGCTGTGCAGGGGTAGACGAGCACAAGTAGTGCTGAACTTCTTCACACTTCTAGCTGCCCACCTTGGCCTCTGGGCTATGAGTCTTTCTTCAAGCCATAGACATAAAGCCTGTTTTCTGATGAGAGCTAGAACATTTCTTGGTACTAAACTATCCTTTTTCTGGGGCGAGGTGCAGTGTGCAGGACATGTCCTAGGCCTGTCCCATTAGGATGTGGGCAGCTCAGCATCCGGAGCCAGCAGCGGGCATCAAAGTGCTCTGAGTCACCCCAGGGAGAGGCTTCTCACCTATAATTGTGTTTGTCTTCAAGGACTTCTGTGTCCTTTTCCCAGCTCTCCACATCCCTGTGCCTTAAGCAAGGCAACTGTTTCCCAGAAACTTAGCCCAAAGCACCAGAGACATCAAAGCAAGGGAGCTCTGTAATTCATGATTTCTCTGTTGAGTCCAACTTGGAGAGATCAAGAAAAATTTCCTCTCCCAGATGATGTGGCAACATGAGCAAAGAGAAAGGAGGAACAGGATGTGGAACAATTAAACATTGGTCTCTCCAAGCAAGGAATTGGATGTTCAAAGATGGCAGATTATTTGAAAAAGAGAAGGAAGTGAGTAGAAATCAAAAAGAAGAGGATACACTCATCAGAAGACTGGGTCTGGACATGCTGCTGTTGAAAGCAAAAGTATGAGGACAGAGGAGCCAAAGCCCACTGGTGGGAGATGTTTTCCCATCGCCTGGGCAATGACCCAAGCTCCAGCCCCATTGTAGGTGCCCTATGGAGGTGGCCTTCTCTCTCTCTGGCTCTGAGATTGTTTCTTTTTTCAGGGATTAATTGAAAATATATTTGTGGGTTTTGTTGTAACGGGAGTTGCCATGACAACTGGTACAGCTCTCCAGAAAAAAAATATATAAATATAAGAAGGTCTCAACTGTCACTGGGGCCATCTGTCCTTTCCATGGCGGTCATTATAAAGCCATGTATAAACCTCCCAGAGCCAAATCTTCATTTAAACCCATGGACATAAAAGCGCTTGGTACAATTTATCAAAAAGCTCCTCTCCTGAATCACTGTTTCTTTTCTCTGCATTGACATGATAATTTCCTCCCTATCGCAGCAAATTAAATTCTAATGAGGAAGCTTCGCATTTCAATGTGATGGAAAGCTTTTCCTCCCCAAGATGTGCAGTAGCATCAGAGTAGCTGCCAAGGGAGAAGGGTGAAGAAGGGTGACTCAGGATGGGAACAGGGGCTGTCCAGTTTTGCTTTCTCTGTGATGCTCCTACACAGAGGCCACTCTGTCCCAGCAGCCTGAGTGGCCCCTTTGGCCCCAACATTCCCATCCTGCAGCCCCACTGGAGAAAAACAATGAGAAAAACATGAGACGACCCCCAGTTGAAAGTTGACAGAGCAATGACTTTTTGCCTGGATGCTCTTTGGGGTGGGAGGGTCTTGCTTGAGTCACAGGGAGGCTTCAGGGTTGACTCCAAAGCACTGCAAGTTTTGGGGCCACAAATTACCCATTGGAATGGATAGGGTTAGGGTTAGGGTTGTCGTTAGGATAGACTTGGGGTTTATGTTGGGGTTGGGGTTAGAACTGAATTTAGGTTTAGGGTTAGAATTAGGTTTAGTTTTAGGATTACGTTCGGGGGTGGGGTTGGGGTTGGTGTTAGAGTTAGGTTTGGGGTTAGGGTATTAACTACTAACATTGGAATTAATGTTAGGATTAAGATCAGGGTTAGGGTTGGTATTAGGGTTAGCACTGGGGTTTGCGTTGGAGTTGGGGTTAGCACTGGGTTTGGGGTTAAGGTAAGCACTGGGGTTAGGGTTATTGTTAAGGTTAGGTTTAGGGTCTCAGTTGGAATTAAGGTTGGTTTTAGGGTTGGGGTTAGGGTTAGTGATAGGGTTATGACTGGGGTTGGGATTGGTGTTATGTTTACGGTTGGAGTTGGTGTTATGGTTAGCACTGAGTTTAGGGTTAAGGTTAGGATTGGGGTTGGAATTAGGGTTAGGATTAATCTTAGGGTTAGCATTAGGGTTAGAGTTGGGTCTGCAAGTTTCACCAGGGGGCACAGAGGTGGTCAGAGGGCTAAACCTCCACATCCTTTTAGAGTCTGTTCCCAAGGGCCACTGAATTCCAGAAGTCTGCTTGAATTTGGCCTTCAGCATTAAATCAGGAGCAGAATACTTCAATCCCAACTGCGCTGGTATTAGCTTGACCTCTGTAACGTGAATCTGCTGTGCCTGCGTGACGCATCAGAATTATCTGACATCTGCGATGATCCAGAGCCAATGCCACCCTCAGTGGAAACAGCAGGGCTTTATTTGACTCTGTGGCCTTTCCTACAGGGCTGCTTTTGGTCGGGGGAATGCATGCTGCTGCCTCCATGGGGTGATATACCATGTCCCTGCCTGTAGTTGTAGCAATGCTTTTTTGGATAGTGACTTGTGCACTGTGTTTTGGGAGCTATTTGTGTTCCAACTTCACTTTGGAACTCCAGCCAAAAGATACAGGGCAGAAAGGAAAAGATAAGAAGTCCTGGAAGAAGGTGGTTGATCAGAGCCATTGTTATTCTAGGACTGCTAGTGCTGAGAAATCTCGATTGTAAACAAAGTTTGTGTCAATCATTTAAAATAAAAAAAAAAAGAGAGAGAGAAATAAAATGTACGTATTTGAACTCCATTCCTTGGAGAAGTGCAGCTGCTGGATTGCCCCAGCAATCTCTCCCTGGAAGGGAATCATGACTTGCTCTGGACAACAGAGCTGGATCTGGGAGTCCTCAGCTCAGCGCTAGGGCTGATGTGTCCTGGGCCACGTGAGGAGCTGCTCATGGTGAGCCCATGCCCTGCTGCGTGCACACGCTGTGTTTGCCTCTGTGTACAATGGGAACCATCTGATTTCCGTGAGACTATTCAGCCCTTTGTGCAAGCTGTAGGATTAACAAAACACCATGGATGATGAGGTCACTGGAGAGAGAGAGTCAAGCTGTGGTTGTATGGACTGCACGTGGCAGGCAGCTCTGGGGTAACCCTAGGAGGAACAGACAGCTAAACACTAAAGTTCGGTGACATGATTACAGTGAGGCAGGCAGGACAGGTCGAACTAAGAAGTAAGAAAGTTCTGCATAATGCCCCCAATGCAGCAATTTGCAGAGAAGCCCAGAAAATCAACCTGTGTGACCTCAGAATAGGGATGGAGACTGTAATTGTAGAAACAATGGTGAAAAGACGTCAAACCAAGTCCCAGGAGGGCGTTCACCTGTCTGGGATGGAGCTGACACATTTATCTGGGTCTCTACTTCTCCTGGTTTTGGAACAAATCAGTTGGAGATGCATTACTGCATGCTCAGCTTCTGACTTGGGGAAAGAAAACGTGTTTTGGCACTCCCATTAGAAAGGCTTTGGTCACTCACTTCAGGAACTGGGCTCTGCAGAAACATGTTTCCTGTGTTCCTGGAGGAGAGCTGTGTGTACCTGTGTGAGTGACCCTTGGAGGAGCAGATAAATATACTTCTTTTTTTCTGAGAGGACTATGTGGAGGTGCCAGGCTTTTTCCGTGAGACTTGTACACAAACCAACAATGTGAGAGAAGGACTTTCCTTATGTGAGGTCAGATTGTGCTGGTATAAAGTAGAATATCTTCAGAAAAGTGCCTGTGAATTCAATGAGGAAGGCAGCAAGGGTATATCCCTGTCTTTGCAACTGAACTTCATCCAACGAGATGAAGGTCTTCTAAATTAGAGAACAATGTCATTTTTTTCTGCTTACCTTCCCCAAACAAAGAGTTGTGTTGCTGACTGCTTGAGGTCTGCTTTTGACCCTCATTTTCTAGAAGTTCAGATTGAGTTTTGCAAAGCTGCCAGGTAAGTCTCTCAAGTACAATGAGCAAATGACTTTTTAGGGTTACTTTGCCCAGTTGCTGCTTTACCTCTTTCTCCCAGGACACCAAAAGTTTATGGGTTAGTTAGAGAGAACCAGATCAACAGTCTCATTGCTGACCTAGGGATGGAATTAGAACTGGAATAGTCCATCTTAATGTGAATTACAGTTTCATACTCGTAGGTTGCATATGGAATGTCCATTAAGAAAGGAATGCCCATTGCTTTCCTTGGGCTGGGCTTGCAGGACATTGTCCCATCCTTATCCTCTTCCTCATGTCCCTGTAGTCCTACCTCTTTGACATTTTGAGATCTTTCTCACATACAACCTTCACTGCATGGGTCAGCCCCTCTCTGATTTATACCTCGCCCACCACTTTGCCTTTCTAAATCTCTGAAAAACTGGTTCCTTGCTGCACCTCTTAATTTATCTGCTGACATGGTAATCGCCGTTAGTGTCTGAAAACCATCCAAGAGTGCTGGTAATGGGAAGGATTGGCTCAGGAATGAGCTAGGCACAAGAAGGTCAAGTCACCTGGGAGAGAGTACCTCTATGAGAACCTGGCTCATTCTTAGGAAAAAAAGAGTTCAGAAAACTGATCCTTATGGCATTTTTCTAAAGGTGATAGGCCTTGATTTTCAAAGAAAGACATATAGAGACATGGATGCTTGGTCCATAACTGTGTTCTCAGAGCCAGGAAAACTCTACCTGAAGTGCCCCAGACAGAAATATCTGCACTGAATGAAGAACTGGATCCCCGGGAAGACTGAACTCCAGTATTTTCCGGCACTTGAAAGACTGAAAGACAGAATCTGAAATAAGATATTTGCATCTTGAAACTCTCAGGCAGGTAGCTGTTTGGGGTGTCATTAGTATTCTGGGTGAATGTGCCTCTGAGCCCTTGGCCATTAAATCTAAATCTGTCTGCATTTGATTTCACTCACACTTCTAGGATAGAAGAGAGAATTTAACAACTAGCATGGCAGCATCTTAATTCTGTCTATGACTAGTCTGTAAAAGGAATTCACCAATGACATTTACCAAAGACATTTACCAGCTCAATTGTTCAGATTAGCTGGAGATGATCAATGATACTGTATGGAAATTTCCAGGTTGTCATCACCATTTTTTGGTCCGTAAACAATCTTTGATGGACATAAACTCAGTTTTGAACAGAAGTTCAACATCTTCATGGTCAAAAGCCTAATCTGTGAGAAGAAACCAAAGCTTCCAAAAACCTCACTGTCGGTTTGATGTGGACGGTGATTTAGCTTCACCAATACTTGTGGTGAAGAGTCCATCATAGGCACTCAATAGGAGTGAACAAAGACTTAATTTTTCATTAATCTAGTCTGCAACTTATGCATCTGATTAAAACAAAAAAGTGTTTTCTGGCACCATTTTGAAGTAGAATGGCTAGAAGCAGAAACCAAGGATCATCTCCATACCGTGTACCAAGCTTTTGCCATTACAGTTCCTTTGAACTGACAAGGATAAGGTGAATAAACACCCAAATTTCATGGTCTTTTATGTTCATTTTATGCAAAGTCTTGGCAGAAATTCTTTGCCAACATGCAAAATACTCAATATAGCTTCCTTTACGAGGACTGCTTATTCAAACTAACATCTCCAGCTTACTGATCTTAAATGGACATCAGGAGATTCTGGTAAATATTTATTTGCCTGAGTGTGTGTATAGATAGGTGCCATTAGGCAGAAATAAAATAAAATAAAATAAAACAATAAAATGAAATGAAATGAAATAAAATAAAATAAAATAATAACATGGTACATCTTTGCTACAAATGAAATAAAAAAAAATGTTTCCTACAAACTCAGCTGAATTTCATTAATTTGTGAAAAAATCCTGGTTTGTGTATATCTATATAATCATGTATCTCAGTTAAGGACCCACAAGGAATCAGGGGATTTCAAAATTTCTTGTTCATATGGTGTTGATGAGAATGCACTTTTTGGGAACATTTACATTTCCAGATAAGGAAAATGCTAATAACATAAATCTGTGGATTAGTTGCTGTTCTCCTAAAGAAGCCTTTTTGTCCATTTCTTTTTCAATCTCTTTGTTCCACCAGGGAAGCATAGTAATTAGCACTGACTGGTAAATTATCAACTACTAACTTCCATTCTACAACATACTTGAAAGACAGCTTTGATTGTGGAGACCAAGACCACAACTCAGGCTGTGTAGGATGCAATTGTTTGAACAAAGCCTCTGTGACCATGGAGGAATATCAATTTTTCAGTGATATTAGCCAATTTTCTGGAAAGTAAACAGTGTGAAGACATTGATCTTTGTTGTTGTATAACCATTAGTCTGAGATGGAAGGATGTCCTGAGATGTACAGTGAATCATAGCTGTCAAAAATTTGTTTAGATCATACCAAATTGATCTAATTTCCTCTTCTATAGAGTAAGAGAGAGAAAAGAGATGAGGAGGAACAGTTAGAAATCATTTGTCTTGATCTTAGGAAGGCTTTTGTGTTGACTCAAATGGAACATTCTCAAGTCAGCTGTGGGTATAAGGCCTAAGGATAACTACTGAAATGAGTAAAATTGTTTGGAAAACTGATTTTTGTTGAGATAGTTGCATTTTGCTGCCAGACTCTAATAACTGGCACGCCGCGTGGAGTGCCTCAACATTGTTCTCTGTTGTCCTTAGCATGTGGGTATGAGCAAATGACATATCTGCTGCAGGTGGAACACCTGGAAAAAGCTGGAAACATATTTAGCAGAGGCTTCAGACTCAAGACAGCCTTGTACAGCTAGAGAAATATCCCAGAGAAATGTAATGCTGTCTGATGAGGAGCTGGGGTTGTTTAGTCTGGAGAAGAGGAGGCGCAGAGGAGACCTCATTACACTCTACAACTTCCTGAAGGGAGGTTGTGATGAGGAGGCGTTTGGTCTCTTCCCCCAGGCAACAAATAGGACCCGAGGAAATGGCCACAAGTTGTACCAGAGCAGGTTTAGTATAGATATAAGGAAAATCTTCTTCTCTCAGCGAGTGGTCAGGCACTGGAATGGCCTGCCCAGGGAGGTGGTGGAGTCGCCATCTTTAGCAGTGCTCAAGAGGAGCCTGGATGAGGAGCTACAAGATATGGTTCAGTGCTTGTGGCAGCAATGGTGATGGGAGGACAGTTGGACTGGATGATCTTGTAGGTCATTTCCAACCTTGTGATTCTATGATTCTATGATAAAGATTAATGCAAAGTTGGGCACAGAGGTAAGATTAATCATATACATTCAGAAAGAACATCTGAGTAGTTCTACAAAGAATGTGAGATTTTAATTGTGTGCAAGTGTCATGGTTTTATGATTTTTTGGTATTGGTATTCCACATCATAACAACAAGTAGTGCATTAAGAGTTAAAGAGTTAATACTCCAACTCCATAAATCATTGATATTTCCGGGTATACCTGTCTCAGAAGAGGAGAACTACATTCCCCAGAGGACTTTGCGATGCTTTACATTTTTACGTATTTTCCGCTCAGAGGGAAAAGATAAAAACCCTCTGCGGTCACGGGACACTCTCTTTCCTTCGGGATCGACTCAGCAGTGGGTGCTCGCTGCCGTATCGCCTTCAGCGTTAGCGTAAGGCCTTCGGTTTATCAGACACTCTCTCTTGCTCATTTTATTTGATTTATTAGCTTCAATTCCAATTATATTGTATTATATTGTGTTATTTTGCTTTCTGATATCTTATTTAGTAAATTAGCTTTCCTCCTCAGATCGTTGCCACTGTTTTGTTTCTAGGCCCATCTCCCTTTTTCCTTTTCCCTTTCCCCCTTTCCCTTTCCTGGGGTGTGGATCTGCGGGTCCCCCACACCAATCATCACGGAACCGGGCCGATCCAGCCCGGTAAACCGTTGACAGCAAGCTGAACACATGGCATTATAATACTGCAGCACTTCAGTGAAGATATGGGCTGATAGAAGGGAGAGCAGGAGAGAAAACAAAAGGGATAAGATGTCTAAAATTGAGAAAATCAAAGGATGATGCAGTAACAATTTCCAATGCATGATAGGCTTCCAAAGGAAGAAAGGGTGGAAAACATGTTCTGTGTCCTAAGGCTAAAAGTTAAATGTTACATAAAGTCCTCAACTAGACATCCTCTTTTCACTCCACAAAACCCCCATACCTTCACCATCGCATGTCAGACTTAGGGTCTTTTGCTCACTAAAACCTCAAAATCCAACTTACACAAAGAAGCCATCAAGACAGCCAAAAACTGTGATCAGTACCTGGATATCTCATCCATCTTTGCTGATGGAACAGGTCCACAGGAGTGCTCTAAAGCTTCAGGAAATGCTATATATAAAAAAATTAAGGTCCAATCAGAGTCTAAGTGATATCAGTGTAAATCAGGGCTAAGGAGTTATAGAGGCATGAAATGAGATGAGAACAAGCCCTGGAGCTCAAGGCCTATCACTACTTCCCTGTTAGGCTTCAAGAGAGATCTCACTTGCAGACTATGCTGTCATTGGCATGATGCCATGGTTGGACTTTCTGCTGGAATCAGTCATCCAGTAACTCATTACCACCAAATCATTAAATTATTTCTCCCAAATCCAATTAGTCTTCTAAGCACAGAAAATCCATTCTGCTTTCTCTATTGGATATTTAAGTGGGTGGCTTTGTATTCATTTACTGCTGTCCAAAGCATTAGCTCTGGGGTGACTGACAGGTTGTGTAGGCAAATGCAGGCAGACAGCAGGTTGTCACTGGCACAGTTTGAATCATAGAATCATTAAGGTTGGAAAAAGACCTCTAAGACCAGCAAGTCCAACTCCATGCCCATTGACCATGTCCCTCAGAGCCACATCTCCACATTTACTGAACACCTCCAGTGGTGGTCACACTGCCACCTCCCTAGGCAGTCTGTGGCAACACATCACCACTCTTTCTGAGAAGAAACCTTTCCTACTATCTAATCTGAACTCCTCGTTCCCACTCCATGTTGCTGTTGTTGTGCTCTTAGAGAGAGCTCTGACCATTGGAGAGGCTTTAAGGAGCCAGAGCTGCTCATATCAGCCACAGGGACAGCACATAACGAGCTTTCAGCTTATTGTTGCTAAGTGGGGTGGCACAATTAAAGCCCATTAGCTGACATGATATCACCAGCTCAGAGGAAACACTTGGTGTTGGGCAGGAAGGGAGCAGGACGGCCCTGCAACACCTGGGGAAATGATGAGAGAGTTCTGTTCATGAAAAGAAGACACGCACAGCCCCTTTCCAAACCCATTACTTTGTTCAAGCTTTGGTTTGCAGCAATGTTCGTCTGCAAGCTTATCCCAGCATCTGGGGTGGAATTCTTCCCCACCATAGAAAGATTATATAAGTTTTGCAATTCAGCAAAGCTTGGGGCTGAGGGCAGCAAGCCAAGTCCTATAAAAATCAAAGGGAATTCCCCTTTGTATTCAAAGAGGCCTAGATCTCACCCCAAAAAGTCTTGCAGATACAAAGGTTCATGAGATTTCCTTAAAATCCCAGGAGACTTGCAGCTTATCTCAGGCTGAAAACAGGTTATGCCCTCTGCTATCCATCCTCTGTGTTCAGGAAAGTGCTGTGTGGATGGGGTGGGAAGAAGGGTCTTCTCTGTTCCTTGTGCTCCCCGAGGCAGAAACACTAAGCACTGTCAGCAGCAAGAGAATAGCTGCTCTCCTGAATCCTTCCCTCGCAAGGGCAAAATTGATGCACTGAGTGCAAGGCTGGAGATGTGAACCTGACAACTCTTAGTTAAGCATGTTGCTGTGCTTAAGTAATTAATTATGTTCTCTGTTGCTAAAGCAGGATCTCAGAAATGTGCATGGTTCCTGGTTCAGGCAAACATGGGAATGTGGTGTGCATTAAAAAAAAAAAAAAAATCTGTCCTGTTGCAAAGGGATCACTATAATCCAAGATGTCACTTGTGCTTTTGGAAAGGCATTTGATGACTCTGGCATGAGTGAGTCTCAGTTGGGCACTGAACACCATTCATCTTCCAAAAAATAAAAAGGTTCTTTAAAACTGAATTCTTACCATATGCATGTATCACGGAATTAGAAAACCACACTTCTTGGAAAGCTGAAAGGAAGGTCAGCTTTCCCCGGGGAAGGAGTCCTGTTACACAAGAGTGAAATTGGGAGGAAATGGAGGTAGCTGACAAGGAGGACACCACAACCCCCCTGCCCTGCTGGGGGTCCTGCAAGCTCCAGATGCTAACAGTGCAAACACCAGATCCAGTGGAAATTCTGTATCAAAGTCTTGCTTTTATCTGGGTAACAAGGAGTTAATGGCTAAAAGATGTTCTGCCCACATTACAGACATGTCTGTGTTGGACATGTTTTATATGCTCATCGAGGAGCAGCATTATGTCCTTTATAGGGAGTTTTTGCCCTGTTGGATTCTTTCAGAAACACTAACAAACAATTATCCCTGTTTATTAACACTTTGTAAATTTATTAACACATTGTAAAATGTCTATAAATGAAACTTTAGTGGGCAGCACAGCCCAGAGCACCACCTAACTAAGGAGGCATTGAAGCCCAGGTGCTGGTGGGGCAGCTCTGGGGTCTGTCCCATGTGCAGCATGTAGTTTGGTGAATGTTGCTTTCTTCCCGAATGCAAAAATATTTGGGTTTGCTAGAGAGGGTTGGGAAACACAGATTTTCTTCTTCCATGCAGAAAGGAGAAGGCAATAAAATGGAAAAGCTGCTTTTGCTCAACGCTGTTGGGTTTGAATGCATGAATGATGTTGATCATCTCCCTGTGCCAGATTTGGACTCAATGATCTTTATGGGTCCCTTCCAACTTGGGATGTTCTCTGCTTCTATGCTGAGTTCTGCTCTGATTCAAACTACTTTTGTTTGTCTTTTTCCTCCTTGACTGAAATATGTCCATCTCCTGATTACTCAGTCTCACCAGTTCCATGCAGTCAGAGTGGGGGACCGATTAGATCAGGTTGCACACAGCAAAGCAACCAGTAAGGACCCGAAGATACAGCACTTTCTCATTTCATCGTGAAACAGAGAATTCTATTTATAGAGAAAACATCTCAAGATTCCTGCATGGTGTTTTGCTAATTTCCATTATCATGGTGCCTCCTTTTCTGTAAGCATTTCACATGCACACACCACTATAATTTAGAAACCCAGTGTCCTGCATTTTATTTTTCTTTGCCACCCATTTGCCCCCTTGTTCCAAGAGCAGGAATTTCTTGCCAGAGACCGCAGAACAGAGCCAGCAATGAGCACTCATGATTCTTTGCACAGAAACTGTCTTTTCAGACCCCTGATCTCAGCCTTTTGAAGCACCCTTATACAGAGTGCAGCACCACATTAACAATTAATAACAGAGCAATAAGGAAGCAACCTGACAATAAATTTGCTTTAATTGGACAGGAATGTTACCAGGTAACCTTCCCATTTGCTATCAGGGCTCTTTATTACTGTTGAGGCTCCCCATTCCCTGAGGCCCTTTTTCTATCCAGCACTGAGGGATGCCCATCTTGGAGTTTACCCCACTAAGGCTTTGGGTGTCATCTACACATCGTCTCGAGGTTGAATCAACACCATGTGCATCCAGCAA
This sequence comes from Oreortyx pictus, assembly GCA_036925125.1. Lineage (NCBI taxonomy): Eukaryota > Metazoa > Chordata > Aves > Galliformes > Odontophoridae > Oreortyx > Oreortyx pictus. The sequence continues at coordinate 4,648,995 of JAUPFR010000026.1, read as the reverse complement.
AGCACTGGAACAGAGAGTTGAAGCATGGAGAAGGACATTAGTCCTATTGTATTAAAAAAAAAAAAAGCATCTGGTATATACAGCCTGGTGTCTCAGAAGAAAAAAAAAAATGCAGGAGAAGTTTAGAATAAAACATTCTCCTGAAGAGTGGTGATGAACTGGCACAGGCTGCCTAGAGAGTGGTGGGGTCACCATCCCAGGGGGTCTTCCAGAACTGATGGGATTTGGCACAGACAGACATGGTCAGTGGGTATGGTGGGGTGGGCTTGGGTTGGATAGGTGATCCTAGAGGTCTTTTACAACCATAATTTCATGATTATTCCAGGATTAATGATTCATGATTATTCCATGATTATTCCAAGCGTCTCAGAACAATTTACACCTTATACATAGGAAAAAATCTCATCTGTGGATATTGAAACTAGAACATCCACCACCAAAAATCTTCATCCCAGCTCCCTGAGTTACAAAAAAATCCCACCCATGGAGGTGACTCCAACCACCCAGGCTGATGGGATGTCACAGGGGGGTAAATAGGGTGATAATTAACTCAGATCCTGATGTGGCCCTTTCCTCACTCAGACATTTTCACCCATGGTGTAGGAGCAATTGAGAGTAATTAGTGTGAGATGGAGGTTGTGGTCACCAAGACCATCAATAGTGCTTGTTTAGGATGGGAATACAGCCTGAGCAGCTTCTAGAAGATGACTTCATCCAGCTCCTGTCTGATTCATTTTCCCATATTTCAAAGTTCAGGTTATTGCCATCAAAGGAGTGGAGTAATTATACCCCAGGAATCCAGGAAACGAGGAATCTGGCACTGACTGCCTCTGTAAGTCAAGGATCCAGAGCAAAGTGTTGAACGTCAAGCATGTCTTTGGGATCTGCCTCCATCACTTCCTTTGGTCTGTTGTCAGAAAATTCACTTCTTCAATAGAAGGCAGAGAAAGAAATTTAACTCCAGCAATTGAATTCTCTGCTGTGGGTGAATGGAAAGAGGAAAAGCCATTTCTTGGAAATCTCCTATTTTGCTGATACCTGTAATCGTCCATTGCAGAATTCTAATTTTTTTCTTTCTAGTTAGGCATTTTCCTTGGTTTATAAATACGTCACATAAAAGTGCAAGATCATAAAGTTTACAAGTTATGCAACAAGGGCTGACTTACTGTATAATTACCTTTTTTCGCTCTCAGGCATTTCTGTCTTCAACTGTTATTCTGCAAGCACCAGCGGGCAGCATAACCAACCAGAAAAATAAAAGCTAGAAGGAGGTGGTCTGGTATTCGGTGGCTCAGATCCGACATAAACACTGCTGGGATAAGCAGACGTGCTGGAACACTGCGGGATTTGGGGTCGGAGTGAAAATCCCCTGGTTTTCACATTCTTACACCCCAAACCACAAAAGTGCAAGTTTCTCATCTTCAGCTTGAAACCTCAGGGCTCTTGCAGCCAAAAATGGGACAATTGACAAATAGGAAATCCAACCAAGAAGCGCTGCAGAAAGATTGGCCAGGAAAGGAAAAGTGAAACATTTCCAAATACAGAAATGTGCAAAAGCTTTGCTGCTGAAGACAAGGGTAATATTTGCTATGCTATCCTAACCAAATATGCCACTCAGCACTCTCTCCTTTATCACAGTTATTTTAGTGGTGTTGAGCAGGGTCAAAACTAAGTAAAAAATCTACAGTTTTTTCTTCCAAACAAAGCTGTTCTCCCAATGAAAATGAAGACTTCACTAAACATGTCCTAAATGCAGAGACACCAATAGATGTAGCATTTGCAGCCTACTGTCTTCTTAGTAATTGCTGTGCATAAGTAGCTTAAGAAAAAGGAATTCCACCTCCCAGCAGAATTCCCTTTGGAAATTTCAGATAATACAACCACATTCTGGCAAAATTAAGAAGTATTTCTATGCAAGATGATGAATTGTGCTTGTAGGAAGAGCAGCACTGCACTGCAAGTCATAGGAGATCTCCACAGTGTTATGAAGTACCAACACGGGCATGAAATCAGAATTGAGCAGAGCATGCCAGAGCTTGGTGTAACACCTATTAAAACCAAGAGAAACTCTTAACCAAGGACAGTGTTCTGGGACACCAATCCTGTAACTCAACTTAGTGCCACACACTAAGAAACTGCTTAATTTTATGAAGAGGTTTAAGTGCTGCTGGATTCAGAGGGATGGCAGCACGTGTTGAAGCGTCTCTGCAGCAGACAAATGGATGCAAGCATGGGCTGAAGTCCTCTGCTAAACTGAGGTCTTGGAATGATATATCTGGGAGTAAGAAGTGTGTTGGTCTTGCAAAACAGCAGGATCCTTTTGATGCTTCGAAGTCCTCCAAAGGCACCCCACAGTGAAGAGCTTCTATTAGGTTTGACATGTTAGAGGCGTTATGGGGCTGAAGAAGCTCATTTTTGGTCTTAATGAGACCTTTTAAATGAAAAGCAAATGCTTAGCTTCACATTTTATGTCACAGAACTGCTTGGAGGTTGGAAAAGGAACCATGAATCATAATTCTAAGTTGCAGAATAGGATTTCTTACTTCCCAACTAGAGCTTTAGAGCTCTCCAGTGTAAGCAAATACCGCTATTTTTATTTACACTTTAAAATTATAGCGAGGCTTTTGGGAACGAAGACATTTTTCAATAACATTTTTAGAGCCGTCTTTGCAAAGGCGCAGCTTCTACAAATAAATTTTACAGCCTCCATCCTGCAGTGTTGAGCCTGATGAGAGGCACAGAAGGAGTCTCCTTTGATCCACATTGGAACAAATATCACTGGAGACCTGGGGCCCTCCCCTAGATCTGTTAGCATGTTTGGGAGCTGTAAATGTTTTAGGATTGTAGGAGGTCATTCATTAGGCAATTTGGCTTTGCATCCCTCTTCTGTGTGAGTTGGACTGATGTGTATGAGAGGGATGGCACATGGGGCCCCTATCCAAAACTTGAGCTAAATAAAACTGTGATGGTGGACTCAAGAGAAGCAGCAAGGATAAGCATGACACACAAATTCTTCATGGTCAAAACAGCTCTGCTGGAACCATAAGAAAAAGTGTAGGGGTTTGGGCAAACTGGGAGTGTAGACAGAGAAACTGCCCTTGAGCCCAGTATCAGTGTCTTTGTCTTTTTTATTCTTTGGGTATTTAACATTTCAGGCCAAAAAAAAACAAAAAAAAAAAAACACAGGGTGCTAAGAGGGTAACAGTCTGGGGGAATGGAGAGAAAAAATGTCATTATCTTCTGGATCTTGTCTCTTCCATTGAACTGGCAGCATATTGGCTGGGCAGATCCGTGGGAATGAAGGACTGAGAGTTGGGATGGAGGTTGGATAGGAAGAGCTGGGATACAGATTGCCACCCTCTGTCCCTGCAGCAATGACCTCAAGGTTCCCACTTCCTCAAAAGCAAACATTGGAGATGCAGAGGTAGCTTCCTCAGAAAGAAAAAACAGAAAACACTCATAAATATAGGTCAATCCAAACCAGAAAAGGCTCGGGTTGGGTTTTACAATTACAAAAAATAAAAAAATAAAAAATAAAAAGAACAGTTTTCAAATAAAAGAGGGATGAAATAAATATCATGTAACCTATTAACATCTAGGTAATAGCCCTGCTGCTTCTTCACTTAACAGCAAACACCTCATTTTCTTCACCAGATGGATGCACAGAAACAAAGAAATTGATTTATATTGTTCAAAATTGGGCTTGTGAATCTAACTGCTGCAGGATACTGGAGGGAATAATATCCTGGCTGTGAATGCATTCTCTTCCACGGGGTAATAATTGCCTCTGGTAAATGTCCAAACGAATGGGAATTCTGCTAGAAGATTTAAGATGTTATAGGTTGTTTTTTTAAAAACTTGTAAATAGAGACATCTTAAAGTGCTCTTAAAGCTGCTCTATAACAATTAAGAAAGATTTTAAGAGACCACAGCTCCAGGATGTCAGCCTTAGCACTTTAAATAAAATTAATAAGTCTCACTATTATAGACGTCTTCCTGCTTGAAAAAGCAAGTGAGAGCCGCTCATCAACCTGAAAGCCATTAGCAGAGACGATCAAGGGCCTTTTCATCCTGGTGCAGTGGGGTAGCAGCACCATAATTCAGATATTGAAGGTTTACACCCTCGGTAGCCCTGTGAGATTATTCAGAACTGCCCTCCTAATTAACTCTAGATGATCTTGATTGAGGACCACACTCATCTCCCTGTGTGTTCAGGAAATCTTTCATTTGGAGGACAGACCCTAATATCAGAAAAAGACATTTTTTTGGTGTTATTTTAGACTTCTTACGACTAACCTGTAACAGAAGCATGGGTTAAAATATTCATTAAATAGATAATTTAGACGCTTTGAGCTTGACAGGGGCATTTTGTAAGCAAAAAACTGTTTGGTCTCTGTGCTGTTCATACACACGCCTGTGAAATAAATGCAAAACCGTGCAACAATATTTTTGTCTCTCTCTCTTCTTCCAAAAAGCTGAATACATCACAGAACATACTTTTTAAAATACCCTCCATGATTACATGTTAGTACAGTGATTGTAGCACAGGAGGGCAACCACTGAGCACAATGCAGGCTGAGGATAAGAAGCAAAATGCATAACTGATCTTGAGTTGGGCTTGTTCAACCATGGGGACTCCAGGGAGCTGGAGAAAGCTGCTATTGAAAAAAAAATGTGTTCATTCTGCACAACCAAGAAATATTTCCATTCAGGCATGCCAGCATAAACATGGTGTTTCCTCTGGGAATTGACATCTTCCTCCATTGTAGGGGCTCTACAAATATGGTCCAGCACATAACTACACAACAACAAATGGTGCCTCAATGGTGACAGGTGACAGGACGAGGGGAAATGGCCTTAGGTTGCGCCAGGGTAAGTTTAGGTTGGATATCAGGAAACACTACTTTACAGAAAGGGTTGTTAAGCACTGGAATAGGCTCCCCGGGGAGGTGGTTTAGTCACCATCCCTGGAAGTGTTTAAAAACTGTTTGGATGTGGTGTTCATGATTTAGTGGGGGGTTGTTAGAGTTGGAGCAGTATGGTTAGGTCATGGCTGGACTTGATGATCTTTAAGGTCTTTTCCAACCTGAGTGATTCTATGATTCTATGAATGCCAGCTATAAAAGGGCAGGGTGAGAGATTGTAGGTGAAATACAGTTTCCACTGATTTATCCTCCCCACACAGCCCAATCACTAGCCAATAGTGATGACTTATGACCTCCCCGTATTTTAGTGTAACAATATTGGTCTTTCTTAACGCATGGATGCACAAAGCGTCTCCTAACTGAAGGAAACGCAGAGCTGCCCAAAGGTGTACATGGGATGCAGCCTTTGGAGCAACTCCCTGGCAAGGCACCTGCATGGAGAGGATGTGTTGTGGGAACTGCTGCCTGGAAGGTCTAAGCCACTGCTTCAAATCCTGATGCACTTGGAATCTCCAGCCTCTATCCCAGGATGAGTGGAAGAAAATTCCATGAGTTTTGCTGCATGCTGGTTGGCCCCTGAGATAATGGGGCCACAGTAGAGCAGAGAGGGCAGATTCAGCAGAGGTGAACATTCAGCCCATGGAAAAGAAGGAAGGTGGTGTTGAAGCCAGAGGTGCACAGCCATGACTTAATCCTTTTGCAGAGTCAGGAAAAATGTCTTCTCAGAAAGAGTGGTAAAGCACTTGAACAGGCTGCCTGGGGAGGTGTTAGAGTCACCATCCCTGGAAGTGCTCAACAAAATGGTGAATGTGGCACTTAGGGACATGGTCAGCAGCCTTGCTGTTGTTGGTTGGGGTTGTTCTTTGGGATATTTTAGTGATCTTGGTGGTCTTTTAAAACATTAATGATTCTATGATTAGAAGAGTCATATTTGGATGCCTCCTGTAGATCTTGAATCAGGTGAAGAACGTGTGGTCTGAACTAATACTTCAGAAATATTTTCTGATAATAACAATCATTGGCATCTTAAAACTGAACATTCTCTGGCATATTTCACAGAATTTCCTAAAATACCTATTTTCCCAGTTAACTTCTATGCATGAGCAAATATATGGAAACATATATGAGACGCCACTGGGATTTTGTGCGATCATCAGCTGTAACTGGAGAGGGGTGTGAAGCTGCAAACTTTAATGGAGGGAGCTACAGGGAATTCTTCTCCTTGCATTGTGACCTGCAATGAGGAAAAAAAGGAGGATCCCTGGGTTCAAGTCATACTAATGAATGTGAAAGGAATGGAGGAGAAATGGGTCTGGCACAGTTTCTGCTCCCACTCCCACAGACCTAGCAGTCTGGAGTGTCACCTGCCTTTCCATGCATTTTGGGTGAGGATCTCTGCAGGGGCATTTTCAAAGGGTCAGTGATGCTCTTTGAACAACAACTCATTAATACAAAGCAGGACATGATAAATCCCATAAACATGAAGAGATTCTCTTTCCCCAAAGACAGGAATAGCCCCCCAGAGGAGCCAAGTCCACACACAGAGTGATGAAATTGTTTTGCAGTGCCCAACAAAGTTGTGTTTCATTTGCGGTGTTGAGTAGAAGCATGGGGCATCTCCTTTATCTACAGATATTTGTTATGAAGTGCCGTTCAGCTTATTTTTTCCCTTTAGAAGTTGTTTCAAAGACTAAGGTACAACTGCAACAATTCCTTTAGAAAAGAAAAAAATTGAGAACTTTTTGCCTTTCTGTCCACCTTTGGCCTGGAGGAGTTACTGGGGTACACTCAGCACCATCACAAATTTATGTGGCAGACAAATGTAGTTAAACAATCCAGAATAAGTTCATCTTTGAATAGATTTCAGACCACAAGAATTTTGAAGTCTCACTATCAGGGAATTTTTTAAAGCTTGTTCAAAATTAAAAGTGTTTTAATGCCAATTTAAATAGAGACTTGGAGATAAAATTCCATCCAAAATATGCTACATTACCGGACTCCCCAAAATAGGTTGGTTATTCTAACTGAAATGTTACGTGTTGAACAAGATAGGCTTGTGCAGAGAATACACATTCTCTGTACCAGACTAAACATCGAAATACAGGGAGGTTTGTTCTATATAAATTCCTGGTAAAGATTAATGTTAAGTGAAAAGATAAGCTTATAGTGTGCATAAGATACAATCTGAATTTAACTGCTGCAAGGAAGAATGTTCTGGGCTCATTATCATAGGAGTGTATCTTAGTAAAATGTTACCTTGTCTTAGAGATAAATGTATAGAGAGACTGCAAAATTTATCAGGAGTTGTAACACTTTAGAATCATCAGACTAGATGGGCTCTGGTAGTCCCTTCCAACCGAACTCTATATTCTATGTTCTATATTTTAAATTCTATAGAAATGATCATCACTCTGTACTGGCACTGGTGAGGCCCTTCCCTACATGAAAGTCATGGAGGCCCCGAAGCAGGTCCAGAGAAGGGCAACAGAGCTGAGAGAAGCCTGAAGCACAAGTCTTAAGGGGAGCAGCTGAGGGAATGGGATGGGTCAGTCTGGAAAAGAGGAGGCTCAGGGGAGACCTTATCACTCTCTACAACTCCTTGAAAGGAGGTTGGGGGGAGGTGGGAGTCGGCCTCCATTCCCACATAACAGCAGTAGAATGAGAGGGAATGGCCTAAAGCTGCGTCAGGGGAGGGTCAGGTTGGATATTAGGAACAACATCTTCTGCAAAAGAATGGATAGGCACTGGAATGGGCTGCCCAGGGAGGTGGTGGAATCACCATGCCTTGAGGTGTTCAAGAAACATTTAGATATTGTACTAAGGGATATGGTTTAGTGGGGAAATACTGGTTAGGTGCATGGTTGGACTGCATGATCTTGGAGGACTTTTCCAATCTTGGTGATGCTATGATTCTATGATTCTGTATTTTATATTCTATACTCTATGTTCTATATTGTATTCCAAACAAGAGAGATGTTCAGCAGAGCTGACTTTATGACTTTTTCACCTCTCATATTCAGATGACAGCACTTGAGGAAACTGAGCAATGGAACAACTAGGAGAAAAGCTGCAGAGCTGGGGAAGCTGAAATGCTCGGAGCTCAGTGTGAAAAAATAACAATTAAAAATGCAAATCTTATTGCTGTGGTTCCCTGTGCGATCCTCTATGGGTTGTAGCTTGACCTGAGACCAAACCCAGTGCTGGTACAAAGCAGGACCTCAGCTCCCACCCCTGCCCAGGGCAGAGGGGCTATTTCAGGGTGACTCAGAGGAGCTATATAAGCCAAGTGTGGGCTGTAGGCAAATGCACAGGTGCTTCTCAGCCCTGGCCCCTTCCTGGAAGAGCACATCTCTTTGCATCGCGTCTTTGCCCTCTGTAAATGTTACACCAACACAGCCTTTGGGAGCCCTTCTTCCCCAGATTCAGTCCCAAAGTTGTTCCAAGCTCAGCCCAATGCTTGAATGATGCCCAGAAGCTCGAGTAGATGTGATTTTGACCCCACTGTTGCTGCCAGGCTTCACGACAATTGTTGCTGTTGTTCTGGAGCTCCTGGGGCCAATGGAAGTGCTTTCTGCCAAATAAGTGTATTTTCTTTAGTACGCAGTATTTCTTGCCATATGATGCATTAATTCACAAGCCAACAGAAGGGCAAGTTGAAATGCAGCTTTCAAGTGATGTTTGTTCCCTCAAAATAAGGAAAAAAAATGAAAGCCACATCTGGATTGTGGTTCAGCAGACACTTCTCGTGATCCAACAGGAACAAAACATCAACTCAACTTTTTCAGTGGGTTGATTAAAATGTTAACTCCTGTGAGGTTCTCTGTACAAGAACAAATAGAAAAGGGGGACATTTCTAAACCAGCGTAAATGAAAATGAAACCTATTAGGGCGCTGGGAGGACAAGATCATCTCAGTTCCTTCTGTGCTGTTCCAAGTTTTTCCTCCATTCAATACATCCTACCACTTCATCTGCAAATGTATTTCCCTTTAAGTCATCGGTTGCCATTTGAGGAATAAATGCTAAAGAATAAGGGTTGCTTAAGTATTCAGCTTCTTTTTTTTTTTTTCTTTTCCTGTTGCAATATAAACTGAAATTAGATTTTGCCTCTAGTGAGATAATGTATTAATTTTAAATGTCATTTGGTCCTTTTATCAAAATAGCAATTTTAGAGTAATCAAACTTAAACCATTTAATTCTTTTTCTCTGATTCCAGTATGAGATGGATAGCCCTGCCTACTGAAATAATACATGATCTTTCCAAGTGGTAATTTTGAGCTGCTTCTTCCTGGTGCAGTCCTCACCAGTCAGTATCAATACCAGCCAATATCAATACCAGCCAATAAAATGTTATTTTTTTCTTGACCCAGCCACTTATTTTCTTGTGAGACTACTGCATGTTGGGGTTGAAAATAAGCAGCTGTCAACCCGGGAGCAGTGAGAGGGCATCAGACCTTACACTGCCCGGTAGTCAGCACCAGTCCCAATCGCTTCTGGTCACTGAGTCTGATCCAACATTAAACCTAGAAATGGAAGGTTGCTCAGCTAGCTCCCAGGCAGATCCATCTTGATTTGTTGTTGCTGTTGCATATTTATTCATTTTTTTTTCTCTGGATGGGAAGCTAAACGTATTTCTGGACCCAAGGGACACCTGGTCTACCCAAGAGACACCAAGGTCTACCCAAGGGACTCCAGGTCTACCCAAGGAACACCAAGCTTTTACTGTTGCCTCCCATTAATGATGCTTTAGGATGGTTCTCAGAGAAATGTTTCATTTTGGTTACAACTCAGATACTACTTGGAATGAGTCTCTCTCTGTGTCAGCATGTGCCTGCAGGGAAAACAGTGAACGTGTGTGGTGGGATTCGCTATGCAAACAGGTGTTTTATTACAAGGTAAAATAGCCTATTCCAGCATGAACTTGACCTCCTTCTCACACAAAAGAGATCAGAAATGTTACAGGAGTGGGCAGCAGACTCCAGAGAGCTGATAACACAGCATATGCCCAAAGCATCAAAGCACTCCACACTTCAAACGTCACCATTTTCTCTGCAGAGATACAGGAGTTAAACATACCCGTTACCTCAAACGACCTTTGCAGGAGGCTGAATCATTTGCATTTTGATGCACTGGCACTTTCTAAGCCAAAGAGACATGAGAATTTTTATCACCTTCAACAACTGTGTTGCCAGGGGCAACGTGCATAAATCTGTTCCCCAGCATCAGTCTCAGCATGCAGCAGAGGGCGGTGTTTGTGTGTGAAAAAATGCATATTTATGCAAAAAATCACAAAAATCTCACTCGAACCTTGTGCAAATTTTGGGGTCTGGGACTTATTGTTTATTGCTAATTGCCATGGCAACCATATCAATCCAAAGCACATGTTAATTTGTTTGTAAGTACCCTCGCATCCAACCATGTGCTATTGGGATGCTATTGGAAAAACACAGGCAGTGTGTTTTAATTCATGCAGGATATTCCCTGTCCCAAAGGACTGTGATTTAAAAATACACCTCCCGATGTACTGCTGCTGTCCTCCTTGATAATACAGCCTTCCCTGTCTCCAGTTCCTCAGGATATTGCCTGCCCTCACTCTAAAAGGATATCTGTGGAAGGAAAACAGCCCCTTAAATATTTGCATTGGAATGAGAAATAGATGAGAAAACCAAAGCAGAGTGAAACTCTTGGCACTTACTTATTTCCTTACCCAATCTTCTTCATTGTAGGCCAGGAAGCTTCAACGCAGTGTCAGACTATGCTCTGCTTGCTATTGGTCTTGGTGCCACTTGCTATTACAGAAAGCAAAGTTAATTAATGTTTTGTTCCCATTTTAACATGAGAATGAGATTGTATTCTGGGGAAATCCCAGAACAGGACTCGAGGACGACAGCCTCTGGGGAGTTCTGCAGGATGTTGTGTCTGGTCTCCTGCTTCGGTCCCAAGTATAATGATGGGGCTGATGTTTTCCCATGTTTCAAGTGTTTGTGGAGTTTGTGGAAGGAGAGGTTGGTGCCTGCAGAGGCAGTGGGCATGGTGGCAGCTGGGTGCCAGACTATTCAATGTTATGTTTCTGGATTTAGGAGGAAACTCTCTGACAAATCAGACAAGAAAATGACATGTTGCAAGAAATAATGAAGCTGCTGGTAGGCTGATGTCACCCCTATTTCACTTCTTAGCAGTCTGATGCTTTTTTTGGCTGGGCTTTTGCAAGAGGGAGAAGCATTGCCCTGCATCTCAGAGATTGGAATGGCAGCAGGATGCTGCCCTGCAGAACGATGCCACGTGCATACTATAGAATCATAGAATGGTTTGAGTTGGAAGGGCCCTTTTAAGACCACCTGGTCCCACTCCGAGTAATACAAAGGGACACTCTCAGCTCCATCAGGTGCACAGAGCCCCATCCAGCCTGACCTGGAGTATCTCCAGGGACATCCATTACCTCTTTGGGCAAACAGGTGCTGGTGGCATCGTTTCAGCACTGACCCTGCCCCTGTTAACCTGTACTGATGCTGTGGGTCTCTGAGCAATAGGAACAGAGCACAATGAAGCTTTGCCCTGAGGCTACGTGCAGTAAACTCAGTAGTTAGCTGTAGCTGACAACAGCAAGGTGAGCTCACTGTCTATTTTTTGTTGAGTAAACATATTGAATAACTTCATTATGTTAAATAGGAACCCTTATAGTCGTGTGCTACTTTGGTTTTAAATAAATCCGCTTAAATGAAAGGGTAGGAGGTGGTGGGGTGATAAAAAGACTGCCAGGAAAAGCAAAACTTTCTCAGAATAAGGAGGAGGAAAAATAGAAGGGAGAAAAGAGATTAAAACTTGTTGCTGAAGAGATGAACGGGCTATAAAAGGCAATAGAATCAGACTGGGGAGCCAAGCACCGAATGGGCTTCCTTTGCCTCTGTCAATTAACCTCTTGCAGCATCTCTGGCTATGGAAGGAGAGCTCCTCTCTGGCTATCAATGCGCGCTGCCTGATAGGCTGCAGTGTCTCAAAGCTTGTTCGGTTGCCTTTCCTTTCCAGAAAGGTCTGCAGAGGTGGGTATACGTGGAGAAGGTCTGGTTTCCTTACTGGACTGAATTTGATGCTGTTTGTGAGGTGGGGAGGAGTATTCTGCTTTAGGTTCAGGCTCCCGCACAGGGCAATCACAGTGCAAAGGACAAGAGCAAGACCCACATCATCCCTTGCTATGAAAACTCCTTTCTCACTGTGCAGTATCCGCTGCTACAATCCCTTAAAGGTGCACGGGGAGATTTCCCATCCAGGCTCAGGGGTGCTGCTCAGCCCCGTGCAGCCGCAGGAAGCACCTGCTCTGCCCCGCACCCATCAGCACCGCAGCGGCACCGCTTTGCATTTGAATACGCATTTGACAACTTCTTTCTTTCTTAATGACTGCGCCCTAGAGGAAGTTCAGTCGTACCTTCAGCCCCGAGCTACCATCAGCTGATGTTAATTACCAGGGAAACAAAAGAAGACACAACAAAAATCTCGAAGGGTTGTTGCTGTCTGTAACAGCAACAACAAAAAAACGCTGAACGAACTAAAATGGAGAAGAGCCCCATTTCCACTCCTCTTTTCCTCCCATGAAGGTCAGGAATATGTATAGGGGAGGTCCCAGGCTGAGCCCCTGCAACTGCCTCTGGATGCAATGAAACGCTCACAGATACCGCCTTCAGTTATTGACTGCTTTGCAAATTGCCATTGACCAAGTGAGGAAGTGTTAATTGCCGCTTTCGTTCCTTTTCTTGTGATGATGCATGCTTCCACTAAAGGACTGAAGTCCTCAAGGATCTCTCTCTCTCTCTTTTAATTTGAAGTATAAAGTCATTTTAGTTAAGTGCAGTTACGTACAGAAACCTGCGGCAAAATCATATGACAGCACCGCATGCAGATTGAAAAAAAAAAAAAAAAAGAAGTGTTCTTGGAAACTCCCAGGGAAAAACCAGAGCTAGTTTTACAAGTCACAGGTGGGATGTCTTTAATGGGTGTCATAATCTCCGCGTAACTCGTGGCCAATCTAAAACAATTGCCGCACTTCACAGCTGCGTGGAGCCCTGTTTTGTGATGTTGCCTTCCTTGCCAGCACGTGATTGGGATGGGGCATCGCAGCAATCACGGAACTGCGCTAATTCATGAGAGCTAGGTGGGTTCGGCGAGGCTCTTCCACTGATGTGCGGGATCGTCGGCTCACGGGAATTTAACCGAGAGAAATTTTGGACCCGTCCTTCGGGTTTTTGTGTTCTTCACCGTTCTGGTGGTTCAACCTTCGGGCGGATGGTCCTGAGCCCTGCAGCAAAATCCCTCCTCCGAGGCTGAGCAGGCTCAGATCCAGCGAGCTGCAGGGCAGGAAGCTCTGTTTCCTGAGATTGGAAGGAATGCATTTGAAAGCTGCCTGGTTCTTAGTGGGATCTAGCTGCTGTTGAGAATTTTGTCGCCAGGAGCTTCAACGGAACGCGGTCGCCAGGAGCGGGTGCCAGGTGAGCTTGGCCGTGGTGCTGACTGGGGACAGGTGGGCTGGTCCCCATGTGGATCCCAGTGCTTAAGGGATGTGAGCCCACCCCGACCCGCGTGAGGACCCTCTCCCAAAGTTCTACGCCTTCGGGCATCAGCTGAAGAGAAACGCGGTTCCTTCTTCTCCGGTCTGCTTTGGTTATTCACTCGATTGCAAAACGATGAGAGGCGATGGCCTCAGGCTGCACTAGGGGAGAAGCAGGTTGAATATTAGGAACAATTTCTTCTCTTAAAGATTGGTGATGCTCTGGCACCAGGGAGTGGTGAGGTCGTCTCCCCTGGAAGTGTTCCAGAACAGTGGTGATGTGACACTGAGGGACGTGGTCAGTGGGTGGGGTGGGCTGGGGTTGGATGTGGTAGTCTTGGAGATCTTTTCCAGCCTTGATACCGTGAAAACCCATAGGGGAGAGCTGGGCAGACGAGTGACCACACTACCTCATCCTGCATCCAAATGGTACTCCACTATGAAAGGTTGTGGAGGCCTTTGTGCTAAGGTACTACTACCATACTATTGCACAGAGGTGCGATACAAAGATATTAATGATTTTACCAGCAGTGTGTAAGCCCTGGTGTTTGTTTTTAATTAAGCTCCAGGTAACTTCTTCAGTTTGTGAAGTGGTCAGTATAAGTTTTGTCTACACCATAACTCTGAAGAGAAAGATGCATTTTGTAGAAGGAAATGCCCTATAGTTTAGCTCAAGTGATAGCCTTACAAGTCAGTGGGAAACCTCTATTTTGTTGCTAATGGGATCAAATTACTCCATGATATCATCATTGCGGTTGCCTGATATCAATTTCTAAAACAATAAGCAAAACCAAAAAAGCTAACTTATTAAATAAGGGAAGGAGATGACACATGCATGCAAAGGTCTGCCAACAACACATAAATGGCTGTAGAAGCTCATCTGTGCCAGGGGTACATGACTATCCTGCCAAACTGGGGGCCCCAGTGGTTTGTCCTCTGGGTCGCACATTTTATTGGCTGTGATTTGTGCTGTGAAATCTGCGTCTTTGCCCACTTGAAGTGGTGGAGGATTAGGACTGCAGTCTGTGTGGGATTCTGATTAAGAGTTTCACCCATCCTTTGGAAGATGATATCCAAAGTGCTCTGCAGGTCTGGGGGCTCTTTCTGCACGATTTGTCTAAAGGCCTCAGGCAAGAGGGAGTCAGTGGAAATTCTAGCTCATGTTTGAGCATTTCATCTGATTTTCTTATGATTCTGTCAATCACTGACTATTGCCATCTGGTTCTTCAGCTGCCCCAAATCATCTTACAGCACAAACATGGGAAAACATCCTTTTACCGAGGGCTCTATCATCTAGTTAGGTACCAACAGCTCTCATTGGCTGCCAAGCAGTAATACTTTCTGTGTCTCTCCTGTTCACGTTTTCTCTGGGAGTTTGTTGAAGCTATTGGAGCGATGTCACATGGAAGAACATCAGCTCTACTTGTTTTCAGCTACAAAATGCAATAGCTTCAAGTCAGATCTAACTTTAACTGGTCAAAAATGACTTACTAGTAAGAAATTAGATTTTTTTTCTCTTAAAAAAATCATTATCAACAGGGCTGCAGAGTGGTCGTCTAACAGGGGTCAGGGAAAGGAAAAACCTATGCTGCCTCAGATAGCAAAGTTCTAGGCCTCATTGCTATGGAAATTCCCCTCACATCTTGCAGTCAGAAGGAAACCACGCTTTTCTTGGCAGTCTTGTGGAAGCAGTGAATACACTGAGAAAATTCTGAGTGATTTATTTCTGTCATAGTACTATTACTTGCTGTTTGAATCAAGAGAACGGTCTTCCTGCTGCTTGAGCTGCAATCCAGCATCATTAATAAATAGCATTGGTAAGAAAGTCAAGTGGCTAAATTGTCAGCTCCTGTTTGGAAGCTGCCGTGATTAAAATATCCATTAGTGTAAATTGTATTTTTATGGTTAACCCACTGCGCTAAATACAAAACTGCATTAAGCTGTTATATTCTTTGTAGCCACTAAATTGAATTACCTGGTGCATCTGTTTAGCAAACTATAAAATCTGAAGAGTTTGGCAATCATTATTATTTGGTTTGTACACTTTAAGTCTTTCTTTTGACTGATGTGTAGGCACTGTGGGGCTTTCTTCATAGAAATATGCCCCTCTGCATTTAAACAGTGGCATAGTGCTGAAAACCAGATTATAAGAAAATTGCCTTGTCAACTTTTGTGCGTGTAGTGCCATGATTTCTTATTTTTAAGCTCTGGGTGTTCTAATCCCAGAAGATTTGGTGCACTTGTTGTTTATGTGAAAGATTATGTATTTAAAATTGGCAAAAAGCTCTGAACTTCCATGTTTCCCTGCCTGCTCAGATTCGTTCTGACAGCTCAGCTCCCATTGAATGATTTAGCACACTCTTCCACCTGCTAACCAAGAGAGTGACTTGACCCCTCAACACCTGTGCGCACTGAAAAGCCTCTTTAAATCTCCTTCTGACTCAGGAGGAAAGTGTGTTTCTCATTATCACTGTAGGGCTGTGCCTGTGCGAGAGCAGCAGGAGGACCTGGTCTGGTTCCACGTGCACAGGGTGGAGGAGATGGTGGTGTGGGAGACGCTGATCTGGGCCTGGAAGGTATGTGAGCCCTATTGTTGTTCTGGGCATGGTGCTCCAAATCTATGAAATGAATCATAGAATTATTAAGGTTGGAAAAGATTTTAAAAATCATCTAGTTGAACTGTCCACCTACCACCAAACCACGTCCCTATATACTATGTCCAGCTTTTCCTTAAACACCTCCAGGAATGGTGACCCCACTACCTCCCTCTAAAGACAGTCCCAATGCATCACTACTCTTCCTGAGAAGAATTATCCCATCCTGGACAAATTTCAGGGCCTGGAGAAGGGCAACCAAGCTGGTGAAGAGTCTAATTTGTACATGATTGCTTTCTCCCATGTAGAGTCATGAGTTTCTTGGGGTTTATAGGAATACTGGACAATATTACTCAAAACTTCAATGAATTATGTAGTCTGTGCCTTTGGGTTAAGGGATTACTGATCAGCGGCAGCAATGGGCTGTGTGAGCAACATCCTGAGCAGCAAGACTGGGGCCTGCAGCCCCATTGCTGCTGCTGCTATGTCAGGAAGTAAAAGCAGCAGCATTGGCTCTGCCTTAGCCTGAAATTCCCAGATGCCAGCAACTCCTTGAGATATTCACAACTACTAAATTTGCACTAAAAAAGCCCCAAACTGCTGAGTCTGCTGATTGCACTGCTTAAAGCACAGTTTTACTTTTTCTTCCTCTCCTCTCCTGAAGAGCTAATGCTTGATGCAGAGAGCTGGATCTATCTCCACTCCTGAATCATCACTACCATTGTTGCCTTCACCAGCTGCAGAACTCTTGCTGTTGATGATCCTGAGCCAGTTTATTCCTTCCTCCCTCTGAGCTTGCAAGGCTGGAAGAGCGAACGAGTCTTTTTTCTCTCCAGACAGAGATGGTTCTGTGCAGTCTGTAAAGACTTGATGTCTACTATTTCTGTTTTTAATCAGGGGTCACACTGCAGCCATCTGGTACAACTGAATGCCATGGGAAGTCATGAATGGGCTGGGAAATGTGGCTGAGCTGGCTCATCTGTGGAGATGATCTTCATCAGTGTCCTGGCTGAAGGGATAGAGCTTGCTTGTGATACCGTGCTGGGAGGAGTGACTGACACACCAGAAGGCTGTGCTGCTATTCAAGAAGTCCTGGTCAGACTGGCAGGAAGAAACCTGATGAGATTTGACAAGAGAAGTGTAGAGTCTTGCAAATGAGGAAGAACAACTGCATGTATGAGTACAGGTTGGGGGCTGATCTGCTAGAGAGGAGCTCTGTGGGTTCTGGTGGGCAACAGGATGGCCAGTGTGCCCTGGTGGCCAAGAAGGACAAGGGCATTCTGGGGTGCATTGCACATACTGTGGCCAGCAGATCGAGGGAGGTGATCCTCCCCCTCTACTCTATCCCACTGGGGCTGCATTTAGAATACTGTGTCCAATTCTGGGCTTCCCTGTTCGAGAAAGACAGGGATCTCCTAGAGGTGGTCCAGTGGAGGGCCGCAAAGATGATGAAGGGCCGGCAGCCTCTCCTTTGTGAGGAAATGCTGAGTAACCTGGGTACATTCAGCCTGGGGAAAAGAGGACTGAGGGGGGTCTTATATTAATGTTTATAAATATCTAAAGGAAGACAGGAGGCAAATGGGTGAGGTCAGGCTCTTTTCAGTGGTGCGCAGTCGTAGCACAAGGAGTGATGGCCTAGAACTAGGACATAGAAAGTTCCATACTAACGTATGGAAGAACCTCTTTATGGTAAGGGTGATGGAGCACTGTAACAGGTTGCCCAGAGAGCTTGTGGAGCCTCCTTCTATGGAGATATTCAAGACCTGTCTGGACACCTACCTGTGCAATCTATTGCAGGGAGCCTGCTTTAGCAACATTGGGTTCAATGATCCTTTGAACCCCTCTGATTCTGTGATATGGTGAATGTGTGTTGTCATCTCAGTTATGTGCCCTCTTAGACATGTTGCAGGGGTAGCAGCTAAATAGCTGCTTGAAGGTTCAAAACTGAAACAGGAGAAGTCACTTTAAAGCCTTAGGTCCAAGTCCTTCTGAGGCAAAGAATATAGTAAAGCTCAGTGCAGACTCTTAGGAAGCATTAATGTATCTTCAAGAGCAGAGTGCTGTATCCTTACAAGTATTGTTAAAGCTATGTTTTGTAGAGTAGAAACATTCAGTATCCCTCACCAGAGTGTCCTTCATCATCTTCATTCAATGGACAGCATTCTTTTTGCTAGTTATTAGCTGATCAGTGGTGACACTGATTCAGGTGGCTAACAAAGCTGTTATTGCACAGGCGCTGAAAGAAAAGACCGAGAGCAGACACATGAAAGGTAACAAGGAGCTTGTTGGCTGTGCTGTATTTAATAGAAGAAACAACGACAACAAAATTATTCACCAGTAAAACGTCTAATTTCTGCTGCATCTGCCTCTGTTGAAAGGATCAGCTGCAGTCTAGTGACTACCACAGTTAATAAACAGAGTTGGCAGGATACCGTCTTTCATTTGAATAGAGAGAGCAGCCTTGAATATTATTAGAAGCATGTTTTCAGTTACCTTGAGCTCACTTAAATATGAGAGATGGAGCTCACACAGTCTTGCTTGCCACTGGCTACTCCTGTGATATCCTGCAGGACAGCTGCTGAATACGAGTTGTGCAGGCTGGGGAAAAGTGACAGTGGGTTATTCCTATTGTATCTTTGTTTTCCATATATATAATTATATATTTTTAATGTAGCTGTGGATGCATGTGATAATGTTTCAGAAGGCACCGAGTTAGGAGAATTGTATCTGGGTGAAGCAACTACAGAAAGGATGCAAAAGTTGATTAGATGGCCATATCTGTGAGATAATTATGATTTCTTGTCAAAATAGGAGAGTGTATGGAGTGGGGCCCTATGAGGGCCTGTCCTGCTTCTGGTGACATCAACTATTTTAATTAATGAGGACGTACTTATTAAATTTGCAGATGGCACAAAGCTGAGATGGGCTCTCAGGCCATTAGAGGGAAGGTTTAGAATTCCAAATGACAATGGTAAAATGGAAAAATCAGAAAGTAATCCAATCAGGGCACAAATAAACTTCTAAATATAGTCAGGAGCAGCCAAGTGCACAAATGTGTGTGGGACATGGGCTAAGGAGCCCACCAGGGACCAGGACCAGGGCTGGCACCTGTCTGCAAGGCATCAGTGCTGGGCTGTACACTGTGTACAGTGCATGCAGTGAGATGCATGGAGTCAGCTTGCTCTGCTCTTCAGCAGGAGGTTTTGATGTCTCAGAGCCACAGGTGGGTGAGAGCTTAGAGGGAAAGCAGCAGGAAGGATCAGAGGGACAGGAAGTGGGACTTGCAAAGAAAGATAGGGAATGCTTAATCTCTTAACAGTCTTTGCATCTTTCATGCATGAGGTTTGATGCCATTGGAAAGGGCAAGGATATAGTGAGTATGATCTGAATCTGACCCTTATGGCAGGTCTTGAAACGATGGGAGAAGGTGGCTAGATGTTCACACAGAACTGTAGGGGTTGGAAGGGACCTTTAGAGATCATCTAGTCCAACTCCCCTGCCAAAGCAGCATCCCACTGGGAATATATTGTTTCTGTAGCTCCCATTTCTGAAGCAGAAAGGAACCTGATTCAAGAAGTGGGAGCCAAAGAAGGAAGAGTAGTATCCTCCTTAATTCTGTACCCATTTCATTTGGAGAATTTGATTTAATCCCCAAGTCCTGATGTGAACTTTTCAGAATCACCCAATGCTCTGGCTGTTGGATGAGCTTCCTGCAGCCTTGCACATGTCCCTTTGACCAAAGCTTTTCTTGCAGTCACGTGTGTTGGGAGATCTGCAGCTTCCTCCCAAACTGGTGACCAAATCCACTATTTATTCTGTGGGCCAGCACTTTCTGCTTGGAAAATGGAGCTGATAACAGAAGGAGAAAGACAGAAATCCATTAATATCTTATGAAGCATTCAAACAGTACAGCAGTGAGTGCCATAGAAAACACTCTTGAGGAAATAAACAGATTTCTGTCTTCAGAGCAGATGTTGAAATAATTACAGTAAATAAGGCACAAGGCCACTTAGCGAGCAGCAAAAGCAGGGTGGGCTGTAGGATTGCTGCTCACTGCCTCACAGTAGTGCCTGTGAGGGAGGCAGAGGGCCTTAGGACAGCAGAAGGGCTGTGGAGATGCCCTATTGAATTCCTGCTGTAACCTTTAAACTGTTAAGATGGAACACCTCCCTATGAGGACAGGCTGAGAGATCTGTGATTGTGCAGCCTGGAGAAGAGATGGCTGCAGGGAGACCTGTTGGTGTCTAAGGGGGCTGTAAGAAGGAAGGGGTCAGACTCCTTAGTATGGTCTGTTGTGATAGAGCAAGTGGTTTCAAAGTAAAAGAGGGGAAATTTAAATCAGATATAAGGAAGAAGTTTTTTACAGTAAGGGCAGTGAGGCCTGGGAAGGTGGTGGGTATTCTGTCCCTGGAGACCTCAAGGTCAAGCTGGACCTGAGGGAGCTGTGGGTGTCCCTGCTCATTGCTGGGAGTTGGACCAGATGGCCTTTAATGGGCCCTTTCAACTCAAATAGTTCAATGATTATAGTGTTCATGGCATAAAAGAATTGTTGATGACAGAATTTTAATTTGCTATACTTGTTTTTCCAGGAACTCTTTGTTCAGACTTTGACTGTATCTGCCATTTCCTGGCCTCTCTTTCTCTCATTCCCAAATCCATCCTGCAGTGAAAATGAAAAAACTCCCATGCTGGCAAACTGGTCAAGGTGAGCCTTGGGATCCTGCAGCACCTTTAATACTATGATCAGCACTGAAATCCTAGCTAACCTGTGGTTCAAAATATAACACAAACTCAGTCTTAATACAGAACAATTGTGTTTTTGTGCTTAAACAAAACTCAAGGTATTGCAAGGTCTATTCTGTATTGCATCTTGTCACTTCTGCAGTAATTGAAAGAGGCTGATGGCTGGATGAGGTGATCTTAGTGGCCTTTCCAAACTTAATGACAATTATGTGGATTCTCTGCATCCACAAAAAGTGTAAAAAGGAAAATAAGACTACACAAGTTTATCAGTATTTTATTCACGCTTGCTGTTTAAATACAATGGAATGCATTTCAGATATTCCAGAAGGATCCTTAGAGCAAAAGGCAACTTAGCTAAGTGGCTTCTCACCAGATCCACAATATGAGAATTTGCTGGATTTTGTGTGGTCTGTATGAAAGTGAGAGATGGAAAATCCTCACTGACTTCTGCTCACCCAGATGTTCAGCTTTACAGCAGGAACGTTTCTAGCAGTGCAAGTCCCACACTGTAAGCTCACGATAAGTACGGCATCAAAGGCTGACTGAAAAGTCATGACAAATGGTGACTATGTTACTACATGCTTTAGCAACTTCTTTTCTAAGGACTAAAAAGAAGCTCAGAGTTGATTAAGTCTCCCTCTGTACGGGCACAGCTCTTTGAGGCTTGTACCCACGTTTAGGATTTTGTTGTGACAAGAATGCGCAGCAGTGATGACATAAACCTTGTTTCTATAGGGAATTTTGTTAATAAATATCATGGCAATGCACAGCAGTTTGGAAAGCCACCAGGAGCACAGCCCACCCTTCAGTTCTGTCTTTCCCCACTGCTGGAGGGACTTGCTCAGATTCTGCTATGTACACCCACATGTTGGGGCATGATTGTGCCTTGGGCTCCCAGGACTTGCAACACGAAGTGGTAACAAATAGAAGAAACACAGAGGTTTGCCTCCTGGGTATGTGTACTCCATAAACAAAAAGAATACAGAAAAGCATAAAAATAAGCCAGAAGCTCTATAATGAAAACAGCACCAATCATAGAACTGTAATCTAGTGCTTGCTTACTGGTTGGACTGGGACCTGTCTTGTGTTGCTGTCATTATGTGTACATTTATGTATAAAGGTACTGCTGGCAGCTTGAATTCCTTGTTCAGCACCTGCCTACCTTCTGTTTCAACTACCCCAGGGGCAGGGCTGTTGGTTCACACCAAGAATCAATGGCTCTTCCATTGTCCACTGAATCCATGCTGGTTGTCCCAGATCACCTCCCTCTCTTCCACGTGCCTTAGCACAGCTTCCAGGAGGATCTGCTCCATGATATTCCTCAGCCCAGAGGTGAGGCTGGCAGATCGGTAGCACACTGGGTCATACTTTCTTCATCCTTTCTACTACTCTTAAAAATGGTAGACCTGATGACCAGAACAGAGGGCAGTTAACTTGGCCAAGGGTATGGGTAGACCTGGCAGTTGGTGTCTGAGCCACCGCTTCCCATCTCGCTGTACCTAAGACTTTTGCATAAAAGTATCTAGATTTTGAATATTGTCATTTTCTGTTTTAACTTGCAAAAAATGAACCTAGTGAGAGTGATAGAAGCATTATTGAAATCTCGGGTATTATGTAGGGCTTTGTGCATTGTCTTTGTAAGATGTAATTAGTACTTCGGATGTGCACACATCAGATGGTGGCTGAATAAAGTGTTCATTTAACCCTCCAGCTTCCACATCGCATCCTTCTGCGTGCCTTACAACGGCAGTGTTGGGAAACAGGAAAATTCCTGGTTTCAATCATAAACACTGAGTGCTTGCACTGCTTTCAGTGTGTTAAGTAGTCAACTGTGAGGGGGATGCTTGGTTAACGCTTCTGTTACTGATTCCAGAATTGTCTCTCTTCTATCTTTCCTGACTTTGTGCTACATCTAGTGATGATACCGTGAGTTTAAACATCACCAACAATATGCAGTGCTTTAACTCTGTCTTCTGAAGTTGTTCACTTGGAGTGTGTGTGTGATGTGATGGTAGCATGGAGGGAAGGTTGCACATTCTTCAGAAATAAGAAGGAAAAGCCCTCAGTATTGCAGGTGCTTTGCTTTTCTTTCCGAGAGGAAGATTGAAGGTTGAGAATAACAATCTGTAAGCACAAGCTTCAGCCTGAGCAAAGCACATTCTGGATGAGCAGGACAGGAAGGACAGTTTCTGGCTCATTCACTGTGATGTGTGAGACCAGAGGATGTGCTTCTAATGCATTTGGGTGGCTTTCCCAGAGGAAAACCCCATGAAGTGACCCAAGCTGGGGCTGGGAAACCAAGGAAGATGCTCAGCTCTGAGCAGCTCTTTGCCATGCACTGGGTCAAGCTTGTAAAGGTCTGCAGAAAGCTCACTCTCCTCTATGGAACAATAGTGGCAGCAATACCAGGAGCTAGAACTCTTGTTCTTTGTCTCTTCATTGGCTGAGCCTCAGTACAGGGTGGCTTGACCTACTGACATCAGGAGAAAACCCAGCCTGGGCTATCAGGTAGCTCCTATGTGATGTACTGGGTGAGGTGAGCCAAGTCTCATGCTAACCTTTCGAACAGGCTTATGAGCAAATGGAAAGCAAATTCTTTTTTTTTTTCTTTTTTTTTTCTTTTTTTTTTTTCCTCTGTTGCTTGTCTCAAATCTGAAAAGGGGTGTTTTTGTATGAAATTGCAAACCAATTTGCATACTTCATTTTCTTTACTCTCACAAGTCCAAACAGATCCTTCCCCCTCCCCATCCTTCTGTAGACATCTGTTACTAGATTTCTCCTTTTGTGCTCACCAGAAGCCTGCTGCACGAGTTGCTGCAACCTGCATGGTGTTTCCAGCAGAGCACAGGGATCCCAGGCATCCGGATGCGTGACCCCATCCCACCAGCATCCGCTCTGTCTGGGATCACAGCCCTGTACCCTCTGATGGGCTCTGACTTTGTGCTGCTGCTTTTGATCTCCATTAATAATGGCTGAAAATAGCACCAAAGGGCCCTCCCCCTTCCTCCTGCTTTGTTCATCTCATCGCTATTAAAGAAAGTCGAGACTCCTATTGGAACATGTAATGAGCGTATCTCTTTTTTATTCATTGCATGCATCCCTACATAGGAGGAGGCACTGTGGCATTTAAAAAGGGAAAGGCAGGAGCTATGTGTGCTCTGCCCCAGGTTTTATGCAAATATGTATATTTTTATGCCAATTTGCAGTCAACTGCCTGTCTTACTAGGGAAAAGTGGCAAGTCTGGCTACAAGCCAGAGCCACGAGGCAGTACTTCTGCCTGCGGTGTGCAAGGAAGGGGCTCCTCTAGGGGCAATATCAGAGCTGAGCATCACTGGTGCAGGTGCTTGGGGCTGGGGCTGCTGGCCCATCAGATAGGAGGGTGGGTGAAGCCTCAGGCAGGGAATTGTTTCCTCCCTGTGTATTTCCCTCTGCCTCCTGCTGGGGTTTATCTTGGCTCAGGCACTCTATGATGCTCTGCATTCGCTTCTTGTTTACTATCCCATTTGCCATCCCCCAGCCCTGCAAGGCAGCAATACCTGAGTTAGAGAGGAGATATGGATCTGCTCTTTGCAACCCCCCTCCAGTGCTGATTTCTCCCTTTATCAGCAGTTCCTACCTCTGAGCTTTGCTAAAGCAATTGGGGAGAGAAGTCGCCAAGAAATCCGCGGCACGCGGGGCTGAGTGGCTGCAGGAAGCACGGAATTATGTGCAAGGCTGGAAGCTTCACAGCTGTCCTTGACGTGGGAAAAACTTTTCCATAAACATTTTTGGATGCTTTGGGCTTTTCCAATGAGATTCATTTTTGAAAAGAAAATTTGAGAGAAATTAGTGCTGGGGAATGCCCATTTAATTGGAATGCTGATAATCTGTGTTGAGTTACGGTTTGCATCAAGCATTTAAACTAGCTGCTGTGAAGGAATCTGAATGGGATGTCTTTGAGTTGCAGTACATTAAAATATTTCTTAAGTGATAAGAGTTATCTTAAGTGTCGGAAGTAAGCTTGAGCTTGCTGCATACATCCTTTCACATTTTCATTAAATTTGTGGTGGGAGATTATAATATATATATATAAATAAGTACAGGGGGAAACACTGATTAAGATTTCCTCTCCCAATCCCGTGCTTCAGAGGTATCCTTTCTGCCACTTTTGTTTTTGAATATTCCAGCTAAATTGAATGAGTTTTGTTTTATTTGGAGCAAGTGGTGAGGAATTACACAAACAAGAGAATTTGTTCCTGAGCACGGTTGAAAACATAGAAAGATGCACAGCTACATCCCAAAAGCTGGAGGGTGATTCTTCAAGCTGCCTTCTTACCTAAAGGTCTTTGAAA
This sequence comes from Oreortyx pictus, assembly GCA_036925125.1. NCBI lineage: Eukaryota > Metazoa > Chordata > Aves > Galliformes > Odontophoridae > Oreortyx > Oreortyx pictus. Next base: position 4,623,864 of record JAUPFR010000026.1, on the reverse strand, counting down.
ATCCCAGTAAAACCTGTGCAGGTTGGGATTCAGCTCCTCAGTTCAGCGGTACTTCGCTGTTTAACCTATTTAGGCACTTTAAAAACTCTTGATAGGTACTTTATGAGCATCTCAGGACACATATATTTGAAACCAGCGTAGTAGCCTGGAAGCCAGCTCACCAGCTCCTGTTGATCTTCTTCCTGTAGAAGTCTCATGTTTTGTATGCCAACCATTCAAATAACCTGCATATTTCCAACATATGTTCTTTTTCATTTCAATTAAGTTACAGTGTTCTTGTTTTTCAACTGAATTCCGATTTCAACTTGACAAAAATTACCAAGTAGTGAATATACATCACTCTGTGCTTTCTTGAACAACAAAGCATGTAAAAAAAACCCCGAGCTTAAATACAAATTCTGACTATGAGAATGTAGGCTACAATTAATGGACAATAATTTTGCATTCTTTTAGTAGCAAAGAGCACCAAATTAAACATGGATGCTGAATTACTGTTAAGAATACAGTAATTGCTACGCCAGTCAGCAAGCATCCGGCTGTCTTCAGCAAAATGGTTCAAACTAGATGAATCAATTTCTAAAATGAAAGTTTCTTACTTGTGGTTTTAAACCACGCTTGAAGTTACTGTTTTAATTAAGGCTGCTCTGAGCTTGGTGTAAATTACAGGGCAGGGAAGGTGCTGTGTTACAAAATAGTTGTGCTAACAGAGCACGCCTGGCGAGGAGCAGAGCATCAGGTAGACAAATGCAATGTTATGGCTGCATATGATGCTGGAAGTTTTTGCTCTTCTCTGAAGCAGACCATCCTTGAGGAGCCTCGTGCTTTCACTAGACCTTGAATTCTCCCATATGGGACAATTTTGGGATGATACTTAAGCTCCTTATAAAACCTTATTAATGCAGCTATTGGTCTATCTCTATCTTTTATTATTTCTTGAGTATTTCAATTGTATGAAAAGTTGTGAATATAGACTTTGTGATATGGAGAGGGGAAAAAAATCAGGTGGAGATAAGGAGGAAACCAAATGACATGCTGCCTGGGCTGCAAGTGAAAATTTAACTGAGATTCTGTTGTGTGAAAGGCTGCAGGATGACTGCAGCTGAGCACGGCTGGGCTCTTCCTCTCCTTGTCACAGCAGTGCTACCTGGGTCATTTCAAGGCAGCACACCTGGAGTTTCCATTTCCATGGGCAGACCCTTGATCATGTGCTTGGTGCCTGTTACCAATGTTCTGGTGATGACCAATTGTTGGAGGCTCAAATGGTTGGACTGGGGAAAGGGAGGAAAAATATCAAACCATAGAGTTTTATTAGTATCACAGCTTATGTTATTTTAAGGCTTGGTCAAGGCATCAGGCAGAGAAGTCCTGTGTGCACCTTCTGATGCTTGTCCTTATCTCTGGTCATGGAATAGCATGTCATAAAGTGGTCTCACTGCACAGGAACATACGCATTTCAGTGAGGAGCATTTAGCAGTGATCCTGGTACGACCACAGAGTCACTGAAGTTGGAAAACACCCCTAATAACTTTTCATCCAACCATTCAACTACCACCAATATTTCTCCATCGAACCATGTCCCTTAGTGTATCACATCTAAAATTTCTTGAGCACTTCCAGGGATGGTGACTCCACCACCTCCCACGGCAGCCCATTCCAGCACCTGACCACTCTTCTTGAGAAGAAATTTTCCCTAATTTCTAATCTGAACCTTCCCTGGCACAACCTAAGGCCATTCCCTCTCATCCTGTTGCTAGTTACATAGAAGAGGCCGACCCACACCCCACAACAATCTCCTTTTGGGAAGCAGTAGAGAGCTATAAGATCTCTCCTGAGCCTCCTTAGGATGAGGACGGAGGACCACAGACTGCTGGGATGTATACATCCTGCCCCTCAAGACAATAGGATAAAAGGTTACACATTAATGAAGACTCTGTTAGTCTTTGTCTCCCCAGTAGAACTTCTCAGAGTTGTGTCACGAGAGACAGAACTACCACCTTATGTACAGTGTAGTTATATCCCACAGTCTGTGCTGTGCATTCAGAAGGATGAGTGGGGTTGGTTTAGGTTTGTTGTCAACGGTTTACCGGGCTGGATCGGCCCGGTTCCGTGACGATTGGTGTGGGGGACCCACAGACCCACACCCCAGGAAAGGGGAAGGGGGAAAAGGGAAAAGGAAAAAAGGGAGATGGGCCTAGAAACAAAACAGCGGCAACGATCTGAGGAAGAAAGCTAATTTACTAAATAAGATATCAGAAAGCAAAATAACACAATATAATACAATATAATTGGAATTGAAGCTAATAAATCAAATAAAAGGAGCAAGAGAGAGTGTCCGATAAACCGAAGGCCTTACGCTAACGCTGAAGGCGATACGGCAGCGAGCACCCACTGCTGAGTCGATCCCGAAGGAAAGAGAGTGTCCCGTGACCGCAGAGGGTTTTTATCTTTTCCCTCTGAGCGGAAAATACGTAAAAATGCAAAGCATCGCAAAGTCTTCTGGGGAATATAGTTCTTCTCTTCTGAGACAGGTATACCCGGAAAATATCAATAATCTATGGAGTTGGAGTATTAACTCTTTAACTCTTAATGCACTACATGTTGTTATGATGTGGAATACCAATACCAGAAATCATAAAACCATGACAGTTTGTGCACCAGCACCAGAGCTGAGCAATTTTTGTGGTTGATGGGATGGGAACCGGAGAGAAGCCAGCCTGAGTTGCAGCCACAAACTGGTGTTCCCAGGGCTGCCTTTTTAACTGCAAGAGCAGCTCAGTGCAATGCAGAGACATTCCTAAAGCTCATTAATAAAGTAGTGGAGAGGTCATTAAAGCACCCTTCCTCGAGGAGGGCCTGTTAATTTTGGAGCCGCAGCAGATACAGAGGGTAAGCTGCGTAACTTCCCTCACACCTCCTGGTAAATTACTGTTTCAGAGCCCTGCAGACATCGTGGCTTCTGGGAGCACAAACAAGCTAAAATGGTTATTTCAGGTTGGGAGAAGCAGCACATGTTGGAAATAAAAATACTTCCTCTGTGGTTTGCGTGTAATATGTAGCTTGTGTTTCTTCTGACATCCGTGGAAATAGAGGCTCTAGTTTCTGTGTTTAAATAGCTTTATTGAAAAATGGAATGCTTTGACAGCATCTCATCCCTCTTGGAAAAGGTACGTTAGAGACCAATGGAAGTGGCATCAAACCTCCCTGGGCAGCTCCTGCTCCTGGGTTGCCTTGGGTGATCTATCTCAATTTGGGACCTGAAGAAGCAGCAGTGTTTCTGGCCATGCCCATGACTTCATGCTCCAGCTCAGGAACAGCAGATGAGCCTTTGTTTGACATCATACCACGATGAACCATGCTAGATGCTCTTTGCATGTATATTTTTAAAAGGAATTAAGGATTTTCTCCATGGCTGGGCAACTACCTGCAAGTACCAACCAACCTGTTGGGTATGGATGCCTTATTTGGAGGTGCAGCTGGGTGGTGGCCAGCCCAGAAGCTCCCTGTACACAAGGCCATCCTAGATCTGTGTAATATGAACCGAATGTCTTGGCAAGATCTGAAGCTCTCTATATTGTATTGCATGATGTATTTATAATATGTGTATTGACAGCTATGAACAAATGGTATTTCTCACTTTCTTAGTGCACACTCATTTCAGCCTTATGTCAGTGCAGGGTGCTTGGGGGAGAGCAAACAGATCTCTTTTTTTTCTTCCTCCTTCTGTATACTGTTACCTATTACAAGTGATATTTCAGTTGGCAAAGTATTAGTAGTGATGACACCCTGGAGAATGTGCATGCCTTAAAAAAAATAAAATAAAAATCCAGAAGCAATTTTCCTGTTGCAGGCTGGTTTGCAATGCTGAGAAGATAAAAATAAGTAAAGCAAACTTGGGAATTGCACACTGAGCACATTTTCTGGGGAATTACTGAGAAAGAAGCCCATGAGGTCAATTGAGTAGAAATGCAAGTTAAGACAAAGCAGTTCTAAATTAGTAGCTGTCAGGAGAGAGCTAGTTTGGCAGAAAATGTTAAACTGGAAGGAGTTCTAGCCAAGAATGAGTTGCTAGTAGACTCATTAGCACATGAGGAAGATAGGTTTCAAGTTAAAGGTCTCTTTAACAAGAAGAAGGATTAAATCCTCTTTTTCAAACTGAGGAACTTCAGGGTCAGATTTCTGCCCCAGACTATGGGATGTATCAAAGCTTGGATGAAATGCAAAAATATCATATGAAACATCCTTAAATGAGTGGTTGTGGAGGCTAAGGGTTGAGAAGGAAGCCTGGGGTAAGGTCATTATTTAAACGACTGCAGAAAAATGTACAGAATCAGAGCATAGTCATCAAAGCAAGCCTAGCCTTTAAAATACCTGACTCCCTCTGGAGTCTGCATTAATATTCACTGGCAACTTCTTTAATTGCAATAGGAAATCAGATTAGTGATGATCTGGGCAGGAAGATGATATTGCTGGGAGACAGAGAGAGCTGATTGTCTTGACTTGCACATGTGCTGCCAGTCATAACTTCTGCAACATGGGTGGAAAATGCAGTGTAATGAGCGTGGTGATGCTCTCATTCACTTCTCACACACTCAGCAGCTCTCCAGGTGTTTGAAGAAGAGGTCTTGGGAAGAGAAACAAGGTTCTCTAGGAGAGGTGGAGCCGGACCACATGTTCCCGTGGTGCCTGGCAGTGAGGGAGAGGAGGGATGTGTTGAGGAGAGGGATTGTTTAGTGAGAGGTTGAGTTCCAAGCCATCACTATGGCAATTTGATCCTCCAGTGTGATTCACTTAAAGTCTCCATCACTTTCTCTCGAGCTAGCTGTACTTGTCTTCTCTGTCCCTCCTGTCCTCTGAGCAGTAGCACCATCAGCCATCAACCCTCATGCGAGAAGAGCCACATATGAACTTGCACCCATAAGAATTTCTGCAGTAAATGCTTCCTCCCCCAGCTCATCTGCCACATTAAAAGCTGATGGTATGCCCGAGGAGGAGGTGAGGTTGCATGGCTGGAGCAGGGAGTGAGGTTCAGATGTGCACACATAAATCAACAGCGAACACTGGGAAGCCACAGCCTCAGACGAAGGCACGTCCTTTGATGAGGTGACAAATACCTAACTGATCCCAGCACAAACCAACTGGTCTGAGTGCTTCTGATTAGTTGGGCTGCAAAAATATGTGCTTGAGTTTCACAGAGTCACAAAAATACAAATCTGAGAGGCCTAGAAGGTAAATCAAAGGTAAGCTAAGCTTGGCATCCATGTGAGCTGGCTGCTTGTGGGGCTGGTAGCACATGGAGCTGGGAGTGATGGGGTTGGTGCACAGCCACCTGCTGTGGGGCACTCAGTAGGACAGCATGCATTACATACGTGTGTATGCATGCTTCTATATATACACATGCTTGCCTGTGTGTACATATATATGTGTATAGAACTGCTTGTGCTGAAAAACACATTGTAATGAAACATAATAGGAAACAGAATATCTGTGGGGCTGTGAGATGCTGCTGAGGAAGCACTGGGGACATCACGGGCTATGCCCAGGTTGCACTGTCAGCTGAAGGGAAGAAAGAAACCAAAACAGGTGATGTCCGTGGGTGGCCTGTGCTGGAGGACTGTGGTTTTTGTACTGAGTGTCCATGAGGTGGTTATAACAGAGAAAGATGGTTGAAAGCAGAACATGAGCCATCCTGGTCCGTGAAGATGGCAACAGAACTGGAACCATTTATTATATGTTGTATTATGAATATATATTTAATAGGGAGTTATGTGGTTATAGCTCTGTCTTGAATGTAGACAGTTATGACTCCAAGCTGTGGATTTTAGGGAAACACCAAGCTGTGCAAGGTTCTGGGTGAAAGTGGGAGCTGTGTATTTGCTGACGTACTCATCTGGCTTCTGACTTTTTGCCACTCCACCCTTTGGCTGCAAAAAGCATGTAAGCCTCTGGTGTTGTGGATATTTTATGGTATTTAGAAACCAGAGGCAACAGATCTTTAACTCCTTTCTGCTATGTTTATTAGGAAAAAATCTTAACTGTGTCCACAGTGTTTATAGCAGTGGGTTTCTGCTTTAGGAGATGGGTTTGTATTCAGCTGGTAAAGCAAAAAATTAAAGAAGGAGGTGCAGCTGAAGGCAGTCATCTGTTGGCACATTACAGTTTTGCTTCCCCAAGCCAAACTTCATGTTATAACATGCTGCTTACAGTTGTGGCAGTCAGAGGGTCTCCCCAGTTGTCTCCAGCAGAGATGACAAGAAATGGAGTTGGCTTCCCATTTCTTTATCACTTTGCATGGTAACCTTGTTCAAGGAGTTTTAAAATAAAGAAATAAGTGCCAGTTTGGAGCCTTTTGTTTTGTTTTGTTTTGTTTGTTTGTCATAACTGCTGGAAGAGTTTGCCATGGGATGGGAAGGACTCAGGGAGCAGACACTCCTGAGCACTGATCTGAGTAATACAGCACTGTGGCAGAGTTTATCTGGAGGAAGAAGTGTGAAACCTTTCACCTTGTGATGAAATTTGGTCATCCCACCACCCACCAGCAGAAAGTTTTGGGTCTGGCCACCGATATAAAACGACTGGGGGAGTTTCCAGTGTTCTTTTAAGAAAAAAAAAAAAAAAGCCTTTTTTTTTTTTTTTTAATTGAATGCTGTGCTTGCTTCCACAAATGAAGAAGAGATTTCATCTCCTTGAAGGAGAACTTCCTCGGTAAGATGAAGGATTTGGGGATGGTTGCACAGCCTCAGCCGGCCCTTTGGCATCATTGCTGCTTGTGTCCCTGCCCCAGATGGACATAGCACTGCTGGAAGGACACATGAATCTGTCAGCATGCAGGGACCCCTGGCTGCTGCCATAGGTCAGCTGGCAGGCTGCAGTTATTAATAGCTTCAGGAGTTGCTATTAATGCACTCGGGGCCGCAGTGAGCTGTACCGCAGCAACATGTGACGGCGCACTGAGTTTAAACAGGTGAAATGGATTTCAACCTTCGGAAGAAACTTAAGTTCTATTGTTAAAATGAAAGAGAACCTGTAGGGTGGCTGCCCATCGGGCAGAGCTCCTCCAGCTCCACTCACTGACAGGCACGAGTGCTTCCCCTGTACCAATGTATACAGCTCTGGGTGCTTAGAGAGCAGAGCTGCTGCCCAATGAAGAGCTTCCCATATGTGTGGTGCTGTTTGGGAAGCAGCAGCCACCAGTGTGGCTGTGCAAGCACTGGAAAAGATGAAACTCGAGGAAATAAGTGGAGGAAAAATTAATATTTTAAGATGTGTAAAGCCTGTGCAAAGGGAGTTGAGCTTTGCAGTGCCTTGAGGCTTTGCTTGTCACCGAGCTCCTGTGACTTTAAAGCTTGGTTATGTTTTCAGTTTGCAGTGCAGGAGCTGCAGCAAAAGGCCTTGAGCTGGGAAGGAGGATGGCATCGAGCAGCCAGAGCAGATCTGGACTGCTTCAGGGTGGTAATGAGAAGCTGAATTTGCTGCCTGTCAGCCTCTCCTGCAGACCAGCATTCCCCAAGTCATACAGAAATGATCGCTGAATTCCCAGGAGCTGCTGCGTACTGCAAATCTTTCATGTTTCCAGGTCCAATTTGCTCTGATAAGATGCATGAGAGTGCTGTCAAACCACTGCTGCCTGCATTTCTCACACTCACTTGTCACTTGCTAACAGGGATTGGCTTATTGATGAGTTAAATGGCTGCCCTGGCATTCCCAACCCGTTTCTTGTTTAATTTCAGAAACTGTTGAAAGTTTTCTCTATTTAAAAGGCACCAGCAGCCTGCCCTGAGGAGTTTTTCCCTTTTAACAGAAGGTCACATGCGAAAGTTGAGCTTTTCTTGCATAGCTGATGCACTGCAGAAGTTGATACAATTAAAAAGGAAAATGAAACACAATTGTTACCGGTACTGAGAACTGAAAGGTGTGACATAACCCGCAGGGACACGCATCTCAAGCTGCGAAAAGCCATTTTAACCTTATTACTTAGGGAGATCCACTGCACTGCTAGATGTTGTTTTGCTGATTGCTTCTGCTGTGTCCATACTGCTGCCTAGGAGCCTTCTTGTTCTCAGGACTCAATAGTGCAAGCTGTTGCGCGAGTTAATTTAGGAAATCCTGTTGAGTGTGTTGTCTAGCAGCTGGATGTTTGCATGCCACAGTGTTTCCTCCACCTTCAACCTACTGGAGTGTTCTAGGGTTATTTGCAACCCAGAGGGTTGGAGTTAGGTTTAGGTTTAGGGTTGGAGTTAGGGTTAGGGTTAGGGCTAGGGTTGGGGTTGGGGTTAGGGATAGAGTTAGGGTTAGGGTTGGGGTTAGGTTTAGAGTTGGGATTTGCGTTAGAATTTGGGTTAGGGATAGGGTTATGGTGAGGGTTACGGTGAGGGTGAGGGTTAGGGTTCTGGCTCAGGTTAGGGTTAGGTTTGGGGCTAGGTTAGGGTGAGATGATGACCTCTGCTACACGAAACCTTGGTAGCAGAGCATCAAGGGTTCTGACACAAGGCTCTTTGCTTTGCAACTGGAGGTAATTAGTGCTGCTTGTTGCTCTTAATTCCTCATCCAGTGTTAAGTAGTAAAGAGACCTCAGTTCTTGCTACAGAGAATTCTGATTTCCAGATTCAGTTGCACTTAGAGCTTTTTCATTAATCCAAACTGGGAAAGAGGAGATGATGAGTATATACAGAGATAGTATGGGAGAATTTGAAATCCCTTCTAGCAGAGAGCCTCCACTTTCAAGGGGCTTATTTCTAACCTAAAACATCTGTGCCTGGTTTTTCAGAAAGGAGCAAAACGAATGAAAACCTCCTGCCTAGAAAGATCAGAGGTGGGGTAGGTGGTGTCAGTACACTTTCATTGACCAAAACCCAACGTTTCCTTGGCTGCTATCTCCTTGTACTTCAGAGTTATAATTGGGCCAATATGTGGATGGTAAACCTCTATCCAAACCTCCAGTGCTGCATTAAGCAGGTGGCTGCTTATGACTTTAAATGCAGAGGAGTGGATGGGGGGGAGGGGGGTGTTAAAATTGCAGTGCCACGTTACAAAGAAATATTTTTTTAAGGAACTGTTTTGATTGCTCTATCATTGCAGTGCATCCAATACTGCAAACAAGGACAGCACTTGGAGGCTTTGTGAAGCAGCTCTCCTGCTGACAGTAACTGGCTCAATGTCTGATGGCAGTTCGCATGAGGCTTGCCATTCAGATGCCCCTGAGTGATTTCTTTCAGGGTGCTTGAACCTTCTCCAGCAGTGTACATGCACAGTTAGGCCAATCCTCACTTATTTAAAAATTAAAGCTTTGGGGTTTTTAAAAGATTACACAGTGCCAACACTAGTGCGGTGGTCCAAGGCATGGATGCAGTTGGAGAAGTACATAGCAATTGCCTTTCTGTCTTCATATTTCCATCTGCATGGGGTGGCTGTGTGACCAAAACTGAAATTTGAAAAGAACGGTGGTGATTTAAGATGGTATCTTTGCAAGATGCAAAGATCACCCTGCTGACATGGCTCAGCCATGGGGATGGCTGCTTTGATGCTATCAGCTTGGGTGGTGACAGCTGATTGCACATTGGCTGCTTCTACCAGAGTGTGAGGAGCCTTTGGCTCACGTAACTGTGGGAAGGAACACTGTGTAGAGATGGGGACATCCACGTGGGGCTGGAACAGGACAGTGGTCCTCAGTATTGGCTCCAGAGCTTTCCTGCTCAACTTTCTCTCCTTGATATGTGGGAGTTTTCTTTTCATTTTTCAGTCCTCTCTTCCAGAGACTTGCAAGGAAGTCCTGATTTTGGAGCAAATGTTGGCTTTCTCATGTTCACAGGTCTCAGAAATGTCCATTATTTTGACAGTAATTCTCCCAGCAGAAGACCCAAGCCATGACCCAGAACACTTCTTTGCTAAAAGATATAAAATTTTCTTAACAGACACATTTGAGTTATATTATGATTCTGTGATACCCATGAATTATGTCAGCTGAACTGTTATTGTCAGTAAATCTCAATTCTGACAGAGATGTGTTTTATGATTGTATACATTTATAAATACTTAGTAATATTTATTTTATTCCAGTACCACTTTATCTCATTTCAAACATGTCTACAAGAAACTGGAATTAATTTGTCATTTACAAGTGAAATTCATGTGCCAAGGATAAGGCCACAATGCAGCCTGTAAACTCGTGTTCATGCATGAGTTGCAATATGGCTTTTGCTGTGGGAATTGCTTAGGACTGATGGCTAGCTGATTTCTGTACTGCATCTCATTCTTTGTACCTCTTGTCATCACCCATAATTTGTTGCTTATTGTTCCAGCCCTGTTCTGACATCAGGATCATTAGTTTGCACATAAACTTCTCCAGGGCTGAGGATCAACAATGGATCAGTCTGGGGCTCTGAAAAGGATTGAGAGAGCTGACAAGCAAAGAGCAACGTCAGTAATAAATACCCAGTCTGTATTATGGTGGAGTTTTTTTGAGAGCAGGTCCCTTAGAGAATAAGCAAAGCACAGCTGCCATGCACTTCAGACAGAGCTCCTCTTGGGAGAAGGCATTGCAGTCTGGGACCTCAGGAATCAGAATGCCATTGGAGGCCCAGCAGTGCAGAGCTTGGCTGCAGCAGCTCCTAATTCCGAATCCAGGCCTTAAGGGTGAAATCCAACCCCCAAACTCAGCTGAGTGAGCTCAGCTTTTTTCTTCCTTCTGTCTCTTCAGTGACACTCTTAGTTTTAGCTCTAATAGGACTAGTGCAGTGCTTGCAAGCTAATATTTAATTTCCCTTCAGCCACAGCTGGGCTCACCTGGATTAGAGTCAGCAGGAGGAAGTATAATTTTCCATGTTGTAATGTTATTTTTGACTCTCAGATGTGCTTTGCTGTAGCAGCAGGAAATGTCATCCTCTGTTCGAGCCGCTGTGCTGGGGCAGATCCCTGCTGGAAGGGGCTGGGCTGGTTTGTGAGGAGCTGGGGCTGTTACCATTGGATTCAGTTAAGGTGACTGTCACAGGGAACAGTTTGAGCAGAATGGGAAGGTGCAAAATATTATCAGAAATTGAGGTAAGAAAGAAATTCCAAGCTGCCATTTGCATTGCACATTTTCCAGTGGTCAGACTGCAATTATTGTCAAGCTCAGTATTGTATAGTCATTAGAAGATGAATAGTGAGGTGCTTGATGCAGTTTTGAATCTAATTAGAATGTTTTCTTGATCTGAGCAGGATCTTATTTTGAATATCGAGTGTTGGACGACGGAAGATGTGTGATTTCTCACCTAAAATATTTGACAGCAAGGCTGTGTCCTTCCTTTTAAATCAAACAAAAGAGTGGAAGCGTTACCTTTGAGCCATGCAAGAGAAAGGTAGATGCCAGATATGATTTAAGTCTCTTCTTCACACCATGAAAGTGACTTCTAAAATATATTTGCTGAAGAAAACAAGCCCAGCTCCAGATTGGTGCAGTCCAATTGCTTTCCTAGCTGCAGGTTCACATTTGTTTTTTGGCTCTCACTGCTGGCCAGCTCCATCCCACCCCACTGCTGATGTTTATCTCTGACCATCGTGTTGAAATTTTCTTCTTCTCTATGGTCTTCTGCCTGCTTTTTAATGTTTTCACCTGGATTCCTCTATGCATGGCTAACACCAGTGCTCTCCCCCAGTCACTGTGCGCAACACTGTAGGTGAAGCCATGGAGGAACCACACCTCTTGCTATGGGGATGGTTGGGACATTCACTGTGCCCACAGATGGGACTTGGTGAGCCCTGACCCTGATGTGCACACAAAGCCTGCTCAATCAAGCCTAGATTTTCCTGCAAGTTTCTTGCAAGTGGACCAGGCTTTGTATGGTAGCTTTTTGCCTTTGCTATTGAGAGAGAAACACTGAAGGCAATGCCAGACTTCCAGACTAAATCCAATCCTTGTCTGTCTTATCCGTATTAGAGCATTTCCTTTTGTAGAGCATTTCTTTTTGAATAATAAGAAAAAAAGTAATTTACAGATTTGATTGATGTATCATTGCAATTAATTTGATACATTTATCTAAATTCTACTCTTCACATTCACTTTCTTTAGGCATTAGGGACTAGAAATACCCTGATATCTTCTGGGGGAATCTCCAGGAGGAGAGGACTGTTGCAACTGGTGCTGCACCATTTCTGCTTTGGCCAGGAGGCAATGATTCTTTCACTTGCCATTGCTAGAAAAGCATGTGCCAAAGCAAAACCCACAGCCAAAAAATTGGAGCAGGTTTGGGAGGAGGAAGGGAGGGACCTGCCTATCAAGGTGCACCCCTCTCCAGCCCACTGGGACGGCCAGCAAATGCCATTCCCCTGAGTGTGATGGTCTGTGTTGTTTAACATAAACTTAATTGAGTCAGCAATGGATGTTTTCATTAATTCCTTCCCAGTGATGGCTTCCACAGGCAGTCTGGTTGTTCAGCTGGAAATAAAGGCGTTTTCCTTCTGATAAAGATATGAGCAAAGCGTGCAAAGTTGGTAATTACAGGCTTTCTGGAAGCCTAAATGAGGATGCTTTGTGTATGTTAATGAGGTGCCATTTTGTTGTCACCATGCTGGCCTAAGGCATGGAAGGAGTTTATAAGGACTGGCCGTATCTTTTGGTAGACCAGCTGGAGGGACTGATAAAAACAGGCAAGGGCTTAGGCATGCTGGTCTGGTTATTACTGTTCCAGTCAGTTTAGTTGGTCTAATAAGAAGATATGACTTCTTACACGCTTGAATTCTCCTGTATGCTGGTTGCTTCTTGGTATTAATGTAAAATTCACATTTTTATGTGAATGATCAACCTTTGCCACTTGGAGATAGTCAGGTAAATCTACCAACCTGGTCTTTATTCAACCTCCTAAAATATACCTCTGAGCTTTTACCTGCTACTACCACCCCTTGCTTGTTGCTGAGCTCATTTTCTCAAGGGTTAATCGAGAGCAGATTTTCTGAACTCAAGTTATTTCTGACTGATCTGGTGTAGGTTTCCCCTAACTCCCTTCAGTGAAAGGAAAAAAGTTGAAGATAATTAGAAATTCAGAGCTTGGCCTTCAGCCAAAATACAATTTTCTACACCCAGTTTGAAACGAAGTTTTAGTTCTGAATGTTCAAACCTCAAACATGAGCTCCCCGTCATATTTGCCGTCTAAATCCTACCATGAACCCTTGGGATGTTACTTAGACCTGAATCTTGGGTTGTCCCATGCTCCAGACATTCTGACTTTGAGGTTATGAGGGACCCAGAATCTCAGGTCATCCTTCCATGGTTGTACCCAAATATGCTGCATCTCCATTCAGCCACTGCTAGCTTATATCCTACTCAGATACTGCAGTTCTGAAGTGGCAGAATGTCCATGCTTTGGGCAAATGTGAAGCATGAGGTGTGGGGAAATGCACTATGTTCCAGTTTTCCAATCCTAATTAGGAAAGAAGCACTTTGCTGTATCAGAAATATGCTTACCTCTGGAGTAGAGCAGAACTGACATCTAAAGCAATAAAGTACAGTTTTTGGTAGCTGATGGGTCTTATTACTTTTCTGTAAATGAAGCTTCTGTCCTTGGGTTTTTCAGGGTGGCAAGCTTTTCCTCTGTACAGTGCTGTGTTGGCATGAGCCCATGGCTGCACAGTGCATCCTCCAGCAGCAGTAGGGTGGGAAGGAGAAGGCTGCATGGCTTGAAGACTTGTGTTCCACTGAATGCTACTCCCCTGCAGCAACATAAAACAAACATGTTTGTGCTAGGACTTAAAATAATAATGATAATTAAAAAAAAATCAAACAAAAAACTCCAACAGTTATTTGAAAACCATTATCTCCCAGTATTCTTAAAACTTAATCAAGCCAAGTGGATGGATCTATGATAAATGTCAACTCCAGACTCAACTGAGACTGTGAGCTGTTCAACCCAATGCTTGTAGCAGAGGTCACAGTCAAAACCTGCAAACTCTTTCCCAAGTAACTCAAAATATGACTCTCCCCATTGCTCATCTGTCCCTCCCATGCATACTTCTGAACAGGTGATTCTGTGATAGAGGCAGCAAGTGATCATTAACGTCTGCAGTTCTGATGTCCTTGGGGAACAGTGCTACCAAAACTCGCAATGTTTTTGCTGCTTTTTTTTTTTTTTTTTCTACCAGTCATCACTGTGCTGAATTCCAGATGAGGAACTGGTATTCCTACTTATCATCCTGTGTCTTCAAGGGGAGAGTGTAGAGCCCCAGGTATGCACCACAAGGACAGTTGCCTCCTGTCATGCTCAAAACCCCTCGGGATAGGAAAGCAATACACTTCCTATTCCGCCTAAATGGTTTTATAATCACCCCCAGCCTTCATTTTATTCTTCTGCCCATTCACTATTTTAATTATGATTTTTTTAATCTCCCCGGGCACTGAAACCTCTTGGATTTTGCCTTTTGGTTCAGTTATTTCGGGAACTCATTAAATGCCCAAGTCACGTGCTCGTTATTAGAAAGTGAAAACAAGTCCCTGGCTGTGCCATGGGAGAGACTTCATGGTGAATTACCGTGGTTAAGTAGTGGCTTAACAGCTTGAGACTCTTCTAACATTAGGCAGGGTTTTTTTAGACCCTTAATGCATGGCAGATTATGATGCTTTCTGTACTGAATGGTATGAGGTTATTGTCTGTGGTTGCTTTAATATGGCTCTTTGTAGAGGGATAACATGCAATCCTGTACATGCTGTAGAGGAATTAGATAATGTTCTCTGTTTGACGAGAACAAGAAATGATTTAAATTGAGGGGGAAAAAAAACACAATAATAAGCAAAACCCATCCTACTACTTAGCTACTTTTACAGATCTTTCTAATAGGATTCAGGCTAAAAGTGAAGTCGAATTGTGGTGTGATTCATCAAACTCTAAATTTCAGTGGAGTGCCATACTTAGGTAAAACTATTTGCTCTGAGTTGTTTCTCTTTTGCCATTCCTCCTAACATTGAGACCATTGAAGACTCTTGTGAAACTGGGACATCACAAAACCCCACAAGCTGCTTTGAGGAGCATCATTTTGGGGTTGAACTCAATGATCTCTAGAGGTTCCTTCCAACCCCTACAATTCTGTGAACACAGCTGGTAGTGGGAAGCAGAGAGGAGAAGTCTTGTGGGCCTGGTGGGGGGTGGTGTTCTTAACCCTGAATATTGGGTGCTGAGATAGTGCAGTTCAGCATCCAAAATAAAAACACGAGATTATTCACTCCTGAGGTTTTCTGTTCTGTGTACTCTGCATTACACAACTGTATACTACTTTCATTTTTTCTTTTTTTTTTTTTTTTAAATACTGTTGCTTAGTTGATCAAGCATCTGATCCAGAAAGCATTAGGTTATGAAACCTGGTGAAAATTTTAGAGAACTAGTTGATGTCTGGAAGCCCAAACCTTTCGGGATTCACACACCGTTCGGTATCTTGTAGCAATTTCAGCTCACACGAGGTAGAACAATAATCCAAAAGTCTGCAGACTTTGGTTCTTTAATCAGTCATAGGTTAACGTACTCATTCTGGATGCATGGACAGCTGTACGTGCTTAGAGAGCTATATCCTAAAGTGAGGACAGGTGATGGGAATCCAAAGCAAATGTGTGAATACTCTCAGATGTGTGCCTGAAGTTTGTTGCAGTGGGCAATAGGCTCAGTTTGTTCAGGAATCCTTTTTTTCTTGTACGAAATTGTGCTCCCTTAAACAACAAATGGACTGGGTAAGGTGCCCTGTAGGGTGGTTTGGGTTCCTTAGTGCAGCATCTTCCTTGGTGGGACTGCATCTCTCCTGACCACCCCTGGGACACCTGCTAGGGTCCTGAGCTATGCTTTGCCATTATCTTTGTTGCTTCTTAAAAACTGCAAGAAAAAAAATGGCAGAACAGCCACCATACCTTGCCTTTCCTCAGGATCATAGAATGAGGAAGGCTGGAAAAGACCTCTAAGATCATCGTGTTCAGCCCCACCCACACCCACCATGCCCACTGACCATGAGTGCCACATCCCCACAGTTCTGGAACACCTTCAGTGATGGTGACCCCACCACTCCCTGGGCAGCTGGGTGATGCCAGTGCATCAACACTCCTTCTAAGCAGAAATTGTTCCTGTTATCCAACTTGGACCTCCCCTGGTGCAACCTAAGGCCATCATCTCTCATTCTAACAAGACCCAAAGAGCATTAGTGATGCTAGTATCAAAAGCAAATGTGACTTAGTGCTAACAGTGGAACAGGACAGCTTAATAAATACTTAAAAAAAAAAAAGGCAAAAACAAAAGCAGCAAGCAGCATGTGAGAATCCATAGTAATTCTTTTCAGAGATAAATGCCCATTTAATGTCAGAGCCAAAGCACTGAGCTCATCCTCGTCCTGCTGAGAGATGTGCACCTGACTATGCACAGTGTGTACATAGCACTGGGGATGTATGCTGTACGGTGTATGGGGGAATATTTCCTTTTGCAAATAATTCCAGTGCTCAGGACGAGCACTAACCCAGGACAAGCTCTAACTCAGCTCTAACTCAGTGCCTGTCAACTTCCCCACTTCCTCACTTAGGATTGAAGTAGCTTATTGTTTCCAAAGTATCACAAGGCAATGTCAAATTGCTTTGAATAAATATGATGAACTGTATTAAGTAACTAACGGGGACAAACAGAGTGAAGGTAACTGGTCCAAAGCACTTGCATTGCTGTATGCATGCTATTTTCTGTAAGAAGGGCTGATGAAAACTCAACATGGCACACATGAAAAGGATTAAAACCTCATTAACTAATTGCTTTCAGGATGATTTTATTGAGGTCTTTTTCTAGAGGGGATCAAGTGGTCGGCATTCTCTTGGTGTTATTGCAATCTACTTGCTGCCTTCTAGCATCTGGATTTAGAGCTTGAATGACTATAAATGTGATGACTGTGCATAGAAGATGAAGGCCTCAGACACCTCTTAACCTTCCCCAACAGACATGTTTAGTAGGCAGTGCTGGTGGTTGGTTGACCTAGATGATCTTAAAGGTCTCTTCCAACTTTAATGATCCTATGATTCTAATCAAGGCAAGAGCGATGTGAAAATGGTCTACAAAGTGAAGCTGTTAGCAGGTCATCTTTTCAGCATCCTGCTCTGCTTGGAGGCTTCTTGGTGGAATTTTGTGAGGAATAACAATAGAACTCAGTGCTTTCCTTCCCCTTTGGTAGCTCGCTTGGAAGTGGAGGAGTCCCCAAACGGGACAGTACCAAGAAGACATAAAGCTATTAGGCAGAGTCCAAAGGAGGGCTGTGGAAGTGGGGAAGGGTTGAGCTGTACACCACTCTTCAGTGCTCTTTTATGAATCAGACCTCTACTGTGAAAGCCTCAGGCTGGCAGATGCAACAGAAAAAGATCCAAAAGGGGAATTAAAACAAAAAGAGGTGTCCAGCGTGAAACCGAGTGGTTTGGGTCTCAATAGCCTGATTATCTCACTTTCTTCCTTCTTGATGCAGTTGTTTCAGTGCCTACAGTGACACACAGTGGTGATGAGTTCTGCGGTGCCAGAGCTCTGCCTGAGCTGTGCCCTGGACTGCAGGCTGCTCAGAAGACAACCAGATAAGGAAGCCTCGGTTTTAACTCTTCCACATATCACCTGCTTGTCACAGCTTTTTCTCACGATCAGCAGAGAGCTCTAGGTTTCATAAGCTGCTTTATGCCACAAACACCACATCCAAATCCTCTTTGTTTTTTTTTGTGATAATGCAATTTTTTATCCTTGTGAAAGCAGCAGTGGAATAAGCTAGAGCTCTTCCTGGCATGTTTCTGCTGTTCTTTATGCTCCTGGTGCTACAGGAGCCACCATGAAAGTGCTTCTTAGGAGGTTTTCTGCATATTCCCATCTGCATCTGGATGTGGTGTATGCAGGGGAGGTAGATAACAGTTTTCATGTGGATTATTTATTATTATTATTTTTTTTCCTAGCACATCATTGCTCCATCTCCCAAGGAAATTCTGATGTTTTTTTTCTTTCCCCCCACCCCCTGTTCTGAGAACAATTAGATGAAGTGTCGGGCTGCCTGCCTGCTTGAGCCACTGCTGCACGTTGGGTAGCTTCAGCCTGAGCAATCCCAGCTCCTCCACCTATTAAGATAACCGTGCTGATAAGCTTGGTCTTGAAAGGTCTGAAAGCTGGGTGCAAGTCTCCCTCCTAAGGAAACTGCTCCTTGCTGGTGTGTGGGTCAAGGTCAAGCTGCTGGCAGCCTACATCCCTCTGGAGCACTGCCAGAGGGGTTGACAAACCTCTTTTTCTCCTATTTGAGAAGTAGTGCCATGCTCCCTCAGGCTGTGTTTGCAGGAGGACCCAGGGGCAGTGGGTGGGCAGTGATGCTGTGCTGCTCCTGACATTTTTTTCCTCCTGCTAGTGCCCAGCCAATTGGCAAAGCTGGAGCAGCGACACATGAAATATGATGAATTACTGCTGGGGGAGGTGTGTGTGTGTGGGGGGGGGGGGGGGGTGGAGGAGGGAAGAGAGGGAGGACTGCCTGCTCCCATGGTTTGCACGCTGGGGGCTGCGGGAACGGCTGGCTGCAGGGATCTGCCCTTTGCTGGCTGCTCCCTGCCCAGAAGGATGCAATGGACACTCAGGTGCTGGGGGCACCGGGACACCCCCAGGGTGCTGAGCTTGGGGTCACAGTGCTGCAGGAGGACCTGACCCCCCCAGCCAGCTCTGTGCTGTCCCCAGGGAGCTGCGTCCTGTCTGGCACTTTGTTAGAGGAGGAGGGCTGAGCAGTTTTGGAGGGGCTTTGGTTTGGTTCGTTAAACCGAAATCCCACCTCCTGGAGAATGCTTTATTGCTGTGCCAGGGCTGCTCGGTTCAAACTTTGCAGTCTGATCCTCGGTTTGATGGGAAGCACTTGACAGAGCCGCGCTTCGCGTGCTGTTAACCCTCGCACACCACCCGCCTGGGACTGAAACTGTTAATACCAAAAATTCAGTTGTAACCAATTCAACCCGGATCAGGAGCGGCCGTGCAGCTCCCTGAATCGCATCCAGCAGCTGTTCATTTTTATAATGACTGTGCATTTATCCAAGAGCCGAGTGGCAAGTTCTCTGTTTATTATTATTCCCCCCAATGGGGAGGGCGGGGGGGGGGGAGGGGGGGCGGGCGAATCCTATTTAAAAAAATATATCTATAATAATATTAATGAAGAAGGGCTGCTCATGCAAACCACACCTCCCCCTTTGCTCTGGCTGTGCCACCGCTGCCGCTTTATTAATTTATTTGTGCTGCAAGCAATGGTCCTCCAGAAGTGATAATTGGTGCACTGTATCTTTAAAAGGTTAAAACCCTTTTCAAAAAGGCCCAGACTCATAGTGGGAAAAGACAAGAGAGGCTTTGGCTGGCTTTGGATCCAGAAAACAGCTGCTGATTAGAGGCTGCGTCTTCAGGCTGAATTTATTACATATTTTTCAGCAGCAGGGATTCTAGGAGGAAGCTTCCGTTTGGGTTTCTTGAGCACGGTTTATTTTTATTCAGAGGAATAACAGAGGAAGGATTTGTTCCGGCTGGAGCATGCTCACAACCTGCAAGATCTCCCATTATTAAACTGCCTACTTTGGGGCTTTAATGTACATGTGTTTTTTTTTATTTTTTTATTTTTCCCTCATTTTTTATGATTAGCTTTATTATTATTTGGCAGCAGGCATCTCTCTGTATTTTTTAATAATTTATTCCGAAAGAAAGCTGATCTCGTAATGAGCTTTCTCCTTCCTCACTTGAAACAGGTGCTAATGAAAGAATGCAAATAGCACCGCCTGAGCCGAACATCTCATAAAGACGGGAGCAGCGCGGAGCCCGGATCGCTGCCGGCCCCCACCCCAGGTAGGCACCCGGTTATTTGTCGTTGCGTTCTGCAGATGGTCCATCCCCCCCCTCCCACCCCCCGCTCCTCACTGCGGGCGCACAGCGATTCCATTTTGCTTCCCCCGAAAGGTGTCAGGTTGCTGCTGTGTGTGACCGCATATAGATTCTAGGCGGACATATACATGTGTGTGCATCCCGGGGCCACGCTCCGGCCGAGCTCCCCACCGAGGTAACCTCGGCGGTGTCACGGCCGCCCCGTAACCCTGTCCTCACCGCGACTCCTCCGCTGTCTTCTCCCTCTTGGCGCATGAATTCATCGTCCGCTCACAGCAACTTCATTTTCTCGCGGCGTGCGTGGGCCGTTATGATTTCTCCCCCCTCCGGCGTGGGGCTGCTGCCCTCTGGAGCGATGCAGGGCGTCCCCACTCCCTTCCCTCCCCCCCCCCCCCCTCCCCCGTGTAGGAGCACAGGCAGCTGTTACCTGCCCACTACGGTGCCTGTACGTAGATTTTTATTTTTTCTTCATGCTGATATTTAAATGTAACCCCAAATACCCTTCTGCCTGCACAAAGCCTTCCGACGCTTCATTTTATTTGCGTGCCGGCATCCGGGCAGTGCTGGGATGTGATCCTTGGAGGTTTGTCCTTTGCTGGCAGCAGGAGGTTCCCCTCGGCTCGGCGGTGCAGCAGCCCCATGCAGCACTGGCTCTGCTCCTTGCTCACCCTCCAGCTTTTCCACCCTGCTTTCCCCCAGATGCACGCTTGGGTTTGCAGCAGGGACTGCAGTGGCCTTTCTGATGGCCCAATCCTGCCCTCCCCGGGATCCATTTGGCCACAGGAACCTCCGAGGGCAAAAATCAGCCCTTTGTCTGTGAGTTGGTATTTCTATCATCTCGGTGTTTTTATGGGCAGTACGTTGCTCCTCTGCCTGTGCGCAGTTTTTTTGGCTGCTAAGGAAAGACTGCAAAAAGTTTACCCCCGATTAATTGCGTGAACTGAGAGTGGGCAGCACATGAAATAAAATACTTATTTCATGCAAACAACCCCTTGGGGCTTCCTAGAAAGAGAACTTGTGAATATTTAACCTGACAGATATAATGTAATCAAGCTTCAATATGCAGCCTCCCCACCCCCCCCCCCCCCTTTACCAAAAGCAAATAATTTTTAATTAAGAGCTTGATGTGGGGTGCATGCAGACGAACATGATTAAAATATGATTAAAATATGCTTTTGACCCCGTGGTGGGAACATACTCCTCCACGGCTGGTTTTTGGCTGTACTGCTCACAAGGGCAGGAAGAAGGGTCCCTGCCTCCAGGCTGTTGTCCCATGTCCCCCAGTGAACATATCCCTCCCTACCTCATCTTTGAGCACCCAGAAATGGCAAATCCAGTGAGAGGAAAGTGGGTATTTCCTCCAAATCTCATGCTCCCTCGTGCCAAGCCAGCTGTGCTCAGCTCTTGCTGGTTTCAGTGCTGTGCCAAAGAACACGTGTGCCCAAATGCTGTGCTGTCATAGCTTTTCTTCTTATTTTTTGGAGACTTGTTTTTAATCAAGTGGATGCAAGCCTTCCCAGCTGTGATGAAGCAATAGAGGCTTCTTGGTCCCTGTTTCCTTTTCCTGCTTGCTCCCTGGGTATTCTGTGAGCTGCTGCCATGTGGGAGGTTGATGCTCGTCTGTGGTTCTGGGCTTGCTCAGGTCATTGGCACTGCTGGGAAATGGTTTGGATGAGAGGAGCAGGTTGGGGACTGAGGAAGGAGAGGTGGCTTCCTTCCTAATAAACCATCCCCAAGTGTTGCCTCATCATGATGGTAGGCACCAGCTCATGCTCTTGGGCTGGAAAAACCCTTTTGTTGCTTTGCTCAGCCCCACCAACCCTCCCAGCATGTGGAATGGGACACACAAATCTTGCATCTCACTGCAAGAGCCGGTGGGATGCGTGCTGTTCTGCAGACCTGGCTGCAGCTGGCACCACGTGGAGCTGATCCCGTGGAGTCCTGTGGTGGGAGCTGGTGGCTCGGTGTCCGTCTGACTTCTGTTCCTTCATCGCCTCCTGAGAAAGGGAAGTGAAACACATGTAGAGACTGTCACTCCCTGAGGAGCCCCGGTCACCCGATGCTATCATGCTTGCAAAGGAAGCTGTTAATTATTTTGTTGGAAACAGTTGTAAACTTCTGTAAATTCATATGATGCAGCTTTCAGATGGGTTTTCCAGCATCGTGGTTCATTTTCTGTAAAATAATGCAGTTGGCCTGTTCAGTCGCACTGTGCAATGAGGGTATCTGCTGGGGGGAGGTGATTGCTGTGGGTGGGTTGTGGATCACTCCAGGGGCCCAGTTCCTTGGGTACAGCCTAGTTCTGGATTCCTGCTTGGCCATGGGCTGGTTTGGCAATTACCAGGAATCTCAGCTATCTCTATCCTTGACATGGTGCTGGTGAGGAAGGTAGCAGTGCCAGGACAGCAGTAACCCAATATTGGCCTCTGCCTTGTGCTGGTAGGAGCACAAAACACACTAGTCTTTGTGGCTGAAAAAAATTTCTCCTTTCTCCATGGAAAGCTAGATACCTGAAGCTGGCCTGGCTAACCTGACACTGGTTAGGATGGATGAACCAAGGAGTAGTACATCCCAGTGTGTTGATTCAGTGAGTGGTTTGAAGGTGCGTGTGGTTATCTGAAGATCAGATGAGCACTGGTTGTTGCTTATCCATATTTAACCATATTGCTGCAAAATAGATGTCAGAATTTGTAGCCTGGATCTCTTTAGTTAGTGTTCTAAAAAGCTTGGAAACTTTTATTTCAAGAATGGAAATGTACTGGCTATGCAAGTCGTGGATTTGCTCAACTCTGATCTCAGTGGTGATCTGAGGCGGGGGGGAAAAAGCAGCATGGCCTTTTTTGTTCCCATCTAACCTTTCTGTGTCTTACTTTCCCTTCTGTGTGGGAAATGGGGAGGAGGGAGGGGGAGCCCATTGGCCAAGATCTCAGTGTGAGTCCCTGGCAGACTGAAAATACAAGTAATAAGTTTTGACTCTAAGCTCCAACTGCAGACAGCAGTGCTTGCTTGATGGGTGGACAGCAGTAGGAGAGGAAAACGCACTGGGGCGGGGGGAGGGCACACATCTTACTGCACAAACAAGGCATGTGGTTGGATGTGGTTTAGTCTGTAGATGATGCTGAGAACAGTCCAAGCTCCTGGGGTTGTGGTGGGGTCTGGGCTGTTGGGATGTGACTGTGGCAACCAGTTGCCATCACCAGAAGTTCCACATAGTGTGGCCAGCCTGGGGTCTCAGCAGGCAGCGTGTGAAAGCCCTCATGGCTGGAGGACATGGGACACTGCTGGCGTCCCCTGAGAGCAGAGGGAGACTCAGAAATAGACTCAGGGATGGTCCCAGCCTGGGGCTGGGCTGGATGCATTGTGACCCAGGATGCCCTAACGACTCTGACCCCAATGGCTCTGGCTGCTGAGCATCACCCTGCAGCTGAGAGGGGAGGATCCCATAGCCCTGCTGCTCTAGGGCTCCCACGTGGGGATCCCGTGGGACATTGGATGCAATGACCACCCCCTTGAGCACCCCAGATGTTTAACAGCTGGGACAAAAGTGCAACAGAGTGAATGCTCCTTGCTCACTTCCCCTCCCATGTGCCATCTCATCATTCTGGCAACTCTTGATGTGGGATGCATGGACATCTCTGAAAGGAGCCCAGTCGGTGAAATCTGGTTGAGGAGGTGACCACAGGTGGCTGGACCATCTCCCATGACTCTACAGGGAGAGCCCAGGGCTGCTGCTGACTCATGGCCCCTGCTTGGGGGCTGCCAGGAAAATGGAATGAGTAAACCCTGATGTAACGAGTAATCTGCTGAAAATAAGTCACCGCAGAATTCATCATTCTCTTCAAGTGCGAGTGAGAAAGGCGAGTGCTGCTGGTAATGATGTCAGGATGATCTTAGAGTCCTTCAAAACACACCTCCTCTACAAACAAAATGTTTAACCCCCTTTTTTTAGTTGCCTTTTGAGTTATAAGTGTATTATACTTATCCCCGGTGGGTGTTGCTGAAAAATGATGAATTTTAAATCAAAAGGTCTTGAAGGTTTGAAGTAAGCAAAGGAAAAATTGATAGAGGTGTGTGGTCTTCCAAATAAACATCATGTGCAGGATGGACACTGAGAGGTGCCCAGCTGTGCGAGCAGCATCCCCTCCTGCCCTAGTCCTGGTCCGTCTCACCCGCATCTCTCCTATGTCCTTTGTTTCCAAGTTGCTCCCAGTGTTCACAAGCCATTTTTCCCACAGATTTCAGTCCCCCAGAACACTTTGTTGGCCCTGATTCCATGTTGGCTGTTGCAATCAAGATGGCAGTCCTGCACATTACAGGTGTTCCCATGCTGACATCCTGCTTTTGGTTGCTTAACTCGTATTCCCACCCTGAATTTTGGTTTTGGTCCTAGCATCTCAGTGAATTTTATGGGAGAGTGAAAACTGTTGAGCTGAACAGGTAGTTTTGTTTTTAATGGCTCTACCAAAGCGGTCTGGTCAGGTTTCTGCAGAAAGCTATGTGCTGTATTTGCTAGAAGTGAATGCTGCATGCAACCTGGCATGGCCTGCACATCTCCCTCAAGCATGGGCAACTTCTCATAGTTTGATTACAGAGTGAGTGAAGGTTGTGCCTTTCAGCTGGGACAGAGAATGTTCTTTTACTTTACTGTTATGCTGTGGATTAAGCCTTGATGGGATTTGCTTTTCCTCTTGTCAAGCCGTGGTGTTGAAATGGTGTGGAAGCAGAAGTTGTGCTGTAAGTTTTGCTCCTCGGTTGTACATTGCTTTAAGTTATTCTTTCTCCTCTTCATCCTTGCGTGTCCGAAAAGCCATGCACATGCTATACTGGGAAAATAGAAAGACAAATGGTGTAGGTGGTGTAAATGTCTGGTGTAAGATCTGGGGTTCATATTAGCAGTGCTGGTGTAAGGTAGTATGACTTTCAGCCGCACTTCTTCCTCCACCTCCATTTTGCTCCAGTAAGTGGGATAATGACTGTTTTTGTATTCCAGCCCCATAAGGAAGAGCTTTGTGAGGTCCTGGTCTTGGTGGGGATACCGGGTGCTTCATGATAAGGGATAGGGAACGAAAGAAATGACCTTCCATGAACAGTCCAAAAAGTGTGTTTTGCAGGGCTGGGCTTTGTATGTGAGGGTAATGCAGGGAAGAGCTCCATCCTTGCTTCACCTCTTAGTGGTACAGCTTGTATTTCCATGCCCCGCTGTGAGCAGATCTTTGTCAACCGGCAGAGATCGATGCTCCAAAATGCCAATAATGTAAATAGCAGCAGACTTGGAAAGAGTTCTGCAAAACAAACTTGCATGGGAAATACCGGGAAGGTAGCGAAACTTCAAAAACACCCAGCCTACCAGGAGTTTGGCTCAGTAGTGAACGCGGGAGTGAGGTAAGTTAGGATAGAGCTCAGCAAAGGTTCTGATTTATGTGCCTGCAGCTGTCAGAACCTGTATTCCTCTTGAAACATCAGGGTTCTGTGGGCTTGATTTTCAGCCCAGACAGATCTGCTCATCGGTTCTGGTGCTGCCTTTTGATTCCCAGTGCTGTCTGCTGGTGTCAAGCTGCTGCTTGTGAAGATCTTTGCAGAGCATACGATGGAGATAGAGAAAAATATAACAAGGGAAGATGCAGGTTTCTGTTGCTGTTTCTTGCAGAATTTACTTTTCTTCTTGGTCATGTGGATTTTGCTCAGTTTTGTCAATGCAGAGGCTTCTCAAGGTCTGAAGTGGTGTGGACCCAAATCGGAAATGCATACTAGGATAAGTGACTTGATTATGAGGAACCTTCTTTCATTCTGCATGGCTGAATAACCATCAGATGAACCAGGTACTCAACAGCAAACTGCAAAGGGGGTGTAAGGGAGCCCCACATTGATACCACATAAAGGTTGCAAAACTAAGCAATCAAAAAATGGAACAAATGTTTGGTTGAATAAGTAATTCTAACTTCCCTTTGTGTGCACTGTGTTTATCAGACAGAATCCAATCTTGTGTTATTTACAGCTCTCAATAAATAGGTGTCTAAGATGAGCTCGATCATGTATGAGCTCGATCATGTAATTAAAGACTTTTGACACATGGCCAGATGCTCTGCCTTTATGTTTGTGTAAATGAGAGCAGAGGGTAGCTGTGCACCACACTGCCTGTGCTCAAGTGATTTCAGAATAGGCTCTTTGTGCATCTAGATGGCCCAGAAGGATAGGACTGTCCCATCTGCAAGAATGGAAAGAGAGAAATCCTAATTACCTGACCAGGTCTGTTTGTGCAACTGGTTATGAAAGGTGTGCTCTCAGGCAACGGGGTTGTGCTGATTTTGCAGACAGGGTTTCAGGGATGAAATTCTATCTCGCCAGGGGATGGGCAGTGACACTGGGGGGGGGGGGGGCGGCTTGGGGGAATTTTGGAACCCATCTGCAGAGACCCAGACCGGCAGAGCAGGGCCTGTTCTGAACCCTCTGGCTGGCTGGCTGGGCTCCTGTACCCTGTGCAGTCCAGTAGGATTGCTTGAGGTAAGAACCTTCTTGGCTAATGGGGTCTTGTCATTGAGCACCCTGAGGGCACCTTGGCTCTCCTACCCCCAAATACATTTACGATGGCTGTAATCCTATGAAAAGTGACTGACTTTTGTGCAGAGGTGGAAATCAGAGTGTTGGAAGGAGGGAGGGGACAATGGAATGCGTAGGTTTTATATACTGTCATGTTCTTACTTTTTCTCAACAGGGAGGAATTGTTGCGATGAGTTTCATGTAACTTTCCATGGTACATTTTTCTTCTTTGAAGATGACAGATCTCCATGCTTTAACTAGGGTGTGCTGCTCCCAAAACCAAAGCTCATGCCTGTAGAAGTCATCCATGAAATTGGTATTTGTAGACTTAGCACTGACTGACTTGGAGTGTCGCAAACAAGATTTTATTCCTGTGTATGTATTTCTGTATTTGCACTATATCCATGAGGTGGTATGACTAGCTCCAGCAAATAACCCCACTTATTTTTGGGCAATGTTTTTTAGAAGTCTAAACCTTTCTAAAACCTTAAAGCTACATAAGCAGCTTAAACCAGCCTAAAGCCTTAGATCATTTTAAACAGCTTGTGCCAATAGAAGGACTTAGATTATCTTAAATGCCTTAAACAGATCTAAAGCTTAAGTGAAAGAATTTGACCAGTCTTGGATTTGCTTGGTTGTTTGATTGGATTTCATGGGCATGTTGGTCATCATTGGGTGACTGCCCAGCCACTGTTGGGGAAAAAACCCTGATTTTCTCTATCTTGTGATTTTGGATATTGAAGGAGCTGGCAAGTGAATGCAGAAGTAAGTCCTGAATCTTCAACCTTAACTCTGCCCTCAAGTGAAAATCATCTATAACTTCTGTATGATATCACAGGTTGGTTTGGCTAAATATATATCTAATTTGAGAGAGAAAATAAATTCTATTACACCAATTAAGGGTTTTCAAAGAATTGTGATAGCATGAATTGTCCTTTGCAGTTCAGATTCTTATCACTTGCTTATAGAGCTTTGAAAATCTGATCTTAAGACATGGTGGCTTAATTGAAGGCCTTTAAAAATGTACATAAATGAAGAAATGAGCCCAGACTGTGACTTCAGTTAATTTGGATGTTCTCTAATTATTGCTTGCTTTGTGGTACAGCATCATCACAGCGTGAATATAGGATCTAATACTTCCTTCGCTTTGCATGGGGAAATCATAAGTAATTCAGGCTCAGAGTTGGGGGGCTCTTCCTTTTGTGTTTTATCTTATTTTTGTAATTTAAATGAGATAGATTTTTCCTTGCATGTCAACCAGCCTTGAAAGGTTGAGTTATTTGATTTCTCTTTGAGTGCAGTGGCACCAAAGCTTTTTTATACTCCCATTGACAGGTGGAGTAGCATCCTCAGGAGTTATTTTGTTAGAAGACACATTGATAATAGTACCAGATATGTAGGAAGACAACAGTCGAAGCAGAAATTTTCTTCTCAAACACCTTAACCAAGAGAAGGAGCTGATGCACTTCTTAATGTGGAGTGCTTGGATGTGGAGTTGGGTCCTGGTGAGCTCTGCCATGTGCATTGTCTGATTTTTGAACCTTGTGTGCAAACAAAGCAGCTTTTGTGTAGCTCTGACATGGGGCAGCATTTTAGAACTTTCCTGTATTATAGCTGCTTTGACTTGTAGGAGACTTTAGAAAGCTAAGAACAAGTTTCAGTTTCAATTTTAGATATGGCTGTTTTCTCAGGCTGATGTGCTTGTCTGCTAACAGGTTGCTCACAGCGAGGCTGCTAAAAATTTCCACTCTCCTGCATTTTGTTCACTTGACTTATTAATGCATTTATTCATAGAAATAGCCAGTGCTTGTTGGAAGGTAAACTGCTTTTTCTTTCAACTTGCCACATGGAATTCTTTTGCAGATGGTATCATTTGTACTTCATACTTCAGGCAAGAAGCATGACTGCTAGCTCATCACCTGAGAATATCTGGTGGAAAATTCTGGAATTTTATAGGACACTTATTTTTTTAAGTAAATTACCAAAAAAAAAAAAAAGGTAATAATAAAAAAACCCAATCCAATCTCTACTGTAAAATGCATCCAGAAATTCTGGGGCTGTGCTCAGTACTGGAGTCTTGCTCTGTCTGGCTCAGGCAGCTTGCCCTGGTCCCGCTCTCTGCTACGTGATAAATAAAGTTCCTTTCCTTCCTTAGAATATCTGACCCAAGGAGTTCAGGATGAAGTTTGTTAGAAATGTAAACAGGCTGCAGCTGGGTAAACTGCTGCTGAATTGGGGCAGGCAGCAGAGCAGCCTTTTCAATCTGGTTCTGTTTTTCCCCACCTATGTCTTGGTGATGGGGAGTGGGTTTGCTTCTGTCACCATACTGCAGTGCTGTGCACCTTTGTACCCATTGTGTCCATGTCTGCTTGGGTGAAGCGGGGTGAGCTGGAGCTCTTGGGTTTCCTCTTGTCTGTCAGGAGCAAGTGCTGGTTTTGGAGCTGGTGGAAAAGCCGCAAAGCCCCTGCTTCCCTCTCCATGGCAGCTTGGTACAATTACTTTTTTAACCTAGCTTAGCCCTTTTTGCTTTTCTCTTGGTTCCTTTAACTCTTTCTCTGCTGCAGACTCCTGAGTGCTCTTCAGCTCTGCTCGCCTTTGCCTGGAGGCTCGAAGCAAAACCAAAGCAGCCAGTGCAGCAATTCCCTATTGCAGCCTCTTGCTCTAAGCTGCCTGTCCTATACTCTGTGATAGAATGATTCCTAGTGCTGTTTACAAGTAGAAAAACAAGAGAAAAGTCTCTTCTTCTCCCTTGTACATTTTCCATCTCCTCTCCACGTATGTGTGTACTGATGTGCTCCAGTTGCAGAAAGCCTCACTGAGCACAGAACAATCCTGGGGTTTTGCATGGACATAAGCAGCTGGAGATGGGAATTAACATCAAGCAGTGCTAAAGCAAGAGTTAAACAGGTTTCATACAAACTGTGCTGAAGCTTCTGTGACCATTTCATTGAAACATCTCTGGCTGGTGTGTGTGGTGTGTGTCACCCCAGAGCATCTGGCAGCTCCTGTGTCCCCGCTTTGCTTTTAGGCCAGATGAGACCCTAAAAGTGAATGCAGATGGACTGGGGTTGGTACAAGCATTTCTCACTTCAGCACTGGCCCTTATAGGATGTAGAAAATAGCTTGAGGTATGGAGGGTCATAGATGAGAGCCCTGCTGCAGGCTGGAAGGTCCCCAGGACTCATTTTGCTCTCAGATGCACGTTCCAGCAGCACAGACAAGTTGGCATCTTCCTTGGAAAGGGCCCTGATTTTGGAAAGTATCACTGTCCAGAAGAGTGTTTAAGCATGTCCTTGCCTGTAAGCATGAATTTAATTGATATCCTGGAGAATGTTGTGCTTATTCATCATCCTCAGAGCTTCTTCTGACTCAGGGCTGGTGTTGGCATCCTGAAGGGTGCACCACAGTGGGAAGAGCTGCCAGGGCAGCCACACCATGCGTGTGGCTGGGTGCCGCCGAGGAAATGTGTGGTGGAGAAGGGAGTTTGCTGGTAAAGAAAACAGCTCTCGTTTAATTGACTGAATAGGGTGAGTTGCTAAAACACACGGTGTTCGTGGCAGCAAAGGCTTTGTAAGGACAGGAGTTTGGGTTGAGGATAAACGAACCTTTGCAGCACTCAGCAGCTTGCTGGAACTCCTCATCCTTGCTCCCTTGGGACACAGTCAGCAGCTTGAGGCTTCTTCCAGACTTCCTGGAAAGCCCAGGGGTTCCCCACATCTGTGTGCCCAGGTGCAGGGAGCAGTGTGCATGAGTAGGGGCGTGTGTTTGGGACACTTTGGGAGATGCAGAGTGTGGGGCTTGTATCTGCCTGGCTGCTGACCACAGAACTCTGTGCATGGCAGTGATGTGTATCAGGAGATTTCCACCATCAGTTTGAACTCCCTTTTCTCTGTATTGATACTTGGCTACTTGCATGGTCGGTGCCACAAGGCACCTCCTGCAGTGGAGAGGTCAGGCAAGCTCCTCACAGTGGTGAGGAGCTTGGTGCCAGTTCTTAAGTACAGCAGCTGCCCTACTATCTAGTTGTGGGGTTGTTTCCTCATGATGTCTCCAAGCCTCAGTAGGAGTCACTGCACCCTGCTCATTCTCTGGGATCACAGAATGGTTTGAGTTGGAAGGTGCCTTTAAAGGCCATCTGATCCAACTCTCAGCAATGAGCAGGGACACTCACAGCTCCATCAGGTGCTCAGAGCCCTATCCAGCCTGACCTCAAGTGTCTGCAGGGAGGGGCACCACCACCTCACTGTGTGTTGAGCTGTGAAGAACAAGCTGAGCTAACACAATCCCGCCTTTGCTGGGGATCTCGTTACTGGGCCAGAGATGAAGATGATTGAGTGAGCATGAATTAATGGAAAGTTTGGGCATGTCAGGAATTTAGGTGGAGGGTTTTTTTTTTTTTTTTTTTTGTTTTGTTTTTTTTGTTTTTTTTAATGAAGGGATATTGGTCCAAGTCAAATTGCAGTGGGAACTTTTAATATAAACTATTTCTTAAAAGCACTTGGATGTAAGGACAAACTTGAAGATTATGGTTGATTACATCAAAAAGCAAAATCACTCAATTTGAATTTGACGTCAAGGCAAAGAGTACTACATGCACATATAACCTGGAATGGAGTAGGCTTGGGGAGTGAGTGAACATCTGAAGTCTTGCTGTCTGATGCTCTCCTTTCCCCATGCAATGGTCTCAGTGCTTTTCAGCTGGGCTGGACTTATCATAGAACTTCTTAGAAAGCTCCAAGTCTTTAAAACCACTCAAGAGAAGACCATTGGTGCTCTCCAAGTGGAAAGATGAGACCCCTAGATAGAATCATTGAGATTGGAAACTACCTTTAAGATCACCATGTCCAACCGCAACCCATCCCACCACGCCCACTAACCACGTCCCTCAGTGCCACATCCCCATGATTCTGGAACACTTCCAGAGACAGTGACCCCACCATTCCCTAGTCAGTGCATCATCACTCTTTGAGAGAAGAAATTCTTCCTGACATCCAACCTGAAATGAGGGTTCTTGATATCCAACCTGATGTAGGGACAGCAGCTGGAGGCTGTGTACATAGGCTGCGTTTACACCCCAGATTTGCAGTCAGGTGTTTTAACCCAGAGATGCCCTTAACCTGTCCATGGAGGCAGGGCATGTGTTGTCCTCAAAGATCTGCTGTGATCCCTCTCACCTTCTTTGCTGTCAGTCTGTAATGAAAATTTAATGCTGCTGCTCTGCAGGAGAACTGTAGTGTAGGAGTAATTCCCTGTATGTGAAACAAAACAGTGTTGTGACTTTTGGTACAGTGGAAAGGGCTTGCTGCCGTCTTTGTAGGTATATCCCTAAGGAAAGCATGCAATCTGTTTATTATTGACCACGCAACTCAGGGCGGAGTGACATTATTTGTCAGTAATACAACACCAGAGGAGCTGTACTGTTCTCTCTAATTTTCCAATAAGCAAATCAAGCCACATGCAGTGCTTCACTAAGCCCTTTCCTCTGCAGCTTCCCACACATGCAGTGTCTGTGTTCCTTTCATCGCGTGAGTAATTAAGTGAAGTTTCATGACCGAAGCGCTCTCCTCCCATGGGTGACAGTGAAATTGCTTCACTCGCAAGGAGAATCCATTCCCCTGGGCCACAAGTGGAGTGGGCTCAGTGGGTTCAGTGCTAGTGAGTACTGGCTGCACAGAATGGAGAAGTCACTTGGTGCCATGTCTTTGACCACCTTAGAGCATGTCTGAGAAGAGTCAGAATGAAAGCACAGTACCTATTTCTGAACTTTCAGTTTCAGATGGAAGTTATAGTGCTCTGGAGTATGCATAGACATCAGTACTGTTGTAGGATCTACCAAACAGTGATGCCTGGAGGTCTGAACAGATCTATGACATCACAACCCATCTAGGCTTGGGGTCATCGGTAACTTCTTGGTCATAGGCAACTCCTTGGTTGTGTACTATTCCTTGGTCATAGGCAACTCCTCAATCAAGGGTAACTCTTTGCTCACAGAAGATAAAGCTTAAACCAGGAGGTGCAATGATTAGAAAGGAGAAATAGACAGCAAGCCATAAGGATTGCACTGTAATAGAAATACAGTGGGCACTGTGTTTTATCAGTGAGAATTGTGAGATATTCGATAAATGAGAGATGAGAATCATAGAATCATAGAATCACAGAATCATAGAATCTCTCAGGTTGGTAAAGACCTCAAAGATCATCGTCCAACCACAAACCAACCATACTCTAACAGCCCTCTGCTAAATCATGTCCCTGAGCACCACATCCAAATGGTTTTTAAACACATCCAGGGATGGTCACTCAACCACCTCCCCATGGAGCCAATTCCAGTGCTTAACGACCCTTTCTGTAAAGAAGTGTTTCTTGATAACCAACCTAAAATTACTGTGGAACAACTTAAGTCCATTTCCCCTTGTCCTGTCACCAGTGAGAAGAGACCAACTCCACTCTTGCTGTAAGCACCTTTCAGACGTTGAAAGAGAGCAATAAGGTCTCCCCTCAGTCTCCTTTTCTCCAGACTCAACAGCCCCAGTTCCTTCAGTCTCTCCTCGTAGGGTACACTCTCCGGCCCTTCACAGCCTTGTTGCCCTTCTTTGGACCTGCTTCAGCACCTCATTGTCCTTTCTGTACTGAGGTGTCCAAAACTATACACAGCACTCGAGGTGAGGCCTCAGCAGTGCCGAGTACAGGGGCAGGATGACTCCCCAGTGCTGCTCAGCACCCCATTCCTGATCCAGGCCAGGATGCCATTGGCCTTCATGGGCACCTGGGCACACTGCTGGCTCATATTCATTTGACTGTCAGTCAGTACACCAAGGTCCCTTTCCATCAGTCAGCTTTTCAGCCACTCCTCCCCAAGCCTATAGGGTACATGGGGTTGTTGTGACCAAAATGCAGGGCCCAATGCTTGGCCCTTTTGAAACTCATACAGTTAACCTTGGCCCATTGATGCAGTCTATCCAGGTCCCTCTGTAGTGCTCTTCTCCCCTCAGACATATCAACGCTCCCTCCCACCGTGGTGTCATCTGCAAACTTACTGGGGGTGCACTCAATCCCCTCATCAAGATGGTTAATAAAGATGTTAAATAGAAGTGGCCCCACTACAGAGCCCTGGGGGACACCCCTCATGGCCGGCTTTAACTCCACTGACCACAACTCTTTGGGCCTGGCCATCCAGACAGTGTTTCACCCAGCAGAGTGTACGCCCATCCAAACCATGGGCAGCCAGCTTCTCCATGAGAATGTTGTGGGGGACAGTGTCAAAGGCCTTACTGAAGTCCAGGTAGAGCACATCAACAGCCTTACCTTCATCCATTAAGCAGGTTACCTCGTCATAGAATGAAATTATGTTTATCAGACAGGATCTACCATTTGTAAACCCATGCTGACTGGGACTGATCCTCTGGTTGACCTTTAACTGGTCCATGATGGCTCCTGAGCTTACCCATTCAATAACCTTCCTGGGCACTGCGGTGAGTCTGGTCTGTAGCTACCAGGATCGACTTTTCAGCCCTTTTTGAAGATGGGTGTCACATTAGCCGATCTCCAATCTGCCAGGATAATCCCCAGTTAGCCAGAACTGCTGAAGAATGATGGAGAGTGGCTTGGCAATCACATCCACCAACTCCCTCAGCACTCTAGGGTGCAGTCCATCTGTCTCCATGGACTTGTGAGTGTCCAGCTTTGTCAGCAGGTCCAAAACCACTCCCTCATGGTTTATTAGGGTAATATATATATACATATATATATATATATACATATACATATATACATACATATATATATATGTATATATATATGTGTGTGTATATATATATATATATATGTGTGTGTGTGTATATATATATGACTGATATATATATATATCAGTCTTGCAGAATTGAAATAGTGGGTTTATAAGCAGGAGGCATCCTTGTCCCACACTGTGGCTGCAGCTTCCCTTGGAAGTTTAACAAATGCCAGGAACGCCTTTTGGGATGCTTGGGGAAAAACTGGCTGTGCAGAGGGATAGAACAGGTGGAAAAATATTGTCCTCTGCAGAAAGAAAAATGGAAAGTAGCAAATAGAGGCCAGTGGGATTTCCCAGGAAAGTTTCTAAAGAATAGAACAGTCAAAAATTCCATTTCCTGAAAACAGAATCTTCCGACTAAATGATTTTGCCCTTTCTACTGAGTAGGTTGTGTTAGTATGCTCATAGGCATACATTTAAGATGGATTTTTATTACTGTGCTGTAGAAAACTTACCATAGTTTCTGGACAACTCTTTTCCTAACCCTCTAAGCAGTTAATATTTGTTTTCCCATCCTTTCCAGCACATCATCTCATGTAATGCTGAATATTGCTGTCTGTTCTTACCAATGCTATAGCATTCCTGGGGTTGTCGGCAGTGCTGGGCTTCTGCTGTTGTGATGCTGATTTCCAGGGGAATTATTAGACTAGATTAAAAAAAATAAAAATAAAAATAATAAAAAAGGACATTTTCCTCTTTGAAATAACTGTTCACGGGTGTTATTTTCCATCACATCATTCTTTTGCTGGTTTTGCAGCTGTGGCAGGCTGTTACCTCGTTTAGCAGAGCAGAATGACATGTATATTTCTATGTTATTTATTCCCAAAGTGCAGGGGTGGAAGACAGGAAAGCTAAAACTTACTTCTCTAGGTATCATCCAGCAAGCTCTCTGCATTTGGAGTTAGCATCTGCTCCAAGGAAATAACACAGCTGGATTGTTGCAGGGGAAAGTCAAATTGCTGAAGAAGTCACTGCGGCTCAAGCTGCATTCAAACCGTGCAGAAATGCATCATTTTAAATACAATTTCCTGATCCATCCTCCACATTACCACGAACGTGTGCTCCTGGAGGAGAGGCCTCACCAAAAGCTCTTTGCTCAAGGGTGCATCTGGAAAGAGCAGCCTGCAAGGTGCGGCGTGCACGGTAGCAATTAGGCACTTACACACATGCAAATGCAGGGCATTGGTTTGCCTGCAGCCTGCACTGCCTTCTCCTGCCGGTGGGCATGGAGCTCCTTGGCAAAGTATGTCTTGAGCATCTGCAGGACTAATAAGCTAGAAAACAGGCCTTGGGGAAAACCCCTTTCCTTTTTTTGCTTTTCTTTCTTTCTTTTATTCTTTATTTTTTTTTTCCCTTTTATTTCTTTCTTCATTGCAGGGAGTGCAGATTTGCAAGACAAAAGCATTTGCTTTGCATTGCGCATTCTGTTTTGTGTCTCTGGCTGTGCGTGGAAACACACCTGCCATTTTACTGCTTCCTGCAGCAGATGCAAATAGGGCATCCTCAGGAAAATGTTACATCCCTTAAAATAAACTCTGCTGCTCAGTGGCGCGTGTTGCCTCTGGTTTCGTGCTGGAATGCGTCTGCAAAAACAGAAAGCCACAGGATAAAAATACAGTTGCCCACCAGTAATAAAAAGGAGTTCCTGTGAAAGCTGCCTTCTATCATTTACTAAGTTTTAGAGTAGAGATGTTTGGGGTGGTTGGGTTTTTGGGTTTTTCCTTCGTCTCCTTCCTTCTTCCCCCCTCCTGTTCTGCTCTGGGGGCCCTCGCCTGGCTCTGTGCCCTCAGATTGCGCTGCTCTGGGATTGCTCTGAGTCCACTGTGCAGTGCACAGAGGTCTCTCTGGCTGCCTGGGATGGCACTGCCTTGCTGTGCATGGATTCTTTTTCCTTTCTTCCTGCTCCCTTGCTGTTATACGGAAAATCCGAACAGGAAAAGGTTAATAGGAAAAAAAGTCAAACAGAGCTGAATAGGTCAGATTTTTTCTTGCTTTTAGTTTCCTCGCCCCAGAGCCAGTCTGTGTCTGGCACACAGAGACCTTGAAACCTGCCTGATGGAGTTTCATTCTCGGTTGTTCACATTGCCCTTGAAAGAAACTGTATTCTGTTCTGCAGAAAAACATAAAGATGGAGGAGAAGCAAATCCTTCATGCAGCTGCGGCACCCGTGCAACCACCAGAGCTCAGAGGGTACAGTTCTGCACATCCCATCTGCAGAGGTCTCCAAGCATTAGCTGCTGGCAGGAGCACAGCAAAGCTTGCTTTTCTTCTCTGGTGGCTGCTAGTGAGGTTTTACTGCTGCTCGGGCTGCCTGGAGCTCTGGTTTGCAGGATGCAGGTGCAAGGAGGGGTGTGCGGATGCTTGGGGTTTCTCACCTGAAAAAGGAGTGGTTGAGTCATTGCGGAAGCTTTGCTATCTGTAAAATCATAGATAGGGGTTGCTACCAGCACTGATTCAAGGCAGAAAGCTGATAAAGCAGGCAAAACCTACCTGGAGGTCTCTGTGGGTGTCTGAAGACACTGGCTGGAATTAGTTTTGATTTTAGTCAAAATAACATCTGGTGATCAAGCGATGAAGTGCTTGATATGGGGGAAGATGGATGTGTATGGGGATAAGGGTGAAGCAGAGACTTTTCTTCAAGGGGTAGGTGAGGTCTGGTGGTCAGGGTGGCAATTAGAAGAGCAGTATGGCTGGAGGGGAGGACAGGGGTGGGTGTGCAGCAGTCCCATAATCTTGGGTGGCATAAAACTGGAGGTTACAGGGGCAGGATTGTACCAGGAAGAAGGTGTTAGGGGAAGTTTGGTACAGAGGGGGCTAACTAGAGCAACCACAATGTATGGGAAAAACTGGCTTCAAGGGACTGCTGACTGTTGATGGTCAATCTGCTACAGGGTGCCAGTTTTTGGAAGCAGTGGGGTGGAGCCAAGCCAGGATTGCAAGGAAGCACATGGGATGGATCAGAGCCGCTCCCCGGGCATGCAGGTGTGGCTGTCACAGCCCCTGCTCTCACAGTGAGTGTTTGTCTTGGCTCGGGAGTGGGAGCATAGCAGAGGGGTATAGGGCATGCCTGCCCATGCGGACAGGAATTCCCCTCGAGGCTTGCTGGGTTCAGGTGTCTTTTCCCAAGAACTGCTGTTGGATCACTGTGGCTTGCTCTGGTTCCCCCTTGCTCTGGTTTGGCAGCATCCCTTCCCTGCTGGGGCAGTGACTGTATGAGTGGTTGTGCTCTTTTCCACACCCTGGTTGGGTTGGGAGAGGGACATGACACAAGCCATGCTCTGTGGTTGGCCTGCTCTGGTGATTGGCAACCCTGCCCAAAGCAAGGGGGTTGGAGCTTGGTGAAGGTCCCTTCCAACCTAAGCCATTCTATGGTTCTGCGATCTTGACTCTTTCTTGCACTTCATACCAACAGTGATTCATTGTGATCCTTCTGGTTGCTCGCTGACTTGCAGCAGCAGGAGAGTCCCCTTCCTTCCTTTCGTCAAACATCTGCATCTCAGGGTCATGCATGCTTCATGGGTGGTATGCAACAGCTGGAAGAATAGCTCAAACCATGGCTGACACTGCAGATCTGGTATTTTGTGCCATGAGTACAACTGTTCCCCTTCCTCACGAAGCTCTCCACATTAGGAGCAGCCAAATCTGTTTCCAGATCATATTAACATCTCTTAACCTCCCAGATCTATTCTGTCCTTAGCAGAGCAGCTTGCTGAAGTGATGGCAAAGAGCTGTATGTGCCGCTAAGCACAACATCACACTCAACACTGAGCCAGAGCAAGCAATGCCAAACATTCTGCTTGGAGAAGATCAGAGACTTTGTTCTTTTAATCATATGGTTCCCTTGACTGGTGAGAACATCTCTGTGCTGCCTTGGCTAATAGCAGGAATCCTAAGAACACACTAAGAGGGATCTGCTGTGAAGATCAGGCTGCTGTTGGCTTGCCCAGACAGCTCTGCTCTCCCAGTAGAGCAAACCTCTCCAGCAGGGCCTCCAGTAACCTCACCTGTCCTCCCAGAGGTAATTGTGGGCAGATGTGTTGCCTGGGTATGATGTCATTCTGCTATGCTACTGCTAATTTGTTAAATGCAAGCGAAGGAAGTTGCTGTGATGACTGCAAGCATTAGCACATAGCATCAAGGACTCAAAAGGATGATGCAGCCAACTGGAAGAGATTCCCTGCTGGGGCACTGTGGCACTCCCTGTCCTTTCTCAACGTGCTGGTTCCTGTTGCTGTGAGCTACCTGCTCGAGGCACTAAGGAGGTGTTTGGCATGGCCCTGCCTGGAATTTGTTGCCACATTTTCTCCCAGTTGTTGGATTTGTAAAGAGGTTCTCCCATGGTTTCCATGAGCCTGGGAGCCTCCTCCTGCCACAGCGTAGGAATAGCTATGGCTGAAGAGATGCAGCACCAGTGTAGATCTTATCCACCATTTTCAAGCTAAGGCTTGAGCATTGGTGACCTCTGAGCTCTGACCAGTGTGCTCTCAACGTGCACAGTATCAGCTGGAAGCAGAGCTGGAATTCAGGCTCCGGTCCAGCTCCCACGGTGTTCCATGAGGTAGGGTTGCTAGACATCCGTGTAACATGAGATTTCCTGCATTTCAGACTCGAATCCTGCGGGTTGTATTGAAAACATACGTGATGCTATCCTTCCTGTATTTCCTGTTCAGTTTTAATATGGGATGTGAGAAATCCTGCTATCATCTGCCCCCTCCTTTACCATATTTCTTAGAATGTTCTTCACGTCCCTTCTTTTCCTCAAGATTTTCAGTATGTTCATCAGCTGGTAAGGACAAAGCAACCACTGGAACATGTTTCAGGTTTTTACTTGTATCTTGTAATCCAGTCCTGGAATTTTTTAAGCCCTTCTGTAGAGTTAACCAGACTGCCTTGCAGCTTTATTTTGCTACTCCCTACTAAGGTGAAAGATGAGGTGATCTCTATCAGATAATTACTCTATTACGTAATTAATTGGGAGATAAAACCAGGTTATCCCAATTGCTCAGTGTTAGAGCTGATTTTGCAAACAGTTAAGAACTTGGAATCTCAGCTCTCCAAATTTCTGCAAGTGTCAGTGTCACACAATGATACACAAAAGGAAATGGAGATTATTTCAACAAGAATGAGTGCAGTAGGAAGAGGTGGTGAAAAATTTTCCTGAAAGAGTGTTTAAGCATTGGAACAAACTGTTGGGGAAATGATGGAGTCACTGTCCCTGGAGTTGTTCCAGGATTGTGGAGATGTGGCATGAAGGATGTGGTCAGTGGACATGGTGGGGTTGAACTTGATGATGTTGTCTTTTCCAACCTTCATGACTGTATGAAACGAGTCCCCTGAAGATCAGTCATGGGCTCTCATGCTACACTGATATTGGAGCACTGATATTCTCAGCTGCACTGATATTGGAGCATGTATGAGAAGTACCCTGAGGAAATATGGAGTGAGTATGTTATGTGGGTTCCCAGGTGGAAGGGAGGGCTGCAACGGAAGAGGAAGCTCTGGAGGACCTCACCTGCTCCTGCACAAAGTGCTGGCGGTGTGATGGAGGATTTATCCACTGTAGGATAAATGTATTGACCGGCTATTACAGTGATGAGAACAGAGCAATTTCCTTACTGAGAGAAGATTAAGAGCATATCTACATCATCATAATGAGAGACAGTCCTGTCTTCGAGTTCATAGTCCAGTGCAAAGCGCAGTAGTGAATTTATAATGATGGAGTTGAATTTGGGATTTGCCAAATTCATTGTCCAAATGATCAAACGTACATTAAATAGAAATGGTTATGGATAACTTTGGATCTAGTCACAGTGCAGACTACAATGCAAACATCTTGGGACATGCATTCCCCACAGGTGCTATTATGTTACTCCAACAAGGCTGCTTTCCCAGAGAGGCATACTTAACTAAGATCTGATGTTTGGCTAAGCCAAACTTTTGTCTGCTGCACCAAGCTCCTAAAAGGCAGGTCTGCTTGACTGCAGTCTTTACACTGTGAAGAGAGGGAGGACACATATTTGTTTCTGAGCTCCTGGAGAGAAGAGTGTAGGCTCTGCTTCTCCATCCCTGAGTTCAAGAGTGAGCTGTGTCTGCTTGTTCTGGTCATAACTTCTGAACTACTGACCGGGAGCTGCTAAATGATGGCATATGGCCACTTCTTTACTGTAAGCTTCCCAATTTGAGACATTCCTGCTGGCCAGGTGGTGGGGAGCTGGGACTGCTTTTTGTGGAGCTGTATTGTTCTTTGCTTACCCCCCAAACGCTGCAAAGCTCAGGGCTCCCACTGCTCGTTTTGCAGCAATGCCCACGTCCCAGCTGACACTGGGGTCTTTAAGGGTGTGCTCCCCTGTTTTCTTTGTGCTCAAAAGGTGCGGAAGTCAAAAGCTGAGCTCAGCTTCTTTGCATTTTAGCAAGCTGCATTGGGATCTTCTTTTTCAGAAGAATAAGCAAAGACACAGCAATTAAGAGTCTGGGAGAGCTGTGTGCTGGAACCAAGTGTGGATGCTGGAGCATCTCTCTTCCAGAATCCCCCAACCCATGAGAGTTATACTGTATTCTCTGCTCTACAGCTACAGATGTAGCATTGACAAAAAGACTGAGATGCCTGCTGCCTTTCTGTGCCGTGCTGCATAATAACACTGCCACTGCGCTTTAGGCTAGCCTCAATTACTCCTTGTTATCTGCACAGAGATCAAAGTACATCATTTAAAGAACAAATGCAGTAAATACCTTGAATCTGTGGATTGACTTTTTTAGAAAAGTGAATTGTCAGGACAAGCTCAAGCTAATCCTGCACATTTTGCATAAAGAACTGGAAAGAGAAAGACACATAAGTGTTACCCGAGGTGTCAATTTGCATGATGCAGCGTGATTTCATGATGATACTGCTGCCAGTTGTGTAATTCCCAATTCCACGCTTTGGAATTGCACTGGGATCTCTGCACAGGCTCAGAATATCCTCAGGTCTCTGGGTGCTACAGGAGCTGTCAGTCCACTTTTTGTCTTCAAGAGCTTACTTGGATCTTAGTGATTTATTTTTTTTACTTCAGGTTTTTGAAAAGTAAAAGCAAAAGTGCTGTTAGACTGTCCGCTGACGGGCTGCGGTTTATCAGGCCCTTCCTTCTAGAGGGTTTATTTCACTATGTAGCAGCTTTGCTCCATTAAAACATATAGAGTATTTGGAGGAAGGAGTGTTAATGAAGTGTCAGGAAACTTTATGGCTGTCTGGAACCGGGGAAGAGGTGGAGTGAGAGGAAGAGAGGATAACTGGGAAAAATCCCATCCAACAGCAAGGCTGTTACCTTTGCTGACACGTCCTGGGAGCTGCTGCTGTTAAAGCTCTGGAAATAAGTTCCAAGGATACAGCAAGCACTTAGCAGATTTTTCCACTTATGTAAAGATTGTTCTGAATTTCTGAATTTTTTGTTTTCAACCTTTACTCCCTTTGGAGCTTTCTGGATAGCCTTGGTGCCAGATGCTGCTCCCCCACTCAGATGCTCCATCAGCGCTACCCACAGCCTGCCCTTGAAATGTGTGCTTGCAATTTGGCTTGTTTCTTCCTTACTCTGCTGCCTTGTTTAATTAAACTACCCGATTATTCTGAAAATGGGATATGGAATTACCAAAGGATGTCTGAATGCTATAGGTGTGGGGAGGATGTATGGGCTTTACCACTGGTAAATGAAGCTGTTGCATTTTGGCTAGAGTTGTGGGCCCCTTGGCTAGGGCAGACTCTTCATTTCTTTATCACAGAACATTTAATATCAAAAAAGTAAGCCAGCAAGGAGCTGGGCTGTGGTGATCCTCGTCTCTAGATAGAGCTGAGCCAGGAGAACGACTGGGGTGGCATCTCCCCACTGCCACCTCCAGTGCGGGGAAGCCACATAGCAGCAGACATGGGGTCCTTGTTTGCATCTCCAACGTGCCTAATATTTAGCTTCAATTTTGCCAGCTTGTGCAGCTTCTGTAAGTGTGTGAATGTCTTCTGGTTTATTTGGGCAGCAGATTTGTTTTGCTTTATTGGATCAAAAATGAATGGTGCAGCCTATGCTGTTTGAGCCACTAGGCAGGCTGTTTGCTCAACCGCTGGAGAGCTGTCTTCAGTTCTGCTTTGTCAATTCAAACTGTACTTCATCTGGTGTGGTTTATATCTCCCCCCAACAGACTAATATTTATTGCTGTGATTTTAGTTGTTACTTTCTCTGCCACACAGGCACTCTCTGTGCTTGCTTAAACTGCTGTGGATATTCCTGCCAAAGCTATTGCATTAATACCCACTTCATGCTGACATGTATACAGAAGTTATGTATTTTCATGAATTAACAAAAAAATTAACTGCCCAGCACATGATACATCGGGTGACTCCTCTCACAGCCCTGGGCATGGGAAATCTGCCTGGTCTACCGACCGACTTGCATCTTTTCTAGTGGAGAGAAAACAAAATACTCTGTGTCTGTTGCCAGAAGTCACGCCTCCCTGTTTGTTCTGGGAGTAGTTTCCTCTTTAATCACATTTATTCTTATGTTTGCTTACCTTGGTGTAACTCTCTGTTCCACCACGGAGGTGGGGATCTCCTCTGCAGAAAGACTGCTTGGTCCCAAGTGCCCAAGAAGCAATTTCTTGGCTTACTCCATCACTTGTCACTGGGGCGTATTTCTGGCAACAATTATACTTCTGACATTTTTTTAGCTGTAAATTTTTAGTGAATTATTATTGTATTTTTTCCTATTTTTAGTAGTAACTTTTGCTATTAATTTGTTTTGCGTTTCGCTGTTGCCTGGGGATTCCTATTGGCACTTGAAAGCAAAGGTTTTCATTTTTGCTGGTGGAATCAGTGGAACAAAACTTATAGGAATCTCATCCACGCTTCACACCTTCTATCCAGCTGGGCTCAGCTTTTCTGCTAGCTCTGCTGATGGCTTTTCTGTACCTGAATACACCATGGGACTGTGTTATAGAATCATAGAATGACCTAGGTTAAAAAGGACCTCAAAGATCGTTGAGTTTCAACCCCTCTGCTATGAGCAGTGTCACCAACTGCTAGACCAGGCTGCCCAGAGCCACATCCAGCCTTGCCTTGACTGCCTCTGGAGGTGCGGCATCCACCTCTTTGGGCCACCTCTTCCAGGTTAACACCACTCCACTCTGTAGGTCCTCGGGAAAAAGTACCCAAGGCTTTCCATGCACTTTTCCCACTTGCAAAATTGCAATAAACATATGCAAATGTCATTAATAAGTGTTTCGTGCTCCAAGAATGGGTGTATTATGTCAGTGCTTTGCATTGTCGTTATTTATTATCTTGGAGTTAATGGGATGCAATACAAAGAGCATGGTGTGATTTTGGAAGCTGGAGGCGTGCCGTTTTTCCTGATGACAGTGTGAATGCTTGTGGCTTTTTGGAGCAGCTCGAGATGTAGAACTTGCTGAGGATCCTTTATTGTTGCTCCCAGCTAGTCTCTCGGGTGGTGGGTGCTTTGTATTAGCCTAGAAGGTCATTGGAGGAATTAGCTGGTGTGAATTTGTGGTTTTCTCAATATTAAGGGATTGTTGAAATGCTGTTGGCAATAGTGTTTCAGGGGGCAAATACATGAGAATGGCAGCAGGGAGATACTTGAGTTACAAAAGCACTGAAGTCCTCAATGGCCTGTTCACTGAGCTCACATTCTGAACCCTGAGGGAAATAGCGAATTTTCTGAATTTTCATTTTTTCCTTCCATTCCTTCTCCAGCTCTTTCACAAAGCAAGTCAGCACTCATATGGAGGAACATCCTTAGTGGTGTAGCTGGGCTCTACAGTCTTGGTGTCTTGTGCTGGGTCCAGTCTCATCTCCTGAGCTCTGGGGGAAGCACTCAGTGTTGACAACAAAGGGAACAAGTTTTGGATGATGTTCTGAAGTGAAGACCTGGCTGTCCGTAGTCACTGAGGATTATCCTGACCCAAAATGAGGGTGGTGAACCTGTGTTGTTCAGTCTGATTCCAG
Source organism: Oreortyx pictus (assembly GCA_036925125.1). NCBI lineage: Eukaryota > Metazoa > Chordata > Aves > Galliformes > Odontophoridae > Oreortyx > Oreortyx pictus. The sequence continues at coordinate 4,579,721 of JAUPFR010000026.1, read as the reverse complement.
GATGCCAAGATATTTTGCATTTTTATCTCAAAAATATTTTAGAGGGGCACAAATGTTGGATGCTTTTGGCATATCATCTTCAAAACTGTCTACTTCTAGAAAGTTTTTAATAAGGACTTATATCCCTCCACTCCTTAGGCTGGTCCTGACTTCTCTTACTACATTGGCTTTTAGAACTTCCAAAAGAGAAAATATGTAATAATATGCTAAAAAATGCAACCCCCTATCCTGTAATTTTTAGATAATTAAGTACATCCTTGAGCAACAGATTTGGCAGATGACAAATATCTAAACATGACGGTCTTATTAAGTATGGATAGTAAATATTCTCTTGAGTTTAAACCATTGCATACCACTGCATCATAATTTGTACAGAAAGGACCCGCAGCCAACAGAAACGTGTCATACATCCTGGCTGACCCACTGTTGTCTATCAAGGTACGTCTGAACTTTCAGATACTAGAACTTTTCAAAGGAAAACACATGGATTCCACCTCTTTCGTATTAATATTTCCTGAGTGCTTTTCCTTTCAAGTGTTTCTGTTTTCGGTGATGCCTTTTTTAAATTAAAAAGGCTTCCCAAGCCTTTAAACACAGCATGTGTCCAAAGTGTGGAAAACTCTCTTTGAAGAGTCGCAGTGTTTTAAAAAAAGAAAGGGAGGTTAAAAAAAAAAAGAGGGAGAGCAAATGCTGGCTGGTGTGGTGTGAGGGGCAGCTTGGTGCTTTCAATCAGAGTATTTTTGATTAAACGTGGACTTGACTTGGCTGGTGTGATGTGTTGTCCAGATAGATGAATATGCATACAGACATACTTTGAAAAATCTGTGTGATCTGTATTAATCTACTCCATGTCAACAGGATTATTTGCACGCCCATGCTGTTTGCATCGGAGGTGGGGTGTGTGATGGCTGAGAGTGGTTTCTCTGGTGGCACATGGTCCTTCTGACATCATGGGAAGGAGGGGAAAAGAGAATGGCAGAATCATTGAATGGTTTAGTTTGGAAGAGACCTTAAAGATCACCTAGTTCCAGCCCACTCTTGTGGACAGGGTTGCAGAATGAACGAACCATTTAGGTTGGAAAAGATCTTCAAGATCAACTCCAACCAACAAATCTGGATAATATTTATACAATATGGATTTCTTACATATACATATATAGAGAAAATTGCCTTCACAGCCCCTTCAAACGCCAGCCTACATGTTATTTTCAGTGAAATCATAGAACCATAGAATCACTTTGTAGAATCACAGAATGGCAGGGGTTGGAAGGGATCTCAAGGATCAGCAGGTTCCAACCACCCTGCCACAGGCTGGGTTGCCAACTGCTAGGTAAGTACTAGATCAGGTTGCCCAGGGCTGCATCCCAGGACTCATTAAACTCCTCTAAGGGTGGGGCAGTCCAGAGCCTCTCTGGGCAACCTGTTTCAGCACCTCACCACACTCTCAATGAAAAACTTCTCCCTGACATCTGATCTAAATATCCCTTCTTTTAGTTTAAAACCAATCCCCCTTGTCCTATCACTGTCTACCTGTGTAAAAAATCCTTTCTGTTGATAATCTCCCTTTAAACATAAGGCCACAATGAGGCCTTCTGCAGCCTTCTCTTCTCCAGGCAGAACAAGCCCAGCTCCCTCAGCCTTTTTTTATAGTAGAGGAACTCCACTCTTCTGATCTTCTCCAAAAGCTCTACATCCTTCCTGTGTTGAGGGCCACAGACTTGGATGCAGTACTCCAGATGGGGTCTCACAAGGGCATACAAAATAACGTTGTGATAAAATGTCACTGTTTGCTGTACTTGCATGCAGACCTGCCCAGGCTCACCAGTGCCCCTGGCTTGCAGGCAGTGAAAATTCAGTGTAAGGGCAACTGTTGTGGCTGCCAAGAGCTTTATTTTAAGATTTCTGTATAATTACTCCAAATGAACCAAGGATTAGGACATGGATGTCCAACCTTTTGGCTTGCCTGGGACGCACTGAGTGAATAGAAATTGTCTTGGGCCCGCATATACGCAGGTTGCTCTGAAAGTAATGCCTCCTGTCTGTTTCCATACAAACAGCATAATAACACTATCTGGTAGAGAAAATTCTCATCTACGAAACACTACTTTTCAACATAGCCACCACCATGAGCTATGCATTTCCAACAGTGATGAGCAAAAGCCTGCATACTGTGCTCATCAAAACTGCTGTCATCCCTGCTTTCAGCACCGCCCACCCCTCACTGTGCTCACACCTGGTATTGGGTCTCCACAGACAGTCAGCAAGTGTCAATGAATGTCAACGGGTGCCATTTCTTCCTCATGGAGGATTTCATTTCCACCCCTTTGCTTCATACGCACTTCCATGTCAGACACCATTCTGTCAGTCTGCCCCTCTACTGCCATCTGTCATACAGGAACAAAATTTAATGGAATATTGGCAGGGAGATTCAACCTCTACTGCCATACCACCAGCACCCACCTCTGACATCAAGGGATGACATCGCAAAATAGGAGGCTCTACTTTTCAGAGCAGCCCTTGTAAAATATAGAAAATAAATAGTTAATGTATATAATATCCAAACTTATTTTAATCTTTAACATTTTATTATTAAGACAAAAATAAAAAGAGCAACAAAACCACAGAACTAGTGGGATATGTGACCTTGTTTTTGTGAAACTGATGCATCAGTGCTTGGTTTGATGGAAGTGGCTACAGTTCTTAGTGAGCTCTCAAGGTGTTCAATAAAGATTTCTGATGAAATTTTGCTCCTCCTTTACTTCATCCTTGAAAACAACTGTTTACAGATGGATGTACTGCCAAAAGGTGATGGCATGGTGAGCTGGTGAAGGAGCAGCTTCAGTGCTGGTGGCTGACTCCCAAATCCGTACTGGCCTCTTTAGGGGGCAGGGAGCTGTTATGTCCTTCTTAATCGGTGCAAAACTTTCCTGGAAACCAGCTTAGATGGCTATTTGTAGGTTGTCATTATCTGATTATCACAATGCTGATTGATGGCCAGAGGTTCTGTGTGCTGACCTGAAGCTACTGCAGGGCCCCATGCACTGAAAACCTGAGAAAGGCAATTGGGGATCTTCTGTGCTAGCTTAGCTGGCAATTAAGTACTTCCCTGTGGTTGAAGCAACCTAAGGATAAAACTGGATGCTTGTAGACTGCTTATTTTATTTGCTGATGCTTGCTATATGTTCCCCCCCACCTCAGATTTGAGTTGCTTCTGCTAAATGCAAGGTCAAAGTCCCTTCTTTCTGTGTCTGCTGGTCGACATTTCCTTACTCTCCACCTGCTAAGTGCAGGAATACATTCATAGTACGTCATCCTCAAACCCAACCAGGGGTGCTTGGTTGAGGGGGTGACATTCTGGTTAAAGGCCGCAGTGAGACCCACAGATGCAGATGCAGTGCTGAAGTTGGAGGGAGAGTGTTGGCAGCCAACAAACTGTGCCTGCAGTGCACAGCTGGCAGCAGCAGCAATGCAGGGAGAAACCTAAATTCCTTCACCAATCATCCTTTCAGCCTAAGGAAACCAAGACAATATGGTTTGCTTCTTGATTTTTTTTTTTGTTTTTTTTTTGTGTGTGCAGCCTTGAGAATTAAACTGTGGCAGTAGGGATGTGCTGGCTCAAATGTGGTCAGCAAGCTTAGCTGGCTGTGGGAGTTCTTCTGGGCCTGATCTTGAACTCAGGGCTGGAGCTGCTGGACTGGGGCAGGCCAATAAAGGCTTCCCGTACTGGATCCTGGCTGAGCTTTGCAGTTTTTTGTCCTTTGAGGCCGTGCTCCTTTGTCTTTGCAGTTTGTTTCCTGGTGCTTAGAGGAAAAAGGCCACCGTCGTGCTCTGAGAAGAGATTTGTGCCACAATGAGAATCCCTTGCTTTTATTAGCGCTATTTGCATAGACCTGAGCATGCGGAGAATAAGAGGCTTAAGCTGTTATGTGCAGAGAAATAGAAGGTAATGAGGAGGTTACAGGGGAACCCTTAGTGCCACTGCTGGATCTCAGCCATAGTGCAAAATGTGGGTGCAGAGTGATGCTCAGTGGGGGCATTTCCCCATACAACAGCACTGGGTTTTGCCTCTGCACTCTGTCTGCAGCTTTTGCTCCTCATTTCTTCCCTTCTGCAATGGGGTTTATTGCCTGTGTGGCTCTGTAGGGTGGTGGGATGATGCCCAGGTACCATGGGAACAGAGCCCTTCTTAGAATGTGCCATTTTGCAAAACCAGTACATGACACATCTTGCAAATTAATATCTATATCTGTGTATGATTACCCCTTGGATGGAGAGCACTGTATATTAGTAGGAAATGCAGTTATTAGCTCTTGATAAGCAGCCACTTTTCATCCCAGCTGTTTTTTAATTAAACATGGATGTGGAGTGCAGCTGCTCGTTCAAAGGGCACTTTTTTCTTCCTTGTGAAATGCAGCATTTTCCAGCATCAAGTCCCACTGCTCAATGCTTGAAGAAAAAGTTCATAAAGTTCCTGTTTTTGTTCCCGTTTAATTTCCTATCAGATTGTCCTGATGGCAGCTAAAAGTGAATGTAGTTCAGGAACTACTAGCAAAGTTGAGATGTGCTTTTCAGGACTGAGGGGAGGGTTTATCACATTCATTTCAAAAATATTTTTGGGTCCTTAAAGCACAAATGCTTTAAAACTGAAAGTAAATATAATTTCATGTGTACAGCTGTGACTTGAGTTGAGGCCTTCCAAAAAGATGGAGCCCCAGTGGTTGTACAAAAACCATTTTGAGGATCTGGGAGTAAATCAGTAGTAGTTGTGCACTGCAGGATATCTCAAAACTTGTCACCAGAGTCAAAACTTGACAGCAGTAGCCCTGATACCCCATGGTATGACTCAAAATAGCATGAGATGCCTGGGTGGGTGCTCGTCCCACCTTCACTAATGAAAGAGGACCAGTAGGCTTTTTGGGTTAAGAAGTGTGAACATGTGCTTTCTGCTGCATTTCATAGCTCTTGGGACAGTGCAGCATGGATAAAAGCAGACACCCTTCCAAACCAGCGCGGGGCTGTCAGGTGATATAACATATAGTTAACAGAATGGACAGATTATCACAGTAAAAAGAGATAAAAAATGAATGAAATGCTCACCTAGGCTCACAGTAAAACAAACAAACAAACAAACAAACAGAAACCTCCCAAGGGTTCTCCAGAAAAAGATCCTTCTCTAGTGGTGGTCAGCCCTTAAATGGGGTCTAGGAGAGGTGGAGCCAGACTCTACCCCTTCTGGTCTCACAGGTGAATTGACTTCACCTGTGCTCCCATGGCTGACTCAGTGCTTGCCTGAAGTGATCCATCAGTGGTTCAGGCCATGATTCAACAGTTCCCATATGTATGGCAAGAAGAGTGAGAATACTCCTTGTTATTGTTCTGGCTGACAGCCTAAGGGAGATCCTAAGGAAGATATGGTATGGTACATACCCTCTTCAAAAGGAACCATGTGTGACCCAGGTGTGTTTCAGCTGTTTGGCTCTGTGATTTGGCTGGGTGCTGCAGCCTGGTTTTGGGGCACAATCTGGTGGTGATGACAGGAGGAGTAACATTTCAGAGGGTTGTAAGGGATTCTGGATTCCTGGTGGGAAATTGGTAAGTGCAGATGTTCAGTATGGCTGTGCAAAAAACGAGTGGGATGGGGACAGGCTGCTCTTGCCATGTCTGACTGCTGGTGTGAGCCTTGCTGCTGCCAGCCGAGGGCTGAGGATTGCCCGAGGAGTTAGTAGCACTTATTCCCAGTTAACACCAGTGTAAGTGATATGCAGGATGAAGGAGAGGAAACCATGCCTTCAGGTCCTCCAGGCTGAGGCTCTCTGACTGTCCAACAGCTGTGTCAACCATGCGACCAATGGCCTAAAGGTGAAAATCCCGAGATCTGATTGCTAATGCATCAAAACAGTGTCTGATCCTTGTGGTCAGGAGCACTGAAGTCCAGTCCTATGCATGTCAGACCTCAGCGGGCTCAACACTGCCTTCTTTTTGTACATCCTCCCTGACAAGTGAAGCTCCAGCCCCAACCTGCACACCTCTTTCTGGGAGGAAGCTCCTTTTGTTAAACCCACAGCTTGGTGTGTTTTTAAGGGGAGAGGGAGACAGCGGTTTGCTGCAGTTTGTTTGACCTAGTTAGGAAAAATATCAAGTCGCCTCGGGCAAGTAATTAATTTGTACACGCTTCCTCCTGCTCGCGGCGTGCTGCATGCAGGCAGTCCTTCTGCAGGTGAAGGTTTCAGAGCTCACAGGAAACCTTCCTGGACCCACAGCTGCCATGGTCCGCATTAGGTACATCCTACATCCCAGGGAGATTGAGGCAGCAGGTCTGCAGGAGAGCTCCAGATGGTATTTATTTGAGACCTCAGCAGCTGAGTCGGGATGTTATAAAGCTTCTCCCTGTTGCTTTCTCTTGAGCAAAAGCTTTGCCTCACAGTGTTGTTTCCAGGGCAACTGTCAGGGCTGGATTTAAAGGTATTTTTGGTGTTATCTTGAGAGCCCTGTCTGCAAAGGAGGTGCAAAGCAAGGGCAGCTCCTTGCAAGTCTCGATTGATTGTTCAGCACCAATTGCAGATACCAGCAGCCTATGAGGACTGTGTGCTGTCCTGGGAAAGGTTGTGGGGGGCTCCAAGGTGATACTGACCCTGTGAGCTGGTCCTCAGGTGAGAATCCTCACTCTTCTGAATGAGTGCTGGGTTGTTTCATCTTGCAGCGCCCATCCCATATGTTTTTGCAGTGTAGAAGTGCAGCTTGGGCTGGTTTTGAGAAAAGCATCACATACTGTGGGCATGGGGCCAAACCACGGGGGCGAGGAGGTGACCGTCTTGCATGCAGTAAAGCTAAACGCTCAGAATGAAAATAGCTTGTTTTCAGGCCAGGAGTCAAAACCCTCGTGGAGACCAGATGGGGAGAAAAGACTGTTTCTGCATGTTTGATCTGCAATAGGAAAATCACAGTTATCCAAAGCAGTATTGTACTATGTGATGATTCTCATGGTCGTGCAAAGCCTCTGTTATCCAAGTCTGCTCAGCCTCTGTCTTGCCCCATCTGCAGAACAAGGGCTGTCCTGCAGGTAGAAAATGATCTATGAGAGCGGTTTTGATCCTGAGCTGTCAGAAAGTGGGATTTCAAACAGTTGTGTGCTCTGAGTCCATCCTGGTTTGGGAAGTAGCATTTGAAAGAAATAGCAATAATATTTTCTTGGTAGCTGTGGCAAACAGAATATCTGATGCATGGAGTTCTCATTTGGATGAGTTTGCATTTTACAGAAAGTCTGAATCTCATGTAATACGGACAGTACTGGGAGCAGTTGGCTGTTTAGCAGGAAGGTAGGTATGTGCTGGCATGAGTATAAAAGTGGAAATAACCCCAGATCTGGCAAAACACATGCAGAAAGCTTGCTGAAGGGCTGAGCTGTACCAAAGTGAGCGTCTGGTGGTGGGGAAACCACCTGCAAGGGATGGGCTTGGTGAGCCAGCATCTAGGTGAGCTCCCGGAGTTGCATTGACTAGCTGACTGTGCATACAACAGTTACACTGAAAAATAAAACTTGAAGTTGCTTCTGGATGTGTACAAATATCAGATCTGACCTGAAATAGCATGGATTTGGTTTCCTTTTTGTTGTTATTGTTTTTTTGTTTTTTTTTTTTTGCTGTTTTTTCCTTGTCAAGGGTATTAATGGTGACGGAAGAGTTTTCAATCATACACTGACCTAAGCCATGGGAACAGGAATGACAGCAGTAAGGTGATAGAAACTGAAAGCAGCAGATTCAAGAGAAGAGCAGTTGGGCTGTCACACTCCATTCTGGGTCCAGCAGTCCTCATGCACAAGTTTGGTTACTTTGCCCATTAAAAATTATCCAATGTGCAGAGTTTCTACATTGGTTTCTGTTACAAATAGTCGTCCTGGACCAGTTGCTACCCATCAATATCTATAAAATATATATTTATTTTATCTTTTTATCTCTTTTTGTGATGATGATGATGATGATGATGATGATGATGATGATTATTATTATTATTTTGGTAAAACTGGAAGTGAAAGAACACTAAATATTCACACTGATGATCCTTGAGTGCTCAGCATCCCATGTGCTTTTTCTTTCCAATTGAAATGATCCAGTTCATTTTAAAACTGCAGCACCATGTTTCAATGGAGACTGACTTGGAATAACCACAGTTGTTTGCTTCATGTGTTTTTGAAGAATAACCTAACAAACATGGGAGCACAACTTGTATTTGTTTTCAAACACATCTTTTGATTAGTGCAAGTGTTGATACAGGCAAGCATGGGGATGTTTCTCTGCGCTTCTGTGATTTACTCTGTTCTGGGTGAAAATATCAATGTTGATGTGAATTGTTGAAAAATGGATGGGTTTGAATGTAGTGAAGCATCTGAAAGTGTTTGAAGCTGGGCTGGATGGGGCTTTGGACAACCTGTTGTAGTGGGAGATGATCCTGCCCATGGTGGGAGCCTGGAACTGGATGGGCTTTAAGGTTCCTTCTGACCCAAACCAGTCAGTGACTCTATGGAAGGAGTTGGCAGGTATTCTGGGGAGGAGATGGGAGAGTGATTACATTATCGAAAACCAGCAGGGAGAGGAGAGATGCGCGGTCAGGACACACAGCCCTGAGAAACTACAGCTGTGTTCAGTCTGGGTACATGCTGGCTAAACAGTGGAAAGTTGGAGCAAAGTGACACCTGGAGGGGACTTGACTGGGAGGGATTCCTGCTCTGATCCATACTCACCTGCAGCACTCAAGAGGGGAATTCCCAGCCACTGTGCTCCACAGGAATGGAAACAGAAGCTTGCTGAGACAAGCCATGCTGCTGGAGGTCGTGCAGGCCCTTTTGGGAGATGATTATTTGCGCGTTAGTTCTATTAATTTCCTCTCTTAAAATATGCCCTGTGGGCCCCGGCATTGTTGTGGCTGCTCAGCCCTGGATTGCTGCAACTTCTTGAAGCCTTCTCAGTACTGGGAGGGTGCTGGAGAATGAACTGCTCCAGTTTGGCATTCTGGTATTCACGCAGCTCAAATTTATGAATCAGTGCTTCTCACTTCAGCTTACATTGCTGGGTTTCCTCTCCTCCCAACGCCCCCTCCCCAATATCTTTCAGCTGTTTCCAAACAGCTGTCTGGCAGCTTCACAGCTAGCACTGGATGAGAAAAGACATAGATCTGAGCTATGCAGCTCACAGAAATGGTTTGGATGCCATCAGGCTTGAAGCACAGCACTGTTTGAGATTTAGTGGTGCTTATTTATTTCAATTTTTTAAGCTTTTTCTCACAGATCCTGGGGATTTAGGTGGTCACTCTTAAAGGAAACTAATACTCTCTCAGGGTGCCAGGAACTGGGCCTTTAAGGGAAATAATGTCAGGATATTCTGGGTAAAATGCTGAGCTTGCAACATGTAGATAAATCTCCAGCAAAGCACTCAGACATCTGAACGTCGGCGTCGTAATCTGATCTTCTCTGGTGGGATCACTTTTCCATGTGTCCCGCTCAGTGAGATCCTGCAGGAGGTGACGTTGGCTGGTGAGGGAGGAATTATCCAGTGCAGCATCTTGCTCTGACCACTGGGCAGGGGATCCTCTGTGATGGAAACACTGAAACATGGAGATATACATATTTACGTGTACGCATGTGTCTGTATTTATATTGATCCAAGCCTTTGCAGGATGGGATTCCACGTAATGATGCATACTGATGTGATCTGCTGCTTTTCCTGCCTGGTGAGGTTTATCCCTGATTCAGTGCCTGCCTGGTGTGTAGTCCTCTGACAGGGAGGAGGATGCTGCAGGAGGATGGAGCTTTCAGCTCTGCGATTTGTAGGGGCTCAGCTTGTGAAATGCACTGGCATGGATGGGTGCAAGTCTGGATCTGCTGCCTCCTCCCACAGCCAGCAAAAGATTGAACTTTTTTCCAGCAGGACTCCCCAGATGCACTCCTGGGTGCTGCCTGCCCTAAAAGAGCCCTTCAGTGCAGGGAATGTGCTGTGATCCCCTGCCCCTAGCAGGGACCAAAAATGAGCTTCCCTATTCCTGCGGGGGAGAGCCCACTCTGATCCCCAAACTGGTTTGGAAACCACCCCAGGAGAACACCACAGTTCCGTTTGGTTTGGTTTCACTGACAGCTAAAGCAGCCTGGCTACACTGAAATGAACTCGCAGTGAACTGTGCTGCGTAGGCTCTCCTGAATTGCCTATTTCATTCAAATTCTTCGGGCTGAAAAGAAGCACGCTGTGTTCAAGTGTCAAGAGGGGCTGGCGCTGAGCAATTCCTGCTCGTGGCGAGGGCAGGGCCGTGACCGGGCATGGGATGTTGGAAAGCGGGGCTGAGTGTCTCTAGTACACCTAAATAAATAAATAAAATAAATGAAAAAAAAAAAAAAAAAAAAAGGCTATTTCCCTAGTTAGCCTTGCAGCGGAAAGCAGGGCTTTGCTGATACGTCCTGTTCTGTAAAGCACTTAAAATCCTGAGGGTTAAATAAAAGAAAAAGTCTGCTCCCATGGGAACTGCTGTGACCCCGTGTGAGTGGCACAGCTGAGGAGCATCCTCCTGGCCACGTGCTCTGGGGCTGATTGATTCCACTGGCAGCACACGGAGCACGGCTCGGCCACGCGTGCCAGCCTGACGCACGCTTCCTCCGCATGCATCCTTCCTGCCCGCAGTGTGGAGAAAAAGCGTGGCTCCGAGCCTCGGATGTTGTGAAATGTGCATCTTGGGCAGGCAGCGGAGAGCTCAGCACCCTGGGGTGGGTGCGGGGTGGGTGGCAGCCGCTGGGAGCTCTCTTAGTTCTGCTGAAGCTTTGTGTGAGGAGACATCACAGCCTGGCTTTGAAGCACAGGAAGAAAATGTTAATTGGCCTAATTAATGCAGAAATATAAGGCATATAATGAATAGGACTAATAGCCGAAAAATGGCTTTTAATTCTGAGTATTGCAGTTCTTGTTCTTGCCTGAAATGAGACATGTGAATGCCTGAATGCTTGATTTCTTCAGCCGTCATAAACTTGAGTAATAACAATAATAATAATAAAAAAAATACAAAAAATCCATTCAAAACCAGAGGCCGATTGGGAAAACACAAGCCCTAATCTCCATGCTGTGCTTAATCCCTTTGTGCAAGGCAGATGCTGCTGCTCAGCTGCCCGCCGGCCCGCAACCAACACTTTCATCTGGGGTGCTGTGTGAGCCACCCCACTTGGAGCCCTTGAAAAGCAGCGTTGCCTGCTGCTGCCCTCCAAACCACTCCATCCCTAAGCCCTGCTTCTCACTGCCAGTGATAACCTGGTTCAGCGTCGGGGAAGCCTAGGGATTAACATTAATGCTCGTGTAGCGATTTGAAACAGAGCTCTGCTTGACAGAGGAGTGCTTGTCTCCTCTTGTAAAAGGAAACGGATTAACTCCTTTCTTGAAAAGCACCCTCATTTAGCCAAAAACAGCATCGTATCACCCAGAGCCGTATCACCCAGAGCCGTGCCCCAGGAGGTGCTGAGAAGTGGTGCACGAGCTGCTGCTCTTCTTTGCATTGGTGCCTTCTGCAAGCAAAGGTCTTGGTGGCAGCCTCTGTGGTGTGAGCATCCTGACAGGACATGGGCTCCGAAATCACTGTGATATGGTTTTGCAGTTAAAACAATGATAAATATAATGAAAGGTCTCGGAACCTGGATTTCAGAGGCCCACCAGTTGAATCCAGAGATGACAATGATTGGCAAATAGTTATATCCCTTACAAATGAACACTGTTCACTGGAAAATCTATAGTAATTTTGTATCCCTGACCTTGGAAGGCCTGGGGCTTTGCAGTGGGGCTGCTTGGTGGTTTAAGGTTTTGAAATCCAGGGTGTTCTGTGGTGTATTTCACCTGCTTGTGAAAATTACATGTATATCGTGTTTGCTTCCAGTGTCCTTCCCTGACCTCCCTGCACCATATCATACCAGCAGTATTTCTGCAGAATATTGTTGATATGGATATACTCTTATCTCTCTCTTTTCTTTTTTCTTTTTCTCTCTTCTTTTCCCCCGGCCTAGCTCAGCCCTTGGGTTCTGCATTGCTGGGTCTATCCTGGTGCAGAGCACAGCGGTGTGCACGCACAGAACTCTTCCCGTAATAAGGTCATTTAGCATCCGAGGGAAGAGAACAGCTTTTAATCCTTGCTAGATCTGGCTGGGCCACTTTCAGGCTGGCATTAAGAGAGCCTTGAGGCATCCAATTTCATCTGCAATGCTAATGCAAAGGAAGAAAGGGAGATGTATCATGGCCAGGAGGAGTGTGGAAGAGGAGTATGGTTAAGACCAATTGGGGAACTGCAGAATTAAGTTCTGGCTTGCATTTTTGCAATAGATCACATCTACAATGCAGACGTATGTGGATATAGGCATACATACATACCCATATATGTGGAATTTGGAGTTGAGCCCTTGACTTGGAGCAGATAGTACTGGGGCTGAGGTCCGTGCTCGCAGGCAGCACCCTCAGGACACACTTATTTTGAACACTGCCTTCTCACTATGTCCCCAAATGCTGTTTGCAGCAGTGCCTTTGCCCAGCCTTGCAGCTCCTTATTTTTAGATTAGGTGCATTACGGTAAGGGCAGGGATTCAAGGTTGCAGCCAGAAAAGCAGCGTGCTGAACGGCACCCAAGTTGGAGCAGAAGGGCTGAAATCGAACCCTGTCTTGGCTTTAAAAGAAACAAAAAGCAGTGTTGCGGTGCAAAAAGAAAGATGTTTGCAGGACCCGACTCCTATCCAGATGGTGCACCACAGGGTCAGTGCCTCCTGTGAGGAGCAGCGATTTGAATCAGCGCAAAGCACGCGGTAACTGTAGAAATAAAGGGATTTTAATTTCTGGAATCATTACCATTATGTCATATCAATTCAGTATAGAACAATCAGCATCTGAATCTGATGGGACATTTTGCAGTTGCTATTGGTAACGTTCACTGTTCCTTCTAAAAATGCGGAGTCTGGGGGAAGGATGTTAATGTGGGAAGGCGAGCGGTTAGCGGAGAATTTGTGTTTATTTTCCAAAATGTGTTTTATTTTGGGGTCATTTAAGGATAATAGCAGGCAGTGATTGATCGGGGCCAAAGTGGCTCCATCTGGCTGAGGAATCTAAAGGTTTTGCTCAGCCTTCCCAAGCAGTTTTCCCTGTTACTGTTAAGGAGCTCAAATTTAGCCTTAAAATAGAATATTATATTTGTGAAAATGGCTTAAAATCCCCAGTGGATTCAGCATGGATGCATGTTAGTGATACAGTAACTTTGTTAATTGCAAACCTCTCCTCTTAACAGCCTTTTAGGCATGCTTTATGTTTTTATGAATCCTTAAAAGACTTCTATCCTAATATCTTATGGCTGAAATGACTCATCTCACCTGACTAGAAGAGTGAGAAAATGGGAGCCTGCCTTTTCTATTTTTCTTTTTTCACTCCTTCTGATTTCAGAATGCATCTCTGCTGTGGTTAAAGCCAAAGCCTCAACATCCTTTCAATTACTTCATAAGACTGAGAAAAGAAACCCAATTTCAGGTGGGGAAGAGCGGGAGGAAGAAAGGCTCCGCAGCGCTGTGCTAAGTGCAAGGGAGTCCTTTGAATTTTTTCTGAGCTTATTTGAGGGTTTCTAAGCTCAATTTTGGGATGTATTGTGTTTAGTATGAAAGCTTCTTTTTCCTCCAAGTCTGAGTGTAGGGCCACTTACTTGCCCTGCACTTCGCAGTCTGTTACTGTGTTTTTCCCAGTTCTGCGGATCAAAAACTGACAGTCTCTCCTCCCCCCAAAGTCTTTATTTTAAAACAGTTTTCCTGTTAAAAATAGGGAAAATAATTGGATGCCCACATGGCAAGGAGCTCTGGAGGTACTGAAGGTCAGGCTGGACCAGGCTCTGAGCAACCTGAGCTAGCCTGTTCATTGCAGGGGAGGTGGACCAGATGAACTTTGAGGGTCCCTTCCAACTCAAATGATTCTATGATTCTATGGAACTCAGTTTTGACTTTCTTTGCCTTCCTCTCCTAAGTGCCTCAGAGCTACTCCCAGACTTCCAATTGTTGCCCTTTGCTGATGTAGGCTGATTCAGAGGGAAGCATGTTTGGGGATGTTCACTGTGATTCCTATGCTAATTATTGCTTTCCAGCAGCACTCTGGGGTCTGCAGAGCCCAAGTCTAACAGGGAGGAGCAGGAAAGTTTTGTAATTGTTGTCATTCCTTGGCATCTGCGTGTCCAAGATGCAAAACGACTGGTGAGGGTCTGTGCTCTGAGCAAGTGGTTTGTTTTAAGGATGCACATACTCATCCCTGGGGAAATCATTGCCTGTGATGAGTCCTCCAGGAGCAGGAGAATCAAATACTGCAGCCTTGCACCTTCCGTAGGCAGAAGGATGGATGCTTAGAAGGAAGACTCTCTGTATAGGAAGGATTATTATTTTGGCTATGTGAAAATCTCTCTATGATTGAGAATGTTACTGGCGGCAATTTATTATAAGTGTTTAAAGCAATGGGACTGTTTTCCTTAATGCGTGCTTTTGTTTTCTTACACCACTCTTGGACACATCAGACTGAGTTCAGCCTGACAGTAGTGTCAGTGCCTTTTCTGTGCTAATATTACTCATTCAAGCATTTTTTTTCTTGAATGCTGGTTGGAACCCCATGCTTGCCCCTTTGATGGCACCTATTCACGTGAAGTGACCTTTGAGTCTATTAGTAAAGCACTGGACTTCAATGCCAAAGTTGCAACACCAAAGTTTAGGTGTTGAGGCAGAAACTGTGTGTGTCCATTCTCTAAGCGAAAACCATAAGGGGGAGGATAGTGGCCTCTCTGAGGCTGAATTAGCATTGAGGCTTTTGGAAATGAATTTGCAACCACCTGAGCTTGACATGAAGTGCCAGCCATTGTCTGTACTGTGCACATTTGAGCTCACTCCCCATAAGCAAGGGCTCTCTCACCCTCTCGTGTTACTCTTTCAGTCCCACAAGCATCTAGAAGCAATAGTGAGCTGAATGGTAGAGCTGTACCTCTACTATTGATGAGTAGAAGGATTGCTGTGCTTCAGTTGCCCTGAAGTCACCTTCGCAGATGTAAAATACAGTCGTTTTGTCATTGGACACTTAATTGGGAAAAGCTTTTCTTCCTGGTGTTGAGCCACGTGCAGCTTTCCAATGTCAGCGTCTGAGATTTGAAAGCACTGATGTACTTGGGGTGAGAGGAAGGCACCTGCTGAAGCATTTCCCTTTTCTTGTTCAGTCAGGGTGTTCACAGGTCACAACTGCTGCCATGTGTGATGGCTTCCACCAACTTCACAGCAAACACTGCCCTCAGTGAAACAATTTAGCAGGAGCAAACAGTGGAGAGGGACAACAGGGAAGACATCTGCTGACCTCAGGACTGGACGCAGCCCCCTTTCCAGTTGGCTTGTGTCTTGGGGCCTACAGAAAGGCTTTGGAGTGAGCTCCGCCAATTGGTAGACATCAGACCATCAACAGAGCCATTCCAGGTTGGCAGGACGGGCTCTGACTGGCCTCCCACACCTATTAGACATCAGAGAACCCATGGGGGAGGAGACCCATCCCTGGGAGCGTGCATCCCCTGCTGTCTGATGATGCCCGTTAATGCTTTTCTGCAAGTGAGGACACGCAAAATGATGTTCTCCTCTTGGCTTGGCTGGCCAAAAAATTTCATGCTCCCTTTTAGTGGGGACCCAGGTAGAATCAATCTTTTCTGCCTCTTGTACTATTTCCATGAAGTCTGTAGGGAAGTATTTTAGGCTGCTAGGCCCTTGGCTGGTGGGTTGTAAAAGGACTCAGTAATTTGGAAGTTAAGGGGGATGTGAGGGTGTGAAGATGTGTATGTACCCAGCAGTCCTACAGCCCTTTGAGCCCTAGAGGTCAGCTTTAAGAGACCAGGTGAGAAACAAGACATCTCAGTAAAAGGAGCAGTGGATGGAGCCTTCCAGCTGAGCTGAAAAAACAAACACCAAAAGGCTCTTTGAGGCTGCAGGAGACATGGGAGGTCTGTGCTTTGGGGTTTTATCTCCCATAAAGAATGTGGGAGGGAGCATAGGGTGGGCAGAGCTGGGGGATCCCAGAGCACCCTCAGCACCACAGTTTGGGAAGGGTGAGGTGGGACAAGGAGCAGGGCACAGAGCTGTTTGCAAGCCAGCAGTGGAATAACTTCTATAAAAATTGGGAGTTTTGTCTGAACTGCTTAGAACTTCTTTGCATTGTCTTAAAAAATGTTTTATGGTTAGAAGTTATGGAAAAGCATAAATTAAAATAATTGAAGTTTCCTGTAGGGAGTAAGTCACAACAGAGTAAAGAATGAAGTCTGTCCATTAAGCACTGAAAGGAAAGCCAACAGCAACAAGTAGGAAATATGTAAAGATTAAAATATCCTTTCCTCTTCCCTGTTGGGTGCTGTCAGTTACGGGGTGTGTGGAGGAGGGAAATACGGATGTGATGGGAAGATGATAATGGGGTGATTGCCTTAACATTTCTGATTGACTCTGGGCTAACGAGGCGAATGTTTTCAGTTTCTCTCTCTTAGGATGTACACTGACAGCATGAGTTCCTGGCTGGTAGAGGGAGGAATCAGGAGCCTGGCGGCTGCAGTCCCACCATCATAAACTTTAGATAATTGCTCTGATCTGATAGCTGCTGATCAGCTACCAGAGGGGCAGAGCAAGCCAGGGACAGCTGCTTGTTCTGCTCCAAGATTTCCTCTCTTCCCTCCAGCTTCAGAGGAGGCACCCATGGAGGACACCCCATGCCTGTGAGCAGGACCTCCCACCTTCCTGCTCCACAGACTCAGATTTGGGTTGGTTCTGTGTTCTTTGGCCAAGCAGAGGGTGATGCTCCAAGGCAGCCAAAGCATGTTATGCAGGCAAAAAAGCAAAAGCACCACACTTACTCTTTTTTCAATCTCCATTTTACATTTTATGACGAAGCTATATGAATAGGACTGCAGGAATAAAACATGCAGCTGCTCGAGAAACATATCTTGTTTTATAACTTTCTATTGTTATGGACTTGGATTAATGTGTCTGTAAGATATTTACAATTATAAATTAGCCACTTATTAATTTATTCAGGATAATTTGAGCATCTGATCCAGTTGGAGACCTGATGCATTGAGATACTGCCATTCTGGGACTTGAGTTCAGTGTGCCTGGGCACACTGTGTCAGGCAAAGTGAGCGACTCCTTCTGGAAAGCACAAACCTTTCCTTTTTCTGAAATAAAGTACCAATTCTAATTCATCCTTGTGTACTGGAGAATGAGCAATCACTGCTGTGCTTTCCATAGGGGATGGTTAATGCATCTCTGTGCACCAAAGCAAGGTGAAGCACCAGGACAGCATCTCTGCACAAGTGCCTGCACCCAACTGCATTCATTAGCACGCACTATGGGATGCACCGAGATGCTACTGGAGGCCTGGGAACAGTCAGGAGCTGATCCCACAGATCTGTTCTTTCTCTGCCAGCGATGGCAAATTGAATACTATGCTGGATTCAGATTTCATCCCACTGCTACTCAAATAGGTAAAAATAAAGTTTCTGGAATTAAGTTTTTGGGGTTTAAAAATTGCTGCCTTCAGTTTTGACTCTGAAGCCTTTTCATACTGATGAATGTTCCTTCTGATTTTCCATCTGATCCTATCCTGGATGCAGACCTGACTCACACTCACTTATCTCACTGTCACTTTCATCCTCCTGAACTGTCAAAGCTGGCCTGAGTCTCTCCCCAACATGAAATCAAATCTGAGCTGTTTGTCCCCAACCAAGAACTGTGATACCTAACATTCCAGTGCCACCCATCTGTCTTTTTTATCCCTTTTATATTTTCCAGCTGACTTTTCCAGCTCTCTGCTCACATCCCAGGGCTGTCCTGTGGTGTGCCAAGCAACTCTGAATGTCGCCCTCCCTATGGAGCCAACAGCATTGCTCCCTGCTTTCCTTGCAGGCACACACGTGTGGATTTTCCCACCCTATGCATCAGTGGATGACTGCACTGCTCTCACACATGTTGCTTTTGCTCTAGTTTACCAAAGGGTAGTTCCCACTCAACGTTTTTTCCCAATGCTTTCCGCCTGTGCCTCACTCCCTGTATACAGGACCAGTGGATTCATTAAGTGAGATGTGTTAATGCATACAATTCAGCATACCAATGGCTCCTTTTGTAGCAGAAATCTCTTTCTTTAAGCTGATTTTTTTCAGCGTTTCCAAGTACCCTGTGCTGTGGGTGCCCAAAGCTGACAGGTGCTGCCTGGCCCTGGTTCTGCCTCTATCCATTGCTCCCCTCCTCTAATATCAAACTGTGCGTCTATTGCCTCCTTTCTCCTTCAAATGTTTGACAATTGTCACTGCTGTCCTTCCTTCGTTGTTTTTGTTTATCCATCTGTCTGCAATTTTTGTGGAAGCTGCGCTGCTTTTAATTAATGAGAAATTGTTGTTGTGTTTGCTGTTCAGCACTCCTTATTTCTTTGGGAATTATGGGCTTTATTCTTCTGTTATTGCCTGGTTTTGAGCTGGCCATTTCCAGCACCAAACCCACTCAGTGAAGAGCAGCAGTAATGTTGGGGTGGGAGGGGGAAGTAAAGCTTAAATTCTTGCACTCAGCCCAGGCAATAAATCTCTGTTCTTTATTTTGGCCATGGGGATGTTTGGGTGGGGAGGTCTCCAAAAAATCCTCATGGAAGCAGCAGCAAGTCTCGAGTTCTGGACCCCTCTGTGGAAGAGTTCGAGCATGGGAGACCCCATGGATGCTCAGTGCCTGTGGGCTTTGTGTTCTGTGTAATTGCTCTGCTTGGGTGCTGCACCAGGGCTTAATGAGGCTGGTGCTTAATTGGAACCCACTGGTTCTGCAGAGGCACTGCCTGCAGGCTCAGGGTGCTCAGAGCTGTTGGTGCCCACCTGTAGCAGAGCTGAGGGTGCTCATTGCTGGATCAGCCTCAGGCTGCACAGCAGAAGCAGCCTCAGATTTCTCTTCTCGTGTCCAGGGGCTGACTCACTAATTTCCTTGCTTACTGGAAGCATAGCTTATTATTGCAACATTTTTACAAAATCAAAAGCCAAAACAAAATATTGATATCAGAACTGTTTCAATACTAAAATAAAAGAAATGTAGCATGCTGTTAGTGATTAGGTTTGATGCTCTGCATCTCTCTTTGCTTAAATGCTTGCTGTATCTTTGTGTGTCCTGATTTTTAAAACGATCGTCTGTCTCTCCTTGCCTTGACTCTTGTGTGGAGTCAGGCATTCTCTTGGCTTGTTCTTACTTTGGAGGATCATTTAATGACAAATGTTCAAAAGGAGAGCAGCAGTAGCAGCACCTTTCTGCGTGTTCAGAGCGGGGGGGGGGGGGGGGAGCTGAGCTCAGTGCTCATGTAGAACTGGGAAAGTCCGTTGCTGATGAGCACTCTGAGAATCACACTGCTAGATGTTAATTATCCAGATCATTACTGCTCTTTATTTTTGTATTCAAGTCAGATTTCTGTGCTAGCAACTACAGGCTTGGCAGTGGAGGTAATTGTATTTAGTGATGTCTCCTGCAGTCTTTTTGTTTTCCTACCTAATTTAATCTGCTTGTCTGCGTCCATCCAATGGGGCATGACTGGACTGGGAGCTGTGCTGTGTTCCAGGCTCCCTCTGAGGCCATGAGCCTCTGGGCCATGCTGACTTTGCTCCCAGCACAGGGTTGGATGGAGGTCTTCGGAGAGGACCAGATCCCAGTGCAGGTGTAGATACCTGGACACATCTGGGCAGATTGAAGAATCAAAGCCATGACCACGCAGTGGTTGCAAGGAAGGAAAATGTGGGCTGTGGTTCTGTTGTGATTCCCATTGGATCGGGGCACAAGGGTGGGGTGCTGGCTGGTTTGTGGTAGGAGAGCTGAGGTTGTTCTGATGCAGAGGGGATGGCCAAGAGAAGGGTTACTGTGCTGGACAGCTTTGAGTCAGGAAAGAAAGCCCATAGTGGTTGAGTGATGCTCACAGAGATTCACTCTCTATAGGGTACTCAGATCAGGATCCTCATCTCTGTATTATGAAACTTCTTCCTGAGGTTGTGTTGTGCACATCTCCATCTACCTCCCAGCTAATATTGCTGTTCGTTGGATCCTGCTCCTTCTGATGGCATTTTGGTGGTGCTGGTTCAATGCCACCCATCTCATGGGTGCTCAGGAGGGAAACATAGAACACACTTAGGGCTAAGTGATTAAATACTGCTTAATTTGGGGGAAAAAGTGCCAATTCAGAGCTTTCCTTTCACTGAAAGTTCAACAATGCGCTTCAGCTTCCAGCTTTAGGGGTTTTGCTAAAAACTGCTCTGAAAGTGATATAAACAAGCTTTCCTCTTCAAATTATAATTGAATCTGTGCTGGTAATGTGCTTTTTGGATAAACGTTACCTCTTCAGTGCATATAAAGATTTTAAAATTGGCTTTGCTAACAAGATTCTCATTGCTGCTACACCCTTTACCTCTGCATTGGCAGCACGTGTCATCTTTTGGAGCTGCTGCATCGTGCTTTCAGCAGAGCTGTCCCCAAGTTCTGGTGGGTTTTAGGGCTTTTTGTTTTACTGGGTAGAGAGGGGAAAAGGCACCAACCCACTGTCATGGCTGAGCAGTGGGGTTGTGTGAGATGCAGAGAAGAGCCCAGATGCCAGAGGGAGACACACAGCTTTGGGACGATGAGGAAAAACCAGGCAACCTCAGATTGAATGGGTTGGATCCCAAAGCAAAGAAACGTTCACAGCTTCTGCAGTGTGTTTTACAGTTTCTTTTTGGAGTGAAAGTGTACTTGGACCTGGATGAGTTTCCACTCTTTGCTGGACTGAGGGGATTAAGATTACCCAGACTGGGAAATGCGCTTTCCAACTCAGTTGGGACCATACTGAAATGAAAATGTGATCTCAAATGGTTTGCTACAAACACTGTGATGTACTCACCACTCTGGCCTTTGCCCTTTGTGCTCAAGAGATACCTTGACCATGGTAAATGTGTCCTTCTTTGTCATTTATGTCAGAATTGCTTTGTTCTGTTTCTTCTGATGTGTCTCACATTGTAAGCATTTCACTGTATTTATACAGCAACTGCTCCAAGATACAGATGTGAACTGTGCTGTTATATAAACCACACCTGTGAAATCAGCCCTTCCATGAGTAACTTCTCGGGCTGCTTGGCACTCCAGAGTATTTTTCACAAAGACTTATACATCCACATTATACAAATCTACATTATTAAACAGTAGCAATTCATTGCCAGTAGATAAACCTGTGCAAGGACAGCAAACGATTGCCCATCGCAAAGAGCTCTGATAGATGTTGCTTGCAAGGAGGTGGTAACAGCAGTTATCTCTGGGGGGGTGACACTCATTTTTCCTCTTTTTCCCTTATCTTTTTCCCTGGTCTTGTCCCAGCCATGTGCTGCTGTCCCCACACTTCCATGCTTTGTCACTTGAGTGCTGCTGTGATTTTGTTGCTTTTGCTCTTCCCTGCACCATGAATAGAGCTCAGGACTAATCACTGCATTTTTAGCATCTCTCCTTTGTACTGCAAGCTGGTTTCTTTGGGGACCTTCAGTGTCTGCATGCTAGGCTTAAGCATTTTGATGCAGTTGGTAATCATTAAGCAATGATTAGAAATGGGGATCTTTCTCAGTTCACTGCCTGCAGTCTTGCACTTGCACCAAGGGGTGGGAGTGCCTACAGAAGTTTTTCTGCAGGAGTTTGGGGACTTATTTCCTCCATGCAAATCCCATCCTTGCAGTGCATCAGCATGTCTGCCTTACATATTGCATAACTACTTTGGGCCCATCAGCCCAGATTACTGAAGTTAATTCTCAGGGTGCATCTTTTCAGCTAGAAAAACGGAATAAATGCAGAACCTTTGTTTCCCTGACACAAGTTTTGGAGGATTTTCAGCAGAGACTCTGCATTGCTTTGAAAGCTGAATAAATTGAGCAAGGCTGCATTGTGAGCAGGATAAAGGCAGCAAGCTCAGGTTGCTTTGGGGAAGATGTAAATACACACACGCATAACAGTCTAATAACATTTGGGTCCTCCAGCTCTCTGTTGTGCCAAACTGGGGATCAAACACATTCATCATGCATTGGGTAAATGACATCATAAATACACTTCTTGTTTTAATTGCTGTTGTCTACCTCTTCTTCCCATGCTCAGAAGTTACACAAATTGACTGGTGTGTGCAGTGCAGGTCTTAATTTGTGCTCCTGTCTCTTCTCTTGGTCTTATCTATGGGTTCCAGTGAACATCTCCCACTTTTAGCAAACCTCAGACATGTCTGTATAAAGGAGCACTGTGCCAGTCTTTTTTACAGGTGTATGTATCTCTATCAAAAGATGACATTCACAGTTGGTGAATTGTACACTGGGGAAGCACTCTTACATCCCTAGCAACCCTTGAGTTGTTCAGAATTCCCCATCATGGTGCACATGGAGCCTTCAAGCTCATAACTGTTTGCTTTTGGTGACAGGAATGTCTGCTGGCTGGAGGGCCATAAACCAGCCTCTAAGGCCATCTCCAATCATATTCCCTATGCACAGCTCGATTTGGAAAGATTGAGCTGAACTGGGGATACAGGCTGTCATTGAACAAGGTCTGACACAAGAGGAAGAATGTTTTAACTGCCTAAGTGCTGTGTTTCCTCAGGTGTTCCTCATTCCAGTAGTCCTTAAGGTATTTCCAGACACACAAGCATCAGGCCTCAACCTAGACCCTACTCAGATCCCGGGTGTTATTAAAGGGAGAAGATGAAACACAGCTTTTCAACCATCCTAACCTTGTCTTTACTTCTGTTTCCTATATTCCAAAGTTAATGTATAAGAAGGGAAGGACACATTAAATACTCTGTGAGAAGTGGTGCCATCTGCAACACGGCAGGATTTAAATTTTGTCATGTAAAGAACTTCCTATTGCAGTTAGCACTCAGATTTGAATGCTGAATAATTTAATTAGTGAAGTATTTAGTAGCATCATTAATAGGCTGAAAGAAAGGATACATGGCACATTAATTTAAGTTCCAAATGAGACAAAGCTAGGAAGTATTAGAAACAGCAGTAATGGCAGAAAAATAATATAATGAACCACAGAAACCTAACAAGATGAGTAACAGAAAATATAAGATAATGTAGTAATAAATAAATAAATAAATAAATCCAGACACATTTGTTGTAAAGGAAAGAAGCACTTAAAAGCCAGCAACACCAAAGAGACAAAGGAGCAACACACTGTAAATCAAACCTCAGCTTAGGATGGCAGTAAAAGAATCAAAACCAACAGGAGTTCAGCAAGCAAAATTTGGTCAGGTTTTGTAAATGCCTGCTAAGGGTTGCTGTAATTGCGTACAGTTATTTGGAGCATATGGATGCAGAGGAGAAAAAGTGCTGCTTCAAATTAGCTGTGTAGCAGTGAGGAGGAACGAGGAGATGAAATAACTGTCCTCTTCTCGTCAGCTGATGTAAAAGAATGAAATGTTTTCCCAGCAAGGAGTGGATGGTCTTCCCATTCCCTGCTGTTGAAATACCAAAAGAAAAGTTTAGGCAACATGTGCAGATGGGCAGAGGAAATAGAAGAGGTGGTTATATCCAGGTAGATGTGAGTGTGGATATGTATACTTGTATGTATACATTTACATGTGCATGTACCTATATATAAATATGTTTTTTTTTTTTTTTTTTTTTTTTTTTGCTGAAGGAATGAATTGGTCTCAGTCAGGCTGCTAATTTTTTTTTTTAATTATTATTTTTAATTCTTGATAAAATCTGCGCATGCTGACTTAACTGGTGTGAGTCAGTGTGGCTAAGTTGAGGTTTGCAGTTGCCTCTTGCATACCCAAACCTGTATGTTCTGTACCCAAAATCGAAGCTGATTGTGTTATCTCTGCCAAAAGACAAAGTGTTGTCCTACCTTTCCCTGCAGCCATGCCATGGGACAAACTGGGTTATGATGAAATACTCCTGTCCTTTCTAGCTCTGAAGGTAGTAAGGGATTTGAGTCTGTTTTCTCTTGGTATTTTGCTGTCTGCAATCCACGTTTATGGAGATTATAATATTTTTATTTTTTTTTCCCCTTCCTTTTGTAGTCATTACACTTGACCTTCTTTAGGAATACAAAAAGGTTGATTTTTTTGCCCAGGTCCACTGCCTCGTTGAGCTTCTGCACTGGGCTATACTGCTCAAATAGTAAGAAAAAGCTAATAAGACTGTTAAAGTGAAAGCCATAATGCTTTACTGAGCTTTTTTTTTTTTTTTTTTTTTTTCATTTTTACATTAAAGATGTGTAATTGCAGTTGCTACTATATAGCCAGGAGGTGAGTCCAACTATTAAATGGCTCACCACATTCAAGACAAGGTGGTGATCTGGGACAGCCAGCACAGCTTCACCAGGGGCAGAGTGTGCCTGACCCACCTGATGGCCTTCTGTGATGGGGTGATGACACTGATGGACAAAGGGAGGGCAACTGATGACATCTCCCTGGACTTGCGCAAGGCCTTTGGCGTGGTCCTACATCACATCCTTATCTCTAATTTGGAAGATATGGATTTGAAGGGTGGACTGTTCAGTGCATAAAGAATTGGTCGGATGGTCGTAGCCAGAGGGTTGCTGTAAACTTCTTTATGTCCAGATATGAGCTGGTCATGAGCAATGTCCTCCAGGGGTCCATCTCGGAGCTGGTGCTCTTCAACATCTTTATCAATGACATAGGCAGTGGGATTGAGTGTTAGCAAGTTTGCTGATGACACCAACATGAGTGGTGCAGTTGACACAATAGAAGAAATGGGCAACATTTAGAACGACCTGGACACACTTTAAAAGTGGTCATATGAGAATCTAATGAGGTTCAACAAGGCCAAATGCAAAGTGTTGCACTTGGGTTGGGGCAGCTATATGTACAGACTGGGAGATGAACTCACTGACAGCAGCCCTGTGGAGAACTTGTAGGTTCTGGTGGACAAAGAGCTGGTCATGAGCTAGCAGTGTGCATTTGCTGCCCAAAAGGCCAATAGTATCCTGGGCTGCATCAACACAGGGGTGGCAGCAGGTGGGGGTGGTTGTCCCTTCTGCTCTGCCCTTGTGAGGCTGCATCTGCCATACTGTGTCCAAGCATGGGGAACCAGCACAAGAAGGTTCTGAAGCTGTTGGTGTGGGTCCAGAGCATGCCATGAAGGTGATCAAAGGGTTGTAGCACCTCTCCTATGAAGAAAGGTTGAGGCAGTTGGGTTTATTCAGCCTGGAGAAGAGAAGGCTGCTGGGAGACCTCATTTGGACTTCCAGTACTTGAAGGGAGATGAACTTTTTACATGGTCTGACAATGATAGGACAAGGGGGAATGGCTTTAAACTAAAAGGGGAGAATTAGGTTAGATGTTAGGAAGAAATTTTTTGCTTGGAGTGTAGTGACGTGCTGGATCAGGTTGCCCCATCTCTGGAGGTTTCCAAGGCCAGGTTGGATGGGATCTTAGGCAGCCTGATCTGGTGAGGGACAACCCTGCCCACGGTAGGGGGGTTGGAATTAAATGACCTTTAACTTCTCTCCAACCTAAGCCATTCTATGTTCACAGAATTGAAGTGCTGTGAGCTCTGACATGCTGGTTCCTATATTTTATTTGAAAGAGTTGGCTACATTCACAAAGGAGAGGAAATTAGCTTTTTCTCCTACTGTAGACTGAGTACCCCACAGGGCTGACAGGGGCACGCCAATGTTGAGACGTCAGGAGGATGCTCAGGAGTCTGTCTCTGTGCCCTGCTCTTAGCAGTGAGATGTGGCACCCAGACAATCCCCTGGGATGCTCAGAAAGGAATGGGTGATGCCTGTCAGCTCCTGGAACGTCTCTGTTTGGGTTTGCAGGCAGATCTGTACAATTAAGCCTTTGTACGTTGGCTCCTGTTATAGATGAGCAGCCACAAAGCTTCAACTGGAGCAATACCGTAGAGCTTTAGAAACGACAGTAATATTTCAACAAAGGCTTGACAGGTTTGACATTGATCATGCTGCACCTCTTTATGCACATTTTTCTCATGCTGCTCCTTCTCTGACTTGAGGGGCATGCAGAAGAGACGGGGCAAATTTCCATCAACATTACTGAATGTGGGTATATGTGATGGCCAGTGTGAGTATGTGAGTAGAAGCAACGGCCAAGACAAGGATGTGGATAAATGTGATGGCCAGGACAAGGACATGGGTAGATGTGATGGCCAGGATGAGTACATGGGTAGATGCGATGGCCAAAAGGAGAACTCAGGTAGATGCAATGGCTTGGTTTTAGGACACTCACCTGCCTGAGCTGGAGGCTATTAGCCATTAGATTACTAGCTAAAACAAATGCTTATTACTATCCCGAAGAGAAAAGTTGCTAAATGCTCTCCTTTAGCAAAGCTATCTTGAGCTTTCAAGCTCAGAGATGTGCAGAAAAAAAAAAGTTATTGCATCTGCATTGAGAAGCTAAAAAAAAAAAAAAAATTCAAGAAAAGTTCTGGATTCCCTTTTCCTGTTTGCTTCCATTTTGGCAGGGCTGTGTTTTGCTCTTCATCTGTGAAAAATGCTGGTGCTTGGTGGAGAGGAGAGGGTCATGGGCTGGGATGTGGGGCTGCTTCATGCCAGCAAGGAGCTTGGGGCTTTCCCATCTGCAGAGAGGCTGGGGACAGCTGGAGACCCTGGTGCACCCCAGCTGGTGGGTCAGACCTGTGGTGTCCTGCAGCTGTGTCACCCTGCAGTAGCACTGCCATCTTTTGCTGCTGCTTTCCTCTCCTTTCTGTTCCTTAATGTTTCCTGCAGGTATTTGGTGTGAGCATCTTTGAGGGACACTGGCTGTTTGGGTCCTACTCTGCCATCAAGCTGCAGTAAGAGCCAAATGAGATTTAGTAGATTTTGTAGAAGTGAAAAACTTGTAGTTTCTCTGGGTTTGTGATAATTACTTTGCAGCTGTTTTCTAAGCACATATGCTTTGACTGAGTTATTTTCAGGTCTGTTTGCCACATGTATGGAGGGGAATGGTGGTACCAGGTGGGAAGAACCAGGTGTGCTCATTGTAGTGCTAGGATGTCTTCATTGAAAGTTCTCCAGAATTCTTAAATACTTTCTGCACAGGCTGTGTGTTACAAGTTGTACCTGCCCCAGGGGTCACAGAGGGCAGCAGTGAGGACATTAATTTGGGTTTGGTATTTTCAGGCCTTAAACAGTACCTGGGTGCTCTTTCATTCTCTGAACTGGACATCCCAAGGACAGAGCATGGGGATGCATGGTGCTGTAAGCCCTTCCTTCTTCTGCTTCCTCCCTTATTCTACTTCCAAAGTAGACCCACTGTGACATTTATTTCCAAAAGGGAAAGAAGATGTGAGATTTAAATCTAGGTGTGAATGCATACCAGAAGAAAAGGATTAGTGTGAAATTTACCCTGGTGGTCTTAGTGGATGCCAATGAGCTATGAAAATCACTTGGTGCCATTTCACTAATTCAGCTGGCTTTTTCATTTTTAGTGCTGTACAGAAATTCCAGCTATAGTTGAAAGAGGAAACTTTGTTCTTTAAATCAAACACCCCATTGCATCTGCCCATCCTCTGGGATGCTTAGGAGTCTGTCTGATTGCTGTAGAGTTTGGCAAGAGAATGGCAGGAAGAATAAAGTGTAATTTAGCACTTCTCCATTATCCTCCAATGCTTGCTGGGTTTGAAGCCCTTTTCCTGCAGCTCTGGGAAGCATTGGAGCTGGTTCTTCTTCCCCATCCTGCTCCACAGCGTTTGGCTTGAGCTGAGGGGCGAGTGCATCATTTTTTGAACTGACGAATGCTATGCTGCAGCTGCTGGTAAATCACACACTGTGTTCTTCCTCTCCTTCTCACGTGTTTTATTTATTGAGGGGCATGCCTTGCATGGTGGTGACGGCTGGGAAAAATTCCAGGGTGTTTATTGCAAAAAGATGCCTTTGAGTGAATTATGTTCCAAAGGTGAAGGTCTTTGAATTCTTGACCACGTAATAAATCCTTATAGGGGAAGGAGTGAGAAGTCAGAGGGCTGACTTTCTGGGCAATATTACTGTGCAAAACTTATGTTTGTGACTGTCAGTGGGCCCAAGTGGGGCCTAGTGCATGGGAGACGCCTCCCAGTTTCCCTCCTGTTCGTTAAAACTGGATTTGCATCATGGTAACTTACAGGGAGATGCCTCATGGAAAATTGTCTTGCTTGCCTGCGGCGAGTGCCAAATGATGAATTAATTTGTCTGACTGGATAGTCCCATCCTGCAGCTTACCCCGAATTCCTGTGGCTTTCCCCAGGGATGTGGGGGGATTTTCCCTCTTTTCCTCATCCTTTCTGCTGTTGTCACTCAGTGGTGGCTTTTCATGCTTTTCACCTGGAGAAGGTTACCAGCAATTATGCACTGCACTTGCCTTCTTGCTGTCTTGCTGATAGGGGCTTTGTGTGATAAAGACCATAATTATAATCCCCTGGAACACATTCTGTACATAAATATCATTGATGATGCCAGGTAGATCTTGAGTAACAAATAATAATAATAGTGGTTCTCTGATGCGTGCACAAGGGGGTGTGAGCCATCCTTCTTGCTGGTCTCTAATTACAATTGGTACAGTCTGTTGGATGCCTCTGTTCAGAAGCTCAGCATTTTGGGGAGTTTGCTGCTTTACTTTAGGCTCACTGCCACCGTTTAGCAAAGATTTGCTGTCTCCTTGCTGGGTTTCTAACGGCTGGGCATTTGATAGGGCAATTATTCAACGGATTGCAGGATATGTGCTGTTGGTGAGAGCAGGGGATTTAAAAATGTTCCTTCAGTACTGTAAAATACATATAGCAAGGCAATATGCAGTGAAATTTTCACCTCTGGATTGGCTTCACTTTGAAATCTCAGCTCTCCTAATTGCACATGGAGTGGGGCTGAAGCTTCTGCTTAAATGTTAATAAGTAAACATACAGATCATGAAACAGAAGGGATGTAGGGATAGGTTGCTTATTTATAAATCTGATGACTTTTAAAGCCAAGCTCCCTACTTTTTAAGCCTGTCTGCTGAAATGTTGCACTCTTTGAGCTGGTACCTGAGCTGTAATAGTTCTGCAGCCCTGGAATGGCTCACCAACACTAATTAATTAAAGCCATCTTCCCAGAAGTGCTCTGCTATCAGCATCTGCAGCCGTGCTTACTGCCCTGAATGCAAAAGCAAAGCAAAGTGATGTTGAGTTGTCCCTCTTGGTCTGCTCTAGGGTGGGACCAGATGTGTGGGGTGAAGTGGGACTATGCTATACGGGGAATTTTACATTGAAAGCTGTTTGCTGGCATTTCTGCAAGGTTTCACGTGCAGTCAAGGCAAGTTTTGGCTGTAGTCACACACAGTTCTACCAGCTCCTTTGGGTTTCCTATCTGCTTGGTCTGTCCTGCAATCTTTAATATAAGGCTTTGAGATTAAGCAAGGAGATCAAGATTCAAGGGTAGCTTAAGATGATGATGATGATGATGACGATGATTATTATTATTACTATTATTTCCATGTATTCCACTTGCTTTTCTTGCCAATACAAATGAATCTTTAGATTCATAGTTTCATAGGTTCATTAGGTTGGAAAGGACCTACAAGATCATCTAGTCCAACCATCCTCCCACCACCATCCCTACCCACCAAGCTACTAAATCAAATCCCTTAGCACCTCATCTAAACGCTTCTTGAACAGCGCTAGGGATGGTGCCTCAACCACCTCCCTAGGCAGGCCATTCCAGTGCCTGACCACTCTTTCAGAGAAAAATTTTTTCCTCAAATCTAATCTAAATCTTCCCCGGCGCAATTTGTGGCCATTCCCTCTTGTCCTGTCATTAGTTACCTGGGAGAAGAGGCCGACCCCCTCCTCACCACAGCCCCCCTTCAGGAAGTGGTAGAGTGCAATGAGGTCTCCCTCTGAGCCTCCTTTTCTCCAGACTAATCAATCCCAGCTCCCTCAGCCGCTCCTCGTAAGACTTGTGCTCCAGACCCCTCACCAGTTTTGTTGCCCGTCTCTGAACACGCTCCAGGGCCTCCATGTCTCTCTTGTAGTGAGGGGTCCAACACTGAACACAGTACTCGTGAGCTGAGTACAGGGGGATGATGACCTCCCTGCTCCTGCTGGCCACACTATTCCTAATACAGGCCAGGATGCCATTGGCCTTCTTGGCCACCTGGGCACACTGCCGGCTCATGTTGAGCTGAGCATCAACCAACACCCCTAGTTCCTTTTCCTCTATACACTCTTCAAGCCATTCTGCCCCAAGCCTATAGCATTGCATGGGGTTATTGTGGCCAAAGTGCAGGACCCGGCACTTGGCCTTATTGAACCTCATCCCATTGAGCTCAGCCCAACTGTTCAGCCTATCCAGATCCCGTTGAAGGGCTTCCCCACCCTCAGGCAGATCGACACATCCTCCCAACTTGGTTTCATCTGCAAACTTACTGAGGGTACACTCAATCCCCTCATCCAGGTCATCAATAAAGATATTAAACAAGATGGGCCCCAATACCGACCCTTGGGGGACACCACTTGTAACGGGACGCCAGCTGGACTTGACTCCATTAACCACTACCCGCTGGGCACGGCCCTCTAGCCAATTCTCAACCCAGAGAAGAGTGAACCTGTCCACACCACGGGCTGCCAGTTTCCCCAGGAGAATACTGTGGGAGACCGTGTCAAAGGCTTTGCTGAAGTCCAGGTAGACTACATCAACAGCCTTTCCCTCATCTACCAGTCAGGTCACCCAGTCGTAGAAGGAGATGAGGTTGGACAAGCACAACCTGCCCTTTGTGAACCCGTGCTGGCTGGGTCTGATCCCCTGGTTGCCATGCACGTGCCGTGTGACCTCCCTCAAGATCAATTGCTCCATAACTTTCCCTGATACCGAGGTCAGGCTGACAGGCCTGTAGTTCCCCGGATCTTCCTTACGGCCTTTCTTGTAGATGAGAGTCACATCAGCAAGCCTCCAATCTTGTGGGACCTCTCCAGGTGACAAGGAACGCTGATAGATGGCAGAAAGCGGCTTGGCAGTCACCTCTGCCAGCTCCCTCAGCACCCTTGGGTGGATCCCATCTGGTCCCATGGACTTGTGGCAGTTCAGATGGAGGAGCAGGTCTCTGACTGTCTCTGCTGGGATCACAGGGGGTGTATTATGTGCTTCATCCCAGACTTCCAGGTCAGGGCGAAAAGTATCCTGAGGATAACTGATCTTTCTATTAAAGACAGACGTGAAGAAGGCATTGAGAACCTCAGCCTTTTCCTTATTTTCTGTGGTTACATTCTCTGCTGCATCAAGTAAAGTAGGGAAATTCTCCTTAGTTCTTCTTTTACTGTTAATATATTTGTAAAAGGTTTTTTTGCTCTCCTTTACTGCAGTAGCCAGTCTAAGTTCAAGCAGGGCTTTTGCATTTCTAACTTCCTGCCTGCAAATCTTGGCAAGTTCTCTGTAGTCTCCCCAAGTAGCCTGTCCCATCTTCCAGAGGACATAGACTCTCTTTTTCTCCCGGAGTCTCAACAAAAGATCCCAGTTCATCCACACTGGCCTTCTTCCCCTCCGGCTTGACTTACGGACTTAGGACCTATAACCTGTAGGAAGAAAGCACCAAGCAGCCAGTGTATCCCCCGTGCCATGCAGGGGATCCCATAAGGGCATAAGAGCTCTGCCTCCATCAAAACAGCCCACAGAAATACAAAATAGGTATAGGGTATAGAGGCGATGCCTATATCCTTACCCGACAAGGGAAGGGATGTATTTATTTGCATCTCAGAAGTGGCACAAAAGGAAACAGGACATAATCCAGTTATGCCGAAGTATAATGAACTCTCAGCTGCAAATGACTTTATCCAATAAATGAGGTTTTCAAGCACTTCAATCTGCCATGGGAGTACGGGTATGCCTCCAGTCTCCAGGTGTGCTTTAGCTTCTGAGTCAGCAGATGCTTCTCTATACACATGGACCCTGGAATTTGGGGGCTGAGTCATCAGATGCTCCTCTGTAGACATGGATCCTGGAATTTGGGGCCCATTCCTGGCAGTTTTGGCACAGGAGTCTCATGGGAGTGAAATGCTGCTGACAGCACTGGTGAGCGTGAACACACGTGTTCCATTTTGGGAGGACTCTACGCTGAAAGGACTTTGGCTGACGTGCAGCCAAAAAACCATCACAACTCACTGCTTTTTGGGCAGCTGTGCCCTCTGAGCAGTTCGGACCCATGTAGATGTGGCTATAAAAGTGTTAATGGTAGAGGAGGAAGAATTTCTTTCTTTTTCTTTTTCTCTCTCTTTTTTTTTTATTTATTTTTTTTCCTGCTGCAGCTTTTAAGTTTGGAAAGCATGTGCCTTGATTTTAATATAAAGTAGCCATTGATGGGAGATGCCACGAATAAAAGGCGCTTTTCTTTTTTCCTTTGGCACCGAGTCACCGTGCAGTTAGTTTTGTGGCCGTGCATTTGTGAATGCATTTGTGTGTGAGGGGGTGCAGCAGAAGGGCACCAGCAGCTCATGGGACGAAGAGTTTTGTTTAGCAACCATCACATTTAGCTCCAACCGTCTTTTGAATATTCTCTCTGAGTATCAGTCAGGATCCTGCCTCCTCTGTTTTTTTCACCCTATGATTTCTTTGGTTCTACCCATATGCCTCCAACAGGACACTCGTATGCAGATGGGACAGAGATAAAATTCTGCCATGCTGCTCTATGCTAGTGGCACCAAATCCTTTGACAGCATCACTGAAAGCTGCATTGTTTTAGAGTTTTGCTTGGGAATGTGGTATAATTACAGCATGTTGTCTCGTCACCTTCCTGAATAGAAGCAATAGCTATAATTCCATTTTCCATTTGCTGATGTCAAGGTGGATCACAAGGGATATGTAAGCATCATCCTCCCTGCTAAAGGATGCTGGGGATGGGGAAGGGCTTCTCTGACATAACTCTGAGGATGAACGATAATGCAGACAATGCTCAATAAAAGCATAATTTTTAGGGTAAAGACAGATCCTTTCAGGGAAGGGAGAACCCTTTGACCATCACTTCCCATATCTTGTGCTTGCCCCTGTGCCATTTTGCACAGCTTTCAATGCTGACAGCCGTGGAGCTGCTCTGGACTTCGGGTCTGTGCATCCAATCCCTCACAGGCGTGTTGTTTGACATGGAGGCGTTGGTGTGTCTGCCTGTCTGGCTGCTATCTGTTGATCTTTCTGGCTCCCTGCCTGCTATGGTGGAGAAATATTGAGGCATAATGGAAGCTTTGCAGCTGACAGCTAAATGGGCTTAATTTTGACTTTTTTTTTTTTTTTTTGAGCAGAAATAATACATTTGGCTGGCAAACGCTATAGCATTTCTCAGTTTAATATTATCAGCAATTTTTATGACAATTTAGATGCTCAAAAATGTCAACATGTTCCATTTCAACATAGCGTGCAGAAATGAACGCTAAAGGACGGGTGCCCTTCATTCATTCATTCCTATTAACTGCCCACTGCGGGGCTGCCCACCACTTGTGCATTTAAAAATATTCCTGTGCAGTGTCAGCAGTGTGTGAAGTGATGCTCCTGGTGCCCCCAGTACTGTGGACTTGTCACCTGCAGTGCTTGCTGGTCTGCAGTGCTTCTGTGAAGCTGGTTTCCAGACCACCAGTGGATGGTGCTGCGCTGGTGTATGTCTGAAAATAATGCAATCAAGTGTTCGTGCATTTGACTTTGCAAAGTGCAACTTTTCAGCCCATTTTGGGGCACACTTTAAATCAGTGCCCCCTCCAGTATGGTGCTGCTTGAAGGTGTTGGCCAAATGGTTGAAGAGCACTTTGGGCCCTAAAGAATGTCTTTTTTAAGGAAAAACATCAAGGAATGCATGTATGAGTCAAAAAAGATGTCAATGTCCCAACTGGTGTCACTGCTCTGGTTGATGGTAGTGCTCACAGAAGGGGCAGCGTTTGCATCTATAGCTTCAGAAAAGCTGTGGGCTTCTGTGATTCCCATGGCCTTAGATACCGACCCAGGAGCATTTCCCATATCCCACTCCTCCTCAGCCAAGCTCAGAGCCCGGTGTGACCAGAGCAGAACACTTAGGAAGGTTAAAAAGAAGTAAGATCAGGTGATGGAATAGGGCTGGGTCAAAATATTGAGACGGTTGCCCTAAACTTGGCAACAGGCCTTTAATAAACAAACTGAGATAGTAACAGAACGTGCTCGTTTTATTTTCACAAGCGAATAAAATATTTTGTTGCAGAAATTGGCTGGTTTGAGGGCTCAGTGGAAGGGTCTGTAATTGCTGGTTGGCCAACAGGATAAACAGAGCCCTGTGCACTGCTGTAATTGAGGCTGTGTGGGTCAGGCTGTTTAATTGCTGTCTGCCTGCTTGGAATAGAAACCTCTCCACAGCCATGGGCTCTGCGTCTGATTGAGTAAACAAGCTGCCTGTCAGCGAGGTGAGGGAGCAACTCTGGTCCCCTTTCCAAAAATGTAGGTCCAAAGGGCCCTAGCTCAAGGGCTGAGTCACCAATCATGCTTTTGCTGGAAGATGACATTAGAAAGTGAGGAGGATGGAGGCAAATGGGAAATGAGGGGTCCTGTGGCTTGTCCTGACTGTTTCCTCCATTGCAGCATCACTTGGAGCACTCAGATGCCCTCCCTGGATGCTGCCTCCTTCTTTCCCTGGTGCTTCTCAGGCAAGCAGCACTGACACTGTGTTTCTGAAACATGGACTCCATTGTGCTGCAAAGACCAATGAAAGTTAATATTTTCCTACTGAGATTCCAGACAGGATTTCACAGAGCTATCAGCTCGTGGTGATGGACTCACAGCAGCCACAGGCTCTGTGCAACTCCTGGCCTTGCTGTCGTTGGGAAAGGTGGTAAATCTGTTAATAACAATAATAAAAAAACAGACAGCAGGATGTATCCAGACTTTCTTCTCCTATCTGTTGGAGACCGTTTGCAATACCCATTTGGTTCTTCTTATCTCCTTCTCACTCGTGACTTTTTATGGTACATCTCCACATACTCTCCTAAACTTGTTCCCTGAAGCCACGCTTCCCTGGTGCTGTGTGGGAAAAGCAAATTGAAAGAATCTGGAACAATGAAGTCACCGAGCCACTGCGGAGGATGGAGCAGAAGCAGCATTTCCTCGTCCCATAACCCGCGTGCACTCTGCGCTTTGATGGCTCCGGCTCCCAGTGCCTCACAGCCAGGCTCACCAGTGTGGTCTGGCTGCTCTGCAAGGCTGGATGCAGAGGATTCCAACCCCACTGGCAGGGACGGGCTAGTGATGCTGCTTTTTGGATTGCACACTCTTTGGAGGAGAGGCGTCTTATTTGCTTTGCGCACGCACTTTTCTGACAATGATATACGAGATTACGGAGCGTGGCTGATTTTCAAGATTCCTTCTAACTCGTGAGCTGAGAATTCCTGTTTAGAAATGCTATGCAGCAACTGCAAAAACAAAACAAAACAAAACAGAAAAAACAGCAAACCAAACCAAAACAAACTCAACCATTTGCATTCTAAAATATTGCAAACTCCGATGAGGTGGTGTGAGGTTGTGCACCTTCAGCTTGGATTCTGCTACCCCATGCACTGTGTTGCTTTTCAAGGAGGTGCTGTTTATCACAGCCTTGGTTCATTTGAATAACACAGGGTCTTTGAGAGCAAGCTATTTCCTTCTTTAATATACA
Organism: Oreortyx pictus; assembly: GCA_036925125.1. Classification (NCBI taxonomy): domain Eukaryota; kingdom Metazoa; phylum Chordata; class Aves; order Galliformes; family Odontophoridae; genus Oreortyx; species Oreortyx pictus. Next base: position 4,544,076 of record JAUPFR010000026.1, on the reverse strand, counting down.
CACCGAAACTGTAAAATTACTCCGCAGCTCAAACTTGCAGACTCGAAAACCCATCCAGCAGAGAATGAAAATTTTCCAGATGAGGAATAGTGGCTGCTTGTTTTCTCCCCTCCCTTGGATGGGTTTGTGTCTGGGCATGATTTCAGCCCTTCCTTCCTATTCAGTGGCCCAAACATTGAAGTGGGTGTGAAACCTGCAAGCGAGGAAGGGAAGCGGTGAGCAACGGGTGTGTGCTGCTGCTCCTGTGACACTGTGTGGTGGTGGCCCAGCAGAGCTGCCCTTGGGACGAGCTCCTGGGGGCAGCAGCAGGACGAGGAGAAGGAGGAAAAGGAGAAAGAAGAGCATTTTCACAGGCACCCAGGTGGGTGGGTAGGTCAGGGTTTTCCTACAGTTTGTAGTAGGAATAAACAAGATCAGTGAAGCCACTTTGGGCTTTCATGGGGAGGGGAAGGTGCTGGGTGTTTCCTGCACCAAACTGCTCTCTCTGGGCTGTGTTTGGCTGGAATATTGCAAAGGGCTCTGCAGTCTTGTGGAAGGGTAAGGACTGTGCCCAGGGATTGGGAATGAGCAGCATGAAGGTGGATCCTTGCTCTCCCTGACTGTAGTGGTGGATGTTCCTGGAATGCATAGGAGAAGGTGCCCTGCAGCCACTGCCCTATCTGTTGTCTCATGCAATATTTGATGTCCTTTTTAACTTGCAAAAAGAAACTAATTTCACCTGGCTGGGGCCTCTGGATTTCAGGTGGTTGAAGTCAGACAAACTGAGCTCCTAGAGCAGCAATCCTCCCAACTGTTGCAGCCAGCAGAATTAGATGTCTTCATGGCAGTGAGCAGGGAAAAAATTCCCAGATATTAATGAATGCCAGATTTGCCAAATGAATGAGCGGGATTTTTGTTCCTTGGTGAGAAGAGGAAACAACCATGATCTTTCTCAGACAAAACCCAACATTTTAACAATGAAGGGAAGAAAAAAATCCTCACCATGTGGAGTGCTCAGCTCTTGGGAAAGAGTGGAAAAAATCTGAGCTACTGGGTTTTTCTCATTTTTATGTTCTTCTTCTGGTTCTGTGTTTGATACTGTTTGCACAGTTTCCTGTTTGTTGTGGTGTGGGTGGGTGCTCTGTACCTGAGCTGTGCCCCAGAGCCACGAGCTGCAGGATGGCAGTGCTGCATCATCAGTTTTGCATTGCATGAGTTCTGCAAAGTCTTTAAAACATGTGTCAAGGCGTGTGCTATACTAGCAGGAAGGGCCCAGGAACGTTGTATCAAAGGCCACCTGGAGCCAGGGCAGACGTATCGATAGTATTTGTTGTCTTAGATGCTGAGTGGTCTGATTTCTATTTATTTAATGTAATTTCATGATGCCCTGATCCTACAGCATTTTGCTAACCCTATGGAGGGATGTTAATGGAAGCATTTCCCTGAAGGAGTTCAAGGTCATGTTGGATGGGGCCCTGGGCAACCACTGTAGTGCCTAATCTTGTGGGTGACAGTCCTGCCCATGCCACAGGGGTTGGAACTAGATGATCTTTGAGGTCCCTTCCAATCCAAGCCATTCTATGATTCAAGCAGTGTGATTCATGGGATTAAGCTGGTCTAGAGGAAACACGTAGCGCTCATTTTCTCTGTGGTCAGAGCTGCTGAAAGCTGCGTGGCTGAAGTTTTGTGCCTCTCCCTGGGAGGGGGGTTGGTCGAGCAGTGTCTGATGTCATTTTGGCTTGCTTTGAGGGCAGCTCAAAGGAATCGTGCTGCTGTGTATGTGACACAACACATGGGTCAAGGGGCCCATTCTAATGTTTAGCCTCAGGGCTAGGGTGTATCAAGCTGGTGATATTGACCCAAACCACTGGAAGACAGAGGTAAATGTCTGGTCTTCCATTTAGACCATTGCCAGTTCCCTCCCAGTGCTGGAGGTGCTAGATGTGGGACACATGAGAGCATCCTGCTGCCTCCTCCCCACTGAAATCACAGCTGTGTCACTGCAGTGCCGCCTTCCCACCATGGCTCCTGAAACCCAAACCCTTCGCTCTGATTACAGAAACACTTTGATATTTGGCCCCGGTTGACAGGGATGCTAAGGCTGACTTGTGTCTGCAGAGGAATGAGGGGGGATTAAGGATTTGCCAGGAAAATGCTTTTGCTTTCAGCTTATTTTACTTCCTGAGTAAATAAATATCTTAGTACTGTTAGCAGCTGGGGATTGCAGAGCAGGAATCTAAAAGCCCAGAAAGAAAACATGGATTCTCCTAATCTTTTTATTAGGCCATGACAATGTATAGAATACCTATATTGTGCATGCAGCACGTGTCCTCACAGAGCCATTAAAATTGATTTTGCACCATTGTTAAGCTGTCACTTTGTTTTCTCCTTGATTAAAGCTATTTGTAGCTGTACTTTGCAAGATTCTTGGTGGCAGACTGTACAGCTATGGCTCTAAACACAGCATAGGATGTGGGCACTGCTGTCTGCTGGTGCAGTGATGCTCAGCACCACCTTCTTGCTCAGACCCTGCTTTGAATTTCCACCCTGGTCATCTCTGGTGGCTTTGCAAATCATTTTTTCACCTGCTGGCAGAATCACATGTATGTCACTCCCATCTATTCCCATCAAGAAAACCATGCCCTCTCCTCTCATTCTTTTATCACTGGGAAACTATTAAACTAAAATAGGGTTATTGCTTCTTAGCAGTTTGTCACCTCTGCCTGTTCCTGCATAGTTTTCAACTTTGGTTCAAGGTACAATAAGTGGTGCAAATAGGAAATAGCCCAAAGGAATAGTAGATTGAATTTCATCCTAATTGTTCGTGGTTTTTTTTTTATAAAGCCAAGAATGTTGAATGAAGACTAAATCAGGATTAGTATTTATATTTGTGAGACTCAGCATTGCTTCTTTGAAGTCTGTGTCATAGAAAACCTTGAACACTCAGGATGGGAAACACCTCTAATACTGTGCTTATTCATCTCATTAAATCGCTGCATCCTCACAATGGGTGTTTTGCTGGTACATCAGAATTTATATGGCTAGTTTCACAACTCCATCAGATACTTTTTATTGTACAGCTCATTACATTTAATGTAGTTCTGTGGGAAGGCAGGAGATGTAAACTCTAGCAGGCTGTTCGATATCTAAATTAGGTGAGACCATCTACTTTCCTTGTCTGTTGATACTTTAAGGTTTCCTGACAGATAATTCTCGTTTTCTGTCTTGAGCAGGCCTAAATAGTTGTTTTTTTTTTTTTCTAGGAACAGTTAATTTACTGCATCTGTAATCAAAGTAAACTGAATAGACCAAAATCTACCATAAGATTGATTTTATACTTTACCAGGAAAAATCTTTCTCTTTACCCATTTTCCAAACACACATATACTGCTGATTCATAGATTACAATGTTTGTAGTTAAATTAATGACTATTTTCAGGAGGTTTTGATTGTAATCTGTGTAGGTGGTCCAGAAATTCCTTCTCATCATTAGATAGTCATTAACTTTGCAGATCTCCCTCACTGTGTGTGATGGACACAAAAGCTTCTCGTTAGGTTCAGTAACACACCTCCTTTTGGGTTGACCCGATGAACACATGCTCTTGAAGCGCAGGTCTGAGCCATTTTGAAGCAGCTGGAACAGGAGGAGCCCTTCTCTAACGAGTGGTATTGCTTCAGCTCAACCAGATCTCTCACTATGTTGCTTTGTGCAGTTATCAGTGGGCAGGGTTTGTGCTATCCATGCTGTACCATCAGGTTCTCTGGAGATCTGTCGTGGGGTGCCTCTCGCTTGTGTTTAAGCACTTGGTCACATCTGTCTCTTCCTACCTGAAGTATTTCTGAGCCAGCAAACCTCTTGGGAACACTCTGTCTTGGAGCTATCCTGTCTGGTATCTCCAGTGCTTTGATAATGTGAGCATTAATTAATGCTGCAAACCATCATTAGCTCTTTGTCTGGCTGTCCCTAGCAATAGCTAGAGAAACTGCTCAGTGCCGCCTCGCTTATTCTCCTGACCTTTCATTCCCATGCCCAAGGTAGCTTTATGACAGCCTTTTCAGATGAATTTCCAACATACCCTGCACCTTGAGTCTTGTTCTCTGTTTTTCTTTCCCCCCCCCCCCCCCCAAGCTCCTCATGCCATCTAAGTTATAACAGGCTTGGAGGTGCATTTTGTGAGGCAGGCACAGATGGCCTCAGAGCGGATCCTTCATGGCCCATTGGGTGCTATTGCTACCCATCTGCTCCACCAAACACAGCAGAGCTGTGGTGAGCTTCTCTTTGGCAAGGATGGTGCAGCCCTTTGTCCTTCCTGAAACAGCATTTCTTGAGGGCCACCAGGAAACATCCCCAGACCCAACATGGGATTGCCCCTCCCAGGCTGCCTTGAGGTGTTCCCATGTTGAGACCAACTCTTGGCGTGGATCTCAGCTGTCCACAGTGCTGTAATAATGCATATCCTCTCCAAGATGTATTGCAGTGTTGATTTTGCTCTTTCTTGATCTTTTTGGTGCATCGTGCATGTTTTGTTGCCTGCCAACTGCATTCCCTGAGCCTCCAATCCCTTGGGTGGCCCAACAAGGCCCTCCTATGCCCGCTTTGATATCCCATGTTTATCTGATGGAAATGAGCCCTTCCGAGATGGCCCGCTTCACTCTCTTGCCATGTTTCCCAGCTGTCTTTCTGGACGATTTTTATATCTCATTGCCCCTGGGGCTGTTCAAAGGCTTCTTTGGAGCCTGAAATCCCTGTGTGTCTCTGAGCTGAGGAAGCCAGGAGAGCATATCGGGTGAGTCATTAGGATTTACTCTGAATTTTGACGCCCCGTGTGTTTTCTCTCATGCTGGCCTTGTGTGTAACACAAGCTGGAGTACTCTGGGCCAGCACTGTGTTTTTCTTTTTTCTTTTCCTTTTTCCTTTGTTTGTGTTATGCTTGATTTGATATTCAGACCTCACTCAGTTCTCTTTGGCTGCCTCTTCTGAATAAGAAAAATTGTTTCAAGGATCTTGTGGCTCTGGGTTTTTCAGGTAAATACATCTCTTTCCTCATTTTGAAAGTGTAGTTTGAACTTCAAAAATAAATGAAGAAGATATCTGTTTGATAAGTGGTAACAAAGGAAAGGCTTGGTAGTCATGTGAATAGCCCAGCTGGTCTCAACATTATTTTCTCGATAAAGTTCTGTGGCTTTTGAATGTGCACTGTTTTTACAGAAATAAATTTGAGTTTTAACAGTTATAACCATGATAAATTGAAATAGAGATGTCTACTGTATGGCAGCTTTCAGATATCAGAGGTAGCTTAGTAGAAAACCATGCTTTTCACGTTAAGGATACTTCAGTTTTTTCTTCTGGTCAGGGGTTGAATTGTTCCTGCAAAAACTGAATTTAACCCTATTTTCGGATGCAGATTCACACTGATGTCTGATGGCATCATTTAATCTACCTTCCTGGGATCGACTCTGATGTTTCTTCACAGCCTCTGCTTGGTTTTTAAAGGTGGCTTTGCAGAAGAAATCTTTTTGTCTGGCTTCCGAGATACCTCAGTCTGTGATGGACAGCATGAGATTGTAGGTGTCCTAATCTGGAACACCTTCAATCATCAGTGACAATACTATCTCAGTTAAAAGGGTAGACTTTTTTGGGGTGTGTCTCGACACCTTGACGTTGTGGTAGTTTGTGGATGGTAAGAGTAAGGGAAAGTTAATCAAGCCAATAGAACATTGCTTTGGATCTGTGTGCATCATTGGACTGAGCTGGAGATGCCCAGGAAGGAGGTGATGGAGAAGTGGCTGGAAGAAGAGGTAGGATGGCTGGCATTGTCATGGAGGTTGGGTTGTGGCAACAGCATGGTAAATACCTGGTAATCTACCTGGACACCTACCTGTGCAACCTGGCCTAGGGAGCTGCTTTGGCAGGGGAGCAGGACTAGGTGATCTCTGGAGGTCCCTTCCAACCTCTACAATTCTGTGATTCTGTGAAGAGCTTGAATGCAGTGAAGCAGCAGAGCGTCTGACTTGCCCTTTGTCCTTCCTCTTGTGGGTTCATGTCAAGAATGTGTTGAACAGCCTGCAGCTTTGGAGCAAAGCTTTCTCGTGCACTTGTTTTCTGTTCTGTTTTAATGGCTTTAATAGGAAGAGTTTGGTGAGCAGGGAACAAAGTGAATGTGGTAAGTTTGACTGCTGATGGAGAACATCTCATGTCAGCTGCTGTGCATGAGCTTCTTTATGCAACTTGCATTGCAGTGTCCTTCTTTGCTGTAGAATAAAATTGTTACAGGAAAAGGGTATCTGCATGTAGGTTGAATGCCACGTCCTGGTGCTTGTGCTAACCTCATGTACAATTAATGTGTATGTTACCTGCTTCCTCACCCCTTCTGTCTGTCATACTGCACTCAGTGTTCAAACCAAAGCAATGGTTTTTCATCCAGGTAAGCACTGATCATGTTGGTGCACATGGTGCATCTATTCCAAAGCCAAGGGAAAACAAAATAAAACAAATCAAATCACAAAACCAGAAGAAAAGAGGGCTGCTTCCCCATGGATCAGACTCCTCCAACCTGTTCTAGGCGGGGGAACCATTGCTCTGCATGTTGGATGTGATTTCAGCTGATATCCCACAGCAGTGCCAAGGGGGTCAATAAGACAGAGCTCTTCATCTGAATTCAGCTCAATGAGAAGCAAATAAAATGAAATAGAAAATTCAACGGTGTTAAAGAAATTTGAAATTATTGTATTCTCTTTCCTTTTGTAAGAAAAAGGCTTTCATGTATATCCCTGGTTGAACCCACACTTGATCACAGCGCTGTGGATTTTCCATTGGACATCAGACAGGGTGAAGGAACCAACCTACTTGGTGAAAGAGATGAGCAGATCTCCCCACGCACTTAGTCCTGAGATATGCAAGAAGGAAGTTTTTTTTTTTTTTCGATCTTTTCTTAAACCAGCAGGCAGAACAGGCATCTGCATTTCATCCAGAATATCGCCCATTTGTTTGGAGAATTTGGTGTGGCTTGAAGTCCAAGTTTTCTTTGGAATCAGACCTTTAAGATTTGGTTTGATTTATTTCCAGTGACGCTACTGAAATGCAGCTTCCTTCTCTTTTTCCTTTTTTCCATCTCTGCCGACCTGCTAAGTTAAAATAAACGTTAGGTTTTGATGTATTTCTTTATTTATTTTAGTTACCGCAGAGGCAAAAACGCGAAGTGAGAAACTTGGATGAAAGGCAGGGAGCAGCGGATTAGTTAGGAGAGGTGCCAGGCTCGGGTGCCCTTGTTGCTTGGGATGTTGGAGCTGTGTTTTTAGGCCGATTTTTCACATTCATTTTGAAGTCCCAAGTGAAGTGGGTTTTGCTATGTCTGTTTTTCTATCTGCAGTGCTTGAGCAAGTGGTACAAGGCCATGATGGTGAAATAAGAGCTATTGGCACTGCAGAGAGCCTAATGTGCAGACCAAGGAGTGTTGGGCTTGTGGAGCATAGATGTGATTTTCTATCAAGTGTGTTGCTAACATAGGCAGGATCAGTGTTTTATACACTGAATGCATTTAATTAAATGGTATGCATTTAATATATGTTGCATAAATCTAATCTGTTTCCAGTTTTGCTCATTTCTTGCTGGTGTGCTTAGGCATTTCTAAGCCTGCTGTTGTGCAGTGTTCCCTTGCAGCGCACAGAGATAAGGCAGCCTGGATGCTGTGGTTTTAAGGAACTTGACCAAATTCATGCACAGAATTTGGTTCCTATGCTGGGAATGTCAGCCAGCCCACACTCCCAGCCCTTGCAGTCACTGCGAACAATTGGGAGCCTATCCATTGTGATGAACAAAGATGACCCATTTTGTCCCCTAAGCTGCCCTGCTTTAAATAAGGAAAAAAAACCACCACTACTGTATGCTCGTGAGCTCATGGCCTTGCAGCAGGGGAATCCTGCATGCCAGAGGATGTTCAGCCTTGCTTCTGCCTGTGGGTTCCCCAGGGATGCTGGCAAGCAGCACACAGGCAGGTGTGGGATGTGCTGACTTAGTGGGCATCCTTGGTCCATACAAGCTGTCTGGGTGCTGGTGACTTCTGGGCCTACAGGCTGGGGATGTGCAAATAGAGAGGGGCTGAACATGACAATGGGATTGGAAAAAGTGAATGGATGTGCTCAAAATGCACGTTCACCAAGCTGAAGGATCCACAGGCACCTGTTAGTTGCATTTGAAGTTTAGCGTAATATTAAGCAGATGATGGGGGGCAAAGAAAGGAAATAGATTCAGTTTTATATTGATATACATATATGTGTGTGTACATTGCTTTTCTTGGAAGAGTTCATGTGTTCAAGGAAAGTCCCTTTGCAAACACTCACAAGTAACTCGAGTTGCAAACTGTAAGAGAACTGTGGTTGCAGCTGCTCTGTTTCCAGCTAGACTTGATGCTCTTCCTGTTGGTGATGTATATCCCCAAGCCAAAGGCTGAGCTGCCTGTAGCAAGGGCAGTGCACATCACATTTCAGACATCCTTCCCAGATAGACCAGTGGGCCTTATGTTAGGGCCACTAAAACATGGTCTCACAGATGTGCAGTCTGCCAGCAAAAGCAGCCCTAAGAGTATCACAGTATGCATCTGGGTCCCATCTGTTTTGGTTATCAGTGCTGGATTACCCCTGTAACTTCATTGGGAAAATAGGTTTTGAGAGGGGACTTGGAGAAAATGTGAGGATTGCCTGACAGCATGCAAGTTGCTTTAAAAATTCTTATGTAAATGTTCCTTCTACACATAAGAGTTGCTTCTGTATGCAGTTCTTTCTGATCATCAGCTTTCTGATAAGAGTTAATTTAATTTATCACAAAGCAGGCAGAGCTGAGTTCTGTGGTTTGCCAGGGCTGTATTTTTCTGAGGTATTTGGACAGAGAAGATGTTGCTACCATTTAAAAGAGAACTACTCTCCCTCTATATTCTTTCTGCAAGCAACTAATTAATTTCACCACTGTAATACTTGCTGAACCATGCTGTGGTGATAAACACAGTTTGAATCTGTCTCACAAACACAAGCGTTTTGCAGACACGGGGATTATTTATACAAGTCCTCTTTAGGATAAGTAATTAATTTTTCCCTCCCAAGATCCCAAAAGTTGTTGGTTACAGAGCAGTTTGGCATTACTTAAAGGAAAGGCTCAAGAAGAGGGTTTGCTTAAACCCCCATGGGGCTATGGCTTCCCTGGCGAGCATTTGTTTAGAGATGGAATCAAAGAAACTGTGGTCATTGGCTCCTTCATTCTGATCCTGTTCTGGGAGCCCAGATGTGGCAGACTGATGGGGAAAAAACTGGGATGCTCTGCCAAGGGAGTTTGGTTCCCAAAAACTTTTCTAGAGGATTATACTTACATACTATATTTATTATATATTATCTACACATATTACTGAGGTAGGCTTGAAATTAAGCTCCAAGCTACAGTCGTACTGGAACACCTTTGACTACATGGAAGAAATCAGCTAGTTTTTAAGATGGGAAAAAACCCTTCAACGTGGCAAATTTTTGCATTTCTCTCCTTCAGTTCTGCATTTATCTCATCTGCTCTCCTGATTCCTTGCCTGGTCCCTGCTGCACGTGCTGCTCATGCTATTCCTCTGAGCACAGCCTGGAGCCTCGGCCCCAGCCCTGCCAACCCTCCCGCGGTGTCTGCGAGGCTGAATTTATTTCTCTGCCCGTCTCTCGCTCCCGGCGTGGCCCTGGCAGCTCTGGTATCCCATCTGCCAGGCTCAGCTGCCCATGGCCCCGTGGTGCTCCCTGCCCTTGGCTCTCGGGATGCAGCCCTGTGCATCGTGTGCTTCCTGCTGGCTCTGACGGGCTTTTCACATTTCTACATTAAAAAGTCCCTTTGATAATGCACCAAGGGTGCTGCTGAATGATCACTCGATGCGGGGCTGCAGATGGAGGACTGTGTTCTTGGTGTGCATGGTTGACATCAGTAATCCTGTGAATCCAGGCACATCCTAGGTCTGCCATTAATTCATCCTGCATGTACTTTGAGAATCATTTTCCATCCCGCTCCTATAGAAATCAGTCACAATTTTACTCTTCAGAATTACTCTGCTCTTTCTTACTGCTCTGCATATGCTTTTACTTGAGCAAAACCAGGGACAAAGTGTGACAGTTACAGTCTTGGATATCTATATGCAAATGGATTACTACTTAATTTAAGCCCCAGGAAGCACTTCTTTACTGTGCAGGTGACACAGTGCTGGCACAAGGACCCAGAAAGTTGTGGGGGTCTCCTCCTTGGGGACCTCCCAAAGCCATCTGGGCGTGGTGCTGGTAGCCCTCCTCCCAGTGTCCTTGTGTAGGTGGGGAAGGAACCAGATGGACCCAGAGCACCCTCCCAACCTCAACCTGTGATCTGTAATTTATTTTCCTCATAATTTTGTTGTAAGCAGTTTTTGGAGAATGATGGAGGAGTAGACCTGTTTAAACGTATTGACCTCTGGAGGCACACTGTGTTGAAAAAAAGTTGTTTTCCCTATCTTAAACCACTCTCCTATTAGTTTAGAGTGTCCTCTGGGTCCCTTACTGTAGGATGTGGTGGCTAACCAAATCCTGTGTTGGCCTTAAGCACTGCCTTACTGGAGCCAACATTGTGCTTTCAGGTACCTATGGATATGTTTTTCTAGAAATCTCATCACTTTTGTCTGAAGCTCATGGAAGAGGTGGATTTTATATTGTTTTCCTGAATTTAGCCCTAAAAACCTCCTACGCTGCACTTTAGGTAATTACATACTATTTTGGATCTCATCTTAATTCCTTTATTGGATCTAACTGTTAACTCCTTTGTGCTAATCGGCCTTAGTCAAGAGATACATAGGTGAGAGAGGATGGTTGGCTGGGTATGCTGGGCATGCCAGCTCTGCTTGAGAGATGGATGTTTAAATTGGCATCACAGCTAAGAGAAAAAAAATTGCTATTTCAAATCCGAATAACGGGTTGTCTGAGAGCTAAAAAGAACAGAATTGGTACAGATGGAACATTCTTCTGAATTCAGGCATAAGGTAAAGTTGCCATCTTAGCTGATAACCCTGACCCCACCATTGTCACCAGTGGCATGGTGGCACCTCTGAGGACAGTCTATTCCAAGCAAATGTCTCTCCTGGAGAAAATACTCTCCTTGAGGTGCTGTGTCTCCATTAATTAACAAGAAAACCAAGCTGCTTAGGTGAGGCCGCTAATTCTGAAATTAGTATTCATTGGATGTAATGTCGTAAGAATTATTAAAAAAAAAAATTAGGAACTTATTTGAGCTTCTCGTCAGTTTCTGTTTTGCTGCTTCATGAGGCACTTTGCAGTGTTTTCTCTTTTTCTCTTCTAGACAGGACAGTTATTAAACGTTGCAGCCACAGTCACAGCTGTACAAAGTGCATTTATACATGGGATTGTAAAAATGCTCTCGTATTTCAGGCTTGAGGTTTAGATTGGGGGTCATTTTTAACTTTGTAGAAGATTCTTGTTGTGCAAGATTCTGGCACGTCCCCCCTCTTCCAAGACCTCTGGTTTCTTGTGTTTCTCAGACATGTTCAGAATTTCCTACATACTGGATCAACTCAGTGGGTTAGGAGCAGTGATTGCTTCAGGTTGTACCTGGTTATCAAAACCTTCAAAACTGAACAAGCTGGCATGTTGTATTGATAAGTTCATAACGGGGGAAAAAAAAAAAGAAAAAAAAAGGAAGAAGAAAGGAAAAAGGAAAGTATAGAATTACTCTTTGGAGATTATGATCGCACATAGGATGTAGAGAGTCCAATCTCAAGAGGTACATAAGGAAGCCTTTTAAAAACAATTTTTGGAGGCTTTAAAGAGGATGACTTGCAATGTAAATCAGCCTGGAGTCATTGGACCCCCCAAAGCAGTAAATGACAGGGGAAGCACAGGCCTGAGGGGATGTGTTATCCCTGCAAGCCTAAACCCTCATCCCAAAATATCTTCTACAACCACCAAAGGATCCCCTGGAGGATGTACACTGGCTGTTTCTTTCAGAGCAAGTATTATAAATAGAATGGGAATAAGTAAACACACCGTGTTGACACAAGGGCAGCTTTGTTGAAGCTTTTTCACATCAAGTGGCAAACTGCCTACACTGTGCCAACTCACAGCCATCCCACCAGCAGGGAAGGCAGCCCTTGGAGGAACAGGCAGCAGGACAAGCTCTGCGGATGAAAAGATCAGAGTCATAGAATCACAGAATCACAGAATCATAGAATGGCTTGGGTTGGATGGGACTGCCAAGGATCATCAACGGAACCAAATGTCACCAAGGGACCCCAAAGATCATCAACAGAGGCCTCTAGCCACAGGGCTTTGGTGTCACCTCTTTGTGTAGTGCAGAGCCCTGTGGGCTCCCTCACATGTACCTGGGGCACGAGTGGGCTGTGCAAGGGGCCATAGCTCCATTCACTGGGATGGCTGAGACTGGACAGGGCTGGGAAAAATATTGGCACAGGAATCTTTGGCTGAGGTGTGTCTGATGGTGACTTTCTCCATGAGATTTGTTTAGTAGGATTATTACTGAAAATTTAGTTCTCAGTATGAGAGCAGATGTCAGAGACTGGACTTGTAATAGCTTAGTAAGATGCTTCTCAGTCCTGTCAATTAGTTTTCAGTGACAGTTTTATTTCAATTTTAGTGGGCTTAAGTTGCATCTTAGAATCATAGAACCATAGTCAGTCTTGAGTTGGAAGAAACCCACATGGATCACAGAATCATAAAGATTGGAAAAGACCACTAAGATCATCTAGTCCAACGCTAACCCATCCCACCACACCCACTGACCACATCCCTCAGTGCCACATCTTCATGGTTCTGGAATACAACCACGGATGGTGACTTTGCCACCTCCTTTGGCATCCAGGGTCACCAAGTCCAGCTCTTGGCTCCACACGACACTATCCAAACCCAAACCCAGGGAGTGGTGTTCTAATGCTCCCTGAACTCTGGCATCTCGGGGCCATGCCCACTGCCCTGGGCAGCCTGTTCCATGCCCACAGTCCCCTGTGGCAGAACCCTTCCCTTTCCATGTAAGCAAGCAACAGAGGCACTGAAGGAAATTTGAGGGTTTTTTTTTTAATGCACATTTTTTGCCACTGAAGAACAATGTACTTTTGTGTGAATTTGCCAGTGATGCATGAAATCTGTTCTACCTGCTTTGACTTTAAAATCTGGCTTTGTCTGTCGAAGCCATTGCAGTTTATTTATAGCACAAAGTACTTTCTAGGAGCTCAGACATTGTCTGATGTCTAGAAGACAGTGATTGTCTTCAGAAACAGTTCTCCCACATTTTGTTCCAGCCTCAGTAGTTCTTTCCAAACCATTGTGCTGTGGTGATACACTTAGACAGGAGCTGGATCCCATTTGCTTATCAGTCACATCTGTTTTAACAGGCAACTTTATGATAATGACCCATTGACACTTGCCAGGTATTAGAGCTCTGATAGTTGCCAAAGTTGGCAAATAAAATCTAAACTGAGTTCAATTAACATTTATTCCCATGAGCTCCAGGGATCTGGTAGGTCCCAAGAAGCTGACATACCGAGCTGGAAACAGAATTTGGCTCCAAGAGTCTTTACTCCACTGTTACACAGAATCTGCTTGAGAAAGAATAAAACTCCTCTCTCTTACTTAGGGTCTAAATGCAGCTTGGGCTCTCACAGCTGTACATGTCCTGACTCCAGACACACTTTCCACTATGGCACCTTCATTTCTGCAGTTACCAATTTTGAGGCCTCGAAGACAGGATTCAGATTTCAGATGAATTTACACCAGAAGATTCTTATGTCATACAAATTGCCTTATTAATAATAATAAGAGAAATAATGTGATTGTTACACCTTCCTCAGGTCACCCCTGTCTCCACATGTTCTTGTCTGTGGATGTAAGAAGGTTTTTGCCAGTATCACTGCAGGATTTTGCCATGCACTGTGGATTGTGGAGAATTTACAGTCATGTAGTAAAAGACTAAAGTTTTAATTAAAACGAACAAATAAACAAAAAAGAACAACAGGTCAACTCACAGTCATACTGAAAGCTTTTGAAAGCATTAGGAGTTTTGACAGTGATTTGTCTTTGGTCATGATTTTACACAACAAGGCTCTTCTGCACACTTTGGTGTCCCGAATTGCTTCGATGCTATCACTGAGTGTACGCCAGATTGAAAAATCCCATATTCAGTTGTAATTTCTGGATTTTCTGAGTTCTGGATCTTAGAAAAGCTTTGCATTCTCATACAGCAGCACACTTAGACTGCAGGAATGGCAACTTTCTCTTGCATTATCCAGGTTGTATTAGAGAATGTTAAATGCACTGTCCCAGTGATAAGCACTATAGTTCTACTGTATTGTGTTTGACACAAAGTAAGAATAAATAGAGGAAAATAAACTGCTCCATTATTTCTTTAGGGTGCAGAGCATTACAACCCTTCATAATGCATTCTTTCTTGGAGCTGTGACTGCAGTCTTCCTTCAGAGAGCTGGAAGCAGCAGTTCCTGTTTTTTTTTTTTTTTTTTTTTTTTTTTTTTTTAACCAGGGAATATTCTGCTCTGCCTGATCAGTTGATCAGATTCTCCAAGTGCATAACAATATCAGAAGCCTTAACTTGGATGAAAGAAACCCAATTAGAGGTTTTTGCTTTCTAAACTCCAAGAGTCAACCCTGGTAATTTAAAGGAGAAAAGTGATGTGAGAGTGGGCAAAGATTTTGTCTTGCATAACATCTCATGCTATAGGAAAGTGGAAAGGTCCACTTTGGGATTAGATTGGGTTAAGCAAGACTCAGTGCTTATCTATGAAATCAAAGCTCTAATGAGAGTCTTGAACTATTTTTTTTCACCTGCATGCTGGTTTCTCTGGTGTGACAAACCTGCCAACACAGCCCCAGAGCTTTGGTTCGCTACGTGGAAACCACCAGGTCTGCAGACCTTTAAAGCATGCCCAAAATGAAAGCAGTGTACAAGGAGATGGCATAGCCATCGCTCTTTGTGAACAGGTGTGATTTAACCCTGTTTCTGCCCCTCCTGCAATTACTGCTCATCAGCAAATGTCTGTGCATCTGTATTACTTGTTTTTCCAGGTAGCTAGAGGTGAAGCCTGATAAAGCAATAATACGTGTAATTAAAATGTGAAGGTGCAGGGTTCTTTCCGATAAACAGTAAAACCCCCAGATGATTCAATGCAAACCACTTGTCATTGACTGCCGTTCGGCTTGGCCTCAAAATGCTGATGTTGGATACTTAGGCTGGTGCAGCCTTTCCTATGAACCAGAGAAGTGGTGGTGAGTTTGGGATGGAGGCGTGAAGCTGTGCGAAGGAAGAGAAAGAACACGTCTTGATTCACAGAACCTGGCATCCTTATGGATTCCTGGGGGTGGTGGTGGGAGATGTTTTGCTTTGGTCAATGGATGTCATTGAAATTGAGGACAACCAGTGCCAAAAGAAAAAAAATAAATTCTTTGTATGAACTCTTCATTTTTAGCATACAGACTCTATACTAAGAGTAAAGTGGTGTCCTATATGTGACCTTATAATCCAGCAAACACTTTGAGCAGCTGTGGAAATATTTGTGTGGCTCTGGCTTTCATCGGGACATCATGGCAAAAATGAGAGCTCTGGCAAATAGCAGAACACATTTTTTTTTAAGCTATGAGTGAAATTCAAAGAAAGAACTCTTGCACGGGTCTGTGGCTGAGCCTTTGGTTTCCTCTCCAAAAAGGCAATTTGCAGTATTACAGAGGCTCTCTTTTCTTTGTAGTTAAGCACAGAACTTTCCATTCTAAGTCTTATGCTGTTCTCCAGACCCTCCATCACTACATCTCTCCAGAATGTGGTAGGTGCTTAGTGTTTCCTATGTAGGATATTGATGAAGAGATAATGTTTAGTTGTTGAAGGCTACCTATAAATAACTAACGCTGTCGCGTGCCTGCTCTATCTTTTTTCTCTTTCCTTGTATTTTTTAAGCCATGTCTCACAGATGGCCTCAATTCCATCTTTTTGAAGTAGCGGATTAGAAGAAGCAGAAGGATGTATATACATATATATATATGTGCATGCGTGTGTATGTATATGTGTATGCATTGTAACACATAAACGGCAATGAAGATTTCCTTAGATCAGTCCATTAAACCAGTTTTGACCTTGGCAGTGAACAAGGCCATGAGAGATTGGGCTGGGGGTGCTGCTAGGGCCCTGAAAATAGTGACAAGCAGTTCTTGTTTGATGCTATAAAGGAGATAATGGAAGGTGAGATGCTTGCAGTGGCAGAATATTGAATGACAGGATTGCATTTGTCAAGGACAAAAGCATAATGCACTTGTGAGAATCAAGTTGAAGGGACTTCACCATGTGAATGTGTAGGAAAGGCTGTGGCTTCAGTGGGTTGTGCAGAGAAAATGAGCAAATTTCATCATGGTTGGATACAGAGATTTGGAGGAATCTGTGAGTCAGTGTTGAGGGGTTGATTATAGGTCACAGCATGGGGTTTTGGTGTGCTTATAGGGATGAGTGTGGACACAGAAACACACAACAGCATGAGGTTGGAGGAGTTGTGATGCTGTGGGGTTTTCAGTATCCAGGATTGTTTTGGCACCATAGGCTGGAGATGTCTGATCTGCCATCCAGCCTGCTCCTCTGGTTGGTCTCTGTGCCTCTGGTCTCATTTGTTTTAATAACGTTATAGATGGAGCTGAAGCACTGCGATGTTCAGGGCTTTCTCATTTTAGTTTGTGCATCAAAGACCACATGATTATTTAATGCTGGTGGCTGAGAATTAGCCATGGATAGTTTTTCACTTTAGATCATGCTTTCTGGGTGGATGCAGGCACAAAAAGTTGGGGTGAGATTTGTGATGCAATTAAAAAAACATCAAGTTACAAGTTTCAGTCCAGTGTATCATTTAAGGCTCTCAATAGCTCCTCAGGAGAAATAGGCAGCTCTTAGAGCTCCTCTTAAAGTGGGCATTGAGTATAAATGGAAGACTGGTGCAAACTAGAAAGTGCAAAATGGAGTGGAAAGCGTTAACCTTTATTCCAAAAGTAACAAGATGAATAAGTATGATCTTTTATTCGTGCTTTCTTTGCCAAGCTCTTGGATCCACTTCAGTTGTTAATCCCTGCCCCAGCCATAGAGGAGTGAAGTGTGATGCTCCTCCCTTGGAGTCACTGGTCTGTATGAAGGATACTGAGTAGTGGCCAGTGCCCTTCCCCCAGTCCAGGAGCTCTGCCCTTCCTCCTTATCATTACTAGATATTTTCTGCAGCACTCAAATGGCTGCAGACTCCCATGTGAGCCTTTTTTCTCCACCAGAAGATCTCAGAAAATTGTTTCTCAGGCTTGGCTCCAACCCAGCACCACTCTACGTTAATGGTGTGGGATAAAATAGGCCAGGGAACAAGGCTCAGTGACCATGTGCGCTCATGGCTTCAACACGAGACAGGCTTTGTGGTGCTGCTCTGCTCTTCACAGATGCTGATCCTGGGAAATGCTGACGCCAAGAAACATGAAGATGACTGAATCATAGAACCATGGAACAACAGAATGGTTGGGTTGGAAGGGACCTCCCCAGCCCCAGCCCCAGCCCCACCCCCTGCCATGGGCTGGGTTTCCCCCACCGGTTCAGGCTGCCCAGGGCCCCATCCATGGCACTTGAGCACTTCTAGGGACGGGGTACCCACAGCTTTGGGCTGCAGTGCCGCACCACCCCCTGAGTAAAGAATTTCCTCCTCATATCTAACTTAAATCTTCCCTCTTTTAGTTTAAAACCATTCCCCCTTGTCCAGCCATGGAATATGGGTATCACCCAGAAGGCTGAGGGTCAGTGAAGGAGGGTGAAAAAGCTGTGACAAGAGAAGTCTGCTTTCCCAACGGGACCAGTGGTCCTACTGCCCCCAGCAGCGTGCTGGGAACTCTTCCCATATTACTCCTTGTATATCAGCATCTGCAAAGCGCTGAATGGTATTCCGCATCTGATCTGAAAGGAAATGCTGTGCAGAGCCCACGGGCAGATGTCACCAGGGTCACACTTAGTGCTGAGCAGGGCACTGAACCCAGCAGGTTCAGAAGGGCTTGGCTGCTAAGCAAACATCTCACCTGCTCCTACACTGTGCTACTGTTGCAGCTATTTTTAAGAACACATTCTTTTCTCTTCCTTTTTCTTTCCTTTTTTTTTCCTTTTTCTTTTTTTCAAAGGGCCTTGCCCTTAAAAAAAACCAACCCCTAACAGCATCTGAGTTTCAGATGTGCTTCAGAGTGATGTCAGTTAGAGATCACATCTTGTGAACTTCCCTTCGCTCTCACCACATCCTGGTGGGGTTTTCGATGTCCCATCTCCAGTCAAACACTTCTGACAGCAGGTAAATATAGCTGAGCACCTACTCGTGATGAAATGCGTGGGCCAAGGCAGCCGCCTTCGGGGGCGTAAGCACTTTCTAATTATAGCAGGTTCTGCTTCCTTTTTTCTCCCCTTGCACGTCATTATGCAAAACTCAATTCTTCTCGGTTGTCTTTCCTGAAACAAGACCCTGGTGGGTGGGTGTTTGCATCAGTGCTGCATGTCAGAGCTGTAGCCTGGCCCTGTCTCCATGTTGCCTGGTGGGAACCCTAGGGGCTCCAATGGGATCTCAGTGACAGGCTTTGTTCGTTTGGCCCTGGGCAGCCCTATAGAGGGGAAGGCAAACACTGGAGTGCTTTTTCTCAAAATTTCAAGTTGACTCTTCGGAAAGTGGTAAAATAAAGGAAATTTGGCTTCTCTAGACTAGAATGCAGAACAGATAAATAGTCCTGTGGGCAAGGGCAGATGGGTGGGGCCAGGCTTGCTTGGGGGCTGAAGAATTCTGTCTGCAGAGAGTGCTAAAACAGCTTAAGGAGGAAAGCTGCTTCTCCCATACCTCGCAGCATGTTGACAGAGGCTAACCATACTCTTCCATCACTCTGGGCAGTGCTGGGGATGGAGGCTCTTTGCCCCCAGCATGGTGCTGGGAACTCTGCTGGGAGGTGCTGCAGGGTGGCAGAAGGACGAGGGATGGGGCGTTTGCAAGCAAACAAATGTGAAAATTGCCAATAAGCAGGGCAGCAAACTGCTCAGATGCCAAGCTACTTGATAACTGCTGTCATAGGGTGTACAAGCTTATATGGTGATATAGTGAGGCACTTGCAAGATAATTCATCCTGTAACATTGCCTTGTAAGCAGAGTGAATGGCTCTGGCTGAGCAAATAAAGAGGGTGCTCTGCAGTTCTGCAGTGTTCTCTGAGATAATCTGCCTGGGTGTACAGGTCCATTGATTTATCCCTTTTTTTTTATGGACTAATGTTTGTGGCAGACAGACGCTGACATACTGATATTGCAGATGGGCGGTGATGTATCGCTCGCAGAACCTTTAGCTGCTTTTTTTTCTCCTTTTTTTCCTCGTGTTTGAAATGCTTTTTATTGCTGCTCAGCCTTTTATTCTAATTATCTGCCCAGTGTTGTCAGTAGAGAGCAGAGAGTGGAGGTTACAAGTGTCATATACCACGAGGATGGAAGGAAGGGTGACAGCAAGGACAGAGATGTCCTCTGCAGCCAGGGCGGCCACAGGGAGTGAGCCTGCAATCACAGCAGCCTTTGGCGACAACTTTGTTTTGCTGGCAAGGAAGAGAGGGACAGTGACGGAGCACTGGATGATTTTTGAAGTTTTCTCCTGTGGGCCCACCCTGCTCTGAATGGGAGCTTTCATTGAGCCGTGTTCCCCTCCTGCCCATGTGTGATGTGAAATCATGATCCTGTGATTTGGTTTTTACGTCACTTTGCCACCATGGGGTGAAGGTGATTCATGGACGGCGCTGCTGGTGGGAAAACACCAAAAATCCAGTGCTGAGAGGTTGCCTGGATCCTGGCCTCTGTAGGACCTGCTGCAGGGCATGCACGAGGGAGCAGACCAGCCACATGCTTTCAGTGCAAGGCACAGGAGGGCAAAAAAGGCAGGTCATTCCCTTTTTTCCTAGCAGTGTTCCTTTCTGAGTTTCTTTCCTCCAGTTCTTTGCTGTCAATCACATATTGTCTGGATTTACAGATCAGTGGAGAGGTTATCGCAGAAATGCTGGGCTGCCCACTCCTTTGGTTGGTCATGGGAAGACCCACATAACCAGGTTGTTCCGCATGGAAGAAGCCAGAAGAAACATTCCATTGCATTTGCTTCCTTGTAGAATACATAATGGAGTATTTTTCTATGTCAAGGTGTTTCAGAAAGTACACAAAGTTGTTGTAATCCCCACTAAAACCAGTTGTGTTCTCTGGTCCTGCTGGGGAAGACAAGGAAGCAGCTACGTTCCTTGAAGTGCTTTTGCTTCTTGAAGGAGCATCCCCACTTCAGCAGAACCCCACTTCTCTGCCCAGAGAAGACACATGTAGGATCTCCTACTTTGTTCCATGGTTGATGGATCCTACGTGGACGTGCAGTCCTCCCCTGATTTCTTTGGGATGGGTGGCAGGAGAGGTGTGGAGGGCTCTATTGCCTACAGGCTCTGTAGATCCAGAGAGGTGCTGTTTGCATTGTTCTGTGGGCTTTGTGATTGGAGGGCAGGGGAGGTAAGCAGGATCACTCAGTGCTCTGTGTTCAAGCACAGGGCACTGCTCTGTAGAGTGGATTGTGAAAGATTTCCCTCATCCCCTCCAAATCTGACGTAATGAAGTCAGAGCTAGAATGATCTCTTTCTGTCTTTTTCCCTAGCGTAGCATGATATATTTTCTGGGAACAAATGCCTCATGTGCCTCTTTGCGCTGGAAATGACCTCATTTTCAGAAAATGTCTGTGAATCGTGTGATTCTGACGCTGCTCAGTGCTACTGCTCTCCTGCAGAGGTGCAAAAACTTCACTGCTCTGGGTGGGGGCAGCCCTATGGTGAAGCTGCCATTTGCAGTCACCAATACTGATGCCAATCTTGCGAGTGCATAGAGCTGGAAGGCTCGGCACAGGGCCGTGAGCTTTGTGATGAAGTCACCCTGGCCTCTCTCTGAGTCAGCTTTGTCCCATCAATTACTTTCAGCTTCCTCCGTGGAGTGCTCAGGGCATGTGTAAGTGAAAGAGGCAGTGATCTCTCTCTCTCACATACGCATTGCAATGATCACAGCCCTCTGTAAATGAAACAGTTTGTAGCTGGGAACAAAGTGTGCTGCAGTCACACGGGTTATTTTTGACAGAGGAATGATGCGTTATTATGTATCTGGCACTGAGGTGTATCAGTAACATCCCTCCTTTGAAGTATTGCAAGGGGACCAACTTGCCATAAAAATCTTGATTTGAGGGCTGTGATACAAACTCATATTGTTTGCTCCTCCGCTTAATGAATCACCTGGATTGGATATCGATGTGAAATGCCACGGGTCACAATAAATGGATACTGAATCATGAGATCGGTGGGAAATTCCCTCTGAATTTTAGGTTGCATTCAGCCCTACGGAGGCATGCTCACTCCTCCAGGTTTCTCCTTCTCAGTAATAAAGAGGAGGCATTGTTAGTCAGCGAGCCGTGGGGAGAGGAAGTGTTTGAGCAAAATGATAACGGCAATAGAAATTAGTCAGCGGGACAGATGGGTGCTCATTCAAGACTCTTGAAGATACTCAGAGTGGGTGCCAGGTTGCTAGCAAAACGTACAAACGCACTGAAAGAGAAGTTTAGTTATGGGCAGAGGTGTTTTCTAAAGGTAGCTGAAAGGAAATTCTCTCTTCTCGAGTGCGGGAGTGCAGGCTGTGCTGGTGCTGTAGGGTTCGCAGAAGCTCTGAGCTTTGCAGAGGAGACTTGAGCACCACTTGGACAGCTCTGCACGTGGCTGAGAACAGCAAAGAAAGTACTTAGTGCATAACATGTGGGCTAGAAAATAATCATCAGTCTTATCAGAGTGTTTGAGACTTATGTCTGTGCTCTCTTGGCTTGCTGTCACGAAGAGTCTTTGACAATGTCAGATAGGAGGGCTAAGATGCTAAAAAAAGGCTGGTTTACCTCAGAAAAAAGATGAAAAGTTTGGTAACCAAAGGGGAAAGAGGAAAGATGATTTGGTTGGATATATTAAGCAACAAGTGGTAAAGAGAAGGCCAACTCAAGTTTCCCACTGAGGTTTTTCTGCAGTGCAGGAACAAAGACAAAGCCTTTGAGTCTGAAAAAGCAATTTAAAGACCCGTAACCGGCACAGCACTATTTACTGAACGTCTGCTCAGTGACACAGGCGTGAGATTGGAGCGGATTGGGTTCCTCGTACTTGAGCTAAGATTAGCTAATTGTTAGCTAACATGAAAGTGCTGTAGGAGTGTCGGTATCTCTGTGTGTGAACACAACCTGAACACCAAACGCTTGGCAGCAGCTTCCTCCAGGCCTACCATTGGAAAATGGATTGTTACAACTTCTGAAGGAACTTATTTTCTCTGCTATCAGACAGGCACTTGTATACCTTTTTCCAAGTATTTCTGTAGTATTTATGGTTTTGTGGACCTTTCAGGTTAGCATCTGTCTCCCTCTAGTAATTTTTCTCTCTCCATAAGTGTCTGATTAAATTTGTTTCTCAGAAGTCTTAGGCAGAAGCATTGAGCTGCTAAGCAGGAGAATGAGAATGATTCTGGGTTTGTTGGTTCCTTCAACAAAAGAATTTTTTTTCATTAGGAAATGATATTTTTACAAAATATAAATGTAATGTTTGTTTATAAAGCTAGTCTGCAGATGGTGTTTATGAACGATATCAAAACTGTGGTTTGAGACAGGCTAGATTTCATAAAATCACTGATTGTATTTCTTTCTCGCATTGCAATTACCTAATCTCTTTTTTTTCTTGCGGCTCTTGGAGAGAAACAAATGAACAGCGTCTAGCTATGCTTGCACTGAGACAATACTTTTAAACAGTAATCTAAATGGAATATGAATTAATAATACGCCTGATCCCTGTTGAAGTTCCATTTAAGTTATGTGTTTGAACGGTGTCAGTAGATTTCACCCAGCAAACAGACCATCCCAGTCTGAAAATTCCCTTTTCTTCAGATTTTTTACATGTATTCTGTCCAGTAGCAGTCATCCAGCCTGCTTAGTGCATGAGTTTCTCTACCTCCATCATCTCCACCCTCTGCTCCCCTGGGTGCTTGTTCTCAGTGCTGAGCAAGGTGTTGGGTGCACCTCAAGAAATGGATCATTAGCATCATTTATGTCTCTCCCATCACTGTTACAGAGCGTGGGGTGTACCCCAAGGAGCATTTACATCTTCACAGTGTCTTGCTGGGAATGTTGGAAGGGTTTATCTGGATAGATGGGTGCGAAACTGAACCCTGGCTATGAGTACTAGTAGTGCTTTATGGAAGTAATTTGAATAAAAGATTAGAGAAAAAATGAAAAAATGGTGCTAAAGTGCAGCCGCACCCAGTGAATTAACTACTTTGCTGTTTCTAGCTTGTGCAACAAACCTGATTCTTGTGCCTACCCCACATCTCACACATCCACCTAAGCACCAGTGAGACATTTTAACACATTTTAGCTTGGTTTCTTATGGAGGCTTTGGCAGTCATGCTGTCTATCAGTCTCTTCCTCATGTCTTTTGCACCTGTTGGCCAATTTCAACTGCATTTGGCAGAGAGAGTCTCAAAGAGTATCAGTTCTTGCAAGTCCTGTGAGAACTGGCGTCATCACTCTGTCACTCTGTCCTTCGTTACATACACACAGAAAGTGTCCCCTAGAATCATAAAATTCTTAAGGTTGGAGAGGACCACAAAGATCATCAGTCAAACAGTCAAAGTCTTAGTCCAGCCCTTAAAGTCAAACCCTTAGTCTCTGAGCCATCCTAAAGGGTCTGCTGAGTTACTTTGTGTGGGGTTTGAGTTGTTTTGTTTGAGTTATTTGAGGGACATGGTGTAGTGGGCATGGTGAGGATAGTTCGATGGTTGGACGAGGTGATACTAGTGGTCTTTTCCAACCTTAATGACTGTATGATTCTCTGATTTTAGTATGTGGCTTTGGGCATCATCTGTCATAGTGGTCCGTTGGGATAGGTACAGTGTGGTATTGGAATGTTGCATGCTAAAGGCAGTTCTTGTTCCATCACAACTGAAACCAACACTGACAGAGAATGAAATAGATTTCAAAGGAGGGAGGGATACAGATCTTTAAGGTACAAGCCTTCATATCTGTTTCTGCAAATGGAATAGATGTTTTTGTGTTTGAACTTAGGTTTTGAGTCATCTGAGGAAGGCTGAATGGTGGTTCTCTCTCAGATCCTTTACCCAACTAGGTGATGGGTGTGGGATGTGTGGAAGCATGCATGCAAATGTTAAAGTAGAGCTGATCAGGGTGTGCTGGGTGCTCTTGCTGTGCTGAAAGAGGGCTCAAAGAGTTCCATGTGACTTTCAGGTCCCAAATTGCTCTGCAGTTTTGGCTGGTCGGTTTTGGTCTTGTTTAGAGGAAGCGATTGCCTTCTGTCTCCCATCAGTGTGTGGGCAAGCTGTGTGAGTTTTCCCATCTTTCCCTTTCTGTTAGGCTGTGATTTTCTGAATCAGTGAATACAACATGGTTATATACAGACACAAGCTTTCAAAAGCCAAGCAAAAGAGGACATGGGGGTTGTGGAAGTAGCCCAATGTGGACTCTGGCTTTGACTGGTCTTTCCTTGTGGAATGCGCTGGAGAAGGAGCCTGAGTCATCCCAGCAGGCCGGTGTATGTCTGTCCTGCTCAGGGGCTGGCTGTCCCCACCCTGCAAAGGTGTTCATCTTCTCTGGGTACTTACAGCACTTTCTAGCCCTCAAATGTCATTGTGTATTAGTGGGCTTCTCAGGCTCAAATGAGAGGAGAGAGCTGCAGCGCCTATGCATTGCTTCTGAGCTGAGCCTGCTGCAGGGATCAGGAAACTGAAAGGCTTTGCATACCTTGCCTGTGCCCCAAAGTGAGTTTTAAAGAGATCTTTGTCCCTGTGGTTTGCTGGAGGGACCGACCAACCTGCAGGGTACAACGCTCCCTGCAGCTGGCTGTGTGCAGATCTGATTCCTGCCCTCCCGGCTGACGACTTGCTCTCCACCTTTTGCTCTTTGTCTGTAACCCTCTCCACCCCCGCTTGCAGGAAGGGTTTTGTCAGCAGCTCTGCATCCCGAGGGTGCTCCTGGTTCACCCGGGTGCAGCACGCACTGTGCATAGGAGCTCCCACCAGCTGCAAAAGCCAGGAGCTATTTCCTTTCCAGTCCCACTGGAATTAATACACAGTCAGTCTTGTCCTGGCTTTGACAACTCTCCTTTTTCATAGCCTGGTGGTTCCTCTCCTCCCCTCCCATCATCTTCCTGTAACAGCGGGATTACAGAGGCTCTCCTCTCCTCCCTACCTCCGCCTCAGCCATCTCCAGCCCCCTTGCTCTGCCTTCAGCCCTCTTCCCAGCAGAAAGCTTATTTTCCTAGTGATTTTCAGTCTGATCTGTCTGATTTCTTATTTTTTTTTAATCCTCCAAAAACCAGAGGTGTAGTGATTCCACACTGGTGATGAGTCGCCACTTCTTGAGAAACACACTGACCCAACAATTCTCATCTCATCTCTTAAAGTGTTCTGCAAAATTGAGGCTCTTTTGGTACCCTCAGAGCTGTTGTTCATTTACCTTTTGAAGGAATGCCTCATGAGAAGGTGCCGAATAATTGTCCAGTGGAAATCAGGCCAAGATTTGCTGGGGTTTGGTTATAGCCAAATGTCCATGGTTTGAGTTCAAACAAGTCACTCATCTGCTTTGTGTTTCATTTACCCTACTTGCAAAATGGGCACAGGGGCACTGCCCTTGTGGGGAACTGATGAGAAATATCGGGAATATTTTAGAACCCATAGAGGAGATGGATGGCACACACACGTAGATGCTGTTAACATGGGTTGGCCTCATCCAGCTGTGTGGATCCCAACAGCTGCTCTTAGCAGAGAGAGAGTTTTGCCATGTGCTTATTCTCCGAGACAAACATATGTAAGTGTATTCAAGCTTGTAATCTTTTTATTACTGAAGTGGCTCAGGGCCTTTCTACTGTTGCTGAGATCAGACGTCCTTCTGGGAAGAGAATGTGAGGGTACCACAGTGTGGCAGTGGAATGGAGGACTCAGTTACATCCCTCCACCTCTGTTTTATTGAAACAAAGAGCAGAGCATTGGGACGGTGTTAATTATAGACACAGGATATAGCAAATAAGTGCAGCTGTATGACAGAAGGAAATATGCTGGCATCACTTTAGCACTGCTATACTTTAATTAATAATTAGCCTTTCTGCCTGCAGATGAGTGTCTTAAAAGTGCCAACAGAGAGTTTCAGCCTTTGGTGAAGCAAGGAGACAAACCAAGGCTTGAGGAACTAATTAAGAGGATTCTTCATCAGCCCTAGACTTATCTGCTTATTCCTTTGGCTTGAAAACTGTGCAAGCGACCTGTCCCTGAAGTCCCAGATTGAGTTCTCATCTGCAAGAGGAACATGGTTCCATGGGGGATTATCCAAGGGGCTGGGACTTGCAGAAAAGCCCTTGGCTAGGAAGGGATAGAGCAAGCAGCCCAGCCTGCAGTCGGCTAAGGCAAAAGCTGTGGCCAAGGATATCTAAAGAGCTAATGGAAATTTTTGCTCATAATCAAACCCATGGGTCACAGAAAGACCACTATTGCTCAGGTGTCCTCAAGTATGGTCTTGACTTGTTGGGTCCATGGAAGAAAGGCTAGAGCAAGGGGAACCAAAGGGACTTTCTCAGATGTTGTTTCAGAAGCTCTGGTTTTCCCAGGGCAGCAAAATTTTTCTCTCAAAATTCAAAACTTGTTGACCTCAGCTCCTTGATGTGTTGTACAGGTTGAATGTCAACAATACCAGCTTTGCAAAGATGTCTTAAAATGTTCCTCCTTCCCCAGTATGAGTATTGAATGCAGAGCAGCCACGTGCATAGTGCCAGAAACTGTCCGTGTGTGTATCATTTTTAAAACAAAAACATATACGTCATATTTAGGATCTGATTGCTCATGTTGGTGAACCAGTGCTTGAGATACATAAGCAGACACACATAGCACAGAATAAAAAATGAGATGTGCTACTCATGCATTTATGTGCATGCATTCATAGCCCTCTTTACAGAGATCGTAATGGAAGACCATTACACAAGCAATCATTCAGAATATAGTGATGTCTGCACAGTGAGCTTTTAAAAATAAAATAAAAAAATCCTGCAAAAATATGTCTCAAAGGCATTTTCACTGCTGATACACTCCCTCTCCTAACGCCTATGGGCTAAACGTAAGGTCACAAAACTCCAGCCAGAAGAATGTCTTTTGCTGAGCAAATCTGCAGCACGTGAGCTGCCTGAGAAGCACAGCACGTGTTCAGCCATACGGAGGCACTGGGTGAGTTGCACAAGTGTGCGGTGCTGGGGCGATGCCTGCAGGCATATGAAAACTTGATTTCCTCAAGCTGAAGGAGTGACACTTCTGTTGCAGTTAAAAGTTGCACAAGATATTCTATTCTGATAGGATTTTTTTTTTCTTTTTTGTCATTTGAGAAATTCTAGCAAAAAGCAGCACATGGAAATTAAGAGTGTTTTTCTTATCGGTTTGATGGAGATTTGGACTGAGGCACACAGGGCAGTGTAAAATCTAATGGCTACTTCAGGGTGATGTCTCAGCACTCAGCCACATTTAACCCTGCTCACTAAGAAAATATCCAAGCATTGAGGTCTGAATCCTGCTTGTGCTTGCACCTCTGCTAAGCATTATGGCACAACTAGAATTAGCGATTGCGTTTTTTATTTTCCCTTTTACTTCATTGGTTCAAGATCAGTTTTTTAAGTAAGTTTTTCCACTAACTCCTCGTTCCCAAGCTGTTGCAGCCTTGGAAGTGTGACCACATGCAGCTTTAGCTGTCATGGCTCTGGCTGCTGATGATAATAATTGCAATATTTGATCCTTGTGAAACTTGGGTCGTTATCTATTCCCATAGTGTTTCCTTTGGCACGTACTCTCAGGAAAATACTTTCTGGCACTGATTTCTATTAGATCGTGGAATAATTTTCCAAAGGAAGTGGCGGAAGGCCAATTGTTGATCCAATTAAAACAATGGTTAGATATTAACCCCTTAGCAGTTGCAAACCACATATGAGGTTCATTAAGCCCAGAAGAACAATGTATTGGAAGATGCAAAGGTTAAAGCAATCTTAAGCTAAGGGAATCCTTTCTTTAGTAATTCTTAGGAAATTATGACTGTTTTCCTGATGCTCAGTTGTTTTGCTATGAGAGGCAAAAAGTCTTGTAAATGCAGAAAGTGCTTGTGCTGCCCGCCTGTTACATAAGGGACCGTCTAACTTTGCATGGAAAGGGTGCTTAATAGAGATCTATTGCTATATATACATTGTTTTTAAAAAAGGAGCTGTCTTTGTGACAATGGGGCTAAGTCTAAGGCCTGATTAGATGGTTTTTGTCTCTTCCCCCCCCACCCCCCTCCATTATAGGCAGGCTCTGATTACTGGGAGCGATATCTCACTGTGAATGAATGGCATAGAAGGAGCTGCAAAGACAAAGAGCTGGCTTTGTCTGCTGATGAATTAAGATAGCATGTGGGTGGCTGGGTGGCTGGTGAATAGCACAGACTTCCTTCATCCTCCTGTCACTGAGCTTTTCTTGTGTTTTCATTAAAAAAAAAATGGGCTTAATCCCATGAACAATGAATTGAGAGCAAATTAGGGGGCTTAGGGAGAAAATAATGCCACATCAATATCTTAATGGTGACTAAGGCACTGTCAAAACTCTTGAAGGAAGCAGGATCTTGGCCTTATGTTACTTTAATGCACGCAGAGGGAAAGATGCTGCTATTATCATCATCATACATTTTTGCTCTAGCTTCTCTCTGTCACTCCTATAAACATACACACACACACACACACACACACACACAAAAAAAAAAAAAAAAAAAAAAAAACAGACTTGTGGGTTTCCTCCAGGAAATGATAAAATTTGTTTTGGATTAGCGCTTCACACCGGTCCGCCCATGGCTCACTGTGCCTGAGATCCCTCTCTGGGTGTTTCCAGGTGGTCTGTGTCCAAAGCCAAGTTCTTGCCATGTACCGGTGGCATTTCTCCACCTCTCTGCTCTGTCATTGCAAATAGGGTCACAGCCACCTGGAGTAGCTGGGGACAGGTCCAGCACTAGCAAGAAGGGCTGCGGAATGGAGAAAGGGTTTGGAGCAAAAGGTGCTCAAACCAAACCAGATCAGCTCATCCCTTGAAGGTACAAAGCATTTACAGCATGGTGAAAGCAGTTATAGCTCTCTGTACCCTTGCTTTGCTTGCAAACAGCCCACCTCCACCCAATCTCCTTGCTTTTGTCATCTGCTGAGATGAGTTGTCACTGTTCTTCTAGGATGGGCAGTCTTTCTCCATCGACTTTGCTTCCACTTTTTGAGAAGAGCTATCCTTTGTCATTCTTACTTGTTTGAGGCCAAATACTGTCCGCCTTCTCTGTTATTTTTTAATCTTCTCTGTTTGGTGCTCTAACAACCCCACCATTGTGTCACTCAACATGTGAGGATGCATTCAGACAGGCACAGAGCCCACGTGAAGGAGATGATGTGGGCATGCCATGTGCAATCTTCATAAAAGACATTACAAGTGTTTTCCCATATTATTTCTTCTCTATTCAGGGCTAAAATTCCTTATTATTAGTCCAGAAAAAGAACATCTTATTCTGTGAAGAGACCTGTGAGACGTGATGTCACAACTTGGCCTGAAACTGGTCTAACCAGACACATATTTTCTGTTTTTCTCAAGATTTCCCAACAGCTGCTCTTATTTGGCCTTAGGTTCTGCACAACAAATCCCAAATCTGGATTTTTAGCTCATTGGTCTCTTGGTTACTTCAGGAGTTGGTTGGTGATGTGAGGCTTCACACTCTGATGCTCATCTGCCCTTGTGCTGGCATTGGCTGAAAACTGCTCAAGTGCAAAGTGCATGTGTGACTCTAAGAGACCTCGTTAGTGGACATGGTGGGGATGGATTGGGGTTGGGCTGGATCTTAGTGGTTTATTCCAACATTAATTGTAGAACCATAGAATCACCAAGGTTGGAAAAGACCTCCAAGATCATCAAGTCCAACCATCCACATACCACCAGTATTTCCACACTAAACCATGCCCTTTAGTACCACATCTTAATGTTTCTTAAACACCTCCAGGAACGATGACTCAACCACCTCCCTAGGCAACCCTTTCCAGTGCCTGACCACTCTTCAGAGAAGAAATTTTTCCTAATATCTAATGTGACCTCCCTCTAAAAGAACTTGAGGCCATTTCCTCTCGTCCTATCACACTAATATGCACTAATAAGCAAACATAACCTGTGGGTGCTCTTTCCACAGGCACAGGCAAGACAGAGGTGAACAGTCTGGTATCTAATTGTGGGTGCTACATCCCAACGCAGGTATCACTGCAAAGCCAGCAGAGCTCATCAGACATGATACTCGTGCTGGAAGTGATGCTGGAATTTTTGTGGAGGAGAACATAGAATAATTTAAATCTGCCTTATAACCCAACAAAACCTGGTATTTTGTCTATGTCTTGCTTGGGTCCCTTGAACTGAAGTGTGCAATCTGGGCTTCACTGAAGCACCCTGAGCCCCATCTCCCATGGCTTTGCTCTGGTCCTTCCTTGCAGCAGCTTCTGAAATTTCTTCTATAGGTTCTGTTTTCTATGGAATAAAAAGCAGTACTGCATGACATCCACTTTCTTCCTTGCCATGGAAATAGCTTGTGGCCTTCCTGCTGCAGAACAAGGGAGAATTAGAAGAGAGAGAAGGAAAAAGGAAAATGCTTTGCTCTATTGGGATGTCAGCTTCTGACCTGGTCTTTGCTCTAAAGCACATGCAGGGAATTTAGCCAAAAATAACAAGCTTGAAAGTGAGAAACCAACCTGAATACTTATTTTAAGCTTCCTCTATTGACCATGTGCTTTGTAGCAATATAACTAATGGCTAATGCTTATCTAAATCTCTCTGTGGGGTCCGTTTTTAGCATACCTTAACCAAGCAGACTGAAAAAAAAAAACCAAATCCAAAAAGCATTGCTATGGATATTATGTGCCCAGTCAGACTGCACTGAGTAATACGTTGTTGTAGATGGTTGTTATCTCAGATATCATTTGTTACAGAAGATAATGGGCTCAGAAAAAATATTGGTGGGGCTCAGGGGTGTTACGTACAATAAGAGAAATGCTTTAGCCTGAACTCTGAGGGTGGAAATTAAACCTACCAAACTTTCAGATATACGCCAAAATCTAGGGTCCCTCAGAACACCCCTCAGTATCACTGAGGCATCTTTCTGTCCCGTGCAGAAGGATGTGGCCTTCCAGGAACCTCTCACATTCCTTGGGCTCTCATCTCCCTGTGCCCATTCGTTACACTGGTCATACACAAGGCATGGCAATCACCTTCCCATGTCTAGAGCTGAAAGGAAGGAACTGAAATCAGGAATGGAAGTTTGGGCCGTGGCCATGGCAGGAACTTAATTGATTTCTGAAACATCGGTTATTTGACCCATGTTGGATGTGGACCCAGACTGAAAACACCCAGTTCATCTCCAGCAAAAGAAGTTTCTGATGTTTCGTTAGTCTTGATATTTATAAAGCAAAATGGAAATCAAGAAAGCAACATTTTTCACAACTCTTTCGGTTCTTTCCTAACCGAACCTGAGCTTTTTTTTTATTTTTGGTTGTGCTCTCAGTTGAAAATCAGTTTTCTTCACTGGCCTAGTTGAAACCACAAGCTAAATGAAAGATTTAGAAATGGTCTCTAATGCAGAATGAAAGAAGGAAAAAAGTGCAGCTTAATTTTCATATCTCAGGAGGAATAGATAGCAGTTAGAACATCTTTTTTTTCCTCACAAACATTGCAAGTTTGCTCTCCATCCATCAGCAAAGGGATTTGATTCCCATATCGCAGAGCACTCATTATTTGAGCTGTGGCAAGATGCATCTCTTGGGCCTCCTTATTTCCACCACCCCATAGGAAGCCACATTGTCCTCCTTCCCCCATAAGACTGCATCCCAAAACAGGCTGGCACCAAGCTGTGCGCGGGTATTTTGAAAGGGAGGTGGGAATGCGAAGCATTTTGTGGAATTGCACTCAGTTAATGCAGCCGTGAAGCCTGGGGCTTGCTGCCAAGGAATTTTGGGGTAGTTTGAATTGATTCCCACTGTGCCACAGAGAGCGCTTGGCCTTGCTGACAAAGCTTGATTCTTGGCTGCAGCAAACCTCTGCAAATGGGTAAGGCAGGGTGAGCTGCAGCCGCTTTCATGTGCTTCCAGGTGCAGCAGCTCCAGGAGCAGGGCAGGCTTGCTGGTGGCTTGGACTTCCTCATCTGGTAAAGTTGTGTCCCATTTCTCTCTGGGGTGAAATGGAGTTTGAGCACTGCAAGTGCAAGGAAAAACATTTGTGGGGGCAGCGAGCATGAATCCTCCAGCGTGCTGCTCCTGCATGATGAAAGGAACGTCAGGCGACAAGCGAGCACATGGGAGCTGGTGCACTGTTGGCTAGACAACTGGTGCTGATTCATTAGACTCTAATTACAAGTTATTTTTACCCATCCTCCTATCTCCTCAAAGGGCTGCTTGAAAGGCAGTGCTGAAACTCTTCCTTCATCCTGACTTTGAGAACAGTCAGATGGAAGCCTGCCTGTCCTCTTTGTGTTGCACTTGCAAAGGAGTGCAAGGTCCGTGCAGACTCTTGGGCAAATTGTAGGCTGCACCCAGGACCTCAGCTCTCAGGTTTTCCTTTCAGTCCTCTTCATGTGATACCTGCAAAGATAAAGGAAGTGATTTACGAGCTGTCTCTCCTTCCCTTTTACTTTATGATCTGCCATCAAGCAGCAGGTATAATTAACAGGGGGTCGGTGCCTGGGGTGACACATTGCTGTCCTGTTTGTAGCACTGGCACTGCGATCAAGCAGAAGCATTTAAATCCCTCATTAGTGCCCTCACTCTCAAAGGCCAGGCTGCTTTCTGAAGACTGTTGTATTTTCATCTGTTCACAGTTTAATACTCTTTCACTAACTACGGTCTCTAGTGATAAATTGGACTCATAAAAAACCCTGATGTTCTTGGGTAAAGCCTTGTCTCTGAGGATGGAGCAGTGTCTTGGTAACCCTGAGATGTCCACTACAGCTGGAAATGACCTGCACTCCTTCTTTTCCTTGAGGTAGCTCTTCCTCTTATCCTTTTACTCCTGACATGTCCGAAGGCACAGCAACACACCAATGTGGAAAGCTCATCCGTAGCAGAACATGTGTTGGTAAGGGAGATGGCTGAACACTGGATTTCCAAACATTATGTTTTATTTCAGCGTGTGCTTACTCTCCATAGGGAAGGGTCTGAGGACTGTGGATCTCAGCATCCTACGGTCATGGGATATCCCAAGTGGTGGAAAGTGTGCGTGGAAGGGCTTGGTGCATAGGGCAGAGAGGAAAGCACAGCAAGCACTGAGAATAAGCATGGAGTTCATGTGAAATTGAGAACAAACCTCCTAACCCCATTAAGTGGTTCTGCAGAGAAAGCACGGTGTGGGCTTTTTATTACCTTCTGGAAGAGCACAGCCAGACATTTGGCAAGAGGCTCCAGAAAATCACTGGGTAAATGCAAACTGCAGGTACTGTGTTAAAAGCCCTCAGTTCTCCACTTCTCCCAAGTTTCAGGAAAGGTCTTTTAGCACATTAAAAAAAAATAAAAAATAAAAATCACTAATGATTCTGTCCTCTGCACAAGTAAATGGGGCTCCCTAGTGTGGCTTCTGCAAGCTTGTGGTGCAGGGAACATGTCATTTTCTGCTCTTTCGATGCAGTCTATAACTTTTAAGTGTGCTGAAGGTTACAAGGGAGAAGGAGACCAAGAGCCCTCTCCTGGCACAGTCCGAAAGGACAGCTGGCAAACCACGGCCTGGCAGCCTCTAAGTGAAGGTGGACGCTGGAGTTGGACTGAACGGCAAGCCTGGCTAGAAATATTGTTACATCACTTAGCATTTTCCCATGGCCTCAGGATGTCTTGTAGGATGCGGTTCCAAAGCATGGGGACAGGTTCAGGGCTATGCAGGTGGGACTGAGCATCGGCAGTGCTTCTCAGAGTGCTTTTCACAGAGCTCAGCAACATCTCAGTACTGGGATCCTGCATCTTCCATGGCAATGCTCAACATGCTGAGTGCTTTTCAAGCCATTCACGTCTCTCCTGCTCTGGAAGCCCCTTGCTCCTGTGGGCTTGTCCCAGGGATGCTGCATGGTTGTGTTGCTCTGACCCATGAATTTAAGCTGGAGATGTTCCTAATCTGATGAGTATATGTTGTCACGTGTGCTACAAGTGCTATCTGAAGTTGGGACAGTCACATGACTGCTGTAATTCATGTTTGTCTAGGTTTGGGTGTCCCTTATAGATCCAGTTCACCCACTCTATGTGTAAACCCTGAGTTAAGGTGTGACCTGTGGATATGAGCTCTGCTCTTCTTCACAGCCTGTGTTATAACTCACTGAGAAAGCAAACGACCATAAAGGTGTTCCCAAACAAAATCTTCCCATTTAGAAAACAACCCAAGGGCTTTTGCTTGCTCGGTGCTGGGAAAATCATCAGCTGTGCTAAGGTCCACTCCCTCCCCACCCTGCATCGAGGGGAGGCTAGAAGAAAGGAGAAGAGCTTGTGTTGTCTGCACAGAGCTGTGGCCTCGGCTGCCTTCCAGAGGGGAAAACCTGAGCCCTGGGTGTCCCTTGCTCACATCCCCATCCCTGTGGGTGAAGGTGCCAGCTGCCTCCAACCCCCCTCCCCTGTAGCACAGCAGTCTGCGGGCACAGAGGTCCTGGAAAACGTGAGGTAGCAGCAAGGAAAATGAATGTGTTGTCAAAATAAATAAACAAACAAGGAGGGATGCTGTCCTGACGGCTGGGATAGGGCCAGAGCCGCCCCAGCAAGGACTGCAGCCACATAGTTTGGGGCTGATGTGCTGCATGGGTTATGGGTTCCTGCTGGCACACAGAGTGTGTGCTGTGAGCATTGGGTTACATTTGTCATCCAAATCTGGGGAAGGCCATGCACATTACAGACGTCTGTGTTACATTATTATCCCTCCAGATCCTATAGGCATTCTTCAGTGCTCCTTTGGGGCATCATCTGTGCTGCTAGTTCCCATAACAACTTGTGAATTCATCATTCCAAAGAGGAGGAAAAAAAAAGAAAATCAGCCCAAATTCTCTTGTCTTTTGTCAGCTACTGAAGCATTCGGATCCCTGGCAGCCTGCCGCTCCTTTTCTCCTCCTCTTTTCCTTGTTTTTCATGAAAAGAAATCCAGGCATACACTTAGAAGGGTCATTGGAATTATTTATAAAGTAAAAAGAGTCTTACCTATACAGCATTATAGATGCTGGGCCTTGGTAAACATTTAAAATTGAAACAGCGGTAGATTAAAAGATTTTTATGTATCAGGTGCTGGTTTAGCTGATGTATGAGTCTCTTTAGCATCCCTCTGACAGGTCTATTTAGAGCTTCCTTTGCGTCTGGCCTTCCTCAGGCAATGACACTCATTACTCTCTGCTTGTCAGTCACAAGGAGTTATAATGGAGCTTAAATGGGTCTCCTGACACAGTGCCCTTGTAAAGGAGTGATAAATGCCAGTGCTCCTACCTGGCAGTTCACAGGACGGGTGGTCAGTGGGGACCCCCCAGGTCCTGCTTGGAGCAGAGGGATTTCCCCAGAGCTAAGGGTCATGGGAAGGAATTGGACATTTCTGAGACATTTTTGGGAAACCTAATCTAGTGGATAGTGTCCTTATCCATGACAGAGGGTTTGGACTGGATCATCTTTATGGTTCCTTGCATCCCGAACCATTGTGCCATCTATGCAGGAAGACTGAACACAAGGAGAAACACCACTGTGATGAACTACTGTTTTGATCAATGGCAGATTTGGCTCCTGTTGTTTTTTGCCCTCATAAAGGTTACTTTGCCCAGGCATTCTTCAGGCTATCATGTCAGGACCCAGATTTGTGCTGAATTTAAGCTTCCCCAGGTCTGACTGTGACACCTTCCATAGGTGAAGACCCAATACCCAATTTGCTCAGGCTTTCTGGCCACAAACTGAAGCATAGGAAGTTCTGCACAAATGTGTGTAAGAACTTCACAGTGCAGGTGATGGAGCACTGGCACAGGCTGCCCAGAGAGGCTGTGGAGTCTCCTTCTCTGGAGACATTCAAGACCCACCTAGATGCCTACCTGTGCAACCTGGTCTAGGGAGCTGCTTTGGCAGGGGGGTTGGACTAGATGATCTCTTGAGTTCCCTTCCAACACTTACAATTCTGTGATTCTGTGATTCCTGGGGCCCAGTAGTCAAAAAAATTGGGTTCCAGAGCTCTGTTCCACCAACTTCTTTAGTTTCTTGTTTAGGTGTTAAAGGAGAAAACTGGAGGAAATGTAACGGATGGGCTTTGCAGATGGGTATCTGTACCACTCGTATCACAAGATCAAGACAAAGCATGCTACATCTGAAGCTCCTCCTTGCCAAGGGTTTCCATGTCATAGAGCTGCTTCCCAAGCTCCCATGCCCCTTCTGTGTCATAGCATCCCTGGGCTCAGATCCCAGCCCCTCTGCCCTTCAGAATGGTCCTATCTGACTACACCCCCACTTGATGCTACATTTCCCTTTGTTTCAAGAAAAAATGAGTGAAAATGCAGTGAAAACCACCACAAGTGTAGACATGTAGATGCTTAGTAACATCAGGTGTGACTTTGAAGCTATAGATAGACAAATTCTGCAAGTGTTGACACCCAAGTAACAGGACTTATGTCATGCACTTAGTCACATCTTAGTGTCTGCGCTTGCGCAGCTGGGCTGCTACTAAATATGGAGGTTACAGACAAAACCTGAGCTCTGGGCAGTTGATAGTTTTGCTGAATTAGTGCCCATACTGGATTTTCATCAAATTGTAGAATCATTAAGGTTTGAAAAGACCTCCAGGAACACCAAGTCCAACCTCAACCCATCCCCACCGTGCCCACTGACCATGTCCCTCAGTGGAACACCTGTAGTGGCAATGACTCCTGGGCAACCTGAACCAATGCATCGCCACTCTTTTGGAGAATAAATTGTTCCTAATAAGGCCATAAATTTTAACGCAATGGTCAGTGTGTGCAACTGAAGAGTTAAAAAACCTATTGGGAAAAGAGTTAAAAACCCACTGGGAAAAAGCTTGTAAGCTTGCAGCTGTTGGTCATTAGTGCTCCTCTCCCCTGAGCAGGCCCTGGGTTTTAAGGACAATGAACTGTGGTTTAGGAGAGGAACTATTCCCATTTGAATTGGATTATCTGACAATTTAAGTGCAATTGCATGAAAACAACATTAAAAGAACATTAAGATACTCTAGATAATAGGTCAGCCTTGTCTGATAGAACATAGCACTAGCTTTGGTTTCTTTGCTTGCTCCACTCTGTTCACTGGGTATCCAGGAACAGAGCAAGGCAGAAGTCCTGTAACACTTGCTCAAAAAAGAGAAAAAAAAGGAGGGGGAAAAGGAAAAGGGAAAAAAAAGAAATACAAAAGATACCTCGTCATCTGCCTAAAACCCTGTTCAAATGCACAATGGAACAAATTAAGCTCGTAGAGCCAGCTGTAATTTTGGCATTTCTCAGCTTTGCAAATAAACATTCTTTAATTAAAGCTCGTCTCTCGCTTCCAATGATTTTTAGAAAAAGCAATGAGCAGAGCTGAGAGAGCTGTACCCGCCTCAGAAACTTGTCTTTCAGGGAGCACAGGAGGACATCATTTAGTGGGAAATATTAGTGGACAGTAAGACAGGGTGATCTTAGAAGTCTTTTCCAACCTTGGTGATTCTATGATTGTACAGGGGATGGCAGGTGAAATTTACTTATTAGCTTAAGCAATTCCTTCTTAGCTCAGTGGCAAAAAAAAAAAAAAAAAAAGACCTTATGGAGAAGTGGTCCAGCAGGGCAGGTGGCACAGCCTGTATGTATCTGGCTGGGGAAGATTTGTCAGATTAAATCAGCCCTGGATTCTGTTCCCAGCTGTGCTAGAGCTGATCTTTCACAACATCTCCCCTATCTCATTTGTATGAAGGTTGAATTATACTTGTTGGGCTCTTCAGAGCAATAGGAGCCGTTGCTCAATATTATAACCAATGGAAACCATGGCACTATTGCGGGTAGGTAGAAGGGACTGGAGGAGAAGCAAGTGCTCCTGTCTCAAGTGTGTTTGGTAAGCTGGGCACTGGGTGGTCAGACCGGAGGCATGAGTCCTCAGTGAGTGCAAATGACGATTTTCAGGTGTGTGTAGTTTGGCAGAATGAAGGAAATCGTCACGAGAGCTGTAAAGATCTTCTTCCTGAATGCAGGACGTGTGCCATGACAAATTTCCAGTTGGAGGGGGGAGAGCTGGAGGGCTCTTTAGAGAAGTGGTTGGACAGCACCATTATTTTTATTCGGAGTAAAGCATTTTATTTCTCATTTGCTTTTTGACACTGCTGCTGAAATTATTATTCCAGTAGGACTGAGTTGATCCATACTAATTTAAGTGTCTAAAATAAAGTTATAGATGAGCTGTGTTTCCACGATTCCCAGTCATCGTTGCAGTGTTTACTCTGTGGTGGTGAAGCCATCACCAATAAGCAACTGGTATGCTTCGAAAACAATGAAATCATTTAGGGATGATACTGAAATAAAGGGAAGTTAAGAGGTGGTGTAGCTGAGTTCAGCACGCTGAAAGTTTTGCATTTGTTTGCTGCAAAGGGAACCTGTTCTTAAGAACCTAACACGGTGCAGCCGCTGTTAAGGAGTCTCTCCACTCTCATTTGTTTGATTTATGCAACCAGTTCCCAGTGACCAGACTGGCTCCAATGGATTGCACCTCTGTAAAGCTGCCACAGCTGACTGTGATATTTTCCCGACTGTTTCTTCCATTTAAGTCAACAACTTTAACCCCAGCTTTACCTCCTCGATTCTAACTTCGTCTTGAGAATTGCCCTTAGGAAATTGCAATTTTGGGTTTTCAAATGTTACCCACAGTATCATGTTATTGGATTATATTAGCGGGTCCATTTGGGGGTGGCGGCGAAGGAGCGTGATCAGTGTCTGCATCCTCTGGAGCTTTGAGAAGAAGCTCTCCCTGGGAGTAGTTTGCTTTATGCAAAGCATTAGATGCTGCCTGGAAGCACTCGGCTCCCACGTCTGGATGTGAACTTGGCTCTTTCCCTTTTTTACACGGCGTTTTCAGTGCTCTATGTAACAAACCTGGGCCAGGGCCAGTATTTGTGACTTGGGATAGCACGAGCCAACCATCCCAGCCCCTGCTGCCTTCACGTGCTTTGTTTTCCCGAGGAATTGCGGAGCTCTCCGTTCTCCTGTTACCAACTGGCTGAGCTCAGAGGCTCTTCATGGCTCCCAGAGGTTGACTTTGGGGCTGTCATTAGCTCAAGATGTTATTGGCAGTGGGTCCTGGGAGCTGCCGCCAAGAAACATGTTTAGGCATTTGGATTGCTCTTGTAAATTTTAATTAATCACTTTGCTGCTGTATAAGGCAGCACTGTAACACATACTTTATGCTCAAGGATTCAATTTCTTACAGCAACATTGCACCGCAGGTTAAAAAAGAAAGCAGTGGGGTAACAAATGTCTGCATTCATGGTGGTTTTATTTGCAGAGAGGCTCTTGAAATGCTGTCAGTGCCCAGTGCCGGCACAGGGCAGTGTGGAGATGCTTTGCAGCAGTGGTGCTTCAGATGTGTAGAGCTGGGATTTTGGGGTGGTATGCCTGGGCATTCCTTATACACAGACACTTATTTAAAAATTGATATAGGTTTTTTTTTTTTTTTTTTTGCAAAGATGTCTGTCCGAAGCCCATGTGCCTTTTGAATGATGCTGAAATACTGTTTTAGCCTGAGAAGCTGGTAGGAGGATTTGGGTGGTGGAGGGGATTCCTGCTGTGGATTTTACAACAGAAAGGCTTTATGTTTCCAAGTCTGTTAAAGCAGGACTTTGCACTGACAATGAATGTATCAAGTGAGTCACAAGTGAAAATACTCGGTGTTGCCATAGGTTGACTACAGCTGTATGGTGTAGTCTAGAGCCTTACAGTATAGCTGTAAAGTTCGTGGATGCTGAGAGGCTTGGGAGATTGTTGGGAGGTCAGCAGAGCTGTGCCCCATTTGCACTGAAAATAGGAAAACAAAGCCCACGTAGCAGGGCAGGGGATATACATAAGGAACATAACATACTTAGGCTTGTTTGGTAGCATTGATGATAAATATGATATTAGAAGGTGTTCCAGACACCTCTCTCTTTCTCTCCTCTCTGTCAGTGAGCTTGTGTGCTACTTAAGCTAAACTCTGCCTTCCACAACCTCCTCTGGATTTACTGTATCTCAACCTGCATCGCTTGCCCCATGTGTATTCCTGGACCAGCCCGGGGATTTGAGTTACACTGCTGTGCAGAGGGTACTGTGGTACTGCATCACCCTGAGACATTTGGCCAAAAAACCTGTGTAAGGAGAGGTGTCATATGAAAGGGGATGGAGTTGTCATATGAAAGGGGATAGAGTTGTCATGTGTAAGGGGGTGGAGGTGTCATTTTGCTGTTGCCTTGTTCCCGATGCTCTGTTTTGTGGTACCAGGTAGTAGTCCAAGCCCTAGAAAGGCATGCTGAATATCGTAATGTTTTTAACCCAGAAAACTAGGCTTACTGCAAACCCTTCTACAAGAGGAGTTACAAGCATTGTGATTTCCTGAGTTACTGTCCTGCTCTTGTTACTCTTTTTTCTTTGCTGGCCTCTGCTTGGGATTTTAATGGGGAAGCCAACAGAGGCTCATCCTCTCAACTGCCTTCCAGGGGTGCAGCAATACAAGGTCTGACTGCTGTAGCATGACGAGGCTGTGAAGTGTATTTTTTTTTTTCTTCTTCTTAAAGCAAACCTCAGACTTTGCAGCCAGCCTCATTACTCACACGCTGTCCTTACGGGACCGCGTACCTCGCCTGCTCCCTGCCACGTCCCCGAGCCTGGCACTGCAGCCCGGAGATTGACATCTCCTTCTCCAGCTCTGATCTCATGTCTTGACCATCTGCTTCTTCTGGTGGTCTCCAGAGGGTCTGCCAATCAGCAGAGCAGGCTCTGAATGCACAGGCAAATGGGTTAGATTATTTTTGGACCTTCCTTGCAGCCATCTGTTTGGGAGGGAGCCATGAGCTTGTCTTACCCAGCTGGGTTAAGGTGCTGTGGCAGCCTGCGAGGGAGGAGGAAGCAAACAGGATAAAGAAAATTACCCTCTTCTTAAGGAGCTGAATCAGCTGCGAGACGGCCACAAGCTCTCTGCCAGCAGCTGGCACGGGCTGTGGGACATCGGGATATTTCCCAGCTCTGTCCCTTCAGGGCTGGCTGCTGTCTTTGGGTGACACCAGGCGAGGCAGCAAGTTTGGTTCTGCTCTGGAGCTGACTTGTGTTGCCCGTGACAGCCTGGGTCTGAGTCTGTTTTACATGCACACGCGTACACACATGCATATGTTACTATAACAACCAGCCAGGACTTCTAAAAAATGTTGGACTCTGTTTTCCGGGTTGCAAAGCACCTAAGGTGTGCTGCAGTCCAGGAGGCAAACAGTTGCCTTCAGACTGTGATTTTCCCCCTAAAAAGAAGTTCAGGTGTGCGATACGAAACGTCTGGGTTAACTACCATGGAGTGTAAGGCCTCATTAGGACAAGACAAGCTCTGGCTGCCCTTCTGGTGTCTGCCACAGCCCAGCCAGCTCTGACATTGCATGGCGTAAAGGCTCAAATTGGGAGGGCTACTCTTGGTGTTCCTGGAGCACTAGGTATCAGCAAAGCACAGATCACAGGTGAGGAAGAGTTGGACTCACAGCCTTCCAACCCAAAGCAATGCTGTAACTTGCACATCAGCAGCCAGAGATTGCTAAGAGCAGGAGGGGTTGTTAGTTACAAGAAGCTCTTCCCTATGCTGTAGCCACTGGTTAAGATGCTGTGATATATATTCAGTGGCATTTGTCCCCTGGAGCAGTTTGAATGCTAATACTCTGTATTTTTCTTTGTTCTCTGAGTAATGAGGGTGCTCTCAGAAGTGTTGTCTTCCCCTGATAGGGGGTTTTCTTGCAGGGAAAGGAGGTGAACAGCAACCAGATGACACGTGTGCCAGCCCTTGCATGCTTGTCTTCATCTTGTCTGTGCCTGAAAGCCAGACTTGCCTTAAAACAAGCCCAGAGGAGGGAAGGGAGTTCTGCTTCCCTCTTGCAGGCAGTGCTTTGTCTCCCTGTGATCCAAAAATGTGATCTTGTGGTGACTTCTGTACAAACTGTGATGTCTAGGATGCCCTAGAACTTCTTTTCCCATCTATATTCTGTGTTGAGAGAATGGAGGAAAAAGGGCTCTGATTATTGTCTGGGGATTTCTAGATATGAAGTAAACCAGAAACCAGCTGCAGTTGGATTGCTGGAGGTATAGAATTTCCCAACACACAAATGTCTGGGCAGGATGGATCTGTGCAGTCTGGAAGCACGTGGTAAGTTGGATCCATCTCTCTGGAGCTGGATGCCTTCTGGAGGTGCTGCAGGGTGAGTGTGGATGTAGGAACATGATGCACAAGCTCCAGTCAAGTGGTTGGTTCATACCTCCTGATATCAACCATGTTTTTGGTTTACATGAAGGCTCATTAGTGATTTCAGTGGACTCCAGCTTTGCTCACCTGCAGTCAGCATCAGGAAGCCTTCCTGAAATGATTCATCCCACAGCTCTGGGGCTGCACTCTGCCTTCCCTAGAGCACTCTATGGCTGGGGACAGGCTGCAGAGCTGAAAGGAAGACTTTTAGCTGCAAAAATTGTGCAAGCCAGCATGTGCTATTTCTGGAGCAGGCTGTAATGTATGCGTCTAGCCTGGCTCTCTTCAGCAACGGCCAAATGTTTTTCGAGCAGTAAAGAAGGTAAAATAGAGCAACACTGTGCCAGAGCCAGATTTTCCTCGCGTTCCCCAAGCAACGCCTGCAGGAGCCCGCACGTGCACTCGGGGACATGCAATTAAATGCTTTGGTCAACAGCAAACGGAGTGGGTGCCCTCAAGCACACCGGGGCTGCAGGCTCAGCACCAGCACAGAGCCCCACAGCCATGGAACTCAGCCCCATTTTGAGGCAGTGAATGCCCAGCCTGAGTTTAAGGCTTTTCTTATTGCAAGATACAAAAATTAACAGCCCTCCCTGCAAGTCAATGGAAGGCAAAGTAAAGCAGGAGGGATAAGGAAGCAACCAGAAGGCTGAGCTGGCTCGTTAGAGTACTGGAAGAAATTAGAGCGATGTTAGGTTGTTTCTTTGCCTGGTCTGCAAAGGTGAATCCACGATGGGTACACATGGCTTTTGGATTTGGGGTGAGTGGATTTGGGGCTGAGCGGTGCCCCGAGTGCTGAGCCCCGCGGTATGCTGTTGGACAGATGTCCCTGTGGCACTGCTAGCAAGCCCTGAGGACAATGGGGCAGTGGCAGGGGACTCTCTGTGGGTAGTGTCACCCTCCTTCACAGCCCAGTGGGCACTGATGCTCTGCTTGTCCTGTTGGGTGAAACCTTTGATAAGAGCAGGTTTGAGAAAGTGATAGCTAAGCCCCTAAACAGAGCTTAGCAGAGAAGCGGGATGTTTGTGTACAGCACGTGCTTCAGGAATTAATTGAGCTGTGCCCCTGTTGCCACGTTCTGAAGGTAAAACCAACATTTACTCGCTGCCTCTATGAGTTGTTAAACCGATTTCATAGCACTTTTGGGTCCTTCATGCTTGCTGAATTCAAACAAATTTGTTTTGTAAGAAAGCTGCAAGATTAAGGTATAAATGTTTTTTTTTTGTTTTTCCTTTGTCTGGCATTATTAAGTAGGAGGGTTTTGCTTCACCGGTGCCTTCCACTTTTTGTTCACAATACAAGAAAGTACTCTCACTATTCTTAATCAGCTCTGTCCACAGTGTTTGTGTGTGTCTTTTGCAATGACATTGCACAGAGTTTTCTGTACCTTCATACAGGCTGTGTGTGTGCCAACACATTTTCAAGAGAAGGATGCAGATTTGGAATTATTTAATCTAATTGCTGGCAGCAGAAGGCATGGTGGGAAAGATGCTCTGAAGAACTGCTGGATGGACTAACAGCATTAGGCCCATTAAATCCTCCGAGTATGAACTGTCAGTAGATATTTCCTCCTGTGTAACGAGAAAAATGAATTTAATCAGACAATAGGAGTAAGTTACTCTTTAGGTCTGTAATAAGAGCTAAAGAAAAATAAGAGTCACTTGCTCTTTAGTTCTGTTTTAAGCTAATCCCAGCCTTTTGATTTTTTTATTTCTTTTCCCGAGAATCTTCCATCATCTCTGGTGATTTATGGATTTCTGTTCAGGCTTAGCCCTGCTGGCCCTGAGGTTAGGATGGAACAAGAGTTCCTGA
Organism: Oreortyx pictus; assembly: GCA_036925125.1. NCBI lineage: Eukaryota > Metazoa > Chordata > Aves > Galliformes > Odontophoridae > Oreortyx > Oreortyx pictus. The sequence goes on along the minus strand of JAUPFR010000026.1, from coordinate 4,499,672 downwards.
CCATGCCAAGAGCAGCTGGTCCTGTGGCATGGCCATGGTCCAGCTCTGAATGTTCAGGATGAGGTCTGGTTCCCATCTGGGGTCTTTGGTTTTAGAGGAGCTGGAAAACCCGTGACCAGTGTGTGCCTTCTATTTGTGCATCTGTCCATGAGACATGTCACGTGTGAAAAAAATCTCATCAAAAGCCATTTCAAATCTACTGATTGTGAGCAACTCTGTAACATGGGACCATGAAGTGGCAGTGATGAGTGAGTGTGAACCTGCTTTACTGAAGCCCAGTCATGGGCACTCCTCTCATGAGGAGAGCACATGGGACATTAAAATGAAAGATGCCACTAAAGATAATGCCAAAACAGTGGCAGAAAAGGTGGAGAAAAGGAGCAAATGTGTGAGAATAGAATTGTTAAATTGTAGAACCACAGAATCATAGAACTGTAGAGTCACAGAATGGTTTGGCTTGGAAGAGACCCCAGAGATCAAGGGAAAAGCTCTAATGTCTCCATGGCAGCCAGCGTGTCTGTGGCATAAATGACTTTTTTGATTTAAAATCACCCCTTACACCCTGGTCTCCTGTGTTTCTCCCCAGGCTCCCTCTCCCAGGTCGCCGTACGAACACCCTGAGTCTCCTCGAAGGGCTGGAGATGAACCCATAGCAGTGGGCAGCAGGTAGGGGGCTCAGCCCTGGCTTTGGTGCTGTGTGCTGCAGGGTCCATCACCAGGGTGTTCCGGGGTCTGAGTTGCCACAGGGCTTGCTGCTGGCATTACACCCCTTAGAGGTGATGCACTTCCTGGAGTTTGCGATTTCAGGATGAGATGGATGGTGATGGATCATTAAAAAGGATATTTAGAGTGGCAAGGTCTGATTCGCATTTTCACTTGTTTATTTCTGCTTGCTTTGTGCCACTGGTGTTGCTTGGAGCTGCCCAGCCAGAAGCATGCTCCTGTCAAGGTCCTTGCTGCAGTTGCCTGAGCCCAGGAGATGTGGAGGTCACCTCTCAGCTCCCCGTGCTGTGATTTTCTGTCTGATGCTGTAACCAGCAGCTGGCTCCTATGAAATATTTAGAAACAGAGGCTGTGGTTGCTTCTTGTGCCTTCTAGATGAGGACATGACCATCAGGTACTGTAGCAGAAAGGCTAAGTCCCATCCTGAAACAGTGATTGAGCACCTGGTGGGAAAGCAGGGCCAACCCAGGGGAGCTCAGGTACATGCAGTGCACCTGCATGACTGGAAGAGCTGGAGCCAGGATCCACCCCTTCCCAGACCTCATTTAAAAGTTGGCAGTGGAGGTAAGGGTGTTTCTTGCTGATGATTCCTGCCTGTTTGAGGCCTTCTGAAGACAAACAGTTCTTTTTCATTGTGTATGTGGCTGCTCCATTTGTGCTTGTTCTCATTTACTGTAGCCAAAGGCTTTGCCACCACGCTATTAGTGGTACTTTCCATCCCATTGTAGCATTACAGGTACCTAAGTTTTGTCTTCCCATACTGCCCTCCCCATTCCCTGCAGTGCACCTTGCAACTTCCCTGAAGTTGCTTCACTTAGTGACGAGAATTCATTCTTCTTAGGAATGCTGCTTGTTTAACTTTAGGGAAATTTGTGGAAATAAAGCATGTGAAGCCCTGAAAGGACCCTACAAGAGAAGGTGCTGTACTGCTGGGTATGGACACTGACTACAGCTTGCTTGTGGTAGCACGGCCCAGGGCTTGCTGTGCACTGGGAGGTTTTTAGGGTCTGTGAGACTCTTCTCATAGCTGATAGGACACAGATGTAGCCCTTGTTTGAAAATCGGTTTGATTGCTGCCTGCTTTGGGGCATGCAAGCCTTCAGAGGCACACACCTCACGACAGTTTGGTGGTTTGCAGAGGGTAAGGCGCAGCTCTGCATTCAAAGCTGAAATGTGGTGGCATGGGATGGGCAGCAAAACAGCATTTCTGCATGGTTGAAAGTGAAGGAAAGCCATGGGGGGTGAGGGAAGATGGGCTGGAGAGGTGGTGGCCCTGTTGCCTGCAAAAGCTGCACCTATGTCAAGGGGAGAAGCTGCTGGCCTGGCAGCAAGGGGAGAATGAAAGGAGGGTGCTGCCACATGGTGTGGCCTCATCTTCCATCTCAGTGGCCAATGGTAATTGAAGGGGACAGATTTTGCCCCGTGGCAGCAGCAGGTAGCCTGACTCCAGTGAGAGCTCGAAGCCATCTCCATTGGGAAAATACTACTTGCTCCGTGATTGTTATTGCTCATTATCTCACTGACCTTTAATTCTGCAAGTGTTCCTTGCAGTGTGTTTCTTCAGCCTGCTCCAGCTCCTGACCTCCATTCCCAGAGGCAGCGGGATAAAATATTCATCTGCTGTGCTGTCTAGCTGCTTTGCGTCCCTCCTCCACCCCTCTGTCTCTGTCCTTTTTGGCAATCTGTTGTTTTTTTATTTTTGGTATGAGTCCAGGAGCTGAGCAAAAAGTACTTGGGCAGCTGGAGCAAGAAACAATGGGTTTTAAATACACTTTAATGTGTTTGTAAACAACTTCTCTTCATCAGAGTCCCTGCCCAGTGCACTGACAGCAGGCAAAACTGAGACTCTTCTGAGGTCAATATCAATTACATGGTGTAAAATGGTGCAAAATGGTCAGTGATGCAATGGAAGTATCTCCTGTCCCACTGCCCTCGTATCTTCCATAGATTCATAAAGGTTGGAAAAGACCTCTGAGATCACCAAGTCCGACCATGATATTGTGCTTATGATGGTGGTCACCGAGCACTTGAGACTGCTCTTTCCTCAACTGCAGCAGAGAAGATGAGAGGAGATTACTAAAAGTGTTGGGAGCATTGTGCCAGCTTTGAGGGTGCTCCATCAAGTTGCTGAAAATCAGCTGCTGGGGAAGAGTGATACAGAGAACAATCCTGCAGTCTCATCAAAGTCTCTTGGTTGCTCCTAATTTACATAGTTTGTTCTTAGTGGGCATATGAAGGAGGAGAAAAGCCAAGGAGTTCTGACACCAACCCCTTTGCTGCACCCCAGCCCAGCTCCCAGCTCCTGGCTGCTCTGTAGCTGCTTGGGGATGGATTCAGCCACTCCGAGCTCTCCTGTGAGCAGCAGTGTAATTGCAGAGATTGGCACGGTGGCTTGGAACGAGATCTAATTAATTAATTCAAGACATGCTGGGATTCAATTTTATTAAACCTTGGAATCAGAGTAGACTAGATGAAATGTAAGCAAAGGTTTGAGAAAGGAGGGGCATGAGCTGCCTGCCAGCACTGCTATCATGGGACCTTTGTGCCCTTCCTCAGGCACAGCACCGAGGGCATGCTCAGGATATAGAGGTATATATATGTGGATGTACACATATACATCCAGCAGCAACCTGCTGTGAGGTTTTCTCTCCAGCCTGGGCTATCAGAGAGGCTCTGCTTCCCCATCCCCTTCTGTGTTGCTTTGTGCAAGGTGCCTCGCTCGCCCCTCTCTCTTGCTCTCCAACAGCACCAGTGGTGATGAAGGGGTTTCTGTGGCCTCTCGCTGCCCCTGTGCTGATGGATGTGGCATGCTTCATCTAGAGCTGCCTGTTATTTCATAATAAGGGATGCCACCTCTGGATTTACTGCCTGTAATGTGATTTGGAGTCTTCTGGAATGGAAACTCGTTGCTCACACTGTCACATCTTGAGGCTTGCTCTGCTCCCAGATATCTGGTCGGGTGTCTGGGTGCTGCCATGGCTTTCCATTGCTGAACTTTGCAGGAATTGTGTCTGCCTACGTGGGGTGTATGCAGAACCCTCAGCACTCTGAGAAGAGGTGAAGCAGAAGCTGCAGCCTTTCCAGGGTGTTGCTTTGCCTGCCGCATCCAGAGCATCCCACATGAGCCAGCTTCTCTGCTGACAGTTGCAGGAATAAACTTAACACTAATTTTAGCTCTCCCTCCGAGGTGGGTATATCTCTCGGGTAGGGCACAATGAATGCCCTATTCATGAAACTACAAACACAGGGAAAAGAAGAGAGGGGGGGGAAAGAAAGTGTCCCACCCTAACATGTTTCTGATCTCCAAACAGCTCTAATTTTGGCTTGCTCAGAGAACAAGCCAAGGTAGTGTTCATTTTAACAGCCAGGAAAGGGCTGTCTGTTTATATTTAGGGCCTTGTAGATTTGTGCAGTGTGTGCAGGTGGCACATTAAAATGTGTGGATGATTTCTTACCAGGATAAGGCTGTGTTTTTACTGGAGTGCCTTTAATTTTCTACGAAGGCTAAGTAAGCACTGAGAATTTTGTTGCAGTGCTTTCTGAGGTTAATTGTAATGGCTTTTGGAGTGTTGTTCTGAGCTTAATCCTGGTGGATTCCTTCCTTCTTGCACCTTCCTATGTGGCTCTGCCCAGAACTCACACTTTGAAGAACAGGTTGGCATCTCCTGCCACCTGGAGCCTGTAGGGCACTGGTGTCTGTCATTTGCTTACCAGTGCTGGTGCACTGCTGCCTGATGAACAAGTAGGATGGATAAAGACATCATGAGCATCTTCCAGCAGCAAGGAAGGTCTCAGTCATTTCATTTGCTTGCAGCTCTGATCTCCACCTCTGATGGAAAGAGGCTGTGCCCCCTGTCCATAGCTGTGTACATTACCCCATTAGCTCCAGGAGATTCAGAAACCCATTTGTTGCTTACCTGGAGTCATCTTGACTTCAGTGACTTTTCTTGGCCTGTGCTTTTGGGCTGTGGCTCCTGGCATTTGGTCATTGCTCCTGTTTGTCTCACTGTCCTGGTCCAGATGCAAAAGGGACATCTCTCCACTGAGACAGACTGGTTCTCCAATTCTTTGAAGCAGCAGAAGCCTTTAAGAACACCTTGCATCCTGCTTGGTGCTGAGATGTTGGATATAGCCAGGCAGCAAGCACAGGTGCTGAAAGCCTCATCCAGCTGCACATCATCCTTCTGTCACCCTTCAGAAATCACTCACTGGCCACTAACCCTGCTCTGACAATAGGATGTGCCTTTTACAATGGAGAATCCAGATGCTCTTTCAGTATTTGTAAAGCTTGCCTGGATCCCAGGGCTAGGGAGGGCTGCGTGTAGCAAAGTGAAGCTATTAATGTGACTTTTCTTGGTCTTCTGAAGCTCCTGGGCCTCTGAGATTTGTTCTTGGATCCAAAATTAGAAAGCTGTTGATGGTTCGTTCATTCAGAGTTACGAAAGGGGCTGTTTGGCTGAGTTGAAACATTGGGCAGCTGTTAGCAAATGAGGCTCAAAACAGTTGCAAGAGCAGGATGGAGCTCAGCACAGAGAAAAGATACCAAGTTTTAATTATAGGTACCTGTGTCATACCATGGGCTTGGGAGATGGGGCAGAAAAGAGTGAAATCCAGGTTCTGTTTGCACTGAACTATTTCTGTGCCTGTTTGGGTACTTTGCTGTGGTAACCAAAGGACTTATTTTTAGCACCTTTCCCAAGATGCTCCTCCTCACTCCACTGATCTGCTTGGGAAGCTTGTGTACAAAACTGTCCCAGGGGTCTTTGAGTTAAATTGAATCTTAATTCAGAAGGATTCCAAAGGATTATGTTCTTCAAAATGTATCAGATCCTGCAGGATACCTCTCTGGCTGCATGTCCTGCTCAGAATGGGGCTGGTCATCCCCCAGATCCCTAATTCCAGTGTTTAGCCACTTGCATTGCCAGAAGGGGTGGAAAGGTCATCTTTTATTTTGACAGATCCCGATTACTGCATAAACCAAATCATATTGTAATGGCAATTCGCCTTAAGAGTTTAACAGAGTAATCCACAAATCCATTCTTTCCTGGTCCTCAGCCAGTGAGGTGCCTCTGAGTCCAATCTAGCAAAGACCAGCTCTCTCTTTCCCTGGGAAAGTTGATCATAGGGGAGAACAAGCAAGTTTTGCTGGACATTTGTGTATGTCTTTATTGGTGAGACTTTTACCCTATCCTCTTTGTCTTAAAGTCCTTTAGATTTTTTTTTACTGCTCTAACAGTGGGATATTTGTGTACTGCAACTCGCAGATTGAAGTTGTATAGAGAATTCACACTGAAATATTTACTTCTTGGGAAAGTGTTGTTATGCTTCATAAAGCATTTATGTCCTAAAGAACATAAGCAATCCTATGCAAAGAAACCACAAACAAAGCAAACAGGAAAAGCAAACAGGAAAAGGTGGGCTTCTTCCAATGTCATTTCCAATGTCATTTTTCATACCTTATTGTCTTTCACCCATAACCATTTAAATACACAGCGTTTGGAAAGCTAACAGTACAGCAGTGTAACTTTATCCATAGCATGCTCTTGAATATATTGTGTTTTGTTATATGTTGTTACTCTGTTGTATCATTTTAAAGCTCCTCTGCAGAATGTTTCCACTTATTTTAATAAAATCATTCTCCATCTGTACACAGATTTATGTGACAACAATTTATGCTTGCTCAAAAGCTCTGATATTCTTTGAAAGTTGTAGAAATGTAGTGACTAAATATATGCAGAACGTCCATACAGCATCAGATTCAGGAGAAAAGCTCCTTACGTGTACATGGTTGACATGTGGGTGATCAAACAGGATTGGCAGAGAACTGGCAAAGTTTCCTGTAATAGAAGCATACAAATTTTCAAGGCATTTCAGTATTTGAGCCCCTTGGAGAAAGGAAATAGTGTGGCTTTTAATGTCTGTGAGTAACAGGTCATCTTCAGTCAATGGGAAGGATGTTGCACTAAATGTACCGATGATGGATTCACTTCCATACGATGCATCAAGTTCAGATGCTGAAATAATTCAGGTATTACAGAGTGGAAGTCCCAGAGTGGAAATTGATATGCTGATGCTCCTAGCATGGGAGCTCTCTGCTGTCAAAGGCTTTTATTTCAGTGAGATATTCCTTCACTCTGTGTCATCATCCTTAGTTATGCTTCAAACTCATGCTCCATCCTGTAGTCAGAGGAGCAATTATAATATTTGCTTATTCTTATTGAGTCAAAGACGTATTTAGTTCTTTTAATGCTTAGGATTGCTTTCATTCCATGTAACCACAGTTGCGTAGGTAATCCTGGAAGACAAAGTAACTTTTAAACTCAAGATGCTTGAGTTCTAAGGGTGATGTTCACCAGCAGAACTTTGTGGTGACATAGACGTACAAAAAACCCTTATTTTTGCTCTTTTTGGTTTTTTTTTTTCTGATTTATTCTGGGAACAGAAAGAAAATACAGTATCTATAGTGTGAATATTGAAAATGGGAGGTGGGTGTGGACTTGACTGTGTACAGTCAAGAAAAAGCTAATCTGGAGTCTGTGCATCCATTTAATCTTCATCACCATTAGATCTGGTTGTCCATATCAAGGTGCTGCTGCATGGGGGAGAGGTTGCACAGTATCTCCCTGTTGTCTTCTGTCCCTTGGCCAAGGGGCAGCCAGTGTAAGCCAACTGCATGTGTATGATCCCAACTCACACCAAGGGGAACTCTTACCTGAAACATGTTAGACGTGGGCAGGATGGTAGATAATGTGGGTGATACTGCCTTTGGTCATCTGCTTGTTGTGGCAGCATGAGAGCCAACGCCAAGTATTTGTTTGAAGAAAATGAGTGTAGGAATTTGTATTTTTGGTCACCGTGCAGAAAGCGTCACTGGGATGAGTGAACAACAGGCGTTCTCAGTTTAGCTGGCATTCAAGGAGATGGATGTGAAGGATTTCTATAAATCAGTGCAGTATTTCTAGGGGGTGACTCACGTCAAGGATGCAGAGCAGTTGCCACGTGTCCGATACGCAGAAATTCTGTCAGTGCAGTAACCATCCTGTAGAGGTGTACAGCAGGATATGCTGCTCTTATTTAACCTGCCCTGGAAATGCAAGAGCATGTGGCCCGTAACAAGATTAGGTATTACATTTAAAAACACTAAGCCTGTTAACGCAGTGCATAATTAAGCCCTGGAGTTGACTGCCAAGGAAAATCTTTGAGTGGACCTTAATAACACTTTAAAAAACCAGACAGACACTGCTTTTATTGATAAAATGATGCATAGATCTGTTCGGTGTGAGCTGAAGAAAAGTAAGGCTGCTTAAGAACTACATCCACACGTGTCGGGCCGTAAGGCAAACCCTGCTTCCACAAACCCCACTTTGTGCTGGAGCTAGCCCAAGCAAAATCCGCTAAGAAGGAAAATGGGATGGACCTTCCAACTATGCAGTCATCCTGCAGGCATGCTCTGCGTCCAGGCAGAGATTTGCTCCTTGATTCCTTTCATACTTAATCAGCTTTGTGCCACTGTAAATCCACGTGGTGATGTGCAGTGGTGGGGCAGTTTGCGATGAGGAGTGCATTAGGGTTTAATGCTTGTCGAGGTCATGTTTGGCTGGGTTCCATCCAGAGGATGCTGAGAGCAGAGCCACAATACTCCTTGCATAGTGCTGGCTGTGTTCTGCAGGTGGGACAGCCTCACTAACTTCACCCTGCAGGTTTAAACTTGATTTTATGCCAAAACACCATTAATTTCTGCCATCTTTGAAATTAAGCCTCTGCCATCTGTGCTCAATGGTGAGACATGTAGGTCTCCGTGCAGGGCTGTATTAGCTCAATTTACCCTTCTCTTCCAAGACAGTTTTAAGCACTAATTGAGCAGAATTCAAACCAGCTTTCTCTCCTGGTAATGTGGTTCATTGCTTATAATTGACCTGCTTTTCTGGCAGGGAAGACAGCTGTACCAGCCAGCATATACTGTGTGGCTGTAGCTTGGAGTTACTTAGATTTAAACCCTGGAAGGAAAACTTTAGGAGCTTTCTCTGTGGATATGAAGCTGTAAAATAAAATATATGAAAAGAAAAATTTCTACACTAGTCTTTTAAACATGTAAGCAGAGTCAGGGAAGGAAGTTTAGTGCTGCTGGTAGCAGAATGCAGCTTTCTGGAGGTTATCCTGCATAGACAACCAACAGTCTGAGAGAGTGTGAGAAAAAAAATAGCTTAGAATCACAGAATCACTGGAACAGGCTGTCCAGAGAGGTTGTGGAGTCTCCTTCTCTGGAGACGTTCAAGACCCACCTGGATTCCTACCTGTGCAACCTGGTGTAGGGAGCTGCTTTGGCAGGGGGTTTGGACTAGATGATCTCTTGAGGTCCCTTCCAAATGCTACAATTGTGTGATTCTGTGAATCGTTAAGGTTGGAAAAGACCCCCCCAGTCCAACTTCACCCCACCCCTACCACACTGACCACATCGCTCAGTGCCAACATCCTCACAGTTCTGGAACACCTTCAGGAATGGTGAACCCACACCCCCTGGGCGCCTTTGCCAATGCATCTTTCAGAGAAGACATTTTTCCCACTGTGCAGCCTGACTTGAGGATGGAGGTCCATCCGTGGGCAATATTATATTTATACATATGTGCAGTGTGGATCTTTGCAGTATGTGGGCTTAGACTCAGAGTCCATCCCATCACCAGCTGCTAGCACTGGTCCCTCATGCAGGAAAATTGTAATAAATGGAGTTCACTGAGAAGATAGGACAGACTGCACTCATCATGCACTGGGCATGGCTGGAGAAGTGCACTAACCAGCACTGGTTGTGCAGGGATGATCCTTTCTATCTTTTTATCCCACTGTATTCCCACATTTGTTTTTCCCCAAACCACCTTGAACCTTCCCTTCCCCAGCTTTTGTTTCTTCCCCAGACATCCCATTGTAAGCCTTGTGCAATTTCCAGGTGTGCTTCCCCTGCTGTCCAATAAGTGTCCCATCCCCGCCCCAGCCCATAATGATCTCGAGTTGAATCACTGCATGGTCATGGCTCTCGTCATCATGGATTTCACACCTGGATCTAGGGCTGAGGCTCTCCTGGAAAAGCCCTGGGCTGGGTGTCCCTTCCTCTGAGCCCATAATTTGGGTCCCCACCTGCTATTGTGCCCTGTGCTTCTCTGGGTTTATGGAGATGGGCAGGGAGGGGCCCCTGGCTCCTGGGTTGGGCTCAGAGTAGGTGAGCAGGGTGTTACTTGGTCCCTTCACCACACCTGGAATCTCTGTGCTCTTTGTGGGTGTGTAGGGGAAGATATTTATCATGTAACGTGACACAGAGATGGCCAAGGGTGATGTGTCCCACCTCTCCCAGTGGGAATTGAGGAGAGCAGGAGGGAGGGTGCAAGGGGAACTGCAACCCCCCCCACTCCCAGGCAGCATCATGGAACTCATACTGATATCAGTACTGGACAGGAGTTGAGTGCACATCAGCGGTTCTTAGATTGGAGTGCAGTTTATGTGCTTTGTGTTGAATGTGGGGGCCGCCCATGGCAAGTGGATGTGGAGCAGGTGCCCTCCCTTTGGATTACAATGTTGATGAAGTATAAGCAAAGCATCTGGCCCCAAGCCTGGGGCATTTCTGAGCACCTCTGTGTGCCTGAGGATGAGTACCAACAGGTACCAAGGGAGTATTCTAGGTCCCATGTGGCCTCTGATCAAGTTTAGACTCTGCAGCTCAGTGCATGGCACTGCTGGATTGCGTTCCTGAATGTGGGCACACATCAGATCCCAGTGGCAGGCAGAGAAGCCAAAGCAGATGCAAAAACATCTGGACATCACCTAAAGCTGAATGATGTTCTCCATCTTCTGTAGATGCCCCACGTGGAGTGTTGGCTGCCCTCCAGCAGCAGTCCCTTTCTGTTCTCCTGCCTTAGGGGTGAGTAAGAAACTAACTTTTGCCATGAGCTGTGGGGAGAGAAGAGCACTGAGAGAGGGAGAAACACACCTCGCTGCTTAAATTAGCCTCTCTGGGATTCTTTTGAGAAGATAGGAAATATGACAGCCTGATTTACAACAGCCCCTTTCTGCCTTGGAACTCACTGTGTGCCTGTCCTGTCTCCCTGCATCTAGAAATAAATCATCACACACTCATAGAAAGGCACCCTTTTATTTGTCCACCATATGTGCCTGACAGCTCAAACATGCATTTTTAGGCAGTCCTGCCTCTCCCTGTTTCTTCTCCAGGAGCTGTGAGTTTGAAGCATCGATTTTGCATGCGGGTTTTGTTATTTTTTTTTCCCTTTGTTTGAGGGCTGCAGAAGGGAACTGCAATATGGCCAACCCAAATTCTTTCAGCTGCTTATGTGACCCTGAATGTGTGAGAAAGGATGTAGAACAGCAGTAAAAGATAAAAATTGGAGGGTGATACCTTCTCATGCCCCGTGAGTTTATCAGTGGATGTCCTGGTGGTGGGGAAAACTCCCTTAATCCTTAATGAGATGTGTTGCTGTCTTGTTTACAGGACAGGCAGCTTAAAAACAACAACAGCAATTAATGGTTGCATTGAGACTGATGGGATCTTGGACTGTTTATTTCAAAATGGTCAAGACTGAGTCTGACCAAGAATGGCAGCTCATGTGCTGGCTAATCCAGAGTCACAAAAACTTCAATGGCATTTTTACCATCCCCTGCATCGGTTCAGGGTGTCACAGAATCTGGGGTTCCTTCATTGTATATGTGTCTATTTGGATTTATTTTTGTATGTGATGTGAAGTCTTAATCTCCTCTGTCAAAAAAAACTCTAAGCTACCACATCTTATTTGGAGAGGTTTTTTATTTTTTATTTTTTTGTTTTTTTTTGGGGGGGAGGGGTGGGGGGATAGATTTCCTTGTCTAAAATGTACATATATATACTTTGTATTGATGAATGATACACAATTGAATAATACATAATTAGCACAGTGATGGGAGTTTCTTCTGTGAGGTCACTTAGGACAGAGGCGAGATTGCTGCATGAGCCAGTTTTGCAGCAGTTCTAGCTATTCACTAGTTGCAGATTCCTGTACTTAAGGAACAAATGCTATATGTTTGGTGCGGGGAGAAACTAATTCTGCCTTAAAAGACAGAATATGAGCCAATGGAGTGTTGCAAGTTTCTGTAGTGAGAAGCAGAAATTGAGGTAATGCAATTAATGCAAGGAGCAACAGTGGGTCATGGGAGATAGTTTTCCCAAGGAAATGTACTGATGCATTCTTGCCTGGCTTCACCATTGAAACAAATGGGCAAGTTGTTAGCAAAGCCTTCCTCTTTACCTGCCTTCTTACATGTGATATTGAAAGAGCATCCAACCCCAGGTCTAGGTGCCCAGGGGGAGTTGTTAAAAATATACTAAAATAGTATGCAACCTGCCAGCTCAGCTGGAGCAAATGAGAAAATCCTGCAGAGAGCTGACCTTATCCCATTGCACAGGGCTCCCCTGCTGTGTGCATGCTGCTGAGCTGAGCAGGGCCAGACAGCGAAATGTGAGAGCCAGCTGCTACGGGAGCAAGTGACAGAGGTCCAGGATGGAGCACACGATGGCTGCATTGTGTGCTGCAAGGGTGGGAGAAGTAACCAACGGTTGCTTTGCATCAGGTTGTCCTCTGAGATGGAGGATTTCCCACTGATGACAGCATGTTGTTGTCCCTGCTGGGAATTCCTGATGGGAGCATCCTTTGCTGTGTTGCATTAAAGGTAAAAGGAATCTAAGCGGGATGTTGGGGTGGGGACACGATTTTGCAGTCAGAAATGAGAACAGCAAAAGCTATGCAGTTGTGCTTTCTGTTCTGAAAAAGGAACTTGAAAGCAGGTTTCAAGACTGCCAAGAAAGTCACTGACTATTTGGTATATTTGCAACTCCATTTTCAGTTGTCTGCTAGTTTTCAAATAGAATGTATAGAGTTGCAATTAGATATTGAACTCAAAAAATGTGATTGTGTTTGTCTACTAGACTTCTGTAAGAACATTTATAGAGACCCAGCAGTGGGTATGAGTGCAGTGAGGCAGGAGGTGGTGCATATCAGCAGTGGTGACAGTGGCAGTGGGTCATCTCCACTCTACAAGCGCAGCCTGCAGGCTCTTGTTCATGACTGGCAAAAATGCATGGCTAATGGTGGTGACTTTGTTGAACAATAGTGTTTTGTAGTTGAAAATTTGCTCAATTAAATAGTGTTATCGTGCTTTCTGTATTGGTTGTCGTTTCCATGGAAATAAATAGGAGGCATTACTTTCAGAGCAACCAACATATGTAAGGCCCAAGACAATTCCTCTTCACTTGGTGCAGCCCAGGCCAGCCATTAGGTTGGACACTCATGGTCTCGGCCATCTCCAAGCCATCTCCACCATGCCCATTGACCATGCCCCTTAATGCCACATCTCCACAGTTCTGAGGCCATCACCTTTCCTCCTAGATAATGGCTATTTCTGTGCTATCTTTTTTATAAAAAGCTGACAGACCCTTGTACACTACATCCATATGGTACTGCCAGAAAGGAGATTACTCAGGGTCTGAAGGCTGATTTCACAACCAGGAATTCAGGAATTCTGAGATGAGCAATTTCTGATGGGTCTTGGAAGTTCTGCTTGGTGGAATGCAGAAGACCCTGTGACCAGGGAGCACTGAGACAGCAATTTGAGACCATTCTGTTTCCTTTCTGAAAAGCAAACTTTCATTTGTGAAGTATTTTTGGGGTGGAAGATGACTCTGTGCACATGGTATAATCCAAACTATATGGCGAAAATGCTTATTTAATTTTCAAATTAATGCCTGTTATGCATACGCACCCATTCTGCTGGATGTGGACCCGCTCTGTAATACCTTGTTTCGTGTGTATTGATGTGGTTATTGGGGTATTTACCATTCACTGGTCTATGTCAGTGGTTTCCAACCTTTTTTTGATTTGTAAATTTTACATTTTTAAGGTGGGGTACAGTCATTTGCATTGCAAATTTAAGCCTCTGGACACTGGCTTTGCTTTCCTTAAGTGACAAATCACAAAACCCTTAGAAGTTTCTTCTGAATCCCCAGGGCTTCCCAGACATGCTGGAAACAACTGGTCTAAGGTAAATAGGAAGGTTGCACAGAAAAAGGCAGAAAGGAAGGAATAAGTGTTGCTTGAAGGTAGGCACGTCCCTTCTCCAGTGTAAACATAGCAGGGCTGGAAGTGCTGGCTTTGAACATGATATTTCCTGTCCCTGAAAAATGGATCAAGCTAGTGGAAAGGTCATATAGTTGTAGGATCACTGAATATTTGAGCTGGAAGGGTGTTAAAGATCAAAGAACCATAGAATGGCTTGGGTTGTGTTGGGCTGTGTTGTGTTGAGTTGGGTTGTGTTGGGCTGAGCTGGGTTGTGTTGGGTTGTGTTGGGTTGAGTTGGGCTGGGTTGTCAAGACGGCAGAACCACAGAAAGGTTGGGCTGAAAGGAACCTCAAAACCTACTCAGCCTCAACTCCTACTGTGGGCTAGGAGGGGACACAACACCCTATGTGCCCCCAGCACAAGCTGACAGCAGCGTCTGAGGGGCAGAAAACCCAGCAGCCTGGCTCTTCCGCTCATTAGCTCCTGCCAAAATCCCCAACCTCCTCTCTCCTCCCTTCCCGAGTGCGTTTCGGTGCGGCACAGTGCGTGTGTTTGCTCGGATTGCTCAGAGTTGGCTGCAATTCCTATTCGCAACATATTGTTTGACAAATGTCAATTCTGAAGAAAAATAATTTAAATTATATCTTCGAGACAAAGTTTCAGATTTAACGTTGAGCAGATGCTCTGTCTAAAATTAGCATAATGATTCCTCATGCCTGCTACTTACCAGGACATGTGTCTTTAATGTAAGTGTTGGAATAATAATGAAACTTCACAGTGATTTTTTTTTTTTTTTTGATAATTGTAGATTCTCCCGCATGCTTTTGAAATGTTTAATGAGCACGGGGACCTTTGGAGTTGAGCAAAGCAATTTTTCCCACTTTGCAGATGTGGAAAGGGTGATGCAGAGTAACCAGTGCTGGGAAGGGGACAGCATGGGGGGAACAAGGTCACAGCCTGCAGTGGGCATTCAGCTCCCAGCTGCTGGTGGGAGGGCTGGAAGGGCCATGAGCTGCCGTCAGTGCACATGGTGATGGGATTTCCTAATGTAAGGGGAGTTTTTCCAGTGCTGGGCTTTTACTGGTGCCAGCTGGGGGGCATGAGCCTGTGGCTTCTGGAGGTCTTGTTTCACTTTTAGGGATTTACAGTTCAGATCGTAAAAGGTTGTTAAATATGTCTCAAAATGTTAAGTTGGATCTGCGGGTTTCTGCCGCTGCGACTTTCCTAAGCAGGAGGATGACATGGGAAATGTATTCCCAGTGCCCTCTTCAATCAGGAGCATGATTGCTCTGAGTTGGACGTGAGGGCTTTAAACAAACAAACAAACTGAGGCAAACAACCTCTGACAGTCCCCGGACAGTTTCCCAGATGGGAAAACTTTGCAACAGAAAGGTGAAGTGACTTCAAGAATGAATACGAACAGTCCAGATTCCCATGCTGCAGCATAGGGGTTTTTGAGGGAACCTCCTTTCCTGCTCCATTAACTCAGAAGGCAGCTCTAGCAATGGTAAAGATGGAAAAGATGAGAGTGATGACCCAGCTTTTGGCTTCGGGAGTTGGCAACGGGAAGGAGAGGGATGGGTTGGGATGTGTGAGCAGCCATAGGGCAGTGGGTGCTCTGGGATCACAGTGCTTGGGAGCTCCTGTATGCAGCAGGGAAGGTGGAAAAATGACATTGCTCCAAAAAAACTGGACAGGAACAGCTTCCAAGAGACCTTTTCAGGCAGTGGGTAATTTTTACCCATCTTGAGGTGGGTGAGGGATGGGATCAGCGGAAGGAAAAGAGCCCGACCTTTGGGTGTGAGGGGAGCTGTGGTTGTGTTGGCCACCCACGACCCAAGCATGGCCTCTCTCCTAATCAAACATTGGTTTGGAACAAAGGGTTCCCACAAAACTCACCCTGGTGGCCCTGCAGGGTGAAGCCCCAGGGGGAACCTGCCCTTCCGTTTCCCATTTCAACAAAACCACACTTTTCCACCCAAGAAAAGGCACCGCCACGGGCAAACACCTTTGTGCTAATTGCATTGAATGGCCACATTTGTGCTGGTGAGGAGAAAAATACCTGCACCTTGTGGGTGCTGGGGTACGGAAGGTGACTTTGGGAGATGGCAAGAGGGAGTTTGGGTGTTTGCTGTGATGGGCTGATGTTAAAGTGCTGGTTAAAAGTAATAATAAATAAAAGAAAAAATACCCACACCATTTTGTTTTGAGGAAAAACTTCAAGGCTCTTGTATTCAGTGCTGTGTGCTACACCTTGCTGCTATTCCTATGGATTCTGAGGCTGTGTCTTCTGCCCATGCTCTCCTTGAGCCATATTTCATTCATTATATATATATCAGTACTTAGCATATCTATTGTCTGCATCTGTACAGTGCTTTAAAGACCACGAGGGAATTGCACCTAATTATGGCGAAGTGACTCAAGCTGAGACCATGGGAGCAAAATTAAACACGTAACACTGTGAAACATTGCTACATCACACTGTTATTCTCGCTTCTGTACAGAAGATGCAGAAAAGGGGCGTGAAGCTGGGCTAGTAATGAGCCCATAGAAAGCACCGGGGTTAGATCCTCGGTTAGATGGTATTTTCTTGGTTTTTGCACCAAATCACCAGGGAAGGCAGTGAGCAGGGGGTGGTGGTGGTGGGGGGAGGGAAGGGGACTGTTTGATCGGTGCTACACTAACAGGTTTCCAGTCGTTCACTGTTCTGAAAAGCAACGTGCTGTTTGCTGAGCAAAATGACAACAGTGCTGATGTTCACCCTGAAAAGAACATCATGCCAGGTCCGGCTGCCAGCACGATTCCTCCTGCCATAAAGACCACACAGCATCCTTACTTCATCCTTAGATGGCTTTTTTGTTTTGTTTTGTTTTGTTTTTTGTTTTGGTTTTTTTTTTTTTTTTGTCTCAGCTCAGACTTCAAATTTGAAGTCTGGAGTCAGTTAGGAACAGCGGCTTGGCAGTATACATATACATACATATACGTATTTTGAAACTAGTGATGTCTCTGTGCAGCCTGCATCAGAAGAGCCCCATCAGATCCACCCCTTCCCCCCTCCACCCGACCCTCACCACCCCGGGTTGTGCTGGGTCGGAGTGAGAAGCGTGCTGTCTCCCCCTTATAGCACAAGGTTTGTTTCGGGCAGAGCTTAATTATAAACAAAAAGACAACTGTAAAAAACCTCGCCGAGCCACAATCCTATCGGACTGCAGGCTTAAGAGATGAGCCAAAGGGAGAGAGGCATCTGAGGATGGAATAACGATGATGGGAGAAGAGCAAAAGCGAAGGGGGGAGGGGGGGTTGGGCGGTGAGATGGTGCGGGGTCCCCCTGGGAACCCCCCGTGTCCGCGGGGCGGCCGGCGTGGGGAAATCTCGCGTGGGCATCCCCTCTCCCTCCCCCCTCTCCCTCCCGATCCGTTCTCCCTCGCTGCCCCGGGGGCTGCTCACGGAACCCGCCGTGATCATCCCCCATCCCACCCCACGACCCGGGGCTGAGCTCTGCGTGTCCCTATGCTGCAACCCTGAATTCGGGTTGGGGTCGCTTCGGGTGTCCCGGAGAGGGGATGCGAGGCGCCGGGAGGGGGGAACCGGGCAGATGGGGAGGGGACGGGGAGGAGGAGCAGGAGGGATGGGGAGGAAGGAGGCGCTGCCCTCTGCTCCCCGTATCCCCCGTCCCTGCTCTAGGTCCCCTCCATCCCCTCCCGTCGCTGCGTTCCGTCCCGGCGGGGGCTGCAGTATTCCCTCGCCCGTCCTCAGCCCGCGGAGAGCTCTTGACAACAGGAAACAATGTGTAGTGAATGGAAAAAGGGGGTGGTGCCGCCTGCACAACTTCCCCTGACATCACTGCCCAAATAAGGAGCTTGAAACGAACCTTTTCTATTGCAGCCCGGCAGAAGATCCCCCCGGAGTCCCAGGGTCTGCAGAGGCAATGGCAGAGCCGCGGCTGCAGGGCGGGGGGCGAGCGCAGGTAACGGGCACCGCTCCCTCCCTCCCGTGCTCTCTCTTTCTCTATCTCATTTCATTTTTATTTTTTTTTTTTTTTTTTCCCTGGGGCAGAGGGGAGCTGGGGGGAGAGCAGCGCGATGGGGAGCACCGGGGCGCTGCTGGCTGCGGGGGGTCTTCGTTGGCGTCTAGCTCTAATTAAGGTCCGGATGAGCCGCGGGCTTTGCGCTGGCCGTGTAATGCAGGGTGAGCCGTGTGTCCGCCTGTGTCTGTCCGTCTGTCCAGGACGGATTTCCTCCTTAACGATCTCACAGGAAAGTGATCGGGGAGCGCCACGTGACGGCAGAGAGCAGAATCCTGCGTGGATAAACCCTGCGTGGGTACACCCTGCGTGGGCTCAGTGCTCCCAGCCCAGCCCAGCATCGCAGGGCTTTGCCGGAGAGGATGCAGTGACCCTCTGTGGGCAGTGACCCTCTCTGGGTGCACAGAGTGAGGGCACCTGGGGGTGGACCCCGGGGGTATTTTATCCCTTTAAGCTTTTTATTTTTATGAGTTTTATTTTTTCTCCTGGCTCATAGGTGCCTACCTCTCAGCCTAAATTGAGGCAGCGTTAAAATGCATTAAGTCTAACTAAATGAGCGCTAATGATTTAAGCTTCTTAGCCTCCTCGATGGAAATTAATAATGCTTTTGATGCACCCGGAGGTGTGATCAGAAACACAGCCACGCGCTGTGCTGCGCTATGCAAATGTGTGGATGGTTATTCCGGAAGAAAGGCACCGTGCATTACTATTAATTTGTTTTTTCATCATTCTGGAGCTAATTGGCCGAGTGTCGTGGAGGTGCCTGGTGCTTTTTGCCGGCTTTGCTGCGGTGAGTGGAAGTGGCCGGGGCAGCTGCCACGGTGATTGATGGTGTGAGCAACACAACCCAACCCTCGCTCCGCTGCTGGGGATCACCTGCAGCTTACAGGCTTTTGGTTTCCCTGGTGTTGAAAGATTGTTAGTGTCAGCGTGCAGAGTCAGCTTTAACTTTGGTGTCTAGGTGTCCCCCACTGCCCTTTGTTACACCCTCTGGTCCCACTGGCATCCAGCCATCCCCTGCCTGTTGGAATGGAGTGGTTTTCTCTCAGCCTCGGTGTTCGGAAAACTTTGGAGTTTTGTAGGAAAAATGTGTAAGGTGTTGTCAGTGTGCATTCACAGCATGAGCAGGTTCCCACCTGTGTGGGAACCTTGTGTGGGGTGGGATGTCTGGTACTCTCTTGGCTCCCGTGGCAGTGTGCATTGCTGCACCCATTGCTTCTTGGTCTCTGCATACAGCTCTTAGGAAGCTGCTTCCCTCTATCCCAAGGATGCATCCTTCAGAGAAGGATGGATCCTGTTTTAAGTTTCAAATGTGGTCCTGGCTTGCAGAGCAGGCTGCTCCCAGAACTTGCAGCCTGGTCCTCATCCCATGAAGGAGTCACTAAAGAGAGGACAAACAGTGCTTGTGGAGGACTTGGGCAAACTGCATCAAAGAAAAAAGCCTTCCAGAAGTTACTGGTTCATTAATGCTCGTGTTGCTGCCGCGCTGTTTGCACATCTCTGAGCTCTGTATCCCATGGGACACATCCAGCACCTGTGCTGTATCCCCTAAGAAGTGTCTCTGAGGGCCCTCTCCTCTCCTGGGGATGCTCTTGGAGCATCAGGAAAGGGCCGCATTCGCTGTGAGCACTTTAACCCTCATTTCTCCACGAGGACTTCAGGCTTGCAGCCAGCTCTCCCCAGCGGCCGCCGTCAGAGCTGGGGCAGCGCTCGCCCTGCAGCGGGTGTGAGCGGATGCGGGGACTCCGTGGGGTGAGTCCCCTGAGAAACAGTTTCGAAAACAATATTTATTCGGAAGCTGACAACGCAAGCGCTGTTGGGAGCAGCACTTCCCGAGCCACAGGGACCAGCTGCCCTGGGTTGCTCTAGCAGGGAAGTGCTCCGGGCTGGGGAAGCACCGCTGTCCCTGTGCTCTAGGGGATTACCGAGGGGCTCCTGGGAACTCCCTGCCCACGTCATGCCCATGGCCCCTGGCCATGTTGGGAGGCTCCTTCTGCCTCTTTTCCCCATGTCCCCTG
Organism: Oreortyx pictus; assembly: GCA_036925125.1. NCBI lineage: Eukaryota > Metazoa > Chordata > Aves > Galliformes > Odontophoridae > Oreortyx > Oreortyx pictus. Next base: position 4,479,819 of record JAUPFR010000026.1, on the reverse strand, counting down.
GTTGCCGAGGCTGCCGCTGCCTCCCAGCCACGTCCGGCTGCACACAGTGAATGCAAGAAGTGTTTCAGCGGTTGCCATTTCTGCAGCAGTGCTTTAAAGCATTTAGTTTCTTGGCACTGGGTTCAAACTTAGGAGGGGAAAAAAAAAGAAAGAAAGAAAAAAAAAAAAGCTCTGGAAAGGAAAGCGATTTATTTAAAATATACGTTTTATGGCATTGTCTCTGAGTTTAAGAAGACTGCTTGTTAGGAGATACTTACAGCTCTGCAGGGACGTGCAGCCAGCGACGACGCAGGGCAAGTATTTCTGCTATTTTCCATCCTGCCCATTGCATTGCTGCATCCTTCCACATTCTCCTTGTCAGCCCATGGGCAGTTCCTCCTGGTGCTCCCTGTTCTGCAGTGGGCACTGCTGCTGCTAGAGTGCGGGACGGGGTCTCCCCCACGCACTGGCTTTGCATGCTGAGCTGGGATCTCAGTTTCTATAATTGGCGCTGTAATCAGAATGGGGATTTATGATTATTATTTTTTTTAATCCTTTCCATATCCTGCATAAGGTGAACCTTTTAATGAGCATCAAAGGAAGCACTGTGTGGGGAGGGCCTGTGTTAAAGGGGATTACTCCGTCACTCAAAAAGCATTTGGTGAAAGTTAATGTGTAATAAACCTTTGTTATCCCCTGCCTTGCCTTCCTTTCTTTGCACAGCCCTTCCAGCACTTCCAACGTGGTAGGAAGCCTTATTGTACCTTGATGATAGAAATTCTTTTGTGCTAATGAGATTTTCAGTTTCAGAAGGTCTCCAGATCCCAAGTTGTCTTTCCCACACCATTTATCCCACCCTTCCCTTGATCCTCCCTTGGACTTTGGAGGGTCATCTGTTCATTAAACCATTATTTAGGCTTTGCAGCACTGGGAGGCTTTGGGGTTTCTGTTATTTTGCTCTGCTTTACTATGAGACCTGCAGATTTTAGGCAGGAAGGTGAAGCGTGTCAGAACTTGGCTAGATCCAGCTGAATTCAGACATGGGATTTAGGTTCCTGCGGCAGTATTGCTCTCGAATGCGTCAAGACCTGGAGGGGTTGGCTGATCCCTCATTTGGTGGTTCACTTTAGAGGGGAAATCTCAAGAGAATCCCAAAAAATTAAGCCTGGCCCTTTTCCCAGCAAACCTGGTTTTAAGTGTCGTAGTTCCCTGAAGCCTTTATTGCCGTGCTCCAGATGGAAATCCAACTACTGCCTTGCTCAGATGGGCTCTCCTGAAGTTTACTGCTTTGTAGAACTCAAAAGGCCCAAAGTGGACACAGTCTTTAATTGCATAACCACCTGCTGTCACTGTTCATAGGAGTTACTGGTGGGTTGAGGTCTCGTGGAGACGTGGAGCATCCTTCTTCACCTTGGGGTGTGTGGTTATTCTGTTGGTAGTCTCTTCTATGGACAGTGCCTGTGGTCTGTGTTGCTGCTGGCAGCAGTGGTGTGCAGTCTCCAGCCATATGATCTGGTGAAGGTGAACCAGTGGTCACTATTTTTAATATCATACAGGGCTCACAAATTGTATTTGAGTAGTCCTAGGGGCTTTCGTGGGTAGGAGGGCCTCTTGTCTTCTGGTTGCATAAAGAAGAGGATCAGCCCCACTGCCTGCTGTCTGGGGGCAGTGGGGACCCCAAGGAGACACTGACCCAGAGCTGCAGGGTTTGTCACTGCCTAGATGTGTTTCAGAGTTTTCCATGAGGCATCGCTGGATCTTTAAATAGCTGCCCACGGGTTTCCTGTGTTTCCTCCCGCACCGTATTCAGTTTTCTTGGGTTTGCTCCTTTCTGGGGTCATTTACTAAAGCCAATTAAAAATCTAGAAAAACTGAAAGTATAGCTAAAATAAGGTGAAGAGAAATAAACAACAAAAAACAACAATGAGAGAGCTTCATGAAGTTCACAGGTTTCAGTAAGCACTGGAATAGCTCCCACCACCTGTACCACACGAGCAGCTGCAGGACTCAGCTGTAACCTGGGAGCAGGACAGTAATTTGCAGTTGCCACCCTATTGCCACCATGTTGTAAACCCCTTTGGAGGGTCTTTGGCCACACCAGGTGTTAGAATTGTAGAATCATCATAATTGGAAAAGACCTCCAAGGTCATCCAGTCCACCTACCGCCAATATTTCTCCACTAGACCGTATTCCTTAGTACAACATCTAAGTGTTTATTGAAAACTATGACACTTGGGAAGGAGCAAGTTAAGGGTAATCAGATGGCTTGGCATGAGGAAGGATGGAGGTGATGCAGCCCTCAGGAGGATGAGCACTGAAGGATGGAGGTGGTCTTTATGGAGATACAGCCTCCAGGAGGTTGATCACTGTGTGATGTTTCTAGAGTGGTTCTCCTGGGAAGGGCTGTTGGCAGCAATTCCTTTTGACACAAGTTGAAATAGTGAAGGGATTTCTTCACATGGGTTAGTGAAGTCTCTTGGCAACTCAGTTCGAGTATTGGCCTGTACTGGGAGACCTCTGTAGGGGACATCAGAGTAGGAAGGATAGGATAAAGCCTTCCCATGTGCATTCAAACTGACCAAAAATCTGTTGGGCTTTTGCTTGTTTTAAAGAAGTAGATAGAATGTTGGTTGTGTTTGAAACAAAACTGGCTTCACTTTGAAGATGTGGAGTGTTTGTCTTTGGGACAAAACAGTGCAATGGAAGGTCAGGCCTGAACCAAGTACAAAAATAGCTTTATAGATAGATACAGAATAATGTGAAGCTTTTCTGGGTTGGAAGGGAAGTCAAGCTGTGTGTTTAATTACCTCCCCCAAACCTGCGTGCCATACTTAGGTATTTCCTTCATGATTTTCTCAGGCTAATATTAACAAAACCCATAGAGAAACTACTCTGCCCACCATTTCACCACTGTGTTTACATGAGAAAATTGGCCAGGACACAACAGTGCGACCACTGTAGCTTGGAAGAAGTGCACAGTTCTTCTGGAAGCGAGGATCTCTGCTGGAAGGAGTCCTGCAAGAATTCACAAGTGTTTCAGGCCAATGTCTCTTTGTGGAAAAGGTTGTGCCTCCATTCCCACTTCTGTAAAATGGGGTTAAAAATATTCTCCCTCCCTCCCAGGACGGAGTTGCC